>JARGCV010000023.1:9453750-11902500 GCA_034064705.1 Bothrops alternatus
GAAGATTTTTAACTGGGAATTCTGCTTTGTAACATTAAACAGTAGGCTATATTGTAGGATTTGTGTAGCAATTTGTTCTCCATGCTACCCTTTGGCTTAAAAATTATAAAAATCCTGCAAGGGTTATTGCTACATATCAGAGGACTGTTATGATTTCAGACCACATATATTAAATAGATTCTTCAGATGTATAGTATAGGAGCAGCAAACTGCACTGGCATTTGTATTACACATAAACCCTGGAGAACAAGAGAAAAAAGGTTTGTTTTCTTAAATGTATGTGCTGCCCATCTGGTCCAGAGGCAACTCTGGGCAGCTTGCTGTTTCTAATGAGAGGTTGGTTGAAAAACAACTTATCTATTTTTTTTTTCTCAGCCTCATTCTCCAGAAGAGCAGCTTGAACAAACCTTGGGTCACTTCTCCTCTGCGTCACCAGAATCGTGTCTCGAAACTACAACTGTTACTGGTTCTCTTAAGACTGTCCCCATTCCTAAACCAAGGACAATGCATCCTGGCAAAAATGTTGAGAGGAGCAGCAGCAATGAAAGGCAACCAATTACCTTGTCTCTTTTAGAGGAAAGTTCTCATATTCCTTCTCTGAATTTGACTCAGGCTCCAAGAGTTCCCCCAAGGAGAAAGAAGTCGGCTCCTCCTGATTTTCATCTGCAAGTACTCCAGAACAGCAACAACTTGTTTCTAAAAGGGCTGACGTTCAATTCCAACAATAACAACTTTCCAGCACATTTTTCCACAGTGCAGGATTCTGATGCATTTCCAACTTCTCTGAGTGAACCCTCTCTGCTTGCTTCGACAGTCGTGATTAGCTCAAAAGACAGTGATGCTAAGCTATTGAGGCAGGCTGATTTAGAGTTAATTGGTGACCAACAGCCAACTCCTCCCTTACGGATTCAGCAACAACAGCAAGCTTCAGACAATCATTGTCCAATGGAAAACACCAATCTGTTAGACCTGGAGGTAGACTTTGTTGCTTGCCAGCCAGTGGTTCAGCCATTGCCAGCGAATCCATCTTCTGCTTCACAAAATTTGAAACACTCCTGTCCAAGGGATTTCAGCCATTGGGTCACATTTGGAGAAGAAGGCAACAGTAGTACTATATCTCAGGGTTAATTAAGCTCTGGTCTCAGTTTAAAATTATGAACTTATTTTTGTACTTTTTTTCCTAGAAAAGCCCATTATTTTCTAAACTTTATTATAGAAGGAAACAAATTCAGCAAATCATGTACGGCAGCGGTCGCCAACCTTTGCAGCTTGGAGGCTGGATGGGGGGAGAGGAGAACTGGGCCGCGCAAGTGGTGGCCCACCACGCACATTGGCCCATCACTTGTGCGAATGGAGCTATGCATGCATGTGCTGGTCCGCCACATATGCAAGTGGAGCTGCACATGTGTGCTGACCCATCTCTCACATAGCCTGGTTCTAAATAGGCTACAGCCTGGTAGTGGGCCGTGGCCCAGGGTTTGGGGACCCCAATTTATGGTATAGCACTCATCTGTCCTCGCTCCTTGGTAATTTCTGGTTCGAGTTTAATAGTAAATTCAATAACAAATATTTATCATATGCATGTGTGCTATAATGAGGCCTGCTCCAATTACTCTTTACTTACACTTTGCTCATTTCTGAATTTCATGCCACAGGTGGTTGCTTGCTCTAGTTTTCTACTGTAAAAAGATGGGACAGTTAATCCTGCTTTATATACTAAGAGGTACTCTGTCATTCCTGACCCATCTGCATGCTTAGAACCATGGTTCACAGCCTTAAATTATTTTTATCCTTGTTATCAATATATGCAAAATAGGAACAAATTTGCATTTCAAAAAGACCTGTTGGTAAGAGCAAAAATGATAATCTGATTCTGTCTAGTAACAGCTGTCATCCATAATATAGAGGGAAGTTCAGGGTGGTTTTAGAAGTGGTGTGGTAAACCTGGGGCTGGTAATATCCAAAATACCCATTCAAGTTTAACCTGTGATAGAAAACCTTCTGGATATTTAGAGATATGCTTGTATGAAACATGGAAATATGTACTTTGCGTAATGTGGTTATAGATCTAGCTTATTTTGAATAGGAGCCCGAAGGGGTGAAGACGAGAGTTATTCCCTTACAGATCACCTCATAGGATAAACCATTGTTAATTTTCTATTATATAGGATAGATCTGATTTATTAATATGAATCTGGATTAATATGAGTAAGAGTGTATTTTCCATGGAAGAAACTACCTAAATATGATATAGGTAGGAAATTACACAGGTACATATATGAGAGGCCTCTGTTCTCATTTTTAGTATTTAAATCTCAAGTATTCTTAGCCTAATAAAATGTCCAGTGGATTATTGGGGGAAAAACACTAATTACTATGTGCACTGAAAGGCTAATATTTTTATGCACAATCATTTTACATCTTTTACAACGTAAAAGATGCAATGATCTAGCTTTACAGTTCAGGTGAGAAATGAAAATCTAGGATCTGATTTGTAATTTAATAGAGAAAGAATTACGTTACTAGTGTCGCAACGTATTGTGACTTTTGTTGCATTGCCGGAGCTGGGGTCAGCACGGCCAGGCCAGCAGTTTGACACCCTTGCTTTAGAACAGCGGTTCTCAACCTGTGGGTCGCAACCCCATTTGGGGTCAAATGACCATTTCACGGGGGTCGCCAAGCCCTGAAGTCTGCCATTTTTTTTGGGTCGGCCATTTTTTCCCTATTGCAATGTGTGCCGCTGCGCATGCGTGGTGCGGGCCTGCCATTTTTTTTTGGTCGGCCATTTTTTTTGGGTTGGCCATTTTTTTCCCTATTGTGATGCGGGCCGTCGCGCTGTGCATGCGCGATGCGCCCCTTCACGCCGCGCATGCGCGTTGTGCCCCTTCGCACCGCGCATGCGTGATGCACCCTGTGCATGCGCGATGCGGGCCGGGGTCAAGCCCCGGAAAAGGTTGAGAACCGCTGCTTTAAAACAAGCAACAAAGTTTATGATTTCCTTTCTTCCTGGGGGGAATGCAACATGTATTTTTGGCTTTTTTTTATTCTGTTAATATTAAAAATGTGGTTTATGAAAAACAAGTCTTGGCCTATTCCTGTACAGGTATATGCTGTATACTATGCATGGCTAAAGTTTAATTAGCTAACATGATGCTATTGTTTTTATTAAACGAACCTTAAAAGAAAATAAAAGTGCCAAATCAGATAAGTTATTGTGGTTTCCATTCCTCTGCATCAAGTCAACCATTATATTACTGTAAGCAACATTTCAAAAATGGAATCAAATATTGAAAAGGAGGGTATGTAGCAATTGCTTACTAGAAGACATACTTTTATGCTCTCTAGATGGGTTGCCTGTACCTCCCATGGTCTCCCTCTGGTTGTCGCCCTTGGCATGGGACAGCTGGTTAGGGAAGATTGCTCTAACCCTCCCCTTTAATAAGGAAACCACAAGTGTCACTGGTTATTTATGGCTGCATGTTAAGATGAAAAATGAACACCTATTAAAAGGAAGCCTAGTGTACTGTTACTGACGATATTCTCTGCCACGTAGATAATTTAACAGCTTTGTGGCAGGTCATTTACATGCTAATAAAAGCATTAGAAAGCAAGTCAATTTAAGTGACTTTATAAATTGCAAATGAAAGTTATTTTTATGGCTCTACTTGAAGTGGTATCTGGCTTTCGGCACTACATTGTATAACTTGCTGCCTAGCGAGATGCCTCATTAAAACTTGAATCTTTCTGGTAACATACTCTGTGCAATCAATTGCAATTTATGCTACTTACCCTGAGCAAAAATGGAACAGGCAAATGTTGCAATAAATAAAAGTCCTGAGCAGTTTTTAAAAACATTTCTTCCACCGAGTAAAATATAACCTCTGAAAATGTTTAATAAAAAAAATACTGGTTAAATGTATAGAAAGTCCCAGGCAATGTCAGAAAGCAAAGTTGAATTTCAATTACTTCATTCAAGACCAAATCATAGTCACACCTTAATCGACTCAACACTAGTAGCTTTATGATGCTACTGAGTCATGTATCCATTTAGACACAGTATTCATAGATTTGATGTCATGAATATTTCACATATTGTTTACTTCGTTACGTATAAATTGCCTAGTGATAGGTAACTTGTTAGAAAGTTTTATTCTGGAAAAATAATTTATGGTGGTTTTTTCCTAAAAGTATAATATTATAACGGTAGGTAGCAATGTAATGATCAAGTATTTATTTTTTTATGTTTACGACATGCCCTTTTTTTAAATCAGTTGCATTAGTAAAAAATAAATAAATCAAGATTTGCCTAAAAAAGTATACGCAAAATAGTATTTAGTTGAAAATCATACAAAAAATATTACAGTAGGTTAGACTGTTATTTGGGGTGGGTGGCAATGCGAATGTATACTTCAGATGGCTGACAGTTACAAATGTTTTTGACACTAGGAAATGGAGCCAATTGATATGGATAACCATTTCCCCTTTGTCTACAAAAGGAATCTGCTTTGCAGACAAATATAGTGGCTTAATTTATCATTCTAAACCATAGCCAAGGTTTACCAAGGTTCCCTATAACCTCCACACCATGGTTTGTAACAGCTGACTATCAGTTGTGATTTCCAACTCAAATAATTATGGCAGTTGTTTTACCACTGGGATATTAAGCAAATGGAACATAAAACAGGACAAGCAATCTTCAGGAAAAAAAATTTTCATTTACATAAAAAAAATCAAGCCATAGTTTGGTTTCATGTTGGAACTGAACAACTGCTTTATACATTGTATTGCTGAAGATTCAAAATACTTAAATGGCACCAGCCAAAGGGAAGACTTTCTACCCTCCTGGAGTGTTTCGCATTTTCAATATTGCAATATATATTTGGCAGGCTATTCAGATTACGTTGAGACTGAATTTTATCTTCTGAGTTTTGCGAAAATTTAAGTGGTAAAGACATAATTCCGATTCATCTCAAGTGATTGCTCCCTTGACTAATCCAGCCTTTTATGCAGAATCAAGCAACAATCCTGAATATTTTTTTACTTCATGAGGCATTTTGGTATAAACTGACCACAGGAAAATCTGTCATCATGGAATCAAGAAATTGCTTCAGTTCTTTGGAGTAAATAGTTATGGGCTTGTAATAGCTTTCCAAACATTACACAGTAGCACATTTACAGTATACTCTTGTTTTCTGTTTGCATCCAGCTGCAAATACAGGCTAGGGTGCAGATTCATTTGTCATTACACATATTTTCTATTATATTTAAAATATCAGAATGTCCATAAAGAAGTTGATATCATGCAATGTGGGTGTATAAGTACATCAGCATGGGAGAGTAGATTTATGGCACTAGCACATTTGCTCTCCAGTATGCACGGTATATACAGGGTCAAGTGTCATAGCAGCTTCCTTTCTATATTGAGCAGAGAATGAAGATCTTTTTAGGTAAAAAAAACACATGTTTACAAAGCAGTGAAAAGACCTAGGAGCTCAGATAACTGTTTCCTTGTTGTCAAGCATTAAATGGAGCTCAAAATGAACAAAAATGCTTTGTACAATATACAACACCAGAAATGCACCCGCGGTTTGCCATTAGGCCAGGGGTTCTCAACCTTGGCAACTTTAAGACTTGTGGACTTCAACTCCCAGAATTCCTCAGCCAGCAAAGCTGGCTGAGGAATTCTGGAAGTTGAAGTCCACAAGTCTTAAAGTTGCCAAGGTTGAGAACCCCTGCATTAGGCAATGTTAAAAATCAGCTTGACTGTAATAAAACAGCTGCCTTGCCAGTAAGGGCTCAGATTCAAAGAAAAGTTGGTGAATTGTTCCAGTAAAAGAACAAATACGCACAGTGTTGCCATTCACTGATTTCCCAGCTCCTTTTTTAGAGAATCTTGAATAAACTTTAAGGTGTGTTGATACAGGAAAGAGTCTTTGTTCTTTGGTTTACAAATGTTGAGATGGCTAACTTCCACCTGAATGAGTTCTCCAATGCCTAAATCTGAAACAGACATGAAAACAAAGAGCATTAAAAATCTCAGAAAAGACACAAGTCACATATTGACGTTCAAGGGATTTCCCCTGCTTTCTAGGGTTTCTAGGCAAGATGGTAGCCTGTCTCTCTGACCTATCTCTAAATCAGAATCAGTAACAAAGAAAAGACGATGTTTGAACCAAATTCTAGACTACATAAAAAACACCTAAAGTTTATTTTAGCTGGAGTAATCCATAAGCTGTTTCACAGGATGTCATACATAATTTATGTCTTAGCTGTTTGGGGAATATGCGCGCTGGTTTGAAGTAACTAATTTTTTAAGCCCTTTCTACACAATGCATATTAAAACAAAAACTGCATCTTGTTTTCAGGCCAAACATACATACAATTACCCAATGAAATACAGGTAGTCCTCCACTTATAACCATTCATTTAATGACCATTCAAAGTTACAATGGCCCTGAAAAATGTGAATTATGACAGTTTTTTATGGTCACGTGATCATGAGACAGTTGGCAACTAGCTCATATTTATGACAGTTGCAGTGTTCTGGGCTGATGTGATCACCTCTTGTGACATTTTGACCAACAACCATCAATGGGGAAGCCAGATTCACTTAATAGCCATACTAATTGAAACAACCACAGTGATTCACTTAACAAATGTGGCAAGAAAGGTTGTAAAATGGGCCAAAACTCACTTAACTGTCTCACTGAGCAAGAGAAATTTTGGGCTCCGTTATGGCCTTACATTGAGGATTACCTATATCAGTGGTGGTGAACCTATGGCACGGGTGCCAGAGACGGCACTCAGAGCCCTCTCTGTGGGCACGCGTGCCGTCGCCCCAGTCCTAGGCCTTCAGGTGGGTTTTATAAAACCTTTTCGCTTTAGGCCTCTGCCGCCGTGTCAAAAAAAAAAAGGTTCAATCAATCAGTCAATTTCAATTTCTCGCGGGGGGGGAAAAAGATCTTGCAAAGTTGGAATTCATTGATTGAACTTTTTCGTCCCACCCAGTCTGCTGTTACCACTGCAGCCACACCCACCCAATGGGCCACACCCATCCGGCACCCGATGATGCATAAGTGGGTTTTGGGTTGCAGTTTGGGCACGGTCTCTAAAAGGTTCGCCATCACTGACCTATAATATAAAAATTCCCACAATATAGAAAAGCCAGAAGCAATCACTTCAAACCAAGGGCAAATCCAACCCTCCTGTTCCTAGCTGTTTCTAAAGAACTACATTGTGTTTGATAATACAGAAACTGTCCTAGTGAAAATGTTCAAATAATTAATGTCACAGTACTTAAAATGTAAGTAATGAGCATATAAAGAAAAAAACATGAGATAGCAAGTTACCTTGGGACCTGAGGTAATGATGGTTGATCCAGTGTTCCTCGACTGGAAGTCAATCATTGATTTCTTTGGTTTTTTTTTTTACTTTTTTCATTAATTCATTTACTTTTTGTTAATTTGTCTAATTTGGCCTTCCTTTAAGACATTTGACCTTCCACTGCTAACATCGGATGTTTTTGCTTTGACAACAGTTGGAGATGCAACCATTTTCTTCTTATGCTTTACTTTTACAGTTAGAGCTAGAGCAGCGGTTCTCAACCTATGGGTCACAACCCCATTTGGGGTCGAACGACCATTTCATGGGGGGTCGCCAAACACTGCAGTCCGCCATTTTTTTTCCCCTTTTCCCTCGGCCGGCGCAGGGGGCAGCACCGCGCATGCGCGGGGTAGCACCGTGCATGCGTGATGCGGGCCGTCGCGCCGCACATGCGCAATGCGGGCTGTCGTGCGCGCTGCACATGTGTGCTGGAGACCGTCGCGCCGTGCATGCGCGATGTGGGCCATCGAGCGTGCATCGCGCATGCGTGATGCGGGCCGTTGCACCGCGCATGCGCAATGCGGACCGTCACGGGCGTGCCGCACATGCGCGATGCGGGCCTTCGCGCATGCGCGATGTGGACCGCTGCGTGCACATCACGCATGCACGATGCGGACCGTCGCACCGCGCACGTGCGATGCGGACCATTGTGCGCACGTCGCGCATGCACAATGCGGACTGCCGTGCCGCGCATGCGCGGCACAGGTCGGGGTCGCAACCTGAAATAGGTTGAGAACCGCTGAGCTAGAGTTAGATGATGTTGGGGGGAGGAATGTGCAAGAGAGTTCAGCTAGATTTAACAATGCTGAACCGAGGTTATTGAAATAAGAGAGGATAAGAATTGGAGGGCTGGAGGACTGGAGGGGAAGCCTGCATTTGGAGGAGGGAATTGTGCTTTGAGACTATGTGCTCAGGGGAGGGGAGTCCAGCTTATGGCTTCGACTGTGTTAGTGCAGATGCTATGCTTCTCAAATAAAGATTCTTTAAGGTAAACAATGCCTCAAAGTTTTTTTTAAGAGTTTCATCTGTCGGAGCCATGACAACATGTGGACTTCAACTCCCAGAATTCTGAGAGTTGAAGTCCACAGTCTTAAAAATTGCTGAGATTAAGAAACACTGCTATAAATGAGTAAAGCTAGATAAATTTCCGAAGGGAAATGCTGGGAATGTCAAACCTGCAGATTCCACTGGCACGACATGCAGACTCAGCATTCTGCCAACTCGTGTCGGCAAAGTTTCCGCAAAGCTTAATACTGGAAAGTTCTGATTCTTGGCAAATGAGATGAAGTCATCATTCAGTGCTTTAAGGGCAGGCGAATCTGGAAAAACACAGAAAAATGAAGTGTGGATTTCTTATTTTAGACATTGCGTTTCAGGCAGAGGTATACATTTGCATGTAATGTTTTTCACATGGAAGATGGATTTCAGTTAAGAAAGGCGCATCTGCGGTCAATATATGCAAGCAAGGCTAGGTAGTATCACAGCCGCTATTTGTTCCGGTGAAGTACATGTAACCCTTGTCTTAAACTTTCAAGACTTGTGGGCTTCAACTCCCAGAATTCCTCAGCCAGCCCTGGGTGCCTGAGGAATTCTGGGAGTTGAAGTCCACAAGTCTTAAAATTGCCAAGTTTGGAGACACCTGACTTAAATCATTCATTTAGGGACCATTCAAAGTTACAACATCACTGAAAACAGTGACTTAAAACCAGTCCTTGCACTTAAAACTGCTGCAGCATCCCCAGTCACATGATCAAAATGTGGATGCTTGGCAACTGGTTTGTATTTAAGATGGTTGCAGCATCCCAAGGTCATGTGACTGCCATTGGCAACCTTCTCAGCTGGCTTTTGACAAGCAAAAATCTATGGGGGAAGCCTGATTCACTTTAAAAAATGCATGATTCACTTACCAACTGCAGCAAAGAGGTTGTAAAATCAGGCATGACTCACTTAACAACCTCCTTGCTTAGCAAAGGAAATTCTAGTCCCAATGGTTATAAGCATTTCTATGTGTTGCTAGCTTCACCTACAAAAGTTCTATCTATATCACAGTCTAAGAGTTATTTTTCTATCCAGGAATGCAAGGGAAAGAAAGTAGACCAGGGGTCTTCAAACTTGGCCCTTTTATGACTTGTGGACTTCAATTCCCAGAATTCCTCAGCCAGTGTGCCTATGAAGCTATGGAGCTCTAGGACAGAACTTCCTGTACACAACAAATTAGGGTAGGTAGGTGGGTGGGTGACGCAAAACCACAGCTGCTCAAAGTTGCCTTGAGTTTAAATTTAATAAATAAATAACAGGTAAGGTATTATGAAATGATTACACTTCAGCTAAGTTTGAACTGAGGATATGTCTGAACTTAACTAAAATTCCCTTTTGCATTTCTATTTAATATCTGTTTCACACATTTCCTGATGTGGCCTGGGAGCAAATATTGGGATATCTCAAATGTAAACTGGCAGGTCCTGAAAGTGATGCTAAGGGACTCTGTCAGAGGCCTTTATACTGGCCTCATTTATATTTACATGAAGCACAGATTGGGAGTCTACTGGAATCAGAACATAGATGTCTGTCGTACTCTACCTCCCTCTTTCGATAGGAACACTGTAGAGGTTCTGAATGGTGGCTGGAGGCCACAATGACCTACGGGTAAAGACATTAAATTTAATTGAGAAGACTAAAGTGCTTCTTGCATTAAAACTCGAGCGGTGCCAGATAGGGTAGAAATTGGAATGTTCAGATGCCTAATTTTTAACCAGTTTCACATAAATTTGTATTCATGCATTCACTCCTGTCTTTCTTACAAGTCTAACCGTGTGAAACAGGCTTCATCTTACAGAATTGGCTCTTACTTCACATCTATGTTACAAGACTTCATGCAACCCCTTTATTGGGATAGCTGAACTAATAATGGGGTTCGTGTTTATTTTTGAGTGAAGGGTGTCAGAAAGAACACTTTTCTTCTATATAAATCTGCCATTACCAAGACTGTTGGCAGACGTCATGCTATGTTTGATCGTCACAGAAGATTACTTAGTTGGGATCAGGACCGAAGGGTTTTCATTTGTCACTGGAGCTCCTTCTCATCACTTGTTGATACAAACGTGTTCTGAATCCTTTTGGACCACCTTAATAAAGCTTAAGAGAATTTATTCTACTGATAAAAGTTGCTGGACTAAAAACAGGGAAAGCTGAGCTCTGTCCTGGTTTAGGCACAAAAGCCAGCTTGGTGACTTTAAGTTCATTCCTTCTCAGCCGTAGGAAGAAGGCAATGGTAAACCACTTCCAAAAATATTGCCTAGAAAACTGCATTTCCATTAAGCTCCATCAAAGGAATAAATAAAAATGAAGCTGTGTTCCTTTGATCAGTGTAAATAATTTGTTAATATTAATTTCTTAAATATAAATTTTTATACACACACACACACACACAAACACACACACACACAGAGTTATAGAAAGCTATACTTTAAATATACACACATTCCAGAACTAGATAAAAATTATCCCAAAGAAACAAACCTTTGCTGAGCTCTTTGACTTCCACAGAAGGGAAGAGCAGAAATCGGATATTTACGGAATATTCAGCCAACCGGGAGCCATGGTGAGGAACACTATAAAACACAATTCCCCGTGTGCTGTCCACTATGGAAGCCATTTCGGGGTCCGTGGAAGCATCCAGCAGCATTTTCTTGACTAGAAGGCCTGAAAAGAAAAGCGGCCATGAAGTGGGATCAATGCAGGGCTGTGATGTTTATTACAGAGACACAAGATAGGAAATCGCTCCCTCAGAACTCACTGAAGACCTCCTGGTTTGCTTTCTTTACAGAAAAGGAGGGTCCGTCCATTTTTCCTCCCCTGGAAAAGGCCTCTTTCTTACAAGCCCCAGACCACCCCTACCAAGTGCAAGAGATACCAAATTGACCATCAGCCCTGTCTAGTTATATGCATAGTACCATTACAGTTATTTAGAAGCCTTATATGACCACCCATCTTAAACACCTCTGGGCGGGTCAGAGCAACTATACAACTAATAAATAAAACAATCATAAAAACAATAAAAAACGGCGACACAATAAAAACAAAAAACCTGCAACCTAACTGTCTCCCACAGCAGGTTCAGCTACCCTGCTTTCATGGGTCCTATTATACAATCCCAGCACCTCAGTAAAATGGGAGATCCTTGAAGGAAATGGGCAGCGAAGAAACATGGCTGATTAACAAACAAGCAAACAAACAAACCAGCCAAGTCTTAACAAACAAGCCAAGTCTTAACAGCCTTCTGGAAGGCTAGAAAGGTGGAGGGCCTGTTGAAACACCAGCAGGAGGGTATTCCACAGGGCAGAGGCAGCCCTGGGCAAGGCGTGCTTCTGAGGTCCCACAAGATGGCAAGATTTCAGAGAGGGGAATGCAGAGTGTGCCCAACCCTATCTGATCTAGTGGAATGGGTGGATATTTTTAAGGAGAGGAGGTCCTGCAAATAACCAGATTCCGTGCCATGCAAAGTTGAAATAATATCTCTGGCACACGATGTATTCCATCTTCTTAAGGGAAGATGGACTATGTGTACAATTGTGATGACTTCTGTATATCCCTTCCTGTAAACTGCTGAATGCCAGGAACTAGGATCTTAATATTTTAGGGTAACTCTAAAACAAATGCACTGTATATAGTCTTCTGAAGTGCAACGGTCGACGAGTTCAGTTCCTGGTAGAGGGTTCTGAATGCCATAGAATAAAATCTGGCTCCCCAAATGAGTGCCAGTAAGATGAAATGGGTCACACTGTGCCTCCTGGAAGTCAATGTAAGCAGTCATGTTTAAAAATAATACAACTTCGTGAATCTCTCTGCTTGCCCTTCAGACAAACAGATACGAAAGTGCAGAAACAGACTGAGGGGATGGAGGCCCTTTGGGTCACATTGAGAAAGCCAACTGGCTCTGTGGAGATAATATGACATTTGAGATAGAACTATTCCAAGTCAGTGCATGTGAAATCTTAACTTCTCCATTCATTTTTCAGAGGTTGTTGCTTATAGGAAGAACAAAAGTTTACTAGAGGGTGATCTCATGTTTTGACAGATATATGGTAGATGCGTCCTGTGCCAAAGGATAGCGTCAAGGCTCAGAACTTGAAATGTCAATACTCAGCAGAATACAAACAAATACACTGAAAAGAACTACTGGGGAAAAGCCACTACTAAAAGTTGTCTCAATTTCCAATGGAATGGATGTGGGAACAAGCAGAGGTTATAGAGAGGTAACCAAATTACTATTTTATTCATTGGCTTATTAAATGGTCAAGGAGGAGCCTAGTTTCTAGATATTGTTTCCCAGTAAACACAGAGCCCAAGGACACATTAATTCATCATCGCTTTCATTATGCCCCCAGCCCCCCAAAAATTTCAGCAGACACTTTGGAAACTATAAGAAAGGGCTTACAGGAGATGAGTATTCAAAGAGATGCTTACCATCCTGTTATGCTTGCAAAGGAAATCTACCAACAAGGTGCATTGGAACACATGAAGGGTCTAGGTTGTGTTAGCAGTGCAGTTAGGAAATAAAAGAGTGCCAAAAATTAAAGGAAGTTGGGCTCATTAAAGTTTGAATACAAACATGCTAAAGAGGTAGTGAGCAACAGTGGTGAAGAAGGTTTGTAACTAGTCATCCACATAAGGTTTTTAAGACTGCTTTCTGACAAAGAGTGGCATCTAGAAAATCAGAATTTTCAGGAGGGAACTACTGAAAATCCACAAACAACACACTGAAAATGCACTAGTGGCTGAAAATACACCACATCTAAACACATATCCTATGCACCACTATTGTTATAAATCCACATATTAGGGGTTACTTTCTATATACTACGATCCTATGAACACTGCCTTCAAATGAAACCAATGTACTATATTTACAGGACTAACAAGCTTGAAGTAATTCATTTAAAAGTTGATACAGAATACAATGAATTTACCGCCCATGCTATGCGACAGCCATATGAGAGGTCTGTCTCCAATGCCAGCAGCTCTTAGTTTCTTGAGAAGCTCAGTACTTCGATATGCAAGAGATTCTCTGCAGATGAGACAGCAAACAAGGCATGAGGGGCAAATATAGCAAGGCAAGCATATCCTGAAGAATTATATTATTTCTTGGCCGCTTTATTCAAATTTCCTTAAACTCAGCTTCTGCTCCATAGAGTAAGTTATTTTTCCCCATAGCATCCACTTGTGTCAAAATGTTGGAATGTTTTAGGGCAGCAATTCTGAAACTTTTCTTACAAGTGGATCAGTATGCCACATTACCAAAACCTTTAGAATAGTGTTTCCCAACCTTAGCAACTTTAAGATTGTGTTCAAGTTCTAAAATACGTAACAATGGCCACACTATTTGGGAATTCTGGGAGTTGAAGTCCACAGATCTTAAACTTACCAAGTTAGGCTCTTTCTTCTACTATCACCACAAAAACTAGGTGTCAACCACTCATTGACTATTGGCACTACAACATACTTGACCTTCCAAGCAGATTTCATAATTTAATTAAAAACATAAACAATTACTATGGAGTCACTAAATATCATCAGGTTTAAGCATAATTAGTGAGCTTTGGGGTGGGAATGTCAAGATCTGATGAAATGTTATGCAAGAATATATTTAAAAAACTTGAGATTCCACGATCTTGTAGATTCTGGCTGTACAAAATATTTTTTTAATCAAATCATGCTTAAAACAGTGGTTAGCATCCAAATAATCAGATCAATATGCTGTATTTCATGTGATGTATATATCTTAGAACATGTTTTCTGGTACGCACAGGGGATTTTGGCTGATATGTAAAACAGAATGTTTAAAGCTATTTCACAAACATGGGAAGTAATGCATTATTTAATACTTTAGATAAGTATCTGTACACAGCTATTTAACATCTCTTTAGATGACTATGGATATCAAATAATCTCTATTCCAAATATTAAATTAAGCAGCTGCAGTATTATCCAAGTCAAATCTCCTTTTGGAGAAGAGGGAGCAAATTTGGCAGCACCTAATCACATTAACTGGGACAAAATCACTGTTGTGGGAATATCAAGTTTCATATTCTTCAGGGAGCAACTACTATCTATGTATGGTTGCATTAGGAGGATATTGGAAATGGTTTGACAAGATTATATGAATTCTGCCAAAGTTTATTCAACATTGTTAAATCAGATTAAATTTTGTTAAACAAATCATGGATTAATTCAATAACTGAACCCAGGTAAAATATTTTAAGACTGATCTTGATCAATTCTGGCAACGCTCCATGGCATCGGACCCCGATATTTACAGGACCGCCTTCTGCCAGCAAATACCTCCCGCCGTCCAGTACGCTCCCACAGAGTCGGTCTCCTCAGGGTGCCGTCGGACAATGTCGGCTGGCGACCCCCAGGGGGAGAGCCTTCTCTGTGGGAGCTCCAACGCTTTGGAACGAGCTCCCCCCCGAACTCCGTACGTTGACGGAATTGCGTTCCTTCTGTCGAGAATTAAAGACATATTTATTTCGACAAGCCGGCCTGGGATAGTAGCTCCGGTTCCAACAAGGCCATAATTGTTTTTAGGGGATTGAGTTTTAAGATTAAGCATTGGTTTTAAATGATCGGACTAAATTACTTTTAGGTAATTGGGTTTTTAAATGATTGGGCCAAATTATTTAATTTATTTTTAATAATTTTACCTTTTGTATGTTAATGTTTTTAATTGGGCTGTACACCGCCCCGAGTCCTTCGGGAGGGGGGCGGTATAAAAATCGCAAAATAAATAAATAAATAAATAAATAAAAGGCTCTTTTAGAGTTTACAGAAAAGGATCAATCTGTTATTTTAATCAAATGCAGGTATGCATTTAGACCGTTCAAAACATATCAACATAATATCATAATGTGAATATATAACAATATATTCACTTCTAAAATATACAAAATGATGTGTATAGAAACATAACAGAGTTTCAAGTTTCTGCTCCCCTGTTCTTTACCTGTAGCTCTCTACTGGACATTTTGTTCTCCAGTCACTAAGATGGGTATCATATTCCACAGAAATAATTCTAAGCGATGGGCAATCAGATGCTAACCAAGTCTAAATTTAGGATACAAGAAAACAAAACAGAAAACAATTGCATTCAGGTAAGTGTTTAGGCTTCAGGTTATGCAATGAGGATCAGCAATATACTTTCAAGCGAGACGAGTGAATCAGAAGAGTAAACTATGATTGCAGGGCATATCATCTGAAATGACTTGCTAGCAGGTTCTATTGCCTTAATTTCAGCAACCCAGCCTTAGTCTCATAAACAACTCTTGTGCCTTAAATCCATAAATATAGGGCCAAAATTTTCATTTGACTCTTCTAGGACATAATGTTTCTATCATTCTGATTGGTTTATTTATTTATTTATTTAATTGAATTTATATGCCGCCCTTCTCCTAAGACCCAGGGCGGCTTACTAACAATACAATAAAATTATAACGATAAAATTAAACACATTCATACACCATACAAGCACAGTCAACTCACATTTGCTGATGGAGGGATCTCTATCAATTAATCATTTGGATATGTTAGCAGGCTTCAGAACATTTTAGAAAAGACCAAGCTGTCACTTATGACTTGTTACACGTCTAAGCATAAAGCAGAAATCAAGGAAGTGATACCTTCTCTGGGTACAGGTATAGTAAAAGGGAAAAAGAAATTGCTTCATCAGGAGAGAATCTTGATGTACTTGTACAGAAGCAAATAAGTCTGTTGTGCTGGTGATTACATAGGTGCCTCTGAATAAAGAGATGTTCACACGAATGCTACTCTCTGTTATTTATGCATAACAGAGCATAACGTAGAGGAACTGAAGAGAAACAACTGGAAAAGAAGTATGAAATACTGGGACTTGCTAACTGAAGTTGAACGCTTATGGAAAAACAAATGTATTGTTAAACCAATCGTAATTGGAGTCCTCAGAGCAATACCTGAAGGACTTTCTCGATATCTGGCAATACTGAATCTATGAAACCTGAATACCCTAACTTCACAAAAAATACCCACCCTGCTTGGAACTGCCTATCGAAGGGGTGTCAAACTCGCCACGTCACGTGACGTGTTGCGATGTATCGCGACTTTTTCCCTATTGTTGGAGCTGGGGTGAGCGTGTTTTGGCATGACGCATCCAGCCCATGGGCTGGCAGTTTGACACCAGTGGCCTTAGTTTGACACCTGTAGTCTTAGATGCAATTTTAATAATCCTTAGGTCAGTGGTGGTGAACCTATGGCACGGGTGCCAGAGGCGGCACTCAGAGCCCTCTCTGTGGGCACGCACGCCATCACTCCAGTCCTAGGCCTTCAGCTGGGTTTTATAAAACCTTTTCACTTTAGGCCTCTGCTGCCGTGTGCAAAAAAAAAAAATCAAAAAAATCAATCAATCAATTTCAACTTCTCACAGGGAAAAAAAAGATCTCGCAAAGTTGGAATTGATTGATTGAACTTTTTAGTCCCACCCAGTCTGCCATTACCACCGCAGATTACCACTGCACACCCAGCCAATGGGCCACATTCACCCGGCACTCGACAATGCGTAAGTGGGTTTTGGGTTGCAGTTTGGGCATTCGGTCTCTAAACGTTTCGCCATCACTGCCTTAGGTTCTTGGTTAGGACTTGAATTATTAAGTTTCTTCCAGGCTTAGACTGTGAATTTAACTGTAGATCACCCATACAACATCATCATCGTTGTCTAGGTAGTCCTGGGGTTTCAACAGCAACTGGTGACCAGGACTGCCATTGTTACACTATGTCAGTGGTTCTCAACCTTGGGGTCGCGACCCCATTTGGGGTCGTGAGACCATTTCGCGGGGGTCGCCGGGCACTGCCGGCCGCCATTTTGTTTTTTTTATTTTTATTTATTTTTTTTATTTTTTTTTTATTTTTTTTTATTTTTTTTGGCGCGCGCGTGCCGCACACGCTCAGATCCGCCCATCACGCTGGGAAAAAAAATTAAAAAAAAATTAAAAAAAATTAAAAAAAATTAAAAAAAATTAAAAAAAATTAAAAAAAATTAAAAAAAAAATGGCGGCCGCGATGGGTGGATCTGCGCATGCGTGGATCGGCCCGTCGCACGCGCCATGCATGCACGCATCCGCCCGTCGCGGCCGCCATTGTTTTTTTTGTTTTTTAATTTTTTTAAATAAAAAAAAACAAAATGGCAGCCCGCGACGGGCGGATGTGCACATGCGTGGCGCGTGCGACGGGCCGATCCACGCATGCGCAGATCCGCCCGTCGCGGGCCGCCATTTTTTTTATTTTTTTTAAATTTTTTTAAAAAACAAAATAAAAAAAAACAAAATGGCAGCCCGCGACGGGCGGATGTGCGCATGCGTGGCGCGTGCGATGGGCCGATCCGCGCATGCGCAGATCTGCCCGTTGCGGCTGCCATTTTTTTTTTTTTTTTTTGATTTTTTAAAAAAAATAAAAAAAAAATTTTTTTGCCCCCGCGTACACACGTGCGCGCCCCCGGGTCAGGGTCGCGGCGCGCATGGGCGGGGCAAGTGGGGTCTCAACCTCAGAAAGGTTGAGAACCACTGCACTATGTAGTCATAAAAGGTGATGTCTTGGGACCTCATTGTTTAGCAACAGCAATCCTGACAGTCCTGGTTCATACAACCCAAGAAATGTAGTTAATGATTCTCACTTTTGGCCAACATTCGCTGTAGTCATCTTCTGCATCCATGTCTTTCTCATCTGTAGAGTACTCAAGGTCCTGTTGTCTCCATGTTTTAAATGCTGCTCCCAAAAGGCCATGAACAAAAAGGACATCGGCTTTAATGGGCTCACTGGTACTGGAGAGAAGTCATAAAGAAAAATCTATTATTAACAAGAGCATCTAGGCCAGCGGTTCTCAACCTATGGGTCGCGACCCCATTTGGGGTCGAACGACCGTTTCGCGGGGGTCACTGGACACCGCGGTCCGCCATTTTGGTTTTTTAAATTTTTTTGTTTTTTTTCTGTCGCGCGCACGTCGCGCATGTGCAGTTTGGGTCATCGCGCGCACGCTGCGCGTGCGCGGATCAGCCCGTCGCGGTCCGCCAATTTTTTTTATTTTGATTTTTTTTAAATTTTTTTTTCATCGCGCGGATCGGCCCGTCGCGGTCCGCCATTTTGTTTGGTTTTTTTTTAATTTTTTTTAAAAAAAATTTCATCGCGTGCACGGCGCGCATGCGCGGTTCGGGCCGTCGCGCGCGCGCCGCGCATGCGCAGATCAGCCCGTCGCGGTCCGCCATTTTTTTATTTTGATTTTTTTTATATTTTTTTTTGTCGCGTGCGTGCCGTGCATGCGCGGATCGGCCCATCGCGCGTGCGTGCGTGCGCGGGTCGGGGTCGCGGCGCGCATGGGCGGCGCAAGTGGGGTCTCAACCTGAAAAAGGTTGAGAACCACTGATCTAGGCCAACATGCTGGTTGGGAATTCCTGGAAGTGTAGTCCATGCATTTTAAAGCTGCCAAAGTTGAAAAACAATAATTTAGGCAAAGAATTCTCTCTTAAATAAATACAATAATTCCTATCCTATCTCTACTTAAATTATTAGTAATGGTACAGATCAAAACTGATGGAATTATTCTAAGTTAAATTCCAAACCAGAATAAGGAATCAAATGTTGACTTATATCTCCTCACATATACCCAGTACTGATGACATCATTCTCTCCTCCATAAACTTAACTCTGTTTCTTTATTTTATGAGAAGTAGTGATCCATTAGAAAGTTCCTTCCAAAACCTCAGACTTACTTCTTTTTATCTCCTTTTTTTCAAGCTTTTCCTGCAGGCTCCATTAGCCAATTGAACTCTGGACTTCTTACTCTCTATTGTCTGAAACTATTTTGTGCCCCTTAGCAAGATGTTAATCTTAGGTAAATTTGCATCTTTCCCTTTTCTCAGCTACTAATTTTCAAAGGCTTAACTGCCACAAGATTGTATAGCCTAGATCACTCACAACATACTACTGTCTCGAAGGCTTAAGCTTTATGCATAATGCACAATATTATCATCCTAAGGCAGTACACAATATTATAGGTAGTTCTCATTTAGAAACCACAATTAGAACTGGCAACTCGGTCACTAAGAGAAACTGTTGGCTAAGTGAAACCATGTCTGTGCTTACGATATTGCTTTACAGATTTGTGACGGTCGTAAATGTGAGGACTGGGTGTAAAGTTACTTTTTCATCAATGTATAATTGCTAACATTTGCTACACAAGACAGTTACTAAACAAGAACTACTTGTAATATATTTATAATGCTTGCCCCAGAAGCAAACATAAAGCCAAAGCAATTTACATAAGCTGTCAAACATCTAAGGCTAATGAGATTAATGCAAAAGATTGTATCCTGCTTTTAAATTATTTGATCCATGCTGTGCATACCAAGAGCCAGCTAAGGTTGAAAACATTCGCTGTCTATGCAGCCAGGCAATATTGAAAATCTGACTCAGTTTATGACAGTTTCCTGAATTTTTTCCTTCCATTCAGAATACAGGAAGGGCAAACACAGAAAAGAAAAACTTATCCCTGCACAAACAATTCCTCAGGGCCAAACTGTTGACTATATGGTTACAGCAACATCTGATGATTCATTGGTCCATTTTTTACAACTGGATGTGTGACTCAACTCCACTGCAAAGGACTGGCTATATCGGCAGATTAAATCATGCTAAACTATGGTTAGAAATAAGCCTGAATTACAAAACAGGCTTAATATAAAGACGATAGAGCTTGCTTACTTGGTTCGATATTGTGGGTGTAAAATGTACACACCATCGGGATACTTTTCTTGTAGCACTTCCCTATCCAGATTAGCCAAGGCTCTTGCAGCATGAGAGGACTCCATGACACGTGAAGACTTCATCATAGCTGCCAGTATAGAAATCCACCCTAGCATTGAATTAAATAAAACATTTGTATTATTGTTACCTACTCGAATGTTTTATTAACAAAGGTATATTTAGTAAGTAATAAATAGGTAGGAAAGTATTATATACATTGACTGTTTTTCACCACATTTTTTTTCTGGCAATTCTCTGCAAAATTATTATTTGTTAGCAACTGGAAGTCTAAACATTTAATTTCTCCTGTTCATGTTTGAGAATATGGTGTAAGACTGATTATAACCAATAATTCATGCAGCAATATCAAGACAGACAGACAGACCATGCCACCCTATAGGTAGAATGCATACTGTCTGCTCAAACCCTCCAGAAAGAAACTGCCATCCTGTCAGGAAAATCTTTGTTTTAATCATTCATCTAGTTTATCCATTAATTCTTTCCCTTTTGGAAAGGAATCCTGTATAGAAAAATGCACTGCTTCACACTGCAGACATATAAGGAAGTTCTGATCAATTCCTTTACTCCAAAGATAAATTCAATATACACCCACACTATGCTCAACCAATGAGAAAATATATTTGACAAAATTATATGAAATTGCCTGGAATATTAAATAATTAAATCCCAACTCTAAAGTATTGATTTCCTAAACCCTATGACTCTTGCAAGGAAACATCACAAGACAAACTATTTTAATAAAATATTTTTCAATTAACAACAAATGCATTTGCTACTACCTGCACGTATTATCGATGCATGAAGACGTTCATCTAGTGCCATATTTCCAATTATGTGAATGATACTTCTTTGTATCTTGTGAGAATCTCTATGGAGGTGATACAGTTTTTGCAAGAGTTGAAGTCCCTTGTTTGCTTCAATTTTATTACAATGGCTAGGAATCTGAAGTGATAGAGAAATTGCAGTAATCAGCTGTACTTTAACAGTGTGCAAATCAAGTATAAAATTATATCCTGCACAAAAAGTCATGGGGGGAAGGGAAGGTTAACTATTTATTACCCAGACACCGAAAGAAAATTAAAAATGACTTGAGAATGCCTACACTGTGTGCATTAACTAAGCATAGGTAGTACAGTCCTATTTCCTCATAACATGACTAAGAATAGTACTTACATGTTTTACAATCTATCCTGGGTTTATAACAAGGCTTGAGCAGGGATTTTCTATTTGTGCCTTTAACTTGGGCCTGAGAGGGCTGCAAATGGCCGAGTTCAACAGTTTACAAAGTAGCAGCAAGTGTGGGTACAGGCAGAACCCAGAACATAATTGAAATTAATTGCTTTGATCAAAAGGGCCGTTCATTTAACAGGAAAATATTTCTTTCATCTATTTTAAAATGAAAATCATATCCTTTTACCGTGAAAAATAGGAATCATTTTCTAACTCTACGTCTATATTGTTAGCTTGTTTGCACAACTGAGATCCAAAGCGGGCTCCAGGCCCAGATTGGTGCCTCTGCTACATTACCTTGGAATGTTCTACTAAAGCTTGCAAACAAAAGAGTTCCACTGTCTTTGCAGGTATGGTACTGAGACTTTCACAGTATGGAAGCCCATTACCTCCAAAACACCACAAACCTCCCTGGAAGAAAAAACACGTTGGAAGTTAATTTCAGAACAACAGAATGAACAACCTTAAGTTTATTTTACAACTATATTTATGCAACAATGTGTAGAGTTTTCCATTTTTTAAAAAATGAAGCACAAAGAGTACAGCGTACTCTAATGGGTCAAAGGAAACAAGAGACCATTTTACAGAAAAGATGCTGCAACTTCAAACCATTTTGAAAACACTAACCAGCAAGATAGAAGCATCACTATCCTAGCAGCCATTGGAGCATTCTTGCTACTAAAATTACTTTCCAGGCAAATTACTCAAGAGGGATATGAAAATTTAATATTTTTAAAGAAACATTTTGTTATTCTGGAGGCAAAAAAATGCCAGTAAATAAATTCCAGTAAGTCCACAAGTCATAAAAGGGCCAAGTTTGAAGACTCCTGATATAACTGAAATATGTAATCATCTGGAAGTAAGCAAATATTTATTACCATGTTCTCATTTCTGCTGGTTCAGACCAGCCCTCTAAATTAGAAACTTATTGGCAAGACAAAATAACTTCAAATTTACTCACAGACTATGTCACTTTTTATATTGTGGATTTAATAGATTTATCTCTGGCTTCATAGGCCAACAAATCAAAAAAACGAACATGGTGTACAAAATTAAGGCACTGTAAAAATGCAAAGTAAAATGGGAACCAGAAATACCATACATTAAGGAGGAAACACACACAAATAGAACACCAATTCTAAGTACCCAGTTGACTAGAACAGGGCTTTTCAACCAGTGGTACGGATACCACCTGTGGTACATTGGCACCTGGCAGGTGGTACGCGACCATCCTAGAAAAGTGGTAGTGGGGGAGGGGAATGAGCTGAACCGGTGGCAGCACTGCACAAGTCTGAGCGAGAGATGGCTGGAGCTGCAGAGCTAGTCAGGGCTCAGCGGAAGCTCCAGGACCACACTTCTTCGGGGCTGTCAGGGCTCAGTGGAAGCGCCAGGATCAGCGCCTGGCTCCAGCTAGAGCTTGGTGCTGATCCTCGTGTTCAGCTGAGCCCTGAAGAAGCGCCAATTAGCTGGAATGTTGCAGCATCTCCAGGATCTTGTCATTTACATTCAGATACTTGGCAACTGATTCATATTTATGGTCACAAATGTCCCAGGGTCATGTGAAGTGACCAAAAACTGCTGCAACCACCCAGCAGATGGGGGGAATAAAAACCAAACACACCCCACCCCACCCCCACTGC
Source organism: Bothrops alternatus (assembly GCA_034064705.1). Lineage (NCBI taxonomy): Eukaryota > Metazoa > Chordata > Lepidosauria > Squamata > Viperidae > Bothrops > Bothrops alternatus. The sequence continues at coordinate 9,476,847 of JARGCV010000023.1, forward strand.
CAATCCTCAACAGAAATGCTCACAACAATGAAAACCTCAGACAGGAGGAAGAGCGCCGCCAGGTGGGCAGGTAGGTGTCTTGCTCAGCTGTGGCTTGGGAGGCACTTTTTTAGTGCTATTGTAACAGTCACTAAGTGAACTGTTGTAAGTCAAGGACTACCTGTATGTTATCACTTTTTTCCTTTTGGGGGGGGTCATCAAGTTTTTGACACCTTTGCGAGGTGACTGGTGGTACTCGGATGTTGCCATATCCTAAAAGTGGTACAATGGGTGAAAAGGTTGAAAAGCCCTGGACTAGAACATTGAACTCTTTAAGTTTTGAGAATATACCTTTTGGGCAGCGATGGTCTGGCTGCTTTCTCTTAAAGCTAAAGAGGTAAAATACTGTACACACTGATCAAGATCTTTTTGAGGTAAAGCTGCCAGAAGCAGTCGAAGTTCATCTTCTAAGCAACAAGTCTGAAATATGAAATCACAAACATTTCTGATACTGTATCTTGTTGATGAATGACTCACATCAAAAAAACTAGGATTTGTAAATGTTTTTATGGTAGGAAGCAGCAGGAATTTTAGTCTATAAAGTTCCAGATTAGGGATGCAATCCTTTTCTACTGAGACCATATTCCTTCAAGGATAATCTGATTAGGGAAGCATGCCTACGATGGCAGGACAGAAACCAGAGGATATAGTACAGACATAAAGTAACTCCTAACAAGCACCTAGCTAACTATTTGTCTCTCTCTCTTTCTCAAAATAAGTATTTTGGAAAGCAGCTGCAATCACAGACATGAACTGGGTTTATATTTCCAGTTGTTCCAAAGCACCTCCTCTGAATTAAAGCCAAAGTGTGGCACAGACTGATTTTGGAGGGTTTTCAGAATGTGAATGGTAGAGCTTGCCTCTCAGTCTTTAACTCCTCCAAACATTGATCTCTTCTACTCCTATGGATGGGAAAGACAGCAGTCCTGAGTCCTCTCACTGCAATTCCTATTCTTACACCCCACAAGGTGAAGTCTGGGGTTTTACGATCATGACTTGTATTGTGTTGCCTCCGGTGTACTCCTACTCCTACCCTTCCAGTGACATCTCTGGGCTCTTTCTCACAGCCATATTCATGAGTTCTCCACCCATTCTTGAATCTATATTGGCATACTATTAAGTTGCACTGCTCCCACAATATATCTCTTTCGCACATCACCAAGGAGGCCAGGCAGGGTTGCTATCCTGAAAAAAACTAGGGCAGGGTAGTTTCAAGACAGCAACTGTTGGATGTCTTATGTTGTTCCTCCTCCCACCCAGCATGGGCTATTGGTGAAGAAAAAACAAAACAAAACACAAATTGCTTTCCTGAATATGAGACTTTTTGGGAGCTAAGGTTGGCTTGACTTTTATCCTTTACTTCTGACAGGAGTATCAACATCCTATGAAATGACTTCATGGCACCTAGAAGGCACTCAGATTACTCGCAGACTGATATACTTAAGTAAAGCAACCTAACAGTCTTGGGGACTGGCATTCAGAGATTGATTAGAGCAGCGGTTCTCAACCTTTTTCAGGCTGAGACCCCGACCTGCGCCGCCCATGCGTGGCGCGGCCCCGACCTGCACCGCGCATGTGTGGCGCGCAGGCACGACGGCCTGCATCGCGCATGCGTGACGGCCCGCATCACGCATGCGTGGCGCAACAGCCCGAACCGCGCATGTGCAACGGCCCGAACCGCGCATGTGCGGCACGCGCGACTGCCCGAACCGCGTATGCACGGCGTGCGCGCGACGGCCCGAACTGCGCATGCACGGCGCGATGGCCCAAATCGCGCATGTGCAGCGCGCACGCGACGGCCGAGGGGAAATGGGGGGGGAAATGGGAAAAAAAAATGGCGGACTGCGGTATTTGGCGACCCCCGTGAAACGGTCGTTCGACCCCAAATGGGGTCGCAACCCACAGGTTGAGAACCGCTGGATTAGAGATACAGAGCAGGGAAACTGAAAATCAAAAGAGAGCCCTTTGGGTTATTGTGCCTCTGGATCTTCCTTGCCTTTCTCTCTCCTGAGGCCAATGTCCCCCAGGAGTCCTTTCAGTCAGGCAAAGAGCCTCTTTCTTCTCTTAGGATTTGATTGGGAAAGGTTGAATAAAAAAAGGATTTTAAAAGTATGCCTGTCCATATGGATGCCCTCTGGCAACTGCATTACGCTACCTTGGTTAATTCCCAAGTATTAATTTTCAAGTATCTACATAAAAGAAGCTCCCGCAATAAAGGTCGTTCAGATCATATTATACATACATCTTTTGGTTTCAGTAAAAGATGAGGAGGCAGGAAAAATCGCAGATCAACATCTTTACACCGAGCTAAAGCAATGGCAGTTCTCTGGTCGCTCGTTTGGGCAACAGTCCTGTATTGATAATCTGTACTAAAACAAATATAAAGTTAGAATTTTCACTAATCCGAAATATATTTTTAATAAAAACTATATAAACAAGCAATACATCTTTGCCATTGTAAACACAATGAGGATAAGCTACCTATTTGGAAAGGACTACATACCTAGGGATGGCAGATATAAACAAATTCCCAATTTTGAAGAACAAGGACAGTGGATGGGGGAGGATTCAGTTGTAACATTGTTAATAAAACTGTAACACCTGCAGTTTGTATTGTAAAACAAAAGTTGCCAGTTTAATTTCAGACTCCTCTGAATTGCAGCAGCATTCTTAAAGCACAGGTTTCCAATAGGAAGTCTGATTTCTCACTGTAAAACATCCCCCCACTGGTTCTTGCTGAAGTAGAGGTCAGAACTGAAAGGGCTCTACTATTTCTAAATAATTGTGAGTATCAAGCATTAGCCCATATTGTAACTGAAATTCAGCAAAGCAACAAACCCCTTTAGGGGGTGAAAGGTTCTCCAATACAAGTTCCAATTAAAATGAATGGGTTCTTGTACTGTTCCTGTTAAGTCTGTAGAACTCCGTATAAGAAAACTTTCTGATATATTGTGCTGCTATCAGTTGGCTCTCCTTTTCGTAGTACTAAGTAAGAGATAATAGCTAACAGCAAGAACTCTGTAGCTATCTTAATAGATACCATTACCATGCCAGTAAAGATTGGTGGCCAATTCCTGCACAGCTTGTAATCGGACCATTTTATCATTTGATTGACTTCTTTTCACAAGCAGCCACAAGGCATAATCACGCTCTTCTGCATCAAGTGTACTGAAGCGTTCTTTACCAAACATAAAATAGGACAAGATTATTATAGTCACTTTATTTCCATCTTCGTATTATCAGCAGTACTGTAACTAAAGGTAGTATTTCTAGAGTAACATTTTAAAGCATACTATTTCCTGGATCCACAGTTAGATGACAATACCAAACTGATCTTGGCTAATCCAAAAAGGTAAGCAGGTAAATACTTGGATGACACATCTCCAGAGAACACTAGAGCTATAGTCAAGATTGGGTTAAAAAAAAAAACTCTCCAAGAATAAGGTAATGGTAAACAACTTTGGTAAAGTTGTCAAGAAAACTATACATCAGTATCAAGTTTGATCTGAAGGAGATTTTTCTTAATATAAACGAATGACCATTCAATTAAATAGAGTGCTTTGAATCTGGAAACTGGAGTTTAGTGGCCATGACCAATGATTAGGACTTGATTCTGCACAGAGGTTGTAAAACAAGAATATATATGGGACTACATTTAAGTATCTAAAAGTCATTTTTGCATCCCAATGAGAATACTATGCATTCCAGATTAAGAAAGGCCTTCAAGTTAACACCTCTTCAGTGCAGGAATCCAAACTAAATCTTTCCTGCCAGATGGCAATTAAGTCTCTGCTTGAATGCATCCAGTGAAGCACATTATTTCACTGAATATTTGGCTCCTACTATTGCACTGATTTTAAGCCTAAATCTCTGAATAAACACTTACACGATATTTTATTTATAAAACAGCAATTGACTTAAGAATAATAAAACATTTAAGTGTAACTAGCATATTCAGAACCAATTCCAAACATTTAGTCACTGTTCCAGGTAACAAATCTGGCTTCTTAGCCAGATCATGGCACTTTGCATTTTAGTTATATACATGACAGGCAGAAATTTATTGATTTTTCAATATGCAGAAACAGCAATGGGTGGAGAGAATGGAAAAAGCTGCATCAATTTAGTTTCTGCATGGTATGAACTATTAAAGGTACAAAGTTTCTGCTTTTTAAAAAACCAACAGTTTAGATTATAGCGAGTTCACAATGACATTCCAAACGTACCATCAAAGGGCTTCTGGAAAATTCGAGCATGCATTTCTATAATTTTTTTGGCTGCTCGGTGAAGCTTCTTTCTCACTTGATATATGATTCCTACAAAAGCAACAGAGTTCATTTTGGTCAAATAATATACTGTCAGTCCTACACGGAGACCAAAGCAGGAAACCAATTCTACAAGAAGAACAAGAACTACATTTTAGTGAGGTAAGCCATAGTAACCAATTTTGCAACTTTGCATGTGGTTTCTCTTCCCACCCTTTTACGACCAGTGAATCAGGGAAGAATCAGCCTATGTACTATCTCCCTACCCAGGACTAAAAGAATGCTTCTGTATTTTTTGTTTATATAAGTTTCTGAATATTTGCTTCAAGGCCATCTCCCTGGCTCTCTCCATATATAAATTCCTGTTAGATTCAGCAGAAAGAGAATGTCACTTGCATCTTTCCTTATATTGTAGCCTCACCTAACAAATAAAACCTTGAGGCCTTGATTGGGAAAAAGCGCACTACAAGCCAAACAGGAATGTTACTGATATCAAACTAAATACTGATCACCAACTAAGGATTAAGGGTTGACTTGCTCTCAGAAATGTCCGAGGATCACTAAGAATGGGCTACTTGTGGGAATAGGAGAGATATCACCAAATCAAGCTTATGATATGGATAGCCATATTCTATTACAATTTCTTAACAATAGACACAATAAGGAGAGAAAAAATGATTATTCAATTGGATTTAAAAAGAATATAGAAAACATCCTGGTACCAGCCGAGTAAATTTCCAGTAGAAGAGAATATAAAAAAATGAGAAAAACATTATGAGGGAAAAAAAGAGAAAATAGAAGGGAACATGAGTAAATTTCTTCCATAATCTCCATAGTGTAATGTTCTTCCTTAAACATCTGGATGAATATATTATTGTTCCAATTCTTATTTAGTATTTCTTACATTCAAACTGTGTTTCTAATTCCTTCTACTTTCAACGATAACCTAGTTTTTCTTACCTTGATAGTCACTTTGATCTAAAGAAACTGTTCGCAAGTAGATGTAGGATTTCAGTTTTTCTTGCTGTACCACTTGGGTATCAAAACTGAATAATTTTCTTAAAGTCAAAACTTCATAAGTAGCAAATATACAACCACTTAAAAAAGCAGAAGACAGATATCAACGCAAGCATTAAAGTACACGTTTAAACCTGACTGCAGTTACGTAGAAAACGAACCCATCTCAACGTACAGTTTTAACTTCTGATCCAAGCTGGAAAATTCTTGTCCATAATTTTATCAGATGAAGAATTAGTGTTCCTCCCCCCCGCCCACTCTTGGTGGGAAAATGTGGAGTTCTACATATGCCATCCTGAATGAACATGTCAGTCTAACAAACAAAAAGAAATGTTCTGAAGGAGGAAAATATTTGTAGCTCAAGGCTGAAATGAGAGATCCTGGGTGGTCTCTCAGCTTGGTTGTTTTCTTGCAGATGCTTCATTACCAGGTAACATCATCAGTGTTAGAAGAGAGCTCTCATTTTATATATTATATATTATAAAATGAGTATATAAAAGTGAGAGCAAACCCTACCCCCTTCTAGCACTGATGTTACCTAGTTCAGGTCATGAAACATCTGCAAGAAAACAGCTAAGCTCAGAGAGCACCAAGAAGAAATGTCCATTCGCTTCCTTTTGCCTACTTTCTTCTCTCTCCCTCTCTCATAAGCAGAACTTGATTCGTCTTGATATCCAAACTAGGCAAATCAGGATATGGTTGTGGGATAGACTTTCCTTGCTACCTTCTAGCCATGGTCTATCCCCTAATCATATCCTGATACTAGAAAGTAGCAAGGCAGTTAATCATGCAGAGATGGAGCAGGAGGAGTATTTCAGATCAGCCCAAGCCACTCAATTATCATCTCACAGTCTTTAATGCTTTACAAGTATAGGTAGCAATAAATAAATACATGAACTAAGCAGGAAACACAATCTGCTTCTAAATTTAAATTTGAAATAAGGAAATGCAACACTTGTTTGTGGATTAGAAACCAAGAGAAAAGGAGAGGGGAGGGGGGAGGGGGGAGGGGGGAGGGGAGGGGAGAGGAGGCCTGTCAATTGTTTCAAAACTCACATTTTCTAAAGTTTTCAGGAATGACAGATTCACATGGCTCATATTTAAGGGCCCACATTTTAAATAATAAAATAATGCAGACATTGACTGTTATTATAGACTATGAAATACATTAAATAGGGTCATTCCTAATTTTGCACCAGCTTTCAGTGATAGATAATATTGTCAACATTACTATATACACAGCATTTAAACAGTTACAACATACTATACATATTCACAAGAACAGCTGAAAAAATAATACATTAAACACCTACAAAGTGTGATACTTTATGTTTATGCTAGAAACAAAACTGATGTTTGCTAATAAAAACTTACCCCAGAATAAGTGAGCCGGTTAACTTCACAATTTTTCCTTAAAAATTAAAAGTTTAGTATCACTGCATGTGCAAAATGGATGCTTTAGTACAAACATTATATCAATAATGAGTTATATACAGAGGTTAAGCTAACTGTACTTAGATATTATTAAAATAAGTACATGTAAGTCCATTTAACTTCTGATTATTTACTAACTGTTTTTATGCCAATACAATAAAAAACACTCTTGGAAATTCTCACAGAAAAACAATGGAATATAAAACAAGTCCCATGCAAAAATAAAAATAATGCTGCAATAATTCAAAGAGGACAAAAAGATGGTAATATTGAATTAAAATAAATCAGGGGAAGGCTCTAAAAACGAATCCAATCCTTACCAGCTTGTGGAAAGTCAGAAAAGAAGGAATCAGATTGATCTCCATAACATCAGTACTGCAGCAGAAAAGCAGTGCCTCCTTGTTTCAGTCCCCCCCCCACCACCAAAGTTCCTGAAAGCATGGGATGCATACCAGTTTCTCACTGCTATAGCTAGTTGGTTGGACCACAGATGCTGGCGAAAGTGGATCTGAATGTATCCAGGTAACAAGCCATGAAGGGCTTTGAAGATCAAAGCCAGCACCTTAAACTGGACCCCAAAATCAACTGGCAACCAGTGCAGGGTCCATAACACTCCAAAAGCTCCCATATTTGGAGCCTAAAGGAGTACAATCTTTGAATATTTATAACCTACTAGACAGATAAGAGCATGAGGTAGTGATATCAAGCCTTACCTCAGGTAAGGTCCCAAATAATTAATTTAATGGTAATGTAATTAATTCCTATTCAAGGTTATGCAAAACTAAGTCCTATTTCATAGGGAGCAAGTGACAGCTCTGTGTATATGGGTCTAACCACTTAAATTTTTTTCCAGTTGGGAGTATGCCCACTCAACTTGATGAGATTATTTCTGAGAAACATGCTTCAAATGAGAACACACAATTTGGCAAATTAACCTGGCAACAAAGCTCAAGTTGTGAATTTAAAAGAATTTACTTCTGAATAAACTTGTACAAAATTAGATTTACAACATTGGTTTCTTCCATTAGCCTTTTATATATGTATGATCTTCCTACCATCATCCCCAAAAGTTTAAATTATGGAATACGTATCACTGTATTCATAAAATATTCTAAACAGATTTCATCATTGGAAATCATAGTTTCATTTATATTTATATATTTATGTAATTTAAGGTTACATAAGATCATCTTACAGGTGACCTTATCAACCTTTTTCTATCTAAAATTTCGGTCAAATCTTTTTTAGATGGCTTTTCAACCTTGTGTTTAGGAAAATATTCAACTCATTCTTAAATATGGCATAAATATTTTAAAAGGTTATGCAGAACAATGTCACTAAGATCTTGCTCAGAGATCTTAACTTCAAATAGGCTTTGTATTTCCATTGGCGTATATATTTCCTTTTATAGAAAAAAACCCAATAAAGTTCTTCAAAATATTTCTCCAAAGGCTACTCTCCTAACTGTCCCTAGGAAGAATATAATTTCCACTCCTTATGGACTTTTTGTGTAAAAAACAAACAAAAATGATTTATGGTTTTGATGATTAGACAGAAAGACGAGAGCCGACAGGCCTGGGGCAGTTAACATCTTGCCCCTAGCCAGTGTATGTTTGTGTGTATGTTTGTTGGATGACTGGTTTTTTAATTTAGGGTTTTTTTTTATATATGTATTTTTATGTAGATTTCTATTTATGCTGTGAGCCGCCCTGAGTTCCCGGAATAGGGCGGCATAGAAATCCAATAAATTGAATTGAATTGAATTAAATTTTAATTGTATTTATAACTGATGTGAAGAAAATCAGAAACAAACGCTTCATATCTTTATCCTTTTTTCTATTTTTTTTTGCATTTTAGCCTTTTCTTTTGTTTCTTCCTTTTTCATTCTATTTTAGTTTGTATTATTATTCTTAATAAAATTTTCAAATAGGTATATGTAATTTCCCAAGGTAGGCAAAGAAGAGATGTGCAGCAAGTTTCCAATGATGAATTTATCTAGGAAATGATTCAAATAAAATAATGATAGTGTCAGGCTTGTAAATACAAAATTGCACTTACTGATATGTTTCCATGATCGATCAACTTTCCAAGTTGAACCTAAAGTTCCTATCTTTCTATAGCAAACCACACAATAAGCAGCCAGAGACATTCTGTAAAGGTACAAAAAACTGATTTAGCACATCAACAGGATTTTAAAAAAATATTTTATATATCAGTTATGCCCTATCTAATTCAGAGGGAGCATAGCATTCTTTCCAAAAACATATATTGCAAGTTTAGTACAGGATTTCATGATTGTAAAAATCATGGACTCTTTCAAAGGAAAAATGAATTATATCACTTTCCAAACTTTTGATAGGGGAAGCCTTTCCTTTCTGAATTTAAATGAGAGGTGCAATTTGTTTTACAACCCAAAATAATATATTTTGCCTCACTGTATTTTTTTTATAAGGTAACTATTTTGGTTGTCCATCCTGGAAAAAGAGAGGTTCAGAGACACAATGAACAATTCACTGAAATCTAGTAATTTTGCTGCAAATCTATAGAATATTATTGGAACCATAGAAAATTATTGGGTCTTAATGATATTCTGTGCAGAGATTCAGTACAAGAAATATATTTTTTAAAAATCCTGTGTTTCCTCCTGTTATAGCACTAACTAATGCTGTCAATACTTTGCTGCTTATTCCATGGTTACCAGTTTACTCAACTAGCTCAATTTGGGGGGGCTGTATGTTACCCTTTACTAGTTTTGCTCAACAACCTACGGTAAATAAGGCAAGATAGTCCTTAGTTCAGTAACCACAAAGAATACTCGGATTCTCAGTATAAATCTATGTTTGAATAGAGCTGGGTTTTTTTTAAAAAAAAATAAATGATTCACTCAAAATGCCTAAAATGTGCCCTATTTGAAGATAAGGTTTAACTGTATGTTCTGACATTTTTTTCCATACACAGTACAGCCGTGGGACCCTAAAAATAAACGGCAGTTGGTTAGCAAACGAAGCTTTGTTTGTGAAAATGCCATCTGACTTCATGGAAAACAACAAAACAGCCCGACCCTTTCAGTTTTGCAGTGATTTGTAGCTCAACCTCCAAACCTGATTAACTGCCTTGTAGATGTTTCTGAAAACAGATCCAAGAGTGTGGGAGTGGTGACTAATTTCGTAGCTGAAGAACAACATTCACTAGTATATTTATTTTATAATATGAATATACCCAGGACTCGTATTTTTACAGACATTATTAATCATATATTATATTATATTAATTATATTACATTATATTATATATATTATATTTTTTATCCAGAAAACCATTGCGCAGCTCCTACCTACACACCTTGAAATAAAACATGCCACAAATTGCAGCAGCCCTGCCTTTAGCGAACGTACAACAGATCGCAATTTGCAAACAGCATAGAAATGCCCCAGTTCTAATCTTAGGGGTGCGGCACAATGAAAAGAGTACGCTCTAGGCAAACACACTTTATGGACAGAGCCAAGTCTATCACTGCTGATCACAGCTATCATTATACAATGGACAAATGAGTTACACGAGCTCCGTCGCAATGTTATTCCTCGTTCGGGGATTTCTCCGGCTAGGCAAGGCTGTTCTCCAGCCCCGACTTCCCAACCATGCACCAGGTTGGCCCAAACAGCTGCTCTCCCCCTGCCTCCTCCCCTACCTGCCCATCTCCGATCCCCGTCCCACTGTCAACGACGAAGCCTTTCCATATACCGCCCACGTTCTGACGTCAACGTGAATCACGTTACATTCCCCCAGAGCGCCGCCCTCATAGGAGCAAGCCAATCCAAAAACAATAGCAAAAAGGCGCCTGCGCAGTTGTGGACCTTACATCCGAGTCGGCGATCTTTCCGCTCCCACTTCTTCCGGTCGGGTGGGAATCAGGAGTAACCTGGTGTGTTCGTCGCCAGGGCAACGTTGCTGGACCGGTGTAGCACAACTCCGTGTTTTGTTTTATTATCTTGAACTGAGTGGGTTGTGGGTATTTTTTTCTTGGAAGGTCTCTCTCTCTCTTCCCCAACTTCTCCCTCGTTTACCCTCGTATCTCTGGCATTAAGGGTTGCCTTTCTGCAGGGCAATGTAGCCGTCAGGTTTTGCGAATCCCGGGCAGCGTAAATAGTTGCAACTACTCTCTTTCAGCTTAGTTTTATCCAGGGTAGTTGCACAGTAAATCCCATCAGTCTGGCCGAGGGTGATGGGAAGTGCATTTGCAACCTGCCTGGAAGATACAGATAGTAGAGCTGCCAGGTGCTTTGGTAAACCATACGGTTTCTTCCCTTAATTAGCCTGAATAGGCTTCTCCAGTGTAGGATTAGGGCTACCAAATCTGGGCTGCAAAAATTCCGAGTGCATGATAGAGTTTTCTCTGTATTTTCGTTGCCATCTAGGGTGCTTGAAATTGTTGAACCCAGATCAATAATCTTCACAAAACATAAAGTGACTTTTTGAATGAAAGTGGATCTAGTTCTAAACAGGTAGTATAATAAACTAGATATAAATATGTCAGATTCAAGATAGAAGTAATACATGTTATTGATAGGGCTTTTGTTTTCCTTTTTTTTAAAAAAAATATCAGCATATTAAAATATTGAAGTGCATTCAGAATTATAGTATGTAATGTTAATTAACTATACAGGCCTATTCTCATTTACTTGAAAATCAGTAAACCTATATTCAGCTTAACTTTTGCTCAATTGAGCTGTCTAGAATAGAAGCTTAACCATCAGGACGTTTGTATTGATTTTGTTCAGTTTAAGATTGTATCATTTTCTACAAATAGTTTTTTCCGTTTGATGTTTTAGGAATCTGACATTGTGAAGAAGATGGTGAATGTTTTGAAAGGAATACTTATAGAATGGTAAGCAAAAATATATTGGCAATGCAAGTGCTACTCCAAGTTTGTAAGAAATTTGGTAACATGAGCAAGAAATGTTTATGTTGTGACATGGCTACAAAAAACAGAGTTGTGGTTGTAATCAGCAAGTGAAATAGCAAAAATAGCATACTCTTATTTTAAAAGAACACAATGTTACTGAAATGTGATATGGTATATTATTCATGTAACCTGTAAACTGTGAATATTTAGTATGTCTAATTCATATAATAAGAATGGGGATTATTCTGCCAATAGCCTCATTTTCTTATTACACTTAAAATAAAATTTAACTGGCTTAAGTAGCTTTTCAATATTGCCCTTAACTAATTTCTAAAGGTGTTACTTATTTAAATTCCAGATTGTAAAGAATTCACTTAGCACACAGCGGGCTGAGACAGTAATTACCATCTTCTGCTAATACTTTCTCCTGAACAATGCAAATACAGTTTAATATTAATTTTGTGAGCATATTACCAGATTAGAACCATGACGATATGGTTCTAAAAATGCCAAATCTAAACTATAGCAATCCAGATAAGGTTTTATGCAACTCTTTGCTGCATCTAATTGTCATCTAAACTTTTTAATCCTGTTTAGGATTCATTAAGAATATACAGCAGCAAAAACAAAACAGAAAAAAAATGGATAGGTACTAGATTTTTTAAAAGGGGATTAGCCTTCAGAAAAAACAGTGTGTGCATAAAAATAATGAGGCAACTAAAATGGAAGTTAAATTCAGAGGGGAAAAAAAGACTTTGAAAGAAATCAGAAGCAGGCAATTGTTTTCAGCTCAATTAAATAAAATCAATGCTAAATGCAATTCTAGCTAGTTACCTACTGTACACCCTAGATACCTAAATCTAGGTTTGTTTTTTTCATGCATATTGGAAAATTTCACTCCACAACTTGGATGAGAGGTTTATATTCCTTTACTTCCTTTCTTACAACCAGCTGCTGTAAGATTCCAGCAAACATCTCAGTTTCAAAGGAAAGGAAGTTCTTTTGGCTCAAAGATTTGGGCAGCCAGCCTTTTACTCTACTACAGATAGACATGTATACAGTACAATAGTAGATATATTCAGAGAATTTCTAGCAGATTATGTTACTATGTGGCTGTGACACAAAATGAATATATTTTTTAGGGCAGTGATTGCAAAAAGAACTCAAAAGAGATTTCACAAAATACATTACCACAAACAATGCACTTTTCTTTGAAGTACTATTTGTTGTTGTTAGCTGCAAAGTCGTGTCCGACCTTCGCGACCCATGGACAACGTTCCTCCAGGCCTTCCTGTCCTCTACCATCTTCTGGAGTCCATTTAAGCTCACGCCTACTGTTTCAGAGACTCCATCCAGCCACCTCATTCTCTGTCATCCCGTTCTTCTATTGCCCTCAATCTTTCCCAGCATTAGGCTCCTCTCCAGTGAGTCCTTCCTTCTCATTAGGTGGCCAAAGTTGAAGTACTATAGCAGCTGTTCGTTTATGCATATACAAATAGCACTTCTTTGGGGACCATAAGAAAAGTGGCTACGCATGCACATACAGCCAGAGACAAAAATGGACAGCTTTCAAAACAATCATGTGAGCCTTGTTAAGGGTGCAGCTGCCTTAACACTTCGAAGAAAGAAAGAAAAATGGTTTGGTAGATTTACTTCTCCTTCCTCAGAATCTCTTCCAGATTGAGAAATGTTATTGGGAAAAGTATCTATTCTGAACTGATCTTATATTGAAAACTTTATATATTTGACCATCTATTTCTAAATTTAATTTCCTTTTTAATTATATAAAATCTGTGATTATGTGGGTGACTGTCACAACACAATCCTATGATTGAATAAATAACACGAGTTCATCATTTCTAATGCAATATTTTGGCCTAGTTTCAGAACTGCAACTGACGAAATTGCCATAGTGAATGAATTGTGCTATGAAAGGGACAATTGGAACATAGCCCTCGGATTCTTCTTGCATACATAGCCCCATTTGGTAATCATCTGTTGCTTTGCAAGGATTGGGATCCTAATATTAAATTCAAGCTGTTCCCGAAGGGTAGAATCCAGATGATAATACCTGTTGATATTTCTCCTTGGTTTATAGCCAATGGAATCTGCAAGTCCTAACCCCTTGCTCAGCAACCATTCAAAGTTATTATGGTGTTGAATGAGTGATACTTATAGTCTGACATCAGTTCTGTCAATTCCAGTACTAACTTTCATTTACAATAGTTGCAGCATTCTGCAATCACATGATTACTATTTGTGACTTTCCCTCTGGCTTCCCACAAGCAAATGGGAAGCCAGTAGGAAAAGCCAATACGGAAGGTGGCAGGTCACTCTGGTAAGTCTTCTGCACCCAGGAGCAGGCAACCCCACACTGCCCTGCTTGCACAACACCAACTTCTTGTGCACCCTGCAGCAACCACAGCAAGTCCTGCTGCACTGGCACTCTTATGTTCCCTTCCCCACCTGGCAGCAGCAACATAGTCTGCTAGCTTGTTTGCAAGCTGGGAGTTGCAACTTGCTGCTGGTTTCTCCACTGACTTTGCTTGAACATCCTCACTTAGTGATCCACAAAACCTCTTAATGATGACAACGGGGATTGCCACTGCAAAGCATGACTTCATGCTTTATAACTGCCTCACTTAGTAACAGAAAGTATAATCCCAATTACTGTGGACTATCTGTTTTACATGAAACTCTTGGAAATTGTGATTCAGAGACTGAGCTAAAAAATCATCATTATGCCCTTGATGCTTGTATATACGATCTTGAGGACATATTGAAAACCACAGACTATTGTTATCTGGTTGGATGAAACATCTGGTTTGAACATAATCCCAACAGTTTGCACTCAATTCAAATAGGTTGGATATACTCATTCTCTTTGATTGTGGTTTAGTGGTTTAGCCTTTCTTGGATAAGATTGCATTCCTCTCAAAATGTCACTTCTGAAGTTGGCAGTATTCCTTGGCTTGTATTCTCCTGCTGGAATCTATCCATGAGAAGGAGCAATCTTTTCTGACCTTGTACTTTAGATTTAACTTGATGACAGGACTTTGTTGCAATTATTCATGGCTTAAATACTTCCTGGATAGAATGTTAGGTTATATGCAAAGCTAACCTTGAAAAATATTAGAAATTGCAGTGACTGCAAAATGTATGGACTAAAACAGGGGTGTGAAACAGCTGGCCCATGGGCCGGATGCATCATAGCGAAACTGCGCCTACCCCATTGCTGGCAATGGCAAAAAAGTTGTGATATGTTGCGGCACGTCACGTGATGTTGTGAGTTTGACACCCTTGGACTAAAGTAAGATAACCAGAATATGTTGTGTCTATTTTACTAAATTCACAGTTGCTGCCAGTCTCTTTCCATCACTGATTAAATTTAACTTTTACAGCCTTAACAGTTTTGGTTTCTAGGAATCTTAACAATGCTACTTCAATGCATTTTGTTGTATGAACACCTGAGTTTTCATCTACCTAAAGCCTAGCAGATGTCTTTTGAAACATGGTAGCTGTCTATGAAATATCCTCCCAACTGAAGGTTGCTAAGTTGCACACGGTATAACTTTGGATGCTTGGTCAGGATTGGATATTTGGGAGAATCTTGAAAATACTCGATCTCCTTAACATATTAGGATGTTTTCATAATAGTTTTCATTTTTCAATCTCATCATGTTTTATGAATTTCTGCTTGGTTGCTTTATGGCATTCAATGCATTTCATTAATGTGGTTTTATTGTATTATATTGGCGTTTGCACTGTAACTACTGCAGCTTAATTCATTGAAGTGCTATGTGAGATTACCATCATTTTATCCTTGTCCCCACAGTGACCCAGCCATGAAGCAGTTCCTGCTGTACCTGGATGAATCAAATGCCCTGGGAAAGAAGTTCATCATACAAGACTTAGATGAAACACATGTCTTTGTGTTGGCTGAAATGGTTAACTTCTTGCAAGAGAGAGTGGGAGAATTAATGGACCAGAACTCTTTTCCTATTACACAGAAATAAAAAGCGAGGCTGGATTTGGATACGTATCGAACCGAGAGCCTGTACATTTTTCTGTGAATCAATTTAAGGCAGATTGAAGTCACTAAGAGAAGTGAGCTACAAACGTATCAAGAATTCTCTTTTATTATTTTCAACTTCATCCTGTCTTAAAAATGCAATTGTGCTAATAGTTCATTAAGCCACTGCAAATTACTATAGGATTGGAGAGTCTTAGGATGTTCTTTGCAGAGGTGGGTGCAACGTTAATATTGATATTCAGTTGCTCTCTGTAATATTCCCATAGAGAAAGCCACCTTAAAATGCAGTATGTATGTTTTTAATAGAATATGAAGGAGTTGGGTTTTTTTTAATATTTCCAAGGAAGACTATTAAATTTTGTAATTTGAGTACTCTTGAGAAAGCATACAGGCAGTCCTTGACTTGCAAGCGCAATTGAGCCCAACATTGCAGTTCTAAACGAGACAGTTAAAGTGATTTGTGTCTCATTTTGCAACCTTTCTTGCCACAGTTGTTTAGTGAATCATTGCGGTTGTTAAGTTAGTAACAAGGTTGTTAACTGACTCTAGCTTCCCCATTGATTTAGCAGGTTAGAAGGTCAAAAAAATGTGATCACCTGACCCCAGGACACTGCAACCGTCATAAAGATTAATCGGTTGTCAAGCATCTGAATTTCGATCATGTGACCAAGGGGATGCTGCAATGATCCTCAGTGTGAAAAATGGTTATAAGTCACTACTTCCACTGCCACTGTAACTTTGAACGATCCCTAAACAAACTATTGTAATGTGAGGTCTACCTGTACATGAATAGAACTGTTTCATAGCCTAGTCATTTTTAATTCACAGTAGTATATTTCACTAGGTTCCCTGAGAATTATTCCTGAATTAACGTGTAGGACCCAGTTCAAATCAGTTTATTCAGCTTAGGCACTGCCCCATTTCAATTGGCTCTTACCAAACAACAAAGTAAATAACACAATGAAGATGAAGACAACAATATGGCAAATCTGAACAACAACCCTTAACCATATAAACATAGCCAATGGGCCACACATCATTCAGTCCAAAGCCTGGAGAACAAAATATTTTAAAGGCTTGTTGGGATGCCAATAGGGTGGGAGCAACTCAAACCTCCAGGGGAAGCTGATTCCAGGATGGCAACTAGGATATCATTTTGAGCTGAGCTTTATTTTTAAGTTTTAACTAAATAGTAAAACTTTATAAAGTAAAACTTTAAATAGTAAAATTTTAACTATTTCCTGTTCAACATTTTATATCATTATTATGAACCGTCTTGAATAAAAACAACTAATTTTAAAACATTCATCATTGCATGACTGTTCAGACATGCAGTACTGTCTTAATGCACATTTATTCTGTACATCAATGTTATTTTATTATTATTATTATTTTTAAATTTTTATTGGTTTTTTAATTTTTAACAAAGGAAAAATATTTGTGACATGCAAAAGTGTTAAATTGAAATAAAAGTACTTGAAAATATGTAATTCTAGACAGATATTAAGAACTGGAAACGATTGAACAGAAGAAAAAAAAAGATATGGGAAACCTAAGTGAAAGTCCTTCCTCAGCCATGCTGGTTAAGTAGCTTCAACTGAGGCACTTTTTTTTCACCCCACCTCAACCTAACCTGCAGTAAGGGAAACATTCACAATCTTCAGTGTAAGATTCACTTGCAACCCCTCCATAGCAGAGCCTTTTCAGAACTTGTAAACAAATTGTGATTATTAATGTGATTTTTTTTTCCTATACAGTCATGTCTCAGAGACTGCCTGGACTGCAAGTTTCTTGGCTAGCTTTTTTAGAAGTGTTTTCCATTGCCTCCTTCCTAGGGCTGAGAGAAATGACTGGCCCAAGGTCATCCAGCTGGCTTTGTGCCCAAGGGGTATTTCATGTTAGATCATATATAGCTGATAGCACTTGAGCTGAAGGTTTCATAATCAAATCAAAATTTACAAACATGGCTTGATACAAAACAGATCAACTATGTCTCTCTTAAGTTTGAGACCACAAATTATGGTTTATGATGTGATTTTAAGGTCATAATTTGGAGTAGCACTTTGAAAAAAAGCAAAATTCCCAAATATGAACTGTCTACATGCCTCCAAAACACAGCAGTTTGCATATGGTTCCACACCTGGAAGCAAATCCTGAGACTTCCTATTTATTTATTTCCATCCTAATAATTTGTTTTCTATCTGAACTTATCACCAGCATAACATCAGTTTATATAAAATTCTCTAGTGCATTTTATTACAAAAAAACATAAACCATTGCTAGCTTATTCATTTCATTCTAAATATTCTGAAATAGTTTATGAAAGATAATTATACTCCTTTGTCTTCTCCACCAAGTGCTTGATTTGTTACCTTTAAATATATTAATTGGTCAGAAATACTGAAAAATAATACTGAAAGTTTTGTTGAATGTTGAATTTAGACATAGCAGTTAACTCAGTGTTTCTCAACCTTGACAATTTTAAGGCATGTGGACTTCAACTCCCAGAATTCCACAGCCAGCAATGAGTTAAACCATAATGTAGTTCATTTTACCTTGCTTTACACATTCATGGTGTGTTGATTACAGCTGAATTTTATGAATAAGTCATATTTATATGATTAGAACAAACAATGGATTAATGGAACATGTAGCTATAAAGAGATAAAAAGGTCTCTAGTTTAAATGTGCTACCTTTTACTAGAAGCCTACATATTGTTGCACAAAAAGACCCTGGCTGAGATCATTTGGTTTCTTTCAGAGAGGATAAACATTTTCCTGTGGTGATCAGTAGCATAGCACCTGGCACATATGTTGGGGGTCAGGGGGTGTCCAAAGTTAAGTCTGTACATACAGATATACAGAATCACTAAATTTCACATAGCTTCTTTTCACATAACATTTTTAAATATATATATTTGGCCCTCACTGCATTTTATATTGGAATTTGCTACCTAAAAAAATTGTTAAATTCTGCTATACCATTTGAAGAGAGAAAAACTTGGACTCTAGAAACTATTGATTCTTGATTAGACTTATGCTATGTACATAATATCATCTGTGCTTAATCATTTTTAGTAAATCACATGGATTATTACACTGACCACTATATAGCTAATTTCTGAAATCTAAAAAACATTTTAAGCCGCTTCTGTAAGCTTAAAAATACATTTTTTAAATTCTTCCACTGTGCCCAAAGATTTTCTTTTAATTTAAAAAGAACACCATTAATCAACTGACTGTCATGATGATTGATTACAGTTCATAATTATAATGCATGAACCACTTTAATATGCTTTATAATCTTCAAGTTTTAGAATAATAACTTAGTCACAAGTGTCCCCATTTTATGGCTGGGAATCAGATTCTGCACTGCATGTAACTAGCAGCTTATTGGTGACAAGATATTTGAAATAGATTCAAGCTCATTGCTCTGCTTAATGAATCACATTGCTATTTGCTCTCCTTCCTATAATTTTTCTTTACAATACTTTTTGTCATTTTTGCTTTCACTTCTTACCACAGTTGGAAGAAAAATGAATTTAACTCTTAGAGAAAAAGAAAACTCTTTTTTGATATTTGATTCCTTTTTGCTTTATATCTAATCTTTTACATCTGATGTAAGACCTACTTCTAGACATCTTTTAGCTTCAGTCTTGTCACGGAACATACCAGGAAGAAAAGCTCTTACCCAATTTATTAAAAGAGTTGTTGAATATCTGTGAGTCACACATTCATTCTTTTAACTCAGGTTAATAGTTGCTTTCGAATGAATGGCAATGTCTTATGTAATGTAATGTAATGCCCATGTTTCTAGCTCTGATAGTTGATCGAGCTGTTAGCATTTATCTTTTCTTAACTTTGATAAATTTTGTTTCCAAAATGCATGGCACAATATAATTTGGAAGACAAATAATTTGGTATGAAAAGAGACTCCTTACTTATTATAGGAGAATTGTTTAAAACAGAGCTAGCCATATGATAGGTCATATTGTTGTATGGTATTTTCCCCATGATTTCTGAATGAGCAATATCTACTTTGCTATCACCAAAGTTCAGGTTTTATTCCATTGGGTTTTTTTCTCCTCTGAATTCTCCATCTCCCTGTCCCCAATTCCATTTGCACATCTCTTTTTTTATTATTATTAGATAAACATTTGTACATGTAAACAAAGAAAAAATTCAAGTTAAATGCCATTCAACTTAATACAATCATTTTAAATTTGTAGACCTTCTTCACTCCGTATATCCAAGTTTAACTATAAACCAACTACTCCATTTGCACATCTTGATTGGGTTCTGGCACCTATCATTAAAATTAAAATCACTTGCATTTATGAAAACTTCTTGCCTCTGTACTGTAGCAAATATTAATGTCAAATTTAAATTATATAAATGTGTATCAACACGAGATAATTCACCTATGGAAAAAAGTTCAACAATAAATCCATTTGTTGCTCTGCCATTGCCACAGAAAAGATAGGAAAAAGTGGGAAGGAGTGAAAGTGATAGCCATATTCTGTAGCTTTGAAGGCAAAAATGTTTCAACACAAAAGTTTGACTAAAAGTGTTGATAACTTGTGTACATCTGTAAAATGTTTCACTTTTGCCTTTTCCTCAGAAGTTAGAATCAGTTAACTTAATTGGAAAGTACTTACATTGGACAGTAATGAAATAAAGATTTCATTTATATTACAGCTGTTTCGTGTAGAAAATTAGTTTTTAAGACATATATGCGCATTTCACTTAAGCATTTAAGGGTTTGTTTAAACACTGTGTGTTTTAAACTTGGTGTAATAACATTTAAAGGTAAAGTTTTCTCTGAGTCAAGCTCAATTGGTGACTTCGTTTATACATCCATGTGCGTTTCTGGCCACCAATAAAGTTGTTTGCCATCACCATTCAGGCTACTTCTCTTATGATAATTTGTGTAGGCCCTTCCTAAGCCCGATAGATTCAAAGTTTTTCACAAATGAACAAATACAGAAATTTTTAGACCATACGTTTCCTCCAAGAACTTGGTTCATCTCAGGAAGACTATCCATCAACTGGAATAGTATAAACAAGGAAGGAGAAAAGGTTGTGGAATCCATGGTGGTAGAATGCCAAGAAGCTATGAAGAATGAAGATAGCATAGTAGCCAACTAGCAGAAAATGCATTCTGGGCAATTTCAACACAAAGTACCTAACTAGTTTGCAGCTCAGTCCAATATACCGGTAGTTATAACACATTCCAAATCCAGTACATAAGGCTATTTATAGATGATTGATTGTGGTATCTTTGATGGAATATCTCCAAGTTGTTGCTTTTTACTAGCATATATTAGGTACATTTCTTTAATGCCCTCTTACCTCTACTCAAGCCAATTTTGCAGATTTCTATCGCAATTCAGACTATCAATATCTTGTGGAAAAATAGACATAAAGGACTAAAAGAGCAAGATACTTATGATATATATGTTGATGTAACTTTTAATTAAATACATGGTTTATTTAAAATATTTAAAATAAAACAATTACAATCTTTAGAATAACATCTGAAAGATCCATAAGAACATAAAACATGCATAATTACAAACTATTTTTTTCTCACTGGGAAAAAACCTGAAAGATGGGGAAACATCTATTCTTCTTTCAAATAAATAATTAAGGCAATTTTTTATTTAAAAAATGATGTCTTAAGAATACAATTCCCTTGCCTTGAGGAAGAGAGGAATAAGAATTGAAGGTCTCTGCTATTTGTAGCAATTTCTTCATTTCATTTTTTCACTGTAGAATTCTGGAGGTGGAATCAGATTGGCGTTGGGTGGATCCAAAATTACTCCATTTCTTCAGTTGGTCCCAGAATGGCTCCTTCTTACATGGGTCCTACCCCAGATAGGTATAGCTAATTCTTCCACAAACACTCCTAATAATGAGAAGTATTTCTGAGGGGAGAGGGAATTTATTCATAGCCCTTCTGGATAAACCCCCACAATTCTTAATCTTCATTACAAAAAGGTAGTTTCTATGCTTCTGGAACCAAAGGAACAAAGAAAAACATAGTTCTCCTTTGCCTGTTTGTAAGGGGGAAAAAAATCTTCCTTTTCAATGAGTTTAAACAACCGATGAATAATCTTATCAAAGATGGACATGCACAGTCCAGAGAAAGATTTTTAAAAACATCTTTCCTTCAGAGAAATGATTGCTTAAAAAAATCAAACATCCAGAGGAACTGTACATTTATTCCTAAATAAAAGGTAAGTGTATTCCTGATGCAGTTCTTTAAAACTGTGGTTTTTTTGTTTCTGAACTTTTAATATTTTTTCCTGTCAATGAAGATAACTATTACAACATCCTACTCAGAGCATCCTAGTTCATGAAATGGCATTGTTTTGTCTCCTAGGCTAGTATGGGTGATGGTATGGGATATGTCTGAGTGTGGTAAGGGTGCCTCTCTATCTCATCCATCCATCCATCTTACTATATTACTATATGTGACTTTTTGTGAAACTAAGTTCTAGGGCAGTGGTGGCGAACCTATGGCACGGGTGCCAGAGGCGGCACTCAAAGCTCTCTCTGTGGGCACGCGCTGTCACCCCAGTCCTAGGCCTTCAGCTGGGTTTTATAAAACCTTTTCACTTTAGGCCTCTGCCATCGTGTGGGGAAAAAAAGGTTCAATCAGTCAACTTCAACTTCTTGTGGGGAAAAAAAAAAGATCTTGCAAAGTTGGAATTGATTGAACTTTTTAGTCCCACCCAGACTGCCATTACCACCGCAGCCACGCCCACCCAATTGACCACACCCAACCAATGGGCCACACCCACCCAGCACTCGACGATGCATAAGTGGGTTTTGGGTTGTAGTTTGGGCACTGTCTCTCTAAAAGGTTCGCCATCACTGTTCTAGGGAACAGATGGAATTACTGTTGTTGTACTTACCCCCTTTCATTGTATGGCAAGGTTATAGGTACAATTTCCCAGGATTATGCTACTGGGGTATTTTAATCTTTCATCTCCAGGTACAGAGTCTGAAGAGGCTCAGGAGTTCACGGCCATGAAGCTCTTACCCTAGCCATCAAAAACCCAATACTTTGAGAGTCACACCTTAGGAGGTGTGTTTTATCTTGGAGCACTATATGATATGAACTGAACTTGGGAAATGTTAATGATTGTCCTCTGTCATGGTCAGATCATTAACTGATTGGGACCATCCAAAGTGCCTGATAGACTCATAAGGACCTTGGGGAATTCCCTGAAACTGTGTTACCCCAATTTGACTGAGGCTTTAGTTGTCAGTTAGTTCTCATTTAGTTGGAATGAGAAGATGACATTGGCTTTCCATCAGACTGAGTTTGTGTAGCCCCTTCCTGTTCATTGATTTCAGGGGATTCCCTGATTTTCAGAATTTTTGAAAACAAAGCAACAGAAAAGATGCCTGGGGTATTGCTGGAGACAGAGAAGGAAATACTTTTTTAAAAAAATATTTTATTGGTTTTATGATTTTAACAATATGTGCTTAAAACACACCGTGGTGATTGGGTAAACAAAAATTCCAAAATAAAAACATACATAAACAGCTCAACTTAATACATTCACTTTCATCTTTCTATTTCCCTCACACACACAAAACAAAAAACAAAAACATATAAATTTAATATATTCCATTTCCGTCATAAATGACTGTGAAGCCTATTTTAAGACTTTGTCAATTTCATTCCAAACTCTCCCCGATACATATACCATGATATTTATGAGATGTTACCATACATTCTTTTTACATTCATATATATCATACTTTTAATGAAATGAAATAAATACCTACACATAACTTTTGGTGTTGCTCGCCCATTTCCCCTTTCACCGCATCCACACTCTTTCTTCTCTACCTTCTTTCTCCCTTTCTTCTCTTCCCTACTTCCCTCCTCCCCTCTTCACCACTCTCCTTCCCTTTCTCTCCACTTCTCTTCTCCTCCAACCTTCCTACTTCCTAGAGAAGGAAATACTTAAGTCTATGTTAAGGACCAAATTGCAGCATTAAAAGCAGTAGAGTAAATCTGCAGAGTGCTGGCCAGCAGCCCTGTTCAAAGTGATCTGTCCCTGTTACAGAATAGTCAGAGGAATATCTGCAGGCTGCTGTGACAATTATTTTAGGCAATTGATAGATAGGGGTCATCTGAATCCAGTTTGAGCTGAACCCGAGTTTCATATCTTTTTGAGGTAAGTTGAAGCACTGTCTGGGACTACCTGGAAAAAAGTTTGAGCCTTTAAGTCTGGAGGACAAGTCTGGTACTGATGTGGCCACCAGTTTATTAGATCCAATATGCCTCCTGTGAAGCATTGATTTACTCAACAGCACTGGATAATTTCTAAACAATCTCCAATCTTTTTTGAGAGAATTATAGAGAAGATGATCAAGGGGAAGCTAAAGGAAGCTCTTAAAGGAAACAGACAGTTGGGTTTCAATCCTGGGCATAGTACTGAGGTGGCACTGATTATACTTGTGGATGACTTGTCTCTATGGTCTGGGATGGTTTTAGCACATTCAACTAAGCATTCTTGATCTCTCAGTGATTTTGTTTCTGATATTCTTCTGAACTGATCCTGATATTCTGGATTGACTCAGGAGGTTAGAAATGGGAATGGTTAATCCTGACCCTGTTGGTATCAACATGGCTCCAAATACCTGGTTCTAGATGCTGGCCCAGCTGTAAATTATATGAATTGCATATCTGGCTCACAACATAGTACATTTTATTACATTGTGCTTTATCATTTGATCAGTTTTCTTTGCATTTAATGTTTTTAATCCTTGTTAGCTACCTAGAGTTGTCTGGCAAGTGGGAGGCTGTATAAACTGGATAAATTGAGCAAACAATTAAAAAAACATATATATCCTACATTTCCTCCAGGATGGCACTCAGAATGATTATTACTTTCATTGGACTTCATCTGATTGACTGACTAAAAGCAACAAGGTCTTACTTAGCCTCCCACACTGCCCTGAAAAAAAAAATTGCCCCAAATATATAGTCCACCTACAGAAAACCGGACAGATATGGAGTAGAATAATTGCATAGACTAGTTCCAGACCTACTGTACAATACACCACCCATGATGAATTCTGGTGGACATGAATGGGTTCGGGAGCGTATTAAATTTACTTTTTCTTCTTCTGGGAAAAAAAACAACAACAGGCTGCCACCAAGTAGCCTAAAAACGTAACGCAAAACACATTATCTGGGATTTCAGATAATAAAATAAGGCTGAATCGCATCCTTTTTAAAGGGTTAAATCTTCAATGCACCGATTCGTCATAAAGCAATGAAACGGCCTTCTTACATTTTAAAAACAAAATTCTGAAATGTTGTGCCAGGCACAGGCCTGGAAGGCCGAACCCGATGAGCCGGGCATACGGCCACTCTCTAGCCCCCCACCCCCCTCCAGGAGCCGTTTCCTGGCAAAGGCCGAGGCAGGAAAACGGCACTCTGTACGGGCGTGCAGAAGCCCTCGCCTGCCTTGGCGTTTCTGGTCTGAGCCGCTGTCTGGCCTGGGAAGGGCACGGGCGTCTGGCTACCTACGGCTGGCTCGGTAGCTCCTTTCTTCGCCTGCTGCAGAAGAGCAGGGGAGGGGAGGGGACAGAACCGGAGTTGTGTGTGTGTGTGTGTGTGGGGGGGAAATAACATGTTGGGTCATGTGGCTGCATCACGTGAAAGGGGTGTCAGGCCCAGCAGCAGCAGCAGCAGCAGCAGCAACAGCAGTAGCGGCTGCACGACCTGAGACGGAGACACAGACGGACGCTGGACGCTGGGCTTGTCGGGAGGAGCGACAGGCACGCAGGGAGGGCGGAAGCCTCACCGGACGAGTTCCAGCAGCTACTAGCTGGCGCTGCCTGTCTGGTCTGCTGGCGAGGTAAGGCATTCATTTCCTTCCCCCCCACCCCCCATCACCACCACCACCACCACCAGCACCTTCATTGCAGCTGCCCACTCCTCTTCGGTGTTGCTATGTAGGAACTGGGCTCTGTCGCGCTCCTTCCTTCCTTCCTTCCTTCCTTCCTTCCTTCCTTCCTTCCTTCCTTCCTTCCTTCCTTTATCCCTCTTTTCCCTTCCATCCATCTCACCGTCCCCTTCGGAGGATGCAGGATCTGTGCCTCTGGGCGGGAGACTCTCGGGAGGGAGAGCCGACGACTCCCGTCTCCTCCCCTTCCCCTCGCCTTTATGTCAGATGCTCCGGCTGCTGGCGAAGGAGAAGCGGCTGTTTTGCTTTCTTGCTTTTGATCGGTGTTTTCTCCTTTACCCCCACGAACCCACGTCATGATTAGGGAAGCGGTGTGGGGCAAAAAAGAGTCCGGGATCGCTTGGAGTCTGCAAACGCAGGCTGGCCGGGAGGAGTGGGTGGAAGTGCCTGGGGTCCGGGAGTGGGGGTGGCAGGAAGGATGGGAGGGGGTACAGGTGGCGCGCGGGGAGTCTGGTAGTTTAGGGTTTGTGTTCTTTTCTGCTGATGGGCTGCCTGATCTCATTCTCCTCTCTTCCCCTCCCGCCCTGTGTGTGTGTGTGTGTGTGTGTTGTCTATACACCCGGGTCTATTCAATCAGGAGGATATGTTGAAGAAAAGACAGCATCTCTAATGGAGCCCCCTTTTTTGAACGGGGAAGGGGAAAGGAAATGAAGGGTGGGTGGATGGATGGGGAGAACAGGTTTGCAGCAGAATCCTCTCTTCCTGAAACACTTTGTCTCCACCTCAGGAAGATTGAGTCTTAAAACCTTCTTTTGGATTTCAGCTTGAGGATGGACATCCAGTATTATCTGGCAGCCACCGCTCAATGTATGGAAGTTAAGAGCTTTAGGTGATGTGGGGGAAGGGAAGAAAATATACACTTTTGTATCTTTTGTATCTCCTGTATCAGATTTACCCCAAAGCAAGTCATATTTAGATTTAGGTATTTGTTTATACAGGTAGTCCTCGACTTACAGCCACAATTGAGCCCAAAAGTTATGTTGCTAAGTGAAACATTTAAGTGAATTTTGCCCCCATTTTACAACCTTCCTTGCCACAGTTGTTAAGTGAATCACTGCAGTTGTTAGGTTGGTTACCCGGTTGTTAAGTGAATCTGGTTTCCCCATTGACTTTGTCAGAGGGTTGCAGAAATTGATCATCTGACCCTGGGACACCACAGCCGTCATAAATATGAACCAGTTGCCAAGCATCTGAATTTTGATCACAGGGTGATCTTTTACTGGGCAGGCTTTTCCCCCTCCCTTCTCCCTGACTTTTGTTGTCTGGTGTATTTGCATTGGATCTGTTTTGCAGCCAATAGGAAGGAAAAGGTCATTCGGGGAGAATAGTTGTGCTTTTTAGAGGAAAATCACTGTATTAAGCACACTTTAAAAAAAAAAAAACCAACCCTGATTATAGCCACCAGTCCATGGAGTGAAAAATCCAGATCGAAAGTTTGATAACATCTCTTTAATACCAAGCACAATATCTTAAGAGGTGTACAACTTTCAAGTTCTCCAGAATTTAAGTAGTATGATTTAGTTGGGTTAAGAAACTTATTTTTGCCATAATTAATCTTGTTTATTCCAGAAATATCCTTTCTTGAGCTATATAAGTTTTCTTAAGTGCTTGTATAAGCCAGATTCAATGCTCTCCAGATCCATTAGGATACCCTTTCAAGATCTGACTCATTAAGATTTTAGATTACAAGAGCTTTATATCTCCTTACCGCATCACAGTGTCTGTCCCATTGTTGAATAATGTAAAATAAATAAAACACTTGCCACACTGAAGATGATTACAGCATTTTTCTTTTAGCTGTGAAATAATTTGCTTTCCATCTCAGATTAATTTGAATAAAAAGCACCTTTGCTAAGGACTTGAATGCTAATCCGGAAGTTTAATTGGTGATCTATGGTTTCTTGACATTCTGGTATCTTGATTTTGAACTTTTTTTAGAATACTTATTCTGACAGCTTAACCTTATATAATTAAGTCCATACAGTTAGAAAACTGTTAGCATGTCTGTTGGGAAATTGTAGTCTTTTGATGGTAGTGATTTATCTGACTTACTATAGACCTGATCTTCCTTGAAAGTATATATTCTTACTCACTTAAAAAAAAAAAGTGGCCCCATTTCTTTGATACAGGATTGGAAGCAAATATGGCTAAAATGATGATGTAATCTTTCCAAATGCTAAGCCATATTTAGTCAAGGTGAACTTTCTTGAAGTTTAAAGCATTTTTTCATGATTAGAGGGCAATGCTTCTTTTAATGATCTTGAGTGATCTGAAGAACAAAGCCACATGCTGGGAAGCTGAGAAAAAGGCAATCTTTGCAAGATAAATTCTTAATCCCAAACATTACAGTTGAAATTTGGGCAAGAGCACCTTTTTATTTTTAATAGTTCATAAGTTAGCCTCATGTTCAGGCATGGCCAGTCAGCATTTTTTCTCTCTCATGATGCCCATAAGTAGGAGAAGAGACATTTGTCTCTTCAGCCACTGGTTCTTTGCAGCTTCCCTCAACGGGAGGTAACCCTAATCTCAAAATTATTATATGTTGCTAGACCTGTCCTTCATGAATTTATATATTAAGTCTTAAGTGCAACCAAGTTAATGGCCATCACCGTATCTTATAGTAATGCATTCCCAAGGTTAATTATACTCTGTGAAGTATGTACTTTCCTTATATTATTGGCATTTTATATTTTAACCTTTTCTTAATGACCCCTAGCATGGTCTACCTTTTCCACAATGTGGAATGTACTTAGCATCTCCACTGTGCTACCCACTGTGATCTAAAGCTCTTTTTCCAGTTAATTATAAGCTGCTCAGAACCCATCACTGTATATGTCAAATTAGGTTTGGGGTCTTGGGGGTGGGAAGGACAATATGCTTCATTTTATATTTAACTGATTTTGGCTGCATTTGCTATTTGGTTAACCATCAAGGGATACTTCTAGACCTCTTTAAATAGTATAGTGTAGTCTGCCAATTCTCTGCTTACCCCAAATGAAGATAATTCACAAACATGTTAAAAATCATCTATACCAACACAAATTCTTGAGGAACTCTACTTCTTACTTCTATCTGCTGAGAAAATAAAATTCATATCAACAAGAAAAGCATCCAATAGGGAGTATATATAGTATATAAATTGGAAATGTATCATGGATGTTCCACAAATTTGTATATCAGCTTTTCTTCTGCACCATATAATTTGCTGCTTTATCACTTCCAATTGGATTGCAAGTAATATTTAGAAAAAAAAATAACTGTAGCTGCAAAACCTATTTAAGAATAATGATAATGATTGCAATAAAGGAATTATAAAGAATAAAAATGAAATGTCTAGTTCCTAAAATCACATTTTTACTAGACATTCAGTTATACGAATAGAGGAGAAATGACAAAATTCTTGTGCTCCTAATCAAATTTTCAGGGGCTAAGGGATAAGGTTCAGAAGCACTATTAAATCAAAATCCATCCCTATAATTTGTACAGTTATTAGATGCCTCATTTTTTAGATTTATAAGCCATTTCATAATTATGATGCATAATTTCTCTGTGCAATAAATTGGCATGCACAGAAGTGCATATTTGTCCTTTGAGCTTATACTACTATCTCAGTAGTGTCCCTGGGGTTTTTCTTAGCATTTTCTGTCTAGCATTTTCTAATATCTTGATTTTAAAAAAATAAGATGAATAGTTTGGTTTAACCCTAAGATGAGAGATGATAACAGCATGATTGAGAATGAGCTGAGCATGATATGAGATATGCTCAGTTCATCTCTCACTTCAATCATGAAGTCACTCAATAGCTTTAAATAAGTCACTCTTTTATACTCTGAAGACAATTAGTATTGGAATGTAATATAGAACTATTGTTAGGATTATATTGGAGATTCTAGAACATAAGGAATTTATCGTATACATATGTTGTGTAAAGATTATCTTAGTAATATACTATAACACAAAGAAAGACAATGCAAAAATTGTTTTTTACATCCGCTTTTTCCACCCACCACCTTAAATCTCCTGAGATCTCTATCCCACAGACTGGACGAGGCACAGCCCCATGAGGTTATTCTCACAGTGAGAAGGTAAAAATATAGGAAGTTCTTATTTATCTGAATCTAACCTTATGGCATGATGGTGATGGTTGCTTTTTTTTTAAATTGATGTAGGTAAGGGTTTTTTTTTCTCTCAATCTGTATTCTTCAGATATGTTGGACTACAGCTCCCATAATCTCTAGCTGAAATAAATAATTGAACTTGCTGGATAGTTGAAGTGGAATTTTAGTCTAATCCATTTGGTAGATACAGTACTAGATTACGGAAAATTGATGTTAATACTGAACAGTCCTATTTGCATTTTCCCATACTGTGAGTATGTATATAGCTGTTTGTTGCTTGTTCAATTGAAGTTTTAATGCCCTATCGTTTCCATAAAAAAATGAATTGCTCAGTAGAGAGAATAAAATTGAAAACTGTACCAGAACTGCAGCAATAAAAATAAAACAATTAAGACAATAGTGGTGGATTTTTAGATAGATAGATAGATAGATAATGTAAGTCAGAAAAGAGACATACAGACAGATGTAGATAGATATATAGGTATAGATAAAGATGTGTATAAACAGTTCCAGTTAATTTTCTGGGTTCTCTTCTATTAATCGTAATGCATGAATAAAGTTGTTGCTGAATTCATTTGAACTTGATCAATGTTGTTTTCAAAATCACGATTAAATAGGTTTGAAATTAACATCATTTAAAAAGTAGAATCATACATTATGGTCAGCTTTGGTTTATTCAGTTCGATAAGTTTTGCACAGTATGCTAATCCATACACTTTAATTTACAAGTTTCATTTCATGTAATAAACAAAAGAAAAGTGAAACAAATCTTATAAAGATATCCTGGATAAGATCCTAAGATGGGACTTTTTCCAAGTATGGGTATCCCCCCCCAGGACTATAAAGAAGTCAAATGCTGGAACTCAAACTCTACCCTTTATGTTCAACCTTGTATGCAAATATGAAAGAGTCAAGCTTGTGTTGTTAATCACAACATCCTTCAGCATTAAGTAACTTCTGGGCTAGTTATGGACACATGCCATTTCCTTGGGTTTCTTGTAAAAGTAAATCCAAGGTGACATTTTCATTTTTAAAAAATCTAAAGAAGTTCAAAGGCTTGATTCTACTCAAGTTCTTGGGGTTGAGTAGCACTTTTTTCTCAGGCTTCCCCTGATGGTTCTCACACGTGGAAGTCAGGAAAGGCTGCTGATGAAGACAGATGCACTTCTCTTATTTTTTACCCCAGGCTTCTGCTCTTGAGTGTTTCTGCTCCTAACATGTTAGCTGTCAAGTGGGTGTTAGGCAGGGTGTAACTACAAGGATGTTTTTCAGAAGCTGGGTTCCTGCAATTTATTCCACCAGTTGTGTTCTGTGGCAATTACTGCGTTTGTTTGTTTTCTTTCTTTCTTTATTTACCAGCCTTTGAACTTCCCACAGAGGTGCAAAGAGCAATGTTACCCAGAATCCACATTAAATTACCCTTGAGGTAGCACCTTCATCTGTGAAGCCATAGGCGTCTTGTGTAGATAACCCATCTTGAATTGGTGAATTTTCTTCAACCTCCCTCTCCCAAATCTTTGTGTTACCCATTGGTACTGAATATGCTGCTTCCATATAAGGCAATATAAAAGACAATTATAATCTGTTGATAAAGCTGCCTAACTGGGCAGGTAGCCAGCCATTTGGAAAAGAATTGAAATCTTATTTCTGATTTGTTTTGTAAACATTTAGGACCAGACTTGAAATCTCAGTTTTACTGAGGATGTCAATAAAAGATATAATTTATTCTGTGTCCTTGACTTATCATCTTTGTTAACAATTCTAAGCTAATGGGGAAGCCAATTTTGCTTAACTATGTAATTTGCTTAAAAACTGTGGTGATTCACCATTGCAAAAAAGATAATAAAATCAGGAGTGATTTACTTAATGACTGCATTACTTAGCAACAGAAGTTCTAGTCTCAATTGTGGTCATAAGTTGAGGATTACCTCTAATAATGGGTATTTTTCATTTCATATGAAGCAATTTTGAATTGAACAAGTCAGAAAACAATTGGCATTATAGCCAAATTTAACTTCATATAGCTAAAGACATGAATAAATAATGATAACTGATAATGTCCTTACACTAGTTTTGTATGTTGGTTAATTTTTAAAACTGAAATAGAGAATACGTTGAAGTGAGTCGGGAAAAATCTCTGCAGTTTAGGGCCTTTCACTATGTCAAGGATTATATTTTTATCAGGAATCAGTTGGAAACAGGGAGCACGTATTGCTTTAATTTATTTAGTTTTATATTAAGGTAGATTATACTCCTTCTGGTCACTGTTCTCTGAAACTCAGGACCAAGCAACTCTAAAGCAAGTTTGTTTTTCTTTGAAAGCTACATTCAGTTTCTGAGAACATGCTGATGGTGAAATTTTAAAAAATGTTTGGGGGCCCAAAATTCTGTGGTGTAAAGTGGATAATGCATCCTTAATATATAATGCTAATCTATATTTTACATGTAGTTCACATCAACTAATCATTAATTAATGCAATCATTTATAATTCCATTATACACTTGAAAATGCATTGGACACACTAATATTTTAAAATTAATTACACACTTAAAAGTATAATAAACATATTTGTGCAATTAATCCCCATCTTACAATTTTCTCTTCTGATTCCACCCAAAGATTATTAATATACTGAAAGAGGCAAAAATCACCATCACTGTTTTTCTTAACATTCTTAAGAAATTAACTTGCTTTCTATTTTTATGTTCAGCTTTGCCACAAACATATTTGCAAACATTGTGTATTAGCTTACCGTTGGAGAATGCAAGACAGTTGTCTTAGGTAGCAAATATTGACTGACAATAGCAGAGTGTTGAGGATTAGAATTATGAGATATGCAGATTTCCTTGTGTCTTCTTCAAGCTACCATGTTGTCTTCAGGTGAGGCTTTCCAAATGTGTCTGTCTATCTATCACATATATAGCAATTTTATTGCTCTTTTTGTTGTTATAGCAGTGGTGGCGAACCTATGGCATGCGTGCCAGAGGCGGCACTCAGAGTCCTCTCTGTGGGCATGTGCGCCATGCCCCGGAGTTGGCAACCGTCCCTCTTCAACCAGCCGCCCATTAACTCGCTGAGGTCCCACATGGCTGGATGCATCCCAGCACCCATGCGCTCGCTGGCCTCTGTGTGCAGGGGCCGATGGTGTCAGACAGCAGCTGCCCCGGCCCCTGCCTCACCTTGCCCTGTGACAGTGACAGCCCCGCCTTGCCTTGCCTTGCCTTGCCTTGCCTCGCCTCATCCTGCAGGACGAGCCTCCTGCCCACTGCCCCACCTGCCAGAGACCCCCTGGATCTCCCCCAACCCTGCCTGGCCCCCACAGGCGTTCCTCCCACAAGCAACATTGAAGTGATCATGCCCACCTTGGCCATACCCACCCAATCTGCCCTGACCCCACAGCCACGCTCATCCAGTGGTCCACAGTCCACCTGGCACCCGGCGATAAATAAGTGGGTTTTGGGTTGCAGTTTGGGCACTCGGTCTCTAAAAGGTTCGCCATCACTGACATATAGTGTCCCTGTAAGTCAGTTTTGACTCCCCGTAACTGCCAAGACAACTCCTTGCAACACTTTTGGAAATGGCTTGCCATTACATAAAGCTCTCTGTAAATCTCTCTCTGATGCAGAGAGGTACGTAGTTCTGTTCTGTTGATTAGCAGAGTGTGCAGAGGATTTCAAACAAGAAAGGGTTTGTACCTGTAACCTTGCTCATTATTTTTCCCTGTTCATCTGACCTCTGTATTCCCAGCTGGGAGTACAAAGTTTTGGCTTGAATGTTAATATACTTCCCTGCTCACTTTGGATCTGAATACTACACTTTTAGTAACAAAAACTAGTGTCTTGTGGTATTTTAAAGATGAGCAAATTTACGGTATAATAATTAAGTAGCCCTTGCCAAATCTGTGATAGAACAGTTTTTGAAGTGGATTTCTCTCCTATAAGAATGGATAATGAAGATTCTCCTCTTTACTTCGCCAGAAATAGCTAATGATTTGAAAATGAGAACAGAATTGGCATGGCCTACTTTTTATATGGCAATTTCCCTCCTTCAATTGGGGTGGTATTTGAACACATTAAATTAACTTTTTTAGTTGTATTTTTAATTTCTAATAGCTTCCAATGTCCCAACAAAGTGTTTGCCAGCCTGAAATGCAAAAATCTGTGGTCTATGTCAGCTCAAGAAGTTTCAAAACATAGTTTTGGTTGGTTTCAAAACACTGCTGTTCCAATAATGTATGTAGCCCAGAATGGAATAAAAACAGTGTAAAGAGATGTATGTTTTCATTTTAATTGGCTGTTTACATATCTCTTTCCCTTGGAAGAAAATAGCTTGCGGTAAAGAGTACAAATATATTGAAGTATAATTTAAATATTAAATCCATTGTAAACAGCAATAACTGCAGCAGTATGCATTGTGTCTGCATGTTGTTCGTGTATAAAAGATAATGCTGGAGATAAAATAAAACTGTGAAGCTTTAATGATCATACATGAAAACTTGCTTCGCAGAACAAACACACTGCACCAAAAATCAAGTGAACCACATTGTAGCATGAAGTAGAAAGCATTTATTTATGAAAAAAATATATATGGTTGCCTATCTGTCAGAGTGATCTTAGGTAACGCATAGCAACCAGTAAAAGCAACAGCAGAAAATGCAACATACCCTTCCCACCAAGGCACCATAACAACTCACACAACTGACCCTTAGGGGAATCATCAGTTCAAGTTCAGCACATGTTGTGGAAGACAACAGTATCTTGAGGATGGCATACAATTAGTTGTTGGTTTCAAATTCTCAAGGGTTAATATGACCGTAGACAGTACAGTAATGGTAAATTGGAATCTTTTTAGACTGACTGTAGTAAACATGGTTTACTCCACTGAGTCTTATCTTGTAGTCCTGGCAACACTTACGGTAGTTTGAGATAATTCACCTGCTTAGCTAACTTGTTTCTCTCTTGGCTTGCATTGTATGCAATTAAGAGTGTGTCTCTATGCTCTCTTTGAACCCCTATTGTTTGCAGTAGAATTTGTGTGATGTAGAATTTTCTCCAGAGTCTGTCGTGTTGCACTTGGAAAACTAGCAGGTATGTTATAAGCCAGGCAATCAAAGAAGCCAGGAGTGTCAGCCACATGACCAAGCAAGCGTGAATCTCATCTTCTAACTTGTTTATTTTATCTAACAGGATAAATACTACAATGATCCTCATAAAGAATAAATGGATGTAAATTCATACTTCCTTTAAAAGGTAGCGTTCAGAAAAGAGGGTGAAAAAACATGTCTGATTGTTCACTTTTCTTATTCTCTGTGCCTTAAGGTAATTTTCAAAGTCACCTTTCCAACAGATTTACTCCAGAGTTTATGAACACTTTTCAGAGAAATTGGCCTGGCGATAATATTGCCTACTTGTTTGTTCTCCGTGGTCTTTTAAACTCTTTAAATTTTTTATTAAACTCTTTTAATCTTGTTATCTTGATCCTTTATATTAACAGTATTAAATTCCTAATATATGTTAGAAACTTGGTAGTTTATTAGACTGCTTGGTGATTATATTAGGTTTGTTTTTCACTTTTATATTTTTAATGTGCTGATTTTATGTTTGACATTATACCATTTTACTTCTCTATATATGGTGCTTAGAAAATTTGAATTTTATAAGCATCCCACTACTATAGATTTTCATATGTATGTGTGTTTGTGTGTATGTTTAATAGATTCATAGGTTTTCTGAATTAATTGAATTTCTTAGGTTTGCATCACACATTGAGCTATACAGTAATCACATCAGTTGGATTCATATGACACAACATATCTTAATGGGGTTGTCCACTTTGTGATTCAGCATATCTAAACATTGAAAGGTACAGGGTAACATAGGGTTGGTCAACCTTGTTGAGAATTCTGGGAGTTGTGGATTTATACCTCTGGAGGATGCTGGGTTAGGAAATACTGAGTGCACAGCCATAAGAAATCCTTCATATATTTTATGTACTGGTATTAAGGAGATTAATGATCAGGCAGTTTCTGGTCAACCCCCAGCCCTCCTGGTTACAAAGCTTTTCTTGCAATCTTGTAAACAATGACAATTATTCAAGACAATTAGCATTCTAGTCTGGAGAAGTTAATAATAGCTAACTTCTTTGGATAATGTGTTGTGTGGGGAGATGGGCTAACAGTTTCTGTCATAAGCAAATTTAGAGTCTTTGGTAAAATTGAAGCACCTTTCATTAATGTTTCATCTTTTCTGCAAAATTATCCATTCAGCACCCATTTATCACTACATTTTTAGCTAACTAGAACTCAGTCTCTTTTAAAAATGCCAGTGAGTGTCTCGTTGTGAGGCTTCTCATTGCCAAAGACCCATAGTAAGTTGCAAGAATCTGTATATATGATTTTAGATAATTATACCTTTCTTGTGCAGCACGGAAGAGGGGGAGAAAGGAAAAAATGACATGTTTTGATGTTTGCTTTGTGTTTTCTGGGTTGTGCAACTGCTTGACGTGGTCCTTCCTGCAGGGAAAATGTTTGTGGATTACTAGAAAATATCGCTCTGATTCAAAGTGAGTTTCTACTAGTAATTGGTCCTAGAAAAAGGAAGGGTTTCTACTTCTACCTCTCAGGATTTCAGAAGCAAAAATTAAGTGGGCAAAGAAGGGGAAAGCTGTATTCTGACTAATGTTTTTGTGTGTGTGTGTGGCTGTGTACATGCAGGGGCATACAAGAGCAATAAGAAAGCAAATAGAAATGAAACTATACCTTATATTCTTATTTCGTATTTCAAAAATTCTGCTTTCCTGGGAAGTAAATCACGGTATCCATTGTGACAGGCCCTAGAATTGCTTTTTTTTTTACCAGATTATGGGATAATTTAGTTTAAAACCAAATATAGATGGAACTTGTAATTTGATTGAAACATGCTCGAAACGTATAATGCAGATCTGGATTTTGGATGCCAGTTATCTTTTACAGTTCTCCCTTTCTTTAGGTATTTTTAATTAACATTGTAACATATAGATAAATTGGTTCTTACAATATCTTGTATCATTTGTTACAGAATCACTTTTACAATTACAATAGATTCTTTAAGTTAGTAAAGGTATACAACATTTTAACTGTGAGATGAGATATGAATAATATTGTTAATATTGTTAGTTTCTTTGTAAGTTGTATTTATTTTGTTTGTCGTATGGGCTCTTAATCTATAAAATTGCCTTCCCCAACTGGTGACCTTCAGACATTTTGGAATTCAATTACTGGTATCATTGATTGTATACATCTTCTTTAGTATCTGAATTACTTCTTTTTTGATGGAAAACAATGAAATACTGTTTCAATTTCAGCTGCATATCAAGGTCATCTACAGATTGGACTTTTCCATGTCACAGTTAGAATAACAGCTTATAAAAGGGTGTTGTGCACTTTGCATAAAAAGCTATATACAGTAACTACAGTTTGGTCTAGTGGTTAAGGCACCTGGTTAGAAAGTGGACGGCCGTGAGTTCTAATCTAGCCTTAGCCATGAAAGTCAACTAGGTGATCTTGGGCCAGTCACTTTTTCTCAGCCCAACTTACTTCACAGGATTGTTGTTGTTGGGGAAAATAGGAGGAGAAAAGTGTGGTGGAGAAAAATAAACAATTTATGATATACACACAAAAAAGTGTAAAGTATCAGAAATTGTTGAGAGTAGTAGCTTATAACTGAACAAAGAACAGCTG
This sequence comes from Bothrops alternatus, assembly GCA_034064705.1. Classification (NCBI taxonomy): domain Eukaryota; kingdom Metazoa; phylum Chordata; class Lepidosauria; order Squamata; family Viperidae; genus Bothrops; species Bothrops alternatus. The sequence continues at coordinate 9,514,372 of JARGCV010000023.1, forward strand.
GATGTACTGGGGGAAGATGGATTTAATCTACATTAAAATTTCAGAAAAAAATAATTTTGGATAGAACATTTAAAGCTTAAAAGTGATGTCAGGATAGAAAAGATTACTGTTGGCTAATGCAGATTAATACTTTAGCTTGTCAGTAACTGTAAACAGTGTTCACTGAAATACTGTATTCAAAATTTAAAAAATTGTAATAATAACGTTTGTAGTAAAACGCCTGAGATATAAAATGCAAAAGCTGTATTAACTCTTATTAACTATTTTTTTTAGCGAAAGCTGGAAAGCTGCCTTTGTTGGCAAGTTCTCAGTTATACCAAAGTTGGCAATATGTTTATTTATGTGTGCTTACAGCCCATATCTACTACAGATTTGGGTTTAGAACAAAGCACTGTTTTAAAATAAACAAATATATTACATATTTAAAAATACCCATTGGTGATAATAAGATAGTATATTATTACAATTCAAGTATCTAGTTCAGGCTAATTGATTATTTAAAGGATCACGCAGAATGCTAAACCATAATGTGATTTATTTGATTTTAGCTTAACACATTGTGTCAATTCAGCTTTTATGATATATAAACTCCGGGTTCTCCAGTATGGTGGATGTAGAATCCACTGATTGGGTTATTTCAGCCTTCCTGCTCAGAGAGACTAAGTCAGAGCTTTAGTCACGCCTCCCTTTGGGTGTGTCTTCCCAGTTTTGACTTAGTCTTAGGCTCAGCAGCAGGCACTTTTCTTGGCTCCATTGGAATAATTTAATTTGATTATTTTAATTTGGTTTATGTTACTCTAAATTGTGTCTAAATTCTCTAAATTCATTGCTGGTTTTGGTTTTGGCTGATTCCTTAAGGACTCTGTCCTTCCTAGAGCCTCGAGCCTCTTGGCTCCGGCAGGGCTCCTCTCCTCCCCTCGGGGCCTTCAGGCCTTCCGCACGCAGGACTGTCGGGTAGAATTTCACCCGTCTCTCCGACACCTCTGCAAGGCGAGCGGACCCCACAGCCGGCGGATCTCCGTCCGAGCTCCAGGCGCACGGGGCTCCGGCGTTGGATGCATCGCGGACTTCCCCGTTCACAAATCACAAGTTCCAGGACGGGGGGGAGCGGGGAGCACAGCGTCGTGCTTGGTTCCCCCTTGCTTTTTCAAAACCGTATCCCTCGCCAGGGATACGAGGAGTTGCAGCCGCCATTTTGACCGAGTGGTCGCCAGGCGGTCGCCTTTTCAGACTCCGGTGACGGCCGCCATTTTGAGTTTGGGCCTGCTAGGCCGCTCTTCGGAGCAGCTGTCGCCTTGACCTGGGTTGCCAGGTCCGAGCGGGGGACAAGATATCGGAGCGTTTTCAGGGGCTCTGAGGCCCATAGGCGGTCGCCATTTTGCCCTCCAGACCGGGTTGTGCCGGCTCAGCCGGGCCTTCAGGTGTTCTCCGGGGCCGCGTGGCAGGCCCACAAGGAGGCACTTGTGTATATTTAGGGGGTTGTTTTTGGCTGTTTTCTTAAAAAAAAATCTAATTATAATAATATTATTGTAAGACTGCTTTAGGAGGCAACACTAGGGGTAATAATACATCACCCAGTGGGCTCCAGCTTGTCCTCGGCCCTGTCCTGGAGTGAGGGTTTTCTTTGTCCACCTGTTACTGTTAGCAGTGGCCTTTAGCCACCAGGCCTATTCGGACAGGCTTACCAACCTGTCTGGCTGTCCTGTCTTTGCCATTTTTAGTTCAGTGTGAGGAACGGGTGCATTCCATCTCTGACTACTGATCTGCGTCCTTGGTTCCCATCTTTTCGCTAGATATCCTACTGCAGGCCCTATCTAGTTGTAATGGCAGACAGTTCCTCGCCACCGGCAACACAAGTCTCTGGTGCACCCCCTGCGCAGTCAAAGCGCAGATCTACAGAATTGGAAGCAGGGGGGAAGAAAAAAGCCAAAACTAAACATCTGACTACCAAAGAGACTTCTAAGTCAGCTGAGCGAGAGGCCTCGAGGAGGCACCAGGCACTGGAGAGGGAATTCTCCAAGGCACAGCGCTCCTATCCAGCGGTGCCGAACTGGTTCCCCCCACCCCACTGGATACTGCTACCCCGGAGCTGCCTTTGGCGCCTGTGCAAGAAGCCAGGTGGATCAGTTCTCCTCTGGGGGCAACCGAACAGGCAGGTCCCTCTCACTCCTCTCCCTCCTTACAGCAGGGTTCCCAAGTGGTTCATGCTCCAACGGTGGTTGGGGCTGTCCCTAGGGACCAAGGGGATATGTGGTCTCAAAGCCAATTCCAGGCATTCATGCACCACGCCTTTATTCAATTTATGTCCTCCTCAAGGAGTCTGCAGGTTCCCTCCCAAACCCCACCACCCCCTGCAAGTCCTTCTTCTCTGCAGGGATGTACCACCGCACCAGGTTCAGATATTTCTGAAACTTCCTCTCAGGTAGGAGAGGGGGAGTCCGTGGATTTGGCCATAGCTGACACCCCCATGTCAGAGGATGAGGAGGCGGCGCCTGATCAGGCTTCTGCCTCGTGTCTCTTTGACCCATCCGTCTTTAAATCTCTTATATTGATGGCCTGTGCTACCACTAATCTGACCTCAGTTCAGGAGGAAAAACCTTCTACCTCCGCAGATCAGGAGTCCAACCCTTTATTTGCAGTTAAGCAAATTCCTTGCCCCTTCGTGTTCCGGGATGCGGTTGAGGCCCAGTGGTCATCCCTGGCCACTACCCCCAAGGAAAGCAGTATGGAGAAAAAGCTGTACAACATCTCTCCATCATTTGCCTCCATGTTAGGCATCCCTATGGTTGATCCTCCCCTAATTTCTTTATTTTCTAATTCCGCCATCTCAGGTGACATGGCAGAGGTTATGAAAGCGGAGGACAAGAAGTTTGAGTTCGCCTATAGAAGAGCTCACCAGGCTTCGGGACTGGCCATAAAGGCCGCGACTTCAGCTTCTTTCTTTGCCAGAGCGGCCATCATGTGGCTCTGTGATCTTCAGACCTTGGTTCCCCCTGATCAGGTCAGAGTACACCAGACACTTGTCAAGCTGGTGGCGGCCTCACAATACATGGCGGACGCCTCTCTCCACTCGGCCAAGTGCTCGGCCCATTCCATCGGCACCACAGTGGCCTCTCGCAGGCTACTATGGTTAAAACAGTGGAGACCGGATTTAAAGGCCAAATGACATCTCTCCATGTCCAGGTATGCCGGTAAGGATCTGTTTGACCCTATCCTTGACCCACACGTGGTCGAGGGTAAGGACAAGCTCAAGGTCATGGTGCACCCCTCCAAGAAGTCCGACAGGCAGCCACAGCAGGACTCCCGCAGACAGTCCTTCCGTCCCTCAGGCTCTTGGGAGTGGCGACAGCCCTTTCGAGCAGGGCAGTCCTGGGATTGGCCCAGAGGTTTGCGCTCCTTCCCCCAGAGGCAGGACTGGCCGAACAGCGGAGCCAGGGGTCAGTCTCAGGCCAAACGTCCCTTCAGAGGTTCCGGGGGTCGTCCCTATAGACGCTCAAAGTGATGCCATCGGGGATTTTCCGATAGGAGGGCGCCTGGGACGGTTTTACCAGGTCTGGGAGCAGACCACCACCGACTCTTGGGTCAGAGACACCGTCAGACGCGGTCTGGCACTTGAGTTTTATGCGCTCCCTCACGATCACTTCCTACAGTGCCCAGTATCACGGAATCCCTCTCTCTTCCATAAATCTCACCGAGGCTTACCTCCACATCCCAATCTCCCAGGAGCACCGCAGGTTCCTGTGATTCTGTTACGCACGCCGGCATTATCAATACCGGGCCCTCCCATTTGGCCTGTCTTCGGCCCCAAGGGTCTTCACGAAGGTCTTGGCAGTATTGGCAGCCCACCTTTGGATGATACCGGTGCATGTACAGTGCTACCTGGACGACATCCTCGTACAGTCCAGGTCCCTTCAGTCAGCAAGATCAGATCTGTTGGCCACCATTCAGATCCTTCAGGATCATGGCTTTTCAGTAAATTTCAGGAAAAGCCACACTTCCACCAAACGTCTACTCCATCTAGGGGCCCTGATAGACTCCGAACTTTGCAGGGTCTATCTATCCCAGGAGCGACGGTTGAGCATCCGGAAATTAGTATCCCAGTTTCGGGGTGCGAGGACGGTTCCTCTGGTACAGTTGTTCCAGCTCCTGGGAAAGATGGTATCTTGCATGGGTATAGTCCCGTGGGCGAGACTACACTCGAGGAGCCTCCAGTGGTTCCTCCTCCCCTTTCAGAAGCAGAACCTCAGCGCCTCCTCCAGAAAGGTCCAGGTGCCGTTCCACATCCTCTCATCCCTCCAGTGGTGGTCTTCCGCAGCCATGTCCAAGGGGACCATATTCAAGGAGCCCCTCAGGCTCATCCTGACCACAGATGCCAGTCTGTTTGGTTGGGGGGCTCACCTCCAGACCCATTTGGCCCAGGGGCGATGGTCCAGGGTGGACCTCAAGCAAAACATAAATTGGCTGGAACTCAGGGTGATTCATCTGGCACTCCGCCATTTCTCCTCCCTAGTGTCCAGCAAACATGTCCTAGTCCTGACAGACAACGTGGCGGCCAAGGCTCACGTCAACAAGCAGGGGGGAACACATTCCTGGCCTCTTCTCCAGGAGGCCATGGAACTAGGTTTGTGGGCAGAGGCCCACTTTCGGCTCAATCAGGGCGGAACACATTTTGGGGGAGGCAAATTGACAGGCAGACTCCCTGAGCAGGGCGACTGTGGACCACTCAGAATGGCGTCTGGACACGAGGCTGTTCGCTATGATAGTGAACAGGTCCAGCAGGCCATGCCTGGATCTCTTTGCCTCCCCGTCCAATGCTCAACTCCCCAGATTCTTCACCAGGTTCCCGACGAGGGGGACCGAGGGGACAGACACCCTTTGGTGCAGGTGGCCCGAAGGTCTGCTATACGCTTTCCCTCCCCTCCCGCTGATACAAGCCACCATTCGCAGGCTGATATTAGAGCGAGCGGAAGTAATATTGGTTGCTCTATATTGGCCTCGACACCCGTGGTTTGCAGACCTAGTGGATCTGTCCCTGTCTCCGCTGTGGAGGTTCCCCCCGGACCAAGTGGCTCTCAACCAGGGAGAGCTCCTCCATCCGGAGGATCCTCAGTGGCTCCAATTAGCCGCTTGGCACTTGAGCGGGAGGGTCTAGCTAGGCAGGCTTATTCCTCGGGGGTGATCTCTATGATCCAGGCCTCTAGACGCCCCTCGACAAATCGGATTTACGACTCCACTTGGACAAATTTCTGCCAGTGGTGCAATTCACGTAAATTGGCCCCTCTCTCAGTTATAGTCCCTAACATTTTGGATTATCTGCTGGATGGCATTTCCAAGGGCTTATCCACTAACACCATCTGTAGGCAGGTGGCGGCCTTGTCTACGGTCATCACCTATGATACTCTGGGTCCACTTTCTCACCACCCAGCGATCTCCGCTTTCCTTAAAGGGGCGGCCAATTCCGGTCCTCCCACAGTACATAGATACCCATCTTGGGATTTACCTACTGTGTTGCAGGCCTTGACCACTGCTCCTTTCGAGCCTCTCCAATCTTGCTCTCTGCATTTTCTCTCCTTGAAGGTGGCCTTTTTAGTTGCTATCACTTCGGCCAGAAGGATTTTGGAGTTGGCCGTCCTCTCAGTCATGGAAGATCTCTGTATCTTCCATCAGGACAGAGTGGTCCTTAGATTAGACCCCTCCTTTATCCCCAAAGTGAACACTGGTTTCCATAGATCATTGGATCTAGTTTTACCAAGTTTCTGTCCAAGTCCTTCTCACAGGCTAGAACGCCAGTGGCACAAGCTGGATGTGCGCAGGGCTCTGCACATATACATAAAGGGTACTGGGTCCTTTCGCAAGTCGGAGGCCTTGTTTGTCTCCTTTCAGCCATCTGCCATGGGCAGGATGGTGTCCTCTTCCACCATTGGCAGGTGGATTAGGGCTTGTATTGCTAGGGCTTACGCCTCCCAGTCGCTTCCGGTCTCAGCTCGTATCACGGCTCATTCCATGCGCAGCGCAGCAACCTCTGCGGCCTGGTCTACCCAGGCCTCTGTAGAGGAGATTTGTAGGGCGGCATCTTGGTCGTCCCCGTCTTCATTCATTACACACTATAAGATTGATAGGTTTACCGCGGCGGACACTGCATTTGGCAGACGGGTTCTTCAACAGGTCTTTTCCTCTAGGGAGACACCAGCCTAGACCTTCCCTCCCCAAAGGGACATGAGGGGCTTTGGTTTGTCCCAATCAGTGGATTCTACATCCACCATGCTGGAGAAGGGGCGTTGTCTTACCTGAACGCCTTTTCACAGCATGGTGGTGTAGAATCCACACCCTCCCTTGGACAGGTGTCTAGGCTTGTGTATTGTCATTTTTTTGTGTTTTTGGAGTCATTTGCGTCAGAGCTTGTCAGGATCCTTCGCCTTGTCAAACCTGGGAAGACATACCCAAAGGGAGGCGTGTCTAAAGCTCTGACTTAGTCTCTCTGAGCAGGAAGGCTGAAATAACCCAATCAGTGGATTCTACACCACCATGCTGAGAAAAGGCGTTCAGGTAAGACAACGCCCCTTTTAGTTTAACGTGTTAATCATAACCTAGCATAAAGTGTAAATTAAGTTTGTATTTCAGCATTACAGAAGATGAACAGTTGATGAAATAAGTCCTTAGAACCTGTGGGTCGCGACCCCATTTGGGGTCGAACGACCATTTCACGGGGGTCGCCAAACAACGCAGTCCGCCATTTCCCCCCCCTTTTCCTTAGCTGTGCTACTTCCTCTTATTGTATTGGCTTTTGAAAGCCAATAGAATAGACTCTCTTGAATAGAGTCTAATTCTATTGGCTTTCAAAAGCCAATAGGAATTGTCCAGGCTGTCTCTGCCCTGCTGAGCCCGCCAAAAGTCCCAGTCTGCAAATGGTGCTGCAAGTTGTCTGCAGTGAAGGCGAGCTGTCTGGAAGTTTCCACCCCTCCCTGCTGAGCAACTACTAAAAATGTATGTAAAAGAGGGCCAAGGGTGGGAGGTGGGAGGCCGGCGGGCGTGTGTGGGGCCCGGTGGGTGCCTTACCTCCCTTGGGCTAGGCCAGCTGGTGGCCCAGTCGGTGGTCACCCTGCGCTGTCGCTGCCTCTTGCCAGTGCAGGGGGCGGCACCACGCATGCGCAGCGCTCCCGGGCAGAGAAAGTCCTCGACTTACGACCAGTTGGGAAGTCCTCGACTTATGACCGGTTTGGAAGTCCTCGACGTATGACCAGTTGGGTAGTCCTCGACTTACGACCAGTTGGGGGTCGCGGCATTAAAAAGGTTGAGAACCACTGCCTTAGACAATAAGAATATTCAATTGGACATCAAAAATGTCCAAGATGGAGAGCCTAGAAAAAGAAAAAGCTTAGGACAGGAAGATTATTTATTTATTTATTTATTTATTTATTTATTTATTTATTTATTTATTTATTTATTTATTTATTTATTTATTTATTTTGACTTATATGCCGCCCTTCTCCTCAGACTCAGGGCGGCTCACAGCAAATAATACAAGTACAAAATATAAATCAGTTAAAATGGTAGTATACAATATAAAAAACTATAAAACTATACCCACTCATACAACATACAGTCCCAATCAAAGGCCCAGGGGCAGAGCGCAGCTCACACGCCCCAAGCCTGTCTGCATAGATGTGTTTTTAAAAGTTTTCGGAAAGCTAGGAGGGAGGGAGCATAATGTTAAAGATTAGACAAGATGATATTTAGGGCAGAGTTTGAACAAGAAAGGACAGCAGCAGAATTCTTCAAGAGTTGTAGGATCATAAAATTATCTTATTAAACATACTGTTTAATTCAGACTTCCTGATATAATATCTTTCAATTATTTGTTTAATTTATAGGCTGCCTGTCTCTCATAGATTTTTGGGGAGCTAACTACCAGAGTATATATAAAGACATATAAAAAATACAACAAGCGTGATGAGCAAAGTAATAAAAACTAGATCAAATTTTAGGACAAACAAAGAAGAAAAAGAAAGTTCCACAATCAGCTTGTCCCAAAGGCCTGGGAGAACAACCAGGTCACTAGATTCCTTAATGCCATAAGGGTGAAGTAAGGTTGGATTTCAGATTCAGATAACATTGCCCCTGGCTATGATAGAGATTACAGAAACAGATCTAACATCTGGAGGTATCAGGATTAGAAAGGCTGCTTTGTAAAACATCCTTGGGTGCAGAGATTCTACATTTAACCAGTTTTTATGTGTGATTCTTTTAGGTGTCCTCCTTTGAATTGGTGCAGATTCTCAATTTGTCTCTTGTTCTGATGGGCTTTCCAATCTGAAAAACACCAGAAGCATCTATCTTGGCTTGGTAAGCCAGGCTGCATATGGTTGTCTCAAGCAGTGAATAGCCCAAAATTGGCATTAGTATTCCGTTTTTAATAGGATAGAAAGTGAAAAATAGATATAGGTAATCCTTGATTAACAATGGTAATAGGGACTGGGAATTCCATCATTAAGTGACAGGGTTATAAAGTGTAACATCACATGACTGTACCAACTTAGATTACTGTGCCAGTAGAGGTTGTTAAATGAACCCGGTGCAGTCGTTAGGCCAGGGGTTCTCAACCTTGGCAACTTTAAGCAAAGCTGGCTGAGGAATTCTGGGACTTGAAGTCCACAAGTCTTAAAGTTGCCAAGGTTGAGAACCCCTGCGTTAGGCCAATGTCATTTGATCACCCATTGTGACCTCCTGCCAGCTTCCCATTAACTTCCTTCCCCTTGGGAAGCCAGTAGAGAAGATCACAAACGGTAATCACATGACTGCAGGATGCTATGACCATTGTCATTGTGAACCAGTTACCAAGTGCCCAAATAGTGATTATGTGAACATGGGCACACTAAGATGGCCGCAGCTTCAAGGACTGAGTAGAAGTCTTCTCATTGGACACTTTTGTATCTAAATGGTCACTGACTGAATGGTTATTAACCATGGGCTACATATATATGAAGAAGAAGAATATTAAATGTAATAATAATCTTGTGAGCCATCCAGAGTCATGTAGTGGCACCTACATTTGCTTAATAAAAAAATAAGTAATAAAATAAATATAATCTAGCACTTTGGGCCTGCAGATGGGCTCTGCCTATATAGAGAGAGGTTGGCCTCAGCCTACCATCCAAGTATTGTCCACTGCTCATGCATATAGCCAATTTTTCTCCTTGCTATGACATTAGGTGAATAGTGCTTTCTTGGTGGATGAGTAAGATTATACAATCTACTTAGAAAACCGCAACTGATGTATATGATAGCCAAGCAAAGTGTTTGATGAGCAATGGTAGGGTGAAGTGGAGTTGCTAGTTACATACTCTGAGCAAAAAAAAATAAAAAGCTTCATAGAGGGTTAATAGGCTCTTCTTGTCTCCCCCTAACACTTTGTACTGCTCATGTGAATGAAACTTGTCCCAGAATGTGGTCTCTGGGAGTTTTGTGCCCTGTAAAAAAAATGAATATGGGCTCTTCTGACATAATAGTAATAATAATAATAATAATAATAATAATAACAACAACAACAACAACAACAACAACAACAATAAAGTTGGAAGGGACCTTGGAGGTCATCTAGTCCAACCCCCTGCTCAGGCAGGAAACCCTATACCACTTGCTCTTGAAGTGCTGCTACTGATTGTTCTCATATCATTTATGTCAATCCTGGGTCTAAAAAAGTTTATCTGTTTCAAAGCAACTCTACCATTGGATCAAAAGTTTCTAAAGATCTGAGGAATCACTTGTCTTGATATCAACATGACTGGGGACTGAGATCATCAGGGAAGCCCTACTAAAGGTGCCTGGATTTCAAAAACCAATATATTAGGCATGCAAGAGAGGGTTTTTTGCCCATGCACTCCCTCACAGTTGACATTAAAGGACAAATTAAAATAATAATCAGTGTAAAGATATTCATCCTTTTTTGAGAGCAGTTTGATTATACTTTTCTCAAGTTGGATTTCCTTTTCCATGGAAGTGTTAGTAAAGAGATGTAAATTCCTTTTACTTGATGAATTGGCTGGTCACCAACTTCCAAAAAGTTTTGGATTCCTGCATTGAATCCTTTCCAGTTATAGGAATTCTCATCAGCATTACAGAACTTTGGACTGAAAAAATTCATTGGTCTATATGAAGATTTCCTTCCTTTTTATGTGGTATTCAGGAATCATGGGAACATACATTGCTCTCCTTGCTTGCCAGTGGAAATGACAAAGAGTTCTTGTTATGTTAACAAACTCACATTGTCAGGAAGCATTCCTATTCTTTATCTTCTTTGCTCATGCAAAAAAGCTCTATTAGCTTGAGATTGTGTTACAGATGACTGCATGGCTTATCAGCCACATATTGTGTTCTTCAATCGCCCAACTACTCTCTTGTTTTCACATGCAACAGAAAGAGGAGGAGAACCCTGTTCACTGATTGTCTGGTAGCTAGTCAATCTAATATACATTCTACCTTGATCTCTGAAGAGAATAAAGTGCAAGATTAAGATGGAAAAACAGCTAAGCCACTGTCATTAACTAGAAGAGAGGCCTTAGCATTTCTGTGATTATTGCAAACAATGGAGCTTTATTTCAGAATTATCATGAAGCTTTGCTCCCCCCCCATTATGACCACTTGTCTATTCTATCAATGATTAATCAGACCTTGCAAGGTTATAATACTTAAGAGTTTCTCAAATTTATTTTTCTCAGTTTATGAGTTGGGATCTTCAATAACTCTTTGTTGATCCAACAGAATGACCCTGGACCATTCTACTAGGGCAGGAATTCTGGGAGTTGAAGTCCATGAGTCATAAAAGAGCCAAGGTTGCCTACCCCGTACTAGGGTGTAGATTTGTGCTTATTTTAAAAACATTTTTGGGTACCCCCCACTTAATAAAATGTTGAATTACTGGGAGGCAAATACTTAGGGTAGTTGCTATGATAATCCTAAATAATCTTAGATAGTTATGTGTGGTGCATTGTTGGCTGAGCTCCTTGTAAAGTTCATAGTGTGAGGATGGCAAAAGTTCTGACATCATCTGGATCACAGTAATGCCTGAATGATTCAAGTAGAAGATGAAATCTTTTCAGGAACAGTTGATTGAAAACGAGTCAGTCTCCACAGTTTGAAGGCACTATGTGGTCAAAATTAAAAAGTGTGATTCATTTTGTTTATGACAGGATGATATTATCATTGTCCTATTTAATTCATAATATTTTGTATGGAACAAAACCAACATTTGAATCTATTTACAACTTTTTTGAAATGCGTTTTTCTGGATGTTTTTGTTGTTATTCTGTCTCTCCCTGTTAAAATAAATCTAACATTAAAATTATAGTCTGATCATTTCTTTGTCAGTGGGCAAATGTACAAAATCAGCAGGGGATCAAATAATTTTTCCCCTCACCGTATCAAAGACAGAAGAATTAACAGACTGTGCAAATTATCCCCTATCAGAATCAGCATCATTCCCCACCATCCAGTCAGAGCTGAAGAAGCTTCTTGGATGAGAAGTGAAACGTCTTCAAAGAAAAATAAGACAGTCCAGTTACCTCTTGAAAAAAAGCACCTTTGGGAATCAGCAGTGTTTGTGACAAAGCCCACTGAAAGACCAAATTATCTTGTATAGTAATATTTCTCCCATTGTAAACTTTTCTCATCTGCCATCTGAAAAATAATAGCACCAACTTTGCCATCTACTGTAAGCAACATATTTCCATTAACTGACTACTGTACCTTATTATTAAGAAAATGTGGAAATGGGTCTGTGTAATCATGGGCATCAACAACAAATCAAGATTATACTAAAATGAGACTACATGTAGAATGATGGCATGAAACAAATGCCACCCATACATACTTGCAGTCTGATGCAGATGCATAAGCAACAGTGTTTGTGTCATGATGCTTGTTATATCACTTGTCCCCCGTGACAGTAATTTATGAAACTAAGCTTGTCATTTAGAAAAAATACCATATCTCAGGTATTCTGATTTAATTCCTGATATATTACTAGATAACCTTAACACACATAGAAATAGTTTCTCATATATTTTAAATATCTATTAGGGGTTTGCATCTCCTTCATATCATAACTTGATCTAAGAAACCTTATTTATTCTGAAGGTAACTGCAGAAATAAACCAGAGAGCTTTGAACAAAATCAGTTCTATATGTCTAAGCAGTATTGTGAAGGTGTTTTTCATATTTGTTTATTTCAGTGGACAATAAAACAAACCAAGCTATAACATTTGTCACCACAAATTATTCACAATCACCTTTCTAAGCCTTTGGAGTGAGGCATTTATAAATCTTGTAAACATAGCAACACAGAGTAGCTATTCATAAAAGCAATTCTTAACCCTTCTGTTATGCTTAAAATGTAAGAATTGGATTTGATGTATTTTGTCATATGGCACTAGATCCAGTCAAAGCAAGCCTCAGTGGCCTTAGGCCAGGGGTTCTCAACCTTGGCAACTTTAAGACTTGTGGACTTCAACTCCCAGAATTCTGGGAGTTGAAGTCCACAAGTCTTAAAGTTGCCAAGGTTGAGAACCCCTGCCTTAGGCTGATTCATCCAGAGTACATGTTGATAGTTAACATGTTCTGGAAGCTAGCATGCTAGTTATAGGCTCCAGCTGTTTGGGGGGCAGTGAAGATAATTATTTTGCTGAACATAGGATCATAAAGGTTGCTTTCTTTGAAAAAATATTAATCAAAGGGAAAGTGCATAAACATTCTCCCCTTTCTGTCTTACCCAATTTGAAAAATTTAGCTAGAGGAATTTGATGAAGGGAGGGACTATATAAAGGTTCTCTTTTGGATGCATTCAAAGTTCCGTCGTGCCACTTCTGCTGCCTCCCATTTTGCTTCTATATTTTTCCGAAAACCAGGCATAAGGGGTAGGGTATCCTTTCTCTTTTTTCCTTTTGTTTTTAAGATCTTGAAATATTTTCAAAATAAACAGGGTTTTCCTGCTGGGCTAGTTTGGAATGCCTTTGCTGGTCTTGAGTGATTCATTTGAGTTTTCTAAAATACATATCAGAGAAACATGCTTCCCAGTAGATTCTGACTGGAATATTCCTCATACCTTTTTGTGTTTAGAGTGTTGTATCAAAAACTCTGCTGCTGAGTGCTTCTTTTATGATTGGAAAGTAACTGCTTTTTTAGTGCCCCCCAAAGTGGCATTAATTGTTTATCATGGGCAGATAAGGTCAAGTCTTTTAATCTTCTAAGTGTGAAGTACCTATTCAAATAATCATTAAGAACCCTTATAATCTATTTGTATATTAAATGCACAAAGCCTCCCTTTGTTGCTGCTATAGCTAGTCCTCAACTTAAAACCATAATTGGGACAGGAAATCCAATTGTAAGTCGTTAGGGTTGTAAGTCAAGGCCCCCATGTGACCAGAAGTAATTTTCTGGCCTTTATCATGACAGTCATTAAGCAAATGCCATATTAAGCAAACTCATTCATTTGAAAAGATGGTGTTTTGTTTTGTTTTTTCCATCATGATTGCCAACAGTCGTAAAACAACCAGTTATAAGTCCTACCTGTAATAGGGCCAATGGGTTTTGTTTTTGTTTTTTTAAAAAAAACCCATTTCCATAATCCTCGTCTTTTTGGACAAATAGAATGCATTTTGTATCCACTAGAAAATATGGTTCCCCAAATTCTAAATTATTAAGCTTGCTGGATGGACCAGTGCCTTACTAGATATTGTTTATACAGATGGTTCCCTATTTTATGAACATTTGGTTTAAAAATAGTAGGTACTTTATTATTAGGGTAAGAGAATGTGCAATAGCAGTACAATTTTCTCTTATACAATCAGATGATTTTCCTAATACTTAAAGATTTAATGACAGGATATTGCCGCAAAGCATTATAGGGCTAATTATACTAGAGGTAATATTCTCTGTATCAGTAGGACATCTTAGCTTACTAGAAGTTCTCTAGGCATTCTCAGTATTTGCATGGAGATGCTCTCATGGTGCAGTGATACTAATTAGAAAAAGAAACCAGCTTTCTTTGATGATGACATACAGGCTAGAGGGATTGATTAGAAGATTAATCAGCAGAAGGGATGTTTCCTTGTCATCAGGACTGGTATCTAAATAATGGTAGTTTATTATCCATGTCATTATTTAAAATCCATAGTCTGCAGCATATAATTTTTTAACTGCATTTTCAATAAATAGCCTAGTACTATTCATGGCTGAGAATATGCTGCATATAAATACGTCAGATTTCAGTCTATGTAGTGTTGAAGGTTCACTCAGAATGTGGCAATAAATTTCCCTCTAGAAACTCAGCTCAGGAGCTAAGATTGTAAGAGTCAAGGACAAGACTTGGATAGATCTGTTGCCTTTATTGCAGGCACAAGAAGCCTTAATAATGGGGAAGATAATGAAGATGCTCTACTACTGCAGAATGAAACAGCCAGGGCTCTCTATTTATAACACCCCTAGGGTCTAAATCATATATCTTTTTCTCACTCGTATGTTATAATGGACTTCTTGCCACTCAGTTTAGTCTGGGGTGTGCAGTGCACTTTGTAGCATGCAGTAGTTCAAATAGCATTTCCCCCAAACAGACTGTCGGTTGAGAGATGAGATGATTGGGTAGGTTGGGATTCTGAAAACTTGGTGAATAATGGATGGGCTGTCTTAAGTGCAATGGGGAAGGCCGCAACTGGGGATGAAATGAGACATTTAAGAAAAAGATGTACCATCAGTAATATGGTACCCAGGGGCTTGACACATAATTACAGTAATAAAGCTCAAAGAAATAATGTCCCAAGATACTTATGGGGAAGAAAGAAGATGTAGCAGCCTGACCGGTTTGCTGATTAGAGGTTTGGTGTAGTGATGCATGTAGCAGGGAGAAGCAAAGGCCTTGATGTCTGTTCTAATGTGAGGCCATTATAAGTTGTAGAGCTGGAGGCAGGTTGTTTTAAGTACTTGGAAATGTCCCACTGCCAGCTCTTGTTCCAGAATTCCCTAGAGGGAAGAGGGATACAAAGCTATTGTGTTGTTGTGATGCAATATTCCCTCTTTTTAGGCAAATGGGAACAGGGCCCATAAGGGATTTCCTTGAAGACCATTTTGATCTGCATACATGAGCTTTTATTAAGTATGGATTTGATCAATTAGAGTGGGAATAGGGTGGGGGCAGAATTAAGGGAACAAACATTTAGAGTGAAATATTATTTTGCCATCACAGGCTGGGGAGATGTTGTTGGTTTTTAAAATTAAAACAAAACAAAACAAAAATCTCTGTGAGGGTGAAGGTTCATTCTCCGAGCTTGTGGGCTGGTTTCCGAAAGTTTCATTACCAGGCTAGGTAACATCTTCAGCTGCATTTAGGGGATGTCTGTGTCAGTACTCTTCTGTTTATAAGGGCTTCAGGTGTGAGTGTGTCAAATGAGGGCCTTGTGATGGGTCAGGTGAGACTTGTGATGGATCTTGGGATGGGGAAAACCTCTGTACTCATTGAGGCTGGCCCTCTGTGAGTTTGTTAGTAGGTGATAAATCTACTCTTTCAGTCTCTTTGAAATGCATCGTGGATGGCTAAAAGTTCCTTTCTAAAAACATCGTTGTTCTGCTTGGCCAGCAGAAGATGTCTAGAAAGTATGCACACTAGAGCGAGCTCTCTCCAAATTCTGGTATGGATTGTAACAAACAGTGGATAGACTATAGATAAGAGAAACACCAATCAAATAAAATGTAACAGGCGTATAGTTGAGGCTTGACGTGAGGAGTGAAGAATGTTTACCAAGTCAGACGTTTACAAAGATTAATATTTAGTGTTGTATTTCAGGTTTTATGATGATTGCTTCTTAATATAATCTTATGTTTAATGTCGATTGTTTTAATAAAAAAAATCAGAAGTGTTAGTCTGAAGAACAAAGGGATGATGGGTTTAGACTTAAAAGCTGTTTGAGTAGGATGTCTGCTCGGTGTCAAAATTCCATTTAAAGAAGTCCCTTCTTGATAAGGTGACTGAGCAATCTGAAAAATGCAACAAAATTAGAGATAAATGTATTAAAATTAGCAAACCCTGGGATATGTTCCATGTTCTGAGGACATGTAGTAAACCCACTAGTTCAAGACAGGCAGACCACAAATTCATTTTTTCTAACTTACCACTATATGGGAAAAGTTAAATAATTGCATAAACTGTTCATTATAGATAGCAGGATCCTCATACTACTGTAGATCAGTATTCTCCAGCACAGGAGATGGAGAATCCACCAATGGGTTTAGACCAGTGGTTCTCAACCTTTCTAATGCCCCAACCCCTTAATACAGTTCCTCATGTTGTGGTGACCCCCAACCATAAAATTATTTTTGTTGCTACTTCATAACTGTAATTTTGCTACTGTTTGGAATCTTAATGTAAATATCTGATATGCAGAGTGTATTTTCATTGTTACGAATTGAACATAATGAAAGCATAGTGATGAATTACAAAAACAATATAGCAATGCTCACTGGAGAAGCTTACTCTTCCTTGCTCAAGAATGTTGGGAGGGAGGGAAGGGGAAGGAAGGAAGATAGAAGGGGAAAGGAAGGAGATGGAGAAGGAAGGAGATTGAAGGGGAAAGGAAGGAAGGAGAAAGAGATTGAAGTGGAAGGGATGGAGATGGAAGGAAAGAAGGAAGATTGAAGGGGAAAGGAAGGAGATGGAGAAGGAAGGAGACTGAAGGGGAAATGAAGGACAGAAGGAAGGAAGGAAGATTGAAGGGGAAAGGAAGGAAGGAAGGAAGGAAGGAAGGAGAGGGAGATTGAAGGGGAAGGGATGGAGTTGGAGATGGAAGGAAGGAAGGAAGATTGAAGGGGAAAGGAAGAAGATGGAGAAGGAAGGAGATTGAAGGAGGAAGGAAGGAAAGGAAGGAAGGAGAGAGATTGAAGGGGAAGGGATGGAGATGGAAGGAAGGAAGGAAGATTGAAGGGGAAAGGAAGGAGATGGAGAAGGAAGGAGATTGAAGGGGGAAGGAAGGAAGGAAGGAAGGAAAGAGAGATTGAAGGGGGGAGGTGCTGCCAAGGACGCACAAGCAGCTCCACACAATTGCCCGGGGGGGGGAGGCTCTGGTGGAGAGCCTGCTGGAGAGCCAAGCAGCAAATTTGCCAGCAAATTTCTGGGTCCTATTGGAACGCGCAGCAAATTCAGCGTGGTGCCTATTAGACTTCTCAAACTCGCGGCCGCCATTTTGTGGCCACTGAACTCTTTCGTCTCTAGGCCATTTTTGCCCTGAGGGAGGGGCTCCTTCCTCACCCCATTCTTAATTGGGAAATAGCCTCAGGGAGTTTCACTTTGCAGGGACTGCTGCCATTTTGGATCCGGCCGCCATTTTGAGAACTGCTAGTTCTCTCCCTCCTTCATCTGGCAGCCCTTTTTTTGGGACCCAAACTAATCCTCTTGCCCAAAGCAGGATTACTAGGCTGCAGTCCATTAGTTTGGTATCACCACACCATCTTGGAGGTCTTGAATTGGTGTCTCCTTATCTACACACAGATAAGTGTACAAACACAACAGGTCCTTGATTCTCCCTGTATAGTGGTGTTTGGATTCCAGGTGTACCTTTTCGTGCACCTGGGTTTATCCACAATTCTAATATCTTTGGATTCCAGGTGTACCCTATCGTGCACTTTGTTATCCACAGATTAGCAGTCCTTGGATACCAGGTGTACCCTATCGTGCACCTGTGATTACCCAAATATACAACAACAGCAGTCTCTGGATTCCAGGAGTATCCTGTCGTGTTCCTGTGCTTATCCACAGAACAAAAGCAGCTGTCTCTGGATACCAGGAGTACCCTATTGTGCTTCTGTGATAATCCACGAGGATGGAGGATACTGGCTGTTCCAAGAAGGGAGCTTCACCGCTTTCATCAGGCTCCAAACGGCATAAATCCTCCAATCAGGAGGCTGCAGGCAAGATCTTGGCCAAGGCCAAGGCCAGATCTGCAGGCAAAATCTCTAAAAAGGATGAAAAACAGGCCAGTAGGAGACATCAGGCATTAGAGAGGGAATTCTCTAAAGCACAAAGACAAGCAAGGACTGAAGCCACTCAGGCTGAAGTTCCTTCCTTCGATTTGCCACTGGGACCCTCTGCTTCCCCTCTGGGGATCTGGTCAACAGGAGATACTATCTCTGCCCCTGTGCCGGGTGGCTCATCTCACCAGGACCCCATCTTCCAGCCTGCGGTTCCGCGGGCCCAGCAGTCAGCTCCGGAAGCTACTTTCACTCCTACTGCAGCTGGAGAGGGGTTTGGCTCCAAACACACTACGCGGACAAGTCGCCGCTCTTTCCACCATACTTACATGTGAATCTGTCACTTCTCTAGGTCACCATCCCTTGATCCGCTCATTCATCAAGGGTGCTACTAACACCAAGCCCCCCATAGTCCATAGATATACCTCCTGGGAACTACCGAGGGTTTTGCGGGCTCTTACCAATCCGCCCTTTGAACCCCTCAAAACATGTGATTTGCAATACTTATCATTCGAAGTAGCCTTTTTGTTTGCTATCACCTCTGCGCGGTGGATTTCCAAATTAGCGGCTCTCTCCACCAGGGACGACTTATGCATTTTTCATCGGGACCGAGTGGTCCTTTGTCTTGATCCGACCTTTGTTCCAAAGGTAAATTCTTTATTTCACAGGACTCAGGAAATCGTGTTACCAGATTTCTGTCCTAATCCATCGCATGCTCTGGAACAACAGTGGCACCTGCTAGACGTCCGCAGGGCACTCCGTTATTATATCTCACGGACAGCTGCCTTCCGCACCACCGAGGCTCTTTGTCATCCTCCTTCTAGGGGCAGGAAAGTATCCTCCTCCACGATTGGCAGGTGGATTAGGGCTTGTATTGCGGACTCGTATCGGGCGGATTCAGTGCCGGTTCAAGGGCGCATTACAGCCCATTCCACCCGTAGCACGGCTACTTCCGCGGCCTAGGACACTCAAGTGTCCATTGAAGACATTTGCAGGGCGGCTACATGGTCCTCTCCATCACCCTTTGTTAGACATTAGAAAATCGACAAGTTCACCTCGGCGGAGGCCTCCTTTGGCAGGAGAGTTCTCCAACAGGTACTATCGCAAAGTGCCACACTGGGCAGGCCTGATTCCCTCCCTCAGGGACAGTAGGCTTTGGTATGTCCCATTGGTGGATTCTCCATCTCCTGTGCTGGAAAAGGGGCGTTGTCTTACCTGAACGCCTTTTCTCAGCACGGAGATGGAGAATCCACTCCCACCCTAGTAGGTTATTAGGCCTAGATCTATATTTATGAGCCAACACGTCTTGCTGTCAGTCAATGGCTACGCTCGCGTCAAGACTGGGATCTCTATGGTCCAGGACGGGCATGGCAACTTTGGCTGACTTGATCTGATTGGGCAGGAATACAGTCTAAATCCACTGCTGGATTCTCCATCTCCGTGCTGAGAAAAGGGGTTCAGGTAAGACAACGCCCCTTTTATCCCAACATATGATTAAAAACTTATTAAATGGGCCATGAAAGGTAGAAATCATAAATCTTAGGAGAGATTCCAGACACGATGAATAATATGATGTCACAGCAAAACTTCCCATACTGGATGTCAACTATTCTAGACCCTCTGTCATGTGAGCCTGATTTAACTTCCACTGAAATCCAGATTTGTAAAAAAAGGTGATTTTTGCATCTATTTTGACAGTGCAGAAATGAGGGGACGATTTAGTGATCCCTAAGAGTTATAGATCTCAGGAACTTATAACAATGGACCCTGTACTACCGGTTAAAAATAGGCATTACTACTACTACTACTACTACTACTACTACTACTACTACTACTACTACTACTACTACTACATTTGTTTGTCACCCATTTTGCAGTTCGAGATGACTCAGAAGATGGTAGGAAACCAGACTTTTTAGCAAAAAAAAAAAAAAAGTAGTAGCACTGTTTGGGGACATAGATGATTGGATGAAGCTCTCTGCAAGTTGTCATCAAGAATTTTTTTAGGCTGACACAACACAGCAGCATTTTCCAGGAATCTGTGTCCCAGTCAGAATTAAAACCAGAATCTCCTCTCCCTTCCTTCCTAAACAAATCAGCACAATCAGCCTTAAGATGGGAATTCCATTTATGCTGGAATGAGCAGGAAAATTGGACTCCCAGCTGCATAAATTCAATATCTGAAGCTTCTACTGAATGGGCAGGAGGAAGAAGAAATTAATTATAATAGCAGCATTTCCTCTCTCACATGTACTTTGCCACAGTTCTTTGAGTCTTGCATTGATCCCCAAGTAGAATTGGATTAATGCAGTCTCTGAGGTCCTGTTTCATTTAATGTCTTCTCTTTAAAGTAGTCAGTTAATCTTTTTTTAAAAAAAATAATAATTCCAGCCTGCATCCTTAGCTAGCAACTGCAAGTCTCATGCAAAATACTTAACCTATTGTAGGTGACACATTTTGCAGTTGTCTGTCACGTTTGATGAGATCGTCAAAATTAGCCCTCTGGAAGATCAAGAAATTGGCATGGTTATCCAAGTTTCAGCTGTTCTGCGGCAGAGGAGGGATTGTTAGTTTTGCTGCTTCCTTTATCAAGAGGCCAATTATAAATCCTGCATGACATGGGAATATCCTCAGGTCTTTGTGATATGTTCACATCACATTGAGCAAAGAAAGTGGTAAACACATCATGTTTGTCAGACAAGAAATGGAATTGCTGCTGCCATTATGGCCGTTGGATCTGGAGCAGGGACACAGGAGCCACAGGATAAGTTCACTGGCTGCAAGAACCCACAATAATGAAAATTAGCTTCAGTTTAAAGCTTATGTTTATTTCTTCTACCCTTATATGTGAATGAACATCCTGCCACTCATTTTATAGACAAGGATTTGAGTGGCATCTACACTGGTTTTAGGTCCTTGCTACCTTCAACTCTCGTGTGAGTTCCTTGGAGACCAAAACAGGAAACAACCACCTACAAATTGGCCTTTGAAAATAATGAAAGGTAGCTTGACATAGGACAACATGGGATAACTGAAATTATTCAGATATGCTTATTTTTTAAAAAAAAAATCTTTGATCTAAGTTATGAAGAAATTTTGATGACTGAGTATATGGTACAAAATTTCTTCGAAACTTATGTCACAACATTTTATAAATACGAGCAGGTCTGAAGAATTTCAAAGCTATCCCATCCTATCTTCACCTTGAACTAACATAAATAGGTGGATATAGTGAAAGCTGAAGCTGCCATAATTAAAAATGAAGCAAACACATGAGGAGGTGAGGACAAAAAGCCAGGAATCTTGTCTAAAAGATCCCTTCAGGAGATAGATAAGAAGGAACTAAGTTGTTAAGGAAACAAAGGAAAAATGTCACTTAAACCAGACAAAAGAAGTTGACCCTAACACTTGGGAACCCCCCCTCCCATGAACATCTACCAGACTTGAAACTCAACAAGGCCAAGAGTACTTGCCAATCTTGTGAATAATCAAAGCAAGGACTTTGGGGGAATAAAAGGGGCCTGGAAGCCTGCCCATTCTTTGAGTCTTTTTTTGGATCCAGACTTGGAGGCTTCCATCCCTCTGGCTAGTGCCTGCCAGCCTAGTTGAGAAGGTTGTAGGTAAGTGTGGATGAGTGTGTGTGTGCATGTAAAAAAGAGCAAATGTATATTGCAGCCAGTAAAATTTTGCTGTTACTTTCAATTCACTGGGTCTCTGTGTATTCCAAAGAACTGGTTGTGCCTCAGTTTTGGTAGAAAGTGAATTGAGTGTGGCTGCTTTCCAGGGCTGTGAGTGTTTGAGACAGTGATCACAAGCCAAACCTGTAGCAGTACCCACTGAAGCAGAAGGATTAGCTCTAGAATTGATATCAGTCAATAATGTAAGTGCAACTGGAGCCCCTAAGGTTTCTAAACATTTTCAAATACTATACTGTATAGTGCATGTTACAGTATACCAATGGAAAGTGCACTATTATGGCTAGTTCTGAACCTCTAGGAATGGATGCGGTTGGCGTACTAAATTTATCAGGCCAGTACTGAAACGTTGGCTTCCACACCAAGAATGGAATACCTAAGTGAAGTTACATTTCACTTAAGAAAAATTAAATCCTTATTTTTGTACCTGCTTTCTAGCTGATTAGGAGAACCAGCTGCTGATCATTAGATAGTAGTTTAGAATTAATTATTTTTCCTGGATTTAAATGAAAAGAGCATGTAAGAAAGTATGCATGTTGGATGTAATCAATATGATAGCAGTAACTGAAAAACCTACAGATGATTCCTCATAGTGTTTTCAATCAGGGATAAACTGGCATTGAGCAGGACATGTTGGGCCAATAGCCACATAAGGATCTTGGAACATCAATATGATGGTGCAGAAAACACCATATAAGATTTAGTTTTTATAAAAACTATAAAAGTCTTATGGTTTTTGAACCAATTTGAACTCTGTCTGTCTGTCTGTCTATCTATCTATCCATCTCCATCCATCCATCTATCCATCCATCCATCCATCCATCCATCCATCCATCCATCCACTGATTCCATTTGTATAGCTACCCAAGTATGTGACTCTGGACAGTTCACAGCAACTAAAATAGGAAGAACAATTAACAAAAACAAAAACAAAAAACAATCTGACCACCATATTAAAACCAACATTAAAACTCAATTCAACTTTGTAATATAATCCATTATTTCAAAAATGGAAAAACAGTGTGGATTTTTTGTCCAGTTTCTTATGAGTCTGCCTTTGGTTGTTTTTCTTTTTTAAATTCAATAGAAGATAAGTAGCAACCACTTCTGTTACTTCTGTAATGTGGAAAATAGTCTCTTCAGTTAAACCAACATTTATTTTCTATCAATATAATCTTATACATATCTATTCTGAAGTAAACCCCATAGACTTCAGTGCTTAAATGTGTGGCTCTAGAATTGGAACCTAGAACGCTACTATGTATTCATCCAATGCTGTATATTAAGGGTAGTGGGATTTGCACCCTTGAACTTTAATAATGCCAATTTATGATAGCAATTTATTAAACTTGTTTGCTGCTCAGCTCTCAATAATTTCTGGGTGTTTATTTATAACAAATTATTAACAAATGAGATCTCAAGTGCAAACACTGAATAATGTCTTGAATAAACGGCCAGATGTTCTTAAGAAACAATTGCCATTTGAGAAATTAATAAGAATAAGGCACCTGCATATTATTGTTGTGAATCTTTAACTCCAAGGTAATTTCTAGTTTGCATTTGTGTGTAACTGAGCATGGAATAGGGCACAATACATGAAAGTAGTTAACATTAATATCAATATATTCTCTCACTATTTATGTGGATTTTTTTCCTTAGGTTTTAGAAAGAGAATATACTAGTAGTGGGAAGTACTAATACAATGCAGCCACAGCTTTTATTTTGATTCACATAAATCCCAAGGGCTGCCTGGCTGAGATTTAAGGGAATTGCGGTATAAGGCACCTAGAAAGCCTTATACTGCAACTTCCTTAAGACTTTCAAAAGTCTTAAATCTTTTTCAACCCACTTAAAATACCTCTCTATATAGTAGTCTCTCTCTATAGTAGGAGGAGGTGATAAGCCGCCTGGGAAAGCCAAGGGAAATAATCAAAACAATTAAAAAACAAAAATTAGAATATTTTGGACATGTGATGCGACACCCAGAAAAATATGGCATACTCCATTTAATCCTCCAGGGAAAGATTGAAGGCAAATGAGGTCCAAGCAGAAGAAGAACATCATGGCTTCAAAATCTAAGGGACTGGTTTGGACAAAATTCAGCAGCACTTTTTCGTGTGGCTGCTGATAAAAACAGGATTGCCAACATGATCGCCGACGTCCGATAACGGATATGGCACAACAAGAAGAAGAGATATAATAGTTACATTGCCACGTGCCATTTTATGTTATTAGCTGCCTTCAAAATTTTAGGTAACTTTACTGTTACTTTACGTACTAGAATAATTCTTTTATGAATCTGCAGCATATAATGCTTCACATATAATGATTTATAATGCAGTACTCAAAGAGGTATACTAAAATTCTTAGTAAGGAAGTGGGCATCTTTCCAAAATCGGTACCTAGATGTGTATCTGATTATAGTGTTTCAAAAGTGCAACTCCAAGTAACATTGTTATTTTAACAGAATCAGAGTTATTGATGTGCAACCTTTGCAGCATATAAACTTGGCAATCATGCAAGCTACCTGGGGAAATATAAAATATCAGTAAATAAGAATTTGGGAGCCGCTGTGTAATATACATTGATAGAAGGAGTTAAAGCAAAATAAGAGTTGACCAAACAATGAGATATACACTCATATTTCAGGACTAAGGATTAATGCTGTATTTCTGGATCCAGCTAAAAGTTATTAAGGAAGCAAAAGGGGGATATGACAAGTGGAATTGTTGTAGAAGGCAGGGCGCATGAATTTCTTTTGATTTTTTTAGGATCTGCCTCTGTCTGGAAAAATCCAATGATTGAAGTCTTCCAGTCTCTATCTTCTGGGTCAAGTGTCTCCAGAGATACAATTTGTATTGAATTACAAAGATCATAAACCTCTCTGGGCTTCCACCATACTTGTCAGGCAAAGAACGGAGGGGGTCATAAAGTGGTGACTGTTTTTGCCACCATTGTTGCTACAATTCCAGATAGAGTTGGTATGACAGTCAGTGGGAGCTGGCTATGATCCATCAGTTGAGCTAGCTCAGGGGTAGGCAACCTTGGCTTTTTTATGACTCGTGGACTTCAACTCCCAGAATTCCTAAGCCAGCCATGCTGGCTCAGGAATTCTGGGAATTGAAGTCCACGAGTCATAAAAGAGCCAAGATTGCCTAACCCTGAGCTAGGTGATTCACCATCTGGTTTGATTGGTTTCTCTGTCACTTAGTTCTGGTGCTGTGCCAGTTCGTTTTGATACAGGAGCAAGGAATTAGCAACTGGCTCTTAGTGTTGCTTCAAAAAAAAAAAAAGGAATAGTCTGAATCTAGAACCTTGGATTTGTTCCTTCCCCATAAAAGTGTTATTGCTGTAAAATGAAAACCATATTTATAATAGGTGCAAGGAACAACACTTTGTGTGGTAGGAGCACTGAACATGTGATTATTGCAGTGGATTACTTACCTGTTTCTTTCTCACTTTACTGGAACTATCTCACACAGTTTCTTGCACTGTTAGTCTGCTAGGTGCACATGTATGTGTGTTGGGATAAGGGACAGGGGTTTTCCAGACTTGTACACTGTTCTTCTAAATTACAGGGATGTTTATTTGGTACAGTACTTTTAGATAAATAATTTGTGTTTATTTCTAATAACTACAGTGGCCTTAGCTTAACAAACTAGGCATCTCTATATTAAGCTTTTTACAGTTTCTTAACTGTCTTGATCCTCCCCCCTTTCCTCATTCACACTGGTGTTCCTTATCACAACCTTGATACCGCTTCAATACTTTTGTGTAAACAGGAGAAAAAAAGAAACGGGGAAAAATATGAATGCCATGAGCTTCTTGTAATTGTAGCACTCTGTCAAGCTGTCTGCCTTTTCTGAATTGTGCTCTCTGTCAACTATCTGGCTAGCAAACTCAAAATCAAGGAACCTGCAAGTGCCATTAAAGATAAACTTTATTGAATACACATCTTGGAACTGAAGAAGCAAAACCAGATCTGGTGTTCCCGCCTGAAAAGTTGCCTAGTTAACAATAGTTTTCCTTAACCCACACCCACCGGGTGTTCCCATTGCCCAATCATATATCTTTAATTTGTTATGAAAACGGTCCACTTCTCCATCAGACACCTGCGTTAGTGACCTCGGCATTCTTGTAGGCTCTTGCGGACTGTGGATAGCTTCTTGGAATCCCATTTCTTCCCTATGCTTTCTACCGCTCCCCGCCATTTCTATGGCAAGTTGAGTAGTGATAGAAGTTAGCAGGCATCATAGCGATTCAACTTTGACACTGTTATTTCTGTCTGCTCTGTGGACCTCTCTTTCAGATCTTGCTTGCTTCTGCAGATCTTCATCTGCAGGTTCCTCTTTCAGCTGTGCCTGGTTTCGCACAGCATGTCCAATTCACATAGGACCCATATCATACCAGCAATGTCTGACAAAACCAACAGTCCATTGCTTGATATTTTTGCCCTTTTACATATTTGTGCTTACTTTGAGGTGTCTTATTTAGGCAGGAAGCTTCTAAGTGTCTAGATGAGAGTTTGCCCTCAAGTAGAAAAGAACTTCTTTAACTTCACCTTGCTACAGTATAATTATTTTTACTGCATTTTGGGAAAAGTACATAGCTCTGAAACAGCACAGAAGTTCTTGTTTCAAAACAATGAAGGCAGATTCTGTATTTTATGCAACAGTTGCTGCTAGGAAGTACAAATTCTCTGTTTATAGAATTTTGGATTTACATAGAATACTCCAGAAGTGATTGGTGTATATATAGGTGTATATATATAAATATATATATGCATTTTCTTAGATCAGCTTTAATGCACTAAAAATTGATAAAATGTTTTTTTTTACTTTTGAAAATAAACTCTTCCTTTATTACTCTTCCTTTATTATTATCCTCTAATACAGAGGTCCCCAACCTTTTGGGCACCAGGGACTGTTTCCGTGGAGAAAGTTCTTTCCACAGACCGGAGAATGTGTGGTTTTCTGTGCTGCCTGCATCCCACAGATGAGTCTTAGCTTGTTTGTGTGGACCAGTTGCTGGCATGCCGCAGCCAGGTACTGGTCCACGTACCGGGGGTTGGGGACCCCTGTTCTAACACCAACCACATTTCAGCCAATGTATTTGCTATAATAAAAACTGAGTAGTGTAAGCTAACTAATATTGTATCTAAAGAATAGTTTACTCAATTTTCCAATATTATGTTTAAATTCAAATAATATGGAAATGCTTTTAATATTTGCGGAGCTATTGATGAATTTTGTGTTAGCAATTCCTCAAATGTATTTTGGAAGGATGGAGAGAAAAGACAAAAATAGGAACTTTTGACCTTTCTTAAATGTTGTATGTTTTTTGCCTAAAAAGTATCTTAAAGGTGGTTATATTGCACTGCCTTCACTATTTAATTATACTCCATCCATCTTTCCTTATCCAAAAAAACCAAATTTATGCTCTTTTTTTGTTAAGTATAATGTTTGCCATTTTTTGAAATCAGTATGAAATATTGGATTCACAAAAATCATAAATTTAGACCTGTGAATATGACTAATCGAGGACTTACCCGATTGGCATTGTCCCTTGATATTTTGACAGGCATGTAATTTTTATTTTTTTTTATTTTACAGAATTGAAAGCATCCAGAGAATCCTGACTTTGAGTGAGAAATGACAACTGCCATAGTTAAATGGTGAAGCCAGATATAGTCCAATTACCATTTTGAAGGTGTGATTATAGTAACATATGTGTCTGTGTGTGGGTCCTTATACACACCTACCAACATATTGCTGCAACCATTCAAATTGGTTGTTGCAAACTTCAACATTGTTGCGATTTATGAAAGTTATCGCAAGCACCAGCATAGCAACCTTACAGCAAGAGGACCAAAAATCCATGAAGTACCATCTGCTGCTAGTGGTCAGCCTCCCAAATGACCTGCAACAAGTGAAGAAAAGAATTGCAAAAAGTAAACAGAGCTACACAGTCTCTGAACAGAGTTAATGGCACCAGAACATCTAAGAAAGTGATAAAATTTGAGCAGCAAATAGAGTGATATTGTCATTCCCAGAGGAGGAATTATGTGAAATTACCATGTCTTTTGCTGTATTAGAATTGGAGTCACTTGGATTTAATACGTTTGCCAATTAAGAAGTGACAAATAATTTTACAGTGATGATTAAAGAAGAACAAGCTAAGGAGCAGTGGGAAGACTCTCAAGGTTGACCTTTGGTTTTCATACTCGTATTAAATTTGACAATGGAGCTTGCTATTTTTCCGTATCTGTTCCTTGTTAACATGGTACAAATACAAATAAATATTTGATCATCAACATTACTCAAAGCTTTTGGAACACTTTAAAAATACACTCCACTGCCACAAATGTATTGGTTGGAATTATGCATTTGAGCTCTAAAGAAGCCCAATAAGGAAGGAGCCTGTTGAAGAACCAAGGGAGCAACGTGGGCAACAGCACAACAAAAGAGAAGTTGGATTTTTTTTTATTAGCCCAACATTTATTCTGAACTGGCCATTTTGCCTTCCTTTTTTTTTTTAACACACGATCAGTAAACTAAATAATCTGCTTTGAATTCTGATTTGTGTTTTAGCATTGAGGATATAGACTTTCCAGCAAAAGGGGAAAGTCAACAGCCCTCTGTCTTGGAGAAGGCTTCATAAGTCACCCAGGCAAACTTTCGTACTTTAAAACCTTTCGAAAGGTTTTAAAAAGATTTAAAAGAAAACACCTGCTAAATGAAAAGACACTTTTGCTTTTACGCCTGTGCGCGGCAACAGTTTGTGAGAAAGCAGGCAAGGCAGCTTAATAAATTGGGTCACCTGCGAAAGTGGTAGGAATGCCACCGGCTGCCAAAGAAACGGGACTTCCTTTGGATTGCGAACGGTCTGGGTGGAACAGCGAGCAGCTGAATTTAGAAAGGGCTTTTCCATCCGGCCTGGCACGTTGCTAGCTGCACCGAATTCTGGCTTGTGGTCTTGCACAGTCTGTGTGCCTTTTCTCTCCCCTTTATGCAATCTTTCTCAGCTTTAGCAGCAGATGTTTTGGTCTGGTGGGAATAATATGCCAGAGGGTGGATTTGGGGAAAGATCAATGAATACGCACCATGTTTGCAAGTCCGACTGGAGGAAATCTTTTTAAAGCCTTAAGTTACTTGAAAACCTACACTTCTGCAAATTTTTGTCTCTGGAATTGTGTAATGCTATACTGGAAATCTCAGGCCGCATGGTGGTTCTATCCAATTGAGCAAAAAGACGGCTCGCCATTTCTTTGGGCTCCTCTTCTGCAGTAGCTGTTTCTCCAAAGGACAAGTGTACCCCTCACTCCACTCACTTCAAATCAAGATGAATCTGACTGATTTTCATTTTTTTAAGTGTTACATTTTCTTAGCCAATTGTCATCATCTTTTATAAGGAAATTTTTCACTATGCATTTGGTGGATATTTATAAAAACTGATCTTCTCTTTTGCTTCAGCCCCCTCACCCCCACCTCCCGATTCTGATCTGTCTTGAAACTCTTGGTCCTATCAATAGAAACTACAACTACAAAGAGATCTATTTATATTTGCTGCACTAGACATAGTACTTTTCTTATGTCAAAAGGAAAAAAATACAACAAAGCATGTATGCAGCAGTGGAACATGGGCCCGTTCTCTTCAGCGATTCCAACATCCTCTGCCTCTCGTGGAAAGGCAGGGTTCCAAAAAGTGAAAAGGAGAAACCTGTATGCCGGAGGCGATATTACGAGGAAGGCTGGCTGGCCACAGGAAATGGTAGGGGAGTAGTAGGCGTTACCTTCACTTCCAGCCATTGTAGAAAGGACAGAAACACACCCCAACGAATCAACTTTAATTTAAGAGGCCACAACAGTGAGGTGAGTAAACTCTCAGCTGCTAATGTTCAATATAGGAAGTAGAACACTATCATCAAAACACACAGACATAATGGATAAAGGACAGCACTTGGAATGCTGTTAAGATAGTTACATGGGTTGAAGATTTTCTTTGGCTGTGTTTGCCCGTTAAGATTTATCCCCACATACAGAGTCAAGTACAATTAAATGGGTTGGGAGTTGCTATGCTATTTCTACTCCTATATTTTTAGGTGTTATAACTTTCGTGTTTTTTTTTTTCTTTCAAGAGGGCTGGCTGAAAAGTTAAACTATGATTAACATTAGGGTAATCGTTATTTAAAATAACATAAGTTCAAAACCTATTTTCTGGAGTTGGCTTCTTTAACTACCCTGAATGTTTGCAACACACTGAACTATGGTTAACTAAAAGTGCAAAGGAAATGTCCACTATAAATGGGATAAGAAGCTGTTACTTGAACTACTAAAAAGTATGTTAAAAGAAGAGGCAACAGTGAATGAAACCTGGTTGGTTTTTAAGTAATGGATTTTTATTTTTATGGCAATAGGCATATGTTCAACATTCAGATGTGTACAGACTGGAATTCATAGGAATTCTGCAAGTTGATATCATAGCAAATCTCAAGGATAGAAAACTAGAATAAATATGATGGTTATATAAGTAGATGTGATTTATATATATGGTTGGTTTAGAGCAGAGGTGTCAAACTCTCAACATCACATGATGTTGAGTGGTTGATCCGCCGGCGCCGCTACAGCCTCCTTCAGAGGCTCCGATCTCTTGGGTTGGTGAAGCTGCAAAAACAGCGAACATCGGCTGTTTTTGGCGGCGTAAAATCCCCCCTTCGGGGGAAGAAGGGATGCAGAGCATCGAGAGGGGGTTGAGCTCCTCTGAAAACCCCCTGAAAAAGCTTTCAGGGGGAAAGAGTGAGAGCTCCCCAGGCGCTCGGAGACGCTCCTGCCCAGAGACGCTTCTGTCTGCGGACGGGACCAGGCGCGGCGGACATCCTCTGCCCGAGAAAAACTTTCAAAAGAGACCTAGATGCAGGCGGAAGGAAAACAGGAACTTTAAATCGCAAGTATCTCTTTATATTTTACTACTGATCACAGTTCTCTACAATCAACAAAATGTATCCAAGATGGTGATCGCTTTCACTGCAAAGAGAAAGTGACGGAAGTGAAGCGCAACATTAGAGTGACCGCTAAGAGACAGGTTAGGTGTTTATTTTAAAATCCTATAAAGTGCAATTAAAGAAGATAAGAAGAGGACAAAAATAGTTGCTTCAAAGGTGGCAGTATCTTCACCAGCTCAGCCCTCTAAATTAGCAGTAGTTAGCTTTTCTGCTCCCCCATCCCCCTCAACCTCTACAGAGCCTCAAGCCCCATTGTCTACTCAAATCTCTCCAGAAATGCTTACAGTGAAAGATTTACAGGCTGCAATGTCAATAATGACTGACAATTTGACTGATAAAATGGAGAAAAGGTTTGAACAACTGGAGAAAAAAATGGAGAATAAGATTGAGGAACTGGAGAATAAGATTGAGGAACTGGAGAATAAGATTGAGATTAAGATTGAGAATCAAAGCAAAGAGGTAACTGATGAACTGGAAAAAATTAAAGAAACAATGCAGAACCACAATATGGAAATAAGAGAAGATATTGTGGAAGCTTTTAAAGGGGTCTGGGAGAGTGTTGAAGAGAAGGTGGAAGGGGTTGAGCAACAAATGGAGGAGCAACTTGCTGAGAAAAGTGATATACAGGACAATGCACTTATGGTGCAATATAATTACATGATGTCAGCTATTAGAATCAGAGGGTTGAAAGAGGTACCAAATGAGAATCAGAATGACCTGAGAAGAACCTTTGAAGAAGCTTTTGAAAAAATTTTAGAAGATGCTGCAAAAAATTTCTCTTGGCAGATTGACCGAATCTACAGAATTAACTCATGGATTGCAAGACAAAGAAATCTACCTAGAGATGTTATCTACTTTGTCACAAGGAGATTCAGAAATCATATTCTCACAATATCTTATAATAAGAAATTAAATGTTGCTGGTCAGGAGGTGGTGGTTTTGGAGGAGATCCCTCCGAAGATGTTAAGAGCAAGAAAAGACTATGCATTATTGGTTTCTGAACTTAAAATACGTGCTTTACAATATAGGTGGGAGGTACCAGCTGGACTGTCTCTATTGTACAATGGTAATAGATATTGCTTGAATTCTGTCGGGAAAGCAAAAGAATTTTTTGAAAATGTGCTGAAGGCTGGTAGACCCCCATCACCAACACCAAAAAATGCAGATGTATTACAAGAAAGAGAAATGGACTTAAAACAACAATCACAGTTTTCGGAGTCACGGCCCCATGCAGCACCAGGAGTTGATGAAGGAGCTAGGATGGAGTTACCTGCTCGGAGTACTGATATCTCTCAGCCTTTGGAAGTAGACAAGCTTAAGGACCAGAGGCAAACTAGAGCTACTACTAAACGTAAGGAAC
Organism: Bothrops alternatus; assembly: GCA_034064705.1. Classification (NCBI taxonomy): domain Eukaryota; kingdom Metazoa; phylum Chordata; class Lepidosauria; order Squamata; family Viperidae; genus Bothrops; species Bothrops alternatus. The sequence continues at coordinate 9,546,434 of JARGCV010000023.1, forward strand.
GACAAGAAAAGCGACAACAAGGTTGTACATATACAAGTCGGGAAGCCATGGGAGCGCGACCAAAGAAGAAAGCCGATGGAAAAATTGATTTGGTCTTGCAGAAGCTTTCTAAGGATGATCATATCAAATAAATATTTGAATGTTGGAATGTTAATGGTTTAAATTCTCCACAGAAACGGAAGAAGATATTTCATTACTTGACTCAATGTAAAAATGATGTAATTTGCTTACAAGAAACACACATTAGAATTACGGACCAGAAATATTTAATAAATAATAAGTTAGGTATACATTTCATAGTAGCGGCTGCTGAAAAGAAGAATGGAATTGTTATCTATGTTAAAAGCCATATAAGAGCTAAATTAATAGAATCAGACACACAAGGTAGATATTTAGCAATTGAAATTTTAAAAGACGGCAAGAAAATTCTTTTGATGGGTATATATGCACCACATCAACAACAAGGAAAATTTTACAAGTTAATACATAAAAAGTTAATACAATTTGACTATAGGTCTTGTATTCTAATGGGAGACTGGAATGGTGTTATTGATATTGGTTTAGATAAGAAGAAGACATTACCAGTTCCTCAAACACGCTCTATATTGCCTAAATCCTTTTTTGATATTAAGGATGATTTTGATCTGACAGATATATGGAGAGAAAGACATGGTAAAGAGCAAGAATTTACTTTTTTCTCTGATAGACATCAATCATTTTCTAGAATTGACTTTATATTAACTACAAGCGACTTTATTTCTAGACTAAAGAAGGTGAAGATCTTACCCAAAGTCTTATCCGACCATAATCCGGTTTGGATGGTACTAATGGTTGGACAGACGCCTAGAAGATCTTGGAGACTTAATGAACATTTGTTTAAATACGATACAAATGTGAATGAATGTAAAAATGTTATGAAGGAATTTTTTACGCTAAATCTCCATAAGGGTACAATAATAGAAATGGTATGGGATGCGAGTAAAGCGTATATGCGTGGGATTTTAATAGACATGAATAAAAGGTATAGATGTAAACGGGGGAAAAAGGAAGGAGTTGGAAGAGGAGATAAGAAAGAAAGAGCAATTATTAATAAAGAGACCAGATGACAAAAATATCAAAGAGGGGATTAAAATCCTACAGACACAATTTGATTTATTGATGGCCGACCAAGTTGCTAGGAATATACAATATGCCAAACATAATACATTTTATAACTCTAATAAACCTGGCAGATGGTTGACCTATACATTAAGGAAAAAACAAAAATCCCGCATAATTGATAAAATAAAATATAAAGGGAAGGAGGTGTTTCAACAAGAAACTATCAAAAAAGTATTTTTAGAATTTTACTCCAAGTTATATCCTGAAGAGAAGATAGAAGGGAACGAGATAGATATTTTTTTGCAAAATGAAAATGTATTGACAATCACCAATAAACAAAGAGATAGGTTAAATGCTTTAATTACATCAGAAGAAATAATTTCAGTGATTAAACAACTGAAAATGGGAAAATCTCCTGGGACTGATGGGCTAATGGCAACTTATTATAAGCATCTTCAAATGGAAATGGTGGAGCCTCTTAGGGAGCTATTTGTTAACATTCAAGAGGGTGGTCAGGTTCCACCCTCATGGAAAACAGCTTATGTTTCTTTAATTCCCAAAGAGGGAAGAGATAATGCTCAACCAGAAAACTTCAGACCTATTTCATTGTTGAATACCGATTATAAGATTTTTGCAAAAATTATGGCTAATAGATTAATGACAGTTTTACAACAAATAATCCATGCAGACCAAACTGGTTTTTTACAAGGTAGACAGATGAAAACTAATGTTAGACAACTTATGAACATACTAGAATACCTAGACAAGCATATTCAGGTACCTGCAGTTCTTATGTTTTTGGATGCGGAAAAAGCCTTTGATAGATTGAATTGGTTGTTTCTGAAAAAATTAATTGTTAGGATGGGAATGGGGGACCAGTTTATTAATTCTATATTGGCAGTTTATCAGAAACAAACAGGTCAGATTATTGTGAATGGGTATTTAACAGATCCATTTAATATAGAGAAAGGTACTAGACAGGGATGTCCTTTATCGCCATTGTTGTTTGTCTTAACTTTAGAGATTTTACTGAATAGGATAAGAGTCGTAGACGATTTAAAAGGTATACAGATTAGACAACATGATTATAGAGTATGTGCCTTTGCGGATGATTTGTTTGTGACTTTGATTCAACCAACACAGTCTGCTCAGAGTTTGATGGCGATAACTAAAAATTATGGAAGGTATCAGGATTTAAATTAAACATTTCCAAGACAAAGATGGTAGTTAAAAATGTAGATAGCAATTCAAAACAGGATTTGGAAAGAATAACGGGTTGTGAGATAGTTAAGAAAGTCAGGTATCTAGGAATTGAAATTGAAGCTTCTAATGGGAAGCTATATAAAAACAATTATGAAGTGTTGTGGAAAAAGACACAAATAGAATTGGATAAATGGAAAAAACTACAATTATCCATGCTTGGCAGGATAGCGGCAGTTAAAATGAATGTATTGCCAAAATTTTTATTTCTTTTCCAAATGTTACCTATACTTAAAAAAGATGCGAACTTGGAGGAGTGGCAGAAGGGTATCAACAGATTTATTTGGAATGGTAAGAAACCGAGGGTTAAATTAAAAATCATTCAAGATATAAGGGAAAGAGGTGGTTTGAAAATGCCCAATTTTAAGCTGTATTACCATGCCGTGGTTTTAGCAGCGATAAGTGACTGGGTTAATTTAACTAATGGTAGAATACTGAATATTGAAGGGTATGGTTTATTATACGGATGGCATGCATATTTAGTTTATGATAAAAAGGTGGATAGGGGTTTCAAGGAGCATCTATTGAGAAGTGCTCTACTGCGTGTCTGGAAAAAGTATTGGTATAAATTAAATGAAAAGATTCCTCTTTGGACAGTTCCCAGACATGCAGTGGAGAACATAAATAGATCACAAGTTCAAGATATGGTGCCCTATGAGAAACTCCTAATTAAAGAAGGGAATCTGTTATCATTGAAGTCTTTGAATATGCTAAGGGAAGAAGGAATAGTTCATACTTGGTTTCCATATGCACAATTGAAGACCAGATGGGAAAAAGATTTCAAGATGGGATTATCTTTAACAGATGAAAATTTAATTAAACAAGTTAGAGACCAAAGGCCTATGCACATTAAAAGATTGTATAATGTACTGATAGAAATTGACTCTGAAACTGAATTAGTTAAGGATTGTATGATAAAATGGGGACAAAATTTTGGACAACCAATTATGATTGAAACTTGGGAGAGGATCTGGGTGAAAAATGTAAGATTCACTCAAGTGCAACATTTAAGAGAAAATTTTTATAAAATGTTTTATAGATGGCATCTGGATCCGAAAAAATTATCATACATGTACCCTAATTTACAATCTAAGTGCTGGAGGTGTGAATGTACGGATGCTACTTATTTTCATGTTTGGTGGACTTGCAGGAAAATCAAGGCTTTCTGGAGAAAAATATGGTGGACACTTCAAAATATCTTGAAAAAACGTATTGAATTTTCTCCACAACTGTTTTTGTTAGGTATTACAAAAGACTGTACCACCATAGAGATGAACTTAATTTTGAACTTGGTCACAGCAGCAAGGCTGTTAGTGGGACAATATTGGAAGAAGCCAGAATTACCATCTATTGAAGAATGGATTTTGAAAGTAATAAACTTGGCAGAAATGGCCAAAATATCTGCATATTTGAAGGATCACTCAAATGAAAAATATATGATGGACTGGAAAAAATGGATAGATTATATACAAGGGAAATACCAATTAAAGAAATTGTATTTAGTCTATAATTAAATATTCATATGTTGGAAAATATAGTTAAATTTGTAATAGGATTTATATAACAATTTGTTGTAGTTTAGTGGGTTCTCTTGTGTCTTTTACCCTGTTTTCACTTTGGTAAGTCGGGGGGGGTGAGGGGGGTTTTATAATTCTCTCAACTGTAATATGGTATGGGTAGTATTTAAGTATGATATATGTTTTGCTTACCGGGTTTGGAAAAAGTTGTAGATGATTGTACCCAGTTGAGTTTTTATATCGATTCTTTGTTATATTTACAATATTATAATCAATAAAAAAAACAAAAAACAAACTGCATCACTGCTTGGTTTGGTGGTAGCAGTGCTTCAGATAGAAGTTCCATACAGAGAGTGGTAAGGACAGCTGAGAAGATTATACTGTAGGAAGCTCGCTTCCCATTATTCAGGAACTGCTTATAAGTGCTATGTGCTTACAGCTCGAAGCATTGTTAGAGACTCTGCACACCCACTTCACAGTCTGTTTCTGTAGCTCCCTTTGGGAGGAGGTTTCGAAGTATTTCTAACAGGACTACTAGATTCTACAACAGCGTTGTTCCTTATTCCATCCATCTTGTAAATTCGCAGGATTCTTTTTTCTCGCCATGTATATATATACATCTGAACTAGACTGTGTTGTTCCTCTGTGTTATATATGTGTGATATATGGTTATATGCATACTCTTTTGTTATGTTTATATATTGGAGGTGGTTACTCTTTGAGAGCTGAATGTAATGAAATTTCACTTTAATGTATGCTGATTAGTGTACATTTAAAGTGACAATAAAGTTTATTCTATTCTAAAAAAAATATCACATGATGTGTTGCGACGTATCGTGACTTTTTTTCCATTGCCGACAATAGGGTGGGTGCGGTTTCGGCATGACGCATTCGGCCCATGGGCCGGCAGTTTGACACTCCTGGTTTAGAGCTTTTAGTTTATATAGGACTATAGACCCTGCCCATACATAATGGGAAGCATTGCTTCTTCACTATGTAAAAAAACAGGTATATGCACACCTTCTCCTTTCCTCTCAGTCATATCAGACATTTTTGCCTGAACAGAATTCTAGTTTGTTTAAAACTTGAGATGCAGAAGGGAAGAAAATGTGAAGCTCATTGTTGCTTATTGACAAAACTGGCATGTGGAAGGTGGTGATCTTTATTATATATATATAAGATGATGGTTGCTTCTGATGGCAGATTGTCCATGATGCAAACACATTTTATTAATAAGAATGAATTGTAACGGTACAACATGACATTTGAGTAAATAGATTGCAGAAATGGCCAAAGGACAGCACATCAGCAGCAGGCAATTTTCAAGTAATTCTGAGAAGCTTCTTTTTCTATTTGTCAGATTTTAACTTGCTTCCTTACATCTGAACCTTTGGGCTTACACCCTTGGCTGCTGCTTCTGTTAAAATGCCAGCTTGCTTCTGCTTCCTTTTTTAAGGCAAAAAAAACAAACAAAAACCATGGCTGCTTAGATTACTTAAAAAATTATTGGGAAGAACCACATTTAGAAAGGAAGTGTCAAATGTGGATGAAGGAGGTTGAGTCAAATAAACAGGAGGCAATCAAAATAAGTAAGTCAAATTGTAGTTCAGAACCATGAATAGCTCTGTGAAGTTCTTCCTTATACATACCGGTATATGTTTTCTTAGTAGGAAACATAAGCCAAGTAGGCAGTTATACCTAATTGATATTAACACCTATCCATTTCTTCTGGAGAAGATGAATGATCTTTTAAAGCATCTCTGAATTTTCAGACTTCTAGGAAAGTGGCAAACTGATCTCTATCTAGGATATTCTGCCATTCTTATTAAAGAGACTAGTCTGTGTCTATTGTCATGAGAATCATGTCCTGCACTTGGAAAGATATGAGATGCATAACAGCTTATAATACGAGAACCTCAGTCTGAAATTGGGCTAAATGGTAAGGAATATGAATTTAATTTAGAGGGAAACAGTTATGAGGAATTTGGTAAGGAAGGCTGAGAATGAGGGTAGGTTAAAATGATGGCTGGTTACTCACTAGGGGTACTTGCATGATGAATAAATAGATATTGTTTATATCTAGAGTTAGGAAGAAGTGCTGGGGACTAGATCAAGAAGCAACATACTGCCTTGGGATGGCTAACTGCACTGGATATAGAGCCTGAACTGTTGTGTTCCAATGTAGTATTGATTTTGTATTAATCATGGTAAGAAATATAATAATCAAGTTTTATTATTGCTAATCATAGAGACTGTGGCAATCTTCTTAGATTTTGGGGGGGAAGGGATACGCATTTGTTTTTTAATATGCCATTTCCCACAATTTAACCACAGTTTTTGTTGAGTTCTGTGATTTGATTGTTCAATCTGTCAGAGTAAAATGTAGTGTGAGGTTAGGCATATGTCTTCCCAGTGATTCCTGCCTACATGCAGCATATTTTCTATTTTCAGGAATTAAACCAAAATTGTTAGTGTGCTGAGTAAAACAGAAGAACTAATTTGCTTTTAACTTCTGTTCATTTGTTGAAATTGATTTCTGCAGCCATGACTTGGCATTCATTTCTGCAGGATGTAATGAGATCCTGGAGAGAGCTAGTGAAGTCTAATTAGTTTGAAATCTGTGGTCTCTCTGTTATGTGTAACTTGTTTGAGATATGTCCCTCAGTAAGTGACTCGGCTGAACTATATCTTGCCATTTAATGGCAAACATGGAAGAATAAAGTTGACCAGAATGTCCCATAGGTGAAAGTATAGTACAAAAGCTGAATTTCTCATCTGTTATATGGAATCGATATTGCCTTGATTAAACTGACTTACATTACAATACATCACTTGAATAGTTAAGAGCCCAAAAATGATTTGCAAAATATTCCTCACAAACCTGGAATAAACTGATTTTCAGTCATAGGTGAATCTTTTTATAGGATAGTTGTTTGTGTGTGTGTGTGTGTGTGTGTGTGCTTTAGGAAGAGAGAAAAAGAAAATAAAAAGGCCTTTTCATATTCTGTGTACAAGTAACAATTGGACATTTTGCTCATCTTTTAGGGAGTAACTGGGTGATGCTTGTAAAGGTATTATAGAAAACAGGATTTATTTTTTTGAAAAAGTATGCTATTTTTAGTCCCTTAAAACATGCAGGTGATTTTTGTTTCATCTTTCACTTCCACTTATGCTTGATAGAATGTCCTTTGATTTTGCAAAACAGATTTTTTTTAATTTTATAAAAAGATATGAGATACAGTGGTATCTTGGTACTCAACTGCTTTGAAACTCGTCAAATTTAGTACTCAGTGCATTTTGACACAAAGATTTTGTCCTGGTATTCACTGTTTGTTTGGTACTCAACGTACAAGCCAGAACTTGTTGCTGTCTTGCAACAAGTAATGACTACATCATCCCTTATGGGAAAAGTTCATTTGGTACTCATCATTTTTGGTACTTATCATGCTTCCCGGAACCAATTAATGGTGAGTACCAAGGCACCACTGTAGTGAATATTTTAAAATGCACTTAGTGTGTGAGTTGCATTTACTGTACTTATTTGTTTCAGTTTGCATAGTGCTACAGCTGTTGCCACTGCCTTTTGATAGTAGTGCTGGGCACTATCTTGTAGTAAAAAGTCAAATATAGAATTTACACTTTTGGTGTAACATATCAGGAGAAAACCAAGCATTTATCAAAAAATCAGCCTATGCTTACCTGAAGTAGACAATGTTCACCTGCCTTACTGTGGTAAGTTATATATTTTTCCCATTTAAATATTTCTGTATTGCAGAAGCACAATTCTATCACCACTAGGTTTTCTATAATTGGAACTGAACTTAATTAAACTGCTTTGGATATAATTGAGCAGCGCTATTAAGTCCTAACCTTTCTACGTATTTATCTTTAGGTTGCCATTTCACATTTAACACTAACCAGGATTCTTAAACAATACATTATTAAATTATAATGGCCTTTTGGCTGAATTAACACATAACTGTAAATTAGTTCATCTGTACTTCTAAACCTATGTATTTTCTTTAATGTTAAAATAGCAAGTTCACTGGTGTTTGTGTGTCTGTATGCGTAGGTGTGCAGATATCTTTCCATTATATTTTAAAACATAAAATAGAATAAAAACTGTGCTTTACAGATTTAAAATCTAGATTCATACCATAGAAAGCAAATGGAATAAGGGATATAGATAATAAATTTGGCTTTGTTTATTAATGTTATTTTTTAACTGATTTTAACTGATAGGTGTTTTAGTGTTTTCTTGAATGCCAAACGCAGTACAGTTCTTTCAGATGTTTTGTTTTTGTTTTAATTTTTGATTGTTCAAATATTTATATACAGTATAAATCAAAAACTCATGGGATGGAGACTAGAGTAGAGTAGTGGAAAAGTAACCTTAAATCTACCGGTATGCAGTATCTGTGATGCTACTTTGAAAACCTTTGCTTAATAGGAAATCACTGTTTACATACAGGCCTACTAGATCTTCTTCCATATCGGCCTATTAAATCTCTATAATGAATACTCATTTATAGAATAATTTTCCAAATTATTTAATTTTTCAATCATAAAACTCGAAGTAATTGAACCTGTACTTCATCCTCTGTGAATCATTGTTATACTTCATCACAGGGGAAATGCATTAAAACAATGTATTACAAATCTTATTACAATTTAATATATGAAAACAATGTGGCATATTAAAAATCGTCCAAATAAAATAAACACTTTAAATAAAACAATCCCCCAATTTCAGATGTAGAAGTGCAGTCTTTGATTTATTGCATATAATCCAGAGGGAGATTTTCTTTTTGTTAAGTTGCTTCAAGAAGATGTTTAAAAATAGGATGAAATATTGTTAATAATGCCACATACATTCAAATTATATTGGTTATTATTTTGTTTAACAGATTCCCAGTCTTACTGGACAAAAGCCAACATTAATTATCCACCTCCAAATGTTATCACCATAGAGAAATGTGGAAGGATTCAGATAAGTTTATTCAGGAGAGATATCATGAAAAGAGATGCAAAACCCGAAAAGCAGACTTGGCATGAAGGCCTTAGAATAAATTACTCTCAGTAATCCATCCAACACAATCTGGTTTTATAAAAGAATATTAAGCATTGCATATTACTAATTAGATCTTTTGCAGCTGCCCCACTTCAAAAGACTCTGGGTTCCTTGCAAAATATGATTAAAAACAGAATAACAGAATGTAAGAAAGGATAATAGCAGTCGATGAAAAAACAACCAGAGCAATCAAAACACGATAGAAGTCCTTTCCAGGACCCTAAGAAAGTAGCTTTATTATTACTGCCTGCCCTTCTTCTCCTGCCCTCAGTCTCCTTTCAGTCCAAAGAACCCATGCATTCACACTCGCCTCCCAGTCCAGGGCTTTTCAACCTTTTCACCCATTGTACCACTTTTAGGGTATGGCAATATCCGAGTACCACCAGTCACTTAGCAAGGTGTCAAAAACTTGATGACCAAAAAAAAAAAAAGGAAAAAAGTGATAAAGTACAGGTAGTTCTCGACTTACAACAGTTCGCTTAGTGACTGTTTGAAGTTACAATAGCACTGAAAAAGTGCCCCCCAAGCCACAGCCGAGCAAGACACCTGCCTGCCTGCCCGTTGGCACTCTTCTTCCTCTCCGAGGTTTTCATTGTTGTGAGCATTTCTGTTGAGGATTGGCAGCGGGGGTGGGGTGGGTGGTGTTTGGTTTTTATTCCCCCCCATCTGCTGGGTGGTTGCAGCAGGTTTTGGTCACTTCACATGACCTGGGACATGTGACCATCATAAATATGAATCAGTTGCCAAGCATCTGAATGTAAATCACAAAACCCTGGAGATGCTGCAACATTCCAGCTAATCGGCGCTTCTTCTGGGCTCAGCAGAAGCACCAGGATCAGCGCCGAGCTCCAGCTGGAGCCTGGTGCTGATCTTGGCGCTTCCACTGAGCCCTAACAGTCCCAAAGAAGCGCCGATCCTGGCACTTCCACTGAGCCCTGACAGCTCTGCAGCTCCAGCCATCTCTCACTCAGGCTTGTGCAGTGCTGCCACCAGTTCATCTCATTCCCTTCCCCCGCTACCACCTTTCTAGGATGCTCGCGTACCACCTGCCAGGTGCCAATGTACCACAGGTGGTACCCATACCACTGGTTGAAAAGCCCTGTCCTAGTCTACCACCAACTCCTGAAAGTCCACTCCAGAACTCTTCAGAACAGATCTCAGCACTGTCCTCAACTGTTCCTTCCCCAAGTATTCAGGAGCCAGAAGAATGGTTCACCATATGCTACCCATAGCCTGAAGCCCATTTACATTCCCATATCCCAACAATTACAGACCCAAGTTCAAAGTAGGTGCCTGATCCCAGTGTGCCTTATGCCAAACTAAACAGAAATCCTAGCCACCGCAAGCTTTGCTACACTGTCCCAACCTCCAGATTAATTCCTTAGTTCTTCAGCTCCTACTACGTTCTTGTTTACATAGTTACATACTTAATTAAACATCTTTAAAATACAAATATTAAAAATGTGTGCATGTGTACATGCATGTGAGGGAGAGAGAGGGGAGGAGAGGGAGGGAAGGAGAGAGAGAGAGAGAGAGAGAGAGAGTTTTATCCACATTCTGGACCAAGAGTCTCAGCAAACAATGTCAACAGGAAATGGATTTCAAAAGAAAGAGGATCTCTTATTTACTCCAAGTTCTGTCAACCTGAAGATTGCCTATACCCAGCAAGCTACATCCAGATAAGCAAGGATTAACACCAGACAAACAATCAAGCAGAAAACAATACCCAAGGAACTACCAAGAAGAAAATCACATCGCCACTAGCAAGGAAAGCTACTGTAGCAGGGCAAGCTACAGGGAACAAACCTCATACTATTTAGTACTGGTGATACCTAGTCTGGTAATGAAGTGTATGCAAGCAAACAACCAGGCCCAGAGAGCACCAAAGACTCTACAGACTCAATTTTTCTTGGCATGTACAGCCCTATCATCCCCAAGCATGGCTTGAAGTTCCTACTGGCTTTTTTGGCAGGTGTGTACACATGGCACACTTGGTTTCATGGGCATTTTGTTGTGATAAATTTAACTGCTCACTTTGTTTCTTTTTATTAATTCTAGTTGAAGAAACATTGAAGGATAGCATTTGATTTATGTCCTGGATAACCTCTTTAGCTTGTTTCACTGTCAGTTTTTCTTCCCTGGAGTTTGAAGAGCTGGAATTATTGATTCTTTTTATTCTTTTTTTCTTTAATTAAATGACAAAAGCCTGCTCTGAAAACATGATTCATTCCATCATTCCTTCTCCTATTAAAAATTCCTTTCACAGCTGTGTAGCACTTCAAACATACAGGTGGTCCTTGGCTTATGTCCATTTGTTCAGCAACCATTCAAAGTTATGGTAGTGCTGAAAAAAATGGACATATGACCGGTTCCTGAAGTCCCAGCCACCACAGCATCCCTGTGGTCATATGATCACAATCTGGGTACTCAGGTGCCTGCCTCACAATTACATCACATTTATTTGTATAACTCCTTTACAGGTTTCATTCTATTTCCATGGTGGCACAGCCATGTTTTTAAGGCCTTGCAAAAGGCCAGTAGAGTTTTGGCTAATTTGACATCTGGGGGGGATGATATTCCACAGGGTGGGTATCATGACAGAAAAGGCTCTCCTCCTGGATTCCACAGATGCCATTCTATAGTTGATGGGACCTGAAGCATGTCTTGACTCCCAACCTTTTCTATACCCCGCACCCCTAGAATGCTTCTGATATATTCTCGCATCCCTTAACAAAAGTTGGAAATAACGGCAACAATTTATACATATACACTATAATTTTGAAAACTCAAGTTTTCGCACTCCAGGGAACCCCTGTCCTAAACCAAATGCAGATTCTAATCCATTGCAAAGACAAGTATTAATTTTCTTCATTGGTTTTCTTATTTTCTGCATTTGCTCACATAGCTAAGAAGCTAAGTGGGGTGATGAATAATTATATATTTCACGTACAATTCTCAATATGAAAAATTGACAAATTATATCCATTCATGTGGTTAAAAACTACAAATGAGATATGGTAGAATGTGCAATAAAAGAAAAATGTGTTGGGAGAAACAAAACTATTTGCAGAACTATTATGTTTTTTTTATTTTTATTTTCTCACCAATTTAATGGTAACTCCAGAGGGTAAGTTGATCTACCTTTGTTTCTCCTTTGGCTTGCAAAAGAAATATTAAGGTTTTCATACTATGATGTGGCATCTAACTCACAGTGGGAATCTGTTATTTTCTTTCACTTGCTAGCGAATTATTGGATAATGGATTTCAGTTTGTGACTATTTAGGTGCCTAATCACAGAAGAAATGTGATAAATTGATTAAAGTGAAGATGGACAAAAAGTATAATGTTTCTAACCAAAACCGAAGTGGCTAGAAATTGCAATGTTTCCCCATGATATTTGTTGTTGTTCAGTCACTAAGTCTTGTCCGATTCTTCACGACCCTGTGGACCATAGTACGCCAGGCACCCCTGTTCTCCACTGTCTCCCGGTGTTTGCCCAAACTCATGTCCACTGTATCAATGACACTAATCATCTCATCCTCTGCTGTTCCCTTCTCCTTTTACTTTCAGTCTTTCCCAACATCAGGGTCTTTTCCAACGAGTCCTTTCTTCTCATTGGATGGCCAGAGTATTTGAGTGTCAGCTTCAGTATCTGTCCTTCCAAAAGACAGCCAGGATCCCCTTTAGGATCCCCATGATATAGCCTTCACCAACTAATCAAGAATTGAAATCCACAGAACAGGATATGGAAGTTCTGTGGTTAGTTTTTTTCCCTTTCCTTTCGGCTTAAAATCAACAACAAGGTCTCCCTGACTGAGGTTCCTATTAACTGGGGATACAGGGAGACATCAAAAATAAATTTTACCCCCCCCCACAGCTAATAACAGATAGATTGGATAGATATAAGAGTAGCTTCATTCCTACTTGGGTTCCCCTTCATATCTCTTTTTTTAAATGTACAAAAACATCTAATCACATCTATTCTACCTGACCTGGTTTTGTGCTTTAAAAGTTGATTACATATTGTTGTTTCTACAGCAGTTGGCAGCACCGAGCCAATAGTGACTGATTTTGAAAAACTAAATAAGGTCAGAATTTATTAGTATTTGGGTTAGAGACCAGTAGAAAATCTCAGGACTGCAGTGTAGACCGGGATATTATTATTAAAAAAAATTCCAGAAGAAGGAAATGGTAAATAATTTCTTTATTGTTGTCAACCATATGGATGAGTCCATTTAGTTATTAGGAGGCAAACTCAATTCAAGAGAGGTTTGCCTTCATGATTACCTATTGTACCTGTTAGGATACCAAGGATCTAGTTAACTCATCTGGTTACTTGATAAATACATCAGGTTCTGCTAGAGGGTCTGGTAATGTAGTCCTGCCTTGTGTGGGAAGAATCCAGAGAAGAAATAATTTGGGGAATATTAAAAAGGCAGAATGTATTTCCCCAAAGGAATAATGGAGAAGATCTTTAAAAAAGACAGAAACAAGCCCCAGCCCCTAGGCCAAGGTTGGCAACCTGCGGCTCCGGAGCCGCATGTGGCTCTTTAAGCCTTCCCCTGCGGCTCCCAGACTCCTCTGCCATTTGCAGAGTGAGACAAGAGAGAAGCACTTGCCTTGCCTTTCCTTGCCTTTCCTTCCCTTCCCCCCCCTCTCTGTGTGTTTGTGTGTAAAAAAGAGTGGACTCACGGTGTTCTCGGAGGAGCTGAAAAGCTTATTGGGCAGAGCTCCTCCCTTTGCTGCGTCTCTGCAGGAAGCAGGAAACAGGAAGGGCAGGAGAGAGCTAGCTAGCCCAGCTACGCTGACTCAGGAATTCTGGGAGTTGAAGTCCATGAGTCATAAAAGAGCCGAGGTTGCCTACCCCTGAGCTTGTTGGAGAACAGCTTGAAGCCAGCTTGCCAGGTAAGCAGAAGATTGGAGTGTTTTGGGTTGCCTACCCCTGCCCTAGGCAGAGGCCAGCTTTTAGAAATACAAACTCAGTAATCCATTCAGGAAGGTTGGAGCCAGGAAGCTAGAAATTAGGAAGACAAAGACATCTAAAATCTACATAACCCCACCCAAATTCTAAGGACAGGATACATAATAGGATTACCAATACCAAAAGGGCACACTCAGATTCAGGTCAAAGTACATGACACAGGAAATACAAAGCCTCAAACGGGAATAGGAAACAACCTCAAGAACCGCAGAAGGTATAAAAGCCCACCACTCTGCTCCATGTGGTCAGTCAGTTTTTCCAGAGTCATCTTTCTGTCTGGCTCTCCTCTTCAATAAACTACAACCTTCTTTCTAAAGCAGTCTCCATTCTGATTATTCCCAGCTTGGATTGAACCCTGGTGAAGATTTTTCTTTCAACACTTGTTTTTATTATTTTCTGAAATGTTCAAGGTGCTAGGAGTGATGGGAAGACAGCCATCTCTGATATGCCTGCTTCTGTGCTGGCCCAGATCCAGAAATGCTGTTAGATGTCACTTGGAACTTTTTTAGGGCAAAGATATTCCCTATTCCTTCAAATGGGGTATCAGATGTGCTGTAACCATCTTGCTTCACACTTATACTATGTGGCTATGGAGGATTTGGTTTAGAAAACACACATGTTTTTTAAAAGCCCAGATGGATGATTACTGGAGTTGTTTGTTTATATTTTAGATCAAATGGTTAAATAGCTGCCAGAATCTCAGTCAACATTTGAGGGGAGGGGGAAATTATAGCTTAGCAAACAACAGCCATATGGTAGTTACCTCATTTTAGAGATGCTGAAATATGGCTCTTGCATCTAATACTAGTTTTACAAAAACAGATAGCAAAAAGAAAATTACCCACAAGCAAGCCAGATTTTTTCAGCTGAAAAATTAGATATTTGGAAGTTCATTTAGAATCAATTTAACTGCTTTGCTTTGCTTTGCTTTGCTTTGCTTTGCTTTGCTTTGCTTTGCTTTGCTTTGCTTTGCTTTGCTTTGCTTTGCTTTGCTTTGCTTTGCTTTGCTTTGCTTTGCTTTGCTTTGCTTTGCGGGAGGCTGCAAGAGAATATATGTTTTATAGTTGTTGGGAAGCAGCATGTTAGTAATACAATTCATTTCCTATTTATTTACATGAGGTAATTAGTTGGACTTTCAACCATTTAAAGAAATCTTGATCCAATTGGAATGCAGTGTCGGCTGACAATGAATCAGTCGAGATGACAGAGGCCCGTCTTAGTCCTGTTGAATGGGATGAGTTTGACCTGGTAACTCCTGATGATGTGGACAAGGCCATTGGAGCTGTGAGTTCTGCCACCTGTTTATTGGACCCGTGCCCCTCCTGGCTGGTTTCGGCTAGCAGGGAGGTGACACGGAGCTGGGTCCAGACTGTTGCTAACGCTTCATTGAGGGAGGGGTCCTTTCCGGCTCCCTTAAAAGAGGCACTTGTGCACCCCCTCCTCAAGAAGCCTTCCCTGGACCCAGCAGTCTTAAATAATTATCACCCAGTCTCCAACCTTCCCTTTTTAGGGAAGGTTGTTGAGAAGGTGGTGGCACTCCAACTCCAACGGTCCTTGAATGAAGCTGATTATCTGGGCCCTCAGCGGTCCGGGTTCAGGTCCGGTTACAGCACGGAAACTGCTTTGATCGCGTTGACCGATGATCTCTGGCAGGCCCGGGATAGAGGTTACTCCACTATCCTGGTGCTTCTTGACCTCTCAGCGGCATTCGATACCATCGACCATGGTATCCTTCTGCACCGGTTGGAGGGGCTTGGAGTGCAGGGCACCGTTTTACGTTGGTTCACCTACCTCTCTGGCCGGTCGCAGTCGGTGTTTGCAGGAGGTCAGAGATCGGCTCCGAGACCTCTTCCATGTGGAGTCCCTCAGGGGTCTGTTCTCTCACCTCTGCTTTTTAACATCTACATGAAGCCGTTGGGTGAGATCATCCGTCGACACGGGGTAAGTTATCATCAATATGCTGATGATACTCAGCTTTATATCTCTACCCCATGTCATTACAGCGAAGCAGTGGAAGTGATGAACCGGTGCCTGGAGGCTGTTGAGGTCTGGATGGGTGCCAACAGGCTCAGACTCAATCCCGACAAGACGGAGTGGCTATGGGCTCTGCCTCCCAAGGACAATTCCAACTGTCCGTCCATTACCCTGGGGGGAGAAGTTTTGTCCCCCTCGGAGAGAGTTCGCAACTTGGGTGTCCTCCTCAATCCACAGCTAAGTCTAGAACATCATTTTTCGGCTGTGGCGAGGGGGGCATTCGCCCAGGTTCGCCTAGTGCACCAGTTGCGGCCCTATTTGGACCGGGAGTCACTCCTCACAGTCACCCATGCCCTTGTCACCTCGAGATTCGACTACTGTAATGCTCTCTACATGGGGCAACCTTTGAAGAATGTCCGGAGACTGCAAGTAGTCCAGAACGCGGCCGCGCGAGCCGTCTTGGGTCTCCCAAGACATGCTCATATCACTCCAGCTCTCCGTGAGCTGCACTGGCTACCAATTGGTCTCCGAACACAATTCAAAGTGTTGGTTATGACCTATAAAGCCCTTTATGGCAATGGACCAGGATACTTGCGGGACCGTCTTCTGCCTCATGAATCCCAGCGACCGGTTAGGGCACATAGGGTTGGCCTCCTATGAGTCCCGTCTGTTAAGCAATGTCATCTGGTGGGGCCTAGGGCAAGGGCCTTCTCCGTTGCTGCCCCAGCCCTCTGGAACCAACTTCCCACAGAGGTTCATACTGCTTCCTCCCTCCTAGCTTTCCAGAAATTGTTGAAGACGCATTTATGCCGACAGGCTTGGGGCGTATGAACTGCACTCTGCCCCTGGGCCTAGGAATGTCCCTCCATCAGCGACTGCGTGTTGACAGTGATTGTATGTTGTATGAATGTAATTGATTTTTATTGTGTTGTTATTGTAAGCCGCCCTGGGTCCTAGGAGAAGGGCGGCATATAAGTTCAAATAAATAAATAAATAGGATTGGATTGGTTAGTTTTAGTATACTAATCGACTGATTAAATGTACATACATACAAATGAATTTATTTATTTTGAAGATAAAGGCATTATACTTGACTTTAAGATGGAACTCCAGTGTTTCCCTCACAGATCCTTTCTCCAAGAGTCATTCTTGGGAAAATAAATGTAAGAGGGAAGGGGAAATCTCTCTTTTAAAATGGTGCCTGTCATGATTTGAATTTTTAATTTCCAGATCTTATATTTCAAATAATTATTACTTTTCTTTTTGAAAAATTTTGCTGTTTTCATTGTGAATCATCAATTTTGATCTATTTTAATAATTAAAATTTCAGTTTTTCATTAGACAGTGTTTTGCAATTGTAGCTCCTCAGTGTTGGGCTACAACTCCTGTCATCTCCAATCACTGGCCTTGCTGATGGGTGTGAGTAGTGGTGGTGATGGAGTTTTAATCCAACCACATCTGCAGACCCTAGGTGAAATCTGTGGGTCCAGTAGGCAAACCAAAATAGATTGCTCTATTTTTAAGAGCGCAAGAACAAAGAAGGGTTCTTGCGAAGAATTGATTAACAGAGTGAAACTAAAAGCTATGAGTCAAGTAATTTTGGTTGAAAAATGTACTACCATTTTTTCCTCTTTTATTCTCCTAAGACCAACATGTGTCAGATAACACCACTTTGCAAAGCACTTCCATATTGTGCCAAGATACTTACTCTTGTTTCCCTGAGAATAAGACCGGGTCGTATTTTTTTTTTCCTCCAGAAGAAGCACCAGGTCTTACACATTTCCGGTACCAACAGCAGGTCCACTTCTTCTGCGGCCAAAGGAGCAGCTTAATTCTGCAGCTGCATTCTGGCCTGCATTTTGTAGTCAGGCCTTTCCGGAAGGCCTATGCAGCTGAGCTATCAATCCATGGATTCAATCTATTCAATCCATAGCTCAGTCCTCGGCTGCAGAGATCTTGAATCCCTAGCTCAGTTCTTGGCTATAGAGGCCTTCCGAAAACACCTGTGATTGAGAAATGTAGGCCTGGCTGCAGAAGACTCCACAGAACAAGTTGACGGGTGAGGAGAGGCCTGGCTGCAAGGTAAGTGGGTGTGGGGCGCATGGGGCAGCTCCCCACCCCCACCCTAGCTTGATTTTTAGGTGTATGTCTCAGCCCAAAACTAGGACTTAGTTTTGGGTAGGCCTTACTTTTGGGGAAACACAGTATTTGGATATGCCCATATGTATCATCCAGAGCTGAGCTTGACTTGAAGTTGATTTTATTTATCCATTAATGTGATTCCATTCCTTCAAGACAATAGGGTCTCCCAGTTAGTCCAAGGGGGACCATGCAGAAATCTTTTGTATGATTTGTGCCTCTAGCCTTAAGAGGCACAATGTTTTTAATTTTTCAGCATATATGAGAGCTTTATCACAGCAATATGAAGCATATTTTCCATTTTTGGGAGATGGAGAAGCAAGTGATATTTCTTGCAGATATTGCAATGCACCAACCATTGTTATTACTTTGTCATGCTGTTGTTTGTAGTCAGCCTGTGCAATCTCCTTGTAGCGGCAGCATTTGCTGCCTTTTGCTGCTTTCTGAGTTCTGGCTTAGTATGCATTTGTTCTTAATGCACAGTCTTGTGTCCAGAGTTAGCCCCCTCTGTCTCTTTCTTCAAGTCTCCTGCTCTTAGTCATTGTCAATTGTTGTTATTTGCTTTGCCTGTTAGTTTATTTTTGTTTTTAACATATTGGCCATGTAATACTTTGCCTTGCAATGTCTCTTTTCCATTCTTCATTTGGTCTTTCTTGTAGACCAGTTTTGTTTCTTCAGGATTCAGTAAGCCTTCGTGGTGTACTACTTTCAGTAGATATTTTTTACTGTATCTTCAGATATTCTCCCAATTAATAGAAATGCTTCTCTCTCTCTCTCTCTCTCTCTCTCTCTCTCTCTCTCTCTCTCTCTCTCTCTCTCTCTCTCTCTCTCTCTCTCTCTCTCTCTCTCTCTTCCCCCCCCCACAGGGAATATTTATTGTTATATAAACAGTGCTTCTTCCTCCCCTCCCCCCCAAGTGGTTGGTTTTTATAAAATAGCTTCATAATTTAAGTTTGCAGAGACTGTCTTCAAAGCTACTACAAAGCATCAACAGAACAAAAAGAAAAAATGATAAAGGCTTGGTAGGAAGCAGATGATCACAAAAGGTCTAAAGGCTGTCTTCTTTTTTTTGAAACCAGTCAGGCATATGTGGGAAAATCACTGCTATTAACCCTGTATGCCTATCCTGAAGAGTTATTTCTAGAATCAGCTTTGTAAAGAATTTAGCAGCCACCTACAAATATTAAAAGTATAGCTGTTGCTTTTCTTACGATGAAAAGTTGAGTATGTTTTTACACTAGTCAGTAATACTGTTCAAGAAAAAAAAAATGGCTTGCCTTACCCAGAAATGCAATTAAGGTATTGCTTTGATAATGATGACATGCATTTTATATAATAAAAGCTGTATTTGACTGCACTGACATTTGAAAAAGCAAATACATTCAGTAGGTTTTCTTGTCTCTGAAAGATCATTATTGTAGTAAAAAAACTACTTGGCCTGGTTTGATTTTTTCCCCTCTTCAAACATCAATACAATAATAAAGCTGTGACTTCCTGCAGATAATTTTATCTTAAATATATTCTATAGGTTAATGATTGGTGCTCTGGTAATAGCTTCTATTTCTAAGGGCAATTATCTACTCCACTCCCTAGATGGGTAACATATAAGCTTACCATACTACCCGTAATGATTCCAGTTTTGAATGCTGCCATCTCCAGTTAAGGCTGGGAAACAACTGCTTTCTGTAATTCTTTTATAAATAAAAAGAGGCATTTCTATTGGTGAAACAGACAGGATAGGGATGGATGGCTGAAGCAGGGATTAAATTGGCCTCCTTGTTTAAAGATATATCACGCAATAAAACTGTTCTGAGAATTTTTTTTAAAAAACTACAACAAGACATGACTTACAATTTTGTTAGGATTTATCTGTGTTGCTTTTAAAAAGTCTTTATGAAACACTAACTTACAGACAATGAAAGGCTTAGCAGAATGAAAGAATTTTGGTCTAGGAAAGAGATTTGTATTTTTGATGTAGCTTGAAATAGTATTCTAGACAATGTCATAAATAAACCCGGGATGTACTATATAAAATTATTATAGCTTAATTATTAATGTATTTAGTATTTTATGCATTTAGCGTTTCCTAGAAGAGGCTTGCGGTTATCTGCTTGGGATTCTCCCATGTTGCCTTAATAACAATAACAGATGGTAATTGCTGTGTTAGCGATGATCTTTATAACTAAAGAGCAGTTTAAATGTTGGTTAACCTTTATTCATCTTTCTGTCCATAGTGCCACATTGGCTGCAAAATTGAACAGCTTCTGATTTATATTTAATAGATATAGAAATCTTTAGAGTGGGTTTACATCATTGTGACTCAATGATGGTTTTTATAGTTTTCACTTGCTCATTCCACATCCTAGCGGTAGAACTGAGAAAATCTTAAAACACATTTTAAAGCCCATGTAACTTTTATAAGGACAAGATGAGTATTTCTCAACAAAATAATAGGGTTGGCCTCCTGCGGGTCCCGTCTGTTAGACAATGTCATCTGGCGGGGCCTAGGGCTAGGGCCTTCTCCGTTGCTGCCCCAGCCCTCTGGAATCAGCTTCCCTCAGAGGTTCGTACTGCTTCCTCCCTCCTAGCTTTCCGAAAACTGTTGAAGACACATTTATGCAGACAGGTTTGGGGCATGTGAGCTGCACTCTGCCCCTGGGTCCTTGACTGTGATTGTGTGTTGTATGAGTGTGGTGAATTACTTAGTTTTTTATATAGTAATTGGTAATTTTAATTGATTTTATGTTATGTTTTCACTTGTATTCTCGTTGTGAGCCGCCCTGGGTCTTGGGAGAAGGGCGGCATATAAGTCTAAACAAACAAATAAATAAATAAATGATTGATTTAGCATTTGAATGTAAAAACAAAATATGCAAGAAGGATCACATGCAATATTTCCTTTATGATCAATCATGCGTTATGATGTGCCCTGAGCTATTTGTTAAGGAATATTTGACAGGTTAAGATAAAATTGTGTAAGAGTAATAGTAATACCTTTTTTCCCAATGTAATGACCAGAGGCAATAAACTCTTTTGTTTTTAGACCCCTGAAATACTGTAGTATCTTTATTTCTTAAGCTGAACTTGTTACTCTGTATTAGAACACAATAGAATTGCCTGTTCCACTATTGAAGTTTCTAGGCTATATTTGGTTCTGTTTAGCACTGATTTTTTTCTCGGTCAAGGTAACCTTGAAATATTCCCGGGAGTTCACAAAAAAAGAATGAAAAACATGTGAACAGGTAAAGATGTACATGTGCCTCCCAAGATATTGTTAAGTAATAGCAATTCAATTACTGACAAAAAGCTAGTAAGAAATAGAAATATCAAGTGTCTATTCAAATCTATATGTCACAAGTGGGTTACAAGCCACTTGGACAAGTTACAAGCCCTGATAGATGTATCTTTGTTGCCAATGTGATGTGTCTGTACTTAATATTTTGACTAAATCAGACATAGCCTTTCTTCCAAATAGTAGACTTCTTTTTGTTTCATAACTACAATTACCATTCCTCTGAATAATTAAGTCTGGAAAGATAAATTCTTCTGTATCGGAGTTTTATAGTTAATCTGTAAAACATGTGAGTCAACACTCACAGCAGGTAACTCCCCCTTGCCTTGCCTTGAAAAAAACAAATAGGTTCATATCTAGTCTGCCTTTAGATTGGAGACTATGGACAGCATCAAGAAATCCTTAGGCTAGACTAGAAACTAAAAACCATCATCCTGGGAAAAAGTGGCAGCAAAACACTTCTATATCGTTGAAACAGGTATATATGTTTAAGAAATCAAGATGGATGTCTACATTAAGCCAAGGTGCTAAGCTCAACTCCAGGAAATTGTTTCCTTCAGAAAGGGAATCTTTAGGAAGTTACACTGGTCGAAATGTTCTAGAAAAGCAACAGGAAATCTTGAAGAAAAGGAAAGTATTACTCAGCAGCATTGTTTAAAGTGACTAAAAACTGAGCAGGACAATTGTCTGCTGGACCATAATGATGAACTTACCAAACGCTCTACTGGGTAAAATAGCATACATTTGCTTCGGATTGAATGCCAGCTGGGCAAACCAAGTTGAGATGACAGAGCCTTCATCCTGAGAAATTATCTGAGATTGGTTTGAGTCTGTGGATATTGAGGGAATCGATAGGGACCTCAGTGCTATTAGCTCTGCTACCTATAGATTAGATGCCCTACTGATTGGTGAAAGTGGCGAGAGAGCTGTCAGGAGTCTGGATGTAGGCAGAGGTAAATGCATTTTTGAGTGAGAGTGATGCAGTCAAGCCCAAGAGTGGCAAACCCAAGGAACAACAATCACTTGGATTTCTGGAAAGAACTTTAATGCTAGTAAGGTCATGTAACAGAATTTTGAAAGCCTGTCAAAGCAGTTCTTTAGCTCCCATTATATTTATATCAATTATAAGGCAGAATTGTTCTCTTTATCTGATTTCTCTCCCTTCCCTTGAACTAAAATCTGTAAAAGATCCAAATCCCTCCAGTAACATTTTGCTCTGCCCTGCATGTTTTTATTTATTTAAACTATTTATGTAGCTGCCCATCTTTCAGACAACCCTGGATGGCTCCCAATAAAATCAAATTATACCCAGGGCGTAGACATTCCATCACACTATCTTTTCTTCCCCCCTCCACACACATTAAAAGCACAGAGAGTGATATCCTCTACTCCCCTGCAAAGATGGGCCAGGTATCTATCTCTACAAGGTCAATAGACAAGTTTAAAAAAGAAGACACCACCAAAGCTGGAATGTGGCCCACACTCCCTAGACTTATTTAAGTCTAAAGCAGCAAGTTGTGAGGCAGAGGAATGAGGAACCTTCTTCCTGTTTGTTGAAAGTCTGGCAGTTCAGGGAGACAAAGCTTCTACAGAAATTTCAAATGCAACTGGCAAACCACTCTGCCTCTGTTTCACACAATCTCTGCCTAACCTCCTGCATCTAGAACCTAGGATATACTCCACTTTATATTCCTCTTCCCAATCCACCAGAACTGGGAGTAAGATGGAAGTTGATTAATGCAAGGGACAAGGAGGCCCTACCCATTCAAGGACAGAGTGGTGTAACATCGGTTGTATTTTCATAGAAGCAAGCAATTGCGCATCAAAGGCCATCTGAATGGATGAAAGGAGAGTGAAAGCTTCATGAAATTCTGCTACCTTCTTGAGCATCAGCTGCCCATTTATATACAGCCTCAGCAAATCCAGCAGCTCCTGTAACTGGAACTGTGCTCCCTGTCTCTTTTGGAGAAAATTGAGGCTTGAAATGAAATCTTCGTTCATTTCATTCGCTCTTACATCATAAAATCTTATTTCAAGACGCTTGTCAGTGTTGAAATGGCAGCTCTTGGTTTTCAATTAGAAACATATTTTGGAACTGGCCCAGCGTGAAAACAAATCCTGATCCATGTGCTGGATTCTCTTCTTGCTACACAAGGTTTTTCATGATACTGTTGTAGATGCCCTGGATATATGGTGTCAGATTTAATCCAGCATTTCATCCAATGGGCAGAGATTGAGTTATGTTATACATAAAGCAATCCAGCAGTTGAGCTTATTATATACAACTAGAATGGTTTTGTTCAGTCTGCATTTGCAGCCCACTTGCAGAATCTTCATAGGTATAAGGTGTTGTCATGGTTGGTTTCTCTTGAAAAGAAGGACAGATATAAGTCTGCAAAGCTTTCAGTTTCTGACGATTTTGTGAAATCCAATTAATGATATAGCAGGAATACCTTTAAGAGTTTTCAAATAAAATAAAGTGGGGGTGGGGGTGTTGAATATGTTGCTACATTGAGGCATGCTGTCTAAAGCTCTTCAAGTAAAGACTGTGAAACATGAAAGAAGGTGAGGTGCTTGCGAAGAGACTTCTCTTTAAATTAATAACATTTCCAAAAACTGGCAAGAAACTTTCCTAGTAAGATGCTAGCACTTTGTTGTGAGGAATGCATGTTTGTCAAAGGATGTAAGTATCAAAGGATATAAGTTTCACATTTCTGCACACACTTCCCCATCCACATCCTGACAGCCTCCAGACACATGTTCATGTTTTTCCCCCAGTTCTCCCATCTGACCTGGGAAGGAGATGTATAATTGAATATCATCTGCATATTGAAGATACTGCTTCCTGAACCAATGGATGAGCAGGGAAAGGACTGGTCATCTGTAATGAAGTGCTTGTGGGTCTGATCTTCTGTCTTTGCGACAACCACCATCTAGTAATAGCAATAGCACTTAGACTTATATACCACTTCACAATGCTTTACAACCCTCTCTAAGTGGTTTACAGAGTCAGCATATTGTCCCCAGCAATCTGGGCTCTCATTTTACCGACCTCAGAAGGGTGAACGGTTGAGTCAACCTTGAGCTGCTAAGAATTGAACTGCCAAACTGCTGGCAGTCAGCAGTCAGCAGAATTGGCCTGCAATAGTGCATTCTAACCTCTGTGCCACCATGGCTCTTAAATTAAGTTCTTAATCTAGACACACCTGTTCAAATGGGAGCAATACCACCATTGCACAGTTATCCCAGTCAGACTTGCAAGAGTCAATTATTAAACACAATCTCAATATAATAGTTTCAGCCCTCCTGTGGAGATGTTTTCTTGTTCTGGTCTACCTAAAGGGTAGATCCCTAAATGACTGCAACCAGGAGTGCTGGGATTGCAGTTGTTGAGCAAAGAAACTTAACTAAGATTCCAGTCCCAATTATGGTAGTTAAGTGTGGAATATCTGTAAACAAATTAAAGGACCAGACAAACTTGAAGTAATTGTCAGCTGTCCTCGTTAGGCCAGACAGGAAACACAACTAGATGAACTAATTCTATTTTATGGTAATGCTACATTAACAGAAACTTACAAGTTGGAAAGTACAAACTTTCTATTAACACTTTTAAGTTTTTGATCAATTGGGGCAGATCTTTCCTAAGTCTCCTTTTCTACCATTAAGCCACCAGGGGATCTTGACTCTCTTATCTGTTTCCTAGGCAGCATCTCTTCCCTGCTTTCCTCAAGGTCCTCCACACCTTCCTTTACAAATGGAATATTAGGATTTTTGTCATAAGATTAAGAAAATAATTATATAAGTGGGAACCCATTTGTGTAGTCTTATCCTAAGTCCAAACAGAAACTTGAGATTTTATTATTTCAGAAATTGAACACTAGAGGGGACTGATCATTCCAGGCTGAAAGGGAAAGGAGAAAAAAGTGAAAAGCCTGCCGCTTGTCTTTGGTTAGCCTTGGAATTTGCAAAATGACAGAAAACACTTTGACTTTTAAAATACTTCAGGAGATTTTTGAAGAATGGGGACAAAAAATAGTAGCTTTAATCTTAGCAATAACGCATGCTTCTATGAATAGATTATGTCCGAATGATATTAAAGCAGAAATTAGTGATGTGCGCGAGAACATCCTGGAAGATTTACAAGGTAAAGAGATAAATTTTGCCTGAACGAGAAATATCAGAACATAAACAATTTGCAGAAGTACTGAAAAATGGACTCTGAAGCAGAAAACAACTAAATTGGAAATATGAATAACAAGCCAAGAAATTGACTTGGATAAGGAGTTTTTATTGGCCTTACAAAAGAAGTTGATTAAAGCTCTGAAGAAATAATTGAGATGAGAAAAAGGTACATGTTAAAAAAATTCTTTAGTTTCCATTTTAAAGTGTTGGAGAGAGTTGAACTATATTACACTTGTGTTAATGGATATTTTTTTTTCGCTTGCAGAATTTTTATGGTGAAGTTTTATAAGTTTTGTAATCCTAATTTAATAATAATAATATTTATTTATTCTCTTCATAATAACTGAAATTCTAATAAAGTGTCTGTTGGCATCCAGAATAAAATTTGAGGAAAAAAATGTGTTTTCTGAAATATTAGGTGGTTCTTGTTCGATGGAATGAACCATTCCAGAAGCTGGCAACTTGTGATGCTGATGGTGGAATATTTGTTTGGATTCAGTATGAAGGCAGATGGTCTGTGGAGCTTGTGAATGATCGTGGAGCACAGGTTAGTAAACATCACTTGGTTTGGCCTTGGGAATTGTCTTGACTTTGGAAAAAAAAAAATAAAGAGGGGAGAAAAACTGCCTGGAGAAAGTAGGAAAATGGAATTGTTAAGAGAACTGTTTTAACTGAAAAGCATGTGAAATTAGCATATTTTCTATAGCTTACCCTGAGGCAAGTAGCAAAAGGACAGTATGCTATTTATGGAATACAATTTGAAAGGAATGCTTATGGGTGAATTACCACAAGGACAAATGGAGCAAGAGGCTGAATGTACTGGAGTCTTATGCTATTTCCACTCTGACTATATGGATCTACCTACAAGTCATTGATAACTTTTCTCTAAATAATAATTGAAATGCCAATGAATCTTGTTATTTCAATTTTAAGTAGTTACTATTCCAAGTAACATTACATGCAACTGTAGTGCTAATCCTAGCATATGTTTGTGATTTCTTGGCCAGGAACATAGGGCGAGTTCATAAATTTTATTTCTCATTATGATATTTAGGCTATAGATTCTAGTATAGTAGAATAACAACTAATTGCTAAACCAGGGCACCAATTATCACCATTTAAACTTATTTATTAAACTTATTTCTATACTGCCACAATCAAGACTCTCAGTGGCTTACACAGAATATATCATACACCTTAACGCATCCACGCTACAATTTTATAATCCAATAATAAAATGATGCAATATGGTGGCATTGTCAGAATTATGGGCATTGAAGATCCTTATTTGTGGGCCTTTTTATGAGAGAAATTTGATGATCTTGTGAACTAGAAGTCTCAGAAAATATGGATGCTAATGGATTGAATCTGTATTTATTTTTCTATGCTGTGTGCTTTTAAAAAAAGCTGGAATGCATAGTCAAAATAATGTCTAATCTTATATGTGAAGGTGAGTGATTTTACATGGAGCCATGATGGAACACAAGCACTTATATCCTACAGAGATGGATTTGTGCTGGTTGGATCAGTCAGTGGACAAAGACATTGGTCTTCAGAGATTAACCTGGAGAGTCAGATCACCTGTGGCATATGGACACCTGATGATCAACAGGTAATTTTCCCCTAAAAGCAAGAGTTGCATCTGTCTTTATTGTTAACTGTTGATTTTTACTGTACATAAACAGGAAAGCATTGGATCTATTTGGGTTCCTCAAGTATATGAAAAAATATTTTGTGATAATACAAATGGTGTGCTTATAAACCTTCCTGTATACATCAACTTGATCTGTTTAGAATGTTGGAAGTTGCTTGAGATTTGTGAACATATTTAGTCAAGCCATGGCAATATTATCTTCTTCAGTGTGGCTAACAGTGCACTTCAACCTCTTTGAGCTCAGCAGATTATCTCATAGTTGTAGGCGAACTGGCAAATATATTGGTAGACTCAGACCAGGTGCTATTTTAAAGGCTTTGAAAATCAATTCGTATATTCCAAAGTGTACTATCCACAGTAGATAGTTTAAAGAAGTATAAATACAACACTAATCATGGGAATCCAAAGGGGCAACAAATATAAGGATGTAATGACATCATCCTTCAAATGCCATGGCTGACATTACAAAAAAGATGTTGAGGCTTTGGGAAAAAGTGCAAAGAACAGCAACTCAGATGATTAAAGGCCTTAAAACATATGAAGAACGGTTGCAGGATTTGAGTATGGCCAGTCTAGAGAAAAAAAAGATTAGAGGGGAACATGATAGCAGTATGCCAGTATTTGGGAGACTGCCACAAAGAAGAGGGAGTGAAACTATTTTCCAAAGCGCCTGAAGGCAGGACAAGAAACAATGGATGGAAACTAATCAAGGAGAGAAGCAACCCAGAATTAAGGAGAAACTTCCTAACAGTGAGGACAATTAACCAGTGGAACAGCTTGCCTCCAGAAATCATGGGCACTCCATCATGGAGGTTTTTAAGAAGAGACTGGACAGTCCCTTGTCTGAAATAGTAGAGGTTCTCCTGCTTGAGCAGAGGACTGGACTAGAAGACCTCCAAGGTCCCTTGCAGCTCTATTCTGATTGATTGTGTTCTGATTGATCACAACACAAGTATGTACAGGTAGTCCTCAACAACAGTTCATTTAGTGACAACAGCACTGAAAAAAAAGTGACTTGTGATTGCTTTTCACACCATTGTAGCATCCCCATGGTCACGTGATCAAAATTCAGACGCTTGGCAACTGGTTCATATTTATGACGGTTGCAGTGTCCCGGGGTCATGTGATTCCCTTTTGCTACCTTCTGACCAGCAAATTCAATGGGGAAGCCAGATTTACTTAACGACCATGTGACTCATTTAATCACTGCAGTGATTCACTTAACAACTGTGGCAAGAATGGTCGTAAGATGGGGCAAAACTCACTTAACAACTGTTTCCCTTATCAGCAAAAAATTTGGCCTCAATTACAGTCATAAGTCGAGGGCTACCTATAATGGCAACAATTTCATTATGACTGCAAATGTCATCAAATATTATATTTATATCACTCTTAATAGAGGTATGTTAGCTTTTCATTTTGAGGCTGAGACAGAGAAAAAAATTGTTTCCATTTCTTTGGCTGAACCAATTTGTATCTTGTTAGATACAAGATCAGTAAATTCTTGGTGACTTCAAACTTCTGACCAGGTACAATTCTATCTAGCTCTCAATTGATTGAGAATGTTAAGCTCAGAACACAAATTTGCTAGTTTGCTTTGGTATTAGTGTCAGATTTAATCAGTGTAAATACATCCTTACTTCTCTGGCTCCTGTTACTTTAATACAATATTATCTCTTAAAAATGCGCTGCAGCCTGTATAAATGTAAGAGAAAATTGCTATTGAAATTTTGACACAAAACCAGATACTTTAGAATAGCCTCTGTGCAACAGATGTTTCAACTTGATTATAGATTAAGGAACAGCTGAAGATAGAGAAAATGTTATTTTGAGCACAACAGAATTTGGGAAGATTCAAAATGCAGAAGCAGAGTGTATTGACTTTTCAGTGCTTTAATGAATGAGCAAACTGATGTCTCAATTTCTTAAAATATGTGTTATTGGAATGTAAAATCTACTGTGTCTAAATCATATATGTAAAATATATACATAAGTTTAAATCATTTAATTTTGTTATTGTTGTGCAAAGGAATGAGGGGTTACTCTCTATTTTTCCTCACATATTTTCACTATAAGCTTCTCCTTGATAGAGCCTTTAAAATATCATGGCCAGTGACATCAGCTGGCTGTCCTAAACTTTATATTCCCTTGAGAGACTTTGGACCCTTTTTTGTACTGACAGTAGCAAGAAATGATGGTTTTCTTCTTCCTATGTTTAAAGTCAATTTCAAACATAGTATTTCTTCCAATGTAAATTACAACGTTTTAATTGTTATGACACAGAATAGCAAAAAAACACAGAATAGAAAAAAGCATTTGATTAATTAGACAGTATGCTTAATATGTGTAGAATGGTAGCAAGAGTTAAATTGCTATAGTAAAGAGCAGCTGTAATGACCAATAATGGAGGCGTCTAGAACAGCAAAGCTCGCTGAGGAATTCTGGGAGTTGAAGTCCACAAGTCTTAAAGTTGCCAAGGTTGAGAACCCCTGGTCTAGAAAGTTCAGTTTTAACAAAAAGACCAACCAACACATAATATTTTGAATTATTATAGAAAGCTTTTGTGTTATTATTTGTGTCATTTTTCTTATTTCAGTATAATGACTTCTGTTTGCTGATGTTCTTTTGTGCATGTATTATTCCAGTGTTTCACATTCTGGACTGGCTACAGGAAATGGTTTTCTTTCTAAATTTAGAACGTTGAAACATTTTAATGCTGACTTTTAAATTGTTATGAATTATTGAAACAGAGAACACTCATTCCTTCCATGCTTGATGTTTATGAGCTTGCACGATATGATTAATGAAATGAAAAAGAAGTAAAGCTAGTCTCTGGAGTAGCTTTCTTTTAACTGTTTATATTAAATTGTCATTTCTTCAGCTACAAATATAAGGATGCGATCACAATGTGAAAACCTCCCTCCATTCCAACTTATCCCAACCTAGTGTACTCCAGATGTATTGAGCTACAATTTGGTGTACTGTTTGAAGAGTGCCAGATTGGGGAATATTTATATATATTTAGTCCCATTTTTTTTCAAGTAGGTCCTTCCTTCATCTAACTTTTGAAGATGAGTGGAATGGCACAAATGTACACTGAGTCATACCTGTGCACATTTACTGAGGAATAATTTGCTTGTAGCAGGGTTTCCACCTGAATGAATGTGCATAGCACTGGAAGGTGAATCCAGAAGAATGCTTTTTACTTAATAGACTTGATCATTGGCCATCCACATTTGCCTGAATCAACAGCTACCCATGTTTGAAACTCTGCTGCTCATGTCAAGTGCAAAATGTGAAGAAAAAGCAGTGGATTTTGAGAGACAGGGATGGCAAATGGGATATTGATGGATGCATCTGGATTGGAACCAGATAAAGCTTATAAATCTTTTTTTCTGATCACAGGAGGACAACATTCTCTTGGCTGGGCAAGAACAAACTTAGCTTTTAAAATAATAGCAATTCCAAAATTTCATTGCTTAAGACAGGGCTTTTCAACCTTTTCACCCATTGTACCACTTTTAGGATATGGCAACATCCAAGTACCACCAGTCGCCTAGCGAGGTGTCAAAAACTTGATGACCAAAAAAAAAAAAAAAAGGAAAAAAGTGATAAAGTACAGGTATTCCTCGACTTACAACAGTTCGCTGAGTGACTGTTTGAAGTTACAATGGCACTGAAAAAAGTGCCCCCCAAGTCACAACCGAGCAAGACACCTGCCTGCCCACCCAGCCGCGCTCCTCCTCCTGTCCGAGGTTTTCATTGTTGTGAGCATTTCTGTTGAGGATTGGCAGCGGGGGTGGGGTGGGGAGTGTTTGGTTTTTATTCCCCCCATCTGCTGGGTGGTTGCAGCAGGTTTTGGTCACTGTGACTGTCATAAATATGAATCAGTTGCCAAGCATCTGAATGTAAATCACAAGACCCGGGAGATGCTGCAACATTCCAGCTGATTGGAGCTTCTTCTGGGCTCAGCAGAAGTGCCAGAATCAGCACCGAGCTCCAGCTGGAGCCTTGTGCTGATCCTGGAGCTTTCGCTGAGCCCTGACAACCCTGCAGCTCCAGCCATCTCTCGCTCAGGCTTGTGCGGTGCTGCCACCGGTTCAACTCATTCCCCTCCCCCGCTACCACTTTTCTAGGATGTTCGCATACCACCCGCCAGGTGCCAATGTACCACAGGTGGTACCCGTACCACTGGTTGAAAAGCCCTGGCTTAAGATACTAACATGGCTAGTGTACTTGTTATTTCAGTAGTTTTCAAATTTCTCTGAGAAATGTTTTCAGGCCAAACAAATGGGTTAGACATATCAACTAATTTACTAAAGAACCTGTCACATACTGCAGAAATTTCTGGAGTGTACTGTAGGTGCACAGAATGGATCTATATTCTCTTGGGTTATTGCATATACTAAATGTATCCTAGAATGTCCCACTGGATTATTGATTGAGTAGAGACTTGGAACAGGAGAACTGTCCTTCTAACTTTCAACTTGGGTTGCCTTCACCGGGGCCTTATCCTTTCAGCCATTCTGACTGAAGGAATGCTTTATCATTTCCTCACTTCTTACTATGGATCTGTGAAATGTATGAGGAATCTAGTTTCTAATAAAACACTCAGATGGGTGAACTGAAGGAAATAGAGATTCCTCTATAGCAGGGATGTCAAACTGCCGGCCTACGGGCCAGATGCATCATAGCGAAACCATGCCCACCCCATTGCCGGCAATGGCAAAAAAGTCACGATACGTTGTGACACATCACGTGACGTTGCGAGCTTGACACCTCTGCTCTATAGTTTTTGACATAGTGTCTGTAACCAAACAACAACACAAAAGAAAAGTAATTTATTGTTTTTCACAAAAAGCCACTTCCCAAGTAGAGTTATGATTATTTCTCCTAGTGGTCCTGAATGGCAGTGTACTGTACTTCCTATCTCACATTTGGTCACTTACTGACTTAGTACCGTACAGTTAAAAATGATGATTAAAAACCTCTCATGAGTCAATACCCCCTATTTAGTGCAGAAGTCACTGAGAAAGTAGAAGCCTTGTTTGAATACACCTCTGTCTACCTATCAGGCTCAAAGAAAGGCAGTTACAATACAGCAAGCATGCTAATTATACAGTACCCAGAGAAGCAAGAATGACATAGAATTGTCAGTGACCTTGTAACAGGGTTAGATGACTCAGAAGGGAGCATAGATGTAGATCCAAAATTATATCTCTCAGCATTGATTCTGGATAATACCTTTATTAGTTTCTTGCTTTCTAAGGTTGGATAAATGCACAATGAAACATTTTGCATGTTTACCTAGAAGTTAACCCGATTATTATCACTCCTAGAGAATTATGCACAAGATTACAGTATGTCATTAGGATTGCCAAAATATGAAGTATTGCTTGTTCAAAACATTGCAATAAAACAATCCATCAAAACAATAAGAGAACACAAGTCAAGCTAATAATAGCAACAACTATTGATTGATAATTCTTTTTTTTTTTAGTGCCTTTGAGTCTAGGCCAGGGGTAGGCAACCTTGGCTCTTTTATGACTCGTGGACTTCAACTCCCAGAATTCCTGAGCCAGCATGGCTGGCTCAGGAATTCTGGGAGTTGAAGTCCACGAGTCATAAAAGAGCCAAGGTTGCCTACTCCTGGTCTAGGCACTAACAACTGTCTAGACTAGTGCAGTTTTCTTGGCAAGGTTTCCCAGAAGTGGTTTGCCATTGCTTCTTTCCTAGGCTGAGAGAGAGTAACTAGCCCAAGGTCACTCAGCTGACTTCATGCCTAAGGTGGGACTAGAATTCATAGTCACTTAGTTTCTAGCCTGATGCCTTAACCACTATACCAGGTTGCCTCTCTAATAATTCTTTGATGTTGTTAATTGAGCATTGCTAATGACATAACTGATCTTTGAAGAAACCTTCAGCATTTTTAACAATAAATAATGAGTGTTGCTTGTTCTACAGGAAGTATTGGACAGTGTGTTACAATATAGAAGGCAGAATACTATCCCTTTCGTTTCCTTGAACAGTCTCTGGAATATATTTAGGTTTCAAAATTCAGCATAAATGAAGTTTATATTACAACCTGTGAAAACTTCTATGAAAGCGGATGATTATGTGACTTAAGTCTGCCTGGGTATTTTTTCACATGTGACCTCTTTTGTGCAGTATATTATGTATTCTAAAATCAGTGAAAATGTGTAAATCATAGCTTTCTCGGTGGATTGGAAAACAAAAGAAGCTTGATGGGGAGATATTGTATGAGGCATGAGGCATATTAATTGCTTTTAAAAAACAAAACAAAAGCTGTGCTTTATCCATTTAGTAACTGACATTGTGGGAGGGAACTTTTCTTTATTTGTGATTGTTTAGCTTGTAGCTTTCCTATTCCATTCCAGTTTCACTTGATTATTTCCCATAAATTTTCATGCAGGGAGATGCACAATTGGTTGTAAATTGGTCGTTTCTATTGTGCTTAAAAACCATAATCTATTAAGTGCTGCTAAATCAGACATCTTATGTCCAGTTACTTAATATTTTGTTATCAGGCCTCTATTTGCCTAAAGTGTTTAACTATGTTCAACATAAAGGGATGAACTAAATTTTCAGAAGTACAGAAGACCACAGAGTATGCCTTTATTTAACCGTTTTGGATTGTTAGATTTTAGATTCCATGCAGGAAGGCTTTTCCAAGTCGAAATGTGGTATCCTGGGAAAAGGGTATAGGATGGCCAAATATTGAAATGGAGAGAAAAATGGAAGAAAAACAGGATGCTAAATACTGTAGAAACAGGGAGAGAGAAAAACCTTCTATGGGAAAGGAGACAATTGTGAGGACCTTGTACTGATGATGTTACATAGTTTGGTAACATCAAACTCTTATCTACAAATATTCTCTTCTGAAGGAGAGAACAAACAGCAAAGCGGAGAAAGAATCTTCAGAAGGGGAAATATTAAATGTTTGTTGAAGATAAATTATCTCTTGGCATTGCAAATTTTGTTTATCATAGGATAGACTTTAGTGAGAATATGCATTTTTCAAGTGATGAGTTTATTTGAGGCCAATAAAGATCATTCTTGCAGCACCTAGTTTGAATCCATTATGAATGTGGACTATTCAGCATTTTACAATCTGAAAATTATTTGAGCTATAAGATTATCAAAAGTCACTCCAGCCTTTTAAATTTTACTAATGATGGTATATTTTTTCCTAGGTCTTATTTGGTACTGCTGATGGTCAGGTTATTGTTATGGATTGCCATGGCCGAATGCTGGCACATGTTCTTCTTCATGAGTCCGATGGCATCCTTAGTATGTCCTGGAATTACCCAAGTTTCTTGGTGGAAGACAGTAGCGAGAGTGACACAGATTCAGATGATTATTCCCCACCACAAGGTCACTTTTTTTTTCAGTTCGGTGTTTGTATGTTTTTTGTTCTGCTTCTCACTGAGAAGCAGAATGTATTGAGTGCTCCAACATTTATATATTTATTTTCACATCCTTGCTGGAGTATTCTCCAAATGCATCTCCTCTAAGGAATTTTGTACTGCAAGAATTGTTTAATTTTAAGTTGCCAATGACGCTAAATTACCATTACATTCTGTATGACTCATCTACCTCCTAGTTGCATAGTATAATGCATTTCTGATTATACAGTGGTATCTTATAGATCAGTCTTCTCCACCTTAGTGCCCTCCAAATGTATTGGGACTACAGTATGCTGGAAATGCTGGAAATTGTGTTTCAACCCTACCAGGAAAGTCCCAGGTTCAGGAAGATTTATAAATTAATAGTATCTTCTCAAATTTTGCATGTTTGCTTTATCTCTTTCCCCTCCCATGCCTTCTGCAGACATATATACCAATACTTTTTGCACTCTGGCTTCAATTATAATCCATGGTCACATAGTCAGAGATCAACAAAGCCAAAAAAAGAGATACTGTATAGACCTCTGATTTATTTTCAGGTGTCAACACATCTTCATAACAAGTGAAAAGGTTTCCAAATTCTGTAGAACTCCTTAAGTATATTAGATGAGAAATGCATAAACTATGGAATTTGCTTTCATAAGTAATTGTCATTGCCACTAATTTATATGAGTTTAAAGGTGAGTAAAATAAACTTGTAGAAGATCAGATTATCAATAGTCACTAATTGGAATCATACTACTTTGATTCCACCAGGATCAAAGGCTATATGCTGCTGAATATCAGTTACTGAGATATAACATGTAAAGAGTTATTCTTGTTTTTATATTTTTTATGAAATTCTTACTTATAGTTCACATATCTTCTTATACTTTAATATAGTAATATTTTGGCAATCTGATTCCTCTTCTAAATAACTCTAGTGATATAAAAACATTTTTGCATTATTTTTCAAACAAGAGCATTAAATGTTTAAGAATGGCATAATTTGTATACTAAGTAGATTTTTACATTTCTTCCACATCATTGCTGAGGATTGTATTTGCACATTGTACATTGCGTGCATACTTTGCTTAATTAGGCACATTTTCCAGTCAAAAGCACAAACCTAAGGAATTGTTTGTCTGAAGCTATTGAACAGCTAGATTAACTCACATTATCAGTTCTTGCACGATTTTCTATTCTCAGAACCAAGACACAAGACAATAAGCATGAATTTCAAAAGGGCAAGTACTTTACTTATTTCATAAGCTAATGTGAAGCTTGACTGCTATTAATTACCAGATTTCCTTGTTTATCAAAAGGGAAGTAGAAAGAGATAATCTCTAGCTACCAGCCTTCCTTAGACTATTCCAACTTAGTTTCAACCAGGGAAGCAATTAAAGCTGGAGTACGTGCAGCCACTGAAGCCATGGGTGTGGTATCAGAATCCTAGCAAAAATTAATGAATAGCAAAATTTAGTCATTTTTTAATGTGAGGGTAGGATGATATCATTAGATAGGTGGAAACAATGGTTAGATTCTGCCCCAACTACATGCTTGGTCTTAGCTGTGCTTAAGTTGTGACGTTCTTATCCTGAGAAAAATAGCATATTCCTCAGTTTAAAACAGTTTCTTACTCTTCCTGATACATTTATTTTAGAGGTATCCCAAAGATGATCTTTCAACATCTGTGGGACCTTTCTGAAATCAAAGTTTCTTGAGTGAATAATCCCCAGATTACTTTATATTATGTCCCTTCAAGCTAAGAAGCTATGAGAGGCTATTTTAAGTAATTGCCTTTCAGTACTCAGAATTTTGAAGAGTGTTATATTTTAGCCTGAACCCCTGTCTCTCACCACTATAATAAACATATCAATTGCATCCTGGTTATATGAATTGAAAAAGGGAGTTGATTGAAACCAAATTTAAAAGATGGCCCTTAGAACTGTGCACTTTTTGGAAGAGGTCTACTGAAGTGACTTGGCAAAATAGTATCTCACTTCTCTTGAGGGGAGGGGAACAAATGCTTCACTTTTGTAAGTAACAGAGGCTTCCATTATGAGTTCAGAAGCCTTGTTAGCAAAACAAAGTGGTCAATCAAGACAGATCCACTCCACCTCCATGAACTGTCAAGCTGAAAGGACTCCTTTCTGTAAATCAAGGTGCCTTATTTTGCCCATGCCTTATCAAGTAAAAGAAAACAATTTCTCTCCCAAGGCCAAAGAGAGAAAGCAAAATAGAAAAAAATCCCAAGAATTTAGTTTTCATTTTGAGCATGCAAACTCCAATATTTATGGCATCGCCAGATGAATCTATGAAAACAGGCTTCTGCTCCCAACTTTGTTGTTTCCCTTCATTGGAAAACTTCTGATTTATAATAAATTAGGACAGGAAGTTCATTCTGGGATTGCTTTACAGTGCCATTTGCCTGCTGTAGAAGAATAAAGCTGGCAAGTGTAAATGATGCTGAGTCAGTCAGCAGTGAGTGAACTTGGTTCAAGCCTACTTCTATTGATTATGCTAACATGACACATTCTTATGAAGCCTTGTGTGTTCCATTGATCTGGTTTTGACTCACACAGAAGAGTAGGAGTAGGTTGCTTGAATGAGATCCATAGAACAGTGCCAGTTATATGATGCTGGGTTTCAGATCTCCACAACTTAGCAGAATACATCTAGAGTGATGTTTGAAGTCCTGTCAGGACTTTAATGTGGAACTAGAAATCTGGTTTCAACATCTGTTTTTCTTTCTAATTTACCTTGCAGATGGTCCAGCGGTATATCCAGTCCTCGTTCAGAACACCAAACAGCTTCTCACTGTCAGCTTCACATCAGGAGATATTAGCTTAATGAACAACTATGATGACTTATCTCCTACCATCATCCGCTCAGGGTTAAAAGGTACAAAAGGGAAGCTTCTTGTTTGCTTTAATTTTGATTGCTTTGACAGCATCTGTCCCATGAAGCTCAGCAGCTGTCTGCATATTTTCTGCTACCAGTAGTGACACCTACCTGTCAAAAGGAAAACTTAACAAAGGGATTCTTTTTCAAATAAAATGGTTGCTAGTTTTGTTATTGTTTGTATCCCCACAGTCTGTTGGCTCAATATCCTGGATTCAGCTCAGTTATTCAGACTCTCAAAATCTTTGACTCTATTTCCCTCACACTACTGAAAGTTGTTAACAAAGGAAATTTTAAAGTGTTAGAAGTGGCAAATATGCAACTGGAGTATACTCAAAATTAGCTGTTTTAATTAACTGTAACTAAGATGAAGTCAAATTTATATCTTTTCCATGATCCTTTTTCTTCATGCTAACATAAGGTCACAATGTGGGGGTGGCCTAGCCTGATTCATGAACCCAGCTATTGTAGTTTGCCAACCATGACTTATGAATTTGCATGATGACTAAATCCAGCTTTTCTGTCAAGTGAAATACTTTGAAAATTGTCCCACCGTGGTTGAAAGGCTTGCCCCAATATGTAGGATGAAACAGAAAGAATAATTAGGGAGGATGGACTGTTACTGTTATTTTCATAATGTTCATTCATATGTTGCTTTGCTTATTTCTTAATTAGAGGCAACCCTATTAAACATTCCTGTGGGGAAGAAGGGTTTAAGATAAATGTATGTACCTATGAGAGTTTCTGCTGTTTTGTGGTTTTAGATGTAGTGGCTCAGTGGTGCACACAAGGAGACTTGCTGGCTGTAGCAGGCATGGAAAAACTAAGCCAACTAGCTGAACTTAACGCTGCTTCTTTTCTGAAAAGTGCACTCGTCAAGTTCTACAATATTCATGGAGAACACATCTACACTCTGGAGACCCCTGTGCAGGTAAGAGTTATGCTGAAGAGCATGACATCAGGAAGGTTAAAAAAACCGAGACATATATTCTCATATAGAAAAATTGCTAGCGTGGTAGTATAGATAGGAATGAATTTATACAGAATCACTGTGACTTATTTAACTATTGTTAATAAAACAGTGGAGAAAAGATTGAAATGATAAGAAGGCTTCCAGTAGTGGGCTAATATCCTATCCTAACTACTGAAGATTGGTACAGTTAGGAGTAATAGAATCCTAGAAAGAAATACCGTAGACACTTGAACATGCATCTCAGGCCTGAGTCATGTGGAAAGGCATGTGGACAATAAAATACATCCTATTGAAAAATCTTTAAAATATGATTATTGATATAGAAAAGTCTAAAAAAAAATTTTTTTCCCACACAGCGTCCCATAATCTCAATTTGCTGGGGTCATAGAGACTCACGTCTGCTCATGGCTTCTGGCCCTGCCCTGTATGTTGTCCGAATAGAGCATCGAGTGTCCAGTTTACAGCTTCTGTGCCAACAAACAATTGCCAGCTCTTTGCGGGATGACAAAGATATCAGTAAATTAACCCTCCCTCCTCGGCTTTGTTCATATCTAACCACTGCCTTTACACCAACAATCAAGGTAAAGAAATGGTGGGGTGATAAACCTGTCAAAATTAGTATGTGGGGTCCTTGGTGCTTTCTGAGCTGGGTTGTTTTCTTGCATATGTTTCAATACCTATGTCTAGGTAACATCATCAGTACTATGATGTGTGTATAGTATAGTATGGAACAGAACGGAAGTATAGTATGGAGTGGAAGATAGGTAAAGCTTAAACTGTAGAAGGAGCCGACATTAAAAAATGAAGTACAGAATTACATTGTAAATTAAGACAGCAACATTTGACAACTTCTACAACCTTTGTGCATTTTCCAAGCGGCCATATTTTGACGCTCAGAGCACTCCTGCAATAAGGGGAATTTTTTTTTTTACCTGTTTGCATGTCGGGGAAGGTTTTAAGAAATAATAACCCAGATCAGACTGATTTTTCCCCCATGGTGTTCAAGTGGCAAGTAAAATTATATTATGGCTTGAATGAAGACATTGGTTCTACCCCTTAAATGCCCTTCCCCCCAAAAAAAAACAGACCAGAAAGTTGGTGTCCCTGTTATGCAGATGTTATGATATCACTGGCCATGATTATATTGTCACTTCTCTTTCCCTGCCTTTACTTGAGAGAAATTTTCATGAATTCATTGGCCTAGGTTTGAAGTCTCATAAGAAGAAATCAAAGCAATCTGCATAAACATTAATGTAGTTCATCTCCTAGCTGAATCATAAAACCTTTGTGCCTGGTTTTTACAGAAACTACTTAAAAAAACTCCACTTATCTAAGATCACTGTTAACTTATTACACTTATGCATACAACAAAGCTTTCATTACAACTGAATAAGGCCAAATGCTTAATCATATTAGTCTGAAGTATGTGCAAAAATCAGAGTAACATTGAGCAGACCTTCCTGGATGATAGAAAGGTGGTGGGAGAATGACTGGTATGACTTGTTTTTTTTATTCTACATTTAATCCAGCCTCCTATCCCAGACCCTAACAACATGCGAGATTTTGTTAGCTACCCAACATCTGGCAATGAAAGGCTTCACTGTACAATGAAGCGGACAGAAGATGACCCAGAAGTTGGAGGTCCTTGCTATACATTGTATTTAGAATATTTAGGTGGTCTGGTACCTATCTTGAAAGGACGTCGAATTAGTAAACTCAGGCCTGAGTTTGTCATCATGGATCCTAAGACAGATGGAAAAGCAGGTACAGAGTTTTGAGTTGTCTGTTTTTATATTCCAGTTCTGCTTGATGTGTGATGTTGTGCATGGAAATAGGATAGGACAGGACAGGATAGGATAGGATAGAAACATTATTTGGCCAAATATAATTAGACACACAAGGAATTTGTCTCTTGTGCAGAAGCTCTCAGTGTATATGCAAAACAATAGAGTAATAATAATCACAATAGTGATACCAATAAGAAGGTAGTAAAGAAGATAAGAAGGATAATAATAATACAGTCACACCACATGGGAAAATATAAGATAGTACTATGGGATTTAGGTGTTCAGCAGAGTATTATGCAAATATCATGCATTAGAAATAGCTCATTTTAAGATGCACAGAAGTTCTATAGCAGGTCTGCTATTGTCTAGTACCAGTGAGCCTTAAACTTCATATCTTGTTCACGGAACAAATC
This sequence comes from Bothrops alternatus, assembly GCA_034064705.1. Taxonomy (NCBI): domain Eukaryota; kingdom Metazoa; phylum Chordata; class Lepidosauria; order Squamata; family Viperidae; genus Bothrops; species Bothrops alternatus. Next base: position 9,587,088 of record JARGCV010000023.1, read on the forward strand.
ATGAGAATGTCATACAGAAATGTTTCTTCTGCTAATCCATAAAACTAGTTCATCTGCTTCAGAATAATCATGCTATTTATTTCTCCTATCAGCTATTTTAAATTAACTTAAGATAACTGTTATACTTCAATTTGTCTTTTAAATTGTAGTCTATTATAATATTCTATGACCTAACAGAAGGGGCAAGGGCATATCACTAACTACTCAAAGCATTTTTTTTTCAATTCTGAAGAGATACTTGCCAATTCAGATAACTGAACACTATTTGCTTGATTTCAGAGTGTTCCATATTGCAGTTATATAGCAGCTACTACTTATAGAATAAGCTAGAGATGACTGAGTTATAATTGTGATCTGATCTGTGAATGCTTCTGTCTTCCCTTTTTCCCCTTTTATATAATAGATGAAGTCTATGGTAACAGCTTGATTTCCACCATGATTGACAGCTGCAACTGCTCTGATTCCAGCGATATTGAACTGAGTGATGACTGGGCTGGGAAAAAATCTCCCAAAATCACTCGTGCTAGTAAATCACCCAAACTTCCCAGGTATTCTTTCTCCCAGCTGTATATGAATTTTATGTATATGTATATGAATATATTATTCTTAGTCATGTGCATACATATCCATCTGTATATGTATTATTATGTATATGAATATGCAAAGATGGTGTCCTATAAAATTAGAATAAAAAGAAATATTCCTAGGTCTAGGACATAAAAACTGGTCATTTAAAAAATGCTGGGTTGTTGTTTTTTTTTCATATAAAGCTTGCTAAGAACCTTAGAATTCTTTTCTGTGATTAATTAACAGAGTAAAATAGCCATGATTCCCAGATTTGTTATCAAACATTCATTAAATCAGTGCCAAGCCTTGCATAAAGTGAATATCATTTTTTTCTCTCTCTCTGATGTTGAACCATTTCGGATGCTGGATGAAACATAAAATGTGACAAGGGACTTTTTTTTTCTGTTCTTTTTCAAACACATTTCTTTTCTTTTTCTTCCTTTGCTCTTAATTTAACAGATTGATTGCCCACAGTTCATCATCACTGCCAAGAGAGTTTTTATTTCATTCTGTTCCTTGAATAATTTTCCGCCGTGAGGAATTTTCTCCTCTCTGTTTAATGAGCTTTATAGTTTTGTTGATCTGTATTGGGCTGAACTGAGTGGTTCTTTGACTGGTTCCGGATCAATTATTTTGAAAAGGGCATTATCCTTCTTGAAAATTCAGTATTTCTCCATAAAGTTCCTGTCACAGAACACTACCCTACCTAAACCTCTCCTAACCTCTGTTGACCTGAGAATAGTTTTCACAGAGTATGAAGTCTGATGCTCATGTTTGATATGTAGACATAAAACTGTTCTGCATTTGAACCTGAATGTTACCCAGCAAAGAAAAAAAAATACTGTTACACTAAAACTATTTTTTTCACATGAAAAACTCCTGCTAAAGCCAGTAGCACATAATGCAGATTAGCTAGTCCCTTAGGATATCTATAAATAACCTTCCTCCAATTCCTGAATGCATCCATATGTGTATAGAACAGCGGTTCTCAACCTTTTCCGGGGCTCGACCCTGGCCCACGCCGCGCAAAAAAAAATGGCGGGCCCACACCGCGCATGCGCGGCACGACGGGGCGCATCGCGCATGTGCGGCACGACGGGGCGCATCGCGGGGGGCGGCCCGCATCGCGATAGGGAAAAAAATGGCCGACCCAAAAATTTTTTTTAAAAAAAATGGCGGACTGCGGTGCTTGGCGACCCCCGTGAAATGGTCGTTTGACCCCAAATGGGGTCACGACCCACAGGTTGAGAACCGCTGGTATAGAAGCACATGGACAACTTTTTTTTTTTACCACAAAAATAAAATAACTGCATTTTTGCTTCCTGCAGCACAAGGAATGCCCTCTTTTTTTTAGTCTGAGAGGAACCGGGAAGTTTTGTCATTTTCCCATTCTTTCACTCCCTATGGTTTTTCTTCTGTTGAAAGCAATAAAAATGCACTGATTTTCAATCCCTTGTGCCGATAGAAGATACGAATCTATGCTTGTATCCTTTTGCTGGGAGAAAGGAAAGGAGAAAAGAGGAATTTTGCTCTTCCTTTGCTCCCAGAGACAACTGTTCCTTGTATCTTGCTGATCATATTAACAGGCCATAGATCAGCATACTACTGTGTTGTAAAGAGACAGAGCATATCTATTTGTGCATAAGTCTTTTGAAATTTTGTTTACAGAATTAATATAGAAGCTCGCAAATCTCCAAAGCTGTCACGAGCTGCTCAGGAGATATCACGATCTCCCAGACTGCCAATAAGGAAGCCCTCCATAGGATCACCTAGCTTAACTCGTAGAGAATTTCCTTTGGAAGACATCACTCAGGTAACTTTTTATTACTCACCAGCATTATATCAGCCCAGAATCCACTGGAGTTGGGTGGCCAATAAATTAAAATGTTCTTCAAGAATGCTTAAGATTCTGGACTAGAAACAGGGAGACTGAAGTTCTGTCCTTTCTTAAACATGGATGCTGGTTGGATGACTTTGGGCCAATCACACTTTCTGTGTCCTAGACGTGGAAGTCAAAAAGCATCTATCAATCAGCTCAGACTGGGCTAATATGATAAATTAGTCAATATTCTTCCGTGAAGAACCCTGCATTCCCACAAAAATGTTCCTTGTTTTGAGCTAGGTCATAGCAGCTGAAATTTCTATTTAGATAATGGTTCTAATCTGATATCTGATCTAAAATGACTTCACCTTCAATTTAAATAGTGGCCCCATTTACACTCTGGAAATAATAATTCCAATCAGTCTTACAGGACTGATTGACATAATTAAAACAATTAACAACTGAAAGGCACATACAACCAAGCGCCACATAAATACTATGCATAGAACAACCCAGTGCACACATTTTGGAGAGAGAGAAATTCCCTGAAGATGGGCTCCAGTACAAGTTCGAAAGCTTGGAAGAATAAATCTCTGATCCCAGTGACTGACTCAGATTGGATCCTGATTAAAATAATGTTTATAAATGCTCTAAAATTATTTTTATATTTTTTTTCTTATGTTTTTTCATTGCAGCACAATTACCTTGCTCAGGTCACATCAAATATCTGGGGAACCAAATTTAAAATTGTAGGCTTGGCTGCGTTCCTACCAACCAATCTCGGTGCAGGTAAAATTTAGTCTTAAACTTTTCCTTCATTTTAGTTTCTAACCATACAGATTGTTGGTTTTTGTTTTTTATTTTTTAGAAAAAACACACATTTTTTTTAGAAATAGTAAAAGTCTATCTAATGGAACATTTTAGAATAGAAGTATCTGGTTGCTTTAAAAATTGATAATGTGTTGTCCAGATTTACTCAGGGATTTGTCATGTTCTGTCTTGTCTATGGTTTGATGCCAGTTGCTATATCTTGTCAGGAAGGGATAATTCCCATAATCACATGTTAGGTGTTGAAGTTACTAGTATGAACAGATTTTCACTCTAGTTATTTGGGGAGATGACTAGCCTTGTGAATGATCTGAAATGATTCTTCAAAATCTCTAAAGGCTTCTGGGTGACAACACAGTTCCTGTTGAATTACTCACAGGACCACTTCACCCAAATCAGAAGTGTAGGTGATCATTAATTCATTGAGTCTCTGTATGGCCTGAAATTGCCAATATTTTTTTTTATCCTTGGATTTTTGGTTTTTATTTCCTCACTCTTTTGGTATCCTTTCTGCAGTTATCTATAAAACCAGCTTGTTGCATCTTCAGCCAAGGCAAATGACCATTTATCTCCCAGAAGTGCGGAAGATTTCCACTGATTATATCAACCTACCTGTTTTCAATCCCAATGTTTTTAGTGAAGATGAAGATGATTTGCCAGGTGAGATTGAACTTGAATATTTACTTCCTTTACAGAGTACACAAACTGTGGTTCTGCTGAAAATAAAGAGCTCGGGATACACAATTCTATTAACGTGATTTAAAGCATGTATAAAGACAGTCATAAAGAGACATTGTGAGCACACTCCTTGCTTTGGAGTTTGTGACAAGGCCATGGACTCCAAAATTGATAATCTATTTTAGTGCTTCCATCAGGGACTTAACAGATCCTAAGAAGCCTTTACTGAATCCTGACCAGTGCAGATAATTCCTCCCACTATCAACCACCTGCTTTATGTTGCTTATTGGGCTGAGAGATCTGATGAAGGCTGAGCGAGGGAAGAGCCTCAGGAGCTGGATGATGTTGTATAAGGCATCTATCAATGATGGAATTTGATAGAATTTGGATTCTTGGCAGTGTCCAAGACTTTGTCAGTTCTTTCTAGTTTGTCTTGCCAAGATCCTATAAGAAATATAAAGCTGGAAATATATTCGATAGTATGGTGGAGCATCTAGTTCTTATAATGTTCTGAAGAATAACATTAAGAACTAACCCAAGAGGACAAAGAAAGGTTGGCAGGCTATACATGTAAACAAGAAAGTACAATTAATCTATGTATTATGTGGGTATGCTGTTAATTAATTGACTTAGTTATTATTTATGCAGGAACTGGATTCCGATGAGATCCAACCATTGCTAATTAGGACTTTTGGGAACTTAATAGCGATTTTGGGAATTTAATCATCACCACTAGGATTACATCATTTACAAATTTGCAAATTTTCTGAGGCTAGATTTTAATATGATACAAAGATTTGCAATAACAATTACTCAGACCTGGAAAAGATTGTAGCATTTCTTAATGATAAAATCAATATGCCTTGATTGAATACAACTCTTTCCAAATTATCCAGAGATTAAGCAACAATATTGCCAGGAAATTTTAGATTTTTGTGTGTTCGTCTTATTTTTCCATGTCCAAGTTTTAGGAAGACAGATGAAATCTTGCTTTTATAGAAAAATATTTACATGCTGTGTAAATTGGATACCCCATCATTTCAGGTTATTGAAGACCTTATCAAAATGCAACTGAAACTAGGAAGAAAACAAATCAGTATTTTTTTTCCAAATTATATTCAAGTGTCTTTAATGGTAGCATTTTTTCATGTCTAGTACAATTTTATTTTTTAAAGATTTTTGAGATTAAAGTGGTGGATAGGTGCATTTGCAATCTTGAGGTTATATTATTATTGTGTTTTCATAATTGCTTGGCTCTAATAAAATAAATTACAGTTTATTATATGACTACTCATTTTACCAAATTTACATCAAAGAGCCTAATTTTATCTAAACAGACTGTCTGGCTTCACACCTGCCTGATCTGTAAATCTCGGCTCTTTAGTCACGTAAGCATTTATTCAAGAATTGGATTATTTGGCAGATGGCTCACAAACATGATTTAGAGTCTTTATTAGATAAATGGAAGCCTCAAACACATAGATTTCTCTACAGCAGCTCATAGAAATTAAAGCCTTTATGGATGTCTGTGTTCCAAGGTTTGAATACTAGAAAGTTTGTTCCTATGTTTATGAGTTGTTAAATACTTAGCCATTCTTTTGATCGCTTTGGGAAGAAGGTATATTGTGTTTGATTGACATAATGGTTCGCTGCAGCCTGGAAACTACTCATTTCTAGTCAGATTCTTCATTCTTTTCACACTATGAAAGAGCAGTAGGTCACTGTTAATCAGGATTTATTTATATTCAATTCTGGCCTTCTCCTTTGGGCAAATTCACATTATCCTTTTTTCAACCATACTAAGCAGTTAGTTAGCACCAAGGTTTAACAGAATTTCAGCCAACCAAGATTCCCTTTAGACCAGGATATTTGTTGTGATTTGGGGTAAATATGCTTTGCAGGAAGAATGTAAAGCATATTTGCCAGCTATTTGATTTGCCTCATGACAAGATGATAATATTACACAGATGCATTCATTTGAGTAACAATGTAAATTCAATGGTGGAGTAAATCAAAGTATTTGCTAAGTGGTAGATTAACAAAATGAATTCTAGAGATGACAAGGATAGGACAATCTGTAAACCATGCTATAAATCTGATATTATAAGTCTAATATATTTATTGAGAATAAACACTTCAATATCATAATCTGATACTATCTGTTTATATGACAGTGACTGGAGCATCAGGAGTTCCTGAGAATAATCCACCTTGCACCGTAAACATCCCAATTGCTCCTATTCACAGTTCAGCACAAGCAATGTCACCAACTCAGAGCATAGGGTTGGTGCAGTCTTTGCTAGCTAATCAGAATGTGCAACTGGATGTCCTTGCAAATCAGACAACAGCTGTGGCAACAGCAGACCACATGGCTGATAATGCAGTCCATTATTCAGTCCCAAGCAGGTACTCTAGCCCAGGCCAAGTGATCTTTGGAGGAGTAGAAATGGGACGTATCCTCCAGGTCCCTCCTCAGTTACCCTTGCCACCCCAGAATGCCATCCAGATGGCAATTGTGGACCACAGAGATGGGGACAGAGACCACGAACACTTCCAAAAAGCTAAGGCTTTGCGTCCCATTCCCCAGGTGGCTGAAGGAGACCCAGCTGTCTTTAGCACTGCCCAAGAAATTCAACTGAACAAAATAAACCCTCCTCCTCCATACCCCGGAACCATACCTGCGGCTCCTACCACGGCTCCACCACCACCTCCTCCAATACCTCCACAACCTCCTGTAGATCTCTGTTTGAAAAAAGGTGATTTCTCTCTATATTCAGCAGCCCATTACCAGACCCCTCTTGGCTATGAGAGAATCACCACCTTCGACAGCAGTGGGAATGTCGAGGAGGTGTGCCGCCCTCGAACCCGGATGGTGTGTGCCCAGAACACATACACTTTGCCCGGGCCAGGCAGTTCTGCCACTTTACGGATTACTTCATCAGAGAAGAAGATTCAGCAGCCATGTACTAGTGCCACCTTGAACAGGCTCACAGTTCCTCGTTACTCCATTCCAACAGGGGACCCACCCCCTTATCCAGAAATTGCAGCCCAGCTATCTCAAGGCCGGGGTATCATGCAGAGGTTGGACAATAGCATCATCCATGCTACACTGCGGAGAAATAGTAGGGAGGCAGCCCTGAAAATGGCTCAGCTGGTGGACAGCCAGAGGGCCACCTTGCAGTTCCCGCTGAAACTGAAGAGCAATGTTGTGGGAGCCCAGTACCAGCAGCGAGTGCCAACTGCCCTGTACACATGCAGCCAGTGTAGCAGCAACACGAACAATGGCACCAGCAACACAAACAATGGAAATGGGAACATCGGTAATATCAACGCAAGCAGTGGCACATCAGGCATCAGCACTATGAGGCCTGATGTAACCACAGGGAGCAGCTCTCAGCACAATTCAGTCATTGCACACTCAGCCAGTACATCACCTTTGGCCTCCCAGTCCTCTTACAATTTACTGAACCCACTTGACAATTCTCGGGAGCGGACCGATTATGTAAACTCTGCCTTCATGGAGGATGAGGCTCTTTCTCAACACTGCCCTGTGGAGAAATCAGCACGCCACGTCCCTGTAGCCATGGCAGAACCTAACATTGCTGTAAAAAGGCCACCTCCGTATCAATGGGAATCTATGGTCAGCGAGGAGATATGGGTTCCTCAAGAAAGGATAGCTCATAGTACTTTACCTAACCCTGGTAAACCCAACCCTCTAGTCATTGGCCAAGCTCAACATTTGGATATATCCCGAGCAACCTTTGTTTCCCCCAAATCTCCAACCAGTCCCACTGCCACTTTCCAGATGAGCTATGGTGTTGGAGCACCATATTTGGGAAATTATAGTATCCCTCCTCCACCACCTCCTCCTCTTCAAGGAATGCAGGTCACCTGTTCTCCCAAAGAAGCTCTGGCCCCATCCCAAATTGTACAACAGGAGCCATCTGTTCTTCTTCAGCCAGCCTATCCCTCAAACCTCTCGTACTGCCCTTTGCCTCCCATGTATCCTGGAAATAGTACTTGCTCAAGTTTACAGCTGCCACCAATGGCCTTGCATCCATGGAATTCCTATAGCACATGCCCACCTTCCGTTCAGAGTACCCAGAATGCTCTGCCACCCAAGGCACTTCTTGTGGTGGACAAATCTGTAATGTCTTCACCACCGGTAGAGCCTCCAGGTCATGTGGGCTCTGATGTGATGGCAGAGACAGCAGATAATTTCCAAGAAGTGCTCTCCTTGACTGAAAGTCCCATCCCTCAGAGGACAGACAAGTTTGGGAAGAAGAATCGCAAGCGACTGGATAGCCGGGCAGAGGAAGGAAATATGCAGGCTATCACAGAGGGAAAAGTTAAAAAGGAGGCCAGGACCACATTGACTGACTTCAATTCACTGATAGCCAGCCCAAGATTGGGCAGGGAGAAGAAGAAACTCAAAAGTCAGAAAGATCAGCTGAAGTCAAAAAAACTGAACAAGATGAATGAATTTCAGGACAGCTCAGAAAGTGAGCCCGAATTGTTTATTAGTGGGGATGAACTGATGAATCAGAGCCAAGGCAGTAAAAAGGGATGGAAAACTAAAAGAAACTTGAGGACAGCCAGTGAACTGGATGAATTTAAATGTCGGAAAGCAAATGAGAAGGAAGATGGGCGGCTGGGAAACCAGGGCTTTGTGTATGTGATGGCAAATAAACAGCCTTTGTGGAATGAGGCAACCCAAGTCTATCAGCTGGACTTTGGAGGGAGAGTGACTCAAGAATCTGCAAAGAATTTCCAAATTGAGCTGGAAGGAAGACAGGTAAGCTAACAAAGAGAAAATGGAAAATCTTTTTTGTGTTTGGTCTTAACATATATGTCAGGTGAAGCTTCATATGACTGCTCTTGAATAGTCCACCTGTTTTCTTGCAAAGAATGGCACATGCGTACACACACATGTAATGCTGATCCTAGAGTGCGATTTGTACCAGAGGTTTAAGTACTGATGGGAATAAGTATGGATCATGGCTAGGGAACCCCTAGCCCTTTAAGATATAACTGCACCTCCAATTCTGATATTTTTTTTAAAATATATTTTATTAATTTTATAATTTTAACAAAAAATACATAAAATCCCAGAATAAAAACCTATTAAAAAACCTAGGTATACAACTCAACATAATACATCCTCTTCCATCTTTCAACATGCAAAAGTTTAAATACCTACACTTAACTATAGGTGTTGCCCGGACGGTACCCCCTACACCACATCCACCCTCTTTCTTCCTATCTTCTCCTACTTCCCCCTTCCTCCATCTCTCTCCTTCCCGTTCTCTCCACTTCACCTCTTCTGCCCCAACCTTCCTACTTCCCTCTCCCCTCTCTTACTCTTCCCTCTCACCCCCCTTCAGATGTAGTCCAGAGGTACCCTCCGAGCAACTCCTCTCTCTCAGTAAGCATTTTTTATTATATATTACAAGTATTACAGTTGAGTACAAAACAATCTAACAATCTAACACCCTCCCCAACATGCCCCCCCAGCTTCCCAAAGTGAATACAGGGTAAACAAAATTAAATTCTGATATTCTTAATGATTAGCCTTGCTAATTAGAGCTACTAAGAATTGTAGTTCAGCAATAATTTCTCACCTTTACATTTCTCTTTGAGATACCTGCAGTTTTTTTTGGTAGCATTGAAGTCTTGAAACTATATAAAAATAAATCTGTTTTGTTCCAGGAAGAGAGTGGAAGGTAAAATAACTCCTTATTTTTTCTGGATATTTTCTGTAATAAAAATTACTAAGCCAAATTACTAGAAACTATTATGGTCTCTGAGTAATACCACAGTGAAATGATAAGCATTGGGGGGAGGTCCCTGTGACATCTCGCGCCTTATGATATCACACAAGTGACATGAATCATGTAATTTGCGTCATATCATATTTAATGATAATACTGTCTTTATTGTTGCTCCCCTCCAAGGAGTAACCTTTTTTTCAAGTAAGAAGATTAAAATAACAAAACGTCCTCACATACACAAACAGACCCTCGTAGGAGTAAGCCAATTACAAAGGAAGCTATGATTACTGAGCAATATTAAGCAACCAATCACAACCCATAGTGGTGGCTCCCAATTAACACCTTATCTCCTTCCAGGAGTCTCTTTAAAAAGCCAGTTTTTTCTAGCTTTTCTATAACTCAACAGGAAACAATATGTGACTGATGAAAATTGCTTAATTTACATAATGAACACTTGACACCAGTCTGGCATATAAACATTTCTGCTACAAAAAAACAACAGTGTGAACAGAAGTGTTAAGAAGAAAGTGTTGATCTGAAATTTTAACTGTTGTTTTTCCTCACTTACAAGAGCTGCTATATTACATACTTTAGTAATAGAAAGTACATAAACATAGATACAAAGTGGTTTTCAAAATTAAGCCAGTGTTTTTTTTTTTCTTAAGAGAGAAAAATCATACTCTTTGGCTTTTAAATGAGTTCCACACTTGGCTGAAATAGAAAACTTTATTGTAAATAGCTTCAAGATTTAAAATTAAAACAAATGGGTACAAATAAAATAGCTAGTATGGTTTGGTTGACTTTGGGCTAATGTGGTATGGGTTATCCTGCCCTCTTTCCTCATCCAGATATGTAGAATTCAACTCTCAGAATTCTTAGCAGAGGTCATATTGGCTGGGGAATTCTGGGAACTCAAATCCACCATCTGCAGATTGGTGAACAATATTTTATGACTTACAAGTATGGATGATTTAGGCCAATCACTTTTTCTCAGCCCAATCCATCTCACAGGGTTGCTGTTAGGGGAAAAATAGGAGGAGAAAGAAGGAGTGTTGGGAATGTTTGCTGCTTCAAGTTACTTATAAACTAAGTAAGGCAGGGCAACAATTAAATAAAAATAAACATAATTCATGATAGAAGGCAAAGGATTGTGAGCTTCTTCTTCCTTTAATGGCTCACTTTCTATTCATCTGACTTACTTATTCTTTCTCTTTAGCCACTAATTTTATTCTTTTTCTCCTTCCTCCTCTCCCTCAACCTTTCAGGTGATGCAGTTTGGACGGATTGATGGCAATGCCTATATCTTGGACTTTCAATATCCATTTTCAGCGGTGCAGGCTTTTGCCGTAGCTTTGGCTAATGTGACTCAACGTCTGAAATGAAAAGAGAAAAACAGCCTAGAGAGGATTACAAAAAACAAAAAAACCCACCCCACCCAATGGAGCTTTCTCATAAGGGCCAGCCCAGGAAATGTCAGAGTGGAGGTCTAATAGAGTTGCACAACAGAATCTGGGAGGAAAGGTGGAAATGCAACTGGAAAAGTCTACACGTGCCCAAAGGAAGGCATCAACTTTAAACACTTGGGGGGCTGGGATGGAGACCCTTTGGTTTGGGATTAAATTTATTTGGATCAATATTTTGCTGATTTTTCGGGGCAAGGGAAGGATGAGATCTATTCAGTATTATGCTGAGAAAATGTGGCTTTTGACTTGTGATGGTTCTTCTGTGTTTGCTGCAAAAAAAAATAGCTAATGTAAGATGATAGAAGGATTTTAAAAGATTGCCCTTCCTGCCTTCCTGCCTTCCTGCCTTCTTTCTTTCTTTCCTTCCTTCCTTCCCTCCCTCCCTCTCTCCCACCCTCCCCGTTTTTTCTTTCTTTTATGCTGTTCTGTTCTTTCTAAAACAGAAATCATGCCCGCTCCTCACGTTGGACTTGTTGGTATTATTTACATCAGTTATAACAGCAAAAAAAGAACAAGAAAGCTATAATATACTTGAAAACCTGTGTTTCTTCCCAGATAGCTGAGCACTGTAGGCATGATGGAGATTTGTTGGAAATCCGTATCTAATTTCTAAAATATTCTTCAAAAGAAAAGCTATTACTTTGAGGGTAGTTTGCAAAAGATGCTGTGTTGAAGAAGCTAGTGGGTTTTTCCCCCCTTTTCATTGTGATCTGTGATCTGGATTATGAGTCTGTACCAGACAGTAAAAACTAGGGGGCGGGAGGGGGGGGAAGCCAGGGAATGAGGCATGCAGATACATGTTGTTTTGAAATATTTGTATTGATTTTTGTATGAATGTAGGAAACATATGACTTGGTGTGGCATTTAAGTAAGAGCTACATCTGCTGATCCTCACTTAACAATGTTTACAAACTAAATAAATAAAAATGTAACTTTTCAGCAATTGGAGTTCCACAACATTGTAATACTAATCCAGAAGAGTATTGGCAAAAACTGGAACATTTTTTTGTGAATTATAGGCAATGAGTCAGATTGAATGTTTTGAGCAAATCAAAATCAAATCAGGATCCATCATCTGGATTGGGGTAGCTACTTGAGCAAGGCTTAGACTTAAGAATGGATGCACACAAGCAGACTATAGAAAGGGGTTGTCTAGGGTTTCACTGGAGAAAGTCAAGCTGAGATAGTTAACAATCCAAACAATATTGTCATCACTGTTGAACTATTATGGGCAAAACTTGATATCTAACAGGATAAGATCAAAGCTAGTGTATTACACTGGAGTAAATTTTCTCTTCTTTTGATATTCCTGAATTCCACTAAGGATGGATGTTAAATTGTAAATCAGAAGGTTCCTGATTTATATCCAGCTGAATCTGTGCTGGTTGTTCTGCATTATGCCTAGCTTCTGCAGCTTTATCCAGTATTATTTCCATTTTAGAATGAAAAAGCTTAAAATTGTAAAAATAATAGTTCTGTACTAAAGGGTCATTTCTCAGGATGCTGCATTCTCTACTTAATACAACCACATGGGATGATCACAGTACACAAAAGTATAAATTGGTAACTTCCCATGTTGTACTAGATGATCATAGTATTTGCAGAGTTCTTGGGGAAAAGGTATTTGGAGGTGGTGATGGTGGGGAATAAGCATATTTCTTTATTGGAACCACTCATTAGACAAAGAAGCAAAACAAAATGGCTGTCTGGTCCCCATACAGTGGATTCAAAGCATCCCTAACCTTGTCTTTTCCTGCAAGACATAAGCCATGTACTAACAGCTTTATCCTCCATCCTTTCTTGTTTTGATTTTCCTGTCCAAAGGTAATTAGATGTTTTTGGCCTGGAACCAAAGGTATCTAGGCCCAGACTGTCCCTTCTTCTTGACCCAGGGGAAATTTTGCCCATTTCTTCTTTCTGGTACAGGTCCCTGGTGAAAGGGATCGTCTAATACTGGGAGCAGCTCTTCAGGACCCAAGAGTGGCTGCATTATTTGAGCAAAGAATCTAAAGAGATACTTTATTGAAGAATAAAGGTTTCACACGCTCAATTTTATGTCTCAAGTTGTTCAAAGCTCAGAAGTAAGTCTGATAAAAGAAAATGAATGAAACAGCAATCCTGGTTCTGACCAATTCAAAAAGTTTATGTGTATCTTCTAACAACTACGGTTTTGTTAGATGTCTGTAGATCAGATGATTGTTGTTCTTGGAAAAGAGATTTTGAATAGGGCTTCTGAGTCATATAAAAATATTTTGGAATGCAATTGTTGGTATATCCATCAGGTACCTTTTTATGCTATCTAATGATATCATAAAAGAATGTGTGAATGTAGAAAGTCCATCTTTCTACATTCATAACTGTAAATAACACCAACTGCAAATCACACATTTTTATTAATAGGAAAACACTATCTTGGCAACAGGTTTTGGTGCAAGAACAGTTTTGTTTCCTAAACGCTGGATTTTTTTCCTTATACTGTATTTGGAGGGAGAATAAGTGAGTTCTCACAAACAATATAGAGGTTAGGCAGACTGTAGATCAGAAATCTACGGTGTATCCAACACTATTGGAATCCAAATCTTATGAATCAGTAAGCAGGATTACCAGTTAAGAATGAAAGATATGATCCAATAAAAGTTGGAGAGCTGCAGGTTTCATCGCCTTGCTGTCCTGCTCCACTCTTATTTGGTGGGTCCTTATTCAGTTCTAATTCCAGAGGAGAGATGGGGAACTTTTGATTACTTGGAACAGATGAAAAATAAGCTGGAAAGAAGCTTTGACAGGGCAGAGATGCAGTGACATTGAAATAGATTCCCGGAGATTTTTGATCCATGTACATGTGATTCATTAAGCCTAAAACAAGAGTTACATATTGTTTTAATTGTTCCCAAAAAATCAGACTCCTTTGGCTATTTGCACATTTTGGGACTGCCGTCAAAAAAATAAAAACAAGATTTTTTTTTTCTGCTCAACCATCTCCCCTTAGCAAACTACTACAATTTTTCATTCTCCAATAGCATGTTGCTTTTTTTTTTCTATAGATCTTTCCATGCCTAAATATTCTCAGTCAATCTAAGGCAGTGTCTCCCTATCTAAGCAATTTTATGATATGTGGACTTAAAGAATTCTCCAATGAACATGCTGGCTGGGGATTTCTGGGAGTTGAAGTCCACACACCTTAAAGTTGCCAAGGGAGAGAAACACTGATTTTGCCCCTGAAGAAATTGCTGAAAGATTTAATAACTGATATTTTCAGTAAAATTTGCCATTATATTGTGGGACTATTTTGAATACCCTCTCATTTGGATTTACTGACAATGGCCATTCCCCTCTAAGAAATCATCTTTGGTATTACTGCATTTGGATATTTTCCCCAACTTTCCCCGGTTTGAAGAAATGCCTAATAAACAAATACAGTATATTTTATTTACTGTGTGTGAAATTGAGGATTACATTTAGGTCAACAAGAAACCTTTAATTGGAAATGATTATTTTTATTTATTTATATAAAACTTAATGTATATATTATTTTATATGCTGCTCCATTTCTAAAGGCTCTTGAGTTTCTTGACCTGTGGGATTTGGTAGTATCATATACCATTCATCATGGAAACATAGCTTCATACAAATACAACAAATACACTGCCCAGAACCCTTCCCTGAGGGAGATGGGTGGTTTAGAAATAGGATGGATGGATGGATGGATGGATATAGATAGATAGATAGATAGATAGATAGATAGATAGATAGATAGATAGATAGATAGATAGATAGAAAACCCAGAAACAAGAATTAGCATATTCAGAGCTTGTGTCAGCATTTGACATTTTGAGTCATCATCATCAACATCATCAGGTCCTGTGCAGAGCTCATTGGACAGTAAATGATTTCCAGTGATTTTGATCATTCGCAACATCTTCAGCTTTGTCACAAGAGACATTAATAATCTTAAGATCTTTAAGTGTTTGGCATTAGGTTTTCCAAGGCTGGCTTCGTTTCCTCTTTTGTCTAGGACAGGGGTAGGGAACCTTGGCTCTTTTATGACTTGTGGACTTCAACTCCCAGAATTCCTGAGTCAACCATGCTGACTCAGAAATTCTGGGAGTTGAGGTCCTCAAAGTCATAAAAGAGCCAAGGGTCCCTACCCCTCATCTAGGAGGTATCCATTGTAGTGCAATTTTTGGATGCCAGTCTTTAGGCATGTGTAAGGTATGACCAACAAATTGCATTTGACATTCATCCACAGCACTTGTTAGGTGTTCTAAATCTGATCTTGGATACTACATATAGTTTAAAGTAGCCACTTGTTAATGTCCCACAGTAATTTTGAACTGGCATCACCCTTAGGGCTTGCAGGAAGGGCAAAAATCTAGTTAGTCAAACTTACAGTACTACTTGAAGTGATGCCATAGATGAATAAGGCCATTGGGACTTAATGAATGAGGAATAGGCTCACCAGACTTCTTTGTTAAGTCTAATCTCTGGGAACCCTCATCCCAATTGAATAAAGCAAATGCAGGACTACTAAAATCTTTTTTCTGTGAGCTGATATTTAAGAAAGAAAAAGAACCGCTACTGCAAAATAAATTATTAACAGCAATGGTTTAATACTACATATAAAGTAGCTGAAAGGGAACACAGCTTTGTACAAGGCACTCAGATTGTTTTATTGGACTGAAACAAGCCTTATAATTTCTTTGCAACTATTATACCTAATGTTACAATAAAATCTGTGATAATTTCCTCCACTTTATTTTGTCAAGTAGATAAGGCACCAGATTAAAAACCAGGAGACTGTGAGTTCTAGTCTTGTATTAGGCATGAAAGCTGGCTGGGTGACTTTGGGCCAGTCACTCTCTCTCAGCCCAACTCTTCCCACAGAGTTGTAATGGGGAAAATAGAAGGAATATTAGATATGTTTGCCATCTTGGGTTATTTATACAAATAATAAAGGTGGGGTTAAAAATCTGAAAAAAAATTATTTTTCTACATATTTTATGTAGTATTTATACATTTCCATAAGAATATAGAATTTGAGTTTTACCATAAACATTTTATTGGAAGGAAAGCCAATATACAAAAATTAGAAGTATTTTGGTGTTACTGTTTTTGTTGTGTTTGTGAAAGTGGAAAGACCAAATAACTTAAAATGGAGCACTGGTAAGGAGATACTTAGAGGAAATCCTTCAGCACTAAGCTCAACTCTTAGGCTTATCTGAGTAACTTTGGTACTTCCATTCATCACTGGATTCAAGACTTTTCTTAAAATGAAATTAGTGATTTTTGAATCATTATTTTATTTGCAGTTATGGGTTCTGGTAGTGTTACAATAGATCCCTCTCATCTGATTGACCAGCAAGCTGGCTCAAGACCTGCATATACAAGATATTCTTTGGGAGTTTGGGAAAATGCCTTTAAACTTGATTGAATCATTCTAGCAGTGAGATAATTCTCAAGCATGCAATTAGTGGTCACCTTTGCCAATTACCTAGGGAGATTTAGGTATAATATAACATGCCTGCATGGTTAGCCATTGCTCATTTTCTCTGTCAGGTTTTTTTTCACTATTTATGTAAATACAGACCTTTGTTTGCCAATAATTTTTAATGGCATTGCAGATAATCACAGACAAGTGAAGCAGCAGAGTATTTTGTCTGTCCTGTTCATAGTGTTTGGTTGCACACATAAAAAACCCAGCTCTCAAGAAAGAAAGAAAAATAACATCAGAATCAGTTTTTGTATTAGGTGACTCCTATGGCAGAAATAATATGATAGACAAGAGAAATGGCTGTTACCTCTTCTGTTCCTTCCAGCAATTTAGGACCAATGTACTACTACAATTGTCTTTCCTGCTTGTAGAAAACTTCTATCCAGCGGGCACTGGAACTAAGAAGCAGCCAGTTAAATCATTCAGCTGATGGTCCCTGTTTGTTGTAGCAATAGAGCTTGTTGAAAATTCAGTGGTATAACAAGAATTTTTCAAGTCAAATGTTTCAAATTACAATTGGAAGAACTGAACCATTAAAACATAATTTTAACGACAACTTTCCATGTTGCAGTTGTGGGCCTTTACTGCATAATATTTCCAAATAATACAGGAGTACAGAGGGAATATAATCCGTTTCAGATCTATATACAGGTACAGTTTGGGTTTTCTAAACAAATACATTATATGCAACTGATCCCTGACTGAAGTATACTGAAGAGTTAGGAGGATCTTCAAATTATGCTCTCTCTCTCTCTCTCTCTCCACTTTGTGTCCACCTTCTCCCCAGGTTTGTTCTTCCCCTCTTCTTTGTGGTGAAGAATTTTTAAAACTTGCTGTTTGCTGTAGATACAACTTTTGTATTACAGAATTGCATGGGGATATAGTTTGGTTGAGGCACTGTGGTCTTTGTTGAAAAATGCATTTGTTAATAAAATGCATAATTCGGGTACTTTAAATTTGATAAATGTTTTTGAACTTATTTGCTTTATTTCTTTTTTGTGTGGTTATTTGAGGAATGGGGATTTTGTGGGGTTTTTTTTTTTTTGCTTCATCTTGGGGTTCAGTTTTCTCCATGTTTTTACAAAAGTATGTGATTAGATAATGTAGATTTCCTAAACATGCGTAACTTGCATGACACTCTCAGTTCTGCAGAGAAATTGATTCCTTTCCTCTAATGATTGCTGCACCTATGATATTTTTAAATGGCCCTTTGAACTAATTGGTTCATTTTAAAAAAATCTTCCATTCAGATCTGATTTTCATTGTAATTATGAACCATGCCCTGATTTGCCTCTCCTGTTATGTGCTCTGTGTAATAGATTGTGGAGAAGGTGCCTAGAAAGCGTTAAGTGGTTTTCCCTTCAATAATGTGATTTGTTCCAACTTTTGACTGTCTACATTGAGATTGGGTTGGTGGCCCTAATAATACCCTTGATGATTTGAAACTGTAAGAATTGTCCAGGTGTTGCTTATTAAATTTTTTGCAAGCTAAGAGAATCTCTGATGTGCTTTTGCCTCTTATTGAGCAGCTTACCTTCATCTTCTGATGCTGTAATGTGGACTGGAAAGTTTGAATGTTTATGCTAACTAATTACTCCTAATGACTTAAATGGACTTTCATGGTCCATTCTAACCTCCCCACTGGTCAAACCTGATGACACTCCTGCAAAATTTCAACCTAGAAATTTTATTTATTTATTTATTTAATTTATATGCCGCCCTTCTCACAAGACTCAGGGCGGCTCACAACAACAAAACAATTTAAAAACACAATTTAAAAATTTAAAAAATTAATTTCATTCACACAATATACAAACACATTCAGCTCACAGCCGCTGATGGCGGGACACTCTTAGGGCCGAGGGGCAGAGCACAGCTCATACGCCCCAAGCCTGTTGGCATAGATGTGTCTTCAGTGCTTTCCGGAAAGCTAGGAGGGAGGAAGCAGTACGAACCTCTGAGGGAAGCTGGTTCCAGAGGGCTGGGGCAGCAACAGAGAAGGCCCTAACCCTAGGCCCCGCCAGACGACATTGTCTAACAGACGGGACCCGTAGGAGGCCAACCCTATGTGCCCTAACCGGTCGCTGGGATTCATGAGGCAGAAGATGGTCCCGCAAGTATCCTGGTACATTGCCATAAAGGGCTTTATAGGTCATAATCAAATTTTGGATAACGGCAAGTTTCCTTCTCTTACAGAGAGTTGTAACCCTGCATATTCTTAGCTCCTAGGCCAATATTAGTTCTAGATTTCTTTTTTTAGAATCAGGTTTAATGTCAAGGAACCAAAACTTGACACCTACTCTTTAAAAAACTTAACAGCAGGTGAAGTGGATCATCTTGCTATATGTTGCTATTGTGATATAAAAAGCCTTAACGTAAATGCAAATCTTATTTGATTTTCTCACCAAAAAGCAGACACAAAAGAATCCAATCCTGAATTAAATCTACGAATATCACAAAAACCCAAATAATAAAAATGAGAAGTGAAAATGTTTGTGATATAATTGGACAAAGAGATTCCTTGTTTCCAAGTTTCAACATGTTCAAATAATATTGTAATTTCTTCAAAACATGCATACTTGTAATGGGCATTGTTCAAAAGAGGCAAACTATTGTATAATTCAAGCATATCTAGGAATACTACATTTTCAAAGAACTTAGTAAATAATAATAATAAGCATTTTCCTTCAGGGCTTGTCAGAAGTAAAACTTCTAGAAATCATTCTAAGGAAAAAATAATGTTTGTTACAGTTTTCTTATAACGAAACTTAGTTTTTGAGGGGAAAAACTCCAACCTTTCTATGCCCATGCAATCAAATAAAGAATCTTGGCAGCTTGCATTGAAAAGATGGAAGTTAAGAATATCTACAGAAGAAATAAAACTAAAGCAATACAAAAGTAAAGACTATGAAATATTATAAAAAAGATAAGATACAGGTAGTCCTTGACTTACAACAATTCATTGAGTGACAGTTCGAAGTTACAACAACTGAAAAAAAACAACTTACGATCATTTTTCACACTTACGACCGTTGCAGCATCCCCACAGTCATGTGATTTACATTTGGATGCTTGACAACTGACTCACACTTATGACGGTTGCAGTGTCCCGTAGTCATGTGATCCCCTTTTGCAATCTTCTGACAAGCAAAATCAGTGGGGAAATAGGATTCACTTAACCATGTTACTAATTTAAGAACTGCAGTGATTCACTTAACAAATATGGCAAGAAAAGTCATAAAATGGACAACTCACTTAACAAACTTCTCACTTAGCAACGTAAATTTTGGCCTCAGTTGTGGTCATAGATTGAGGACTATTTGTAAAGTACAAATGGTAACTTCACCTTTAATTAATCAAAAGATTTCTAAAAGCAAGCTACAGTGCAAAATTTAATAGGAGTATAACCAATACAATTAGGAATGCATATAATAAAATGATTGGACATTTTGTATTAGAAATTGAGGAGCCTGGCAATATGCATGAAAATCTGCTCTATTTGCACAGCCTTCAATGACATTAAAACAAATGAATTATACCTGTGGACATGGCCAGATTCATAACAGTGGGATAAAATCAGTTGTGTACAAATAGTCCTCGCCTTACACTAATCATTTGTTCAGTGACCATTTGAAATTACAACAGCATATGAAAAAAAAGTGGCCTTTTGTTGTTGGGGGACCTTTTTTCACACTTACAATTGTTGCAGCATCCCCATGGTCATATGATCAGATTTGGACATTTGGCAACTGGCATGTATTTATGATGGTTGCAGTGTCTCTAGGTCATGTGATCACTTTCTGCAACCTTCTGACAAGCAAAGCCAACAGGGAAGCCAGATTCACTTAACAACCATGTTACTCACTTAACAACTGCAGTGATTCACTGAACAACTGGCAAGAAAGGTCATAAAATGGGACAAAACTCACTTAACAATTGTCTTGTTTAGCAATGGAAATTTTGGGCTCTATGGCAGTCATAACTCAAGGACTACTTGTGATAGGAAATGGAAGATGGAGAAGTGCAGTCCGTTCATATATAACACTGCAAGATGCAGATTGCGGAACAGACTGAATTACAGCTGCTAAATATAGGAATGAAATTCAGATCAATAAAGAATAGATGCGCCAGCAAGACTTGATGTGTAATGCACCCACTCAAAAAATAAGCTCTACATTGCACATTCAGTTTACATGCAAAAGAAAATCAAGAAGTTATGGAAAGATCCCACAAGAAGAAGATATAATTATAAAACATTCCCTTCCCATGCCAAACAACAAATGGCAAGAAAAGATATTTTAAAATGTCAATAAATACGACATCAAAAAATGAGAACCAAGAATTATTTTAAGAAAATAAATTATTTAAATTATACTGTATGGGATCCCTTTACAAATGGGTTTCTAGAGCAACAGAATCATATTCAGGAACTGTCCCCAATAGATACTAAGGTTCAACAGACAGCTGGCCCTTTGTCAAATATAGCATTTATAGATAAAACACCCTTTGAACTGTTTAGAAATGCAAGGGATAGTAGCTGAAGAGCAAATAGCTTCTTGTAAAATGCACACATTCTCTATGGCAGGGGTGTCAAACTGTCGGCCCGCAGGCCAGATGCATCATGCCAAAACTGTGCCCAACCTATTGCCGGCAATGGAAAAAAAGTCGTGATACAGCGCGACACATCACGTGATGTTGAGAGTTTAACACCCTTGCTCTATGGAATACAGATTGTAAAATATTAGTGTAAGTAATGTAAATGAATGTGAAAATAATTGAGCCATGACACTAATTCCTTATGCAATAAAAGTTTAGCTTAAGATCTTATAAAGAAGAATAGAGCCACAGAGGTATAAAGATGAGCTAATTCAAGGTGGACAATGGAAAAACAAGATAATTTAAACTGAAGGCAAACCAGTTCAGAAATCTTGCTAAGGAAACTGCAGATCAGTTGACAAAAGCTTCCATCTTTTGGACACGAGATATGAGAGCATCTTTTTTTAAAAAAACAATTATGTCTGGCCAGTTAAAGGAACTAGAATGGAAGATAATGAGGAAGAGGTGGATGATTACTAACAAGATTACAGCACTCCCCTTGGAGTTATTGTTGGAGAGAGGTGAAGAGGGAGAACTTTAGCTCAGATAATCACCAAGCATTGAGCCCAGCTTAATGTTACATAGCTAATTAACCTGCCAATCCTAGTCAGCAACCGAAGCAGTCTTTACAGCTAAATTCTGGAAAAACGGCAGGAAGGCCCTATCCCTGCCATGGCAGAAACTGCCCTTCTTTGGGTAAAACAAACAAAGGCTGAAGAATAAACACGAAACCAGCAACAATTGACTGAAAAGGCTGCGATGGGAGGTTAATTCTCGGGTGGCTGTGTTTCAAGGGATGGGGAAGGGATGAGGCCCAGTTGCCTCCGCGTTGAGAAAAGGATTCCTCGGCGCTATCCTTGGTGCTGATCCCTCCCCCCCCCTCCCCAATTCTGCCAAGTTCGGGAATCCTAAGGCTGGAAAGGAAGGGAGAAAGGTTAGCATAATTTCCTGGGTTCGGTTTTCGCGGCTTTTTGTCCGCCTTCCAAAAGCCCCTCTCCCCCCCCCCAGCGCCAAATTCGAGCTCCCAAAGGGAGTGCAGATCGAGCGTCAGCTTTCCACGAAACTCCTTTCCGCGCCAGTGGCGGCGCTCGGCTTGTTGGGAAGGAGCGACGGAGAGGCAGAGAGGGAGGCGGATTTATTCCAGCGCTACCTAGTTTCCCGGAGCATCTCCGCGGCCTTCGATGGCCCTATCGGCAGCCCGGAGAGCTTTGGAGGCCACAGGGCTCAAAGGGCTTCATGGCTGAGCGAAGGAAGGGACGGACGTCAAGGGGCTGGAGCGGGAGAGCTTTCTAATATCAGGGTGCGGAATGGAGGCCGAGTATCCCGCTTTTGAAAACCCGCTCTGCGGCGAGTTCAAGCACATTTACCAAAGGATCAAAGAGACTTATAAGGAGATCAAAGAGGATCTCACCCCTTACAAGGATGACCGTTACTACAGGTAAGAGGAGAGGGCGAGGGAACGGTCCTGAGCTAGCTGCATCCCCGAATCTTCCCGCAGGCTTCCCTCAATTTGGGGTGTCAGATGGGATGGATCACTAACTCTCCGCTCATCTCAACATATTTGGGGGACACCAGTTGGTAAAGGCCACGCTGAGAGCAGGAGCTTTTTAATGTTCCCTAAGAGGACTGTGTGCATGAGCAGTTGGGCCTGTGGGCCTGGGGGGACTGACTAGAGAGCTTCCCAAGCATCAGTGGATGATTTAGGCAAGATCATATGCTCAGGGAGCTTTTCACATTCTGGGCAGCCTTCCCTCCTTGGTCAGGGTGGGTGAGGGAGTGGAAGATGGCGCCTGCAACAGAGTCCTCATGTAAACCTTAGAAAAGCAGCTTTGGCTTATATACCGGTAGTATCATGAGAACAATTCCCTTTGGTTACAAAATGGCTGTCGTGAAAGAGCTCTGATTTCTCCCAGATGAGTTTTCTTGGGAATGTGGTCTTGACTGAAGATTTAAAAGATTCCCTTTGTCAGGGAAGGGAAGGCTTCCTTACATTTCTTGAATCCTGATGGTGATTGAAAAAAAAATCTGTTCTTTGTCTAAATGTTTGGATGATAACCCCAGATTAGGGTTCTGTCTGTGCTTGCCTATTCTGAAGGGATGCATATCCTCGAGGCTGGGGTTTAACTTCCCAATAAGTGCATAGAAATTATGTGACAGAAAATGATACAGGAAACTCAGAATTGCTCATCCTGCCTACCATATAGTGAATCCCAGTAAGCAATTTCAATTAATATATATAGCATCACAGTTAAAAATGTATCTCTTGAAGAAGCCAGCCTTATCCGAAAGTTTCCAAGGTGTCATGATGGAGATAAAGTTCTCTCTTCCTCTTTGGTCTCTCACAGGCATCCAAGGGAGGAATATTTGATCTGGAGACAAAGTTCCACTTCCATTGGCCAAAATCTCAAATAACCAAATTCATTAACAATCATCTTGGTGGGAACTAAAAGTGAATCAATAGTTATTTTTATGCCTAATCATAAGACCTTAAAATAAAATTTAGCTTATATTAACTTATAATAAAATTTAATTGCTTCCTAGATTTAACTGTGACATGGATTAATCACTCGGTCCTAATTTCCCCACTCAGTGAGCCCCTGATCCTTTTTTAAAAAAAAAACAAAACAAAACAATCATGCTATAATATTTTTAAGAAAGAAAAACCCCCCCACAATGCTCAGTCTTGAGAATGTTAATACAGTGAACATCTGTATTGGCTGTTGTATATGTTTACCAGAACTTGTGAGTAGTAATGCTGGCCAAAATATAGTCATGTTTTTAGAAGGACCTACCATGTTTTACCGAAAGTAAGACCTACCCCCAAAATAAGCTTTAGCTTGATTTTTGGGGGTGGGCCTAATATAAGCCCTACCCCAAAAATAAGCCCTAGTTTTGGGGCAAGGCGCACACCTAAAAATCAAGCTAGGGTGGGGGTGGGAGAGTGGAGCTGCCCCATGCACCCCACACCAATTTACTGTTGCAGCCAGGCCTTCCACAAATCAACACTTGCCTCGCCTTACTAGCCCACTTCTTCTGTGGCTCCTCCTGGCCTGCATTTTGCTATCAGAGGCCTTCCGGAAAGACTTCTGCAGCTGAGAACCGAGTTACAGATTCAATCCGTAGCTCGGTTCTTGGCTGCAGAGGCCTTTCCAGAAGGCTTCTGATGGCAAAATGCAGGCTGAGGGGAGGGGGAGGCATCACGAGCCTCAGTCCAGAGCTCCATTCTCAGCTGCAGAGGCATTTCCTTCGGCCATAGAAGAAATGGGCCAGCTGGGTGGGGCTGTTGGTGCCGCTGCGGTGACGTGAGACTGTGGAAAAGACATGCGCTGAAATTAGACCTGACGCCTCTTTTGGAGGAAAAAAATTAAAAAAATAAATAAACCAAGTCTTATTTTCGGGGAAACACAGTAGATGCACCCAAGATACTTTGCCTGAGATGAAAAAAAGGAAATGGCACCTCAGCCTCCCCTCAGTTAAGTATGCAACAGTATGCAGTACTGGCCAACTTACCTTTTGAGATTAGAAGTCTGATAAGATATCCCACTCCCTAAAGAATCTACTTTCGACTTCCTCAAAATCAATTATTTTAACCAGCTATTGCAGAGAGTAAGGAAGCTGACTTTGAGGGATATATGCAAGAACTGTGTCCTAGGCAAAAGAGCCTGAAACATATTTTAAGACTTGATGGTATTCAGAAGCAGTTCAGGTTCCTGAATATTATCAAAATTCATTGAAGTACAAGAAGGAGAGGAGATGCAACACAATCGTGATCACAAGGCTCTGTTTTTATAGCCCGTCTCAATAACAGTAGCTTTAGCCTTCCTCTAGAGTTGATTTACATTATCATTAAATCACCAGGAGTGAAAATGTGGGAGGTTTTCACACATTAGAGACATGTTTGCAATGCACTAAACCTTGGCTTAATTATGGTTTATTAAATAACCTCCACTGACATGTTTCACACACTGTGATAAACAGAAATCATAGTTTACAAAATCCAACAAGTAGTGCATGCATCACTCTAAGCCATATCCATATAAAGCAGCAGTGACAAGAGATTGAAAAAGGACAGATTGTTGGGGAAAATATGCAAATAATGCTTATATGGTAAACCACCCAGAGAGTGCTGTAAAACACTGTGGGGCAGTATATCAGCCTAAATGCTATTGGTATTGCTATTAATGTTGATTACAGAAAGGCCTTTGATTGTGTTGACCATATGAAGTTGTGGAAAGTCCTTAGGAAAATAAGAATCTCAAAATATTTAATTTCAAAACCTCAGACAGGACAAAACCATGCTCCAGGTGGCAAAGGATTAAAACAAGGCTGTATTTATTTATTCAACATTATATGCTGTATAAAGGTGTCAGGAAGGGCATCCAGCCAGAAAATGCTCAGCTCCATCCAGTCGCCCCTACTCTATTCTGAATTAAGAAACTACATGGTTATAAAAAAAAAGTTGAATAATATTGAGATCTAGTTCTCTGGAGAAGGCTGTAATGTTGAAAAAGTGGAAGAAAGAGAAGAGGACAATCAGTGGCAAAGTGATGAATGCATGGTGGAAGATATGAAAAAAATCTATTGTTTTAAGGAGTTGACAATGAAGTGATGGCATATAATCAAAACTGGAGAAACCCAATTTTAAATTTAGAAGAGGAAACTTAAGTAACATGTAGTATGGTGATGATACTGCTCTGATGGCTGAAAAAAATGCAAATGAACCTTTTGATAAAAATCAAGGTGCACACTTGAAAATTAAAGGCCAAATTAATGAAAAACAGCCCTAGAATTGACAATGAAGATGCTGACATGATCTTTAACTTCTGCTTTTTATGATTATGCTGCAGATTAGCACTTAGATATAGTAGTCAAGAAGGCCTTGGAAAAGATATTCAGATAAGTATCATCTTTATTTCAGTCACAGACTAACAAAAAGAAATAAAAATAAAACAAACATAGAAGTAACCAAACAGTAACACATTAGAGACAACATCAGTGAATTTTGGGTTGTATCTTTCTCTACAAAGATGAGACTCACGCAGGGAATTGCTTCCCCTGTGAAGCAAAAGTTGGAATTTGAAGAAGCATCAATGGTTTGGTGTTTTGGTGTTGGAAAACCCCGAGAATATCACAAATAGTCAAAACAGGCAAGTGGGTCCCAGGACAAATCAATTCAAAGAGGCACAAATGGCCACACTCAGTTTATCACACTTTGGGCTCTCTTGAGAAGTAGATTGTAATGATGAGGGAGATGGAAGGGGCCAAAAAGGATGACCTATGTCAAGTTGGATGGATTCAGGAGCAATGGGTGTGCCATTTGAAGTGCTCGAAGGACTGGGTTGGGTACAGAATGTCATGGACAAAATCTATCTGGTTGTTAAGAGCTATCACCCACTTAATACCGTAGCATATAATCAATCAAATTAGTCAATCAATTATGTTTGAGCCTGGCGATAATGTGGAGAGAAACAATCTGGAAGTAAGGAGAAATTTCCTGACAGTGAGAACAATTAACCAGTGAAACGGGTGACTTGCCTCCAAGAAGTTGTGGGTTCTTCATCACTGGAGGTTTTTAAAGAAGAGACTGGACAACCATTTGTCCAGAGTAGTGTAGGGTCGCTTGCTTGAGCAAGAGGGGGGATTGGACTAGAAGACCTACAAGGTCCCTTGCAACTCTGTTATGCTGTTATTCTGGGTTATTTGTTTTGGAATTTAGTGTGTTGGGTGAAACCTTGTGTGATTTTTCAAGGAACATCAGCCGCCAGAATTTTGCACCAACTTGAGGGGGATTTTATCATTTTAAAGGCAAAGAAGCAGGAGGAGCCTCGGAAACGAGGATTCCTGAGCTTGTTTGGAGGGTCCAGCAATTCTTTCCGCCCCCCCCCCGTCCCGTCCCTCCTTAGAGGTTTTCAAATTGCCCGGCTGAGGCAGCGACGGCAATCTTTCCTGGCAGCGCGCAGCTGCTCCCCCTCCCTTCCTCCAAAGAGCGGCTGGGCGGGGCTCTCTTCGCCCTGTCCCCTTCGCCAGGAGGCAGGGCTTGGACGCCGGGTGACGCACGCGGAAGTGCTTTGAGCGGCTCGCGGGCGGTGCCGCCACCGGGCCAGGTGGCAGTGGGGCGAGATGCTGGCCAGGTGAAGGAGCCTTGGTGCGCGTGCGCAGCGTGGACATGGAGCCGTGAGTTGGAGAGGGGCTGCGCTTGGAAACGGAGCGGGGGGCTTCCCTGGGAAGCGTGATGCCTTGGCCACCAAGGGGATATAGTCGAGGGAGGAAGGAGGGGCGGTTGCAGATGGGCACGCAACACTGCACGGCGCTCGCTTAGCAATTTTGTTCCCATCCTACTGTGCGTAACTCAGGCCAGACTTTGTAAAGCAGGGGCTCTCAACCTTGGCAACTTTAAGACTTGTGGACTTCAACTCCCAGAATTCCTCAGCCAGCTTTGCTGGCTGAGGAATTCTGGGAGTTGAAGTCCACAAGTCTTAAAGTTGCCAAGGTTGAGAACCCCTGCGAGTGTAAAGCCTTTCCCAGCCTGATGTGATCCGGTTACGTTGGAACATACCGCCCGGAGTTCGTGGCCGGTTCCGAGATTGAGGAGGAAATTAGGCTCAGGCCAAGGGTCGGAAAGAGCAGTTTGGTAGCTCCGGTCCAATCTTCCCTCCTTGTGAGACTGTCCAGATTGATGGGCTTCCATAATCGATGCTGTAGCAGTGTTTTGCAACTTCAGCAACTTCAGTAAGATATGTGTGGACTTCAATTCCCAGAATCCATCATGCTGGTTGGGGAGTTCTGGGAGTTGAAGTTCACACATCTTAAAGCGACTGAGGCTGATCTACTGTATATAGTACACCTTTGGAGAGCACCAGGTTGAAAAATGTTGATTTAGTTGATGGAAAGCAGGCTTGTTTCCGACTTCCATATAGGATTTAAACAATAAGACCCGAACTTATGTGATAAGATAATCAGAAAATAATAGCTTTCCTATGTAAAACTGTCTGTAACCTGTTGCATTTATAATTGGAATAACAGCTGCCAAGTCAAAAGAGGTAATTTCACCGGGAGTTATGAGGTGTGTCAATTATAAGTTTAGAAACAAGGCCCCAGGAAAGATTTCTCCTCTTCCTGTCTGTCTAGAGGAAACACTGTGAGCAGCTGTGTTTATGTCTTTATTAAAATTGTTGATGCTTTTAAAAAGTGTTTGTGGATTGACACATAATATTGATTTCCTTTTTTGTATTGGAATGCAGAATGAAACATTGTCACTTCTTGGTCCCAAAGCCATATTAATGTTGGGGATAGGCAAGGTTAAATATAAATGTGTTCTAAATGTTGGCTACATTATATTATCATGCAAGAACTAGCCATTATAATGAAGGCTGAATCTTTTTGCCTTTTACTGAGGCATCTGAAGGCATATTAAGTGAAGAGATCTATTCTAGGATCATTCAAAATTTCTTGGGTGGGGGGTGTCTTCTAAATCTCTCTTCAAGTAAAGATCAGCACATTATAAAGGAAATACAGAAACAGAAGTTTGTGTGTTTCTACGGTTTTATGTTGCTTTCTGATTCCTTCAAGAACATCTGAGTCTCATTTTCTGATTATGCATAGTGACAATGAGTCACAAAGTCACAAACTGGATCAAATGTAGCCCTTACCATTAAGACATAGCCTGCTTTATGTAAATCAGGAATAAGTTATGCATACACTTCCGAGAAGGTTGACTTATATATTTGATAAGAATATGCTACTGTTTAATATAAACCCTTCCAAAGTGATATCTAAAAAAATCTTTAAAAATATGAATTAATGACCACATATATTAGATAGAAATTCTTATCTTTTAATTTTGAAAAATTTTTTGTTCAGAAGAAAAAAACACCCCCACCTCCGATAACATAAAGTTTACCTGTAACTTAATTTTTCTCTCCTTGCTTACAGACTGGCTCCAATGCGATTATATACTCTGTCCAAGCGCCACTTTGTTTTGGTCTTTGTAGTATTCTTCATTTGTTTTGGCTTGACAGTCTTAATAGGCATTGCAGGTAAGATTTTCACCTTTTTTTCCAGATTTTTTTTTTTACTTGCTTCTTCTGTTCCTGGGCTGCATTTGTGATTACGTTACTATAACAGTGAAACCACTGAAAGTATTCCTTGTTTGTATCTTGATATAAAAATGATAAATGAATTTTAGGCATTACAGATCGTCCGTGACTTAATGACCACAACTGAGCCCAAAATTTCCATTGCTAAGCAAGACACTTGTCAAGTGAGTTTTTCCCCATTTTACAACTTTTCTTGCCATGATTGTTAATTTGAATCACTGCAGTTCTTAGCTTAGTGACACGGTTCTTAAGAGAATCTGGCTTTCCCATTAACTTTGCTTGTCAGAGGGTCACTGTCAGAGCATGCACAGTCTTATTGCGCTGAGGTAACCCAGGAGTAAACACAGTAAATAGTGGTCTATATTAAATGGTGGTTTATCTTACACTATCTACAATATCATACACCAGGAACAATATACATACACGTGTTAATACAGCGGGATCCAACACACCACAGTTACAGCAGGAATACAGAAGAGAGAGAACACATCTGCAGAGCCTTCCCTTTTATACAAAGCTCTTAAAGAGATACAGACCCTGCTTGCTCTTAAAGAGACATAGACCCTGCTGAATCATTTCCAACATTACATCATACATTACATCAGCTGGTTAGCTTCTAAATCATTACCTTGACAGTCAAAAAAAGGGGATCACATGACCCCCAGACACTCAACCGTCATAAATATGAGCCAATTGTCAAGCATCCAAATCCTGATCGCTTGACCGTGGGGGATGCTACAATGCTCGTAAGTGAAAAACAGTCATAAGTCACTTTTTTCAGTGCCATTGTAACTTTGACCACTCACTAAATGAATGGTTGTAAGTTGAGGACTACCTGTACTGAAAGATACTAATGTTTTAAGAGGAGTGATAATTGGTGACCTTCAAGCACAAGAGTGCACATGTGCTCCCCCATCTTGAATTTGCACTCTGTACAATCATTCATTTAGTGAGTGTTTAAAGTTACAATGGTACTGAAAAAAGTGACTGTCATTCTTATGACCACGGTCACATGACCAAAATTGGGTGCTTGCAACTAGCATGTATTTACAACAGTTGCAGCATCTGGTGTCCTGCCATTTGCGACCCTCTCAGCTGTCTTCTGAAAGCAAAGTCAACGGGGGAAGCTGGAGTTGCTTAATGACAACATGATTCACTTCATAACTGCAATGGTTCAATTAACTGTGCCAGATACTGCATCCAGTTTTGGTCACCACGATGTAAAAAAGATGTTGAGACTCTAGAAAGAGTACAGAGAAGAACAACAAAGATGATTAGGGGACTGGACGCTAAAACATATAAGGAACGATTGCTGGAATTGGGTATGTCTAGTTTAACGAAGAGAAGGACGAGGGGGGACATGATAGCAGTGTACCAATATCTCAGGGGCTGCCACAGAGAAGAGGGAGTCAAGCTATTCTCCAAAGCACCTGAAGGCAAGACAAGAAGGAAGGGATGGAAACTAATCAAGGAGAGAAGCAACCTAGAACTAAGGAGAAATTTAGAACAATTAACCAACCTCCCTCCAGAAGTTGTGAATGCTCCAATACTGGAAGTTTTTAAGAAGAGACTGGACAGCCACTTGTCTGAAATGGTATAGAGTTTCCTGCCTGAGCAGGGGGTTGGACTAGGTGACCTCCAAGGTCCCTTCCAACATTATTATTATTATGATAGTTCAGAGGCTCAGGTGTGACTTGCTTAACAACAGAAATTCTGGTCTCAGTTGTATGCCTCTAATGAAGTAGAAATCTAGTGTAGAACAGTCTCATCACCAGAAGTTGTGGTTTGCTTTTTTTTTTTTTTAGTGGGGAGTTTCAAATGCCCCTTGTGTAGTTAATTGAAAACAGATAGTCCTCAAGTTATAACCATTTGTTTAGCAACCGTTTGAAGTTAACAACAGCACTGGAAAAAAGGGACTCACAACCCTGTCCTCATACTTAAAACTGTCAAAACATTCCCACGATCACATGATCAAAATTCGGGCACTTGGCGACTAACATGTATTTACAAAAGTCACAGCATCCCAGGATCATGTGATCTTCATTTGTAACCTTCCCACCCGGCTTCCGACAAGCCAAATCAATGGGGGAAGCCAGACTCACTTAATGACCACATGATTCACTTAACAGAAAGAATTTCAGCAGCAAACTGAGAATGAACCCGACAGGCTTTACATGTATTTAGGGCGGTTCACTTACTAACCATGCCCAAAAACTGTTGTAAAATTGGGCAGGGCTCATTTAACAATTGTCTTGCTTAGCAATGGAAATTCTGGTCCAGTCATGGTGGTATATTATATAGTGTAAATCAGAGGTTCCCAACCTTTTGGACACTAGGGACCAGTTACGTGGAGAGAGGTTTGGACACTAGGGACTGGTTACGTGGAGAGAGGACTGGAGACTCCGTGGTTTTGTGTGCTGCCTGCATCCCACAGATGGGGCTTTGATTATTTGTGTGGACCAGTTTGCTGGTATGCCGCGGCCCAGTACCAGTCCACGGATCAGGAGTTGGGGACCCCTGCTGTAAATGCTGTTTGTGACATTGAATAAGAAAATAGTGTCTAATAAAAAAGTATTTAAATATAGCCTGCTCACACCCAATTTCTAAACATGAGTAAAGCATGCAGGGTTCCTCTGCAGTTTGTTGGAGAAACTCCTTCAGTTGCCCTCCAAGGCCACATAGATGATATTTGATGTCACGTTGGAAGGATGATCCTGACCTTTGTTATCCCGGGGAAGTGGATGCTGATGTAGGTGCTTTACTTTTGCACAATAGCTGGGGCAGATGGATTTGCTGACTTAAGCCTAAGTGACTGATACACACTGTTTGCTTTTACAGGGAGGTGCAAAATTCTCTCCTTTAGTGAGGCAGAGAGGTTTTTCAGGAGCTAGAAAATCTTTTTTTTTTTGCTTTCATGGGAAGTGGATTCAACTGTCCTGCAATTTTAACACATATATTATATAATATATTCTATAGCAGTGATGGCGAACCTTTTAGAGACCGAGTGCCCAAGCTGCAACCCAAAACCCACTTATGTATCATTGGGTGCCGGGTGGGTGTGGCCCATTGGGTGGGCGTGGCTGCGGTGGTAACGGCAGACTAGGTGGGACTAAAAAGTTCAATCAATCAATCAAACTTTGTGAGATCTTTTTCCCCCCTGCGAGAAGTTGAAATTGATTGATTGATTGAAACCTTTTCTTTTTTTTGCACACAGCAGCAGAGGCCTAAAGCGAAAAGGTTTTATAAAACCGAGTTGAAGGCCTAGGACTGGGGCGACGGTGCGCGTGCCCACAGAGAGGGCTCTGTGTGCCGCCTGTGGCACGCGTGCCATGGGTTCGCCACCACGGTTCTATAGTCTTTTCCAAATGAGGTGTTTGTCTTAAAAGCATTTGGATTTTTTTTAAAAAACAAACAAACAAAATATTTGATAGCTCTACAGCAATGTTTCTCCACGTCATCAGCCTTAAGATGTGTGGACTTCAACTCCCAGAGTTCCACAGCCATTCATAGATTAAATTCTGTGCCTTTATGTATCGTTCAGGTCCCAGAGTCATTGAATGCATATCGGAAATACCTCCGATGACTAATGGTTCAAAGGTAAGTCTTGTTGTCCTTGGTTTTGGATTTGATGTATTCTGACTTTCTAGGCAATTTTTAACCGTTCTGCAAATACTTTAGATAAAGAGGTATCATTCCAACAATTTCTTATATTCAGAATAATATTAACCATGGTCTCGGGTTTGTGTTGAGTCTACCGCTTGCACAACTGTTCAGTGGTTCAGTAGCAAAGGTCAAGGCTCTTCCTACTGATGCCCAGGCTGTAATTCAAGGTAATAGCAGTTACTTTGTTCCTTCTGCTTCCATACCAAATACCGTCCTCCACTTACAACCATTCATTGAGTGATCGTTCAAAGTTATAACAGCACTGAAAAAAGTGATGACCTTTCCTTGCACTTAACGATGATCACAGCATCCCCATGGTCATGTGATCAAAATTGGGTTGCTTGGCAACTGGCTGATATTTATGACACGTGCGGTGTCCCGGGATCATGTGGTTGTCATTGGAGACCTTTCCAGCTGGCTTCTGACAATCGAAGTCAATGGGGGAAGCTGGATTCACTTAATGACTCTCATGGCTCACTCAACAACTGCACTGATTCGTTTAACAACCATGGCAAAAGAAGTTGTAAAATGAGATCTGACTCAACCGCTTGGCTGGTCTCCACTGTGGTTGTAAGCTAAAGATCATCTGTAAAACTGTTAGTCCCTTTCTCTTAATGAAATGCTGGTTTTTAAGATTTCTTAGGGATCAGAAGATGTTTTATGGCAGTGGTTCTCAACCTTTTTCAGGTTGAGACCCCACTTGCGCCGCCCATGCGTGCGCGCGACGGCCTGAACCGCGCATGTGCGCGCGATGACCCAAACCGCGCATGCGCGTGCGACGGCCCGAACAGCGCATGCACGGTGCGCGCGCAACAAAAAAAAACAAAAAGCAAAATGGCGGACCGCTATGGGCCGATCCGCACATGCGTGGTGCGCGTGACGGCCCGAACCGCGCATGCACGCGCGATGGCCCAAACCGCGCATGCGTGGCGTGTGCGCGACAAAAAACTTTCAAAAAACAAAATGGCGGACCGCGACGGGCCGATCCTCGCATGCGCGGCACGTGTGCGACGGCCCGAACCGCGCATGCGTGGCGCGCGCACGATGAAAAAACAAACAAAAACAAACAAACAAAAAAAATGGCGGACCGCGACGGGAGCGACGAAAAAAACAAACAAAAACAAAATGGCGGACCGCGGTGTCCGGCGACCCCCACGAAACGGTCATTCGACCCCAAATGGGGTCGCGACCCATAGGTTGAGAACTGCTGTTTTATGGCTAAGGACGAAACAACGAAACCCTTTCATTACATAGACATGTAAAAAGTTAAGATTTGATTTTAATGTCTGATTTTACTGCAACAGAGAGAGAGAGAGTCGGAAGGCAATGCTTTTTGTTTCTCCCTCCCCTTTTCTCCACACCTTTTTTGTTTTCCCTTTTACTACTGTTGTCCCCTACTTTTTGTTTTTGTATTTTCACATTTTATGTTATAAATGAATAAAACTATTAAAAAAGAAAAAAGAAACCTTTTCCAAACTGACAGGGTTATGAATCGCATAGCATAGCACTTGTGTCAGAAGCACCAAGGGGCTTCCAGGTTGAAAGGATTAGCCGGTGACACCACCATTGTCTGGGACAGGGATAGGCAACCTTGGCTCTTTTATGACTCGTGGACTTCAACTCCCAGAATTCCTGAGCCAGCATGGCTGGCTCAGGAATTCTGGGAGTTGAAGTCCACGAGTCATAAAAGAGCCAAGGTTGCCTACCTCTGGTCTGGGAGATGCCCAGTATGGGGGGCTCCTTTCATGTCCCTGGCAGGAACTGGAGCGAAGGATGGGAGCTCAACTCTGTACCACGACCCCACTCGGGTCTTGAACACGGGCTTGTTAATCTCCAACTCAGCGTGTTAACCACCCAGCCACTCTGCTCCAGGAAATGCACGATTGACATATTCTCTTTGAATGAATTACATTTGGATAATGCTATTAATTGTCAGAGGTATATTTTTAATACATGCTTCTATATTTTTGAAAATATTTCCATGAACTTGGATCGGGTAACATTTGTACTATTAGTACTTAACAGATACTGCTAAAAAGCGGACTAGCTTATGCTTCCACTAGAATGATTTTTTTTTAATGGGAAGATTTCACATGATTGCAGCTTTGGCTTCCATTTTGTTGTAGACAAAGTCATTTCCTTTAAGTTCGCCACCGATATCTACTTATAATCAACAACTCTGGCTTACTTGTACAGTGCACTTGGAGCAACCTTCTGGTAAGGATATTTTTTTTTTTTTAGTTTAGTTGTATATTGCTGTTTTGCTGCATTATCTTAATTACATATATACCTATGAATGGTATATAGCAGGGGTCTGCAACCTTGACAACTTTAAGACTTGTGGACTTCAGCTCCCAGAATTCCCAGCTGGCTGAGGAGTTCTGGGAGCTGAAGTCCACAAATCTTAAAGTTGTCAAGGTTGCAGACCCCTGCTATATAGCATGGATGTCCAACCTTTTGGCTTGCTGGGGCTGCATTGAATGAAGAGGAATTGTCCTGGGCCACATATAAAATATGTAATACAGTTAATGTACATAAATCACATAACAATTTAAAAGTTTACAATTTTGTAGGGCTGCATTATTAGTTCTCCAGGGCTGCATGTGGCCCGTGAGCCGCGGATTGCGCATGCCTGGTGTAGAGTGTTTGTGTCCCATTTTGGTTTAGCATGGAGAAAACAGAGTCATATCTGATACACTGGTTTTGTATCCCAGTGTCTTAGGTGCTTGATAATCCTGCCTCCCCCACTGTATATATCAAGAAGCCAATAAAATGGGGTGTTAGTAAGCAACATTACCCATTACTGATGTCAAGATATAACAAGGCAATGTATGTACCAAGACTTTTTGTAGCTGTGGAACATATATCAGAAAAAAATCTTCTTACTGAAATCAGTTTGCCAGGGAAAGATGGCTTATGTTGCTTCTGCAGTTTGGGTTAACTAAGAAAATACATTTTTCCTTTGAGGAAAATTCCCCTGAAGATGGACTATATTGCAAAATGTCATTTTCTTTAGCTACATCAGGTGCATGTAACTGCCAGCATTTGCTGTATATACCATACACATGCTAGAGTGTGTATCATTATATATATATATATTAGTTATTAATTTATCAAATTTATATACCTGTCCATTTCACAAATTTTTTTTGAAGGCTAAAATAACAAATTTTCACATCATTGTATATTCTTTTAAAAAGGATGGAGGGCAAATAAATCAATAATAAGTAGTTATTAACTTTGTGCTAACCAGCCAATGTATTAAGCTCCTATAAACAAAACTGTGTGTATTGCTAAAGGAAGACCTGTTCTTAGACTGCCTCACAGGAAGAGGCAACATTAAAAAATATAGTCAAAAGCCCTTCATAAAAAGATTAGGAGAATAGGTATATAAATTAGAAAATGAATAATAGCCATAGGAGATGAAAAGATGCTGACTTATTGCTGCCTTATTACCGTAAGTTCTTTTATCATGCATCACTTTTGTCACAACAGATTAGGTTTCTGATCTGCCTTATCTAGTTAGGTTTTTTTTCTTTCTTTAAAAAAAATAAGCAAAGTAAATTTCTCCAGATAACAAGTTATGTGACATGTTTCACATGTGTAAGATACATTTCCAGATGTCTGAAATGTAAAAGATCCAGTAATAAAAGAGCTGGAATTAATGAGCACATTTGCTGATCCAAAATATGTGAACTGGCTGAACCTTGCCTCCAGAAATATCACGCAAATATCAGCTTAACTCAGCCCATTGCTCTCCTAGTACTGGTTGAATATCACAGGTGTCATTCAACATGTCTGGAGGACATCTATTTGAAGAAAGCTACCGTAAGTCATAGAAGGGTGTTGCTAGTGCCTAAAAAAATATGGTGCCTATTTGG
Organism: Bothrops alternatus; assembly: GCA_034064705.1. Classification (NCBI taxonomy): domain Eukaryota; kingdom Metazoa; phylum Chordata; class Lepidosauria; order Squamata; family Viperidae; genus Bothrops; species Bothrops alternatus. The sequence goes on from JARGCV010000023.1 coordinate 9,623,941, forward strand.
GAGCATATTTCAACATGAACTAGTTTCGATAGCCTGTGACTGATTTGGTTGATTCTGTAGTTGATATTTCTTGATGTGTTTTCATCCTTCCTGATTTATTTTTCTCTCCGTGTTGCACTATTCCTCTTATAGGAGGGAAACACAGTCTGAGGCCCTGGGTGACATGCAGCTCCAGAACCCTAGGAAGTGGTTTTCGGAGGAACTCGTAACATTGTTAATGAATTGAATCTTTTAATGTAGGAGAAGGGAGAAACTATTATATACTTGGAAGTCATCTTATTACCTATATTTAATTAAAACAAAAAAAAAGTTTTTGTCATGGCCTCTCCTAGGTTCTTTTAGAGCATCACCCCATGCATCTGAAAGGGAGAGGTTGTCTGTGATTCAAAATAAGTTCAGTCACAGGTGTTTGATTTAATGTTTCAGATAACAAATTGGATAGCTTGAAAATTAGCTTTATTATGTCAGTTACAATACGTGGTGTACTAAAGAATGGAAGTGTACGGTACTATAATAAAGAAACTCACAACCGGACAAGGATATTCAACTGTGCTAAGGTAAGCACAAGAAAATTTCTTATTTTTTTTTAAAAAAATGCTAAAGTAGATGTAAAATCATTTACCTGTTAGAGAAACTCATAAATTAATTATTCATGTATATGGGCAATCACAGATTCAACAAGTTGCCTTTCTAGGAGGAGTGATGGCAATATGTTTGGTAGAAATTCTAAAAAATTATTATTAGCAATTTTATTCAGATGAGTTCTTTGTCAGTAACAGTTTAAAAAATAAGAGGCTGTACCTAAACCGTATGTGTTTTAGAACTATTCACACATTTCCAAATCAAAATGAAGTTAAGGCTATTATTAATCTACTAACCCAGTTTTCATGTCCCAATTCACAGGATTGTGATGAAATTATCGTGGTTCATCTTGGTTATTTGAATTTCACTCGTTATAACATTGTTGTTACCTTTGACAAGTTTCCTGAGATCTACCATCTCAAGAGTTACAACTTCACAGTAAGTATAAATTGTAAAAGTAAGCAGTTTTACACGGAAGTCTCTTTGTGTTGATTTTTCTACAGAAAATCCTGAAGCAGTTGACAGTAATTATAAAATCTTTCTAAATAAGCTACCAGACAGAGAATTGCAAATATCTGTCTGGCATTGTTTTTAAGGAGTGGAAGAAATCCCTTTTTTAAAAAAACTGAATAGAAATAGATTACATACTAACATGATTACAGTTGATTTGATTCTGAATCTGATATGACTTAGAGACATATGACTTGACATAAAAAAGACGAACTGTAAAGTGCTGATCTGAAAAAACAAGGTCTTGTGCTAAGTATAATTACAAAAAAAAAAGTAAATTGGAGACACTACTGGAGAGCATGGGGAGTAAACTGGAGATTGCAAAGAGGAATTGAGAAAATTATTTTCTTATCTTTTTCTCTTCTGATATATGATAAATTCTGATTGTTGCAATAAAACAGTTAATTAAAATTTCTTGAGCAGTAAAGAGAATTGGGTAATCAGATAGATTAGCCTTGTCTAAATAATGATATATTTGCCTGACAGTGAAATGGACTGTAAAAAAGCAGCAAGCAGATCATAGGAAGGAAAGAAGTCTAAGCACTACCGGTATATTCAGGGATTTTTTTTTTAAAAAAAATATTCTCTAGGCACATTTCAGAATTTGGTAGAAAGCGGAAAGAGCCTCTAAGAATCTAATTCTTATTGGGGCCCATTCGGTATTATCAGGGCTTTTTTTCTCATAGAACACCCAGGACGGAGTTCCGGCACCTTTTTTGAATGGAACCTTGTAGGGTAGGCAAGGTGGGTTTTATTATGTGTATGAGTTCTGGTACCTTTTTTTTTTCCAGAAAAAAGCACTGGGTATTATTATCTATTCTTTAATTTTATGAGCTGTATTTCTGAAGCTTAGTTTGAAATAGGATTGGAGGAGTTAACAAATGGCGGTGAGTTCCCAAATGTTGATGAGACTTCAGATTTTGGCTGTTGTTCAGGAGAAAATTCATTTGCCAGGGATTTGTAATCCACTGTATCTAAAGAACAGTAGACAAGTGAAGGGAAATTAATCCTGTCCACACGATTCAGATGTCCTCCAAATAACATTTGCATTGTAATGTGTGGATTGACATCTTTCTGTGAAGAAAGCTCCACCTTATTGGTCCAGCATAGCGGATTCTCTCTTGCTGAAGGGAGAATTAACTGTCTTTCTAGATGGGTGACTCAGCAACTTCCTTGAGATCTGGAAGCCCAACTGGATTAATCTGTCCTGCCCAGGAACATTTCCCTGAGCCGTCAGACCTGTTTTTTCAGTTCAGTAAGACAACTACACCACATAACCAGGCCTCAATTCCAGAGGGCACCAACCTTATCATGCTTTAATGTACTCCTATGGCAGTTCTTAAGGGAAGATAGAAACAAATTCCACATGAACTTAGGTTGTGCCCCTGTGGAGAGGGGCACAATTCTGGGAACTGAAGTCCACAAGTCTTAAAATTGCCAAGTTTGGAGACCCCTGCCAAGGACCATGCAATATTGTGTACTTTTTATAAAGATGCAAGAAGCCATTTTTATCACTTCCCAGTTAATAAAATAACCAGGCAATTCCAATTTTATTCTATGTGCAGCTATTATCAGACTGGAAAGATTCTACTTCTATGAATATGGTCAAACTTTATTATACTGTTTGTAAAATTAGGTATACTTTGATCACATCAATAAACTAATCACCAACTCTTTTATGTTATTTCATCTGCTATTATTTGTATTCTGATCAATTACCATAATAAAGGTACACATGTATGTGCACTTGAAGGGCACTCAATGGGAAAAGAATACTGAATGTGCAAAGGATTTTTATTCACAAAGGTTTTGGTTAATATTCTGACATCTTTTTTTTTCAGTGGAAAACATATAACCCAGCCTTCTCCCAGGTGGAAATCTGGTTCCGATTTGTCTTTGTGGTTCTTACTTTTATAGTCACAGTGAGTATCAGTTTTCTGTTTAGTTTTTGATAAGATATTTTGGTATGTTTGCCTGTCTTCGACAAATCAGTATCTGTTTAGGTACACCTGCTGTTGGTTTAATTCTCTTGCTTTGCTTTGCTATTTATTCTTGATCCAAAAGATTAGAATTGCTTGATGCTGTAAGGTTTTTGTTAAACAATCTTGTGGGAAAATATTTCTTTATCGAGTGAGGGAGGCAAGAAAAATGATCAGAGTTGAAGATGAGACAGTATACATGCAATAAGAGAAGAAAATAATGTAATAGAAGAAATCTGTTACATCATGTGTGTCTTCTTCATAGGTGATGCAGCACATACACTTGAGCTGAGTTTCAGCTTACTGGTTGTTTTATGGTTACATTTGTGACGTTCAAACACTACTGAATATTACAAACATCCCTTATTACTGGCCATGTTGGCTGGATCTCTTCATTATTGTTCTCTCCCATTATCTCCCATTATCCTTAGCAAGATGTAGCCATGAGATTTTATGGTTAGTCATTGCTGAGCAATCAGGAATTCTGTTTTGGCTGTATAACTTACTCATGCCGCACATATTCTCAGTTTGCACCCCTTCTTTTATGCTGAACAGATACCACATGTTTACAAGTTTCTTCTTCCTTTCTTTGCAGTGTCTCTTTGCTCACTCCCTGCGCAAGTTCTCCATGCGAGATTGGGGGATAGAGCAGAAGTGGATGTCAATCCTTCTCCCCTTGCTATTACTTTATAATGGTATTTATTCAAATCATATTTTGATATGATGGGATTTGGAGGGTTATCCTACTTTCACATGTGAGAGATTGATTGAAAATTAAAATTCCAACTAAAATCACTTGGAAACATTAGGCTTGGCCGACCAGCATAATATGATGGCATTTTCAGATTTGATAAAAAAATCTTTTGCATGGTTGTTCCCTCTATTTAATACTAAAATAATTAAGAGTGTTTGAAGTAGCTGTGGAACCAAGTTAACCTCTGCTATCACTCAGCAGCACAAAAAAGCTGATTAGTGAAATAGGCTTCCATCTTATTCTAATTAAAAAGAAGTGTTGAAAGATGGAGGGCTTGGCAAAGACCCATTTCTTCTAAAATATAATGTTCAGGGAGCCTATGGTCAAATTGGTGATAGCCCCCTCATTTCTGGGCTGCCTTCCCATTACAGTTTTGAAAATTTTTTGAAAACATGTCTTAGAAAAACAAGAAAACTTGACCCATCAGAGTTGAGGTTGTTATCAATGTGGCTATCCTGTTATTTTTTCATTTTTGGTATTATTGTACACTGCACAGTGTTTTTTTCTGAAAATGAGCTGAAGTAACAATAATGTATCAGTTTGAGTAGAGGTTGATGTCTTGATTAAGAAGAGTTCTAGAATTCAAGGTAGCTATTAGGAAGTCTCCAGTCTTTCTCCAGGCACAAATATGGCCTTTGGTGCATGATCATTTCTGCAAAAGGAACCAATAGCAATGATGCATCAGGCAAGTAGCCTTACATATAACTTGAAACAGAGATGACAATCTGACTACCTTACATTCCTCTATTTGTCTTTTATTTGTGTCTGTGCCTTTGAGTCAGTGTTGATTCCTAATGATTGTGTGGACTAGGCCCTGCAGTTTTCTTGGCAAATTTTTTTGAAAATGGTTTGCCATTGCCTTCTTTTTAGGCCTGAGAGAAAGTAATTGGCTCAAGGTCACTTAGCTGGCATTGTACCTAAGTTAGGACTAGAACTCACACACTCCCAATTTTTAGCCTGATGTCTTAACCACTACACAAAATTGGTCCTCTTTGGTAGTCTTATTCTCCAATATTTCTTTCCATGCTTGGTGTCCACTAGACCAATTAGGGTGAATAGAAGGGGTTTTCTTTGTGTGTGAATGTATGTGTGTTCAGTTGTTAGTAGTGCCTTTGTCCACATTTTGAAAATTCCTGCTTAATTCCAGTTCCTAGCCATCTTCAGTTGAATTCTGCTGTAATAAGTGGGATGGAAGAGAAAGTCAGTTTCTTTACAAATACAGCCCAAAGTTTAGCAAATGTTTTCTCAATAAATTGCCTTTAGAATGCACATGTTTTAAATCCATAACAAAGTATGTTAGAAATACCATATAGAAAATACTTAACACATGTTTCACATTGTTTTCTTAGATTATTGTGATTGCACAGAGTTCAAATGTGTTGATCTATATTTTCCAAAATACCTGTATTGTACGTTGTATTACCTGTATAGCCAATATACCAATATTGGCTAGGCTGGCTGAGTGGATGTGGTTTAGCAACATCTAGGTCTTGTGAGCTGTAGAAAAGGCAGAATATTCTTGTGGGTAGTAACAATGATGTCTTCTGACTCTCTCCCTCTCTCATTCTGTTACAGACCCATTTTTCCCCCTCTCATTCCTAATCAACAGCTGGTTTCCTGGGATGCTAGATGACCTCTTTCAGTCTTTGTTCTTGTGTGCCTTGCTGCTGTTCTGGCTTTGTGTCTACCACGGGATCAGAGTACAGGTGAGGACTGACTTTGGACTGTGAGTTAACGTTCTGAACTCTTCATTTCAAAATGATGCAACGGCTAAAAAAATTAAAGTAATTAGAGCTTTTTACAATTAATACAATAAAGAAGGATGGGATTAGGAAAGTGGAATGGATAAAGTGAACAGGATCATTCTTCCTGCAAAATGGTGGGAAACTCAGGAAAGAAATAGAGGAAATACTGAATTACATTGCGTGAAACTGAACAATAAAATATGCTGCTCCAGATTGCAGTAATAAGCAATCAATTTGGTTGCCTTTAAAAGGGAATTGTACATATTCTTGAACAATGTAAATGAAGATTGCTGGAAAAGTTGGGTCTTTCATCTAGCACAGTTATTATGACAGGAATAAATAATATTTCAGTGTGGTTTATGCTCTGCGATAATCCCCTTTTTGTTAAACACATACCAAGTATAATTTTTATCTCTTCTACAAACTCTGCAAAGTAACTAGGCTATGAGATGGCAGTTGGTCTAGAACAGCGGTTCTCAACCTTTTTTAGGTCGCGACCCCCGATCTGTCAAGCGCCGCGCATGCGCTGTGCTACCTCCTGTGCCGCGCATGCACGGTGCTGCCTCCTGCGCCGCACATGCGTGGTGCTGCCCCCTGCGCCAGCCGAGGCGTAGGCCGCTGCCCGTTTGGGGCGGCGGCAGGCAGGCCCAGGTGCTCCTGGGCGGCCGCGGCACCGATGGCGCAGGGCGACCATGGGCTGGGCCACCAGCTGGCCCAGCCCAAGGGAGGTAAGCCACCCGCCGGGCCCCATGCGTGCCAAAAACTCTCCCTGCGCCCGCCGCTGCCCCGCTAGCCTTACCTTCGCTGCCGCCCGTTCGGGGCGGCGGCAGGCAGGCTTAGGCGCTCCTGGGCGGCCGCGGCAAACAGCAGCGACAGCACAGGGCGACCACCGGCTGGGCCACCAGCTGGCCCAGCCCAAGGGAGGTAAGGCACCTGCCGGGCCCCACGCGCGACAGCTGCCTCCCTGCGCCCGCCGGCCTCGCACCTCCCACCCCTGGCCCTCTTTTACTTACATTTTTAGTAGTTGCTCAGCAGGGAGGGGTGGAAAGTTCCGGACCGCTCGCCTTCGCTGCAGACAACTTGCAGCACTGTTTGCAGACTGGGACTTTTGGCGGGCTCAGCAGGGCAAAGACAGCCTGGACAATTCCTATTGGCTTTTGAAAGCCAATAGAATTAGACTCTATTTCAAAAGCCAATAGAATAAGAGGGAGTAGCATAGCTAAGGAAAGGGGAAAAATGGCGTAGCACAGCTAAGGAAAAGGGGAAAAAAATGACGGACTGCGTTGTTTGGCGATCCCCGTGAAATGGTCGTTCGACCCCAAATGGGGTCACGACCCACAGGTTGAGAACCGCTGGTCTAGAAATATCTACTGAGTTTCATGGCTGAACAAGGGTCCTCCTAATCCCAAATCCCAGCCAGTCATTAAATCTTTTCTGTGAAACTTGTTTCACTTAGCAACATGTGGTACTTAACAGGTGTTGAATGCTGGTCTTTTGCTAATGAAATGAACATTACTGCTGAACAGAATTCTATCCTTAGCTCCTTGTATATTGTCTCTGAGATACTGGGGCAATCTTCAGAATAAGTGTAATGAAAAATGATGGAGTAAGCAATGGAGGAAGAAGAGGAGGAAGATGAAAGCTTCTTTTGCTCAAGAGGAAATCCACTTACACAATTTTGGATTTAGCTCTATGTGGCCAGCAACCCAAAAAGAATTTCCATTATTCATTAGGTAACAAATGATATGCCTTCTTTTAGTGAAGGAAGGCCTTGAGAATCTTGGCTGTGTAAAATCTGTTGTTTTTTTTGTTCTGCCCTTGGTCAAGTTAATTACATAGTTGATTACTTGCTGATTCCTCCTTCAGAGCTCACACTGAAAAAACTGTGTGTCATAAATGATAACATTTTGTTAGAACAAAGTTTCTATAAGAATATGAAGTACCATAGTCAGGTGGCTGACTTGTTACATTGATCACCGCTTTGGAAGTCCTTCTGAAGGAAATAACAAGTTTTACAATCCTGAATAAAAAAAACATATTAAAAGAAAATAAGCATCGGAATGATTTGATGCTACACTTCTCTCCAAAAAGTATGCAACAATTTGCAGAATTTCTTTGTTCTGCAGAGGAACATCTGCAGCCATAAGTGAGATCTGCCAGATTTTGGAAACATTGGCATTGATTAGTTGTGTTTTTCCAAAGAAACCGACACAGATTTGACAGCCATTCCTTAAAAGAGTAATTAAACTTCAGTCTGACCTCTTCCTCTGCTATTAATAGGGAAAAAGAATTTTTGGGAGGTATATATTCTTCTGGCATTTAACATCAATATAGAAGCAATAGAACTCTTGCTTTCTTTTAAATAAAAATATTTTCACAGAGTTTTAACTGATATTTGTAAAGCAGATCCAATATGGTTGTCACCTTTTCTTTCTCTTTTCCATTTTATTTAGGGAGAAAGGAAATGCATGACCTTTTATTTTCCCAAATTCCTTATCGTTGGTCTCCTGTGGCTGGCTTCTGTTACGCTAGGCATATGGCAGACGTAAGTAATTTACTTCTTTTTATTTGTTAGACACCAATTATCCCTTTCCTAATTCAAAACAATTTACAAAATTCAGATTAGAAACAGCAATAATATTGGAATGAATACTAATATAACAATAAATGAAAAAGGGAGCTAAAATATTAATTTTGAAAAGGCCAGTAAGAGATCTTAGAAAATATTTTAAAAGTTCTGGAAGAATAAAAAGCCAACTATATCAAAATCATATCCTTTAGATTGTTACAGATAAATATTTAGATTAATTATTATGGCATGTTTTGTTTTTTAGGGTCAATGAACTACACGATCCAACATACCAATATGAGACTGACACAAATAACTTTCAGGTATGTTAGCATAAAGCAGTTTTGGATTTGCATAGGAAATGATTTTGAAAATAGAGCTGTTTTTACCTGTCTATTCAACTGTGTAAAATTTTTTGCTTACTCCACATCTAAAATTATTTGTATGTATTAGGGAGAACTGTACCAGAGCTTAAACTTTATTTTCAAAGCTACTACTGCAAAAAAAGATTTTTAAAAAATTGATTTACTTCTCTGGCAGTGCATGCAATCTACTTTGAATATAGCAAAATTGAGCCATGTAAGCATTTCATTTATTTGGATCCTAAAGTTTTGATTTATTCTTAAGATTTTTCCTTTTTATTTACCCCAGTAAGTTTTTGGTATCTCTAGTATATCTTTTGCTTTCCTTTTTTTTCTTTTTCTCTTATTTATTGCCAGTTAGGTTTTGAAAAACAAAATCTATAAGTAACACCTATGAAAAGAAGTTCTATCTATGAGTTTTTAAGAATTGTGCACTTACTCCATAGAACTGCTCAATTTTACAAAGAAATTGCTATTTTTTGCATCTTTTCTCCATTTTAAGGCTATAGAGTCATTCCCAATAACTGAAAATAAAATTTAAAATGGTCAAGAAGTCACTGAAGCCCTTGGGGTGGGATTATTATAATCTTACAAATTTTGGCGCTTTCCTGAATTTTCAATCATGCAAAAATAAGGATAGTGTTCAATGCCTGATACAATTGTCAACTCCTGCTATAATGCACAAATGTGGGAGAAAAGAAGTGTGGTGCTATCAGAATAATGTTAAAATGGTTTTTAAATGTATTTTGTAACAGGGAATGAAAATCTTCTTCCTTGTGGTGGTGATAGTCTACATTTTGGAGCTTTTATTTCTAATAATCCGGGCGTGCTCAGAGCTTCGGAATATGCCCTACATTGGTAAGCTCTATTCTTCACCTGTGATTTCTGATAATGTATTGTTCTTCTAGAAAGATACTTCATTCTAGAAAGTTATTTATCAAATAACTCTTTGCTCTTCTTTTTTCAGATCTCAGGTTGAAATTCTTGACTGCTCTGACATTCATAGTGCTTATCATTAGGTGAGATATTCGTTTGAAGATATTATTCAGTTACACCTAAAAGTGTGCAAAATGTTCCATTTGGGGGGATGGACCATGTTTGAAACACAAATTACTTCCTATTTTGGAAGCTATATGTCTCTAAATTGACCCAACCCTTCCTTACCCACCCACCCCCACTCTTTAATGGTTGGATCAACTTATTCTGGAAGGAAAATACAATCTCTTGACATTTATCAGACTAGAACTTTTTGCACATTTCTAATACTCTATGTGAAATATGAAAGATGTTGTGCAAGATATTAGATGCACTTCATTGGATCAACCTCCCTTTTCTGACATAAGCAGATACAGTGGTACCTTGGTACTCAATTGCTTTGAAGCTCATTGAATTTGGTACTCAATGCATTTTGACACGAACATTTTGTCCTGTTGGTATTCAACACACAAGTTAGAACTTGTCAGTGTCGGCTGCCTTGTGACTCACTGCATTATTCCTTACAAGGTACCGTTGTACTAGATAGTGCACTTTGGTAATATTTTCTTTTTAAGTGGTGGTATTGGTGGTAAAATAAAGAAACTTAATTAACAGAATTAAAACAATCTGTCTAGACATTCTTACTGTGCAAATTTTACACCACAGCAGTCAACCATTAATATTGTAGGGTTTTGTTTGGTAAGAAATCCTACAAGATTAAACACAACCTTTTTCCTCCCCATAATCCCCACCAACTATTTTGATGCCTTATATAACTTATTCCTACTTTATTTGGGTGCTTGTATTATTCTTGGAGGCATATGTTTGCAATTGGCCCATTTGCAACTTTCTGCAGTTTACCTGGGAAATAGCTTCCTAATATTAATTTTAAAGATGGATTTTTATTTAATTGATCTTGGAATTAAAAATGTAGACTGAACTTTGATTTCATTTCTTTTCTTCTTGCAGCATTGCTATATTTTATTTGCGTTTTGGAGCACAGGTTCTTCAGGACAATTTTGTGGCTGAGCTTTCAACCCATTATCATAATTATATCCTTTTACTGTGACATCCTGCTCAAAGTTTTTATCAAATGGTAGCGTAATCGTAATTGAAAAGACTAATACACAAATAAGTAAGATAGGCTTTATAGTCCATTATGTAGTCTCTAAAAATCAACAGTGAGTAAACATCCTTATTACCCTGAAGCCCACAGTTCTCTGGTTTCATGTATGTATCCCAAAGGTGCTGTTCAAAAGGCAACTAGACAGTCTTGGGTTTTTTTTTCCTTGAAGACATTTCACTTCTCATCCAAGAAGCTTCTTCAGTTCTGACTGAATGGTGAGGAATGGTTTCTTCAGTTTTCACCCAGAACTGAGGAATCTTCTTGAATGAGAGGTGAAATGTTTTTGAAGGAAAAAAACTCCAAGAAAGTCCAGTTGCCTTTTGAACAGCACGTTTGGGACAATCATGGCCTGGATGATTGAGAATCTCCATAGACTTTCCATGTATATAAGTTTAGATTCTTGTGCAATGTGTCATTTGAGTCACTAAAATAATATGAATATTGTTAAGTCTTCCTGATCATTTAGTTCTTATTTGATTTATGTGTTGAATACACTAACATTTCACCCTCAAAATATCTCACTGGCTCAAAGTTTAATTTTGAAAAATGTTTAAAATTCAATACAAATTAAAGTTAAAAATTAAAGCATGTCAGATAAAAAGGCTGATATGCACAAAGATTAAAACCTAGCAACTCAGGATTGTTTGCTTGCTTGTCTGTTTTTTATCATGGTGATGAAGATCTTCATACTGAAGGTTAGGGGAATTTCCAAGGTCAGGACTTCCAAAGGCTAGTTACAACTACAGGGAAGACCCTCTTTGGGCAACACAAACAAATGTAGCTTTAAATGCTGGTGGGATGTTGGCAAACTTCTGTAAAGCAGCAGCCCTCAACCTTTTGGGCAACAGGGACCGGTTCCATGGAGAGAGGTTTTTTCCACAGACTGGAGGGGGCGTGGTTTCATGTGCTGCCTGCATCCCTTGGATGGGGCGTCACTTATTTATGCGACTTGGTTTCTGGCATGTCACAGACATGTCATGTCCGTGCCAGTCTACGGACCCAGAGTTGGGGACCCTGCTGTAAAAGATCTTAGGAAACAAATATGTACAAATGTTTTTATGAGGCTGGCTTTTTATTCAGTGTTTTAATGTGTAAATCACTGTTGGGTGAGGAATAGAAAATGGGGCTCATTCAGCTTTTTGAATGGTTCTTTAGATCTTGATGATATGTTGAATTGTTTCATATGTAATGATATCCTTGACAGTTATCACCTGCAGAATTCTTATCATTCTATGGCTTATTAAATTTCTATCTATACACGTTAGCCTTTGTGTATTCACCATCAAAAAATGCCCTGTATGGTAAGTTAATTTCTGTTGCTTCTTTTGACAAAATTCTGTTTTGTTTTTTGTTTGAAATACAGTTTGACTGACCTATGGATAAGCCATGAAGTTTAGTACCAAATGGGGCAGTGCATAGTAAAATTATATTCTTTGTGGGCATTCATGTTATATCAGGTATTATTTTTTTATTATACCTTCCAGAACTAAATTTGTTAGGCAATCTGAACTTGGCATAGTTTCCAGGTGTTTTGAGATTAAGAATGTGAGGGGGGAAAAATGAGCCTTTAAAAAAGTAGCACCATTCTTTGATAATAGAGCAAAATCTGAAACTATCCCTAAAATCTCAGTCCCAATATAAGTAATGGGACCCTCCCCTCTCTACAGTAATCAACAAAAAGGTAAGATGCCCATTTTCCTTTACGCCACATGATTGCCCAATTCCAACCTATAACAATAAATAAATGAAAACTGAAGCAAAGAGAGGAGGATTTAATATTCACTCAATTGGCACGGTGACAAGGAAGTGACAAGGAAGAAGAGACCTGAATTAAACGGCTTTTAATAACATGACTGATCCTTGGGGAAGAGAGATGCATTTATTGATTATATTCAAAATATCTTTCAGAATCTCAGTTGAAAGACAACCCAGCCTTTTCCATGTTGAACGATTCTGATGACGATGTTATCTATGGGTAAGTAAGACTTGCAATAATGTCACCAATCCCACTTTGTTTCTGTAATGTTCTATAAAACGCATTGTCACTTTTTTGTGGGACCTCTCCATTTCCTACATTAAAAAACCTATCCTGTCCCGGAAGTAGTTTATGTAATAAAAACATGCTAAGGAAGTACTTCTGGAATGAATATGTGGCAAAGGTAGGCATAAATTGTTAAACTGCTGTTGTGCGTGGGTTTTTTGCCCAAAAAGGAATAAAACTGTTATAAAAAAATGGCAAATCTACGAAGTTCACCAGGCAGCTAGTAAGCCAGTTGAATTATTATTTCCAAAATTTGATGAAAGCAAAGAACTGTATTAGGGAGGATAGTGATTTTCTTATTTAGATCTGTAAATGTAGCTTGTAAATATTGTAAAATAAAAAAATACTGTACATAAGTCAGTTAGATTAGCTTGAAAGAAGGGTTTGGGAATTTTATGATTGATCCTAGTCAGTTTTTTTCCCAATCTTAACCTTGATTCTTTTTGGGTTATGCTGATTGGTACCTGATTTTTTTTTTCTTGTCCCGAGTTTGATATCTTTGAAATTACAAGCTATCCATTCTCAAGCAAGTGCAGTATTAAGTAGCTGTGGAATGTATCACCCCTGTCAAAATTGTGTGGCTCATTTTTTTCAGGATTTTTATTACTGTCCTGGAATCTCTGTTTTTGATGAATTTTGACTGCTGCAAAATTTGAAATGAATATTGCTTTAAACAAACACAATTAAAATTAAACTGATTATACCATGCTTCTAATACAATCAAATTTAAAAGCGTCAAAAAAGGGGAGTTTCCAAACTGGATGAAAGCAAATAAAGGAATATAATTTGCGTACTTACCTGGAAAGAGCTCAGATTGAAAATAATAAAGCTAGTAAATTCCAGAATTTAAATGGTATGGAATTGTAATATTTTTGCTGCTTATGTTAAAGTATCATTTCTTCAATATATGTTTGGACAGGAGTGACTATGAAGAAATGCCACTTCAGAATGGCCAGGCTATCAGAGCCAAATTCAAAGAGGAATCGGACAGTGATTAAATTTGCACAGGAACAGCCAAGGATATGGAACAAGAGTAATGTTATATTTCCTATAGTCAAGTGAACCTTGCTTTTGGTGGAAGTATGTCCTTTATTCCAGTCATTTTCTGTTTACAAATCTAAAATGGATGGGAGTGAGAAATGAATGTTTAGTAACATTTATTTTTTAAGAAACTTGTGGTTTACCCACTCCCCTCTTGTAAAACTCAGTAGCAACAGGATGCATTCACGGATGGAATGCTGTGGAATCAGATTATTAAATCAATATGTTTTGGGGGGAGTCTTAGCTTATTATGGATTAACAACTGAATACCGGATTTCCTAATTCCTTCATTACTAATATAAGAGAATATTTGCAGCTCAAGGTTGAACTGTGGAGTCTTTGATGCTCTCTGAGCTTGTTTTTTTTTTCCTTGAAGACATTTCCTTGCCCAATTAGATAACATGTTCAGTGCTAAAAGGGAGTGGCGTTTGTTCTGTTTATATATGGCTTGCCCTGTCAGTGTTGCTGGGAGTGTTGTTTTCTTCTTGATTGTTCCTTGATTAGGCTGTTTTAATTACTATGCTTCATTACTATTTATGACTGTGCTTTGTTACTATTTAAATGGCGGCAATACTTTGCATTTTAAAAATGCTGAAGTAAATTATCTTGTAGTTGCATACTGAGCATCAGGACAATGCACCATCTCCCAACGTCTCTAGATTCCAAAGTTAAGTGGAAGTTGGTCTTCTTGGCTCTCGATAAAAGAGCAGAATATTACCGCAGGCATGCAGAGATGACATACTCCGTAACTCCCAATAATAATTCAGTACATAACCAGTGTCTTGAATTCATAAAACTAAAATTTATCCCTGTTGTTTTCTGTTGTGGACAATTGATTACCACAGCAGCTCATTCTTTCTGAGACACTAGTGTAGTTGTGTTGTTTTAGAAAACAAAACAAATTGAGAGAAGGGATTATTTGAAAGCTGATTTATCTTAAAATAATGCTAACATTTAAATGCATGGCAATTTTGAATTCAAAGCAAAGCCTTCTGCTGATGCTAGTATTTTTTAAGGGAACATATACTTCAATCACACACTCTTCCTTCAGAAAAATGTTCTGAATATTTTAATAAATTGAACTTTATTAAGTACTGTAGTGTAGAAACACACAGTAAATGTTAAGTATGATGACCAATAAAATGAGCACTTGCTCATTTTATAACCTGGCAGGATCCAAAATGGTGGTTGATTTATTTTTATTGGATGAACACTCCTTTGGCAGAGTTAGGTAGAACTTTCAGATTTGCACAGAAACAAATGCATTCAGATTACAAAACTCTGGAAGAATTATATGAATAAAATATGGTCAAATGACATTTTCTTAGAATTGCCTTTGCTTCACGGCTATTTTATTCGTGGGCTATAATACGGAGTAAAATTGTTCCTATTGTACATATAGAATAGGAATGAAGAGCTCTGCAGCAAACATCAAGTGTCTGGGGATTGTGATGTGATTTCTTGATTTGAATTGCAAGTATCTTGAATGGTATTTCTCAGACTTTTTAAATCTCATCTCCTAACATAAATAAAATAACCTCTTCTACAACTTTCTAATCCTTTTTAGAAAAATAAATTACTGAACTTCAATGTGCTAACTGGAATGAGGATACCAGTTAACAGTGCACTAAAAATAGCTTTTAGTCTTATATCTAGAACGATTCTGTGAATTAATTTCATCAGATTAACCTTACGGATCTCTATTTTCTGTGCTTTCATAGTACATCTTCCTCCTTCTCATTCACTCCAGTAACCTTCTTAAACACATGAAGCTCGTATAACCTGTGAAATAAAACCTGAATGATACATAAGAATTAAAGCCCTGTTTAAATTACAGGTAAAATTAAATGTGTTTCCAATATTCATGTTTGAGTCATTTCTTACTCTAGGTCTTGTTCTAAGTTTAAGCTTCAGGAGCAGCCTAATTATTTAATTCCAGGACCTCCATTAAAAAGCACTTCCTTTTGTGCTGAGGGGAGACAGTATTCTCCGCTCTATCTCATGCAAATCTGATGGTCCTTCAATGCATGCAAGAAATTATAGTAAGGAGATGCTTAATAGGCATGCAGGGACTGGATCCCAGACATACCCAAGAATGTAATAAAAACTGAAATAACCCAAAGCCATTAATACAACGATAAACTCATTTTTGTAAGTTACTCAAAACAGATACCTAAAAAAGATGAAGTGCAGGTTGCAGTTCAATGTCCCACGTGTAAAATTATGTGATCACCTCAGTTCTATACTGTATACTACTGTAAATCATGTCTTTGGTATATGTGAAAGATCCAGTTTTTCTTTATGGCAATATTTTAAGTGTGCCAAGCTTATAGTGTAAAACGATAAGACAGAATATCTTCCTCTAATTTTTTTTGTACTGCTTACTCATGAAAAGTTGTTGAAGTATATGTTGTTTTATGTTATTTTGTGTTGCTTTTCTAAGGTTTGCATTCAATTTGTGCAAAAGGATAAAAGAAAATCTGTTCCTCCTTCTGTATCCCAGCTTTGCTATTGAGGTTTCCTTAATCTCTCTGAGCACATTGGAAATTGATGACAGGGAAAACTGCAGTAGACTCTTCCAGCGATATCTTGCTGACCAATAGCATTAGATTCAACACTAAGATGTCCAAGTTTTATTTAATGTGGTTCGCAAGTTATTTTATCCTGAATTCATTTATGTTTCTCTAGAATTGTATATTCAGTTCAAGGCCCCTGAAGTTCATTTGACCTTGGGAATTTCAGGCGGCTTTGGTTTTTTACCTAGTAATGTAGCTGTAAGCTGAATATCACTGAACTTGCCTGCACCACTTCAGCCAGTTGAAAATGTCTAGCAAACATACTACTATTTCCTAAATGTTTTGATCCTTTTTCCTATTTGCAAAATGTTTGTCTGACCTTTGATATTTTTAGTACACAACTAGAACTTATCCATCCTGGATTTATTACTTTAAGGAGGCATTGTCAGCAAGAAAATCGAGCACTTTCTTAAATCTCTATGAGGGATTAGAATTGTGGTACAGGTAGTTTTCAACTTAATACTATTCATTTAATGACTATTCAAAGTTACGACAGCACTAAAAAGTTACGACTGGTCCTTGCACTTAGCAACTGTTGCAGTGATCACAATTTGCAGCAGCAGTTTGCAACAAGCAAAGCCAATGGAAGCTAGCCAATGGAAGCTGGATTCCCTTAGCAACTGCATGATTCACTTAACATCCAGATTCCCTTAACTATGGCAGCAAAAAAGATGTCAACATTGGGCACAACTCACTTAATGACCACCCCTTTAGTGACAGACCGCCTGGTCCCAATTGGGGTCAGAAATCAAGGACTACCTGTACACCATTTATTTTTACATAATTTTATAAACTGTAAACTTGTATTCTTTGTGAGTTAAAAGTTTTCTGATGAATTTGTCTGGATTTGTTTCTTTAAATAAAATTTAGTAATTTGCATGGGATGAATTAGGCATCTCTTCCCCTCTCTTTTTTTTTGTCTGTATCTTTGAAAAGAGGCAAGTACAATGGGGATCACTTTAAAACCTTTTGCAAGGAACAAGTGTATTATTGCCTTTTTTCATATGTAATGTGGTATTTTTTAAGTTTTGGAAAGCTCAGAAGGAAACTTCCAGAACATACAGAATGACATCTAACTTGGAAAATCCAACAAAAGATGAGGGCTGCTACTCTTTTGAATCTCACTCCTTACTGAAAATTGAGACTATTTTTCAGGCGTATTATTAATCACAGAATACTTTTGCATGCGCAGTATATAATGGTGTAATGAGACGGGATCTATTTCACCCTTTTAGTTAAGGGAATAACGGGAGAGAACTCCTTCAGTTAAGGAGATTCATTTGGATACCAATATATTTTTCCAGTAAGAAGCTAGAGAGATATTAGTAAAAGGAGAGGGTTTTAAATACTACCCTCATTTACAGCTCTCATGTTCTTTGGGGGGTTAGGGTAGTTCTCATTGTAAGATGGCTGCTCAGCATTATGGGAACATGAGATTATCCCTTCAATGTACTCAGTTTTTAGGTGAATTCCAATAATTCTGATGTTAGCAGTAGGGATTTTACCCCCTCCCAAGCCTGAATTTAAAATTTAAAATGTCCTCTAACAATGCCATGTTTCCTTTAGTGCAGCGGTTCTCAACCTTTTTCAGGCTGCGACCCTGACCTGCACCGCGCATGCGCGGCCAGCCGGCCCGCATCGCGCATGCGCGGCGCGCACGCTGGCCGCATCACGCATGCGCGGCGTGACGGCCTGCATCACGCATGTGCATCATGCGCGACGGCCCGCATCGCGCATGCGTGACATGCTCACAATGCCCCGCATTGCGCATGCACAGTGCAACTCTGTGCATGCGCGGTGCTGCCCCCTGGCGGACTGCGGTGTTTGGCGACCCGTGAAATGGTCGTTCGACCCCAAATGGGGTCGCGACCCACAGGTTGAGAACCGCTGCTTTAGTGAAAGCAGGTGCTCTTTTAGTAAAGGATTGGATAGAACCGTGGTGGCGAACCTATGGCACCGGTGCCACAGGTGGCACGCAGAGCCCTCTCTGTGGGCACACACGCCGTCGCCCCAGTGCTAGGCCTTCAGCTGGGTTTTATAAAACCTTTTCACTTTAGGCCTCCGCTGCTGTGTGCAAAAAAAAAAAAAAGGTTCAATCAATCAATCAATTTCAACTTCTCTCAGGAAAAAAAAATCTTGCAAGTTGGAATTGATTAATTGAACTTTTTAGTCCCACCCAGTCTGCCGTTACCACTGCAGCTACGCCCACCGAATGGGCCACACCCACTCAATGGGCCACACCCACCCAGCACCCAACGATACATAAGTGGGTTTTGGGTTGCAGTTTGGGCACTCGGTCTCTAAAAGGTTCGCCATCACTGGGATAGAATAACCTGATTAAACCAGAAAATAGATTGTATAGGACAGGGAAATAATGTCGTATTACACTGCCATAAAGCCAATCAGATTTAACTTTTGTAATTAGTGAGGTCCATCAAAAAACATGTTTTCATGGAAATATTTGAAAAGGATAAAACAGGCCTTTTCAGTACTACCAAGAGCAGCATAAGTTACCATTATGTGTAACATGCCTGGGAATTGGAAAAGTTAGTAGGTATGTTGAAAAAAATCAATTATTTTAATGGTGATTTTAATTCTGATTTTGTGCATGTTTATTCAGAAATACACGCTATCAAGCTTTAGGTTCACATTTGATACAAAATTTGAGAAAAAAATACCTGAAATTGTGCAATCATTGCACATTAGCTCTGTGGCTCTTTTGTTGTATTTGTTGTCTTATGCTCCACTTGTGCCAATATATATACATATATATATGGAAAAATCCTTTCAGTACTATTCAACAGATGTCAATCTTTTTAAACAGATTAACGAGGCAAATATAGAAAATTTTATATCAAAATGTGGTTAGCGTTTTTTCAAAATGGCTATGTTAATGAGTACATTTATAAATTTAATTTTGCTTGAAGAAGGAATATGCATGGTTTATTGTCAAGTGTAATCTCCGGGCTTCAGGGAATCTGCTGCTTGCAATTATGAGGTTTGGAATATGAAGCAGAATTTTCCCACATCATAAAAGTAACACTCAATGTAATGTAAAGGATTTTTTTTAGTAAATACTAGAAATAGTGCAAAATAAAGATCATGAAATTCAATTTATTCATAATAAAATTTTATACTGAACTTCTGTATCAATGTCAATTAGTCTTTCTTTGATTTTTCTCATGCTTTACAGGGGAATGCCAGCCAAAACAAAATACCCAGGAAGCTAATGAGATTAAGGAATAATGATACTCTTTCAGAACTTCAGCATGTTAAATACTGGACTATTAAACGTTAGGATAAAGTTACCAAATCAAACTCAGTTCCTGGTGATCATATGTACACACCGGTAGCATTTTTTTTTAAAAAATGGGACTTCCATGGGGGATCCCAAACACTAATCTGGCCTCAATTTGCTTACTTCCAAAACCAGCAAAGGTCAGCCACCACTGTGCTCATGATATTTTCCTCATCTCTAATTTTAAGTTTTAGGAACGAACATACGCATATTCAGAGCTTCAATAATTTAATAACAAACAAATCTAGAGTGAAAATCATTCTTACCCACACAGGCGGAGTAAAGCTATAGAAGTGCAGCAAATTTCAGGTTTTAGCACCTTGAGAAAGAGTCCTTAAAGTGTTAAGACAGAGTTTGGATGTGAAGAAGGAATCATGCTTATATAACAGTACTGAAATTTCTCTGTTTTTCCTCAGAAAGAATGGGGAATTCTTAGTTATTCACCGAATTCACAGTTTTACTGGACTTAAAGTAACAACAAGGTCTGAAGAATTTCAAGGCAAATTATATTGCAAGTCCAAAGGCACTGACAATACAGTACATAGTCTTGTTCTCCCATCTTACAGTGCAGGCTCCTACCAAAAAAATAAATAAAAATCAACCAGTTAGGAGAGCCACATAAACACAAGATCTAGATTAGTGCAGTGGTTCTCAACCTATGGGTCGCGACCCCATTTGGGGTCGAATGACCGTTTCGCGGGGGCCACCGGACACCGCGGTCCGCCATTTTGGTTTTTTTTTTGAATTTTTTTTATTTTTTCAAAAAAATTTTCGGCGTGCGCGTGCTGCGCATGTGCGGATCGACCCGTCACGTGCGCGTGCCACACATGTGCGGATTCGCCCATTGTGGTCCGCCATTTTGTTTTTTTTAAATTTCTTACATTTTTTAAAAAAAATTTTCTGGCGTGCGCGCGCCGCGCATGTGTGGATCAGCCCATCGCGGTCTGCCATTTTGTTTTTTTTAATTTTTTTTATTTTTTTCCGGCGTGTGCGCACCGCGCATGCGCGGATCCGCCCGTCGCGGTCCGCCATTTTTTAAAAAAAAAGTTTATTTTTTTTTCGGCGCGTGCGCCCTGCGCACACGCGGATCGGCCCGGCGCACGCGCATGCGCCCAGGTCAGGGTCGCGGCGCGCATGGGCAGGGCAAGTGGGGTCTCAACCTGAAAAAGGTTGAGAACCACTGGATTAGTGCATCCATACTTAATCCAGGCATTTATGTCTATGGCAAAACTCTTCATAAGTTTAAGTAGTACTTGTAGACAAACTCTACTGCTATTTAAACTGTTTGGAAGCACACCCATTTACAGTTTACTGTATCACCTATTTTGAACAGCAAGGGAGAGTAAGTCGTCATAACCATGAGCCATGATCAGGTGAATGCACTGGAATCAAGTTTGTAAATGCAATGCAAATTATTTGACCCAAAAGAAAGAGCTTCCAGAGTTACACAAATTTTCTGTAAAAAAAGTTCAGCAACACCAATTTTGAAAGAGTTTTATACCATCAGCGGCATTGTCCCAGAAGCAAGAGTTTGCAGTGTGAAGTCCAGCACCATTTTTTTGCATAATCACACAGGTCACTATAAATTATAGACAAAATACTGTTAGAAAAAAAAGCATTTGTCTATGCAACACAATTATATCTGATTTTGCAAAGGATATAGAGTACTTGTGGCATCACCACAAATGTTCAGACTACTTACTATTAGAATCTCCCGACCCTTAAAATTTCAACCTTTAATTTTATTTGAAAGCATTTCTGAAAAGTACATGATAAGACTGCATTAACTTACCAACATATTTGAATGGTTTCCCCAGCTTTGTCAACTGACTTAAAATCTGCTCCACAACAGTTGTAGTCCATTGGTTCACTTTGCTGTGCAGATATGCATTGCCACCTATTGTTCCTTCTATGGCCTACAGATTAAATATAGATCACTAAATTCCCATAGTTGTATTTTAAAATTCACACATCAGCCTCAGAAATTAGAATTGGTATGCAAACATTTTCCCCAATTAATTCATTTTTGACAAAAAGAGTAATATCCCTACCCACCCAAATATTGATAAGACATACGACCTTGAACTTTTATTGTGAGGATGAACTCTCCATATTCATGGCATTGGGGGGGGGGAACCCATAGATTGATAATATCTTAACAGTACTGCCATTAGAACTTCAAAAACAAAAATAATTGCAATGTAACTGAAAGAAGCAGGCAAAAATAGTGGGATTACCTGGATTCATATAATCATTGCATACCCATCATTTGGTCATAAACAATGCTGTACAAAACCAAAAATAGTGGTTTTTTTTTTTTTAAAGATGGCCTGCCGTCTGTAGCAGTGCCTGTCCCTGGAATGAGATTCTCTCAAGATCCCGATGCCCCCCCCGTCTATTGTTGAAGAGGGACAACCCTTGCTTCCTTTCCATCCCTTCTATCATGCTTGCCATCTCTTTCGTTTTAACTTGTGTTGTGGTAATTCTTTGTTTTGCAACAAACAAGATTAATATATTTTTAATATATTTTTTAAAAAAATCTATTTGTCCTTAGCAGGGGGAGAGGAAAAAAAGCATAACCTATTGCATCAACCCAAATGGGATTATTCTTATTCTCTTCCAATGAAATTAAACCTTTCTATTCTAGTCTCAATGCAGATCAGCCACAATTAATCCCCTCTTAAAATAAAATGGGTCTTATCAGGGCATGCTTACATAGAGATTATGTCTATATATTTAGTGTGTAGAGTCTTTGACAGTCATCCACTGCATATTATTAAGCCTTAGTTGGTAGGGGTATTTTTCCCCCTGAAGGATTTTTAAGAGTAATAAACTATTACTGAGGAACATTTATATTTGATAAGCCTGGGAACTGACTGTGTCTCGGAGATTATTTTCATAGATTTAGTAAATTATCAACTATAACTTAACTTTAAAAAGGATGTGCTTTCTGTATTGTAATGCTTTCTCTGAATTGTTAAGGCAGTTGCTACAACGAGGGATTAGCAAATAAGACACTGGTACCTTGACAACTATTAACCAAACTATAATCTGCACTAACATAATGAACCACATAGATTCTATATTAACAAAAACTTTGAGGCAGAAAAAGGTTCCATTCCAATGGCATAAACTGGAAGATGTAATTTTTACTTTCCATCAACGAAGATTTAGACTAAACTCTGTCCAAAAGGCTAAGGATTTTATTACAAAATATGAAACTGGAATAAGACTTAATGGATACAGAGGAAAAGGGTTTACATGGACAGCAATAACTTGAAGACACTGAAGAACCAGCTGTGGAACTGGAAGCCACAGCTAAAGAGTTTGTCAAACTTTTTGCCTAAACTTTTTGCCTAAGTATGGATTACAAGTTATGACACGGAATATAAATGGAATCAAAGCTCCTCAAAAAAAAAAGATTTGTCATTATCTGAGAAAGCTGAATCATGATGTAATTTGTAGGAGACACATATGAAGAAAAAAGATTCTATAGTTAGAAGTTGCTAACAATTTGTTTCTGAAGTTGGAATTAAGTAGGACAAAATAGCCTACTCTGCCTGAGTGAGCCACAAGCATGGAAGCCAATTCATTCCCACCACTATTTATCTAGATTCAATAGGTTACAAATTAAGTTAGAGGCCAAATCTAATTACATGAGACAAAGCTCTGAGCTGGATATGCTTAACCATTTGAAGCAATAGTAGTATTGTTATGAATGCAGTTCTCTTAGAACAATAAAAGATAAACATTGGCTGGGATTCAGAAAACCTATATATGTATTTGTCCCTAAAATAATTTTATGTTAACCAACATTATGCAAGCATCAAAAATAAGTCAGAAAAGCTGTTCAGAAATGGAACATTTTCCTGACATTTAGAAGATTTTCCCTTTTCCACTTATTTTGGGCTGTTGCTGCCTGGCCGTCTCCTCCACAGAAAGGAGAAGGAAATATAGAGCTTTAGAGTCCACCTAAAATGTTACTTGAAAGTATGTATACTCAAGGGATTTCCAGAGTTCCTATCTCATTGTATGCAGTGCCTTTTAAACTCTGAAAACCCACTCCTGAAGATAAAGGTAATTAATTAAAAAATGTAATTAATTAAAAAATATAATTAATTTTTATTGTATTTTTATTGTATTGTTGTAAGCCGCCCTGGGTCCTAGGAGAAGGGCGGCATAAAAGTTTAAATAAATAAATAAATAAAGGTGCTCCCCAAAGGGGGGAGTTTGATGCAGTTAAAACAGCAGTCCATCTCCATTTACACATTTTCCACATATATATGAAATATTGTTGTGAAATATTTTTTTTATTTAAGAACCCCACAGCATTACTTGAAAGTGATTTTACAGTTACCGGTAGTACTACTATGAAGACAAGTTATAATTTCTTTGAAATGTCTCAAATGAAATAGCAAAAATTGTACCGCAATTCAGGAGATTCTATAGAATATGGTAAAATATAACCTGGACTTTGCTACCATTATGAATGGATTCACAGTTGGTTGAACAAATGCATTCAATGAATGAACTTTGGTCAGGATCATGTTTCTTCTAAAGGAGGTTATCTGTGACTGGTGGTGGTGGGTTCCTCCAGGCTTATAATTCCTGCTTTAAAAGCAGGGGAAACCATAATCAGGGTCTGTCCAATTCCAGATAGTGTGCAGGTTTCAGTCCTACCTAGAACAAGATGCCCTGGTAATGACAACCCATATCCTCATTATGATTTGGCTGAAATGCAAAGCAGCCTTTAGAGATCATCTGGAAGTTGCTTCTTCAAAATGTATGAGCCAAACTACTAGCAAGGCAAACTCACTATTTTTGTCATGTTTATGACAGCTGTGAGAGATATCTTGGAGCCCTAGTGGACAATCACTTAAATATGAGATAGCAGTATGCTGCAGCTGCCAAAAAAGCCAACAGAGGGATAGAATCAAGATCATGTGAAGTATTAATACTTTATAATGTCTTGGTAAAACCATACTTGGAATACTGCATCCAATTTTGGTCACCATGATGGAAAAAAGATATTGAGACTCTAGAAAGAGTACAGAGAAGAGCAACAAAGATGATTAGGGGACTGGAGGCTAAAACATATAAGGAACGGCTGCGGGAATTGGGTATGTCTAGTTTAATGAAGCAGAGTTCCAATATCTCACGGGTTGCCACAAAGGAGAGGGAGTCAAACTATTCTTCAAAGCACCTGAAGGCAGGACAAGAAGCAATGGATGGAAACCGATCAAGGAGAGAAGCAACCTAGAACTAAGGAGAAATTTCCTGACGGTTAGAACAATTAATCAGTGGAACAACTTGCCCCCAGGAGTTGTGAATGCTCCAACACTGGAAGTTTTTAAGAGATTGGACAACTATTTATCTGAAATGGTAGGGTTTCCTGCCTGAGCAGGAAGTTAGATTAGAAGATCTCCAAGATCCCTCCAACTCTGTTATTCTGCTATGCGTGCACATATACACTCATACACTTTACTAAGAAATATTCCTATGATTATGCAGGTTATTATTCCCATTAATAAGTGGGCTTATATTTAAAACCTGGAGAAGCAGTTATTCTTCATGTTGTAGAAGTGATAAATTCTTCTTTTGAATGGAGACACAGTTGTTTGGTACTATGAAAATATAAACTATTAATAAAGCCAGTTAACTGGTAGAACCACTTTCTTAAAAACAATTTGGTTGAGGAATACAGGAAATGTAATAATGATGCAAGATCGTATTCATGTATAAGGACAAATAAACTTACCTCTTTTATAATGTTGCTTACTTCGTCCACAACAAATGCAGTCTTTTAAAATAAAGCAGAAATATTTAAAATTACATTATGCAAAACTGAAAAGCCTCACTCAAATGAATACTTCACTCATTCAATTTAAATAGGATCATATATCTGAGTAACTTACAGCTTACTTTGACTTAATAGGCTGTATCACTTTCTTAGCCTCACAAAGAAGCAAGATGCTCCATGTTTTCTTAAGCACATAAATGACAGATATGGCAATATAATAGCCAACAGAACAACAGTCCTCCAGAGGCCTGTGAAGACCCCGTTCTTCTCCCAATCGTTCAGCTAGGACAAGGGTAGGCAACCTCGGCTCTTTTATGACTTGTGGACTTCAACTCCCAGAATTCCTGAGTCAGCTCTGCTTTGGCCTCCTGTTAGAATTCAGTTTTTTTTAAAAAAATAAAAATAGTCCTCCCTCCCTCCCAATGAGTTAAGCCAGGGGTAGGCAACCTCGGCTCTTTTATGACTCGTGGACTTCAACTCCCAGAATTCCTGAGTCAGCTGTGCTGACTCAGGAATTCTGGGAGTTGAAGTCCACGAGTCATAAAAGAGCCGAGTTGCCTACCCCTGAGCTAGGATGAGGGTTGAGCTGAGAGCATGTTGGCTCTGCCATGGGGGGTGAGAGGGAAAAAACACCTCTCATTTTCAATCATGTTTTTATGGGTTGTTCTAGGCTGCCTAGAATCATGTTATGAGATAGGCAGCCATCTAAGCCCTGTAAATAAATTTAAAAATAAATAATAAACAGTGCAGACATTGTTCACAGAAAAAGGGCTGTTTTCTCATTCAAGTAATAAATCATTTTCTGCAGCGCGTGCGTATGGCTTAACTCAGGGGTAAGCAACCTCGGCTCTTTTATGACTCGTGGACTTCAACTCCCAGAATTCCCGAGTCAGCACAGCTGACTCGGGAATTCTGGGAGTTGAAGTCCACGAGTCATAAAAGAGCCGAGGTTGCCTACTCCTGGCTTAACTCATTGGGAGGGAGGGAGGACTATTTTTATTTTTATTTTAAAAAAAACCCTGAATTCTAACAGGAGCCCAAAGCAGAGCTCTCCTTTGGCGGCCGCGCAGAAGGATTGATTCTATATCTAACCGTATCGCCTCCGCGTAATCCGGGAAAGAGCAGCGCAGCCAGGGAAGCCCGCTGGGGCGCAAGTGAACGGGGCTCTTTCTCCGCCGCCTTTTGGAAGAAGGCGAGGAAAGCACAGGCGTGGTGGGAAGGTGGGGAAGAGGAGCAACAATGGGGAAGGGGCGTGTCTCGACCGGAGAGGCCACCCGGAACCTCTGTTTCTCCAAAGGTCTGTTACAGCGAGGCCTGCGACCAAGCTACGTCCCGGGACGTGACAGCCCCTTTGCTCCGGGAGACGCGTTACCTCCTCGGCAGATTGGAGCTCATCCATCGTCCTCCTTCTGACTCAGCTCGGCTCCAACCCCCCGCGCGTTAGTTGCCGCTACGCGACAAGCTCCCTCCTCCTCCTCCTCCGCCTCCTCCTTCTGCGGTTGCGCACTGCGGTTGACACGTTCAGCCAATCATATGCGACGCAGACGGGCATGCCCGGAGGGGGGGTGGCTGGGCTAAGCTTTCTGCTCGCGGGTTGCGCGCGGGTACAAGCGGCCTCTGTTACCACTTCCCCCTTTCTGATTGTGACGTATTGTCTCACGTGGGATTTTGCAGGCTTTGCTCGCCAACCGCTAGACCGGCGGGGTAGGCAACCTGGGCTCTTTTATGACTCGTGGACTTCAACTCCCAGAATTCCTGAGCCAGCCATGCTGGCTCAGGAATTCTGGGAGTTGAAGTCCACGAGTCATAAAAGAGCCCAGGTTGCCTACCCCTGCGCTAGATAGTTGGAGGCGATTAACGCTTCCTACCGGTAGTTCACATTCAATCCTCGTTTTTCCAAGATGGGAGGGTTGGCGGGTGCACAGCAGGGTTTCTCAAACTTTGGCATCTTAAAGGTGGGTGGACTTTCAGCGCTTTGGGAGCTGAAGCCCCACTCATCTTAAATTTGCCAAGTTTGAAAAACACTGATGTGCAACCATCGGTGAGAAGGGACGAAGCAAATCCAAAACAGTCATGGACAAAAAGTGACCAGACTTAAAGACGGGGAGCATGATTTTCACCGCTGCATTTTGGCGCACTCCTCAGGTCTAACGCTCAAAAGATAGCAGCATCTGCCATCTGAAACGATCTTGAAAAAGGTACATACGGTAGAATCAGGACAGGCTGATACCTAAGTGAAAAAACCATCAGGAGATCCCAGGGCTGTGTAAGAGATGAAGAGATAAAAGTCTCTCATATGCATACCATCTAGGAAGAAAACAATACTTTATCCACATAGTCACTAGAAGTTGATTCTAGGGCAAGGTTCTATATTTATCCTTAGCTAATGTACAAATAAAAAGTTGCCACGTATTTGGTATCTGTAATAATATTGTTCCTTTAGTGATGTCAAAAACAATCAGCCCATTTATTCAATTATCAGTGTAATTGCTTTTTGAAAGTTGTGTCTGTTCCAAATCTAGCCAGTTATGCCTGTTTTGTGCCCTCCAGGCATATATTGACTTATAACTCATAGTCAATGATAATGCGGTGTATTGTTACAGGTGTTAAAAACATTATAGATCGCAACTGAGAAGAGCCAGATTGATGTAGTGGCTAACGCATCAGGCTAGAAATTGAGAGACCCTGAGTTCTACGGTAGTAAGACATTTGGCATGAAGCAGCTGGGTGACCTTGGGCTAATCACTCTCTTTCAGCTCTAGGGAGGAGGCAAGGGCATGCCATCTGTGCAAAATCTGGCCAAGAAAATTTCAGGGACTTGTCCAAGTAGTTGCAAGGAGTCAACAATGACTCAAAGCACAAACACACACAAAATGTCCACAGCTGTGGAGCAGTAGGTTGGGAAGAACTACTATACTACAGAACAATTAATCAGTGGAATGACTTGCCTTCAAAAGTCGGGGCTCCATCACTGGAGATTTTTAAGAAGAGATTGGACAATCACTTGTTGGAAATGGCATAGGATCTCCTGCTTGAGCAGGGAATTGGTCCATTCCAATTCTGTTATTCTATTCTGTACTTTTAATTTTGTGATTGTTGAATTTAATCTAGTTTTTAGAAGCATCAGATTAGATGCTCCTCTTCTTCATTCCTGCCATCTTATCCGTTTGCTTTCTATTTAGGCACTTATGGCCAATGTATTGGAACACCATTCTTTGCTCCTTGCTCCATTTCTAGACAGCTTTGTCTGCTATTTAGTGTTATAAAATTACTCAAACACAGCAGACTGAAGAGCACAACAGATTTTAAAAAGTTTCCAGTGTGAAGGTGTATGCAGCACCATTCTTTGCTCCTTGCTCCATTTCAAGACAACTCAGTTGAAGGAAGGCAAACAGGCAGAACAAAATAAATCTTTAAGAAAAGACAAGCTCAGAAAGAGGAGTCAGAAACAGAACCGAACAACATTGTGGGTGTGTGCTTGAAGGGTTTTGCTCAGCCTAATGAATGGGTTAGAAGGAGGGCTGAGAAAATAACTACAGATCCCTTATATCCTGGCCATAAACTGTTTCAACTCCTCATGCCCAAACAACTAGAAATAGGGACAGTTTCCCCTTGTGCCATCACTCTGCTGAACACCTAATCCTCACAGTACTGTCTATTCACCCATGCTGTGCGGCTGTATTATCATCATCATCATCATCATCATCATCATCATCATCATCATCATCATCATCATTCTCATCTCCTCTACTAGCCCCTCTTACTGCTATCATTTATTATGATTAGTATTACTCTATTGTTTTACATTTACACTGAGAACTTATGCACTGGAGATAAATTCCTTGTGTTTTAATCACACTTGGCCAAATAAAGTATTCTATTCTATTCTATTCTATTCTATTCTATTCTATTCTATTCTATTCTATTCTATTCTATTCTATTCTATTCTATTCTATTCTATTCTATTCTATTCTATTCCATTCCATTCCATTCCATTCCATTCCATTCCATTCCATTCCATTGTACAGCACCATAGTATATGGACAGATTATCATATGGTAAACAAATAGAAGTGGATGAAGAGTATAACAGAACCCACTGTTTTACAGAAAAAATCTTATTCTGAAATATATTACAATAAAATCTTTTCTGAAGGGGTTTGTTTAGCCCTTATCTGGTTCCGGCACTATCTCCTTCAAAGGACACACAATGCAGGGATATTGCCTACAGAATTCCTAGAATTCATAAGTAGATTTTGACTGGATCCAAAAAGCTGATCCCAAAGAGATGATAAAATCCAAGCCTGATTGATAATATGGGGAAGAATAATGTAAACCAGGAAATCCTAAAGTTATAGTCTAGACTGGGAAGTTAAAAAAAATAACCCAGAAAGCAATGGCAACCTTCCTCCATATTGTTGCCAAGAATATATGGAACGTTTTTTTGCTATATGAATCACTTTCACCAGCATAGATGAAAAATATATGACTGGAAATATGAGAGCGAAGAACCAAGAAGTTTATTTTCTGGGAAAGCTGTGATTCTTCATATCAGCAAAATGGACCTACAGTCATGGTGGCTCCTTTAATCTCTAGATTCAGTGTGAATTGGCCACTGTGAGAAACTGAATGCTAGTCTAGATGGATCATTGAGCTAATAAGAGAAATGCTGCAAAAGCTCATTTATTCCACGGTATTCTCTTTAAATATGGACAGGGTTCTTAAACAGACATATAGGTGATTATAGACACTGAAGATCTAGAGACTCCAGCTAAGATGCTGCTCGTTCTTGATGAGTGATGAATTTGCTTTTGGTCCTATAACAAAGATAAAATCCTTCTGTCTATTAAAAGTACGCTATTATGCACATTCACAGCAAAACAAAGCAATTTCACCTCCACATTAACAATACTGCAATACTGCCTAATTGCCTAAGTTGTCAAGAAACCCCCCCCCCCAATCTTTTCTTGTAAATGGCATATTGACTATAATTGTATGTTTCTTATTCTGAAGCTTTGCGGAAACTGAGGTTTGCAGTATTGCACACATCTAATATTAGAGAGGAAGAAGGAGGAAACACTGTCAGTATCACATTTAACTGCTATTACTCTTCCTGTTCAATGACTAGACGTCTCAGATCCATTTTAAGGAGAACGGCTGTTTTTTCTCAGAGCGAAAAGCTTCTTCCAAAACCTGTTGAGCCTCTCTTTGAGAGCAAATTGTATTACTAACGGTGACTTCCAGTGCAGATGGCTGAACGACAGTCAGGTAAAGCACACAGAGAAAACTCCATGTTAACTCTGGGTCAGCAAGACAGAATCGTATGAGAAGGTGGTAGCAAGTTCTTATTCAACAAAGCCAGGCTCTCTTTTTTGGCTTGGAAGGAACAGGTAAGTTACTATTTATTAATGGGAAAAAGTAGGCTCATGGAATTTTGTCTGATCTGTTTTTATTTTCTAAGAGTAAGGATTTGTTTTGGGGTTTTTTTTAGCGCTGTCGAGTCAGCTTTGGCTCCTGGTGACTGCCTGCAGTTTTCTTGGCAAGCTTTTTCAGAAGTGGTTTGCATTTGCCTCTTTCCTAGGGCTGAGTGAAAGCACATAGAACATAGAAATAATAGGGTCAGAAGGGACCAAGCAGGAAACCTTATACTATTCTGGACAAGTGACTGATCCGAAGTTACCCAGTTGGATTTGGGGATAAGGCAGACTAGAATTCACAGTCTCCTGGTTTCTAGTCCAGTGCTTAACCACCATGCCATCAACCTCAGCTCTAATGAGTTAACATTCAAAATCCAACATAAATATTGTTAATAATATTAGGAGAGCTATTAGTAAATTCAGAAGACAAAATCCCTCGAAGGAAATATATTTTCTGTTCGCCATTGCATTATCTCATGTTTTTTTTTTAAATTTAGTATGATGGAACAATGCATTTACAGTATATTGATATCAAGCCTTTGGAAAATGCACTTCATCTAGGGAACTGGTGTGGTATCATGTGGTGTTGGATACTTAGATGTGAATCAGGAATCAGTTCATCAGGGCATCTCTGATGGAAGCCATGTCTTCAGATTCCTCTGCAGAAGATGGGGATAAGGCAGGCCATTTTCTTGCCAGGACCAGGGGCCACATAACCAAACAAGTTGAGCCTGTAAGGTAGAAGTTTGGAGTTCTCAAACCTCCTTTCCCAGAATTTCAATGGATCTTCACCCCCTGAACATACCTCCTTCTTTGGGCTAACAGCTTGGCAGTGCCGCCCACCATTGTCTATTTTTTAGGGAGCACCCCAGTGCAAGAGAAAGACTGAGTAAAAGCTGAACTCACAGTATTCTAGTTCAAGGGTCTCCAAACCTGGCAATGTTAAGCCTCATGGACTTCAGGTCCCAGAATTCCTCAGCCACCCATGTTGGCTGAGGAATTCTGGAGTTGAAGTCCATAAGGCTTAATGTTGCCAAGTTTGGAGACCCCTGTGCTAGTTGTGCAGAGAAATAAAAGGTAAATTAGATGGCGATCCCTGTGCTAGTTGTGCAGAGAAATAAAAGGTAAATTAGACTCAATGCAAGGAAATAAATAGAACCACATTCAATTCCTCGTAGAATGTTTTTATCTATATCTACAAGATATAGCTTCTTGGAAATTCCCAAACTTTAATCAGGGCTCCATTCTTTTCCAGTTTCTTTCTGGCCAGAGTTCTGTCACCAGTTTTAAAAGGATCAAAGAGGGGCTGAGGTGTCTGACTCTTTCTGTATTATTTTCCTCTGTGTCTCACCAGTGCCAGTATGACTGGCAGCCTATAGTATTATGAATGTGTAGCAAACAAGTACATTCCCATTAGGACCCAGTTAAAGATGCTGGAGGATCTGTTTAAAGAATGAGAGAGCTGGTACCGAAGAAGTAGGTGGGGCCAGCCAGCAAAAAAAATGAAATCTGATTTAATTTAATTTCAGTTTAAGTTTAGTTAAAATAATGTGACAAAATATGATTACTACCTGTGTATTTAATAAGACACATAGCTAAACTCATTTGCAAAACAAACAAACAAAAAGGAATTTTAGAGATTTGGTCAGCTTTTTGGCATTCCTGAACTAAAGCTAGGGGTAGTAGTATAATAGCTGACAATTATCCAATAACTGAATCATATTCTGCCAATAGAATATAAACCTGGACAAGTTCTGCCTTTTTATATTCACAAGAATAAGAAACATGTTAATATTATTTTGAGAGATACGTGTACAATGCTAAATATTTGATATGGCAAAAAAGAAAAAAAAAGAATCAGCGACCCGTAAACCATTTCCACTACTAATGAGAATGTGCTCGATTTTTCTATAATAAAATTATAGGATGTACTTAGATATTCAAATAAAATGTTTGTAAGTGAAAAACTGAGTTCCTGACTTCCAAAGAGAGAGATTCATAATATGAAATTATGCATTACACAACTTCTGTTCTTTTCTCATTTCTTCTTCATTGTATACTTAACTTTCTAACATCAATCATGCCTTAATTCTGAATAATCTCATTCATGCCAATGTGGTTATTCTACAGAAAATGGTTTATAAATCTTCAGTTCCTAAAGATTTAGAGACGGGCACTTCTGTCATTGTTAACAATGAGATTCTGCATCTGCTTATGTCTGATGATGGTGTGAATGCTTAGTTATTTGTAGCAAGTAATTTAGACAAGCTTTTAAAACATAAAGAAGTACCAATTTGACTTCTTTGGTCTTCTAGGCGATCAGTGAAGTTATAAAGCTACCTTTTCAAATCAAATGGCATGAAGGTAAAGCTAACTTCTTCCTTTTATCTGAAACACATTGTGCATTTTGCATAAAAAGAGATAATCTCCAACGTGCAAATTCTTAAGCTCCCTAGAAAACATGGTCACTTGGAGATATATTTCTCATATATGCAGAACTCCAGATGAATGGTGTTTTTTTTCCCAGACAGTTCTCTCTCCTTTGATCTCTGTTATTATTTCTTTCTTCAAGTCACATCATTGAAATTCTCCCTGGTTTTGGCTTGAGGATGATGGCCGTGGTTTTCCTTTCCTATTTATTGTACATCAATTCATGAATCAATATCCATGATGCAATATGAATGCATATTGCTTGAAATAACAAAAGGAAATCCTCTTGATTTCTATGAAAGAGGTGTGGTCAACCAGAATTGCATTGTTTTATGCAAAGCCATTTTATGTGCCTCTAGAGACATAGGCAAAGCATAATTCTCTCTCCCCCCTACACACACACACACACACACACACACACGCACACAGAGAGAGATAGAGAGAGAGAGAGACAGAGAGAGAGAGAACATGAAACTAGGAAACAGCCCTTAATTCCATGTACCTTTTATTAGTTTGCTTATTGTAATTGGCTATTAAATACTTTTTTGAAAGTTACATATAACAAATTGCACAATGATGTATAAGCAGAGTAAAACTGAGCAATGATAAACCACATTTCATGCCACACCAGTTTTCTACCAGAATTATTAATTTATTTCTTTTTTCAATTTAATGTTACCTCCAGAAGATTAGGAGCCTGAAGTTCACTTCTTCATGGGAGGAAGCAGACAGCTGTTAATAAGAAGAGCAGATGTATTAAACAGATAATAAGTTTGTGAAAACAAAGGCTTCTCTGGAATATACACCTATATATTTTTTTTACCACTTTTAAAAAGAACAATGCATTGCAAATGTTTCACTAACGAATGAAGGATGTAAATCTTCATAACTCTTTTTCCTGCTGGACAAGACTGGATTCTCTGTCTTGTGATTATCAGAAGAGAAGATGTCCCAAGAATTTAACCTTAACTTACTTAAGGAACTGGAGCAAGAAATTGTTCTAAATGTCCTTTGCCGTGACGAGATGTTGAGAAAACTGGAGGAAGAAAGAGTAAGGTATGCATATCTTGGAATGCCGGCGCTGTTATTTTCTGAGCTGTGAAAGCTAATGTACTGTTCAAAATATATAATACAGTGTCTTTTGAGAACCAAACAAAATAGTACATTAAAATGTACAAGTTTAGTGTCCAAGCTTCTGTGGCACGATAGCAGAAAAACACCCTCTAGCGTTGAAATTTTGAATGAAATAATTTGTAGGAAGAAACTTAAGTGGTTTCATGGATTAATTAAAAAAACGGTGATTTGCTTAACTGCTGCAAAAAAAGTCATAAAAACAGGTCAGTCAAGTGCCCAAATGTCCGTCACAACTTATGATCATCATCGGCATGCTCCATTACTGTCCTTAGATGAGGACTGTGTACCACTTGTTTCCAACTCCTATAGTTCACCTATTGTAATAAAAATGCTAGCTGATGACTTAGTAACTTCTAATTAGATCAGATAAAACCATCAGAGTAAAACTGGTTTCTGTTTGATCAATTTTCTCTTCCCTAAAGACAGAACCAGTCGATCTGCCAATCTCCAGATAACTGGTTCTTTTTCTTCCCCTTTTGTGTAGATTGTTGGATTTACAGGCTCTGCAGCAGTTTGAAGTGGGAGAGTGGTTTGTGTACCTTCTCAACATTTCAAATGGGCAGAAGCAGAGATATTCACAGATCAAGTTCAAAGTATTTTTGTGGGCTTGGGGAGTGAAACTGGTGATTGGGTTGAAGTGCCATCATTCATTGCCTGTGGAGTCAGCTTGGCAACTTTAAGAATTTTGGCAAAAGTAGGCTTTTGATGCTTCCATGCTGATTTTCAACATAATATTCCAAAGCAGTTTACAGTATCAGAAATTTAAATGTTAAGAAAGCATATCATTTAGTAAAGCAACAGTAGTAACTAGCCATCAATCTTTAAACATGAAAACAATTCCATGTTCAAAACCAGTCACTTTTTAAAAATCCATTAAATTCATAAGCCTCCTTAACTAATAATGGATAGATACT
Source organism: Bothrops alternatus (assembly GCA_034064705.1). Classification (NCBI taxonomy): domain Eukaryota; kingdom Metazoa; phylum Chordata; class Lepidosauria; order Squamata; family Viperidae; genus Bothrops; species Bothrops alternatus. The sequence continues at coordinate 9,659,193 of JARGCV010000023.1, forward strand.
GTACTGGACAAGCATATTCTTGAAGGCAAAGTTGCACAAATAATGGGATACTAATAAAAACGTTCTCTAACTCATACTAATAGTAAGATAGATCTTAATGTTTGTGAAATATTACATGCTTGCAGATAGTTCTTCACTATGGTTGGTTTGGTTTATTACAAATATCAGCCCCAAATCATGGGAAACTCCTAACTGATCTTTCAGAAGAACTGAGACCCCATTTAGAACAGAGTAAACAGGTTCATTCAGATTTATCAGCTTTCCCACCAATTAAACTTTCAATTAATTCTCCCTCATCAAAATGGTTTTTCGAGAATGTTAGAGTTTCAAGGTTTCTCAAGGATCAATAGACAAAAATGCATGATAGAACTTGTTTCTGCATTGATGAGGCTAGCTGAGCCATTCTTGACTTGCACAAGAATAGTACCAAGATTTTACATTAGGATCATGTTGCAAAAATGGGAGGGGTGGTCAGGCCCAAGTTTAGAAAGAGGGTTTAGTAGTTTTAAGAGGTGACATTATTAGTGTCACTGACACAATTAACATGAATTTGGGCAAACTTTGGGATACAGAGAAGAACAGGGAGCCTGGCATGCTATGATCCATGGGGTCATGAAGAGCCGGATATGACTTTGCAACTGAACAACAACAAATACAAATCTTGAGTATTTCAAAAAGTTAGACACTCTAGAGTTTTGCCCTTCAAACTCCCCTTCTTAAACTGGCAAAACTGCTAGAGCAGGACTCCAAATTTGTCTCTAACCATTCTGGGAGGTTTAGGGCTCTATATAAGGAATGCTGTCAAATTGCACTTTTTCAGATCCTTTGGAGCCCAAATCTCCAGATCTCTTCCCCGATCCATTTTATTTAGGGATGTAAGAAGGGTTATAAAATAGAATAGAATTTTGCAATGCCTCATATGTGGAAACATTGAGAAATATATAAATATTCTAAGAACGGGAGCAGATTGCCAGATTACCAGCCAGGACAAATTGGAACCTGCCTAATGTCAAGTCATTCAGATCAGTCAAGCCATGCAGCTCAAGAATCTATTTTTCATGAGAATCTGTAAGTTGACACCCTTCCTTGGTCTTTTTGTGCCCTGAACACATAAGAACCAAATTAAAATAGATCCAACTACTCAGAATCACCTAAAATGGCTTGGAATTAGGATGCTATCATCTTCTCCAAAACTTTGTTCAAGAATGGGCTATTAAACATTCTGGGGTATTTGATATTTTTCATTGGAGGTTTAGTAAAAGGATTCATCTCCATGGAAGTCAGAGTATCACAATTCACAGCTACAGCTTAATAATATTTAGATGACTTGGAATTTGTAGTGCTGGTACATGTCCCACCTGGCAAATGTGTGAATATTTTTATTTCTTTCTGGTCAACTATAGGAAACTGAAAACCCAACTGCAGCAACTTTGGCGTAAAGGAACAAAAAGTGCCAGCTATGATTCTCAGAAACGGTCTTGTGCCTGTTGTCAGAAGTTGTTTGGAATCCTGTTCGATAGAGGAGCAGTGTGCAAAGGATGCAGCCATTATATATGCTCTCAATGTCGCGTTACTCTAAATGCCTTTCTGTGGAAATGCACTGTCTGCTGTGCTTCTGAGTACGAACCTACCTTACTTTAATACAGGGGTCTTCAAACTTGGCTCTTTTATGACTTGTGGACTTCAATGTCCAGAATTCTTCAACCAGCATGCCTGGATGAGGAATTCTGGCACGCTGGTTTAATAAATGAATTTTTCACACTTAGGACTGTTGCAGCATCCCCATGGTCATGTGATTTACATTTGGACGCTTGACAAGTACTCACATTTATGATGGTTGTAGTGTCCCAGGGTCATGTTATCTCCCTTTTGCAACATTCTGACAAGCAAAGTCAATTGGGAAACCAGGTGCACTTAACAACCGGGTTACTAATTTAGGAATTGCAGTGATTCACTTAACAAATGTGGTGAGAAAAGTTGTAAAATGGGGCAAAACTCACTTAACAAATTTCTCACTTAGCAACATAATTTTTGGGCTCAATTGTGGTCATAAGTTAAGGGCCACCTGTGTATATTTTACCTCTATTTGGGGAATCAGATTTATAGGAATTTCCAAATAGCCAGCCGCTGAAAATGGCAGAAGGGCTTGAGAAAGTGTTAAGTCTGCCATTTCAGAAGGAGGACTGGAAAAACCGTTTCCTGTGGAAGAAATATAAAAGGCTGAGAGTGGGTATATGTATGAGCTGATTTTCAGGAAAAACTACTTTTGTTTCATTTATTGATAAAATTGTTATAGAGCTGGGATGTTGGTGTTTGATGGTGTTTGAATGGAGGTTCAAAAATAAACGGCAGCTATAGGGACTCTGGATATGAATTAGCGTAGGATTTGAAAAGAAGGGGGTTTTATATGCTTGTGCAAAATCACAGAACACATAACTGATTATGCAAGAGCTGATGTTCCACTGCTCTTGATTACCATGATGGAACTGATTTGGTTTGATTTTTTAAAAATAATTAGCCCATTTATGTCTCCAAAAATCCTCCTTGAAAAAGGCATGTATAAAATTCAAATAAATACTTATTTTGTTTTTTGCAGGGCTATTAAAGTGAAAACAGGCGAATGGTTCTTTGAGGAGCGAGCAAAGAAATTCCCCACTGAAGGTACCAAATAAAAAAACAGAAGCATTAAGTCATATGCAAGATAAATTGATTACTTTGATAAGTTTCTCTTTCTAATTCATGTTTTATCTTAGCAAAAACAGTCTTCTGGAAAGTAAATCTATGAATTTGGAAATTTCAGAGTGCAATTTTATTGAGCTATAATAGTAGTAATTGTATTGAATTATTTAAATTCACCCTGCCTTAGCTATAAATATATGCATTTGTCATAGCTAATAACAACCGTGACTGATGGAAATATGGAAGTATTCACTGCTTATGTAAAAGAGAAGCAACAGAAGTGAAAGTAGAGATAAACCCAAGAAAACCAGCATTGTCCACTGGTGAAGATGCTGTCACCGGATCGGAGAGACCCAGATTAGATTCACTGACCTATTCAGCCACAGATCTCCCTGGCCAGATTTCCCTTGCAGGCCAATGTAGCCCATGAGTTGCTGCTGTGAGGGTAGAATATATGCCACCTGTACCTCTCAGAAAAATGGTGGGGCAGAAATAAAAAAAAATAAGTGAGGTATCATTAAAATTAAGGAACTTGTTTATTTGCTGCTGACCAGGAGATCAATTTCCCATTGACTTTCTGCAATAGAAGAAGCAAAAGGTGACCAAGTGTTGTGCCAAGGAAGTTATGATTGCCTCTCAGTAGCCACATGGTCTCCTTCATAGAAAGTATATTCTTGGAGAGTTATTCCCACATTGCTTTCATCTAGTACTGTTATGTCTGGCCACTCCCAGCTCATTAAAATCCACATAAAGATGTCTTTAATAGTTTTTAATTAACACATTTCAAACGAAGTCATTTCAAAGCAAACTGCTGGCATTATTTTGGCTGGAACGGCCAACACTGAGTTATTTACATTTAGGATAGATATGCTATCCTCTCACCTTCCAATTAAAAACACTCTTTCTTTATCACATTGTCCAAGACCTCATTATTTTTCGGGAGGTTTCAAAAACACCAGAAAACTCCGTTTCAACTCACTGCGAAAGTTTCCATGCCAATCTCTAATTAACGTTGCTCGTGACAAAGGCTTAATTTCTCTCTCCTCCTCTAATACAGTTTCCGATACGTCACTTCCTTTTTCTACTTAACTGAACCCTCCTCCTATTAACCCTTCGAACTCTCGGATCCAGCCATACATTCTCCTGTTCCAAGTCTGATTCTGCACCTTGAGACTCCGATGCAGACTGCATCTCAATCTCCTCCCTGTCTGTCTCGGCTGCCGGGAGGGGAAAGCACCCAGAGGGGCCTGGCTTGGCTGCCGGGAGAGGCAAACACTCAGAGGGGCCTGGCTCGGCTGCCGGGAGGGGCAAACACTCAGAGGGGCCTGGCTCCCCCTCCTCATCCTCCGACACCTCCCCAGCTGGTCCAGAGACACCCACAACAAGTACAAGACATTTGCTGAAGGATTTCCTTACCAAGGTGCACCTTTCTCTGGTGGCAAATTCTACCTGGGCAGTAGGGCACAATATTTTCCAAAACACAGAACAATGACAATCTTGCAGGATCCAGTCTGGGCTGGTTACCAAGACCAGAGGTTTAGTCTTCTGAGCTTTCAGATTTGTGTTGGAAAATTCTCTTTCTTCAGAATGTGTTTTTTGGGCTATTCTATGCATAGTATTTATATGGAGCCTGATTGTGTGTGGCTTTTTAGTTGTTGAAGTTGTAATTAATAACCAGTCATCAACACCCTAATCAACAATTAAAAAACCACACACAACCAGGCACCACATAAATACGATAGATAGAATAACCCAAGGCACATATTCTGGTAGAGAGTAGTTCCCTGGTGATGGGTTCCAGCACAAATCTGAAAGCTTGGAAGACTAAACCTCTGGTCCCAGTGGCTGACCCAGACTGGATCCTGCAACATTATCCTGGGACACATATATTTGTTTTCATTCATAATGATAGCCTTCTTGGTTCATGGGTGGAAAAACACAACATTCATACAAAGGGATCTTTTTTTTTAACATGCTGAGAATTCAAATTCCTCCAGTCCCTAAATAGTGTCAGATGAAAGAAATCAGGAACCAAAATAGAGTTCAAATGTACTACAAGTTTAGTCCATGCTACTTATACACAAGAATCTGATCTACCAATGGTCAAGGCAAATTGGTGCCAGGTAAGAGTTAATGGACTTCAAGAGGGGCCAGACTTAGAGACTCCAAACTGATAATGTGTTTGACCCTGACATCAGGCTCACACTGGTCATCTCCTACAGTAATATTATAATGAATTGATATATTTTTTAAATTTAGCATATCACATAAGTTTACTCTCTGCCTTTCCTCTGCGTTGTTTTCTAAGTCATCTTTAATTTTGATCTTTGTGAGGCTAGATGCATATGTGCTTTGCCTGCGACAGGAGACAGATGGGGGATAGATGTCCTTTGTGTTTTCAGAAGTGAAATTTTTGAGTTTTGAGATTTTTAAGAAGAGGCTAACTAGACAGTTACTTGTCTAAGACGGTATAGGTTCTCCTACTTGAGCAGGGGGCTGGACTAGAAGACCTCCAAAATCCCTTCCAGCTCTATTCTATTCTAAAAGTGTAAATATGACTTTAAACAGCAGACTTTATTGACTCAAGTTGCTTTAAAACACTTTAAATTTGCTTGCTTTTGTCCGACAGAGTTGTGGAGAATGTAAAGGCTTGCACAATATTTGTGCCATTGTGGTTGGCCCATGTTCTGCTTAAATATGGATGTGGGTTGTTTTTCTTCAAGGGCAATCATACCCTTCCTTTTTTAAAAAAAAGCTATCGTGAGAATTTTCTTAAGTGGAAGTTTCTATACACACTCGTCAAAACTGCCTATACCAAATATCAGTGCTTAGTTGGCTTCCCTCCCCCACCATCATTAATTCCAGAGCATTTGTCTTGGAGAAATACTGGAAAATAGAGGTCAAATTAAGTTCTGTTCTAGCTGCAAAAAAGCGGAATTTATCCAAAGGTATTGCTAGTGTTGAGACATAGAAGGTGATGAGAAACAGTTGCATATGTTTTTAGTGTTTTTTTTTAAATGATAGAAAAGGGAAGAAAGAAAATGCAATTTAAAGGTGGCACAAGAAAAAGAGGAAATCATGAAAACAAATTAGTTCTATTACTATTTTTTAAAAAAATAATAGGAAAATAATCTATAGGTAAATTTTAATTACATTGCAAATGCATATGTTAAACAGTATTTATAGGATATATATATATGTATGTATGTATGTATGTATGTATGTATATATATATATGTATGTATGTATGTATGTATGTATGTATATAATTTCTGATATAGCTATTTCGAGTTTCTTAACTCTCTTCAGTCAGACTCACCCTTCTGGGATTCGAACCTGGGCAGTCTGCATGCTAAGCAGATGCTTTAACCTATTGAGCCACAAGTTCTCTCCCGCTTTGTCAGTAGTCAGGGAGTAAGGATATGTGTCAAGTGTTTATTTTTTAGATTGCACCCTGTAAACCCAAATATGGGAGGAAAGAATCATTCTTTCCTTTTGCTTGTTTCAGCTCAACCCAGAGCCATCCAGCAAGCACAAATATATATATGTTGTTTAAAATTGTTGACAAAGAAATAAGGGAATTTCTGATATAGCTATTTCGAGTTTCTTAACTCTCTTCAGTCAGACTCACCCTTCTGGGATTCGAACCTGGGCAGTCTGCATGCTAAGCAGATGCTTTAACCTATTGAGCCACAAGTTCTTTCCCGCTTTGTCAGTAGTCAGGGAGTAAGGATATGTGTCAAGTGTTTATTTTTTAGATTGCACCCTGTAAACCCAAATATGGGAGGAAAGAATCATTCTTTCCTTTTGCTTGTTTCAGCTCAACCCAGAGCCATCCAGCAAGCACAAATATATATATGTTGTTTAAAATTGTTGACAAAGAAATAAGGGAATTTCTGATATAGCTATTTCGAGTTTCTTAACTCTCTTCAGTCAGACTCACCTTTCTGGGATTCGAACCTGGGCAGTCTGCATGCTAAGCAGATGCTTTAACCTATTGAGCCACAAGTTCTCTCCCGCTTTGTCAGTAGTCAGGGAGTAAGGATATGTGTCAAGTGTTTATTTTTTAGATTGCACCCTGTAAACCCAAATATGGGAGGAAAGAATCATTCTTTCCTTTTGCTTGTTTCAGCTCAACCCAGAGCCATCCAGCAAGCACAAATATATATATATGTTGTTTAAAATTGTTGACAAAGAAATAAGAGAATTTCTGATATAGCTATTTCGAGTTTCTTAACTCTCTTCAGTCAGACTCACCCTTCTGGGATTCGAACCTGGGCAGTCTGCATGCTAAGCAGATGCTTTAACCTATTGAGCCACAAGTTCTCTCCCGCTTTGTCAGTAGTCAGGGAGTAAGGATATGTGTCAAGTGTTTATTTTTTAGATTGCACCCTGTAAACCCAAATATGGGAGGAAAGAATCATTCTTTCCTTTTGCTTGTTTCAGCTCAACCCAGAGCCATCCAGCAAGCACAAATATATATATGTTGTTTAAAATTGTTGACAAAGAAATAAGGGAATTTCTGATATAGCTATTTCGAGTTTCTTAACTCTCTTCAGTCAGACTCACCCTTCTGGGATTCGAACCTGGGCAGTCTGCATGCTAAGCAGATGCTTTAACCTATTGAGCCACAAGTTCTCTCCCGCTTTGTCAGTAGTCAGGGAGTAAGGATATGTGTCAAGTGTTTATTTTTTAGATTGCACCCTGTAAACCCAAATATGGGAGGAAAGAATCATTCTTTCCTTTTGCTTGTTTCAGCTCAACCCAGAGCCATCCAGCAAGCACAAATATATATATGTTGTTTAAAATTGTTGACAAAGAAATAAGGGAATTTCTGATATAGCTATTTCGAGTTTCTTAACTCTCTTCAGTCAGACTCACCCTTCTGGGATTCGAACCTGGGCAGTCTGCATGCTAAGCAGATGCTTTAACCTATTGAGCCACAAGTTCTCTCCCGCTTTGTCAGTAGTCAGGGAGTAAGGATATGTGTCAAGTGTTTATTTTTTAGATTGCACCCTGTAAACCCAAATATGGGAGGAAAGAATCATTCTTTCCTTTTGCTTGTTTCAGCTCAACCCAGAGCCATCCAGCAAGCACAAATATATATATGTTGTTTAAAATTGTTGACAAAGAAATAAGGGAATTTCTGATATAGTTATTTCGAGTTTCTTAACTCTCTTCAGTCAGACTCACCCTTCTGGGATTCGAACCTGGGCAGTCTGCATGCTAAGCAGATGCTTTAACCTATTTAATCCCTTATTTCTTTGTCAACAATTTTAAACAACATATATATATTTGTGCTTGCTGGATGGCTCTGGGTTGAGCTGAAACAAGCAAAAGGAAAGAATGATTCTTTCCTCCCATATTTGGGTTTACAGGGTGCAATCTAAAAAATAAACACTTGACACATATCCTTACTCCCTGACTACTGACAAAGCGGGAGAGAACTTGTGGCTCAATAGGTTAAAGCATCTGCTTAGCATGCAGACTGCCCAGGTTCGAATCCCAGAAGGGTGAGTCTGACTGAAGAGAGTTAAGAAACTCGAAATAGCTATATCAGAAATTCCCTTATTTCTTTGTCAACAATTTTAAACAACATATATATATTTGTGCTTGCTGGATGGCTCTGGGTTGAGCTGAAACAAGCAAAAGGAAAGAATGATTCTTTCCTCCCATATTTGGGTTTACAGGGTGCAATCTAAAAAATAAACACTTGACACATATCCTTACTCCCTGACTACTGACAAAGCGGGAGAGAACTTGTGGCTCAATAGGTTAAAGCATCTGCTTAGCATGCAGACTGCCCAGGTTCGAATCCCAGAAGGGTGAGTCTGACTGAAGAGAGTTAAGAAACTCGAAATAGCTATATCAGAAATTCCCTTATTTCTTTGTCAACAATTTTAAACAACATATATATATTTGTGCTTGCTGGATGGCTCTGGGTTGAGCTGAAACAAGCAAAAAGAAAGAATGATTCTTTCCTCCCATATTTGGGTTTACAGGGTGCAATCTAAAAAATAAACACTTGACACATATCCTTACTCCCTGACTACTGACAAAGCGGGAGAGAACTTGTGGCTCAATAGGTTAAAGCATCTGCTTAGCATGCAGACTGCCCAGGTTCGAATCCCAGAAGGGTGAGTCTGACTGAAGAGAGTTAAGAAACTCGAAATAGCTATATCAGAAATTCCCTTATTTCTTTGTCAACAATTTTAAACAACATATATATATTTGTGCTTGCTGGATGGCTCTGGGTTGAGCTGAAACAAGCAAAAGGAAAGAATGATTCTTTCCTCCCATATTTGGGTTTACAGGGTGCAATCTAAAAAATAAACACTTGACACATATCCTTACTCCCTGACTACTGACAAAGCGGGAGAGAACTTGTGGCTCAATAGGTTAAAGCATCTGCTTAGCATGCAGACTGCCCAGGTTCGAATCCCAGAAGGGTGAGTCTGACTGAAGAGAGTTAAGAAACTCGAAATAGCTATATCAGAAATTCCCTTATTTCTTTGTCAACAATTTTAAACAACATATATATATTTGTGCTTGCTGGATGGCTCTGGGTTGAGCTGAAACAAGCAAAAGGAAAGAATGATTCTTTCCTCCCATATTTGGGTTTACAGGGTGCAATCTAAAAAATAAACACTTGACACATATCCTTACTCCCTGACTACTGACAAAGCGGGAGAGAACTTGTGGCTCAATAGGTTAAAGCATCTGCTTAGCATGCAGACTGCCCAGGTTCGAATCCCAGAAGGGTGAGTCTGACTGAAGAGAGTTAAGAAACTCGAAATAGCTATATCAGAAATTCCCTTATTTCTTTGTCAACAATTTTAAACAACATATATATATTTGTGCTTGCTGGATGGCTCTGGGTTGAGCTGAAACAAGCAAAAGGAAAGAATGATTCTTTCCCCCCATATTTGGGTTTACAGGGTGCAATCTAAAAAATAAACACTTGACACACACACACACACACACACACACACACACACACACACACATATATATATATATATAAATTTATTTAAATTGCTAACCCAGAGCCATCCGCAGGAACAAGTATATATATATGTTTTTATTTAAATTGCTAACAAAGAATAAGGGAGAACTGGGATAGCTATTTCGAGTTTCTTAACTCTCCTCAGCCAGAACTTATACTTGTTCCTGCGGATGGCTCTGGGTTGAGCTGAAACAGGGTAAAAGAAAGAAGATTTCTTTCTCCCATATTTGGGTTTACAGGGTGCAATTTAAAAAGAAACACTCGATATACATCTCTTCCCTCCCTGATACTGCTAACAAAGTGAGACAGAGCCTGTGGTCTAGAGGTTAATACAACTGCCTAACATGCAGACAGCCCAGGTTTGAATCTCAGAAGGGTAAGTTCTGGCTGAGGAGAGTTAAGAAACTCGAAATAGCTATCCCAGTTCTCCCTTATTCTTTGTTAGCAATTTAAATAAAAACATATATATATATACTTGTTCCTGCGGATAGCTCTGGGTTGAGCTGAAACAGGTAAAAGAAAGAAGATTTCTTTCTCCCATATTTGGGTTTACAGGGTGCAATTTAAAAAGAAACACTCGATATACATATATATATAAATCTAGCTATATAATTAAAGTAAAACCCCTAAAAGAAGTCAGTATTATTTTTATTTGTAAAGGTACTGTCTTATCCCATTTTGACATAATGTCACGCTCCTGATATCATTGTCCACCTGGATGATACTTGGATGCCTCAGATTGCTTCTTTCTTCTCTTCAGCAGCTCTTGCTAGACTTTTGGATGGGTGTGAGTGTAATGGGAAAACTCCCAGGAAAGTCCAATTATGTATGTGTCAAAAGATGTCTTCCAGAACATTGGTTTTTCAACTAGATTACTTTATATCAATCTTTTCCCCACCTCAAGATATACAGGTTGTTTCTTGGCCAGATGATTGGGAATTATGTAATATCAAATTCTATAAAATAAAGAGGGAATCAACTTGGGGAAGATAACGTTTCCTATACTGACGGCTTAAAAAGGAGAAAACTGAATTTTTGAATAGAGAAATTTGGTAATCAACAGTGATTTGTTCTTTCATCAGAACAAAGATGTTGACTTTCACAACTGTCTAAATGTACAAGGTGACTCATATAATTCCATGTTTTCCTAGAAAAATATTGGACTCCTAGCAGTTTTCAGTGCAAATTATTGATCACTGAATTTATGAATGAATTCATAAATTATTTTATGAATTCAAACAGTGCCCTCTCTTGGACCTTTATCATAATGCCAAATAAATTATTCAATTTTAATGCAATTGAATGTAATATAATCATTATTACGGTAAAGTTTAGGAAAAACATGTTAAATTATTAAAAGCTCATACTAATCCAGTTCCAAAATGCAGTGTAATATTAAACTGTCCTGTCAGAGAAAGGACTTCCCTTAGCATAGAACTACCATATCTACAGTATACGTGAACTATAGAAGTCCTGACAACCAATAAATAAATCTTTCTATGATCATCTGTTTGCATCTTTACAATCCAGATATAGCAAAATCATATTAGCAGAATTGATAAAGAAGATTCTTCCTCATATTTGTGCCTTCAAAATTTGCTTTGCAGGTATAGAGATGCCCTGCAGTAGATTGGGATGGAAGCATTTAGTTGTAAATGTTGAATTCTACTCATTTAGTCTTGAATATCACCCAGAATTAGAATTCAAATAAACTCAAATAGTCTTGTAGACACGTTTTCACAAACTGATTTCTCAGTCTTGAAAAATGAAGAAAAATGAATGGGAAATAGTATCTCTTGATAAAAAACATATCTAAACTTTGGAACAGTAACCAGAAACTGAATAAACGTAAAAGCTGGTCCAGAAGTAACCTTCTACCCATGATTGTGCTTATGTCCCATTGAAATTAGATGATTTCAATATGTTTGGCTGCAGATGTATAAAGAGATAAACCTTAGTTACAACTCTCTTGAAGCCAAAATAATTTAACAGATTAGTAAGTATTAATAATAGCAATAATTATTATCTGTTAATAGCTCTTAGGTTCAGTTTACAGTATTTATTACTGATATACTTGACACAATGTTAAATATAAGGAACTGCAGAAAATAGGATAATACATCAGTTTTATGTTTTCATGGAAAACTAATCACCTACACTTTCATTTACTGCTTAATCATAAATTAATTTTAAAATGTCAGTACAAATGCCTTTTTATCTATTGTAATGCTTTGTGGCAATGGCATGGTATTTCTCATATAGTGCAAGAACCTTATTTGAAAAACAAGTTACCTATCTGATGGGCAGAAATAAATGATCTTTTAGAAGAGATTTCCAGGCTGCATTTCAACTGACATATGCGACTTGACTAATCATGACAAACATAAGAAAATAAATTCAGTCCAGCAACTAATGCTAGCCTCACTAGTAACATGGAAATTTGGTGAGAGTAGAAGTAGAAAGAAAAATCTTTAATAAAAGGACCTGTTCAACAAATGGACAGATAGCTCTAGGTATTCACGGCCTAGTCGGGAACATCCCCAAATCCCAAATCAAATTATTGAAAATGGTCTATCACTCTTCGCCATTCCCCAAACTTCTGATAATAACCGCTTCACTTCCACGGCTCAAAAGGAAATTATGAAATTATTTTATGAATGCCAAATTATTGCTTCATTAAATCTATTATTGACTATTACAACTTTTCACATAATTGGTTATCTGGCATTTAATCTAACATTTTCATATTAATTGGCCATTTTCTCTGTCACTGAGCTAGAACCTCTTCTTAATTTAATAAACTATATAAATACTATAAATAAAATACTCTTTATTGCTTTTTAAGTACAGTAACTCATCAGAGCTATGATGATAATAGTAATGATAGAAGGAGAATAGATTTGATGCACATAATGAGAAGGAGAATAGATTTGATGCACATAATGATGAAAAGATGCTTCACAATGACCATTTTATGAAATTTCCAAATTCAGATGAACAGAAATCATATGCTGGCCACTACAATAGTTGAAGAAAAGCTCTATAATGTTTACTTATAAATGTGATGATATTAAATGACACTAGACTAGCTCAAAAGAAACTGGAAAGGATTGTAAAATATTTGGACTGAACAAATGAATTACAAAGACAATGGACTAAACCAGCAACATTTTCCCTCATAATTATTGGAACATTAGGAATTATAACAATGCAGTTGTAAAAACAACTGACAAAATTGAAAGTATTTGACCTCATTTACAAAAAACAAGAACTATACACACATATATTATGGTGATATTTGAACAATTCTTAGGCTTTGGGATAAAACTTGAATTGACCCTAAACTATCAAGGCAGCATTTTTTCAGAAGAGAAATCATCATCAACCTCATCCTTTATTTGCAGTCTGGCTTGGTTAACAATTAATCTAAGTATTTAAAAAAGCTCCTGCATTTAGCCTTTGGAACGTTAATTCTACTTCCTGTCACAAAAATCCTTTTCTCAACTTTGTAGGTGTGTGAATAGGATCATTTCATTATTTAAAGCTAAGGGTCTGAATTTTTGGGCTGCTTAGTTTGTGAAGTAAATTTGAAGAAGCCATTTCTGTTGATTTAACTACTGATCAAACTGATTAAAGCTCTCAGTTCTGGTGAGATCTTTTCCTCCAGTAGCTGTTCTTCTTAGGAACAACAGAAGTTGAGTTTTTCTCCATTCATTCTTAAATGTCCAATTTTTATGACTCTAGTTCTGGTATTACAGGTTAGGTTGATTTATACAGAAGCTCTCTTTGTATATAGATTAATGAAATCTGCAGTAGCATAGCTACTGCCAGAAGACTAGCATATACACACACTTCCCTGTTTTACTGGCACACATGTTATGAAAGATCATGTGATTAACCAGTGTGAGAAAATAATTTTTATTGACAGCTTAGATGATTATGCCAAAGAATTTTTTTCTATATTGTTAATGATTTACCTGATGCAGAATGGTTTTCTTTGTGGACAGATATAAGAACACATTCCAGATGTAATTGTTAATAATCAATGCTTTTATTGCTACACACCATTCATCATTTGCAACATTGATTGAATCACATGGGTTGACTATGTTTTAGTTGACTATCCGTAGTTTTATAATCAGTGAGATTTTTTTCTAGCACTACTTGTACTGAAAAGTTGTACAATATTTAAATGGTGTTACATAATGAAAGTTGCTTCTTTTCATTTCATTGTCTTGCCTTATTGGTGTTTACTACTTTTTATTTTTTTCTGCTATAATTGAGGTCTCCATAATCCATTACAATACAGGGGGTTGAACAGAAACAGGAAGAGAACATTTTAAACCACAAACATTTTCATATTGGCAATAACAAGTACTAAAAATGGTTGATAAAAATGGCTACATCTACTAAAAAAAAAATTGGCATGCGAGTAGAAGTTTATTGCTATCAGTGACCTTGAGTTCTTTTCATTCTTGATAGGTAGATATGAAACTGCTGGAGCAAAACTCTTGAAATCTTATCAGAAATTAAGGTAAGGACAAGGAGGTTGACGTGTCCTACAGACGTTTGATGTAGTACTAAGTGCGTATTATCCCGTGCAGGAAGCCTGTTGAAGCTTCTAGTGAATGTGAGTGGAGTATGCATTTCATTGCCATGGATTCTCTTTACATATAGAACTTGTACAACATCAGCCATAGCAGCATTTTACAACTTGGCCTCATTCAGATATATATATATATGACTTGCAATTCTTGGAATTTCTAAGTCCAACTTTAGAAAGGCTTAAATATAAGACGTCTGTGGCAAACTGATTCATGAAATCGCCATGTCCAAATATTTACCTGGGGAAATTGTTTCAGTTTTCCTTGTGTTACTTTTCAAGCCACTAAAACACTGCCTTTTATTTCAGTGTTGCAGTCTAGACAAGTGTTTCGGTGTGGCTCTGTAATTATAGCTTTTGCTATAGCCACAACTCCAACAACACTGGGGGTAGGGGAGGAATAAAGGGGCGTCTCTTTAACACTGTGGCCCTTGATACTGTAGGCCAGGGGTAGCTGGCTCAGGAATTCTGGGAGTTGAAGTCCATGAGTCATAAAAGATCCAAGGTTGCCTACCCCTGCTGTAGGCTGTTCTTGCAAAGTTGATAAGGGGGATTAAGTTGTAAAGTTTTGTTTTGGTTTCATTGAAAAAGTTAAAGGTTAAAAAGCTTAAAGCTTAAAAATAAATAGCAAGGCCAACAAGAATGCGATTGACAGATCGTAAATAGTATTACCTCTTGAATGTTGAAGGTAAACTGGGGAGTTGGCTTTCAATCACATATTTAGTTTCAATCCTGATATCCTTTTCTACTATTATTTAAGAATCATTTTAATTTGAATTGAAATGCAAATGTTACAATTTAAATGCAATGTCATATTTCACACAGATAAAACAAGCACGTTTTAAATGAGATTTCCGTGGCATTTCATGTCCTAATGTTTCAGTCACAGACATGATCTCAGTGACAAATGTCCTAATTCCATGTTTTAATCACAGAGATGATCTAAGTGACAAAAGTGACAACCCTCCCCCCCAAACCACAGAATCTTTAAATATTCTTTGCAGGCTACATACATGATTTACCATGAGTCTAGTTTTACCAAAGGTAGAATTTTAAACATTTCTGATGGGTCTTATCTCTGAATGATTAAGCTATGTTGTATTCAGGTACAGGTAGATGCAGGTAGATGCATGACAACTGATTCATATTTATGACGGTTGCAGTGTCCTGGGGTCATGCTATCACCTTTTGTAACTTCCTGACAAGCAAAATCAATGGGGAAGCCAGATTCACTTAACAGCTGTGTTAATATTTTAACAACTGCAGTAATTCACTTAACAAATATGGCAAGAAAAGTTGTAAATTGGAGAAAACTCACTTAACAAATTTCTCACTTAACAACATGAATTCTGGGCTCAGTGGTGGTCATAAGCCGAGGACTACCTCTAAATTCACATCATGGGTAGGCAACGTTTTAGACAAGCAGTGGGTGGTTCTATTGCCAAAGCGATAGGCAGTAGAAGCAGTGGTGAGATTCAGCCGGTTCACACCACTTTGGCAGAACCGGTAGCTATTTTTTTGTTGCCCAGGCCCAGAATGGACTTCCGGAAGTGGCATCCACACAGAGAACCGGTTGTTCACACATTTGAATCCCACCACTGAACAGAAGGAAGACACTGAGAAGCTGGGGTATATATATATATTTGTTATCATTTGGACATCTTATTAGACACTTGAGCCAACAATTTCCATTCAATGGCAAATGTGAAGGTAAAAATAGCGAAGTCAAATAGCTTATGAATGCCCTCAGATGTTACTAACATGCTGTTATGTCCACAAGGAAGTGTTGTGAGTGCTATTCTTTGTGTTGACTTTAAGAGGATTGAGTTGGGAGAAACTTCAGCATTTTTGAGAAACTGATAATATTAATTTCAAACCACCATGATAATCGGTTCCTTTGCTAATGCCACTGGGGAAGCTGTGAGAATAAATGTTTATCTACCCATGAGTAGATGGACAGATGAACCTATTCCAAACTAAGGTTCTATGTTCCTATAAATCTTAGGTCAATCTTAGCTTATTTCTCACTTCAAGAAGTAGTTCTTGCTCTTTGTTTGAACTGGGAAGTTACTGTAGGCTGAGAAGATTTATCTCCTAAGTTTTACCTTTATTTCATTTTCTTAGTTCTTCCTAAGAAGTCTTCATGATCCTTTGCAATCCTTTAAGTTTCAGATGGAGATTTTAATGTATTTAATAGCTTGGTATTTGGTTTCTAAAGTTAGTTGTTAATGTTAATAGTGCAAAATACCACACAAGCAAAATAAAGAGAAAGCAGTGCATTTTGTACAGGTAGTCCTCGATTTATGACCGCAATGGAACCCCAAATTTCCACTATTAAGCAAAAGAGTGGTTAAATGAGTTTTATCCCATTTTACAACCTATCTTGCCACAGTTGTTAAGTGAATCACTGCAGTTGTTAAGTTAGTAACATGGCTGTTAGGTGAATCTGGCTTCCCCACCGACTTCGCTTGTAAGAAGGTCATAAAAGTGGATCACATCTATCAGAAATTTGAACTAGTTGCCATGTCCAGATGTTGATCACGTGACCATGGGGATGCTGTAATGGTCGTAAGTGTGGAAGCTGGTCAGAAGTCACTTTTTTTAGTAATGTTATAACTTTGAACGGTCTCTAAATGGACTGTTGTAAGTTGAGGACTTGCTGTATTGTATTTTATGTAGGTAACTTTTCATTATTATTTTATTCTAAATATTGGGTAGAAAGACTGAATTCCTGAATTCCAGAATTCCTGAATTTTAGAATTCCTGAATTCTAAAATTTGGGATAAATAATGAAATATGAAGGAGACAATTCTGGAAATGCAGCAGATATATTTGCCAATTGTTTTATAATAATAATAATAATAATAATGATGATGATGATGATGATGATGATGATAATATTGGAAGGGACCTTGGAGGTCATCTAGTCCAACCCCCTGCTCAGGCAGGAAACTCTATACCATTTTAGACAAATGGCTGTCCAGTCTCTTCTTAAAGACTTCCAGTGTTGGAGCATTCACTGCTTCTGGAGGCAGGTTGTTCCACTGGTTAATTGTTCTAACTGTCAGGAAGTTTCTCCTTAGTTCTAGGTTGCTTCTCTCCTTGATTAGTTTCCATCCGCTGCTTCTTGTCCTGCCTTCAGGCGCTTTGGAAAATAGCTTGACTCCCTCTTTTTTGTGGCAGCCCCTGAGATATTGGAACACTGCTATCATGCCCCCCTCAGCCTTCTCTTCATTAAACATTTTGTTTATGTTTTTTTTCCCCTTAAAACTCTTAGCAAAGTATCGGTGATTCCTCCAACTCCTCCACCTTTTGCTGAATCCGCCAACAGAATAAACATATTGGTAATGTATCACTCTACATTCTGTTCGACCAATCACCTACTTATTCAAAAAGCTTTCAGCTATCATTGATTTTGCGCTTAATATGTTTTCTTTAATTTTATACGTTTTTTATCTGGTAGTCTCCAGAAACTGATCTCTATGCATGATTAATTTTTTTCAGCCTAACATAATAGGCATAGCTATTAATTTGTATGATCAGCCATGTATTAACAATTAAGTATGAGATAGGGAAGAGACTAAATTTAAAGAACAAAAATAGATAGGAGGGCTCCCTCTCTTCATGCTGTTCATTTTTCTGCCATCCATCTTTTCCAATGTTAATCATGATCAGGTAAAGGAAGTGAATGTCTCTGAGAAGGAGGCTGCAGTAACAGATAGAGGTCCACTATCACCTGGGATACACATAAAATCCTATCAACCGAGACAACACTGAATAAGCTGTATTTTCTGTAACTATCTCATTGTCCACTTCCTATTTGATGTTCAGTTTGCCCTTCATTTCATTTATTTACTCTTCTTTTTGTCTTGAACAATAACCATGCTACAGTCATTTTCTACAGCATTTTTTTCCTTAATTTGGAAAGGAAGTAATTTTGATTGCTTTTTGTTTAGTCTGAACTTCCTCTTCCACACTCAGAAATATTACAGTACACTCGTTCCCATTGCATAATAGAAGTATTCATGGTTTATTCATCTGTCCCATTTTCATGACAAATTTAATTTAATTAAAATGAGGACGACAAAGTTATTTAGTCTGCATTACTTCTCTTCAGTTTCCCAAGATTAGTTAGCAGTACATACTCTGCAGCCATTTCCCCCCTGAAAATAAGGCAGGGAGCAGTATTTGAAATTCCCATGAGCTAACTCTGAGTCATACTAGTTATAGTGATTGATTACTTATTATTTGTGTGGGGTAAATTTTGCCTCTTTTTTTTGTAATTGGTGAGCTTTGATTCCCATTTTAAGCCTTGCATGCCAAATAAAAATAAGTTCCTTATTTTGAAAGTGACTAAATATTTAAGTTAAAATGGGTTTAAAAATTTTAATGAAGAGAATAGTGATTATTTTTTAAAGTAAAGTAAGAATGTGATTGAAGTAAAGAAAACTAGAAAGTCAATGGTATGTACTGTGATAAAATTTACTGCATTAGAATTCTTAGATTGAATCATGTTTCCTATTTAAATATTTCCAAAAATGAAATATAAAATAATAATCATTTACCAGATCTGAGCAAAAATCCAGATGATCACTAGATGGCAACAAAGTGACAAAAATATAGTGGTTATTTGGGGAGTTTTTTTATAACTCAGATTGGAATATTATCTGATTTATAAGATTACTATGGTAAGCACTGTGATCTTTTAGATACCAAAGGACCAGACAGCATTTGTTTTTCGGCACAAAAGCTGACTGGGTGATTTTGGGCCAGTCGCTATCTCTCAGACCAACCCACCTCACAGGGTTATTGTACAAAAAATAGGAGGAGAAGAAATATTAAGGTAGGTTTGAGTTGGCCAAAATATTTAAAAGGTGGGATAAAATATAATAATAATAATAATACTATAGATCATCTCCTAAATGCTTGGAAACAGGAATTATAGCTCTGTTTCCAAGTTTGCACTTGTGTTTCCTTGACAATTTCAAAGAGGTTATATGTTCCAGGAAACCTTGAAAAGCTAGCTCCATTTTATTTATTTTTTCTTGTCTCTTTCTCTTTCAGAAACTTAATCCAGGTTTCCACAAGTCTATGGAAAACATCTTTCTGTCTTTTACCACACATATCAAAAGTAAGGACCTATACTATTCTGAAATAAGATGTTGTATTAAAAGGATAGATCTAGACATCTGGTAGCTAAAAGAACAGTATTGTAATTTACTACTTATCTTTTGACTTTGGGCGAATTAAAGAAAGAGATTCACAACCAGTATCAAAGGTGCAGCTGACTGAATCTTAGAATCTGGATTGGAACTTCAAGATTTGTAGTGTACAAGGAACAGTAGCCTTCCTTCCTCTCATCCCCCCCAATGCCATTCCTGAAGAAAATAAGAACTTCTCATCTGACACGTCCCTTCTGAGGTAGAATCCAAGGTGGCCATGACACTGGATTAAAGTGTTTCATCATTCATTAACAACGTGTATTAATAGATTCTAGTGAGGTTAGTGAGATTTCTTAGTTATGCCCCTTCTGATTATAGTTACAGCTTGTGGGACTGAATTATTTACCATACTCCAAAAATATACATGCAGAATATGAGATGTTAGACCTGCCCATCATGAAGAATTATTCTTATGTCATTTGAAAGAGTTCCACACACTCCTACCAAGCTAATACAAGTTACAGTCACTTCTAATTTCTGCCCTTTGTGACAATATTAATCAAAGTGGTCAATACAATTTTTAGATTTTCTACTGCTACAACGTTCATTCATTCATTCATAGAAAAATTATATGGCTACCCAACTCACTGTCAATGACTCCGGGTAGCTTACCACAATACAAACCCACTAAAAACAACAACAGCAAAGACCTATAACCCCACCTTCATATCCTGGTGACAGAAATCAAACTAATCATTTGATGGGCCCCATTCCACTTTGGGGTCCAAGGCCCATTGGCAAAGCCAGGTTTTCAGGGCCTTGTGAAAGAGTGTCAAAGTGGGGGAAAATCTTATCTTGGGGGGGGGATGATATTCTTAAGACATCTTATGCAATAAAAATTCACATATAATTTGCACCTATGCTTATTTGAGAAATAATTGGAACAGGGACCCCCCCACTTATCAACAAGTTTACTGTTAAGTCAAACGTAGAGCTACATAAGAGAAAATAAAGAGCAAGTCATGAAGCGTTTTCTAAATTCTTACTCTCAGTCTCTCCAGTTTTAACTCATTCTCTATTCTGTGCCAATGTAGACTGCAGTTCTATACACAACTGCCTCAGAGAAATTTTCAATTAAACTAACTAGGAGTCACTCTTTTGAATTCATACTACTCCTTTGAAGCTGTGCTATGGATAATTGTAATAACAGTAGACTCCTGTCAAAAGAGGACATAATAGAATAAAAATTGTATCCTGTACAGATAGATACTTACTGAAATTGTTACTTTCAGTTTAGACCTACTTTAGGCAGTACTTGCTACCAGGAGCTGATTGTGTGTGTGTTTATTATATGCATGTTGTAGATTCTCTGTTGTGTGCCTGCTCCCTAAATTAAATCCCATTAACCCCAGGATATCTCTAAAACAGGATTTTTCAATATGTGTTCTATGAAGCACTAAGCTTCTGCAAGAACTCAGTGTGATTCCATGAGAGACTTTTCCGTGGACAAAAAAAAGTTTATCCAAATGTAGCCACTTTTTTTTGTTACTAGAGCTTTGTCTTTTGATCTACGATTGATTGGAAAGATGACTGGTCCAAGATCACCCAGCTAGCTTTGTGGTTAAGGTGGGACTAGAATTCCTAGTCTCCACCTTCTAGCCTGATGCCTCAACCACTACACCAAACTGGTTCTCTAATCTAAGCTATAGTAATATATAACTGATATATTTTAATAGGTCTGTTTTAGTTTCATAAAATGCAAACAAGAATATTATACTTCAAATGCTGACAGCTCAGCCTTACAAGTATTATAAGAATTATAAATTTCAGACATAAATATGAACAAACTGAATTGATTTTTTAAATTCTCTGACTTTTTTCCCCTCTAGAAATCTCAAAGTCACAGAATGATGTGGACAATGAGAAATACCTTCTCACAGCAAATTATGGGCCACAAACCGATCCAGTGAAGGACAGGAGAAGTCTATCTGATACTGCTATTGATATTTCAACTAGGGTACAATACTATTTAATTATATTAACTATGTAATATATTAATGGAATGTTGAGAAAACACAAAAAAGTCTGTGAACCGAATAAATTATGCAAAGTATGGAGGTTTACAGTATATAATAGCTGTAATCACATTAGTGTATATGTGGGAAATCATAGTTTATTTATCTTTCCTCCCCAATTACAGATGGGAAGGGGAAACATCCACATGGAACTCCCAGATCTACAGTGTCTCCATTAACCTCAGACTGTCCATGGATTCACTTGCAATCCATTGCCAAGTATGGCAGTGAATGGAACCAGCTGAGTTCCTTTTTAAACTGTTCATTTTGCTGGGCATTGTTTTAGTTATCAACTGGCTCACTTTATTGAATCATTCAAGTTTAATCACTGACTGTATCATTCAGCATTTCAGAAGCCCCCCTGTGTTGATTTTATAAAGACAAGTAGGATTTTATATATTACTACCTCTTTTTTTTATTAACAAAGAAATGTTCAAGTATCAATGGAGAACAAGATGACAGTAGAGTTGCTTGCATAAAAGCATCAAGCGAAGAATGCATACCCTCCGTTATTACAAATAATACCTTAATTTGTGGAGATAAAAAACGTGTAAGTAGTGATCCTATTTCTCATGTTTCTATTACTGTGCATGGAAAATGTATAGATTTTTAATGCTAGGAAGTTTATTAACTATCTTCCCAAAGAAATAACATATAATTCTCAAGAACGTGTACAACTTCAGAAAATAATCTGTTTCAGAGACAGAAATAATGATATAAACTTAACTATTTCTTTATCTTTACAATGGGCCTTTCTTTTATTTTGGTTAGCAGAACAGAGTACTGCTTCAAATTAGTTGTGTGGGAAATCTTATCTTCTCCGGATATCAATGTTTATTACAGTTCTGATTTGGGTTGGACAAGTAATAAATGACAGTAAAGAGATGCAAAAAACCCAGTGTTTTTCAACCTTGATGTCAGGCCCAAAGCCCAGAGATGAAACAGTGAGATCCAATTGAGTCCATTCCTTTATTTACTTATACCTAATTGATAGAATCTTGCCAAATGACAGCTATGTCTTTCTGACCTACTAAATACTGTATAGCTTGAGCAATTCTAGGGTGTGGCTACCCCTAACCTCTTCCACCCTCCAGCTTGGGACTGGCACAGTCTCTTAATCTGGGCCTCTTTCTGGGAAATCTCTCTGTTGCCAAAAGCCTCCCCCACTGCTTCTGCAGCTGTACATTCCATCACAACTTGGTTACTTTAAGATGTGTGGTCTTCAACTCTCAGAATTCCCCAGCCATCAAAAAAGCGGTGAATGCTCCAACACTGGAAGTTTTTAAGAAGAGACTGGACAGCCATTTGTCTGAAATGGTGTAGGATTCCTGCCTGAGCAGCGGGTTGGACTCGATAACCTCCAAGATCCCTTCCAACTTTATTATTATTATTATTATTATTATTATTATTATTATTATTATTATTATTATTATTATTATTATTATTATTATTATTATTATTATTATTAACATTAACATTAACATTAACATTAACATTAACATTAACATTAACATTAACATTAACATCAACTTCCCTGTATGCTGGCTGGGAAATTCTAGGCGTCGACATCCATACATCTTGAAGATGCCAAAATTGAAAAATCTTGTTCTAACCTTTCATGCCATCCAGTCAATCTAGACTTTGGGGTCCTAAATTAAACCTAGAAAGCAGACAGATTATGTACTTGAGACCCTTTTGTATTGTCTTAATTCACTGTTTTATACAGGATAGTTTATACAGCATTACCAGCGTTTTCAGTGGGGCTGTTGACTTTGAAAAAGCTGATGTCTGTGGTGAAATAGAATTTGCCATTAGATACAATTTCAAATTTGGCTTTTTGGAAGTATTCATCAGTGCCTGTAGGAATCTGGCTTATGGAAAGGAGGAAAAAAAGAAATGCAATCCGTAAGTTTCTTTTGGTTACTTTAAAAAAAAATCTAAGATGTATTTTAATTCTAAAATAATATTATTTGTGAAGATGCATCCCCAAGGGGAAGGAGGAGATGCATGTGATGAAATGTATACCATGATGCAAACTCTGTCTCTTATGAGCTTGTATGTGATGCTGCAATGCCCTTTCATTATTCTGATATCATTGCCATTAGGAATGAACATCTAGGCATACATCTGCGGATACATGGGTGGTATAGAATTTTTTAAACCTAAAACCAAAATCATCAATAAGATTAATAATAGGCTTGCTTTAATTTCTTCTAATTAGCTTTTATTCAAATTTTTACACTATTACAGGACTTGGGCTTGTTGGCTAGAAACATTTTCGGATCCTCTGATCCGCAAAAAGCAGTGGTGACAGTTTTTCACGGTTTCTCAGTTTCTCACTCTTTCTGCCGTGGCTATCCCTGCATTTGAGCAATTTTTTTTTCTGTTTGCCCTTAATCTCTCCAGAAGACCAATTGACCAACCTAGAAATACTCATAGCCTCTCTGTACTGGAGACCTGTCACTCATGCAACCACCTGGAAAGGCTGTTAAAACCTCTCTTTCAGGCACCAGCCACACTTTCAGGAGTGTGATGATTTTGGATGGGAGTGAAAGTCTCTGCTATTAAATTGTCCTGCAGGAAAGCTGTAAGGACTGGATCACTCAGGACATTTGTTACTAAGACAAATAAAAACTCAGTTTAATTCCTGAAACAATGCCAATTATGTTGGCAACTATTTATGCAAACTCAGGGATAGCCGAAATCTGCAACCCAAAACCCACTTATTTATTGCCCTGTGATAATGGCACCCCTGCCCTGCCTCGCCTCGCCTTGCCTCACTTCACCCCATAGGACAAGCCTCCTGCCCACCGCCCCACCTGCTAGGACCCCCTGGATCTCCCCCAACCTTGCCCGGCCTCCACAGGCGTCCCTTCCCACAAGCAACATTAAGGTGATCACGCCCACCTTGGCCACATGCACCCAGTCTGCCATGACCATCACAGCCATGCTCATCCAGTGGGCCACGCCCACCAGGCACCCGGCAATAAATAAGTGGGTTTTGGGTTGCAGTTTGGGTACTCGGTCTCTAAAAGGTTCACCATCACTGGACTAGGCTAATTCTCCATCATGCTCCCTTGTTTCCCCCCCATGGATTGTAAGCTACAGCAAACGTTAAGTGTTGTGTAAAATCAGAGGTCCGGTTTACCATTCACTGGGGTGAGTCAGGAGTCATAACAATACTTCACTCATAGTAGCAAAACCAGTTTGGTGGAGTAGTTAAGCCATAAAGCTAGAAACCAGGAGACCATGGCCGTGACCGTAGTCCTGCCTTAGGGATAAAGCCGCCTGGGTGACTTTGAGCCAATCTCTCTCAGCCCCAGAAAGCAGGCAAGGACAAATTGCTTCCGAAATCTTGTTAAGAAAACTTAAGGGACTTGTCAACGCTATTCAGAAGGACATATACACAAACTTAGTAGCAAAAGTATAATAAGGTATAATATGCTACATATATATTTAAAAGAGATATATAGACACTTATATTACAAATCACAGTTCTGGGCACTTGACAAAACACTAAACATTTTAAAAAATGAACAAACCACGATAAAATTTCCTGGCACCCCAAGACAGCTTTCTTTCACTATCAGTATGTTGCTTTGCTGGGCTCCAGCCTCATTGTCCCCCAATGCTTGCAGGAGGAGCCAGCTCTAGAAGACCTTCGAGAAAGCTAAAAGGGCAGAGGTCTGTCAGATTTCTGGGGAAATCTGGAAGAGTGTTCCACAGGCCAGGGTCAACAATGGAGAAGGTATGCTTCCTGAGTCAAATGTTACTAGATGGTAACATTTAAGGGAAGGAACCTGAGCACCTAGCCCTGTGGTGGTGAACCTATGGCACGCGTGCCACAGGTGGCATGCAGAGCCCTCTCTGTGGGCACGCGCGCCATCACCCCAATCCTAGGCCTTCAGCTAGGTTTTATAAAACCTTTTTGCTTTAGGCCTCTGCTGCTGTGTGCAAAAAAAAAAAAGGTTCAATCAATCAATCAATTTCAACTTCTCGCGGGGAAAAAAAAGATCTCGCAAAGTTTGAATTGATTGATTGAACTTTTTAGTCCCACCCAGTTTGCCATTACCATGCAGCCATGCCCACCCAGTTGGCCACGCCCACCCAATGGGCCACACCCCCCAACGGGCCACACCCACCCGGCACCCAGTGATACATAAGTGGGTTTTGGATTGCAGTTTGGGCACTTGATCTCTAAAAAGTTCACCATCACTGACCTAGCCTATCATATCATATAAAACTTAGCTAGAAGCTCAGATCCAGATAACTCTAGGGTAGTTTCATGGTATCTAATATTTGTTTGTGGTGCCTAAACCTAAAGCCACACAAGTTGCCGGATACGAGATAGACAGCAAATACTATAAATTTTATCAATAAAAAATAAATAAAGGTAACTCTGCTATCAGTTTTATTGAA
This sequence comes from Bothrops alternatus, assembly GCA_034064705.1. Lineage (NCBI taxonomy): Eukaryota > Metazoa > Chordata > Lepidosauria > Squamata > Viperidae > Bothrops > Bothrops alternatus. The sequence goes on from JARGCV010000023.1 coordinate 9,685,137, forward strand.
TTTAATACCTTTGCAAATTCATGATGTAACTACTACGTTTGTTTCTCAGAATTAATGGATTGATTAGATGAAGAACACAGACTCTAGACCGACTGATTGATCAATTATGAGTCATCAAGTCAAAATTAAGAGAGACCAAAACGGAATTTAAAAGTGAATAAGAGAACAGCCTTGTTACAAAAGAAAAGAAAAGAAAAAGAAAATGCTTCTTACAACAAAAAACAAAATTAAAAAGCAGGAGCCAAATACAGGAGATAAGAATCATTGTATTCTTCCTATCTGAATCCCAAGGCCTGTATATGTACGAAACTGATTTCATACATATACTAATCTCATTAGTTTTTTTTTCAGATTTCCAAAATTTGTCTCAGAGTTGAGTCTACTTTCATTGTAATGTTGTGTTTTAATATAATCAAACTAGAGTGTACCATGCTTAGCCTTACAGTCTGTTTTCATTGTTGAACTTAATTCAGTCTTAAAAAGAGGATATAATAATAAAGAATTCTGTCAGAGTGATCAATGTGTACTAGTCATTACTTGGCAATTTCAATTCACTAGTATACTGAATTCAATTCGTAATCATTTAAGAAAAAGGATCTCATACAACATAAATGACTTGAATCCTAAAATATCAAAGTGTGTATACGTGTGTGGAGATGGGTTGGATAATAAAATGTTCTTAAAATATACCTGATATAGTAGTGACTTGAATTACTCTTTTAAAAAACTTGGCCAACATCCACATTTTACAAAGCAGCCTATGAAGTCCTTCCTTACTCTTCAAGTACAAAAAAAAAAAATCAGCACTGCATTTATGAAACTAAGAGAGAAACAACATGCTGTTGATCTCCAGAGGCATTAATTAATCACCCTCATGTGGCTTTATTTTCCTTCTCCCTTTTTTTTCACAAGCCTTAACTGCTGTCTCTATCTTTGATTGAAAGATATGTCAAGACTTACTTGCTGCCTGATAAATCTCCTCAGAGTAAACGGAAGACTTCTGTCAAAAAGAACATGCTGAATCCAACATTCCAAGAAATATTAAAGGTATTTGAAGCAATTCTTGGCCATATTGTGAAGAGTCAAGGACGAGCACAACATATAGGTTTTTTTTTATTTATGAGCTAAAGTTTTTCTTATGAGTTTATAAAAACAGCTGCAATCAGAATAAAGGGGATAACTCAAAACAATCCTATAAAACTACTGTATAGATTAAAAATAGATATGGCTCTATTTGGGATTATTATTAGATCTGCAGTAAAATTGTAACACATGATAGCAAAAGGAGGTCCCTGTTCTACTATCTAGAGGAATATTTGGATTTTTGCAGTCTATTGATTTCTGGTAACTATATGACAAGTCCACAAACTTTTTAAGTGATTCACCATTGCCTTTTTACTAGGCTGAGAAACTGACTGGCCTAAAATCACACAATTTCTCTATCTAAGGCAGGAATAGAACTCAGCTTTCCCTGCTTCTAGTCCAGTGCTTTAACTCATAGACCAAACTGGATGCCTGCAAGATGGCAATAAAGAGGTCTGTTTGTTATTATGTAGGATTCCCGCAGCATTTCGCATAGAATGATGGTAGCTGATGTCCGGAAATTGGTACTCTGAATGGGAAGAGTGGAAATAACTGTCATCAGTGTGCTGATCTTGCTAATTTTTGGGGCTTGATAGTAGAGAAAACTGTCTGGTATGGAAATATTCTTAAGGAAGAAAATATCTAAGCATATACTTCAGTGGCCCATTACCTAGAAATGTGACTTGTTGCATTTAATAGGATTTCTGAGTATAGGCTTTCAAGAATCTTGGATATTGATTTTTAAATACAGACAAGACTTTACCCTTTTTTAGAGAGGAATGTTTGTTAATTTAAAAGATGCTATCATGCTTTGGATCCACTGAGTAACATAAGAAAGGTTTTACGGAGTCACACACAAGTAAAAGTGCCAAAGCATTTTGGAGCTGAAGAAGAAACCTTGTGAAAATCCAGCATCTACACTATCTAAAAGCTGGTTTACTAAATGATAAAATCCGCAACATTTGGAATGGTTTCAGAAATATATTACAATTTGGGTAATGAGTTGATCTTCTATTATTGATAGGTAACTTATCAAACTTAAAGGAGCTGTTTAATTTAAACTACCTAAATCTAACATAGATTGAAAAGTAGATCCCATGGCAGACATGCAAAGCTCCCATGGGGTTTTTATAGAAAGCATTATGTTTCTGGATCAGCTCTGATTGGGATTGGGCAGTCTCACTCTTCAAGAAAGAAGGACATAAGATATAACTTGGTTGAGGATTAAAGGATTATTAGACCACCTTCCAATCAATTGTGGCACAATATCCTTAACACTAGCTTAGATAGTAGTCATTTATTGCAGGAATCTGTGAAAGTCCTGTATAACGAGGCTGCATCTGTATAAATTGCATTTGCTAATCTCGCACCAGTCAATAATGCCATTTATCTTTATAGTACAATATTGAATATTCCCAACTGCAAATCCGACAGCTTCAGATATCTGTCTGGCACGCTGGAATTTTCAGACATCACGTATTCCTCGGAGAAGTGGTGATAGATTTTGGATCCTGGGATTTTAAAAACTACTCTGCTGAGTTGTTCAACTGGTACCAATTGAAAGCCAAAGTGACATGACTGCATTCGATTTACTTATGTTTACTGTATTTATACATGTTTCCTGTTTCTTCAGATTTTAAGGATAAATGTGCCGTAAGCAGTTCATTTTTTTTCAGTGAAGTAGGCATTAAATGTTTTCATCACTAGAATCATGAAGTGCAATTAGAATGCACCTCAGAGATCATGTAATCCTTTCCTTGTGCCAGCTAGATAAAGTCTCCTTTGAGCTGAACTTGACTCCTGGCACTTTCATAAACACATCCAAGTAGGCTACGTTTGCCAACAGTATAAATGTGTCTTGTTATAACCTTCCAGGATTTTTTGACTTCTTGATCTAGCATCTGACCATGGAATTTCTTGGCTCTTCCACAGTGTCCCATCCAAAGCATGAACCAAGTTTATTCCTGCTATTTTTTTAAAAAAAGATTTACCCAGGTCAGCAGATCCCTGCTATTGCCTCTGCATTTGGGTCAGGAGGTTAGGTGAGCACTGTTGATGATAGGACTTTATGTTTTGGGGTTGTCATTTTAACCAGAATGTAATGGATTATATTTTATCTTTGTATGCTGACCAGCATCATTGTTGTGAAATGTATGGCTTTATAAACTATTTAAATACATAAATATTCTGCTTAAGATATCTAATGAAGAAAAACCTGAGGTTTTCAGTGCGTTCTGCTTCATCATTCTTTAAATGTTTAATCAAAGTTCCCTTTCACATACCTTTGAACCCATTGGTTTCTATTCTGCCCCTGGAGCAAAGAAAAAAAATGTCCTATCATATACGCGGAAGTATTTTAAATATTTGTAGACGGCCATTGCATCTGCTTTAAAATCTGGTCAGAACACATTCAAAGTATAATGATAGCCATCAGCTTGCATTAGATAACATAATTAAAAACTAGTCCTGAGTTTAATGGAGTCCTCATATAGAATAGGCTTGTGCTCCTGAGGGCATAATGTGGGAGAATACACAATTGGAGGTAACTATTCCCTGCAATACTTCTGGATTTCTATTTTGAAAATATTTTATATGAAAAAAAAGGATCTAAGTAAATAAAGTCATTGGCATTTGAATGGATGTATCAAATTCCATTGATTTGATTCAAGAAGTTCATTCTTTTTTTTTCTTAGAGAAGATAATTATTCTAGATAGCCCATACCTCTTGTGTTCATAGTTTAGTGGGACATTAGATCACCCACCATGCCGGTGAATATCAGATGTGCAAATGGATAGTGGAATAACATCAATGATCTCAGTGAATTTTCATGTATTACTTTCTAACTAAGCTTCCCAAAGACATATTTGTTGTCCGTGTATTACATTAAAAAAAAACACACAGAGAAAAGTATTTAGTGATGTAAGCTTCCACCTTCAATTGGAAATGGTATAGTCCAGATACAGTCATCTCACAATGTTTCAAAGAATTAGACATTCCTGTAATACAATCCCTTAATGGAATAATTTCTTCAGTGGGAACTTTTCAACTGACACATCTTCTATCACAGATATGAAGAATAAATATTACTTTCTCATGCTCCATTCTCTTTTACTATTGCCTTTTCCATTTTGATTTTTTATTACATCTTTCTCTGATTTTTTTTTAAATCAGAAAAGATAATCAACCATAATGTGTATACATGCTCACATTTTAAACTTACGAACTTTGGAACCCATCCATGTAAATTACTGATCTAGTTGTTGCATGCTGAATTACTTTATTGTTCCCTATTCTGGCTTTCCTTGTAATAGCCTTCTCTTTAATAAACAACCCAAGGACCAAAGTTAGCAGCTATGACACAAACAAGAGTAAATGGAATAATTCTCAGCTTGATTTGTATCCTGCTAGTCTCTCCCTGTGGCAATCAATTCTTTCCCTACCACCAAATGATCCATTTATAGTTAAAAGTCAACTGAATGCGTAAGGTTGTACAACTGAATCAAATAATTACTCCAAATCCAGTTCAACTGTAAAATAGTTGTGCATGTTTTATTTGATGTTATGCATAGAGGAAATAATGAATAATCCATCTAAGAGTGAAAACTGGGATAAAAGTAACTCAAGAACTGGCCAATACTTTTCCTTTCCTCCTCTTTTTTGGTTTCTAACCAGTTGTGTCAATGTAGAATTCTTATGAACTCTGAAACCTGTGTGATTTTAATATTTTTCTCAAAAGTTCTATCCAGTTGTGCGGAGATCACTCCATTCCACTCCCTCACCAAACACCAATTTCCTAAGAGAAACTTATTAGTCCTTCTATAAATCCTTTTTTACAATAGTACAGGCAGTCCTCTTGTTAAAACCTAATTTGAGCCTCTGTATCCCCATTATTCCAGTAAACAAAAATGGTAAAGCTTTAACAACCTTTTCTCAAATACTGTCACTAGAATCTTCCGGGATTGCTCTACATCTCATCCCTCTGAATTGCAATAGAGCCTAATTATTTATTGTCTTTTCAATTCTCTGTTCTTTTAAGTTTTGCCTTATTCTCCAGAATCACCACTTTGTCATTAGTTTTACCTCCCCAGAAGCTTGTTTTACATAGATTATCACTTTATTGCATCTTTTTTCATCTTTGCAAATCTTTAATCCATTCTTTTTCAAAAGCTGTCAGTTTAGTATCAAGTGGTTCAGCTATCCTATAGCCTAATTTCTCAAACATTTTCTGAAGTAAATCTGATGTAATTCCCCTCTCTGCAGATTGCTCTAGAGATCCTCTTCTCCCCTCTGCAGTTTTCTAATGGCTGCCATTGAAATATTGTAATCCAAAAGTGAAAGTGTCCCAATTACAAGGAAAAGAGTAAAAGGAAATCTTCCCTTCCCTTTTCTTTTGTTTTACCTTTCTTTGCCCTTAATACTTTCCTCTCAAATGGCTCTTGGTAGTTATAGTCAGCATCAAGATCTGGCTCATATTACCTTTATCTTTTGTTTTGTAAAATTCACCAATTTTCTACACTCTTTAATAATAAACAACAAACATTCCTATGAAGGTTCAGTTCATTTTATTATTTTAATTTGTTCAACACTTTTACCAAAAATAATCTTTCAAAATAGCTATCTCCTTTATTCATTTTAAACTATCTTACATCCGCTCCTAGTTAAGCTTTTTTTTTTTTTGCCAAAGTTTCTAAATCTTTTAAGCCTTTTTCTTTTTAATTTAGAGAGAATGTTGATTCACCAAATGGAATAATCTTATCCTGCCACTTAGAAAAAATCTCTCTTTGGTTGTAAATTAATTCCATCTGAAACTCAAGGCAAATTGCTCTAAAGAGATACTGTATTAATGGAAAACATGGTTATACAAAAAGTATTTTATCAATATTATTCCAACTTGTTTATAGGAAGTGATATCTCTCTGGAGAAAATAGATGAGTATCTAAAAAAACCCAAAAAAGGATTACAGAGAAACAGAAGCAGATAACAGACCTATAAAAATATAGGAAGTTTCTGAAACTATAAAAAAGATTAAACCAGGCAAAGTGCCTGAGTGAGATGGATTATCACGTTCTTATTATACATGTTTTGAGGATGAACTTTTACACAAATTAACTCTTACAGAGAGGAAAGATGTCAGAGATGGAAAGATGCCAATATAATACTAAGAACAAGATATGCTTTATGCTTTACTCATAAGTTGTAATTATGAGGCACTTCAAATACCTGTTGTAAATGTGAACAAGGAGGAACATTTTATCATGCTTGGTAGAAAGTTTTGAATTAAAATACATATACTGTTTCAGAGGATTTTAAAGATTAATATATATCAATGTATATTTTCTGGTCAGAGAAAAGACAATGTTTCTTACTGATTTACTGTCCCCTTTATGGACTTTTTGCATAAAACAATGATTTTTGATTTATGGTTTTATAATTAGACAGGATAGGTTATAGAAAGAAAAGTTATTTGTAGCCTTAGAGTAAAAGGTAAATTTATAATTGTACTTATAATTAGCCATAAAGATCAGAAGCCATTTCTCTGTATTTTTGGGGTTTTTTTTACTTTCTTTCTTTTCTTGCCCTTTGTAGCTTTCTTTCCAATTCCTTTTATTAGTATTAGTTTTTATCTTTTTTAAAAAACTTTGAATAAAAATATAGAAAAATGAATTTTGAAACTTGTAATTATTTTATGAAACTTCTACTGGCCCTAACAAAGATATGTTATGTATTTTTATTTTTTTCTAATGGCCAACATGACTACTGCTGGTTTATAAGAAAGTTATATACTATATGATTTATAATATTGCAGCTCAGTCAAATCCTTACATACACCCAACTGACAAATTGTTTGTATCTGTCTCTTGCATTCTCCACGTGCCTATTTGCCTTACATAGAAAAGCAGCATTCTTCAGTCTTTTTATGAAGTGATAAGATTATTTAGACAAGTAATATTACGGGACAAGTAATTTCAGGATAAGAACAAATAAAGGTAAAATTTACTAATACCAAATATACCCAGGGTATCCTACAGTACTGCAGGAAGACCTTTTACAAGAAATGTTACATGTTTTAAACACTACTTTCTGCAAAGATATTTGGGAATCTGTAGCCATCCATCATTTTTACTAAGAATGCCTTTTGGATCTACGTTGAAATCTGGGAAATGAAAATGATTACTAAGGATGCTACTTAGTTTCACAGTATGCTACTTTCTCATTTAGCTAAATTACAATCAACTTCACTTTAATAAATGGAATGAGTACATAATATGGGTAATTTGGCAATTACAAAATACTACATGTCCTGATAAAGCAGGGGTGCAGAATGCTATGCTGGCTTTTGAATATATATGAATGCAGCTGTCCTGCTGAACAAAGGAAGCTCAAAAAAGGATGGGGAAACACCCCTTCCTCTTTTAATTGTTATGTATTCCTCATATTCACAAGGCTACAGACAATGCAAACCTAACTAGAACTAGGTGAAACAAAAACATACATTTTACAGGACACAAATCATGATGGACTTAAGTGGAGTATCTAAACCAGTGTTTCTCAACCTTGACAATTTTAAGGCATGTGGACTTCAACTCCCAGAATTCCACAGCCAGCAATGCTGGCTGTGGAATTCTGGGAGTTGAAGTCCACATGCCTTAAAATTGTCAAGGTTGAGAAACACTGATCTAAACAATGAGTTACCCTGGTTAAGAAGATATGCTTTATGCTTTACTCATAAGATGTAATTATGGCCTGTTACAGGTTAAGCACAACCTCAGTCTAATGTTTTCCAAACCCAAGCTAATTAGTTTAAAGTTAAACAATCACTAGCCTTCCAAGAAAATGACATGGAATGCAGAAGCCACCAGTTCTTTCATTCCACTTTGATTTTTCATCACCCACAAGTAGGGGGATCTTTCCTGGGAAACAAATGATAAGCCTTTCAGATTCCTGAGTGTGGTAGCTCTGATCAGGCTATTGCACTTTGTTCTTTGCAGAAAGCAAAACAAAACAAAACAAAAAACAACCCACCTTTCCTGGGATGTACTATATGCAGATTGCTGGCTATCTGATTTTGGCAGTAGAGGTGATGGGAGCTGCCATTTCTATTGTTAACATCAGTACTGTTCAGTAATCAGCTGGTTCAGTTGCTAGACTATGATTAAGGCTAAACATGGGCCACACTATTTAGAAATCTTACCACTGGTTAAAGCTAATAGTTATTAACTTAATTTCCACCTTGCATCTAAGGCAAATGTTTTGCTATTTTGTGTTATTAGTTTATATATTGAATTTAATTAAAAATTTACCCTCAGTGTCATAATTTCTTCCATAGTTATTATTTTACCTTTCTGTTTTATTATTAATATTCTCTGTCACTTAAACAAATGGGTTGCTTCATAGTTTTTCAGAAAAAAGAACTGGAGAAATTTAAGAAAGAAAATGTTGCCTTGCAGATTTTTATTTATGGGTTGATTGCATTCAACAAATAATCCCACCACACTATATCAGGATTCCAGAGGTATAAACTTCAAAATACAAAGCAGCATAGAAAATTGTATGTAGAGCAGGACTAGCAACATTCTGTACTCTGACACTGATGATTTCAGAAGCCTAAAATTGGGATGGGGGGGGGCTAAGAGGTGGTGGTGGTCAAATGGAGGTTAACAAGGGTTAGTGAGGCAAATCTATAGCAACTCTCTTCAACAGAGACATTTTAAAAAGCTGATAAAGTCCCTTCATGGCTGGAGTCTGAAACGGTACCATTTTTTAAAAATTAGAAAATTTGTTAGAAAAAATAGGATTAGTGAAATTATTTATATTGAATTACAGGCATGCATTACAATTTTCTTTCAAGTAAAAAAATCATCTTTACAAATGTTTTCTAGATCATGCCTCACCCAAGAGTTTAGATTTTTTTTTCCAAAATATCATTTGTTTAACAAGTCAAGAAATAATAACAAAATATACAAAGCAAAAAACCCTTTTTCAAACTAGAATTATATGTTACTTATATTTTTAACACATATATATTATATATAAATATGATACTACAGCTGACTGGTTAAGCTGCAGTTCAACACTTGAATAATATTGAACATCGACAATTTCCCTCTATTTCTGATATAAGAAAGGCATCCAAGTGTGCCTGTCATGTACTCCCTCTGAGTGATCATCGGGAACCTCTCCGATTCAAGGCAAACGTGTTTTAGAGTCCTTTTGTGACTTTTTTTAATAGGAATAACAAGAGATGAGGACTTAAGACGTAAGAACATTATAAACTTCAAATACGGTGGGTGTTTAAGAACAAGAAACATGGCACAACATTTCCCTACACCCAAACAAATCTGGATATACTTGTGGTAGTAAAAAGCCTTCTATTAAAGCTGCAGAACTCTTAACGTGTAGGAAAAAAGTGACCGTGAGACATCCTTTGACAATATTTTTTTGACACAATATTAATAAGATTGTACTACGTCTCTGACTATTCTCCTTGTTATACTTAAATCCTGGTGGCTGCTTTTATTAAATTCAGCTGACACCTGACAGTGTGGGAGTGTATTCATTTATTTACTGGTATGACTTTGCAAGTGACCTTTCAAGAAGAAATGTCAACATTTAAAATCTGCATTTCCCAGAGTCTTCATTGAAACTATATTTACATAGCTTCAAATTCATCAATCCTCTGCTTGGTGTTCCCTTGTCGTATCTGTCTCAGTGTCTTGTACTTGTCTCGGCCTTGTCGCATATTCTCTGTGTGGAGGATGTCGTTCTGAGTTTTCTTCTCATCATCTCTGGCCTGAGCTAGTTCATCAGTCAGTGTCTACAACATTTAAACACAGTATTACACACATGCACAAATAATAAATTTGTGAAACTTACATTATGATGAAAACAAAAAACAAATATGAAATTTTGCAAATGCTATCTGAAGGTGAGTTTTGTACGTATCATTCTTCTACGGTCCCAGGAATATGCATAGTTAAGTCTAAGAGCCTACAGTGGTTAATGTTAGAAGATAAAAGATCTGGATCATCTAAATTTGCCAACCATTTTCTACCTTCCACTATAAGATACATGGTAGTAAAGATTTCTAGATTATGATCTTCTTTCTTCATAAAATATAAAACCTTTCTTAACCCTTTAAAAGAAAGATACAATTACAACCTTTCTCCCTTCTTGGGCAAATTATAAAATGGTACACAGAATGATAATAAATGCTTTGTATTACTGATAGATTACCTTCAATTGTCTTTGCACACGCTCATTCTTTTCGGCTTCAGTAATTCGCTTTTCTTCATTACGATCATTCAGTATGCCTTCGCTTGAGAATTCTGCACTGTAGCCAGAGGACTCAAATCCTTCATCTTGAAGAGGATCATGGACATGATAGTTCACTGGTTCATATGCAGGTGGAGGTGGAGGAGGTGGAGCAGTCATTACCAGGTGTAATTCTTCCTTTGTTTTCACCAGATCATCTTGGGCTTCTTTAGCCTAGAAAAGGGAAACCAAGAAGAATATGTTTCCAATGTCAAGTTTCCAGTGAAAGTGTTATTTAGAAAATAGGTGACATCTGATATGACATTTTGTGTGTTCCCCAAATAATCTTAAAATACACAGATTTATGATAATTTAATACCTCAATTAATAATTTAATTTTCAACTATACCTCCATTCTCTTTTCCCAATGACTATGTTCCTGACTCTCAACCTATCCTCCTTCCGGACTCAAATGCACTTTTCTATTCATCCATATTGGCAAATGGAGTTTGTCTTCCTCCAAATTATGTAATGTGGCTCAATTGTTTAGCCACCTGACCAGCTGTATGACGAGAAGCTGTTCCCCAAAGTTTTGACATATTTAACTATGGAATCCTCTATCTCAAAATAGAGTAAATTACTTCCATAAACTTAAATGTTTTAAAAGACAATAGTCAAACCTGTGAGGAATAAAGCTATAAGTGTTACTAATTTAGTCACAATGGCTATGCATGACTTGTACTATTAGATGCAATATGCTTCTGAATACAGTATTTGGGAAACACAAGTTGGTATTATATGTTATAATGTATTACTTGCAAGAATATTAGTGGCTAAAAAGAGCCATCTCTGCGTGAATGGCTCTCTTACCTCTGATGCAACCTGCAAGTTATCAATAAAACCTAGCTGCATACTGAATTTGTCTTTCTTATTATTTATGTCTGTTGCGTAAACATAACATAAAGTTAGAAGTCAACTGAGAAGCTTTGAACAGTGCAGGTGTAATCAACAGTCTCTAGGTTTAGGTTTTGCTGGAATTTTGGAGAAGATGGAAACAAAGGTTTGAGCTTTATGGTGGCAAGCAGGGCCAATAAAAATAATAAGAAATTACAAGCAGTCTACTTTCAGCTTGTTGATGGAGAGGAGACAACAGACATATTTAATACATACTAATTTGAAGAGAAGTTTAATAAGCCGATAGTGCAGGTGTTGAGAAATCCGAAACTTGCTATGTACCAAGAAAGGACATTGCATAAGAGAGGAATACAATTTTTACAAGAAAACAGAGAGACTTATGTAACAGAATTAAAACTTTTAATGCAGTCTTGTGAGTTTGGACAGTTACGCGGCTCTTTAAGGACTGTGGCCTATATGGAATAAGACCTGAAAGAGTAAGAGTCAGATTGTTAGGGACAGATGATTTAACACTGGAACATGCTGTCAATGTTTGCAGAGCTGAGGAGTAGGTTGTAGGTTGTAAAAGACCTTGAGCATATCGATAAGGAACTGGTTGTTTTGAGAAGTAATGAGAAAGCCTCTAGAAAAGTTAAACCCCAGCCATCAGCTGTAATGCCAAAAACCAAAGATTGGAAGCACCTATGTCTGAGATGCAGAGTTTCTCAAAGGTGCATGGGCAGTGGTTGGAAAAGAAGGCAGAAAATGTGAGTGGCTGAATCTTTTATAAAAAGTGATGAACTAAGAACAAAAAAAAGTTAAACCTAAAACATTATGTACTGTATATCATATGACGAAGAACCTTCTTCAGAGCTTTGTAATGGACTGATTAAAATGGACGTTTAGAAGTTGAATGGGCTGTTTGTTTAGTTATTAATGTTGTAAAACTGTAATGTTTAAAATTCATAAGGGGGATAAGTATTAGGTTTATAGCCTGTATAAAATTGTTCAGAGTTAAAAGCAGTAACTGATTTAAATCGTGTGTTAATTTGGACTGAAGAAAAAGTACTTAGGACATCTGCTAACCTCTAATGACAAGAAACTTGACAAAAAGACTGAAGCCATGGTTAAAATACCAAGAAGAAAACAGATGTACAGTGGTTTTTCAGTATGGACAATTTTTTTCCCCAGGAACGACTACTGTGACAATTCCATTAAGTCAATTGTTGTTACATGAGATTTCAGTGGATATCACTACAAGAAGAAGCAGTTAATAAACTGTGTTACTAATGATTGAATCTGCATTCAAATATTACAAGGTGACAAAACTATGATGGTGTCAGCGGATGGCAGTGGATCTAGTTTAGCTGTAGCACTCCTTCAGTGAGGAGTTCCAATGCCATATGCATCTAGAGTCAGGAGTTTTTAATTGCTTTCTTTTATGGAGAAGAAGTTTCAGTAGAGCCTGACCACAAACCTTTGAAAGCTATTTTAAGCAAACCATTATACAGAGTGCTTCAATTGTGGTTATTAATATCATGTACCTAATGAACCTGGAAAAAAAAATAATTTTTGAGATCTTGTCTAGAGCAGTGGTTCTCAACCTTTTTCAGATTGAGACCCCACTTGCGCCGCCCATGCGCGGCGCGAGCACGCGACGGCCCGATCCGCGCATGTGCGGCGTGCGCGCGACAAAAAAAAACCCAAAATGGCAGACCGCAACGGGCCGATACGTGCATGCGCGGCGCATGCGCGACAGCCCGAACTGTGCATGTGCGGTGCGCGCGCGACGAAAAAACAAAAAACAAAATGGCGGACTGCGACGGGCCGATCCGCGCATGCGCGGTGCGCACACGGCGGCTTGAACTGCACATGCGCGGCGCATGCGCGACAAAAATAAAAAACAAAAACAAAAAAAAACCAAAATGGTGGACCGCGACGGGCCAATCCGCACATGTGCGGCGCGTGCGCGACGGCCTGAACCGCGCATGTGCGGCGTGCGACGAAAAACAAAAAAAAACAAACAAAAAAACCAAAATGGCGGACCGCAGTGTCCGGCGACCCCCGCGAAACGGTCGTTCGACCCCAAATGGGGTTGCGTCCCATAGGTTGAGAACCGCTGGTCTAGAGGTATTTTTTTTAATTTAACAGTCATAAATGTATGTTTTGGATTGTACTGATGTTACAGCTGATAGGATGAGGTCTTATTATTATCTATGTCTGAAACAGAATTTAAATATATTACATTACATGATAAGTCCTTATAATTATTGAAGAAAATTATTTTATTTTGGTAAAGAAAGCAAGATCCAGAAAATATATAAAAATAGCTTAGGAATTATAGACAGTCAAGTACCTAATGGAAATTTACTGGTCAATGATACCATCTTTTGATTAGATATGCATGCTCAGTAGAGATAATGTAAGATTTTTTAGGCTTTCAGGAATTGGAAATGTATTGAATCAATGGAAAAGTGAGAATTGCCTATGAACAATTTGCCGATTTTCTTGGCCAAAATAGTTATATATTTGAATTTTAGAAAAACAGATTATCTTGCAATGTAGAATGCAATTCAGACAATTTGCAAAAGATTGGGATTTTGTGTATACTACTTCCTCTCCATGTTATGCCCCTATCAAACAGAATGATAGAAGAATCATGCAGCTTGCAAAGGGAATGTTAGAAAAGTCAAACGAGGATGGTTCTGAATTTTATCTGGAACTTTTTTGATTGTAGAAATACTCCTAGCTTGTTTTATAAACAAAAATAGCAGACCTACACTATAGCACTCAATTTATGCACTCCTTATGAGCTTCCTGGAAGCATCCTGTTGGCTCTTGTGGAAAGCAAATATAGAATGTCAGTTCTGATGCAATGTGGCTCATCTTCTAGTGTAGCAAATCTTATAGGACAATCGACTATATCGTCTATATTTCCAATGAACCATGTTGTAATCAAGATCCAGGGAAGACCTAAAGTTGCTAAAACCCTGAAAGTAAAACAAAGTGGAACACATTAGCTTACCCTGTGCTGCCATTCTTCAACCTCACTCTCTTTACGCTTCCTTGCCTCTTCCAGAAGAGAAATCTTGGCTGTATATTCTGCGAGTTCTGTAGCCTTTTTTGAGGGAAAAAAAAAGGAAATTACATGAGATAGAAGTACGTTGGGTCGGTAAGAGAACTGCTCCCTATTCCTAGAGCCTCCGATTTTTAGATAGGGTGGGACATTCAGATTCTGTTCTTGGGTCAGAAAACGACACAGTAGCAGCTACAAAAAAGTAGAACATAGGGGGGCAAACTTTAGTTATGGGAAGACTAGACAACTAACATCCAACTTTATTAAGTTTGCCTTAAGAGAAGTTTCACACATTTTATTAAATATTGCCTGAATAAAATTTGCCAGTATCAACTCTAAGAAACCCATTTGTCTATTCTTGGAAAATCAATAGTGGCTACTTTATTTCTAGCTGCAAGTTAGAACATTAAAAAATAGTTTACAGCCAATATAACTTAAGCAAACTGTTCCCAAACTGGTACCTTCCAGATATGATGGATTTGCAACTATTAGCATCCTGAGCCAGACTTTACCCATAATGCGTAGAAAGTCTGGGAGCTTAATGCAACATTTCATGAAGGCACAACTGATGGGAAAAGACAGGTTCTTTCTATAAGATATCATTGACCCCTCCAGGGGTTTTAATACCTCATTTCCAGCTCAAATGCAGCTCAAACACTTTCTCTATAGCAGCACTAGTTTGTAGAAATCCCTGTTCTGTAAAAACTGTTGTGCCCTTAAATTTTGTCGTCATGCATTTGATTCAGGAAATATTTGTGGCTTGTGCTGTCTATTTTCTATACTGTATCCATTTTAGGTATGATTATCATCTCTACATGTTTTAAAATTACGTTGAAAATACACCGTAGATTGCCATGGAGACTTTGAGAACCAAAATCAAGATTTAAAAAGCTATAAGCACTGATGATGCTTGAGGAGCTTAGCCCAACTACTTTGCTAAGATTCATATCAATTTTCCAAGTTTCCTTCCGAAATGCCTCCGATCCATACCAGCTGCTCCTGATTCTTCATTTGGTCAACAGCCTGCTTCTCCAGCTCTTCCTTAGCTCGCAGAGCCATCAAACGCTCATTCTCCAAACGCTCTGCTTCTTCCTGGGCCCTTGTTCTTTCATCCTCCAGCTGCCTGGCTTTTTCGATCTGGTCTGAGAGCTCTGGCAAAAAGGGAAAAACAACAACCACAGTCACATATATTTTAAATGCTGGTTATTTTTTTTTTTAAAAAACTCCACCACTTTTCAGAAACTGCATCAGTATGGCTTCTTGTGGAACAAGGTAGCAATATTTGTGGACAGGTAGGACAGTTCCTTCACCTTATCATTTTATGGCTAAATATGACATGCAATTAAGACTTCATGCTTTTGGAATGCTAGTCCTTGTTTTATGCATAAAATATTCTTTGAAGATAAATAATTACAGCTTTAGTCACCACAGATGACAGCACTGGCCGACTTGCAGGAAGTCCCCAGGCTGTTGACTAAGGTGGAAGACTGGAAAACATCTTAGAAGAAATGTCTATTCTCATATTGTGCTTATGTATCTATCAGACCAACTCCAACCAAATCACGTACCTGCCAAGACGATCAGTGATGATTACTTCTGATTTAATTGCATTGGACAGCACACAAACATTACTTCAGTGGTTAATTTTTCACTCAACCAAACTATTAACCTAGGAGGTTGATATTTTGGGGCTATTCAGTAGCCCTGCCAAACACTGGATCTTGATGGCAACAGCACATCATGATTCCCCATTACGCAGGAGAAGTGAAGCCTCCTCCTGCTCACCACTCTCTCTGAAGGATTCTTCCTCAGAGGAAAGTCCTGGGAGTTCATTAGGGTGATACTACTCTCCTCTCAGAAGGATATGTTTACCTGTATATGTATTTCTATTGATTAGGAAACTCAATCCATAGCACTACTATAATGACATTTTAAGTAGCGATTGCTTGTTAAAGACATTGCTTATCAGATCAGAAGTGGGGAACACAGAAAGATGGATGTGGGTTTCAGCAATGGCTGCCAACAAAATGCAAGGTAGTACCTTTTTCTGCTTTTTGTGTCTTCACTTCATACTCCTGCAGCCTCATCATCAGCTCTTCTTTCTCTCGCATCATCTGCTCTTTTTCCTTCTCAATTGTCTCTCTCCTCTTCTTCTCATTTTCCAACATCTCTCTGTAGATATAAAATTAAATTAGTTTTAGAACTGAACAGACTACAACTTACTTCACCTTCTAGAAACGTTTTACACTTTTCTGATTTTTTTCCATAATAACCAGGACAGAACAATGTGAAAGTATCCAAACACGTGTTTAAATCAAGAGTAGTACTTATTATGTAATGATTGCATTTCTAATCACTCATGACCTAAACTTTTCTATTAAGGAACCAAGAAGGAAGTAAAGAGGATATAAAAATCTCAAGCAACTCAACCTCTTACTAGTCCATACTCACTCTAGATTTAATTTCTGGTAACCCTATAATTGCCATGTACGCTATGGTAAGGTAAGGCTATCAATATATCTTCAGCAAAATGATCACACTTAACGTAGAGGCCTGAGTTGTACCATGTTGTAGTTCCTATGCTCCTGCACACACCTTTCTAGCTCTTTCTGGTGCTTCTCTTCACGGGCCTGAGCTTTCATTTGCTGGACCTCAATGGTATCTGGTTTCCTACGGCGCATATACAGCTCATGATTTCCCATGCACAACTGCAGGATTCTCTTGTTGATTCTTAGGCGAGGAGCATAAAATATAAAGTCCTGGCAAGAAGAGAGGAAAAGGTTAAAAAGACACCCATGCATACACGCACACTTGCAGTGCCCTACTTTACAGTTTTGTGTCAAAACATTTCACTGGCTCGTTAATTCTTTGTACTGGAAAATCCAAGCAGTAACAAATTAACCCATTTCATCATATAGGGCAGCGGTTCTCAACCTTTTCCGGGGCTCAACGGGGCGCATCGCGCATGCGTGGTGTGACGGGGCACATCGCGCATGCGCGGTGTGACGGGGCGCATCTCAAAGGGGAAAAAGATGGCCGACCCCCCCAAAAAATGGCCGACCAAAAAAAATATGGCCAATCCCCCCCAAAAATGGCGGGCCCGCATCACGCATGCGCGGCGTGACGGCCCGCATCACAAAGGGGAAAAAAATGGCTGACCAAAAAAAATGGCGGACTGCGGTGTTTGGCGACCCCTGTGAAATGGTCGTTTGACCCCAAATGGGGTCGCGACCCACAGGTTGAGAACTGCTGATATAGGGGTTAGGTCTTCTCCCGCGATTGGCCTATGATTGTTAATTTCAGCACTAAAAATACATTAATAATTTCTGAGCCCGACCAATTTAATAACTGCTATAACAATGCTTCTCTAATAGTGTCTTTTGTAATATTCATTGGGCTTTGTGCATGGATTAGATAAGTAATGATATGGAAATCATCCAAATTTAAAACTTCTGTCCCTAAGTTCTTAAGAGCCAAGTATCAGAGCAAGTTCATTTGTAGGGCGGAACAAAGACAAAAGGGAAATTATGAAATAATGGAGAAAATGAGGCTAACATTGAGAAAAAGAACACAATAAAGTTATTCATAATCCCAGGGCTCCAGTGAACATTTGGAACACAAAATTTAAATATGGTTAATGACCAAATTGTCCGAAATGGTTTCAGGTTTCCTGCCTGATCAGGAGGTTGGACTAGATGATCTCCAAGGTCCCTTCCAACTTTATTATTATTATTATTATTATTATTATTATTATAAATTTTCTCTTTACCTTCAAAGAATAATTTCTCGTAATCAAATATTTAAAGGGGAGGAAGTCATTTCTGAAATTTAAGCAATTTCTGCGAGACCCATTTATATTATAAAGGAAAGCAAAATAAGACATTTCTTTAATATACCAACTTCTTAAAAAAACTTTACGGAAAGATTATTTCAAAATTATCAGGAAGATTAAATTCTACAATGCAACAATAGAAGATGTTACAGAATTGAGGAAATATTCCTATGGTATTTTTTTTTACAAGTTATCATTTTAAGACTCCAATATTGTGCAATATAAGAGGAAGAAAGTGATGCCCGTAATATTAATATTCAATAAATGCAATAAAATGATCCAACAAACATTCTAACATATTGATGTGAACATGATGAAAGGAAGGGAGAATTCCACATTCCGTTGAAGTAATTTTCAATCATTAAGCAGATTTATTTTATAGAAACCAGTGTTTCCACTATTATTCAACTACTGAATGGGCATGCAAATGCATTCTAAGATTTATGCAAATTAACAGGTAGGTCTTTAAAAAATAATAAATAAATAACCATATTCTCTTTCATTAGGAGCCACACAAACTATCAGTTATACTCACTGGTGATTTCTTGTCGATCGGTTTTATAACAAACTTCTTATCATTGAAAGAGATGTTTCGAATTTCACTCCAAGGGAAGCCAATTTTAGGGGTTAATCTGGAAACACCAAAGCAGATATAGATAAGGAAACAATATCTACAGGTTTGGCTTTATTACACTCCAGGTAGTCGAGGTAGTCCTCAGTTTATGACAATTACTGGAATTTTGGTCATTAAACAAGTCATCATGTGATGGGACTTAATTTTGCAATATTTTTTACTGTGGTTGTTAAGCAAATCACAGTCATTAAGTGAATCATGCAGCTGTTAAGCAAATTTGGCTTCTCCAACTGACTTTGTCAGAAGCTAGCTGAGAAGTTTGAAATTGGGATCATGTGACCACATGATGTAAATGCCAGCTGGTGGCCAAGTGCCTGAGTTGCGATCATGTGACTGTGGAAGCTGTTGTAATGGTAATAACTTTGAGGATGGGCGTGTCACATTTTCCAAGGCCATTGTAACTTCGAACTGTCATTAAATGAACTGACATAAGTCAAGGATTAAATTGTACAGTGATGCTGAAGCTACCTCCCTGTCTCATTAGATCTTTATAGCAGAATTGGGAGTAAATTGGGTTCCAGATTTCTGCAATAAGTTGAACTTCGAACTGTCATTAAATGAACTGACATAAGTCAAGGATTAAATTGTACAGTGATGCTGAAGCTACCTCCCTGTCTCATTAGATCTTTATAGCAGAATTGGGAGTAAATTGGGTTCCAGATTTCTGCAATAAGTTGAACAACTGGCATCTAACAAAAGTTACTTCAATCTTATGGCTTTTACAGGAAGGATACCAAGCAAAAAAAAAAAAGACTGATTATTGGGTTTAATGTGGTCAAAGAGGCATCGTGACAATATGTGTTTCCCCAAACACAATTTTGTACCTGGCCTACTAAATAACATTTTTGAGTACACAAACTGCACGACTACCCATCCCCTCCTCTACAGCATCAAATTATCAGGTCAATCCAGGGATAGAAAAAATAATAATTGAAAGTCTCTCTCTTTGTACCCTTATAGTTCTAACACCTGCATTCTTCTTTATATCACAGTTTTTAAAGTGAAACTCTGCCATCCTCCCAGAGACAAAAAGTTTTTCCCCATAAAGGTTTCATCCATTTTAAATCTCCTTTATAATATGTAGGTAAATTTTATCTTGTAGAGATCCATGTTATATTTAGAGCAGAGCTTGCATAAGAACTTAAAATCAGAGCAAAGATAATACTCCTCATATAAAGAAACACACAAGTATGGGAGCTGTTGCTTTGATCTCTGAACTTGGCAATTTGGCTGCAAAGGTTTCATCTCCATTCCGTGGGGGGGACATCTTCAGTGGGCTTTGAATTGTGGGTTAGGGTTGCACAATTCAAAGCACACTGAAGATGTCCCCCCTTCCGAATGGAGATGAAACATTTGCAGCCAAATCGCCAAGCTTGGAGATCAGACCATCAGCTCAACTATCAGTGGTGGGATTCAGCCAGTTTACACCAGTTTGGTAGAACCGGTAGCTAATTTTTTTGTTGCCCAGGCCCAGAATGGACTTCCGGAAGCAGCATCCACACAGACAACTGGTTATTCACATATTTGAATCCCACCACTGCCAACTACCAACCCGAGCTACTAATATTCAAACACATCTCAAACACACATATATAACTCACACAGACTATTATAACTGGAGCATTGTGTGTTAATGCTTCTCAACATATACAGACTACTGTTTTAAAGATATTGATGCAGTAATTAAGTGTTGGAGATTCAAAGGTAGCTTTCATAATGAAAAATAGAAGTGCTGTTATTTATATGCTAAACTCAATATTAGCCATAGGTGTGCCTTACCATATTTCATCCTCCAGCAATTTCTATGCATTCAAGTTGTATTAAAAAAAAATAAGGGAGGGGGGGAAGCAGCAAGTTAACTTCCATATTATGAAGATTCCATTATGAATCATTAGATGTGCCAATGCTTAATTTACTTTGCACATCCCCCCTTCCCAGATTTTCTTTCAGAAGCAAATGTTTCTTCCTTCAGGCTTTATATAGCCTGTAAAACCAGTTTGAATGACTGTGGCTACGCAAGAGACCTGTCATTCAAGAATCTAGAAGTAGTTTCACTCATGCAATCCTTAGAGTGACACTCCTTATTTTCTAGGTGTGATAGGATTGCTAGAAAAATTTTTTAGACTTCTTCGGTGATCTTGGTATAATTTTGATTTAAAAAGGCAAGAAAGACCTAGCATGTAACTTTTTTTCAATGTTTGCAGCCAATTTCTCCTGTTTGAATGTTTATACAGCTTAAGGCGTGCCTTGGAAACAAATATAAAACCAAGTTACTATTTATAAATAATCTACTATGCTTCAAAAATAAATTCAAGTTACTTGTATTTCCTTGTTGTATTGAACAAGTATTATATGAACAGGAATCATTCCTTTTTATATGGTATCATTCAGTTTCTTCTGTTCTCATTTCCAGATTACCACTATGATCTCTTCCTTAATAAGGAACCCTAAAGCTACTGCCTTAAAATAACAAAGATTGTCAGTCTGGTATTCCAAGAATTCAACTTAATTTTACCCAGCTGTTTCCTGTTAAAAGCCAACCTGTTTGCTAAGAATCATTTCACACTAATGCAGGGGTTCTCAACCTTGGCAACTTTTAAGACTTGTGGACTTCAACTCCCAGAATTCCTCAGCCAGCAAAGCTGGCTGAGGAATTCTGGGAGTTGAAGTCCACAAGTCTTAAAGTTGCCAAGGTTGAGAACCCCTGCACTAATGGTTCCTAGCATGGAGTAAGCGATTATAAAAAGCTCTCAACTGAGCATAATGGAAATTCTCCATTGAAGAGAAAGTTGAGTGAGAATCCTGAATGATTAAGCAAGGTTTCTTACATGGTGGCAATACTGTGAATACATTTTGCTCAGACTTGGTTACTCTAATGAACCACAGCTCTCATCCAAGAAGCTTCTTCAGCTCTGACTGGATGGTGGGGCTGAAGAAGCTGAGGAAGCTTCTTGGATGAGAAGCAAAACGTCTTCAAAGAAAAACAAGAAAGTCCAGTTGCCTCATGAAAATGCCTCTTTGGGATAACTATGAGAATCTCCACAGACAATGCATCATAAGGCAACAATTTTGGAATCAACATATCTCAATGTATCTCAAATAGGCTAATTTTCAAAATACATCCAAAAATAGGGACCCATGATTAAAATTTGGCAGAGTTGTGGCCAATTCAGCAGCATGTCTTTTGACTATATTTCCCAGAAACTCTTAAGTTATTTGGCACAAGGAAAAATGGGAGGACTTTACCCCCCCCCCATCTCCCTTTGGCTTGTGTTCCCAATTGGTTGGCAGTAAGGACTGACAGGTTGCTTTGGAACTGAGGCTGAAATCTTAAATTTCTTTTTAACAGTGGTGGCCGGTAAGGGAAGAATGAGTGACTCAGATGCTTGCTGGCAGAGTAGGTCTGGCTGGGGTGTATTGATGGTCAAAGGGTGAGTCCTCTTCCTCCCTGGAGGGAGGGGTCTTTTGGAGACATGCCAGAATAGGGAGTGTGGGGTGTAGTTTTCCTTGTGGTCTGTCACTCCTTTTGTTCCTCCCCCCCCCCTCAATAAAATGGCAGGAAGTTCTGTGGGTCAGCTGAAGTGATGAAGGTAGTAATTTCACCAGAGCTCTCCTGAGGTTTGTGAGGGGAACGCAAACAGCACAAGCCTATATTATATATGGAAAGAAGAATGTGCCAATGTGTCATGGATTGTCTACAGTGCCTTTGGCTCATATCTCTGTCCTAGTTCCTGCAGATGATTGTTCTTGCTTCTGTCCAATACTTTAACAAGTGAAAATGGACTTGGCTTCTGATTTTTTCTAGAATTATCAATAAGGTATGATACATAATAATAAAGACAAGCCACACAATAATTATTCCCTGTAGCCCCTGCCTGTCCTTCTGAAACCACATGCCTGTACATGAGCTTAAGCATTTAAGAGATAAAGCAAGGCAAGTGACATTGAACTCATATGCACCCCAGTACAATATTATTTAGCATATATTCTGAAAGGCAAGGTTACCTTAGCAGTTATGATTGCTATAAAAGTACACATCACAGATGAGATAATTCTTTGGCACAAGAACAGCTCTTTAGACAAAGGATTACAAATATCTCCACTTACTTGTCTTCCTTTTCATAAATGTTGAGCCCAAGTGCATCTACTCCCAACCAAAGTTCTGTTCCTTTCTTATTTTTTATTTCAAAATAGTTGATTCCATACATTTCAAGATCCTGAGCAATCTTCAAATATTCCAGCATGGCATTTTCTCTGGTTAATACAAAATAGGAAACGTTAAGACTTGTTTTCAAGACTGATGCAGAACTTTGAGGTGCTGGGAAAATAAAATACTTAAGACTGCTAGGAATAACAGAAAAGATCTAAAAGAACCAATTCACCTCCCTTTAGAATATCAGCACTTTACTAACCCTTTCTTCCATTTATCAATTTTTGTTTTTTCCCTTCACTGTGTGTTCAATATTATTTCACTATCTCTACTCAATCATCTTTGGCTTTGCCTATATAAAAAATTCAATGAAATAACTCACTTAAGCATTCCACCATGTTCAGCATGCCATACTTGAATTCGTTCTTCCCACTGTTCTCTGGATAGCTTATGTTGATTCATTACTCTAAAATATAAAGATATATCATGAGATTTAAGGTTCAATTTGTTTTATTTATAAAAATGTCATATGCTAGCAAAATTGGGTATATGGAAAAGATGCACAGAACATTTAAAGTAAAAAAAGTTACTTTTTTGAGATTTTTAAAAAGATGAATCTTGAACAAGTTTAATGATTAAATTCTAGCTTTACTACAAAGTTATTCTTTAAGGATGTGCAAATGTCTGCAAACATCCCTGTCCCATGAAGTTTGTACCCAAGAGCTCCATGGGTACAAACTAATGTCTTAAGGCAGTATAAAGTAGCAGCAATTTATTAATTTGTTAACTGAAACCAGAAGTGAATTGAGAAATAATAGACCTGTTCAACTGACACTCTATGTCAGGGGTCTTCAAACTTGGCCCTTTTATGACCTGTGGACCAACTCCCAGAATTCCTCAGCCAGCGTGCCTGCTCTATGTTGATAATATTTTCCCATTTGTTCGTTCCAACTTTAGATCACATTTTACTGTAGGACCTCAAAGTGGTATACTTAGCTTCTTTAATTTTCCCTATAACAACCATCCTTTTGGAAAGTGAGATAGCAATTGACTCAAAACCTTAAGTATTAGCCTCACTACCATGTTTAGTTGCTAAATATTATGTGCAGTACTAGGACCCCATAAGCAACGAGCATCCCTAATATTCTAAAATAATTTTTAAATCTCAAATTCTGCTAAATTTCATGAAAATTACAACATACTGTAGTTCTTTTGTATTACTGGTATTTTAGCTTTGTCAACATTTTGAAAAACAAAAGTCAGACTTTTCATTTTATTGTGTCACTCTTTTCTTAACAGATTGGCTATCAGTTGTAACAACTGCAAAAACTGTTCTAGTGTCTTTTACACACCCCACATTCTCATCTGGAAGCTCATTCGATAGAATTGGGGAGTGCTGGGCCTCAGGATTTCAACAGTGCTTACCGCTGGGGGACCAGGCGTTCAGAACTGAGATACCCAGCCTTGTGCAGTTCTTTATTATAATCTCCAAATTTGGCTTGCACAGCGTAAGATCCAAGAAGGACAGCAGTTTCAGGTGGGCAATAGATCTCGTCACTAAGGATTCCTTCTTTGACTTGCAAGAAGAACAGCTTCTGTGTAATGTCCTGGATCAACTCTACAGACACATCCTCAGGAAAAAACCTGGCCCGGAATTTGAACTGGAGAGGGTTCTCTTTCCTGATTTCTTGAGCAGAGACCTAAATAGCGATAAAGTATCAGTAAATTATGAAATACTAACTTGTTGAACACAAGATATTTATTTATTCAATTTTGATGCTGCCCAACTCCAATCAATCATAAAATTTTATTATCAAGTTATTAGATATCTTTGAACTTATGATTGTCTCCTGCTCAAAAAAAAATCAACTTATTTAAAATCTGTAAAAACAACAGCCCCTACTTAAGTATAAAAAGCTATTCTGTCCCCAAAATACCAATGTTAAAACAACTATTTCATTTGCCTTTCTGCTTCCTCTCACTTGATCAATAGTGCTGTTCAGTAATTGTTAGGAAGGTCATGGGGGGGGGAGTCTTTGGTGCTCTCTGAGCTTGGTTGTTTTCTTCCAGATGTTTCATTACCCAAACTAGATAACATTATCAGTGCTCCTGATGATCTTACTTAATTTGGAAATGAAACATCTGCAAGGGAATAACCAGGCTCAGAGAGCACCAAGGACCCTTTAGTTCAACCCCGAGCTATAAATATTCTCCTTTATTTGTAATATGGGTCATATTATAACATAGTTACATGTATGCATGGGGGGAAGGGTTGTTTGAACAAGGAAATCTCTACATTTCTGAGGTTGTTGTTTTTTCCCTATGACTCAACAAACATCAGGATTTGATAAGCTTAGAAATAAGAACAACTATCTTTCAGGATGTTTGCACTGTCAGGAGATGTTTAACTTTCAGTAAGCATGAATATACATTCTCTCTCTCTCTCTCCCTCCCTCCCTCCCTCTCTCTCCCTCTCTCCCTCTCCCTCTCTCTCTCTCTCTCTCTCTCTCTCTCTCTCTCTCTCTCTCACACACACACACACACACACACACGTTTTGCACTGAAGAAAAGGAAATTGCTTTAGTACTTAACAGAAGTGAAATGTCTTTTCAAAAAACCAAAAAGGCTGCTCTTTACACATTTGGCTTTATGGTAAGGAAAGCTAGAGACAATTCCTAATATTTATTCCCTCCATGTGTCAATCAGAGTATGCTTGTTCTTTGTTTATTTGCTTAATAAGGACCCAGTGGGGAAGATATCCATCATTATAACTCATCTGGATTACAATATTGAAAAATAAAATGGTGTTAGTATTTTAAACATTATCTTGCTTAGATTATGTGTTCCTGACTGCTTACAATTTCTCTATCTCAGTATCACAACATAACCTGAGTTTACAGATATATATATAGTCCCTTTAAATTGCTTTCCTATTATATACAAAATAAATTTTGTGTTAAGCATATAGGATTAGCCATTTTAAACAGCATCTATTAACTTTGATAGTTGACACAGTTGTTTCAATTGTCAGTTCAACTGAACTGACTGCAAAAGCTATAATTATATAGTTTTATAAAATTAAGGGGAGAGAGATGGAAACCTTTACTTTGCATGAACTGAGCACAATCTGGAAAGACTAGTGAAAGACTAATACAAACTTTGTATGTTTTTTTTCTAATACCATCATACTGTTTTAATACTTGAATTAAGTAGTGCAGAATCAGATTATATCTTCACTTTCCCCCAACAGATATTAATACTATTTATGCCTCCTATGAATGATTACAAATAGATCAGTGGAAAAATAATTTTCTGGGAGAATTCTTTAAATCAGTGTGGATTATGAAAACCTATATCTTAACTAGTCTCCACACTATATCTATAGGAACATTCATCTACAACAGGGGCAGCAAACTTCCGGTCCACGGGCTGGTTGTATCATACGGAGGCCGTGCTCACCCCAGCTCCGGCAATGCAAAAAAGTTGCGATATGTTGCAACACGTCACATGACAGGGCAAGTTTGACATCCGTGATCTATAAGAACAGGCCACTCTGGGCAGATTGACAGCTAGTCTTGAAAAGTATTTAGAAAATTATGTATGTGTACCAAGAGACTAAGCTAACTGAAATAAGCCCAATGTCCATATTATGAATAGATTAAAGGAATGTAGACACTAAATTGTGTTCAGATTCTCAGTATGCATGCATATACTGTGAATGCACACTCAGTTTGCCAGCTCACTGGTCTCCACCAGACAGCCAACAATCTTTATTTATACATTTAAAAAAAATAAAAACCTGACAGTTACAATACCAACTGCTAGATGTACTGAAAATCTGCTTTAGATGGTTCTGCCCTGCCTCCTAAGTATACTTCAAGATATAAATGGCTTCTTGTTCTACATTCCACTGCAGACTATTATTGTCCTAGCACATAGACTTAAATATGGTGTCTGTAGCACGTGTCCTTATTATTCAAGTGGGATAGCTGACGCATAACTGTGATTAGCTCTTCTTATCAGCACCCAAGCCTAAACATCATCTCAACAAATTGTTTTACTTTAATAGCACTGGATCCTAAAGAAAGTGGCTAGGGCTAAGGGAATTGTCAAATATCCCATTCTTGTTGAGTTTTGCTGGTCAATATTTCAACAATTATTTCAGAGCCCTGGTGGTGCAGTGGTTAGGATGCAGTATTGCAGGCTAATTCTGCTGACTGACAGCAGTTTGATTCTGATTGGCTCAAAGTTGACTCAACCTTCCATCCTTCTGAGGTTGGTAAAACGAGGACCCAGATTGCTGGGGGAAATATGCTGACTCTGTAAACTTCTTAGAGAGGGCTGTAAAGCACTATGAAGTGGTATATAAATCTAAGTGCTATTACTGATGCTATTGCTGGTTACTTAGGAAAAAAATCCCTTGAAGAAAGAAAATGGTGGTTGAGTGATAACCATTACCAGAATCCTGCTTAACTGAACTTTTTGTATATGTCCCCTTTCACTGGCATGATCATCTACTTGCTTGCTTATAAATAAGCACTTCTTTTGAACTGCTTTGCAGGATTATTTTAAAAGACTTAAATACAAATAAAGCAGTAATAGCAAATAATGATGACAGCAAATAATAAACATGTTATTTTTCACTGAAATGATTGTGATTTGACTTAAAAGATTTAGATGGATCTGGTTATAAGTTAAATAGTGCATACCTATGTTTGGACCTTTAACCATCAAAGTTAGTTTATTTCATTACCTTTTTCTCAAGTTTCAGCCAGGTTGGGAAACCTTTATTATCTATACATTGAAGACCAAAGTACCATACTTCGCGCAAGCCTATGGTTTTCACCACCTGAAAAATTAGGAAAGATTAAAGCTGAATTTAAAGATGTAACACTTCCTAAGACAATTCATACAGGTAATATTAAACTATTAAAGTTTTACCATGTCAAGTGAATGACAAGAAGTGTTGCATCGATGCTTAACTTTGTAAAGGCAGCTGAGAAAAAAAGACTGAATAAAAGACATACTCTTCATGCTGATAGATTAAAATAAAAAACAATTATTTAGAATTGAATTCAAAATGTTAAAGTAACTAAAATGTTATTGCTGCTTGAAATAAGATCATTTACAACAGTACTGTTATACTATTTATAACAGTAATCACATTAGGTTTAGAATCCTGCCCAAGGAAAATTCAGTTTGGACCCATACTGTATTTTTAAACAATGACAACACCTTAATAAAAAAACGGCAACATTGTCTGAAGATATCTTTTATAAATCAATGAAGACTAATGCACTATAATTAAATCTGCATGGTAGAAGATTATTTCCAATGTCAAAAGTTATATTTCTACATTATGGTTGCTTCCCTTTTGTAGCTATTAGTTATTTTCTATATAAACAATGCCTTTTCCTGAACACAGGTTTAGGAAAATACCTGCTTGAATTAAAGCGGTATTAAGGGAGAAGCAACAGAGGGCAAGCACATGTTGTTGCTCATTCATCAAATTCAAACATATATCTTCCTGACCTTGTGCAGCTATGCGTCCTAAAAAAATGGACGGCTTCTGATGTTCCATAGTTTAAAATTTTTGGAGGAATAAACTGGGGCTCCTAACCAGCAACCTAATTCTATAAAAAATTGAAGGAACCTGGTGAAATTGCTATTAACTATTTATATGGGTAGTCCTCAATTTACAACCATTTAAAGTTATGATGGCACTAAAAAGTGACTTATGATTGGCCTTTTCAACTGAAGCAGGAAAATACTGTTCTGTAAGTGGAGGATTTGTGATTGGGTATATGTGGGTGACACTGTTCCCACCTTCCTGGAGGATTTGTGATTGGGTATATGTGAATGACACTGTCTGTTCCCATCTTCTAGAAATGGTGGTCACTCATAGCAACTTGGGCAAGAAATCGAGGTGTACATAACTGAGGAACACAGAACTCCTGACTTGAATGCCTCAGAATGAGTCATAAGCATTATTCAGAGAAAAGGAAGAGTGAAGCAGTTTAGCTTTCCTGTTAACAGCCAAAATATAAAGGATATATTTGTGTGATAGAAGAATGATTCATATTTGTAGAATCTGAAGAATAACAATAGTGGTGGGATATGAGCAAGAGAGATTTTATATACTGATATGAAAATCTTTGGGAGAATCTTCCTACCTTGAGAAATCAATGGGTACCAGGCTAAAGCAGAAAATCAAGGTCAAAAGAATACATTTCTTTTTTTATTTATTACTAAATGTATATGCTGCCTATCCTGCTATTGAAGTTTTATTTTTAGCATTATCCATTTATTTTTGTATCAAATGAATATTTAATTGCATTGACAAATGTTCTGATGTCTTACTGTTCATGACAAATGATTTCTTTTTTTCTGACTTGTTCACCAATTTGAAGAAATTGTAGGCTATTGATAGAAAGCTTGACTAACTTGCCTCTAGTGAAATAATAAGTTAGTAGCTGTAGTTTCCCTCTGGTTACTGCATTTAATTTAAGATAAAGTCTCTTCCAACTTCTAATTAGCAGTAATCATCATAAAACAACTATGCTGATCATGAAGCTATCACGATCCCCATATTTGATAACATGAAAAAGTGCATCGTTTGGTTTCATTTCATGTAGGGAACAGAAAATGATATAAGGAAGGTAAAAATAACTTTATATTGATGTAGAGAAACTAAATAAAATTACCGGGCATATTTCCTTACAGCAGTAAGATATAAGACATATAGAAGCTTGAATTCTCAAATAAAGATTGTAAAAATTAATGAAAAAAGAAAAAAATGTTGGGAACTGCTTCCTTAAAAGACACATTTCAGGGATAGGTATGCTGAAGTTGTATGACTTCTCTGATTGTTATTTACTTGGGCTGGAAAATAAATGCACCAGAATTAAAACACTGAGGAAAAGTAAGTAGCTCAGGATAACAAAAATAGTAATTAAACACCCCCTTCCCCCCAAAATCCTGCTGAATTTCAAATAGGGGAAGTAAGGCAAGTTTTATAGTTATTACACTAGCAAGGAAAACCTGTTGTAAAAGAGCAGGTGTTAGTCAGGAAAAGCAGGAAAAAACCAAAAAATAAAAAATAAGTCTGAAAGCTGTGCATATATAACTAACTTAACTTTGCCCATATTTCTGGGTGTACACATGTGTATATAAAGAATATGTATGTATACCTAGAAAGGCAAGCAATTGGCCAGATTGGCTTTCCTGAAACCAAAAAGTGGGAAAGCACAGCACCAGAATTGTCCAATAGAGAACATGATAATAGTCTAGACTGAACATCTTGCAAATTGTTGTTAAAGAATCTTAGTCTGGGAAGGATTTTCTGAATCCATTTCAGAGCCAAGCTGCCATGAATACAAGAACTAGGCAGATAACTAAAAACAAGATGAATCAATGTGCAGGATTGCCAATTATATCAGAAATAAAGAAACAGGAAATAACTATGTAACTTCTCAATCTTTCCATTCACAAAGTTGAATATAGTCCACAGAATTCATATCTACCTTTATTCTCTAGCAAAGCACTTTTCCTCAAGATATTTGTATCAAACTATCAGTTTAATATATTGTGGAGAATCACCTTATTACATGTTTCCAGTTCTATCCTAGCATGCCTGATTGATTGTCTACTTTAGATATTGTTCAGTTATCTGGAAACGTGTTATATAAACAAGTTTGTAAAGTGACTTGTCTACTCATTTCCCTTTATCATTCTGGAACATTTTAGATTGCATCCACTGGAACTGATTTTATTTCCTAGCATCTAATAAAATAAACTTGTATTGCTCCTATTACAAAATAATTACGTGACAGAGATTAATAGCAATCAAATAGCAAATCTGACTAATCAGTAGGTACACTTAGTACCTACTCATGTAATCTTCAACCTCACACTAGTGTTTTATTATCCTTATACCAAGGGTGACAAGTTCAATATTACTATTTCACGGGAAAAACCCGTAAAAGACATTTATTAGGGCTAACATCACCAATAATCAATCTGGAGTATTTAATGTCATTGTTATGTCAATCTAATTAGAATTTCAAGGAAGAGCATTAGGATTTCTCTCTCAGAATTTTAATCCAGTATTTTCAAACAGACTTAGTAAACATCCAGTAAACAAGCTATCCCACCCCAATGGTGGGAAAAGCTAATGCACTATTTTATAGCAAGAGAATACAGGCAACCAGTGGACTGCTTATGGTTCCTAACTCCTTCTACCTCACTTAAAAATATCAAGAAATAGTGAATATAAGAAAAAAAATGAGATACAACTTGAGGTTTGGAAAAATCACGGGAAAATATATAGCTAAGTTAAATATATTAATGAAGAAGACATGAAAGCAATCTAAGAGAAACAGAAGCAAAAAAAAGCCCATGTTACAATTTTTTTAATAAAACAAATTTTTGCTTAAGATCCAATGAAAAATGAAGTTGTATGTGGAATAAACAGACACGTTTCCCAAAAGGCAGAGGGATACATGATCAGATAACTAATGTAAGGTAGGTAATAAGAAGAACAAAAGATATTAAGAGGTTTAAATTTGTTCTGTTCAGTATAACAAAGCCTTTGATTTGCAAAATATTACCAGAATATTGGTTATATTCAGGCTAACAGATGTGTCATAACACGTCTGTGTTATGTGTTCTGAGGAACCTTTACAATGAATAAACAATTGCTACAAGAAATGAGTCAAGGAAAATGAAATGCTTCAGAACAGGAAGGGGAATAAGACAAGAATGTATATTGTCTTTTTATCTACAAGAAATATATTAAAGGGCATGGCAGAACTTTTGTTAGCTAATAGTAAGAAATGAAAATAAAAAGTCAAAAATCTAGCTTAATGATAAATAGAATGACAAATGAAATGTCAACTATCACATTTATTGAACTTGCAGCTGACAGCAGCATAAGTGGTACCGGTAGTTTTGTTTTCTTTAGCTTAAGAATAGGTAGAGTGTGCTGTAGAGATAAGAGGAGATGAATGCTAATCTGTGGTATTCATGGTTTCAAGTTTTTCTGCTTAATCAGAAATCAAACTCGCACCTGCATTTTCTTTTTTTAAAAAAATTCCATGCATGCTTATACTAACCTGGTCAAACAGCTGTTTCCCTGTAGTATTAGGCTGGATGGCAAATTCTAGTTCTGCATCCATTGTAGTAACTCGAACATTGACCTAGAGGAAAAGATTAAAACAATGTATAAGGAAATACTAGGTCCAATAATTTCTCAATTTAGTAGATAATTACAGGAAAGTATGTTAATCTGAAAAGCCGAGCTATAGTTGGTTTGTTTCATACAGCCACATCTCTACCGGTAGCAAATGACTCTGGCTAAAATCAATGCATTAGCAAAATATTAAAATTGATAATTCTAGGTTCAAAATATATGATAGACCTCTTTTTTAGAATATTGAATAGTATTTAGTACTGAATGCTGCATATATAAAACAATTAGTCCAAACATTGAAAAACTGTTGCCAGGTTTCTTACCTATTCGGAAGCCAACATTAACTTCACATTTACTGAAAATATTGTTTTGAAATCAAGGAAGGATGAGTGCCATGAAAACAATTAACAATCCCACTCTACAAAACAAATGATTGGCAATTTGTATTGGTCTGTTGTTCTATTATTAGTTTTTGGTACTGTTGGCTGTTTATAGCAAAGGACATTAAATTCCACTGCATGTTAAGTTTAACTTATTAATTTCTACAATTTTCAATGTTTCTTTCAAACATTATCAACTACAATGTTAAGGCACTTAAAATTATGCTTCTAGTAAAAGATTAATAGATTTATATCAGGACAGCTACATCTTTATCTTTTCATCTGATATATATGGATAATGTGAAAATGTTACTTTGGATATATCCATTTTTTTCCTATTTTCACTCAGTGAAAAACATACTTTAGAATGATTTGTTCAAAGTTCTTTAATTTCAAGAAGATTGAGGTCTGCTCTTCCATAAATTTAAATATGTTAGGGGTGCATAATTAATATATAAGAATGGCCTTTTAAATGCCTCTCACAATACTATTAGATTACAACTCCCTGTTGGCTAGTAGATGATTAGAGCTCACCAACACATTTTAAGGGCACTAGATCAATGAAGATTGCATTAAAGGTCACATAAAGAAAATTTTCATGGTTACCAATATGGTAGAGAACACAGCACTGAAAATTTAAAACAATAATTAGTGTTGTTGGCAGTGTATAATTATACTTGTCATTGAAAGACTTTTACACTAGTACACAGAATAAGGATGAGAATACTGTACAGTAGTCCTTGATTTATGACCAAATTGACCCTGGGATTTTGGCTGTAAGTTTTGTACTCATAAGTTGGGTCACCATATGACTGAACTCAATTTTATAATTGTTTTTACAATGTCTGTTAAGTGAATCACTGGGTTGTTAAATGAACCGCATGGTCATAAGTCTGAATTCAACTTATCACTGGAAAATGGCAAAAATTTTTTTTTCCAAAATATGATCACATAATCATGGGACACTGCAACCCATTGTAAATGTGAGCTGGTTGCCAAACATCTGAAATGTGATCATGTGACTGCTGGGGTAGTATGGCAGTCATAACTTCAAGAATGGATTATAACTACCTTTTTCAAGTCCATTGTAACTCTGAATAGTTGTTAAGTCACTGGTAAGTCAAAGACTACCTGTAATACTTTATTATCATTGCCTTCTTCTTGTATGCTTATATGCAACTCACAAATCCATGTATGCAGGCAGCTATTAACAAAAACCTGGGGAGCACAAAATAGCAGCTTCCAATTCTGATTTCCTGGAAACTGACCCAAGCCAGATAACAACTGGGGAAAAGCAAATACTATTATATAAATCAGGGGTCCCCAACCACCGGTACGTGGACCAGTACTGGGCCATGGCATGCCAGAAACTGGGCTGCACAAACAAGAGAAGTCCCATCCGCAGAATGTAGGCAACACACAAAATCACGCCTCTTCTAGTGTTATGGAAAAACCTCTCTCCACGGAACTGGTCCCTGAGGCCCAAAAGGTTGGGGGCCACTGATATAAAGGTATATTCGTATAATATTATATAATACTGGACAATGAAAATTGAACGACCACTTGTTGGACTAGAAGACCTCCAAGGTCCCTTCCAACTTTGTTATTCTATTCTGAAAATACATGCATGTAACACTCATTAGCCACAACACAAAACAGTTCCTTCCTCTTATTAGCTTTGATTAATAATACAAATTATGTAATTGCTACTATATCTGCCATACTTTTTTTTCTTTGCTAAAATTAATTTCTTGGAAAAGAAACAAAATATTTGCCACTTAAAACACAAAAGAAATACAATTTCTTTTCTATTTCTTTTGCTTTATTTCTTTTCCCTATTCTTCGTGATTCAAAATTTGTACTGGTTTTATTCTATTGAAAAGTTATTTAACAAAGGTTATATAAGAAAAAAAGGAAAAGAAACTATTTTTCATTTGAAACACAAAAGATTAACAAATCATAAACTTTAGTATTAGCACCATGCAAAGCAGTAAACAGAAAGTCATTTGCAATGGCCATTTCTGAGTTATTATGTAATTTTCCTTCCAGCCCAGGGATCCCCAACCTTCAGTCCGTGGACCGGCACTGTGCCGCAGCATGCCAGAAACTGTGAAACTGGGCTGCATAAACCAAAGCCCCATCTGCGGGATGCAGGCAGCAGACAAAACCACACCCCCTCCGGTCTGCAGAAAAACCTTTCTCCACAGAATCGGTCCCTGTTGCCCAAAAGGTTGGGGGCCTCTGGTCTAGCCTACAGCTTGTGGATTTCCTAATAATTCCCTCCTGCAGGCTCTAAGCTGGTCTATACAACTCTTATCAATTTGGGGGCAATAAGCCAAATAGTTTAGATGCTATTATGTACAAAGGTCTTTCCAGTTATATGCAACTAAAAATAATTACTTCCCACTCGTGTATTTATAACACACATCCACTTCTACTAGATTAAACATTACACAATTTTAGAGATCTGGTAGTTGCACGTAAGACTTTCAGGGATTGCACAGGATTCTGGGATAACAGATTGTTCTGTACTATCAAATCTTACCACAGATAATATAATGGCTGTAAAGCCATTTCATCTCAATAGTGCTTTAAATTCCAAGAATATGGAGAACTGTGGAGAAAAGGAATAAAATGTGTAAACTAAGTAGACTCTAAGAAGTCATCTGAACACTGGAGTTAAGTAGCTACCATATATATAAACATTCTGTGCAAATTTTATACTTGACGTTCTCTTTATTTTCACTGAGAATTCCACCTTTATATATTTTATGCACCATTACTATACTACTTGTGATCAATTCACAATCTCATGATTTTATATGTTTAATCATATTAATACAAGATTTTAAGAGGAATCATAAAAATATAATCTTGCTGCTTAAGAGCATTTTAATAATCTAAATCTTTTAGCTGCAGAAGTGTTACTTGTATGAAGTGTTACTTGTATGCTGTGTCAGCAGAAAACAAGCGATACAAGTGTAAAGTCACAAAATACAGTTTGAACTTTGATCTTTATAGTTTAAAAACCCTGATGTTATTTAGCCCTGGGCAACCAAAGCTGTTTAAACCTTTTACATTTCATATACATTATAACTTAAACTATTATAACTAAAATCTAGAAAATGTTACATACTGTCTAGTTTCAAGGTGTATTATTTTAATCTTTTGAAAAAGCAAACAGCCTGAAATGCTAGCACAATAAACAAAAACAAAAAGCTGTGAACTATAAGAATTGGACCAAAATATCTGCACAGCAAGGCAACAGATTGTGGAAGATTGGCTTAAGAATATATTTAAAGTATTACTACTGTATATAATAATTTCCACAATGCAATTAAAAATTTATTTTTATTTCCCTATCTTTAAATTTCCTATTGGGTTTGCATCTAAAAGCTGCTGCTTGCTTCTTTCTAACAGCTCCTATCAAGTTTTCTACTTCCTCTCAGCAAAGTCTTTATGTGCCTCAATTAATTCCTGCATTTATTATTCGACTTACTTTTACCAAGTAGCAGCTGTAGCATTTGGTGCCATTTTGATAAGGATAGGACAGAGGAGATCTTAAGAGTCCCCCACTTTTTAAAATTGTTGTTGACATTGCACTATTTCAGATAATGAGCTACATCCAACATCACACAGAATAATTTCTCTCATTAGTTGATCCTCCAATTCTTTGGGGCGAGGTTTGGGTGCATGCTGTACTGTTTTGGAAAGAGGATGGAATCTCTTTTGGTTATTGGGCCTTGATTCATGAAGTAGGGCAAGACAGGTTGCAGAACTCACCACAGAATATAAGCAATTAAAGTAATCATGGTTGAATTATGCTGGGTATATTTACGCTGATTGGGTTATCACTGTCCAATTAGGTTGACAAATGATTCATGTTTCTATGTTGCAGAGACTGAAAAGGACAAAGAGGAAAGCAGCAGTTGTACCAAATGTCTTCCCAAGCAGATTGCTTTGTTTTAACAGCTGTATGCAAATTGGCACTTAAGTTTTTTTTTTAAGGATAATGCTACAAAACAGTTGCTCAGCCTCAACAGTTCTAAGTTCCAAAAGCTTATATACTTATTAAAGAAGGCAGGAAGAAAGGAGAGCAATGTCTATATCTACTGAATATGGAAATAGGCCAAAGGAATTCATTTTTGGAGTGACACTCAAAGAAAAACAATGAACTGTCTTTTTATGAGTACTCATTTCCAGAAATATAATTGTGTTACTATACAAGCTAAGAATCATATTTAAAATATCACATTTTATCCCAAAGTTCCCCTCCCGTCTTTGATCTGAATTCACAGAATAGAGCCTACTTCCCTGAAATCAGCAAAAAGATGATTAGGTCATAGTGAAGTGAATAGAGCTTACTTGTGTACTGACATACTGGAAATAGTATTAATCTTCACATATTGTACTAAACAAGCCAGAGCAATTTGGCTTATGCACACATATTTTATACACACACATTATATGTATATATCTCATGGTATACAAGCTACAATGTACATATGCTAAATCAGTGGTTCTCAACCTTGGGGTCGCGACTCCATTTCGTGGGGGTCGCCGGGCACCGCCGGCTGCCATTTTGTTTTTTTTATTTTTATTTTTTTAAATTTTTTTAAATTTTTTTTAAATTTTTTTTATTTTTTTGGGCGCGCGCGCGCCGCGCACACTCAGATCCGCCAGTCGCGCCGGAAAAAAAATAAAAAAAAAATTAAAAAAAATAAAATAAAATAAAAACAAAATGGTGGACCGCAACGGGCGGATTCGCGCATGCGCGGCGCGTGCGATGGGCCGATACGCGCATGCGCAGATCCGCCCGTTGCGGCCGCCATTTTGTTTTTGTTTTTTAAATTTAAAAAAAAACAACACAAAATGGCGGCCCTCGACGGGCGGATGCGCGCATGCGT
Source organism: Bothrops alternatus (assembly GCA_034064705.1). Classification (NCBI taxonomy): domain Eukaryota; kingdom Metazoa; phylum Chordata; class Lepidosauria; order Squamata; family Viperidae; genus Bothrops; species Bothrops alternatus. The sequence goes on from JARGCV010000023.1 coordinate 9,722,536, forward strand.
GGTGCGTGCAACGGGCCGATCCGTGCATGCGCAGATCCGCCCGTCCCGGCCGCCATTTTGTTTTTGTTTTTTGTTTTTTTTTATTTTTTAAAAAATAAAATAAAAAAAACAAAATGGCGGCTCGCGACGGGCGGATGCGCGCATGCGTGCGACGGGCTGATCCGTGCATGTGCAGATCCGCCTGTCCTGGCTGCCATTTTGTGGGCGGGGCAAGTGGGGTCTCAACCTCAGAAAGGTTGAGAACCACTGTGCTAAATCCAAGGTAAACCAACTGGTTTATTAGCCCAGTAAGAAGTCTAAATACAGGTAAAAGATAAAATATGGATTTAAAAGGTAACTATATAAAAAGGAAGAGACCTGGAGGAATAGGGTAGAATGTTGAAAAGACAGGATAAGTATACTAATGTAAATTTTATTCTAAATCAGATTTACAATGGGATATTTGAGACAATAATATAGCATCATTTTCAAACACAATTTACATGTTCTAGAACACACCTATATTTCTTTTTGGTACCATAACCAACTATTCAGTTTTTCCAAAGTTTTCACTGGATATATTCTCTTAAGATTTGCTAATGCTCTGACATACCTCGAAATATAAAATAAATAATATAAAGATGTTAACATAAAGTTTTGCGTACCATCCCATACCAGATAACTATTGTAATATATCTTTAGAAGGTCCTTAGAATTACATTCACACCTGCATGAACATCAATTGTTAGAAATTTCCTCTCCCTTCCAGCTAAGTCTGGTGATTTTCTTTTACCTATCCCAACAATGAAATTTTAATATTCAGGGGGAAGGTATATCAGGATAAATTTGAGGCTGATGGCAAAAAAAATATGTTGATATTTTTAAATATGTCTCATTCACAGTATCATGCAATAACCAATTAGTGTGATAAGTCAAATGCTAGAGGGCCTGATCCAGAATAAAGTTTGAAATAAAGTATGAAAATTTTAAATTTTGCCCTTATTATGTTAATTTAAACTGGAATTAATTAGATTACTATTCAAACTAATGAAATAATTTTTACTATTAATAATTCTATGACATTTTGTATTTTTGGTAGTTTAGCCCTTCGTTCTACTTAGATTTGCTGAATTAATAATACACTACAAGTTGAATTGGCCAGCTACTGTTGCAATAGGACTGATTTCAACTTGCTGTTTATTTCAAAGCCATAGTAACTTAGTGTATATGCACATGAAGATACACATGGTTAATCTGTAACAATGTAATCAAGCTCCAGCACAAGTCCCAAAAACAAAGCAAGAGAAAAAAAATGCCTTTTCTACATTTTTATGAAAAAAATTACTCCCTTCCTGTTTCTCTTTTATCTGCAATTCAGTTATCACCTAACATCTAAGGATATAAATAGGATTGAATGCAAGCCACAATTCTATAGAAATGTAGAAAACACTTGTATTATTTTGAATATTATTATTTCTCAACTCAAAAAACTCTTTTATATTCTAAAAGTAAAGCTGTTTTCTCTTATGTGTATTCCTAATAACAACTGAAACTCAAAATTTTTAAGTAGCTGTATATAAACAAATGGCCTGTGAAGCATACTGTAAGAGTTCTTGTTACATCCTTGACTAGCAAAATAATTTCTGCAAAACAAGAGATCACACATATTCCCCAATTTGCATAATTTATAAAGAATGCAAATTCTGTATTTCAGAAGCTTGGTGGAAACTTCCGCCATCCCATTTCTCTGTATTACATTCTACCTTCAGTTCCTAGAAGACATTAAAAGAATAGTTTGCAATTCTTGGAAAAAAAATAGGAAAACCATGTAATGATCATATACAAGCTTCATTTTTTTGTCACAATTAGTTTTAAATCTGACTATTTTTCTAATTTATGCTTTAGAATAGGTTTAAGACAAAATTTAAAGCTATTCAATAAGAACTGAATATATCCAATCATTAATGACTATCTTTTAAAGACAACCAAGAATATATTTAGCACAAGGATGCATTTTAAGAATCTTACTCTTCAGTCTATGTTTTAATTTAGCTACATTATAGTATCATAGGATGGCTTAAAGAACAATTCAGGACAAAATAAAAGCTCATGAATCAATGTTTATTTCACAGCGAGTTAATGCCTGCCGCCATATGTAAGTCACTCTTTAACTTACAAAAATAGAGCAGTGGGATAGATACACTTTGTATTCCAAAGTTTCTCTTTCTCAAGAAAAATAAGTGTCTGCTTCAGACAGTTGCTATCTTGATCTAAGTCTAATATACCCATATTCTTTAGGGCAATCTAATAAAACTGTTGGGTGTTTAGGGCAGCGGTTCTCAACCTATGGGTCGTGACCCCATTTGGGGTCGAACGACCGTTTCGCAGGGGTCGCCGGACACCGCGGTCCGCCATTTTGTTTTTTATTTTTTTTGTTTTTTTCGTTGCGTGTGCATCGCGCATGCATGGTTCGGCCCGTCACGTGCGCCGCGCATGTGCGGATCGGCCCGTCGCGGTCCACCATTTTGTTTTTTTTATTTTTTTATTTTTTTTCCGTCGCGCGCGCGCCGCACATGTGCAGATCAGCCTGTCGCCCGGGTCAGGGTCGCGCATGGGCGGCGCAAGTGGGATCTCAACCTGAAAAGGGTTGAGAACCACTGGTTTAGGGCAATATTACTGCAGGTTCACTGCAATAGCAGGTTCTGTTTAGTTGTTAAGATCACCTAGCTAAGCTGGAATCAGTAATACTAGGATAGGTATCACAGAGCTGGAGGAAAAAGGTAAAATGATCCCCATCTTCTCTCTACTGAAACTAGTAGATGACTAATATGTTTAAAACAGGGTAATCCTCTATGATGGTTCTTTTCCTTTTCTAATTATCCTGTCAAAGAACTGCTAATTACTACCGGTAGGTATGTGGAAAACAGAGCCTGGACAGCATGAAGTACTCAGCCATGCTTCCAAATCTTAGTACTATAGCCTCACTATCACAATATAAAAATCAGTGCCTCTTGTCTCTTTTTACATTTCAGACCACGTCAGCATTTCTGCTTTCCAGCATTAATTAGCAGCAGAAAGGGGGGAAAAAGACTGGAAAAAACTTTTTCTAAATGTCAGGTGACAAATATAACTCAGGCACAGTTAAGAACATACTGTAAGCAGCTTTTGTTGATTAGATGAAGGAACTTTTCCTCAGCCCACAGAACATTCTTGTGTAACTTAGACATAAGTCCAGGAGGTCATATTGAAACAGAACCCTATCACAGCGCCTGATTAGTAAATTCATTGTACTGCTTTATGCTGCTTGATTGAGTAGTGTAGAAAGCCTCAGATTGTAGAAGAGGGTAGTTCTTTTTTAATCAGCGCAGACTATTCAGGATCAAGAGGTGAAGGAGCATGGAAATTATATGATGGCAGCAGAAAAAAGCAAGAGTATATTTAAAGGTACAGCAACTGAACTTGAGAAAGTATTAATAAAGATACTGAATTCAACATTGACTTGAATTACGGTTATAAAAAACATCAAAATAAATTACTCCTAGTTCACATTTCAGGCTAGGAAAACAATAGCTACTTACTATACTTCAGTAAATAAGAAAAATACACCAATTATAAACTTTTCTATAAATTTATTGGAGGCCCATGAAAGTTCACCTACACATAAGAAAATGAAAACTGTATTCTTGACCAGAGCAAAGATCTATCTAATCTAGTAACCCAGACATGTCAAGCTCGCGACGTATCAGGATGGTTTTACCATTGCCGGCAATGGGGTGGGCATGGCTTCTGGATGATGACGCATCCGGCCCGCGGGCTGGCAGTTTCACACCCCTGCAGTAATCTATTTCGCACAATGATTTCTCACAATGATCAACTAAATCAACTGAAGATTTATAAAGAATATGTTCATACAGAAAGTTAACTATATGTTGTCTTAAGTACTTCTATTTGTCAATCATTCAGCCTTACGAAAAACCTTAAGTAGATTCCACATCTAGTATTTTGAGAAAACAAACCTCTCTAACCGCTTTATCCACATGTATAATTTTGAAGTGTTTTATCTTATGACCCTTATCATTCCCCCCACCAAATAAAATCCACATGTGTTACATTTTCCCCATTGTGAAGAATATATATAGCTCAGTGCTAGTTCTTGGTATTCTCAATTAGTTTCTCTTCCTGCTGCATTTCATTCCTAGGCTAGATGATATTCAACAGGATTTTCCACTATCCTGGTGCTACTTGACCTCTCAGCGGCTTTCGATACCATTGACCATGGTATCCTTCTGCACCGACTGGAGGGGTTGGGGGCACTGTTTTGCAGTGGTTCACCTCCTACCTCACTGGTCGGTCGCAGTTGGTGTTGGCGGGGAGTCAGAGGTCGACCCCTAGGTTCCTCCCTTGTGGGGTCCCTCAGGGATCGGTCCTCTCCCCTCTGCTGTTTAATATCTACATGAAACCGTATGCTGATGATACCCAGCTTTACATCTCCACCCCGTGTCATTTCAGTGAAGCAGCGGAAGTGATGTGCCGATGTCTGGAGGCTGTTGGGGTTTGGATGGGTGCCAACAGGCTCAAACTCAACCCCGACAAGACGGAGTGGCTATGGGTTCTGCCTCCCAAGGATAATTCAATCTATCCGTCCATCAGCCTGGGGGGGAGCTTTTGACCCCCTCGGAGAAGGTCCGCAACTTGGGCGTCCTCCTCGATCCACAGCTAAATTTGGAACATCATTTTTCGGCTGTGGCGAGGAGGACATTTGCCCAGGTTTGCCTGGTGCACCAGTTGCAGCCCTATTTGGACCGGGAGTCTCTTCTCACAGTCACTCATGCTTTTATCACCTCGAGGCTCGACTACTGCAATGCTCTCTACATGGGGCTGGGTACCTTTGAAAAACGTTCGGAGACTTCAGGTAATGCAGAATGCAGCCGCGCGAGCAGTGTTGGGCTTGCCCAGAAATGCCCACATTTCAGCATCACTCCGCGAGCTGCATTGGCTGCCAATTGGTCTCCGAACCCAATTCAAAGTGTTGGTTATGACCTATAAAGCCCTACATGGCATCGGACCAGGTTACTTACGGGACCGTCTGCTGCCCCATGAATCCCAGCGGCCGGTTAGGGCCCACAGAGTCGGCCTTCTCCAGGTCCCGTCAGCCAGACAGTGTCGCCTGGCGGGGCCTAGGGGAAGAGCCTTCTCTGTTGCGGCCCCGGCCCTCTGGAACCAACTTCCCCCGGAGATCCGTGTCACCCCCACCCTCTCCGCCTTTCGTAAATTACTTAAAACACACCTCTGCCGGCAGGCCTGGGGCAGTTAACATCTTGCCCCAAGCCAGTGTATGTCTGTGTGTATGTTGAATGATTGGTTTTTTTAAATTAAGGGGTTTTATATTCATGTATTTTTAAATGTTGATTTCTATTATGTTGTGAGCCGCCCTGAGTTCTCCGAAATAGGGCGGCATAGAAGTCAAATAAATAAATAAATAAATAAACATTATGAGTTCCAATTTTATCAATTTGATTTTTCTTTGTAACTTTTATCCAGATGCACAATACTCATAAAAGTTTAACAATCAGAACTCTATATAATACTAATCATTGCAACAAGTAGACCACAGCATTACAGAACTGGCAATGTTAGTTTTGATTTCAAAACTAATGATCTTAAGGATAATATCTAATGTCATAACTTGGGTATGTTGGTTGGCTTCCTATGTTGTTGTCTTTTAAACCCATGGTTTGCTTAGTATCACACAACATTCTAACTACAAATTCATTTCTAGACTACAATCGCAAAAAAAATCCCTTTGTTAACTGATTACCTTGTGTAATATGGGAATAAAGATTCCTAGAAGATTGCTTAAGAAATAAAGCATACTATGTACTTTAGACTTGGGAACAAAATTAGAGCTTTACGAAAATTGACAAATACAAGATTTAAAAAAGGAAGAAAAGACAAATGGAATCCTTAGGCCTTCTAAAAAATAAAATGTAAAAAATTGAGCACCTTAACTTTTTTTGTCTCTCAAAGTTAAGGTGCTAACTTGCTAACTATCTATAAAGTAACTTCTATGGGTGGAAACACAAAAAGCAGCAGTTGTGCAAGCATATTAATCTTCCTTTTTCTCAAGTCATAGCTTTAATTATTACAATCTCCACAGGCCCAGCTTACTGAATCTGTGGATCTATGCCAGGGTGTAAAACTGCTGGTCCGTGGGCCGGTTTCATCATACCAGAGCCGCACCCACCCCATTGCTGGTAATGGTGAAAAAAACTCCAATACGTCACATGACGTCAAGTGACGTCGCGAGTTTGACATGCCTGATCTATGCTGTACCTACAAAAACCCCTATAACAGATAGCTATGAGCTACAAAGAACACACAGAACCATTATATCTTCATCCTATTAATCCTTGGAAAAAAAAAATAGAAATTGTACTAGCAAAACTTCCCCAGGCATCAGGCCCTTTAGCTCAACTTTTCTAGTCTTCTGCAGCTTTGGGGTGGACCTGATTTCCTTAACATAACCAAGTCTATTTACTGTATTACAGACCTGCGCATCATATGGCCTTCCTAGCAGCCTTCTGTGGCTCCCTGGTGTTTTTAAAAGTCCCTGCCACTAAACACTGTTGCTGCCAGAAGAATCTGCTGCCACTACCTCTGTTCCAAAAGACAAACTGCTGAGCACCTGCCATGCCTCCAGGCTTCATTGACTAGGCCAGCTCCATTGCTACCCATTGAATAGCTGATCAGTGCACCAGGTGTTCCTTTGTAGCTCATGATTATTTTTAAGGTATCAATCAGATCCTTTTCCCTCCATGAGTTTGTGCTGGCCTTTTTGTTTGCTAATACAAATAGTGTTAATAGATTTTCAGAGTTACTTATAAGTAATGTGCTTCTAAGAAGTAAACGTTTCACAATGATTTCTTAAAAAGCAACAAATATTCAGGAATAAACTTTGCAACTTTGGAATTCTAGTTCGCTTACGGTCTAATCTTTTTTTTTTTTTTGCTTTTTAAACTTCCCACTAAATTTAATGTGGCTATAGAAAACTGAAACCAAGGAAGAAGAGTGTGTTCTGTAGATTTGTCACAGAGAGCAAAGTTTATAATAATCCCAGAACAGGATAACCAGAACTGCATCTTGAGCAATATGATTTGATATCGAGACTCATCTCTCCAAACAAGCTGACTAGAATAACAGAAACTATGGACCCCTGGCTCTCAGGCCCTGACCCTTTCATGGCAAGACATTGTGTGTTCTATGGAATGTTAATAGAATTTTCCGGCAATCCATTGCACAACAAGATATTGTGTCTATGCAATGCAGCTCCTTTAAACCTTAACCACCCAGATGAATTACAGCAATATCTTCTTGGAAGAAACCTACTTTTGTGAAGCTAATGAACTCTGCCATCTTTCCAAATTCCAAGTTCATTATTAAACAGCTTTTTAGATACCGATTTTGCTGGAGAAGCACATTCTTTGCTTCCATGTGACTTGGGAAAAAGTAATTCAGAACATCAGCCATTCAGTGCAAATGCCAAGGTCATAGGGGGAATGACAGCAGACACTCCTGTTAATCTGCACACATATAAAAGAGTTTACAACTTGAACTATAGGATGAAAAATGTGAAGACTCTACCTCCCAGGGGTTTTTTACAGGTTGTATTTGACTTGCAACCATTTGAGGTTACGAGGGATCTAACTTGGGGCTACTTATGACCTGGATTTAAAGTTCAATGGCTGCCTCCCCAGTAGTATTTTTGGGTTTTGGCATCACAGCCACACTTATGGTCATTTGCAATATCCTGCAGTTACATGATCACATTTTACAATGGTTTCTCTATCGGCACTCTGTTTTTTGGGGAAAACTACACCCATAGCAAAGCATTTAACTGCTGCGGCAATGCTGACAGTGAACACTTTACAACTGTTGTGTTCATGTAATGGTCATAAAATTGGGCCATGTGACCAACTCATTTTAAGACTTTATGACTTCTAACTGTGATGGGCACGCTCCATTACAGTCATAAGTTGAGGATTATCTTTAGTAGGAATGTTCAAAACAATCTGCTCTGGAGATCAAACTTCTGAGGAATTTACAGAATGTTCCATACTTCCTTTTCCTCCATGACAATCCAGCCATTCCTGGTTAGACTGGCAACCTTCTGGAGGTTAATCTTTCAGGACAAGAAATGTACTAGTACATTAGTGTACTAGACACGGAACAGACTATTTTGCACATTATTGCTTTTTACTTTTTGTCCGTAAAAGCAGTGTGTAGAATTTTTAAATGAAAAGTCACAGTTATTAATTGCTCTGTTTTCTGACTAAGCTAGAATTCTAAAAGCAGCTATTCATGAATCCTATTAAATGAAATAATTTCTTTAAAAATCATATTGCATGACTTTTCATGCCCAGAAGACGTATTTCAGTGCCTATTGCAGGATTGAAAAGAAACACTTGAATAGTTGAAGCCTTTGTAAGCATATTATTTGATGTCATCTAGAGAGCTCAAGATAAGTCTTTAAATATTAATTCTGGGGAAAATATGGGACTCCCTCCCCAAACATTTTCAAAATAAACAGAGAAAAACATGGCCAAAGGAACAAAGGCTCGTCTCTCCTGTCAGTCAATAAAGAACAATAGCTAATGCCACTGATATTTAGGAAGGAGCATGCCAGATACAATTAGTGTAAATTAGTGGAACTGGGTGTTGGATAGAGAGAGAGAGAGAAAGCAAGGTCCAGATTTTTTCACAGGAATCCATTCTTGCATAATCAATATCTGCAGTCTTGGGTCCAAAGAATGAACAATATGACATGAACAACCACACCAGAGACAAAGGAAAAAGCATTCTAATATAGAGAGAACCACAGAAGAAACTGATAAACACATGAAATGTTCTTCAGAATTTCTCAATTTGTTATCTGGAAACAGTGGACTACTCTCACATCATTTTTTTTTTAAAGATCCAAGTTTAGTTTTCTTAAGAAATTTACACAACCTAGGCGCAAGATTTGAACATGCATAAAAGCTATGCAGAATTCAGGATAATTATATGATGTGGTGTTCTTATGTTTCTTTACATTTCAACAAGTCAACAGGAAGCCAGTGTTAAGTCTAGGTCGGACAACAATATATTATAGCTACAATAAGCAGTCCACATATGGACAACCATAGGTGGGAATATCCATGTTCTAATAAATTAAAAAATTAAAAATACACATTAGCCAAACAATAGTATGAAGAAAATTGACTGGAGAAATAAGGAACATATACTTCAAGTGTAGTCTGCAAAACAGTGCTAACAGTGACACTCAAGGAATTGGAAGTTGAGGGAAAAGATCAATAAGAAAGCCAAAAGTGTGCTACTCCTTTTTACTGTATCAAAGCACTGCAGCCAGCCGGTGTAGGAACTACGAGTTATTATTGTCAAAATCCTGAAGAATCCGAAACTGTACTTTTTACCTCCATGTTATTTGTCAGAGCCTCAATCAGTTCTTTCCACATTAATAACAACACAAGAGAGATTTAGATCTCATAAAACATTAGTTTTACTTAGGACCATCAAAATCTAAATTCAACTTTTTTCAAACCAGGCAATATACAAGTACATAGTGTGTCAGATTTATATAAAAATTTGTTGCATTTGTATAGTTGAATTTATTTAGTCTCATATCTACATTATGCCATCCAAATCTTTCTCTCTTTCCCTAGATTTCTTGCCAGGAAAAAAAAAATGCATAGCTTTTTGCTATGATGATAATTTTTATAGCTGTCAATTGAGGGTTGTTTTAATAACGTTAAGGAGGTTTACTCCAATTAAAATGGAATAGATTCGGAATCCGAAGACAAAAATCCATGATTAATAGTATAATTTCATTAAATATTAATCAAAGATTATACATTTCTTTGCATTTTTAGACTCAGAAGGCACCTAAAGAACATCTTACATGTAGGTACAGATTTATAAATGATAATTTCTACAACTCGTCCTAAAGGGAACTTTAATTTGAACAAGCATAAAACAAGTAAACTTTGTTTTAACTTACCGGCTTCGGCATTTTTAGTTCCTGAGGTTTTCCTGTTGATCCAAGACCAAATGTTCATACAGCAGTTTACGGATATCCTCTTTGCTTCCAGGAGACCTGGTAGAATGGTTACACGGAAGACCAACTCAGACGCATGACATAGTAGTTAAGGAGCTTTAGGCAAGTTAAGCAAGCAAAAATGATTCACTCATGACCAATAATTACTTAGTAACACCACCACTTTGCAAAGAAACAGAACCAGCAGCCTCACCCAGTAGGAAAAAAAGAGTCCAATTGTAAGTAGAGAAGGTCATTTTGCCAGCCACACCCATAAGAGCAGCTATAATTTCAAGATTCTTGAGAGAGAGAGAGACTGACTCTCTCGGGGGTGGTGTCTAAAGCCAGTATCCCAGCAACAAGAGAATCAACGAAACCCCTCAAAAGGAAAAATTGTGCTAAGCCTCTCAGGCTACCAGTTGATACCGGTAGCTCGTATTTCTCAAACTCGGCTCCCTTTAGAAGACAATGGCTGCAATTTGATTAGGACTATTCCGCAATAAGCAAGCTGCAGGCGCCCATTCTGTATAGGACTAAAAGCACACAGAGGGTCGATCTTAACCCTGGGGAAGGCGGGGAAAATCGGTAATTGCTCTCTGGTGCACTTCAAGACTACCGTGAACAAGGAAAGAGACGTTTCTTGGATCAGTTAAAAAGGTCTCTTCAGCGATTCAATGTTTGGGGGAAAGACTCTTTTTTGTTCAACGCCCCCACCCCGGGACACCAACGGCCTCCTTTTGTGCTGGGGTGACACCTTTACTTTCACGTACACGGAGTTAAGGGTTTCTATTTTTCCTCACTCCTGCACGAGAAAGGGGGGGGGGTTAAATGCTTCTGGTAACTCCGTTCTTCAATGTTAGCAGCCAGTCCCAAATCGGGCGAGGAAATTTGCTCGCCTCTTCGCGTCGTCTTCCGCAAACGGAATGCCCCCCCAGCGCCTAAGCTGGTGGGTCTTCCTAAATAAAGAGGGGCTTTGTCGCGCGAGGAAAAACCGCCGTGACGCCAGACTTCAGGAAGCGGCAATCTTTCGCACACTTCCTGGGGTAAAAAGTTTCGTTGAATTCCGCGGAACTCGGAGGGAGGGAGGGAGGGAGGGATGGAAAGACTTACCACTTTCCGCAAACCCGGAAAGCCAAGCGCCCAGTTTGTCCCAAAGGCCCAAAACGTGGCGGAGGGAGAGGGGAAAACAAAAACAAAAAACCCAAGGCGCAAATCCCCGCCCCGAGAAAGCCCAAATTCCCTGTGAGAGAGAAGCAGAGCGTGGGAATCCCCCGCCGCGGCACCTGTGGCCGAAGCCTTGTCCGCCCTCGGCGCTTCTTCCTCCTTTCCCGCCTCGAAGGCGAGAGCCTGCCCAAGCTGTTTCGGGTCCTTCGGGGCCCCACCTGCTTTCCATTCCCGCCAACGCAGACAACCTGAGGAGAGAAGGTTCGCTCGGCGGCCTTACCTCGCTGGCGCGTCCTCTCTCCACAACCGAGTCGAGCGGCTTTTGGTGGGGCGCGGCTGCTCCAGCCGCTTTGGCTCTTTCCCTGGGCGTGCCTTTCCCGGGCCCTCCCCGGGTGGCCGCGTCAATATGGCTGACGGCGTCTAGAGAGAGAGAGAGAGAGAGAGAGAACGAGCGCAGGCGGCCACTCGCCTCGCTGCTTAAGCCCCTCAGCCAAAGGGCTGCCGAAACCCAGGAACCCAGCCGGCAACGTGCGAAGGCTGCTGCGGCCTCTCCGAGGAAAGAAGAACTGGAGGAGAGAGATTTAACACGCCCGCAAGCAGGTGGAAGCCTGGCCAAGTCCTGTGATTTGCAAAGCGCCTGGACAATATTTTTTTTTTCTTCAGAAAATCAGGGAAGGAAAGAAAGACGCCTGGTCCGTTTCGGGCGTCGCCCCCCTCGCGCAGAGTCGCCAGGAGCTTTTTTTTTGTCCCGATGCAGCCTGAAAAGTTACTTTGCTGCTTGTGCCTTCTTGAAGGAAGGTGCAGCAATGATGGTGAAGTAATGGGAGAAACTGGGACACAAAGCAGCTTGAAGTCGGACTAGTCCTGGATACTTGGGTAGCTAGGAAAGGAGCTCATTAGTTTAATCAGTGTTTCTCAACCTAGACAATTTTAAGGCATGTGGACTTCAGCTCCCAGAATTCCACAGCCAGCGTTGCTGGCTGTGGAATTCTGGGAGTTGAAGTCCACATGCCTTAAAATTGTCAAGGTTGAGAAACACTGGTTTAGATTGATAAACCTAAACCACTTTAGGACTTGTGGACTCCTGGGAGTTGAAATCCGCACATTTTAAATATAGCCAAGATTGGACATCCCTGACTTAAACCATTATTATCACTGCCACCCCGATGAGGGTGTCCCTGTTAGTCCATTGATCCTCTCCATTGAGGAAATAAATTCATTTAATGAAACAAGACCAAAGAAGTGTAGCTTGTAGAAGCCTTCAAACTTCCTGAAGCAAAAATGGATCACCTGAGAAGCAGGTAGCAGTAAAAAAAGAAGCCCAAGCCACAACCACAGGGAAGCAAAAGATGGAAGAAAAAGTAGCATTTTTCTTTCTTTTATTCACTGCCTTGCCCTTATGAATGTGAAAATGTGCCTCCTACATAATGGGTTTGGTTTGGTTTGAAAAATACACATTATTTTACAAATGCAGCAATAATGTGCTACAAAGCATCAGGTGATATTTTAAAACATTGAGAAAATGGTTATCACATGACTTTCATGACTTACCAATTTCCAGATCACTAGTGTAGGGCATTTGCACAGTATCACAATTCAGTATAATGATATATACATGGGCAGCAGTTGATTAAAACAATAGCTCCTGATGCTACTGAAGCCTGAGATTCATTGAAGATATTCATATTACCTGGACTCCTGGATCAAGATAAAATCTTGACCTGAGCTCTTTGATGCTTAGATCCAATTTGTGTTTGTGTGTGTGCATGTTTCAACACTATGAAAGTAATTTGCTGGTACCTTTATTCTCTTTCTAATTACAGCTGTAAGATTTCTTCCTGGTCTAGAAATATTCACCATGTCTAGTGTTGCTTAACTTTTTGACATTAATAGTTTATTTTACTAATGCTGTCAGCTATGGCAAAGCTCATTCAGGGCTCTGTTCGTCCCAAGACAGTTATATTCCTTGGTTGTATTTCTACCTAAACAGTAACTGAATACAATAGCTTTGTGGCACTTTAATTCTGGGAACATTGTAGCCTCTGCACTCCAGATGAAATCAGGAAGGAGAGTCACAGAGTTTATCTGAATTTTGGAAGAATCTTTTTAAAACAGATGGTGCCCTAATATTGGTGTGTTGATGTGGGCATGTTATTTATATTTGGCATGTAAATTATTAGTGGAAAAGAAACAGTGAGACAGTAAGCAACCCCTGGCCTAACACAATGTTACTGATCTTCTGAAAATGCTTTACTACTTGTGCTGGTAGGATACTTTGACATGAGTTATTCATTAATATAATCTCTCTTTTTCTTTGCTTTATCTAGTGTCCTAGCAGAAGAGTGGGCAGCTGAAAGAAGAAATGGACAAATAATTGAAAATTTCTTTGATATTATATATATAGCCCCCAATTGTTGCTTTGCTATGTAAATCCAGGGAATGGGACAGCAAATTCTTTGAAGCATGTTTATAATTCCAACTCTAATTTAAAGCATCTTGTGTTATAGGCAGCAGATGTCTATATCTTCATCAAGTGACCCCCATGGACATGATTATACATTCAGACAATGGTTGTAATATACCAATCATGAAATACCCATTTTATGTAAAATGCTGCAGTCCTCCTCTATGTTTTCTAATCTTATAGGATGTTTACTACTGTACTGCCTCATTTTGCCTTTTTATTTGGGGAAGTGGGGTAGGCATGTGTTCATCCTGGCAAACAAAGCATTGAGCTGCAGTGAACCACCATTTTAATTTTCTTAAAATGCTTGTGTGGTAGGCCAGAGACATGCAATCAATGCTAGATGTTTGGGCTTTATTGGATAGCAAGTCGACTTCTCATTTAATTCTTTTAAAAATAACTTTTAAAGAGTGAGGTGGGGCAGAGCTAAGGAGAAGATTTGTTGACACACCTGAGCTTTGTTGCCTGTCTCTAGAGTTCATGCTTTTGGAGCTTACAATTGCAGGGCTTTTTTTCTCATAGAACGCCCAGAATGGAGTTCCGGCACCTTTTTTGGATGGAACCTTATAGGGTAGGCAGGGCGGGTTGTATGACGTGTGTGAGTTCCGGCACCTTTTTTTTTTTAATAGAAAAAAAGCACTGTACAATTGTATCCATGTTCTCTGGCTGTAAGAAAGGATGTTTTTGAGACAGGGCATAAGATGCTTGCAGGAAGCCAATAAGTGTTGAAAAATTTGGAAAAACATACTAAAAAGAAATCCTGAAAACAGCAGATGGAGGAAAGATTAGCATTAAGGGATCAGACAGAGAGAAAAAGAAAAAGACTGGGGCTGTTACATCCCCCCATGTGTTTTTTATATGCGTTGTTCAGAAAACCTAGTTTTGTAGGACAACATACAAATGCTAAAAATAGTTACAAATCAAAATTTCTCTCCTTATTTGGGGATGGAATTCTGGCATACACAGAGCTTGCTTTATAGTGCTTTCAGTGTGAAGTTGTACAATTTGCATTGACCTAGGCCAGTGTATCTCAACCTTGACAATTTTAAGATTAATAGACTTCAATACCCCGAATTCCCCAGCCAATAATGTGGAAATTGTTGAGATTGAGAAAACCTGAACTAGGCATTATGAGGATTCTTCAGTCTGTCCAGTCATGAATACAGTTTCATATATTTGTGTCTTTTGTGTACACATTACTCAAGATTGGTGTTTACATCCATGCACTTTTTTTAGCATTTCACCTAGGGGGAAATCTAGGTTGACTTATTCTGAGAAGTGAACAAAATACACAGACGATTTCATAATGATTTAATCATGAATTTCCATATATAGACATGTAAGATAAGTTTCCTGAGCAGGAAAGACCTTTCAGCTTCCACATTCCAGTTCACTGATAGCTGGCTGAAAGGGGCAGAGGAATCCTGGTTGTGATGGCTTGCTTGTTTCATAAATGGAATGAGAGGAAGTGCAATTCAGAATCGGCTTGCAATGCTTAATTAGGACTAGAGATCAAAAGAAGAGGGAGCGGCCTAGATTTTCTGATAAAATACTCCGTGTCAAAGTAGGGACTTAAGTATTTCCATGAATTGATATTTATGATTCAGAGACAAAATATAACTAGTTTAAATCTAATAACATTTATTGTGGCCTAGGGTTTCATAGATTCCAATTTAGAAGTGAATAGCCTGGTGAATCTACTTTGTTTTTTCTTTACAAAACTCTGACATTGGGCGAATGCACCCAGTCTGTTTGGATGTGCAATGTGATAAAGAATGGAGGAGGGATCGTTACAGTGTTTACTGCCATATGCATTCTCTGTTAGTAGTATGATCCATTATGAAGGAAGTTATTCCTTATATTGAAAATGATGCTATTGGCTGCTCTCAGTGTGGATGCCATCATTGCGATTGTGATACTGTGTTCTAGTAGGGGGCAGGAGTGTGACTAAGTCCGCTCTGTTGAGTTTGGAAAGCATTGGAGGCACAGATTAATAATTGCAGTATGAAGACAGCAGACAGAAGAGAAAGAACTGGAGAAAAATCACAAAATAAGAATGCCTACAAATAGAACAATTGTGGCAAAAGAAAGCAAAGATTGTAATAGTAATAGGTACAAGACTGGATGAGATTGGCTCCAATCCAGTGGCGGAATTCATCCAGTTTGCACCACTGCGGCAAAGCCGGTAGCTAATTTTTGTTGTCCAGGACCAGAACGGACTTCCGGTAGCTAATTTTTGTTGTCCAGGACCAGACCGGTTGTTCACATATTTGAATCCCACCACTGCTCCAATCCCAAAACACTTGGGATTGGCCAACACCATTGACATTGTCAGAATCACCATTGGTCAATTGCAGAAGGATTTGATAGGTGGATAAAATTCAGTCTAAAAACCTAGCTGACTATGCAACCCACCATAAATTATATGACCAACCATAATAATAATCCCAGGTCCTGTAGAAGGACTTGATAGATGGACAAAAATGCCAAATCCCGTCTGGATGACATCTGGATGCTTGTGAGACCAACCATAATAATTTAAGCTTGTATGCCACCTGACTTTCAATGACTCAGGGAAGCTATATGTATACATAGCCTATATTTTCATGATCAGTTTCAATTCCAAGCACACTAAATCTTTTACAATACATTATTAATTTCCTCCAAATATTTTTAGCTACTTAATTTATAAAGTTCTTTTGGCTGCTTAGTGATTCCCATTGGGATCACACATTGCTGCTTATATATTATAAATCACTTAAAGATCTACACTGGATCTTTATTTATCTTCTGCCCATTTTGCCCATTCCTACCCACAAAAGCACAATCTGATCATTTTCAAGCAGCCACAAAACTCCTGTTACTTACCTTTCTAGAAATTCATTACAGTGTTCTTTTCATTGTACATTCCATGCCTTTCAACTTTTCTACACAAGGTTTCCTGTGCCCCATGAAATCTTTAATACTCATTCTTCCATGCATAGCGCCTTGGCAGGCATAGTAATTCCATTGTGCTGGTGTTATTACCGAATAATGAATGCATACATTAAACCACAAGATATTTAAAATTAAATTTGCTGAGTTCAGTTTTAACCTCGAACTGAGGCTGCTTTCAGATAAGTGGCTCCCGATATTACCAATAAAAAGTCACTGTGCAGGATACTGGGACAGGAAAAAAGCAGAAAAGACCAATGCAAGTACATGGGAGGTTACAAACTTAATGGGTCACAATTAAACAGTAATTGACCCACTTGAGTCTGCAAAACACTGTACTAGAATGAACTTTGCTGGCCCTCTTGCCAGTGCCTACTCTGCCTTTAGAGCATTGGTCCATTATCTGCACTACATGGTTACCAACATCAAATTTCTAGGTGTGCAGTTAATGAGTAGGCTGGCTTGGCCACTCAACAGCGAGACACTGGTAAAACGAGCACAGCAGCACATGCACATCTTCCTTCCCCTGTCCTTACCACTTTCTATAGAGGGACGATCAAGAGCATCCTGTCATACAACATTACTGTCTGGTTTGGAAGCATCACTGCTTCAGACATGAAGGTGGTGCAGAGAGTGGTGAGAATAACAAAAAAGATTATTGGCAGTTCACTGCTTTCTACCCAGGACATAGCATATAAGCGATGGTTGGGCAGGTCTGCAGGGTTGTCTGGGACACTACACATCTTCCTCACGACCTGTTTTCCTTGTTACCTTCTGGGAGGAGGCTGTGGTATCCGAAGCAGAACATCCAGATTCAGCCATAGTTTCATTCCATACAGCATTAACCTTGTAAACTCTCAAGCTTCTTTGTATTCAAGATGGACAGTGATTAATATTTATATATTATTTATATGTAAGGATGTAGGTTTATATGTATGTTGCATATAGCATGTTTAAATGTGTGTCCTTTATGTGTGCACTTTTGAGAGAAAGAAACAAAATTTCATTTTTAATGTGTGCCAATGTGCCCACAGTAAAAAATGACAATAAAGGTTATCTATCTGCATGTGCTAACCACAGATCAAGGACTTTTAATCAGGATATCTGATCAGTAGATTTCTATTTGGGTAGATCCTGTTTTGTATTGAAACTGGGCAGCTGCAGTTTTGTTTGGCCTAAAGAAGATATGCACAATCTTTTTGGAAAAGTATTCACTGAATTCACTGTTTATTTGTATTTGTTAACTAACATAGATGTTAGCTAGAGACAAGCTATTTTCACTGGTAATAAGTACAGATTGCAATCAAGAATTTTCTTCAGCAATCATCCTGCCTGATTGACAAATTGTCTCTTTCACATTGTGGTTCAGTTGTCAATGGGCTATGATGGATTTTTTTTAAAGTTGCTTCTTCCATTTTCCTCTTTACACAAACAAAAAATGCTCAAGGAGCAAAAAAAGAGTCTCTTGTTTAGTAGAACTAGGAGGTTTTTTTCCCCCCCCTTTGGAAGTACTATGGAGAGAAGACAGTTCTAGAGAGAGCCTTACAGTAGACAATTTAACTGTGTTCTATCTTTCTAATTTAAAAATTGCACTGATTTTTAAAAACAGACCTCTCACATCTTCAGGAAACATAGAACAGGGAATAGACGTTATGCAATTTGGTTCATTCTATCTTCAGAGACCCAATAGACAGGCTTGTTTTGCTGCTTAAGCCTTTGTACTTCTGCTCAATTAAATTGGGTAAAATGTTGGTCTGTACTGCATTAACTCTGAACAGCCAGGTTGCTGCTAATGGTTACACAGTATTCATCCTTTCCTTAATTAATAACAGAATAACAGATTTGGAAGGGACCTCAGAGGTCTTGTAGTCTAACCCCCTGCTCAAGCAGAAGACCCTATACCGCGAGTGTCAAACTCACAATGTCACATGATGTGTTGCGACATATTGCAACTTTTTCCCCATTGCCGGCAATGGGGTGGGCGCGGTTTTAGTATGACGCATCCGGCCCATGGGCTGGCAGTTTGACACCCCTGCCCTATACCATTTCAGACCAATGGTTGTCCAATCTCTTTTTTAAAATCTCCAGTGATGGAGCACTCACAACTACTGGAGGCAAGCTGTTCCACTGATTGATTGTTCTATTAGGAAATTTCTCCTTAATTCCAGTTTGGTTCGGTCTTTGATTAGTTTCCAGCCATTGCTTCTTGTCCTGCCTTTAGGTGCTTTGGAGAATAGGTTGACCCCTTCTTCTTTATGGCAGCCCTTTAGATATTGGAATGCTGCTATGATGTCACCCCTTCTTTTCATTAGACTAGACATACCCAATTCCTGCAACTGTTCTTCATATGTTTCAGCCTCCAGTCCACTAATCATGTTTGTTGCTCTTCTCTTCATTTTTTCTAGAGTCTCAACATCTTTTTTTTTTGTGGCAACCAAAACTGGATGCAATATTCCATGTCTTACCAAAGCATTATAAAGTGGTACTAAACCAGTGGTTCTCAACCCTTTTCAGGTTGAGACCCCACTTG
Source organism: Bothrops alternatus (assembly GCA_034064705.1). Lineage (NCBI taxonomy): Eukaryota > Metazoa > Chordata > Lepidosauria > Squamata > Viperidae > Bothrops > Bothrops alternatus. The sequence goes on from JARGCV010000023.1 coordinate 9,741,697, forward strand.
CGCTGCCCATGCGTGGCGCAACACCGACGTGCGCGCGTACGCGCATGCGCGCCGGGCTGATCCGCGCATGTGCGGCACACGCGTGACAAAAAACCCCCAAAAAACAAAATGGCGGACCGCGACGGGCCGATCCGTGCATGCGCGGCACGCGCGCGACGGCCTGAACCACGCAACAAAAAAAAAACAAAAAAAAACCAAAAAAAACCAAAAAACCCAAAATGGCGGACCGCAACGGGCCGATCAACACATGCGCGGCACGTGCATGACAGCCCAAACCGCGCATGCGCGGTGCGTGCGCGACGAAAAAACAAAAACAAAAAACAAAAAAAACCCAAAATGGCGGACCGCGGTGTCCGGCGACCCCCGCGAAATGGTCATTCGACCCCAAATGTTGTTGCGACCCATAGGTTGAGAACCGCTGTACTAAACCTTCATGTGATGTTGATTCTTTCCCTCTGTTAATGCAGCCTAAGACTGCCCTGGCTTTTTTAGTGGCTGCAGCAGACTGCTGGCTCATATTTAAGGGATTGTCCACTAACATTCCAAGATCCTTTTCACAGTTACTACTATTGAGCCAGGTACATCTAATCTATACTTGTGCATTTTGTTTTTCTTGCCTAAATATAGAACCTTGCTTTTCTTACCATTGAATTTCATTTTGTTAAATAAGGCCCAATGTTCAAGTCTGTTGAGAACCATCTGGATCTTGAGCTTATCTTCTGGAATGTTGGCTGTTCTTGCCAGCTTGATTTTGGTCAGCCATTTATGAATCCATGTGGTGGTGATGCTGTCTAACCCACATTTTTCTACATCTTATCAAATAATAGTTTGTGGTTTACTTTATCAAATGTCTTACTGAAGTCCAGGTAAATTATATCTCCACATTTCTCTGGTCCACTAATTTTGTTACTTTGTCAAAGAATGCAGTAAGATTTTTTGGCACAATCTGTTTTTGAGAAACCCATGTTGGCCTCTGGTCATGACGTTGCTTGCCTCTAGGTATTTGCAGATTTGTTGCTTGATTATCTTTTCCAGAATCTTCCCAGGTATTGATGTCAGTCTGATAGGTCTGTAGTTTCCTGGATACATTTTCCCCCTTTTTTGAAGATAGAAACCACATCAGCCCTTTTCCAGTCATCTGGTAGTTTTCTGGTGCTCCAGGGTCTTTGAAAGATATGATTCAGTGTTTCTCTTTCTCTCTATCCATCCACACCCATCCATACCTGCACTCTCCCCGCCTACACACACTTTGTATAATGGAGGAGGATAAGTTAAAACAAATATGCTATCCCTATTGCCATTATATAAAAAATAGCTGTAAGCCAGCGCAGAATGATAGCTGAGATGTGAATAGTAGAATATCTTCACAGCTGTAAAGGATGCATCTGAATATTGGTCATAGACAACTATGAACACTATGAGATTTTAAAGACTATAGATCAGGGGTCTTCAAACTTGGCCCTTTTATGACTTGTGCAGCTCCCAGAAATCCTCAGCCAGTGTACCTGGCTGAGGAATTCTGGGAGTTGAAGTCCACAAGTCATAAAAGGGCCAAGTTTGAAGACCCCTGCTATAGATGAAAGCAAAGGAGAAAAATACTATTGCACACAGGAAAGATAATAGCATCGGCTTCCTTGGTACGTGCCACAATTACTAACACATTGCCAATGAAAAATCAGAGCACATGTAAAATAATATGTTTGCCACTCAGTCCAGTTAATGGCCTTCTTAGTCTGGATACTTCCCATTTTCTGATTTTTTAGAACAGTGTTTAGATTTTTATAACTTTATTTTTTTTCAATCTATCAGACAATTCTTTTAACTTTTGATATATGCTTTAGGCATTTGCTTCATTAATTTGTAGCTGAGATATAAATTCCTTCCATTTGGTTTACCTAATGTTGCATTTTCACAGTTCAGGTAGGATGCATTTAACCAAATGAAACAAAATATTGCAATGGTGAACTGAGAGCTAAGCAGTTTGTGCAGAGTGATCCCAGCCTAATGGATTAATTTTTCAATCCACTGTTTTGGGCCAGTGATACTATAATCTCCAAGTTTGCTTTGCTTGTGCACTAAGTATAGTATTATTGAAGAGAAAATGGTGCCAAAGATAACTTGGATCAATTCATAGTTCAATGTGTGGAAGAAATATTTTCTATATAAAATTGTAGGTTTTAATAAGAAAGAGCTCTGGAAAATGTCACCCTTATTCACAAATAATTTTTCCTTTAAGGTTAAAAAAAAAAAGGGGGGGGGAAGCTTCCTTTCTTCTTCCAGAGACTCCACATGTGGATTTTAATTTTCCACTATAGGAAATCAGAAACCTGGAACCTGAGCTCTATGAGTGTGTGTATGTATTTGTGGGACTCAGCATAGCAAGAAGAAGTTTGTGTGCGTGCTACATGTGGGTAAATATCCACATAATGAATGTCAAACTGGAACTTTATTTGCTTCTTTCATCACCATCCTAACATTTTTCCTGCAGCTGCAGGATCTACGTTTTGAGTCAACAGGCACCATCTTGCATGATCAAATACAGCATCCTGATCCAACTGGACATTTTCACATTCATGTGTATTGTATCTTGCTATCTGTCAACTCTACAACGAACCTGGCTGCAGCCATTTTCTTCACTCTAAGTTGCCACAAGATTGGGAGGGGGATAGAGGATTTCCATTAATTTAAACATTTTACTGTCCCATGGGAACCAAGGTCATTTCTGTCAGTTAGATAGGGGCAGGAGCATTTAGTTAGAAAACCCGCCAAACTCTTCTATTGGGGAACGTAGCTAATTGCATAACACTGGGGTGGGAAGTTTAACTTCGTAATGTTGTTGCTCTCTGAAGGGATCTTCAGACTTGGTTTCACTTTTGACCTTGCCAATACTATGTAACCAATAAGCATGTTCTTTGAGGAAATCTCAAGCCTCAAAGAGTTCTGATTTATTTGGACTTGTTCATTGGAACCATGACACTATCTTTGCTTCAGCCTTCCACGTGTTCCCTTGTCATCTGTAGTAAAATAGAAGGCGATGGGATGCTGCGCATAGAACATGGCCTTACCGCTCTAGGTATTTCTCCTGTATTTTCTCTGATATTAGCATCATGTCCATTTTCTTCTGAACTGTGTCATTGCTGACATGATTGAGGAGAGAAACGCCTAATGAGCCATGAAGCATGCAAACCTCCATGATGTGTAAAATGCAGTCAAAGCATTTGGTGACTTTACATATTTCTGTAATTTGCTAAAATAAATTGTATATATTGTTAGAATAATAGCTGAAATTGTTATTGCACTTCATCATTTCAGCCATAGATACTGTATTTCTATAGCTGGGAAGCAAAGATGGAGGAAAGGAAGGTACCTACCAAGCTTGTGTGAAACAAGCCTTAACATTTATTGCATACTAGCTGTACCTGGCCACACATTGCTGTGGCTCAGTCTGGTTAAATGGAAAAGAAAGAAAAGAGAAAGCGCACACAGCGTGTGTTGCTTTTATGTCCAACAGATGGTGCTGTTTTTGGAAAAAACATGTTTTTACCTGTCACAGGTGTGACATCGATATAATATAGGTATACAAAAACACGTGCGTATTCAAATGCAACGTTGTGTCAAAATTTCAAAGCAATCGGTGAAGAACTTTCAGAGATTTAAGATTTTGAACAAATGAACATTTACATTTTTATTTATATAGCTAATTTCCCTCAGATTGCCTTCCATGTATATGCTTTTTTATTCACGCATTGTTCAATCTGAGAATTCATTGCAATGTGATTCAGTAGGGATACTTCCTGTGACTTAAATGGGCAAGGATTAACAAATTATTTTAGCCTATTATTGAAATTAATAAGATTAAGTGTAATTTAATTCTAGATTAATTAATTTAGGATTAATTTAGATTTTGAGAATGCTATTCTTGACTTGAAAGGCCAATGGTCATCAAACAGGAAAAATATGGAAAATTCTTTTTGGGAAGCAGAAGGGAAGATCTCAACTGAACTGCATGTGTTTAAACATGGTGTAATGTTTGGGTAAATCAGTATTTTCCTACAGTCTTTTTAATAGATGTCATGCAGTGCTGGCACTAGAACATGCCATTGTTATCTGTGGTGAAAAATGATCATAATCGTTTATTTATGTTTAGAACTTCTGCAATTTATTAAGTTCTGCACAATCATAACATCACTATCCCATCTTGTCAGCCTGAGACCAGTCTAAATAACTTCATAAGCAAGATGACATGGGCCAGGAAACACATTCTTGGTCCAGGCTATTACCTACTTGCAGGGCTCCCTACAGAAGCCTATTTTTAAAAAATTGGACCAGCCTAAGAGTTTAGTGGGGAAGTTCTCTTGGGATATTGAATAGTCAACAGTGGCACTGAGAACTAAAAGTTTCTGAGCACAAAGGTTGTCGATTACCTTGAAATCCATAAATGGCTTAGGTCCAAAGTGCTTAAGCCAGAATAGGGAACTGAATATGATTTGAGGGCTGGATCCAGTCCCTCATTTCCTCTAACAGGCTGGATAGTCAGGGGCTTGGAATTTAGGAAGAGGAAGCCCAACCCCTGACACTTGCATTTTTCTTGTAGAAGGCAGAAGTGAATGACAGTTCCCTTCCCCTGCATGAAGGAAACTTTACTCATAAACAGACTGCTGCCCTTAAGCTGGAGCAAAGCAAATCGGGTTCTCCTTTGGCTGACCTCTTTCTTTTTTGAATGGGGCAGCCGTGGTTTGGGTGAAAGAGCTGTGCTTCCTGACAGTCTGCTGGGATAACTGCACATTGTGCTCTCAGTGGTCTTCTGCTGTACTGTGTCTTCTGCTGATGGTGTAGCACAGCTGAGAAGAGAGTAGATGTTCTTCTATTTGGAGGATAGCTTTTTGCAATCTCAACTTCTCTTAATTAATTAATTAGTTAATTAATTAAATTTATATACCACCCATTTTCCTACCCAGAATAGCTTTTAGGGAATATACTTGCGGGACCGTCTTCTGCCCCATGAATCCCAGCGACCGGTTAGGGCACATAGGGTTGGCCTCCTACGGGTCCTGTCTGTTAGACAGTGTCGTTTGGCGGGACCTAGAGTTAGGGCCTTCTCTGTTGCTGCCCCAGCCCTCTGGAACCAACTTCCCTCAGAGGTTCGTACTGCTCCCTTCCTCCTAGCTTTCCGAAAACTCTTAAAAACACATCTATGCAGACAGGCTTGGGGCGTGTGAGCGGCGCTCTGCCCCTGGGCCTTTGATTGGGATTGTATGTTGTATGAGTGGGTATAGTTTATAGTTTTATACTGTATTGCTATTTTAAATGATTTATATATTTTTGTACTTGTATTTCTGCTGTAAGCCGCCCTGAGTCTGGGGAGAAGGGCGGCATATAAGTCAAATAAATAAATAAATAAATAAATAAATAAATAAATAAATAAATAAATATATCATGTCCCAAAGACTGAGCCATGCTTGCAGATATATTCCATGGGTTTGGGGAATAGATTTGACTAGGTAGACCGGATTTGTGGGCCAGATGAGTCTCCAGAACAAATGTTTTCCACGTGTTACTTAAGGGGACACCACAAGTATCAGCTGCTTACTTCATAGGTTATGATAGGGATATATGTCCAATATATATTGAAGGCATGAATGAGATTGAAAGACTTAATGGCCATTCTCACATGGTGGACTCCTTTGATCCAAGAAATTGTCTATTTACTTGTTAGCCTCTATCATTGCTGGACTGTTAGAAGTAGTTTTTGTTTTCAGGAAGATGGTGATTTCTGCAGTGGCTCCTTGTAAATTTATTTGCTAATTCTATTTTCAGCTTTGGATTGTTTCTTTTGATTTTTGTAAACTGCTCCAAGCAGTGTAAATATTTTGGAATGATCGGATATAAGTATTTTGAATAATCAAGAAATGTATTAATGTTTATTAAAAAATTCAAGATAGGCACGTTAAGTTTTATTATTCATGTTTAGTATGCAAGGGATATGTAATATTGATGATTTGAACTCATATATCTCCAGTTATCCCCAGACTTTATTGGATATTGGCCACTTGCCATTCCCACGAGTTGATATGGAAATCATATGAGAAATAAATTGCATGCTTTGTTTTGAATTTCTTGAAAGAAAAGGGGATTCCTTTGAAACATATAAATATTATATTGCAGGCAGCCAGCAAATGCTTGAGGTCTAAGTAAAACTGGAGGTTTATTTTCAGTTAGTTAATTATACAAAGGCAGAGGAGTTCCCTTGTGACATAATTATTATTTTTGTAAACCAAAAGCCCTTTAGGGAGAGGAGTTGTTATTTATATGTTTATAAAATAGGTAGCAATTGTGGATGGCTAATCCTTCCAACTCGATTGAATATTTAAGCAGAAGCAACATTAATCAGATGTCTAAGTTCTTATGCAAATCAATGGGGGAAAAGGTGATAATGACATAAGTATTTGTGAGTGTTTTCAAAGATTTATCCACTGCATATTGGGGAGACTGCCCAGTTTTAACTTTATCTTAATACTGGAAGTTTGTTTATTTGTTTATTTATTTATTTATTTATTTTCTATGCCTGCCATCTCACTGCTACTGCGATTCTGCATTGCTAGAAATAGGGGAAAGATTATGAAAAATAGCTTTATATATTAAAGTATGAATTTCAGTACTACAAAATGCCTGCTTTTCATTGCAATGCCAAAGGTGTATGTCAAGGGGATCTTTCCCAACCTTAGGAATTTCATATGAATTGGACTTCAATATCCCACAGGTAGAACTTGCATCACTGCTGCAAAAATCCAAGCAACTGGACGACAGCAAAGAATAGGGTTTTTGGTGTCACTTTGTTGCCATCTTGGCTTTGTCTGGATTTTTTTACAACTCATATCCTGCAATCTTACCCTGTGGATCTAGTCTAGTAGGTACTACTTCAAAGATTACAAAGAATGGCTCTCAGAAATATAGATTTTTAAAAAATCCATGAATATAGCAAACTTGTAAAAATGAAAACTTGCAGTCTTAGTCTTTTTAAAATGCCCGTATGTGTATGCAGAGTAGGTGGGTGTCTCATTAGTTTTTACGGAAGATCACTCATTAGATATATTCCTCAAGCATCCTTTAGCTAACATATAGCAGTGTGGTAGTGAAGAATAGCCTCTTTACTGTGACAGTCTTCCAGAATCAATTGATATATTTTTTTAAAAAAACACAGTATCATAAAAGGACAAATATTAGCAATCTCGATTGTACAGCGGGGTTATATTTATTTTTACCCGCTACCAGAAGCTTATCCAAGCCAGTCTGATATAGTGGTTAAGGTGCTGAACAGGATGGCCTATATTTAATATTACGGTACTTTCAACCATGGGGAATCATTGCTTATCTTAGAGCCACTTGTTATTTCTCAGTTCAGCCCACCTGAAAAGGGACTTATGGGACAAAAGAGGAAGGCACATTGTGTACAACTTCCATGAGCTCCTGAATGAAAACCGGGACATACATTGAATAAATAAATAAATAAATAATCAAGAAGCATGGCCATCCTAATCATTTTTCCTTTTAGATTTTTTATAATGAATTAAGGTTAGAGGTATTATGGGGAAAACAAAAGGGCAGGAAAAGTTTACAAATATCTCTTGTACCAACATCACAATTCTTAGCTGACCACAGTAGATCACAACTTCAGGGAGGGGTTGACAGGACAGAAGAACCACTTGTGTAAAAACCTGCTATAGGTTGGAGCCGGGCTGTACCTGCAATCTCATTTAAATCTCACCACTGACTTTCCAAACTGATGATGACTTAGCTATTTTTCTGATTTATAGCAGTCTTGAAGAGATGTTCCCCTTGAAGCTGTGTTCCAATATTGAAGGGGTTGCCACAAGGAAGAGAGGGTCAACCTCTTCTCCAAATCACCTGAAGACAGAACAAGAAGCAATGGATGGAAACTAAACAAGGAGAGAACCAACTTAGAACTAAGGAGAAATTTCCTGACAGTTAGAACAATTAATCAGTGGAATAACTTGCTTCACCACTGGAGATTTTTAAGAAGAGATTGGACAGCCATTTGTCTGAAATGGTACAGGGTTTCCTGCTTGAGCAGAGGGTTGGACTAGATGACCTCCGAGGTCCCTTCCGACTCTTATTCTGTTATTCTGACAGCTAGATAGTTTCCAATTTAGAATAATCAAAGCTTGCTGGGAGAGACAAGGGTGGGGACAGAGATTGGTTTGGACTGAAAAAGAGCTATATACAGTGGAAAAACTGTAGGTTGCATAAATGAAGAAGCTGTTAACAATATCCCATTTGCTTTCAATTATTTGTTCAGACACACAAATCTTTTAAACTACTGTAAAAGACATTTATGAAGCTCAGGAAAAAAAGTTTAGAACAAAATAAGTTGCTAATTTTTTCCATCTCTTTCTATCTGCCTGTGCCTGCTTGTTGTCTGCTAACCATTTTACACTGAAACTTAGCATTTACCTCTTCCCATTATGCAAGCAAACTACAAACTTCCTGAGTCCAGATTTAAGAGTCAAGCATTCCACAAGTATGAACAATTAGAGAAATATTTCACCTCATTTTAAAAATACAGAGAGTACTTTGTACTGAGTAATTGCTTTGGAGAAGAACTGAATTAACTTATGCAATTAAAAGTACTGTAACAATGCTTAAAAAAAACTTAGGTCATATCTTGCATTCTTAGTTGGGTCAAACATACTGTTGTTCACTAGCCAGGTATTCTCGCATGAGTTGGTTAGATCACATGTTAAGTGCACATGCGATGCTAAGCCTCCATAAAATTTACTATACAATTCATGGAATTGGGAAGAGAATTGAATTAGAAGTAGAGCAGCATAACTTCATATCTGTGTAGAAAGAACTTTTGGTAAGACGCACACTAGTGTAATAATATCTTAAGCCAACTCAAGCTGTCTTTCAATGATCTCAATAGCTCAGGTCAGCTTCAATCAGGACTCCAAAATTTATCAGAAATTAAGAAAATTACTTCAAAGATGACATTTTAAGAAAAATAGCTATTTGGAAATCACCAGCAAGTGGGGGTAAGAATTTATCTATGTGTGAGTTGGGCAGCTATATAAATTTGTTAGATAAATTAAAAAAAAGTTCCTCCTATGTATACAAAGAATTTGGCAGATTATTTCTAATGAAATAATCAAATGACATAGAAGTGAAATAAAAAGGAATAGGAAATATGATGCCAACAAAATAACTGTCTGACTTTTTTAAAGCTTTTTTTTAAAAGCTGACTCCCACTCAGCTTGCCATCAGATCTTTGTGTTATGGAAAATAATACCTAGACATGTATGATGTATTGCATCTATGGGAGTTCCACATTAGTTTTTCATTAGGAGTTTACTACTCTCTGATCAAAGAGTATTAAAGGAGAAGCAGGAATCCAAAAACACACCTACCTTAAAGATACCCTATTTGTTGTGCAATACCACATGCTTGCTAAATTTAGGTCTGATGCAAGCAAGGGCAGTGTTAGTGAAACACTGACTTTCAGTGTACACTTTTGGCATACTCCTCTCTGAAACTGATCCAGTTTCTCTAAAGCTCTTAGAGTAGCTTTCTCAATTTGATGTCCTCCGTACCACTCCCATTACTTTATCTCAAGGACAAGCAACTTGGGTTAAACTTCCAAACTCTTGAATCAGAACTTCCATCAACTCAATTGCCATGGCAAACGCCATGGGTGCATGGGAGTTATAGTTAAAAGAAAAACTTGGAGGAAACTGGATACCTATCCTTTTACAAAGGAACATTGTCCATGTTGCACATGGAGGGAAATAGTGTAGATATGGAGAGTGTTGATACAAGAAGCCTGTCATGAGATACCAACAGGATGTATCCCAACCATCATAAAGTTTTGAGAAAAAGTTAAAAAGGTCCATGTGGCACTTCCATTCTAAAACATTTTCAGATATGACCTAGGGTGGACTGAGAAGCTTGTGAATAGTTTTTTTTTCTCTATGGGAGGCAAGTCCTAGCTTTCTCTTCCAGTTCCTGAGCTTCCCCTGCCCTGGCAGGCCCTGTAAATATAGTAAAATGCTAACTTGTCAGTTTCTTATTTCTCTCCTGTAGCCCAATCTAAATAAGCAGAGATGAAAAGGACCATCTCTTTCAATCGGGCACATATGTTCCAGTATGCAAAACGTTATGTGGAGCAGCTCAGAGTAGTTATTTCTGGTTCTTATTCTCAATTGTAAGAGACTGGCAGAAGCAGACAGGATCCTGATGCATTGTTTTCAAAATGCTTTGCAGAGATTCAGAAGCCTCTTGCCATGTAAATGTCTTCAGATGCCTTCAAGGTAAAACCAAGTTTGAGATCAGAGATACAGTACACAAGAAAACAATTAATCTGCCATTCTCCTAGATACGGATTGCAACTCCATGGTTACTTTTAACTTCTAAAATCTCCAGCCACAGATCTGCACCATTAGGCATGAAGCATAAAGAAAATGACCTCCTCTCTTTTATTGCTTTATTATATGATCTTCATTTTTAAAATCCAGGTATCTAACATCAGCAGTTCTATTCTTTATTAAAGAATTCCAGCTTCCTTGCACATTTGAGTTGGACTGGCTCCTGACTATCAAAATCCTGAAGAAAAGATGGATTTTTATTAGTTTTAGGAATACCATGTATCCCCCCCCCCCGGTCATATTGCTTGACATGCAGAGATTAAGCCGCAGAATATTTTTCTGGTTGAAGAGAAAGACTATCTTCTGAATTTCTGCGTAACAGGCTGCTTTTGAGACTTAAAGCTAAATGTATAAGAACCAGCTCAAATATTAAAAAAAATTCAATATTTAGCTGTTTGAATTGGCCCCTATAAAACCTGCACCGTCACACCGTATTGTGTACCTAAGGAATTCAGGAAGCAGATAATTTGTTGTAGAACTCCTTCCTTATCTAGTGAACCTCTGGGACTTTGGGAGTCGAATTTCAGAAGCAAATGAAGCATTATGGAGCCTCAGTGAACTTTGTGGGAGGGAGATTAGAGGAAAAGGCAAAGAGAACTCTCTCTCTCTCTCTCTCTCTCTCTCTTTCACCTGGCAACACAGAACACTGAGGTAATCAAAAATGGGTGGTTTATTCAGTCTCTCCTTATGACACACCTAGCCTGAGGAACACCACTGTGGAGGAATTAACGATGATTCATGAGCAGAACAGTAAACAAAAAGTGTTTATTAGCAACTCCTGTCAAAACATTCTGCTAAACCACATTCTGACAGTGACTTCCTTTTCTTGTCTCTATTTCTTTTTGTATTCTAACACATTTTTAATTGTTGAAATGTTAATCTTATTCATGATGTTAATGCATGATACCTTGAATTGCAACTAGGCTGCTTTAAGAACTACATGATATCTTTTGATCTGGAGAAACAATCCTTTCTGAAAGATTTGCATATAGTCCCTAGGACTATCCGATTTGGCTGCAAAAATATAGATGTCCATGAGATGGTAATAAACTTTAGAGGCTTTTGGTTTGTCTTAGTTGCTATCTAGTAGTTGCCTATATTTTTTGCAGGGCCTAATAAGTCAAGGAAGTATATTATTAGGTAGATAGCCACCTTGTTTAAATACATTTTCCTTCCTTCCTTCCTTCCTTCCTTCCTTCCTTCCTTCCTTCCTTCCTTCCTTCCTTCCTTCCTTCCTTCCTTCCTGCCTGCCTGCCTGCCTGCCTGCCTGCCTGCCTGCCTGCCTGCCTTCTCAGCTATGAGACCAAACTTGTTTCTGAAAATAACAGTTTGTTTTAAGAATGGATTGCTGAACAACCTAGAGTGGCCTGGTTTATGCAGCACAAGAAGTCAAATCAGGCAAAGTCATATTTTTTTTATTGATTTGACTTCTATGCCACCCTATTCCGGAGAACTCAACCTATTCCTACTTGACATATGAAGACAATTTAGTTATCTACTCAACTGCAAAAATCCAGATGACCACTGGATAACAGGCAAGAGACACAAAGTAGATAATGCTATTATTAGATGGAGAACTGGCTGATCAATTTTACAGTGAATTTTATCCAACGAATGGATGAATTTAGTCAATGGCTCTGTACCCAGCTGGAAAGAAGTGTCACACCTGTATTATTCAACACTTTCATGCATGACTTTGTTGATTGGGGCAAGGGTTCAATTATTAGATCTGCAGCTGATATAATAAACTCAAACAGCAAACACTTTAGAGAACACAGTCAAAATTTAGAAGCATTTTGTTAACCTAGGACAGAAAATATAGTCCTCCCATCAATTTCAACAGTGATAAGTGCAAAGTCCTATATTGGGTACAAAAAATTAAAGGTATGAATATAGGATAGAGTGAGGTGGGGATAAGGAAATCATATTGAGCAGCATTACATGCAAAAAAGACCTGAGTGTTTTTATAGATCATATGCCACATGAGCCAATGGTGTGACATGACTGTAATGAAGCAACTTTAATCCCAGGCTGCATCAACCAAAGTAATAATCTGAGGATGAAGAGAAGTTATTGCTCTTCTCTACTCTGCACAGTACAGACTACAGTATTGTGTTCAAACTCGTGGGAAAAGTTTAGTAAGCAGATTGACAAACTAAAGCATATTCATAGGAAAGTAACCAGGATGACAAGGGCCTTGAAAGGAAACTCTTCTGAGGAATAGCTAAAATTATTGATTATATTTAATTGGGGAAAAAGAAGACAGGCCGAAGGTACAATAGCTACTTTCAAGAATCCAAAGGGCTTCCAAGTAAATGCTGGATCAGAATTATTCAGAGTTGTTCCAGAAAGTGAGTAAATTAAATTACAAGGAAGTATATTTTAGTTGGTCATTTGGAAATGTTTCCTAAAGCGCAGTTTAATAATAGAACAGACTGCCTTGGAAAGTTGAGGTCTATCCTTTGCTGGATATGTTTAAGCTAGATGACCATTTGTTAGGCATTCTGAAAAAAATGGCTTCCTGCATAAGGGTTACAGCAGGGGTCTGCAACCTTGACAACTTTATGCTGGCTGAGGAGTTCTGAGAGCTGAAGTCCACAAGTCTTAAAGTTGTCAAGGTTGCAGACCCCTGTGTTACAGGGCTGGACTGCACAATCTCCAAGATATTTCTCAATCAGACTGGAAATGTATCTTATTATATACAAAGTTTTAAAGTCTTGGCTTAGTGGCACAGCTTAATCATACATTGTTTACAATCCATGTTTTATGGTTTAGCATGTTATGTGAACCCAGCCAAATGTAGCTTATTCAATAAGCCATGACTGAACAAACCATGCCTTAATTGAATGTGTGCAGACTGAGTCACTGTCAGCTAAAATCCATTCATTTCTTCAGGTTGGCAATGCCTTTGGGCTATAAAGATTAGAGAAATAATATATCCAACAGGGCACATTTAATGATGTGAAGTACATAACATTTCATCAGCCTAATCCTATGCCATAATGATTCATTGTTAATGGGAAGCTAACCTTTTAGTGGGGTGTTAGAAAACAGTGCTGCCAAATTCTGCAGGCACAGTGTGTGTGATCTGTCACTCCTTTCTCATTCTGGGTAGTCAGTCCCTTCCAAGAGAATGCCCCAAAATGAAGTGTGAATCTCCAAAGCAGTTCCCCAGGCCTGTGTTAGCATATTGTTGCCCAAAATACAGAAAAGGCTCAATTTCTCCTCAAAGTGTTTACATACATGTGCTTACATGCATGTACGTGTACCGGATACAGAACAGAGTTGGAAGAGACCTTGGAGGTCATCTAGTCCAACCCCCTGCTTAGGCAGGAAATCCTATGCCATTTCAGACAAATGGTTGTCCAATCTCTTCTTAAAAACTTCCAGTGTTTTGGAGCATTCACAACTTCTGGAGGAAAGTCGTTCCACTGATTAATTGTTCTGTTAGGAAATTTCTTCTTAGTTCTAGGTTGCTTCTCTCTTTAGTTAGTTACCATCCGTTGCTTCTTTTCCTGCCTTCAGGTGCTTTGGAGAATAGCTTGACTCCCTCTTCTTTGTGGCAACCTGTTCTAGATGTTGATGGGAGCAGAGAAGTGGAAAAAAAGGAAGATTGAGAAAAGAATGTATCTAAAAAAAAAAGGAGTGCTTTTCCATATTGTACTGGATTTGATAGAAAATGAAAACAGCGTTGCAGAATTGACAACTTCTCCATAGCTACAATTACTGGTAGTGATACTGATACCACAATACAAACAAAATACATTTTTCCCTGGGAAAATAAGGTGGAGAAAATATCCATATCATTTCATTTTTGAGATCTTCTGTACCATCAAATCCTGACTATTAACTGGATTAACAATTAATTAACTAACTCTAGTTAACCCTTAATTAACTCTAGTGAGGGGAAGGAACTAGAGAAGAATTAGCAGAAAGGCTGGTTCTGCCACAGCAAATGTGAGGTAATGTGATTGTACTAGAATGGAGACCTTTATACCAGAGGAAGAAAAATTAAACACTTGCATAACTTCTCTGTTCAAGAAATAGTTCAAATTAAAATTTCAGAGCAGAGCATGATCTGAGACCCCCCACCCACCCCCGTGGCTCACAGCCAATCGGTGGTTGGAATTTCAATAACGGTTATTCAGTCATTACCTATATTCTAGAAGTGAGAAACTTAAGGACAATTACTTTCCAAACCGCCCCATTTGATTATATGAACTATTTAAGAAGACAGAAAAGATTTTTGATCTGTGCTGCCAGTGCAGCTATGATAGCATATAAGAAATTACCAAGAGAAACAATTTTTAAGTCACAGTGTCTTGTTTTGGGGATTAATCTTGAATATATCTTTAAACACATCTTTTTTACTTGGTATTCTATTCAGGATGAACGTAAATTGAAAACTCCCTGATTAAAAAAAAATGTGGTTGGCTTTATGATGAAGCTTACGGTATTAGGCCATCAAAACCCTTGGCATCTGACAGAAAATGTGCATACTTGCTTGAGTCTGCACCATGAAAGCAACTCCTACTCGAAACAGTGACACTACTTGTTGCATCATTGTTACATAATACCTGCAAGGCTGGCTTCACCTCCCCTTTTTTGTGAAGCATATCAAGTTCTGATACGTAGAATCCTGATTTGCCATTTACAGGCATTGGCTTGTTTTTTCTTCTCAGGAACTTTTGGGCAAGTTCTTATCTCACCTACATCCTCTTCTGCGTTTGATAAATCCTAATTTGCATGGCTGAAGGAGATTGTTCAATCCAAGGAGAGACGGTGGCACCAACTTGGATTACCCCCTCCCTTTCCCCTCTCCCTTTCCTAACCAATTTGCCAGAGGAAAAATTCTTGAGCCCAAATGCTTATTTGTACAATTTCACTGGGTCTCAGAAAGGTATGGCCTCTAAGAACAGGGGTCTTCAAACTTGGCCCTTTTATGACTTGTGGACTTCAACTCCCAGAATTCCTCAGCCAGGCACTGCCTGGCTGAGGAATTCTGGGAGTTGAAGTCCACAAGTCATAAAAGGGCCAAGTTTGAAGACCCCTGCTCTAGAGATCTCAGAATCCCCGAGAATAAGAACCATTGCAGATAAAGGCACCCACGGTGTTTCACGTTGAACATTTCTTTACCACAGCAAGTTCTGTGGATTATTTTGCAACCTGGATACTTAGCGGGAAAATTGTTAACATCGCGCTCTTAAGTGTTCTTACTCAATGGGGCTCCCCCACGCCCCAGTCTTTTTGCACCGTGCGGTCCCTTCGTTTACCAAGACCGAAAAGATCACTGAATCTTCAAATCGACCAAGGCGGGGAAGTTCCGTGATTAAATATATTTAGAAAAAGAAAGCGGAGGCGGGTGGTGGTGGTGGTGAGTTTCGACCTTCCCCTCCGATTTCTTCTAGGCCGCCACCAGCTCCTCGGAGACGTCAGGGACGGAACTCCTGAACCACCTTGTCCTTGCTCCACGTTGTCAGAGGTGGCGACGGCACCTCTTGCTGCAAAAGCCAAGCCTAACAGGAGACCAGATTAAGTATCGGTACATACAAGACTCGCAGACGGCAACTTCCGCCTCTGTAAACTGATCGCCCACCTCTCCCCGCCTAAGTTTCGTTCTCTCGGGGGGGGGGGGGAATGGGGGGGGGAGACGAAGGGCGGGCGGTGGAACTTTGCCCTGAGCGCGATGGTGCTGTCATAAAGATCGGCAACCAATGAACGGGACAGGTTAAAATAGAGCCTTATATATAGCTGAGCTGGCCGGGCCACGAAGGCTGACACGGAGCGTGGTTACCTATTGCATAGATCCTGCGGATTGCTGTCAAACTTCACTTGGTCTCTCGATCCGGAACGCTGCCCCGAACGCACTATTTATGCGTTCAGTTATTATAAAACAAAGGATCTCTAGAACAGGGGTTCTCAACCTTGGTAACTTTAAGACTTCTGGACTTCAATTCCCAGAATTCCTCAGCTGGCTGGCTGAGGAATTCTGGGAGTTGAAGTCCACAAGTCTTAAAAGTTGCCAAGGTTGAGAACCCCTGCTCTAGAAGTTTGATTAACTCTTGTCCTCTGTTATTATCATTTTTACCCTAGCCAGATTTAATGTGGATAAGAGTACTCGTTTGGTCAGTAACGAGTTTCATCTAGTTCAGTGATGGCAAGCCTTTTAGAGACCGAGTGCCCAAACTGCAACCCAAAACCCACTTATGCATTGTTGGGTGCCAGGTGGGCGTGGCCCATTGGGTGAGCGTGGCTGCGGTGGTAACGGCAGACTGGGTGGGACTAAAAAGTTCAATCAATCTATTCCAGCTTTGCGAGATGTGTTTTTTTTTGTGAGAAGTTGAAATTGATTGAATTTTTTTTTTTTTTGTACACGGTGGTGGAGGCCTAAAGCGAAAAGGTTTTATAAAACCCACCTGAAGGCCTAGGACTGGAGCGACGGTGCGCGTGCTCGCAGAGAGGGCTCTGAGTGCTGCCTCTGGCACCCGTGCCATAGGTTCGCCACCACTGATCTAGTTTGTTTCCCTCCTGCCGAGTTGTGACAGAATTTTATTAAGTGGCCTTGGTTTAAATATTTGGAATGGTCTCAAATTATTTTCCCGACTGGCATCCATTATATTTCCAAGCTTTGGTTTGTAGATTGACTTTTTCTTCTTCATTAAACTACAACTTCCATTCTCCACTAAGTAGGCATTTAATGGAAACATTTCAAGGGAAAAAAAGTGAATTCCCCTTTGCTGTCTTTCTATAGCTCTGGATAATTTAAAACAGCTTATAAACAAAACCACAATCAAACTACTGTATAATTGGGAAAAAATGGACCTCTTTCCTGAATACATGAAACATTTTTTTAAAAATGAAAGTGGGTTTTTTTGTCAAACAGTGCAGTTGATCTGATGTTGAACTAGTGATCTGCCTTTGAAAAGATTTTTTTAATGATAAGTATTATGGAATTGCTATCTGTAGCAATTTGTGCTGTTTCTTGTATATTTATATTTTATTGGTCAATGTAAGAAGCATACATGAAACTGCCAAACTCATCTCACTGGCTGACACAAGATTGCTATGGTTTACCATAGTGATCAAATTTATGCATTGTAGCAAGTTATATTGTGGCTTAGGATGCATGAACTAAAGTTATCCCAAATCTGACCTGCAAAAACCCAGACCAGATGACAGCGAAGGAAAGGAGATTTTCATTTCTTTGTCTTGCTATCAAGTGGCTGCCTAGATTTTTGCTGCCAGATCTACTAACTCTAGATAGAGTAAACTCAGATGTTATGGCTTATACGTAATGCTTTCTGGCTTAACATTATGTCTGGGTTAATAATCACAAACCATTATTTACGAAGCACATTGGCTAGGTTAAAATGTGAAGCCAAAGAACTCATACTCTTATTAGGTCCAATATGAGAATCAGGTCACTGTGTTAATGGTAATGAGATATATAATTCTGTTTTCTGCTCACTGAAGGTTTCAGTCATCAAGAAAGAGAAATTGATGACTAGCAGATATAGCTAAAAAAACATAGTATCCTTGAGAGAGATGGTATAAACATCTTTCTAAAGTAGAATAAGTAACTCTCAAAGTATAGGTTTTAATCCTAATTCCATTTGAGATGTGCTAGCTTTTGAATTTGGAACATTTTGTCAAATAATTATTTAAAAAATGAAATGTTCATGATATTCCTGGATTGGAATCAATACAAATGTGTTAATCATACTTTGCTGAACAAACCATAACTGGCTAAGATGCAAAACATGGTTTACTAACCACAATGGCCTTAATTCACTAAACAAGAATAAATCATGTTACTTTGAATCAGGATAATAATATAGAATCGCTTTCTTCAAAAGCTGAACAGTAGTTTTAAAAGAATTTTTAGAATATTACAAAATAATTTTTTTAACTATTTCCACTGAATTATTAGAATTAGATGGATTATATATAATCTAGATTATACTCTAGATAGCTTACTAATCCAGTTGTACAAAAGCAGATATTACCTTGCTTATATGAAGTATAATTTTCAGAAGGATTTTTATTATTTATTTATCCTCTGTGCAAAGTAGGCACACTTCTTGATGGGATGTTAGATATTGGGCAATTATATAATCAATTATATAATCAAAAAGAACATATAAATCTTTGAGAAAAAAATAATCACCGATAAATTCCCACCAACAATACACTGTAGTATAGATTTCTGCCCAAAGTATGGTAGTACTAGGATAAGCCCAGATCATATGAGTTAATGTATATCATTTACAGTAAGATAATTGCAACCACTCATTAGGTTTCCTCTAAGGATTGCACAAATAAAATTTTATGTTGTGTTAACTTTTTATAATCAAAAGAAATAATGTCCATTTTGAAAGACATTTTTACTTGTATACAAACTGTGAATAACATGCTTCAGTGAATAAATTGACAAATGTAAGTTCAGTTTTAAAATCTGTGAAGGTCTTTAAAACCGTTCTGTTAGAATTAAGTTGATTTAAAGTAAAACAATCATGAAAAATCTTTTTTACCCATAACATAGACTTAACTAGCCATTCTTAAAGTTTGGTTGTCCCATAATATAAAATTTTATTGGATAAAGGATCATTATCTGTGTGACCCATTATTGTCCTGTGTAGTTTGCAGCAGTTAGTGCAACTACTGTAACCAAATCTCCAATAAACAAAGATCCCAATATAGTTCTGCCAAAATTTCAGTGGAGTCAAATACAGTAGTGGCCAAAATTGTGGAAATCTTTTGGGAAAAATGTACAGTAGAAATGCCACCTTTGGTTAAGTTTCCACCAATTTTTCTTCTAATTTCTTTATAACTGTAGCCTTGTTCACTTAATAATACTATTTTACATCGCTTTCTGGGCAATCAGTCAACTCTTTGCACCATTACTTTAATTTTATTATATTTTATAAGCTCACTAAAAGAAAGAAAAAAACAACAACCAACTTGATAGCAATCACATAACACACTGACAAATGTCCTCCTCTCAGCTTCAATACATGACATCAATAACTGAACCCTACTGGGATCTGATTGGCTCATTGCCAAAACAAGATAACACTTGATTGGCTCTCTAAATACTCATGCTCATTGGCTACAATCAGATGAAGGAAAGCTACCTGATATCGACCTAAGCAAGTTGTGCTTCCTTTTTCTGGTTATTTGGCTATAACTTTTCATATAATACAGTACAGATAATTGAACAAACTTTGTTACATTACATTCTTGATTAAATTATCTTTCCTTTTATGGTACTACTCCAAAAACAGTGGTGTTATTAGCCATCAAACCTTAAATGTACACTTTTCCCAAAAGGTTTCCACAATTTTGGCCACTACTGTACTTTAGTCACTTTCAAGGTGAGCTGAAAAAGGAACTGAATTCTGATGTTTCCTATTCCAACTAAAAGGCCAACAGTAGGCCTAAAAGTGTGGAAATTTGTATCCAGTTGTAAGTGGTGCAACCAGAATTTCAAAAGTTGTTTTTAAAGTGTAGATTCATGTAATGTAATGTGAAGAAATAAAAACAACAACAGGAGAATCTTGCTAAATTATGTGGCTTGCAGTTTTAGATGGCTCAATAGTTCATTTAACTGAAATTAGCACTATTTCAGTGACTGATAGCAGGCATCAGATGAATTAAAATCTTCCTTAATTGCAGTGATTGAAGAAAGTGGGTATTAGAGGAAACATTTTATATTTGTTATAGATTGAAATACCAGTGCTAAATATGATTAGGTTACAACAAAAATGTGATTTTGAAATTTGATTGTAATGATATCTTTAGCACAGAAAATCAAGACATGATCTACTCTTATTCTTTATAAAATTAGTGTGTTAGTAATATACGTATTCATATATGGACTGAAATGCAAATAATATCCCCTTCCCACTTTCTCTGTTGTACTGGTTAGCATTATAAAAACTCATTTTACATAAACGAAGAAATGAATGAGCGGGCCTCCTGTTGTGTTTTGGGTTAGAGACAAATACATATCTCTTCCTTTGTTTCTCATAGCTTCTTGTGAATTACCAAGGTGTTTTAATGAACAATAAATTTCTGTTTTACAGATTTATCATGATCATTACTTTTCATAAAACAGGAATGGAAAAGCTTGGCAATTAAGCTTAAATGCCATTTGTGTATTTTTGGAATCTATGTACTACTAAAACTCTCATCATGAGCTTTAATTGGGTGAAACAGTGCATCATAGGGCAACAATTTTTGAATCAAGGTACTCAAAAGGGCTAATTACAGAATGTGTCCAAAATCCAGGACCCATGGCTCCCTTGGGAATGAAACTTGGCAAGGTTGTTACTGCTTCAGTGGTGGTTGCTGCTGCTTCAGACATGTGATCTTCATTTTCAATATTCCATGACAGTTTCCCAGCCAGTTTTGCAATCCACTGCATTATCTCCCAGCAGCATCAGCCATGCTGGAAAGGAAAGTGAATGGGGAAGGCAGGCAGGCAGGCTTTCCAAAGCTCCCTGCCAGATTCCCACAAGGAAACTCTATGGGGAAACTGTCAGGAAGTCAGAAGTCACCCCTGTTCCCACTGCTTTTCTTCCCACCCTTGCTCATTCCATTTCTCTGTTTATTTGAGGAAATATCTCTGAAACGTTGACCCAACCGGTTGTCTAATTATTTATAAATTGTGTGCCGATCTTCAAAGGAGCACTCAGCTTCACTAAGCTTGGTTCAAAGTGTTCCTTCAAAGTAAGGCAATGCCCCGTTTATCTTCATAGATGCAGAACAGCTGTACTGCTTTGCTCAGTGATTGTGATTTGTGAAGAACACCATCAGCATCACCTCACTCTTTCTAGAAGTGAACCAATGTAGCACACTGACATAGAGCCATAAAGGCAATCTTCATTCTTCTTCTTCTTCTTGTGCCATATCCGTTATCGGACGTTGGCGATCATGTTGGTGTTCCTGTTTTTATCAGCAGCCGCACGAAAAAGTGCTGCTGAGTTTTGTCCAAACCAGGGGTTCTCAACCTTGGCAACTTTAAGACTTGTGGACTTCAAGTCCTCAGCTTTGCTGGCTGAGGAATTCTGGGAGTTGAAGTCCACAAGTCTTAAAGTTGCCAAGGTTGAGAACCCCTGGTCCAAACCAATCCCTTAGATTAAATTAATTTCTTAAATTTTATATGGCCGACATCTATTCTTGGCTTTCTAGCATTTGGTTGGAAGGTTTCTATGTATCATTGTGGGTGGGGTTATTTTTGTTAGGGCTTCGTGATAAAATTTGACAAGATCCAAAATCCAGGCATTTTATCAAGCATGACAATGTAGGAAGAAGCTGGTTTGCAGACCAAAAGAAGATTATCCTTCAAATAATTATAAAATCCTTTGCAGATCAGTAATTTGCACGAGTCAGACAGCCACAAAGATAAATTTGTCCTATGCAACTGCCACTTCTTCTGATGAGTTTAGATAAATAATTCTATTACCGCTGTTATGTAAGTTATATTTTCACAAGGATGCACTGTTCTCGTGGCATTAGAAACATACCCTTTGTATGCAGCATTTTTTCCTTTCATGAAATGTTTGTTCTGCCCAGAAGATTAATGTTGTGATTTTTCTCAGGGTTCAGGTTATTCACCAGAGGTTAACCCTTTACCATGGTTTAGAAGAAGGAAAGCAAATTAAGAAAAGCAACTACAACAGTTATCGACATCTGTCCTCTTTCAGTTTAGCAATTAAATAAGGGCAAATACAAACTTAGATCAAAATAATGCTATTGGGGGAATTCAGTCCCAGCAAAAACAAGATGGCCAAAAAGTAAATAATAACTACAATCACACTTTTTCTTAATGGTGTCTCCCTGATAATTCTTCCCTTTTCTCTCAATACTATTTGCCTGGTTAGGGAAAATTATATGCAGGGAGTGTAAAGAAATTAAATAAATAAGTAGAGAAAGAGCAATCTTTTTTAAAAAATCTCTGTATTTCATCTTTTCCCACACTTTATTACTGCATTAAAACTCAGTATTGAACATAACCATCCAGAAATGATGTCTGGTATAACTTGGAGAATTCTGGAATATGGATCCCTTACTACTCAGGTTTACCAGGTAGTTCTAAAAAACAGAGTGTTCCCTAAAGTAGTATTATCTATATGCAACTTCTTTCAAAACAAGATTTATCTGGCCAGTTCATTCTAAATATTTAATGGATGATGGAAAGACTAAGTACTTGTTTAGATTATATTTTTCCAATTTAGTACCTATGTTGTGATTTTGGACTGGAACGTCCAAAACAGGCAATTATAATGTAGATGTTTTTCACACTGCTGACAATGTTTTTGGAACTGATTTTCTGTGCCACTCCTGTTATTCCAATGCTTTAACTGAAATACAGATTTACATTTATAAGCATTTTAAATGATTATTTCTGGGGATTTACAGGTTGGTGACCTACTGTGGAGTAACAATACAGGAAGAAAAATAAGTCAGATCTCTTTGAACCGCACAAAGAATTATTTTATATTGTGCTTCTTTTAGCAATGTTGCATTCCATATGAATGAATTATTAACAATACTAAAAAACTATTCAAATATAATACAAATCGTCCTCGATTTACAACAGTTCATTTTGAGACCATTCAAAGTTACAATGGCACAGAAAAAAGTGATTTATGACTATTTTTCACACTTACGACTGGTGCAGTATCCCTATGGTCACATGATCAAAATTCAGACACTTGGCAACTGACTCATATTAGTGACGGTCACAGTGTCCTGGGACCATGTGATCCCCTTTTGCAACCTTCTGACAAGCAAAGTCAATGGGGAAGCCAGATTCACTTAACAGCCGTGTTACTAATTTAACGACTGCAGTGATTCACTTAGCAACTGTGGCAAGAAAGGTCATAAAATGGGGGAAAAACTCATTTAACAAATTTCTCACTTAGCAACCGAAACTTTGAGCTCAATTCTGGTTGTAAGTCAAGGACTAACTGTATTCCCTTTTTAAAACATTACTAGCCAGCGGATCATAAAACATGCACCATTGGAAATCAGACTGAGAACCTGTCAAGAGAATTTTTATCATCAGAAAAAGTTTACATCATACAACCGTCACATCGTATTTGTTTTTACTGAAGTAATCTGAAAAGTGCAGATATGATTGCAAACTTAATAAGATTTGTAAATATAAAAGCAACAGAAATGTTCTAATATCAAAAACATGACCTTGGGGAAATCAAGAGTAGACTATACTTTTTAGAACCGGTCAAAACAGCCATCTTTTTTTGTTTTTTTCAAGGTCTTGACTTTATATCAAAAAGATAAGCCAAGGGGCATGTCCTGATGTCAAAAAGGAGCTATGGACACTGATGACATGCACCTCTTCTTGATGTTCCAGATGTAATAAATGAAATACTGTATATAATATTATGTAATTACACTCAGTGCATTGCAAGGAATTTGGTTTGATCTGAAACTGTTCCATCAAATGTTTATTCTAGCTGATGCCCAACAGAGCTAATTTTTTAGTATTAGAGTTTTCAGCATGTCTGTATGCTTTATTTCCCGCATTTATGAAGGATCCTGTATTTCTCATTTATCATTTTTGTTACAATTTTCACACAATTGGACAAGTGACCTTGAAGTGCTAATGGGAAGTCAGCAGAATAATCCGTCCAAATCTTGTTTTTTCTTTCTAACTGACATTTTGAAAAACAAACCAGCAAACACAGAACCATTGTTGTATTTTGTATAAATATGTGCATATAGTCCACAATTGAATAGAAAATAATAGAAAAATAGTGATGTGAAAATAATTTATTTTACAATAGAAGCATATGCCATAGTATAGTTACAAGCATGTAGTAGATGGCTATCAGTCCATTAGAAAGGAAGATAGCAGTTTTTAGAATAACGTTTAAATGCAATTTAGCTTTATTACAGGATAAAGGCTATATAATCAAGTGAATATTTTTCTCCAGTATATTTGTTATAAAATGTTAATCTCTTTCTTTAAAAATGGACTTCAACAAAATAAATTAGAATATAATTATTAAGATCAATAACAGATAAAAATAGTGTACTGTAATGAAAGATTAGTATAGATCCAGTGGAAAACATGAGACATAACTAATTAAGCTAACTTAGGTCATTTTGATTTTAATGGGTATAATTTAATAGGGCTAAATCCAAATTTCCTACACATATTGGGAAAGACTTTTTTTAGTATACTGTATTCCTATATGTCTCTCTCAATTACAGAAGATTATTATAGAAAGTATAACTATAATGACAAGAGTTTAAAACAAAATGCCCAGTTTGAAAACACTTGAAAAATAGCATTCAATTTAATGCTTGCCAAGATAACAGCTTTCTTCACAAGTATTCAGTAGATTCTCCCAAATGGTTATATAAAATCTTCTTAGATTCTATGGAGACATAAAACAAACAAAAACATGATTTAACATTGGGCATTATCTATTTCATCTAACAATCTTTTTTTAAAAAAACAACAACAAACTATTATTTGGTTTACTTACAGTGCAAATAAGGTTTCTGTGGTTTTAATCACTGTTTAACAAGTTCATTATTTAGTTGTTTCTAAACTCTGAGTTTATATAGTTGGTTAAGAACAAATTATTAATAGAAAATGACACCAGAACACATAATTAACAGTGCACTATATATATATATATATATATATATATATATATATATATATATATATATATATATATATGTATGTATGTATGTATGTATGTATGTATGTATGTATGTATGTATGTATGTATGTATGTATGTATGTATGTATGTATGTATGTATGTATACATACATACATACATACATACATACAGTCATATATATATATATATATATATAAGTTAAAAGGAAGAAACAGTTGCAATCACACATTGCTGCTAGAAGCACGAAGCCGAAAGCACCAGCCTGAAGATGACGAATGTGACTTTGTCGAAACGTTGCCAAGACACTTCAAATTCTACGTGGGAGAAAACCCGAAGAACCAAAGGCCTACATACAAACACCCACTATTTCGAGTTTCTTAACTCTCTTCAGTCAGAACTCACCCTTCTGGGATTCGAACCTGGGCAGTCTGCATGCTAAGCAGATGCTTTAACCTGTTGAGCCACAAGTTCTCTCCCGCTTTGTCAGTAGTCAGGGAGTAAGGATATGTGTCAAGTGGTTATTTTTTTTTTTTTAGATTGCACCCTGTAAACCCAAATATGGGAGGAAGAAATCATTCTTTCCTTTGCTTGTTTCAGCTCAACCCAGAGCCATCTGCAAGCACAAATATATATATGTTGTTTTAAAATTGTTGACAAAGAAATAAGGGAATTTCTGATATAGCTATTTCGAGTTTCTTAACTCTCTTCAGTCAGAACTCACCCTTCCGGGATTCGAACCTGGGCAGTCTGCATGCTAAGCAGATGCTTTAACCTATTGAGCCACAAGTTCTCTCCCGCTTTGTCAGTAGTCAGGGAGTAAGGATATGTGTCAAGTTAAGAAACTCGAAATAGCTATATCAGAAATCCCTTATTTCTTTGTCAACAATTTTAAACAACATATATATATATTTGTGCTTGCAGGATGGCTCTGGGTTGAGCTGAAACAAGCAAAAGGAAAGAATGATTCCTTCCTCCCATATTTGGGTTTACAGGGTGCAATCTAAAAAATAAACACTTGACACATATCCTTACTCCCTGACTACTGACAAAGCGGGAGAGAACTTGTGGCTCAATAGGTTAAAGCATCTGCTTAGCATGCAGACTGCCCAGGTTCGAATCCCGGAAGGGTGAGTTCTGACAGAAGAGAGTTAAGAAACTCGAAATAGCTATATCAGAAATCCCTTATTTCTTTGTCAACAATTTTAAACAATATACAGTCATATATATATATATATATGCAGTCATATATATATATATATATATACAGTCATATATATATATATAGTCATATATATACATATACATATGTATATATATATATACACACAGTCATACAGTCATATATATATGTATATGTACATGTATATGTATATGTATATAACTGTACTCATAGTATATATTATATTGTTTTTACAGAAATATTTATTGGGTTAATATCCCAAACTATTTTATTAAACAGAGACAGGATTATTATGGCTGCTGATTCTCAAGCAGATTGATGGCTAACAGTTCAAAATGAAGGTTTATGCTTTATTAAGGTGACCATGATGGTTATATGAACTACCGGTACTAATAACTGAGAAACAGTTTTAGGATTGGACAGACAAAACAAACCAGTAATATCTTATCTGGCAAATGGACACCCATATGAATTAACTTTAAAAATACATACATAAATAGCAATATTGCAGTGTGGTGGATTTTCTATCCAGGGTGCAGACTGTTTCATTCAGTGGCTTCCATGCACTGTTTATAATTTTCTGCCCATTAGCCTGCTCAGTCACTGCTGAGCTGTTTACTTTTCTTCCTCTTAAATGACTCTTTTAATATTCCTGAAAGGGCTGAATGAAATTTTCCCCTTGCTGTTCTCTCACTTGGATGGGCGGTTCTGTTTTGACTATAGAAGCTAGTTTGTCCTCAGCCTTCATTCTAAGGTAGAGGAAAAAGGTTCCCATTTGGAGAAAAAGGGTGGGCCCACAGAGTTAGCAAAAACAAAAATTTGAAGGCTGAAATGGAAAGAATGTGGAGAGCTTCTGGCTAAATTTAGTTGCAAGAGGCTGATGATATCCAACTTTCTAATAGAGAAGAAGCTGTAAAAGATACTTTTCAGGATTTCAAAGGCAGGAAATCTGTTTGCTTCCAATATATTCATCCTACCTATTTGTAAATAAAGCAAATATTACAAATCTTGCATCTCTTTCTCAGTAACAACCTGACTGGCTGAATTCCTATATCATGTTAAACAGTGGGTTGTTTAAAATGGCTTGTGCATAGTATGCTAGTATAATACCAGTAGTATAGCAGAAAACTCCACCTGGAAACCCAATGTACATAGAAACAGCAAGCTGTCAGGCAGGATACATATGACAAATATGTATAATAATTAATCTTTTTAATAATTCACTTTCAGACTTTGGTTTATTAATAGTTAGCAAATTGCTCAGAGAGTAGCCTTAGTTAGCATACTAGGTTGAACAAGGTGGGACTGTTCATAAGTAGATAACAATTAAACTAATTTCCTACAGTGGAATGCAGCCATGTTCTTTTAAGTAGCTATGTTATTGAACTGCTGGCCTGCCTAGGCATTAGAGCAGTGGCCTCCAACCTTTTGGGCACTAGGAACCGATTCCATGGAGAGGCGTTTTTCCGTGGACTGGAAGGGGTGTGGTTTCATGTGCTGCCTGCATCCTGTGGATGGGGCTTTGCTTGTTTGCGCGGCCCGGTTTCTGGCATGCTATGCCCAGTGCCGGTCCGCGGAGCAGGGGTTGGAGAACCCTGCATTAGAAACAAGGTGAATTGCACTGACCAGTTAGTACAATTAGGCTTGAATGCTTCATGAAAACTAACTGGCACAAGTTAAGGCTCCTTACATCAGTGGTTCTCAACCTTTTTCAGGTTGAGACCCCACTTGCGCCGCCCATGCGCGGCGCAACCCCGACGTGCGCGCGTGATGGCCCGAACCGCGCGTGCGCGGCGCACGCGCGGCAAAAAAACCCCAAAAAACCAAAATGGCGGACCGCGACGGGCCGATCCGTGCATGCATGGTGCACGCGCGATGGCCCGAACCGTGCATGCGCGGCATGCGTGCGATGAAGAAAAAAAAATGGCGGACCGCGGTGTCCGGTGACCCCTGCAAAACGGTCGTTCGACCCCAAATGGGGTCGCGACCCATAGGTTGAGAACCGCTGCCTTACATGATTAGGCATGGTTCCAACATCTCTAGCATAGATATATTTAAGGATCAGAAGGAGATGTAGGGTGTTTTCCCACATTGCAACTCTGCCTTGTTTTTAGTTTTTAAAAGTACTGGATATCCTAATACAGTGGTTCGCAATCTGTGGTCTGTGCACTCCTAGGTGGTCATGATGTCATCACAGGGTCCATTAAGGCTTGAAGAAATGTTATTATTTAAATCTTGAGTTAAACCTTGGTGGTCTATTGCCATGGTTTGTGGCCACAAAAGGTATCCAAAAGAAGTCCGTGGTGAAGAAAACGTTGAGAACCACTGCCCTAATGTATCATGTGCATGTGACAGCGCACATGGCTAGATTAATACACACTATTCTCCTGTGCTTTAATTTGTTTTAATCATCGTTCATTGACTATGCCATAAAGCAGGGGTCCCCAACCCTCAGTCCATAGACTGGTACCTGGCTGCAGCATGCCAGCAACTGGGCCAGACAAACAAGCAAAGCCTCATCCGTGGGATGCAGGCAGCACACAAAACCACACCCCCTCCAGTCCGCGGAAAAACCTCTTGTCATGTAACCGGTCCCTGGTGCTCAAAAGATTGGGGACCACTTCCATAAAGGGTGGGTTTACTTTTTACATTAAACTGTGGCTTTCTTAACTATGATTTATTGAATAAACGCAGCTGGCTGGGTTCTCAATTTGTAATCCATTATATATAAGCACAGTGACTGGCTTTACCTATTAATGAAATACGTGACTGCAGTCTATGTATGAGTTAGGACTAGTGGATCGAGGTCCAATAGTGCTTCAGATTTTTGTAGCCCAGCATGGAAGAAATGTGAATTTTCTAGGTGAATGAGAAATGAGGAAAAAAAATGTCATGATATGATTTAGAGATGCATGGCTGGCTAATGACTGCCTCATCTGCCAATCTTCTATCTGGGAAACTGTGATTTAATGTACCTTAAGAAAGAATTTTGCCAAGGAAACTAAGGGGAAAATGGAAGTCTGATTTGACTTCTTCCGGCTAAAATGTGGTTGCCTAATGTATGGTGTAGTAGTGCATTGTAAAAACTTGTTTAATACCCCATGGATAATTTAACCATGGGTAATCTTCATTGTTTCGTCACATTCAGTACTATTTGTATTCGCTGTTAGCAGCACTCTAGGTGTTTTTAGATAAAGTCTCATGTTTTCTTCCTAAGAACCTGAAAATGGACTTATCAAAGGCTACACATAAGAGATTCATATATATGTATGCAGTTCAGCACTAAGCTGTCATTACTACATGCTACACATGGAGCAATAGATGCTACTTATATCTTATGTTACCCATATACTATTCTCTTGGTATATAACATATAAGCAGTATGCTCTAGCATTGTACCGTTCTGCTGTTTTGTAGTACATCCCTGTTAACTAGCCGATGTGGCCTTTGGTCACATTAGTTGATGATGGTACTTAGTGCCAGGTCACGGATTACAACCAGAGTTGCTGGTACTCTGAAAATCCACTCAAAATAAAATAAGAGCGTCGCATATTCTACCACCTTTCATTAATGTTGTCCATTAATTTTCAGCTAATCCCACCAATGATGATGTAGGCCAGCGATGGTGAACTTTTTAGAGACCGAGTGCCCAAATTGCAACCCAAAACCCACTTATTTCTCACCTGGTGCCAGGTGGGCGTGGCCCACTGGGGGCGTGGCTGTGGTGGTCATGGTAGACTGGGTGGGTGTGGCCAAGGTGGGCATGGTCACCTCGATGTTGCTTATGGTGAGGGATGCCTGTGGGGGCCAGCAGGGTTTGGGGAGATCCAGGGGGTCTCTGGCAGGTGGGGCAGTGGGCAGGAGGCTTGTCCTGCAGGGTGAGGCGAGGCAAGGCAAGGCAGGGCTGGGGTGCCATTGTTGCAGGGCGAGGCAGGGGCTGGGGCAGCTGCTGCCTGACATCATTGGCCCCTGCACACAGAGGCCAACAAGCGCGTGGGGGCCAACAGTGTCTTCAGCAGCCACAGCCTGCCGGCCCCTCGACCGGTGCACTCTGGGGCTCCGCAGCCCCACACCAGAAGTTCAGAGAAGCCGCCAATGAGCTGGACAGACGGCCGACAGCTGAGGAGGCAATGCAGTGGGTCGGTGCCTGGGAAAAGCAGAGCATGCGAGACCAGGAGGGATGGGACAGGGGGGAGGAAAACCAGTCGTGCTGGGATGCATCCGGCCACGTGGGACCTTGGCGAGTTAGCGGGCGGCTGGTTGAAGAGGGACGGTTGCCATTTCTGGGGCATGGCATGCGTGCCCACAGAGAGGGCTCCAAGTGCCACCTGTGGCACGAGTGCCACAGGTTCGCCACCACTGATATAGGCTTTTAGGGGAGGTGAGGGTTGCAATGCAATCAGATTGGTTTTAATTCTGAAGGAAACACACATTGCTCAAAATACGTTTCAGATAACAATATCAAATGACCAGTACTAAAAGATATTAAGGCTATGTTCCCATAAATTCATGGGACTTGAGTGAGTCTTCTTGGTCTTTGTGAGTAGCTATGCCTAATACATGCATACTTAAAAATGTATTGCATGCTCAAGAACGCAGAAGTATGGTTTGCTTCTAATAATTTTACTGACATCTAGTGGTAACATTTGCAGAAACTCTGAGAAATTATTAATTTAGAATTAGAATTTCATGAAAGGCAAGATCCAGTCATGATTAAAAAAACAATAAAATGCATTCATTCTTATTCTGCCCCTGCAATACCTTGGCTGTTTGCTAAATATCTCAACTTTGTTACTCCTGTTACTTCTTGATTTTTTCAAATTTTAGTTTTAAAAATCTATCATATATATAGTCCTCCACAGCAAATACAATTGGAGGCAGCAAAACTGATCAACATGAAACATACGAAAGTGTATATGTAGTTTTTGATTTATGACCATGATACAGCTCAGAATTTTGGTCATAAGTCACTGCAGTCATTAAGTTGACGCACTGCAGAGAGGACTTGATTTTACAAACATTTTAATAATGGTCGTAAAATGAGTCATTGTGGTCCTTAAGTGAACCACATGCTTATTAAGCAAATCCATTCTTCTGAATGGGCGGGTTTTTTTTTTCCTGAGATCTGGCAAAAAATATCATGAATTGTGGTCATGTTGGTCATGTGACCGCAGAACACCGCAACTGGTTGTCAATGCGAGTCAGTTGTCAAGCACCCAAAATGTGATCACGTGACACAGAATAGCGGCGGTCATAATTTCAAGGATAACTTGTAAGCAGCTGTATCACTGGTTGAAAAGCCCTGGACTAGAAAACCACCAAGGTCCCTTCCAGCTCTACTCTCATTGATTGATTGGGTGGAACCCCCCCCCCCACAAAATTATATAGAGAATTCTTAAGTCTTTGCTGCCATCTGAAGATTATCTGGATTTTTACACTCCAGATCTGGCTGTCCTAATTTAAAAATTCTCAGTTCCATCTTCCAGCAAGGAAAAAAAGTTGGGACCCACCTCACTCTGCGTATGAAATAATAATGACATTTGCATTTGCAATAATGACATCCAGCTGTTAATAAGGACCATGTGAACAATATGCAATTCCCCCAGCCCAGCTCATTGGCAGCACAAAACTGTTTCTGTTGTTTCTCCAGTTCATTATTTTAGTTGTACTATAGGTAGTCTTCGACTTTCAACCATAACTGAGTCCAAAATTTTTGTTGCTAAGCGAGGTAATTGTTACGTGAATTTTGCCCCAATTTACGATCTTTCTTGCCACAGTTGTTAAGTGAATCATTGCAGCTGTTAAGTTAGTGACACAGTTCTTAAATGAATCTGGCTTCCCAGTGACTTTGCTCATCAGAAGATTGCAAATGGTGATCACATGATCCCGGGACACGGGAACTGTCATAAACATGAATTCAGTTGTCACACATCTGAATTTTGATCCTGTGACCATGGAAATGTTGCAATGGTCATAAGCGAAAAAAAACAGTCATAAATCAGGTTTTTTTCCAGTGCCATTATAATTTTGAATGGTCCCTAAATGAACTGTTGTAAGTTAAGGACTAGCTGTGCTTTGTCTGAAATGGATGGCTTTTCATTCCAAATAGTTCAGCAAGATCTCTGTATCGATCCTTCACCAGATAAAACTGCAAGTTCCAACAACCAGTTTCCACAGAGAGGATCCAGTTGATTTCCAGAGAGCATTAATATTCCTTTATTACATCCCTGACTGTGATCAAGCATATAATTTACAACATAATAAGCAGAAAAAAATGAATTGAGAATTCATACAAGAGTAAGTCAGAAGATCCAATGTCTTGTTTTGCTTAGAGCATAGCTGGCTGGGGTATTTTGGGAGCTGAAATCCACCTGTCTTAAAGTAGCCAAGGTTGGGAAACACTGACTTGGAGAATTATGTGTGTCTTGAGAATGACTTATTCTGTTTTTATTCTCTTTTTAACTGTTAGCTGCCCAGAATTATACATATGAGATGGGTGTCCATGCCAAAACAAATACATTTATTAACCAGAATATCCATATAATCTTTCAGCTTGTCTTATTTTGCTAAATATGTAAGATCTTAACAATACTTCATTTTTTTTCACATTTCTGTGTGGCCTATCTTCCTCAGAGTGTAAGGCATTAAAGTGTTAACTGGGTAAAGCAACAATTATAGTGCTACATTTTACCAAATAAACAACATGGTCTACCGGTATATCATTTCTTGGTAATAAGAATGGAATAGCTAATCTAACAATATCCATCCGAAGGGGGCTAATTTGCAGATAGGGCAGCCTTTTCATATAATATAGTGAAGAGACTGCTTCAAGGTTTTTTTTTTATAGAGATAGTAACTGTTTGAACAATGTAGTCCTTCTCGATGGAGGAGTATTATTGCTTTTGGCTAGCCAGCAGTGCACCAAAGGAACTCACTGACCCCAGTCAGACTTGGGTGGTGACAGAGAGCATTGAAAGAAATTGATGTTCTTTAACCCCTTGATTTTGTGCAAAGATATGGGAGTTTTAAAAAGAAATAGTAGAGCTTCAAGTGAGCTTGTCAGGACTACAGTCTAAACCTGGGTGTCCAATCTTGACTACTTTAAGACTTCTGGACTTCAGCTCCCAGAATTCCCCATTCCTCAGCATGACTGGCTAAGGAATTCTGGGAGTTGAAGTCCACAGTCTTAAAGCAGCCAAGGTTGGACATCCTGGTCTAAACTGCAAAATCTTCGCTAAGATGATAGCCAAGAAGTATACAATATCACCTTGGTAGGACTATTTTTTGTCTAATTACCTGAATTGTAGACATCCTCCTTACTGTCTCACCAAAGGTCTTTTTAAATTAGAGTCAGACTTTTTCAGTAATTGATTTTCCTTGTAGTTGTCCAATCTCTTTTTGGTGATTTCATTAATTAAGCCTGCAAAAGTAATTACCTTAAGTTAACATTTACCTGAGTAGATAATCTCTTAGCTATAGAAATAGCCTTAGTTTTGAAATTGCATTTTGTTTCATCAACATGGACTCAGAATACACATCATTAAGAAAGGCAATAGAACTGAATTTAAAAAAAAAGTCAAAGACATAATTTCAATGCAACCAGGATAGTGGGTTAATGTTGAAATGTATGTTCAGAAAGGAATAGATAGATGGAAGCTAAATTTGCTGCTCCTGCATCTTTGGGTTCTTTTGTGTTTTCTGAGCAGCTTCGCAATAGAGATGTGTAGAATATCTGCAAGAAACTCCTTGGAGTGTCACATCACCATTTTCAATCTAGAGGTAACACAACATAAGCAGGCAAGAAACCAAAAACTTCACCCCAAACATGCCACTCGCCAGTTGTTTTACAACTTCTTTTCCTGGAAAACAGCTTCTTTTCTTTACCGATTTCTCGGCATACAAAAATGCTCTTTCTGACATTCTCATTCTCCCATGCTTTGATTGTGTTGGAGTGGTTCAGGATTAGCCACTCTTCTTGCCTCTCAGATCATCATTCAGCCAGCAACAGTAACTGCACTCTAAGAAGTGCAATTAATGGGGGCAGTATAGTGAAAAAGCAGATTATACATGGAACAGCTTGCAGATCACACTGGTTATGTTCACTAATAATAGCACTTAGACTTATATACTGCTTCACAGTGCTTTACAACCCCCTCTAAGCGGTTTACAGAGTCATCATATTGACCCCAACAATCTGGCTCCTTATTTTACCGACCTTGGAAGAATGGAAGGCTGAGTCAACCTTGAGCCAGTCAGGATCGAATGCCTGGCAGTGAGCAGAGTTAGGCTGTAATACTGCATTCTAACCACTACACCACCACATCTCCTGGTTAATAATGTAAGAGAGTTTAATAATGTAAGAGAGCCAAGGACATCTTAATGCAGCATTTTATTTCTTGCAGGGCGTGACCAAATGCCACAGAATCTTGCTGCTCTCATCAGAATGACAAACACAGCATAGCACCAAGCAAGGTCTGGCCCTTTGGGGCATGCATGCAATGTGGTGACATATGTGGAAGGGCTTTCACTGAGAAACTGCAGTGCTGACCAGTGTGACCCACTGTCCCCTTGCTGCCCCTCAAACAGAAGATGAAGAATTTAGATCATTCGCTTTCTGGCGTCGGCCATTCTGAGGGCGGGTGGTGGGTAGAACCATCACTAGGCGCTCTACCGCCGCCATGCAGATCTTCGTGAAGACCCTAACGGGGAAAACCATTACCCTCGAGGTTGAACCATCTGATACTATAGAAAATGTCAAAGCCAAGATCCAGGATAAAGAAGGGATTCCTCCTGACCAACAGCGTTTAATTTTTGCTGGCAAACAATTGGAGGATGGACGTACTCTGTCTGATTACAACATCCAAAAGGAATCGACCCTTCATCTTGTGCTGAGACTTCGTGGTGGGGCAAAGAAAAGAAAGAAGAAGTCTTACACCACTCCTAAGAAGAATAAACATAAGAGAAAGAAGGTGAAACTCGCTGTCCTTAAATACTACAAGGTGGATGAGAATGGCAAAATCAGCCGTTTACGTCGTGAGTGTCCATCTGAAGAATGTGGGGCCGGAGTGTTAATGGCTAGCCACTTTGATAGACATTATTGTGGCAAGTGCTGTTTGACATACTGCTTCAATAAACCAGAAGACAAGTGAATATGTCTATTGTAATAAAAAACCTTTAAACAAAACAAAACAAAAAAAAGAATTTAGATCATTCTGTACAAAGAAAATTCTCCAGGTTCTTTGGAATACTTAGGAGCATGATTATGGTGTCTCTGTAAGCAGAGAGTTTTTTTTCAGTCTCACGTGGATGCCTGAAAAAAAGATGCAGCTGCTTTAAAGAGATGTTATGTTCATGATCCTATGCATTCTGAAACTACACTTCTGAAACATTTTCAAAGCATGCAGAGTCTAGGAGAGAGACTGCTCTCCCACCATAGGTCCCCTGCAAGCAGTATTTGGTGGCATGCTTCCTACAATAGAGAGGGAACACTCAGGCATTACTTCTAACTGTCTATTAAGCCTGTCTTCCATGGATGTAAAAGCAACGGAGTTAGTGGCCATTGCCATGTCTTGTGGAAATGAGTTTCACAGGTTCTACATTCTACACAATGATTAGGTGTTGTTTCTTTCAGCTGTTTTAATTTTCCATCCATTCAGTTTTATTGGATAGTGCCTGATTCTTGTTTTTGAGAGAGAAAGGAAAATTTATTTGGACTATTTTATTGATATTATGTATGATTCTATATACTTAGGTCATCTCTCCTTTCAGATGCCTTGTTTTGTATGTTAAAAAGTCTCAAATCTGCTTTTTTTCACCTAACACAGCGGTTCTCAACTTATGGGTCGCGACCCCATTTGGGGTTGAACGACCGTTTTGCGGGGGTCGCCGGACACCGCAGTCCGCGATTTTGTTTTTTTTGTTTTTTTTTGTTTTTTTCGTCGCGCGCGTGCCGCACATGTGCAGTTCGGGCCGTTGCACAGATCGGCCCGTCGCGGTCCGCCATTTTGTTTTTTTTGTCGTGCACGCGCTGCGCATGCGCGGATTGGGCCATCGCGCGCGCGCCATGCATGCGCGGATCGGCCCGTCGCGGTCCGCCATTTTGTTTTTTTTGTTTGTTTTTTTCATTGTGCGCGCACCGCGCATGCGCGGATTGGCCCGTCGCAGTCCGCCATTTTGTTTTTTGTTTTTTGTGTTTTTGTGTTTTGTTTTTCGTTGCGCGCGCCGCACATGCGCGGTTCGGGCCGTCGCGCGTGCGCGCCGCACATGCGCTGATCAGCCCGTCATGGTCCGCCATTTTTTTGGTTTTTTTGTTTTTTCATCGCGCGCGCGCGCCGCACATGCACGGATCAGCCCGTCGCGGTCTGCCATTTTGTTTTGTTTTTTTTGTCGTGCGTGTGCCATGCATGCGCAAATCGGGCCGCCGCGCATGCGCGGATCGGGCCATCATGGTCCGCCATTTTGTTTTTTGTTTTTTTCCTCGTCGTGCGCACCGCGCATGCGCGGATCGGCCCAGCGCACACGCGCGCGCACAGGGGTCGCGCCACGCATGGGCGGGGCAAGTGGGGTCTCAACCTGAAAAAGGTTGAGAACCACTGACCTAAGGGGAATATTTGAGCCCCAGATCAGTTTGGTAAACCTCTTTTGTACATTTTCCAGCTCAAAAGCACCCTTTTTTCCAATGGGTAACCAGATTTGCACGCAATATTCCTGATAATAATTTGCCGTAGATGAATATATGGACATTACACTGTTAGCAGTTTTTCAATAAAGACAATATCATGCAACCCTTTGCACACCCTCTTAGTCTTTAGATCTTGCACACCTTACAGCAGACATAGTCATCTGCTACTGCTAGATAACCAAAAATTCACATGTAAACTTTCAGCTATTTCAGATGGATGATTATTAAGTGGTATGCCAGGGATTAAATGTAAAAAAAAAAAAGAGCGTGCATAAAGTGAAAACTACATAATTAATTAAATCATGCAGTTTTGCCCAAATGAAATCAACTCAGGGCAGTTACTATGATGACCATATATGTGTTTAATACCTTCCCTTTTCTGTCTTATTAAATGGATGACAAAAATATTGGATGGGATTGTGGAAGCTATGACCAAGCCTCTTGGTGGTTCACACAATTATGCCTTCCTGTATTAAAGCAAGCATTGAGTTCTGCCCATTATACTAGTGTCATTTCCTCTGATTTTTGTTATAATTCAGGCGTTCAAAATGCTAAATGCTTGGCCATCATATTGGTTTGGCTATTCTCTGAGAGGCAGAGGAGAATCCTGGATAGACAGAGCATTTCTGCATACTTACAATCTATCATTAGTCTTCCTAGAAGCTTCTTCTGCAGTCGATTTTCTACACGGCCCATCACATATGGAAGGAATCCTTTCTCAATATCTATGCAAAATACCAAACAAGCATTATACTGTACTGTGATTTTTAAGTATATAAAAAACTCCTGTGTCTGCTAAAGCAGGGCTTTTCAACCTTTTCACCCATTGTACCACTTTTAGGATATGGCAGTATTCGAGTATCACCTAGGAAGGTGTTAAAAACTTGATGACTAAAAAAAAAAAAGGAAAAAAGTGATAAAGTGCAGGTAGTCCTTGACTTACAACAATTCGCTTAGTGACTGTTGAAAGTTACTTATGACCATTTTTCACACTTATGTTGCAGCATCCCCAGGGTCATGTGATTTATATTTGGATGTTTGGCAACTGATTCATATTTATGATGGTCACAGTGTCCCAGGGTCATGTGATCCCCTTTTGCAACCTTTTGAAAAGCAAAGTCAATGGCAGGGCTGCTGGTGGCCAAGTTCTAAGGCGGGACTTCTTTTAGACCCTCCCTCCCTTTCATGCCAATCTCCCAACCTCCTCTCTTCCTTCTTGTTTCCCTCCCTCCCGGCCTCCCAGCTGGAAAACAAGCCCCCAGTTTTTCCTTCCAACACATTCTTCCTTTCCGTTTCCCTCCCTCCCTCCTGCTCTCTACCTCCCTCTTTCTCATTGCTATCTCCTTCCTCCCTCCCTCCCTCTGTGCCTCACCTCCAGCTGATGCTGCCTTTCTTCATTCCTCTTGGAGGGTGACCCCTCCCCCACTGCGTTTCTTGCCTTTTTGTCACTGCCACCTGTGTGCACATCTGGCATGGATGGCTGCCACAGAAGTTGTAGATCGGCTCCCAGCTGGCCTGTTTGATCTCCTCTCATCTCTCCCCTCCCTCCTCCTTTTTTCCCCTTCAGTGCAGCTCCAGCTGATTCCTCTTCCCAAGGCTGTGTCTTTTTTTCTCTCCCACTCTCACGCCCAAACTGCCTTTCCTGTCTTGGCCCCCTCCTCCTCCTTTCTCTTCGGGGTGATCTGGAAGTGCTGATTCTGGGGCCTTTGCCTCGCCCCAGCCGCCCTGCAACTCCTGAGGACTCGTTCATGGCAAGTCCTGCACTGCGCCACTTTATCTTGTTCTCTCCCCCGCTACGCTTGGCTGGGCAGGGCTGCGTACCACCTGCCAGGTGCCAATGTACCTGTCAATGCTGCTAACATTGGATGTTCCCGCTTTGACAACTGATGAAAATGGAGCCATTTTCTCTATTCCTTTAACATGCTTTTTCTTACTTTAGAAATTAGGTGCAGCAAAGAGAAGGGGGGGATTGGAATTTAAGCTCAGCTAGCCATAACATAACGCTGTGGTGGGAACCCAAGGACAAGTTGACAACGTTTTGGCAGGCTGTGTATCTAAGGGGAAAGCCTGCGCTTTAAGCTAATTGGGAAATGTGATTTTTGACAGTTTATTGGGGGTGGGAATTGCACTTTGTTACTTTGTATTAGGGGAAGGGAATTTAGTTTTTGGGTTCAACTTTGTTTCCCGAATAAAAAGTTTTTTTAAGGTAAACAATGCCTCGAAGTTCTTTTGAAGGGTTTCATCTATCAGAACCATGACAGTACCACCGGTGGTACGCATACCACTGGTCGAAAAGCCCTGTGCTAAAGTACAATGTCTGTCTCTTTAGAAATTATAATAA
This sequence comes from Bothrops alternatus, assembly GCA_034064705.1. Lineage (NCBI taxonomy): Eukaryota > Metazoa > Chordata > Lepidosauria > Squamata > Viperidae > Bothrops > Bothrops alternatus. The sequence continues at coordinate 9,781,005 of JARGCV010000023.1, forward strand.
ACAAGATTACTATTTATCAGGTTGGCATTTTTTGTACATAAGCTAGATGATTTTATATGTGAAGCAAAGTAAGAAAAATGAAATATAGCATGACCCTGGATGTAATTACTGGGTGACATATCCATTCTGTTCCATAATATTCTTCCCAAATACATAAGAACTTTTCTAGGATTAGCTAACTATGCTGTGCTATTTCTTTATTTCCTTTTTCCTTTTCTTTTTTTTTAAACAATAAATAATTAGAAGAATTTAATGTTTTAAGTAACTTTCGATCTATACAGAGAACTGACTTGGATTAAAAGTTTAATAGAGCAGCTACTTAATATATAATATTTTAAAAATAGGTTCAGAATCACTGTGGATTTTTGTATTTATCAGCATAGTCCTTGCGTTCAGAAAATACTTCTAACTGTAAAATACTAAGCACTCTTACTCTGAAAGAAGAGTTAAGCCTAGTAATGATTCACAAAACATGGTTTTTGAAATATGTCCTGTGGAACTCAAGAGTATCCTCTATGGAACTAACATGGGGTTCTGTATGGAACTCTTGATAGAATTCCATAAGAAATTTAACAGATGACCAGTTCTCTTGCCAGGTCCTGCCCCCCCCCCGCTTGGCCTAGGATATTTTCTATATCCATCTTGTCCCAGAGAGTTTGTGATTCCTCTGTTAATGTTTTGGGAAACCAATAGCTTTTTGGTTGTTTTCTTCCTCTTTCCTTTCCCTTTTTTAACATGCAAAAGCAACAATATGTGGAGACTTTAGGATTAGCTATTACATTTAAGACATAAAGCTTTAGCATATAATAAATGTTTGTGGTTTATTGATGCCACACTCACCTTTAAATCAACTAACCTTGCGGTTATCAAATGAATATTTCAGAAATCACAGCTAATATTGATACAGACCTTTTATTTTTAATGGTTAATTACCTTTAAAATAATGCTTAGTCAACATTGTGTAAATATTACTGCTAATTATATGCCATCAAGTTGTTTGTGATTCCTAATAACCACATAGATAGATTTTCTCCCTGGCAATCTAGCCAAATACCACTGTCCCCAATAATAATAATAATAATAATAATAATAATAATAATAATAATAATAATAATAATAATAATAATAATAATAATAATAATAATAATAAAATGGTTTTGGATCAAGCAATATAAATATTTTAACCATCTGAACCTGCTTGCTGCTTAAAAATAAATGACTGAGGCTGTAGTACTGTATGGATTATCCTTCTCCAGAGATTAGGCAAGATGATTAATGAAGTTTAAAGCTCCTTTCATAAGGAACTTTGGCTGCTGCTGTTTTTAGTGTCCTCTAAGTATCAGCTTAAGACACTTCTATTTTCTCAATAGAGCTTAACCATCAAGGTTCTTACGTAATTATATTACTTGCCAGTTTAAGCTACTCATTAATTCTTACTGTAGGGGGTTTTCTTTTAATCTCATCCATATTATAGAGTTTATCAGGATTGATTTTTTCAAACAAAAAATTCTGCCCAAGATATTAAAAGGCAGTCATATCTGAACTTATCAAGCAAACACCAGGTACAATCTTATTAGCCACCTTGAGAATTTTTTAAAATGTACCGGTAAAATAAGAAAAAAAAATGAAGCAACACTCGAACAAGAGAAATAGTGTCCTAGCCAAGCCTTTTTAAATATGCTACACATTTGGGCTTGGCACATTTTGGGGCCAAGTGTTATCACATGGGATGATTTAAGGGATTACTGATATGGATTTAAAAAAATTATTTTCAGTACAAATGACACTTACCACTTTGTACTTCATCATAGAAAAATCCTTTATTCCGAAGGCTAAAAAAGACTGAAGGAATCAGATCTGCCAGATATTGCAAAGCAAATGCCCGGGATGCCACTTTCTTAGACACCCTTGCCCCCTTTTCTTGTATTTCGTACTCCTTTGCCATGCGATGTTCCTTTAAATAATCATCAAATTTTTCCATGTGACTTTTTCTTATAGATATTTTTTACATAATATATAAAATGTGCGGACTTTCCCCCTTCCCCATTATCTGTAAATATTGAACAATTCATTGATTCCAGAAAAAAAACCCAGTAATAATTACCTTCTGTTGAAAGCGATTGTTGTATTATGATTGTCTTGTTAACATTTATATGGATCCAGTTACAAGTCGTTTCTCAGACTTTCACAAGTCAAGAAAAGTAAGAGTCTAACAAATATACAGCTGAGTTACCTATCCTAAGGAACCTGTCTACTTTCTCAGGAGCTACAGGACCAAATTCCTTCCAGGTAACCAATTATACTTCTGTCACCTCGACCCAATCTGCCTAGTTGGAATTAAATTCCAAGTGAATATCAGCAACACTGTTTGCTAGGTACTTGGCATATATTAAGAATATGCTGTATGGATAAAGCAGTAAAAATCTATTTTTTATCCTGAAGGCAGGACAAAAGGCACTGGATGGAAACTAATCAAGGAGAGAACCAACTAAGAAATGAAGAGAAATTTCTTGACAGTTAGAACAATTAATCAGTGGAACGACTTGCCTTCAGAAATTGTGAATACTCCAACACTGGAAGTTTTAAAGAAGAGACTGGACAGCCACTTGTCTGAAATGTTATAGGGGGTTGGACTAGAAGACCTCCAAGATCTCTTTTAACTCTGTTATTCTATTATGTGATGTATTTATACACCCTGATCCTCATATTTGTATTTAACAGTATCAGTTTGTCTTACTTTACTTGCTATAAAAGAAGCTGTCATTTTGAGATCATATCTAATTTAAATAATTTGTAACTTCAAGTCACTGAGAACTTGACTGATTTGAAACTAAGTACATAAAAACCACGAATTTTTAGGGTGGGATGAAGACAGTTTGATGCCCAAGGCAAAGGACAAGATGCCACTCAGCCTCAATTCCTTGTTTGAAAAAATGCTACAGCAAAATATATAAGCATCAAAGCAAACCACTAAGTAATAGTTTCTACAGCAGTTCTACCTTCTCCTCTCTATGTCGCCGCTCATTTTCTTCCAGGCGTTGCACTTCAGCTAACTCTGCATTGCACAGTTCCTGATAGGCACATTGGTGTGCCCGAAGATTGCTAAGATCCTCTTCTTCCATGACTTCAAGCAAAGCTTGCTCCAAGGTTTTCCCTACCAACACCTCAAGCATTGGTTTAACTTCAATGTCAAAGTTAAAGAGCTGAGGGTTAAAAAAGAAGCGAATGAATGCTGTTTAGTATCATTCCAATCTATGACAGGAAACAAGAAAATATATCCTTCTTTTTTTAAAAAAATAAATTTTATTGGTTTTTTAATTTTCACAAAAAAATGCTCAAGGCACACGGTGGTATTAGGGTAAACAAACATCCAAAACCAAAACATTTATACATATTTCAATCAATACCTCTAGTATTCCCTCTCTTATTCCCTTGGATAACATAATTTATTGAAAGTAGTTCAGTCTAGCTTAAATTTAATCAACCTATACCTGTTTTTAAAACTTTTAGAAATTTACACTACCATAGTCAAATTAACTTTAAATACAAACCTTATCAACTCAGGTATCCCTTCCAAATATATTCTAGTTCCTTGATTTTTTCATAAATTTCATTTAATTCTTCCACTAATATCCCTTAATTAAAATAAAGTATTAATCTATCCTATACGTATCTGGTCTATCAATTAATCAATTTCTTTTTACTAACAAAAGAAAATCAAACCTTAAGTCCTTTCGATCCATTAAACAGAATTCAAATTACATCCAATTAATTATCATAACTAATAACATCCATGTTATCAAACAAACAAATCATCTTATTTGATTAACTCAAATTTACATAATAAATTTCTGGCGAGTAACCCTATTGTCCTAAAGAAAAAAACAAACAAACATATTCTTAATCCATTTAGTATATATTCCATTGATCGCCCCTTTAAGAAAATATATTCTTCCGATCGGGTCATAGACAAGCCTTTCATTTGTCAAAAGGAGACAATCATTCTTATAAAGGAGAATATTTGTAATTCAGGGTTGAAATGAAGGGTCCTTGGGTGCTGTCCGAGCTTGATTGTTTCCTTGCAGATTAAAGGAATTAGGAATGTTTAGTCTACAGAAAAGAAGACTGAGAGGAGACATGATAGCTGTCTACAAATACCTGAAGGGCTGTCACAGTGCAGAGGGATCAGCCCTGTTCTCACTTGCCCAAGGAAGGACTAGAAACAATGGGATGAAACTGCAGGGGAAAAGGTTCAGATTAGATGTTAGAAAAAAATTTCTAACAGTAAGGGTGATCAACCAGTGGAACAGGTTGCCACAGGAGGTGGTGAGCTCCCCTTCGATGGAGGTCTTCAAGCAGAGACTGGACAGCCATCTATCTGGGATGGTTTAAGGAATCCTGCCTCGAGCAGGGGGTTGGACTCGATGACCCGGGAGGTCCCCTCCAACTCTACGATTCTATGATTTTATGATTCTATGTTCCATTACCCAAACTAGGTAACGTCATCTGTGCAACCAATTCTAGCATGAGTGTGGGCACAATTAGGGCGAGCTGCCCTTCAGTCATTGTATCTGAGCATACTCAGATGCTTTAAACATGCTGAGAATGTAAATACAGCAAATGTTGTTAGGAAAGCAGGTGCAACAGTGATTTTTCTGGAGCATCTGCTAGATACCTCTCAGTCATATTATGTCACATGCTGCTTTCCTTGCTTTACTGAATGATTGTTAGGACATTAGAGACAGGTCTTTATGGGCACATCACTGCCCCCTCCAAATTAGCTGACTCCTATTTTCTTGCAAGCACCTCAGTTGAAAAAAAAAATAGAAGTGGGGTTCAGAATATCTGATGTGGTGTTTCACAGTCCCCATAAGGTATTGAATTTTAGTATGCTTGAAAGAACAGAGTATTATAAAATGTTTTAACTTCTAAAGCTTCTAAAATTAGAAGTTTTAAAAGATGTATTTGGCATTATCTCTTGGATTATTTAGAATAGTATTGAAATATTGTCGGTACCTCTCCTTCTTCAATTTGTGTTGCTACATCAACGCCAGTCTTCTGTGGGATGAACACTGGGCTGGGTAGCCTTTTTATAAAAGCATCTGTTTGACACTCCATGTCAACTTCAATAATGCGATCTAAAATCTCTTCCAGGTACAATTCTGAAAAATAAAACACATGGAAGTCTGTCTAGAAAGACTTCATGTTCCTAGGCTCTATCTGTGGTTCCTAAAATAGCCACTGAAAAAAATATAGATTTCTTTTTTATTTTACTTTATGCAGATGTACTTGTGGATGGCATTAAAACAAACAAACAAAAAAAGATGGCCTTGATCGCAGTCATGGTCACTAGCTAGATTTTTTTTTAAATTTCCTCCCTCTTGTGAATATCCATCTTTAGGACACCCTTCTTGCTCAGAATATATGACAATATAAGTACAGTATTGGCAGTACTGCTGTAAGGTGATTTGTTGTTCATTAAAAAGCAAGTACTGAAGCTATTACCATGATTGTTAATAATAATAATAAAAAAAAACAAGAACAAATAATGCTTTGTATTGAATATATCCAATAGTGCAGGAGTGTCAAACTGCTGACCTGCAGGCCAGTTGCATCATACGGAGGCCACGCCCACCCCAGCTCCAGCAATACAAAAAAAGTCATGATATGTCATGACACATCATGTGATGTGGTGAGTTTGACACCTGTGCTATAGTGAATATGTTTAGGACAGTGGTGGCAAACCTATGGCACGGGTGCTAGAGGCGGCACTCAGAGCCCTCTCTGTGGGCATGCACGCCGTCGCCCCAGTCCTAGGCCTTCAGCTGGGTTTTATAAAACCTTTTTGCTTTAGGCCTCCACCACCATGTGCAAAAAAAATATAAAAAATCAATCAATCAATTTCAACTTCTCACGGGGAAAAAAAAGATCCTGCAAAGTTGGAATTGATTGACTAAACTTTTTAGTCCCACCCAGTCTGCCGTTACCACTGCAACCACGCCCACCCAGTGGGCCACACCCATCCGGCACCCGATGATGCATAAGTGGGTTTTGGGGTACAGTTTAGGCATTCGGACTCTAAAAGGTTTGCCATCACTGGTTTAGGATGTCGTCTTGAAAATGATACGCAGTATGTACAGTGCAGAGAATGCTAATAGGAAAGACAAAAACTTTAAACCAGATGACCCCTGCAAGGTGTTAGAATGGGATCTGTAACAACATATGCCCTAGCAACATGCTCTTTTTATAATGTCATGAGAAAAACACGAAAGTATAAAATGTAAGAAAAAAAAGGAAAGTTGAAAAGAAAAAGGAAAAGGAAAAGTCCTTGATGGTCCATCACTTGGGTGGGTATTTGGGCCCGATAGATTATCCTTTGCCTCAGGTCTAGAAGCCATTTGATAATTGGTTGATGCTGTCTGGTGCTTTACCGGTCTGCACATCACTGCGATTTTCAATATCCTTAATTTCAGGTGCATGGATCTCATTCTCTTTCTTTCTTTCCTTCTGTTCAAGCATTTTCTTGTGAGCTTCATGTCGCTTCTTGATTTCAGCAGGAGCAGGTTCTGGGCTCTGGAGAGGAAGGAGAAGAATTCTCTGCTATTTTACATGGTGTTCTTTCTTATTTTCTTACGTATAGCTGGCTTTTCATTCAAGAGATCCTGGGAGCATACACCATGCTCCCATCTCCTATCTTCCCCATAACCACAGCCCTCAGAAGTAGGTTGGGTTGAGTTAAACAGTGTTAAAGTTTCCCAGGGCTGACAGTGGACCTGAACCTTGATCTCCTTGCTCCTAATCCAACTACACCACACTGACTCTCATTGGAGACTGAAAACCTTATAGTATAGTCCCCAAGAAACTCTTCAAGCTGCTGACAGTATCATTTTATTCTTTACTCTCTTTACTTGTTGTTATCTCCCTCTTTTGTGTATGAAAGCAAAAGAAAAGCAGTTTACACAAATGCTGTCCAATACAATAGCACAAAATGCAATATAGAACTAATTTGTTTACATATAGGATGCTAGGATCATCACACACATCTTTGAACTATCCTAGCCTCATTCCTCAGTTGATAATTACTCGAAGTCCAGTCTGTGCTCAACCAAAAATGGCCCTTCATTCAGCCTCCCTTGCTGGCATTTAGCAAGCAATACTGTCCTCTGTGCTTTTCCCAACCAAAGCAACAGTGCTGGGCAGCTGCTCTTCCACAGATGGGAGAGGAGCAGCGAGTCACAGATGGTTAACAGAATAAGCCAAAGAAAACTAAGCCTTTTCAAACTGTGTGGAGAGTAACGGGACACACAGTGTAAAGCATGTCTGTAAAGAATTAAACCTTGCAGAATTCTTTGGGAGCTATTCTGGAGTATATAAGGCCTTTAAGACTGAAATACAATCATCTTCAAACTATATCCCATATTTACAGAACACTAGTGACGTCCAGCAAAAGTCAGGGAAGATAAGGCCACCAGGTTTTTAACTTGCTTCATTCATGCATCCACAAATATCCAGTCTATCAGATACTACACTCTTCTCTCAGTCCTCAGGAATGGAATGACTTTCTAGAGCAGAGGCCCCCAACCTTTTGGGCACCAGGGACTGGTTCTATAGTGAAAGGTTTTTCTGCGGACCAGAGAGTGTGTGGTTTTGTGTGCTGCCTGCATCCCACGGATAGGGCTTTGCTTGTTTGTGCGGACTGGTTGCTGGCATGCCACGGCCCGGTACCAGTCCACGGACCGGGGGTTGGGGACCCCTGTTCTAGAGCATGAATATCATAGTATTCCTTGGCATCAAGGACAATGTTAGAAGGCCTCATCACACATTACATTGATTGAGCTAAAACAGGGTGGATGCTTTGCATATTAACACAATTTTCGTGTTTGTGTTCCTTCATTAACTGTCTTAGCCATGTCTACTCACAAGTACCAAGAAGGCCCATGAATCCTGAGAATTGATAGGATAAGAGTTTTAGGATATTTCATGTACTGGTTATGTTAGGATTATTATCATGACAGATATTTTGAGCATAAATAGGCATTTATTTCAGAATTAAAGTCTCGCTTCTCCTGGGAATCTGCATTTGACTTATAATTCATGAGTTGCTGACTCCTGAGGTACATCTAATACATGACATTGTATGACATTGCTAGTTAAGTTGCTTTATTGCAGATAAAGTAGAACATATATAGCACGCACGTGTGCACATGCACACACACACACAAACACACACACACACACACACACACACACAGAGAGAGAGAGAGAGAGAGAGAGAGAGAGAGAGAGAGAGAGAGAGAGAGAGAGAGATGAAGTCCTATATACATATGTCTGCCTCAGCTTTCAAATTCTAGTCTTTTCCTCCTACCTGCTTTTGAATCAATGGACATTCCTCACCTGGAGTTGGGAGATATATTCCAACTTTACACAGTGGTTCTGTGTAGTATGAAAAGGTTGTTTCTCAACTTATGGAGAACCTTTGAGTACAACCATGCAGGATATTTTGGGCAGTATTATGACAGTAATTTGCCATTACCAATTTCTGGAATATTTTGCAATTCTCAGTATAGTATACTGAGATTCTCACTAACAAACCTGACTTTTCTTACAGTTGTTCAGACAAGTCAGCTGAGCACTATCATCTGAAGAGATATTTTGCAACACAAATGTCCTAAGTATAATAGTCCATTGCATAAACTTTCCATTAGCTATCCAATTTTGATTTCTTTTCTAAAATCATGAGTATGCTAACCATATGATCATGAAGGCTATTTCCCACAGTGTGCTTTTATAGATCATTTATGAAGATATTGAAAAGTACTGGGCCTAAAACTGAACCTTGGGTACCCCACTACTTACTTCCCTCCATGTGGATGAACTTCCGTTGAGGACTACACATTGAATATGGCTTGTCAGCCAGTTACAAATCCATCTGGTGATGATGCTGTCTATCCCACATTTTTCTTATCTTACCAAGAAGTAGGTTGTGGTCTATTGTGTCAAATGCCTTACTGAAGTCTAAGTATATTATGTCCGTGGCATTTCACTGATCTACTAATTTAGTCACTTTGTCAAAGAATGAAGTAAGATTTGTTTGGCATGATCTGTTTTTGACGAACCCATGTTGGATACTGATTATAATTTTATTTGTTTCTAGGTATTATCTAGAAAGCTGGATATTTGTTTCTAGATAATTTTGATATTATTATAATGATTATATTTAAATATTTGTTTCTGGATATTTGTTTCTAGGTCCCTAAGAAAGCTGGATACTTGAGGATGGAAATGTATTTCTTCAGTGATAAATCTATGCATAAACATCACTCACTGAGTAGCACATGTGAATTAGGTATCACTACACCCTTATAAATAAGTATATTTCACCAATAACGTTCCAGCCTTCCCATAATTAAAAGACGTAAAAATATTTATAACAAAGGGAACCTACCCAGGATAACAACTGCATAGCATATGTGTTTCCTCGAACCACTCTACGATCATACATGAGGTTCCCGTAGTTAATTGGCCCTTCTCTGTAATTCATAAAATTAAGAAGGGATTATATCAATGTCTCAAAAATACTACCAATCAGTGATTTATGAAAGAGACAACAAAAATATAGACATTTGATCCCATAAATAGAGCGGTGAGATATTGCTAATTGTTTTATGAAACGGGAGTCATTTTAAAATGTAGAATATAGACGGGCTTTGTATCCATTCAGTTTTAGATTGCCTACTTTGACTGTATGTCTTCCTGATCTCAGATGGCAGCTTTCCCCACATCTGGCTACTGTACCTGATATTTTCAGAAAAACAGAGATGGAAGAGTGATTTGGGGATGATCTGCTTGCAAAGCAGCTGCTCTAAACCAAGCTTTGGTACCTCCCATGGAAACAAATTGTAACTTTGGGTTTTAGTGATGGTGGTATTTCACTTGGTATTTTGCTTCCAAATAAAAAGATTATACTGGCACAACTCAATAGAATGATTGAGTAACTTTGCACACTCTGAGCAGTGTGGTTTATGACTGTGGTTTACAAATTCATCTTGCTAGCAGCAAAAAAGGCACAGACACATTCCCTTTCAAGGATGTGCTCACCTGTAATGCACAGCAGGATACATTCGTTAAACATGACATGAATAAGAGCTAGGTCAATAGAACCCATTGTCCTTTCTTCAGTTTGCAGTGCACTGTCCCAAATGATAGTTTTTTTCTCAATAGTAAGAAAGACATAAAGACATAAAGAAAATTATCCAGTGTATAGTGCTGCTGTTATCTGAAAGAAGCATTCCAATAAAAGGAAAGGATCTGATAATTTTATATACAGTCAAGAGCACTTTAACAGGATAGATTTAATGCTCATGTGAATGCAAGATTAGAGTTGGAGAACAGAAGGTAGCCAATTGGCAAGAGGGGGAAAAAAAGAAAAAGAATATAAGCTTGATCAGGCTGAGTCAGATTTGTAATGGGGTTAGATGTTGAGTCCAAAACTGTAAAGTTAAGTGTTATTACTCACTGCACATTGTTTACGTAATGTTCTTGGTACCGCTTTCTGTTGGGTAGCACTCGGGGATGGCTGCTGTAGGTGTAGGTTTCTGTAGATACTCTTGCATCCTTCTGGTTGAGAACCACTGAGGTCATGCTGGGTCTAGGCTACCATGGGTTCCAAGAGAGATTACAAAGCCTTAGTGGCACATTATGGAACAATCCACCCCGCCTACTGTTGTTATGCGATGAGGAATTCCATCCTACCAACAGTTGTCAAGGTAAACTGATCCCAGATCAGGGAGTTGGGTTGATTCACTGGAATTGTTTGAATGTTCCCAATATATACATTTTCCGGCATAAAAAGAGCCAGGAGATACTCCATTCTGAAAGGATTTCACTTGACTTACCGGTAGTCAGGTTGCAGTGCTTGTGTACTTCACATCATGTCTTGTGTAGCGCCAAGGAATTATGAGTTGCATCTAAACTAAGCTTCCAGGAATAGAAAAATCATATTTCATGCAGAGATAGCAGAAAATTGGACAATGACCCAATTGTGATAGTGCAGCGGTTCTCAACCTGTGGGTTGCGACCCCATTTGGGGTCAAACGACCATTTCACGGGGGTCACCAAACAACGCAGTCCGCCATTTTTTCCCCCTTTTCCTCGGCCGGCGCAGGGGGCAGCACCGCGCATGCGCGGGTTAGTACCGCTCACATGTGATGCGGGCTGTCATGCCGCGCACGCACGATGCAGGCCGTCGTGCCGCACATGCGCGATGCGGGCCATCGCACCGTGCATGCGCTGTGTGGGTCGGGGTCACGCCGCGCATGCGCGGTGCGGGTCGGGGTCGCGGCCTGAAAAAGGTTGAGAACCACTGTGGTAGTGAAAGGGGAGCCAGTTGAGAAAGTGTCCAAACTTGGCAGAATTTTTCCCAAGTAGGAGGACAATATCGGATAATATTCCCAGCACCTCATAAGATGATGTGGTGGTGGTAGCAGTAGTATGATTGTTGTCCTCTCCATCTTCCTTTTGTCTTTCAAAACCTTCAGATATTCTACTTTAGCTTTCTGATTCTATACCATAAAGTGCTGGAATGTTTCATAAGACACTCATTTTAAAGATCTACTGCTTTTAATTTTTTTTAATTGTTATTTTCAAATGCTGTTTTTAATGAACAAGCCTGCTTTGATGCTCATACCAGTTAGGCAGAATGGACAGGAAAAAAAGAGAGATTATACTAGTGGTTGCATATACACGATACACGTCAAAAATACCAGATCTTTTTTTTTTATGGTTACTCATGAGAATTTAACCACAAGATGTCACTTCTGTCCTTGTTGGTGTCATTGTCATGTGCCTTGGACTACCAGCTTTAGATTGCAAGAAAAACAAACCACAGTGCAGATATTGTACAGAAACTGTCATTACATCTGCAAAATAGAAGCAGAAAAGTAAGGACTGAATGATTAACAGGAAAATCAGAATAATGTGCAAAGCTTAGCAGCATCAATGATAAACATAAAATAAAGCCTGCCATATTACTGTGAAGAAAAGTTTCAATGATGTAATTTCCTATTAAAATCACATATCTTTTAAACTAGAGATGGGGAATCTATGGGCCAAAATGGAAACAGCCCTTTGGATAATACAAGGGAGATTGGAAGAGATTGAACTATAATGATAGAATAGAATAGAATAGAATAGAATAGAATAGAATAGAATAGAATAGAATAGAATAGAATAGAATAGAATAGAATAGAATAGAATAGAATAGCGCTGGAAGGGACCTTGGAGATCTTCTTGTCCAGCCCCCTGCTAAAGCAGGAGAACCTATACCATTTCAGACAAGTAACTGTCTAGCTCTAGTCTCTTAAAAACCTCCAATGATGGAGTGCCCACGATTTCTGGAGGCAAGCTGTTCCACTGGTTAATTGTCCTCACTGTTAAGAAGTTTATTCTTAATTCCAGGTTGCTTCTCTCTTTGATCAATTTCCAACCATTTTTTCTTGTCCTGCCCTCTGGTGCTATGGAGAATAATTTGATCCCCTCTTCTTTGTGGCAGCCCCTCAAATACTGGAAAGAAATAGAAATGGAGAGTAAAGAGGAGAAACATCCCTTTGCAATTAATCAGTTCAGTTCTTTGGGGAAAAAGACAAGAAAGATTCAGCAACTAAAATGGACAATGAAATCAAAGAAGGATGAGTCGGAGAAGAAGCCATCTGATCTGTAGGGTTCTAGCTGGATGTATTATATATGTGGGTAATCAGTTTAGACAGCTTTTTCCCAAAGACCAAGTGTATAATTTTTCTTATCAGATGACTTCAAAATATTTCTGAAATAGCCAATCCTTTTCATGGAGCTTGAATTCCAATGTGTAATTAGTGATCTCTTAGTTAACTTAAGACTGTTCGTATCTGTAATCAGGGAGTTCTGGTGCAAATAGCTAGAAAGCTCTAGGTTGCCTAGTCTTCGTGTGGCATATACTGTATATGTTCAGAGTTTTGTGTTACTTTTTCTAAGTTTAGCAGAAAGGTTGCACATACTTATAGAAGAAGAAATGAATGCCCAGGACCTGTAACACATAGGTTCAAGGCCCATTAGACATAGAAATCAATTTAAGAAAATTTGATTTAGATTAGAAATAATCTATCCATTCATCTTGAATGTACTGGGGAGATTGAACACACAGGAAGATAGATGCATGGATCACATCTTGCCATTACTAAATCTTCTCCAAATATTGACTTGATTCTGATTGAATTATGCTGCTGAAAATAGACCTAAAGAAAAATTAACAGAAACCTCAGTGATACGAATGAGCCACAGAATTCTTTTATGGAATGAAGTTGCAAGTTTCCATATATGTTTTTGTTCATCTATTTCATCCTTTCCTTTAGTTGGTGTTATTCTGATCAGAAAATGGTGTAACTAATATCATATTGTAGTAGAAGACAACTTCAATTTATTCGTGGAAACAAAAGTTCAGAATTGATTGTACCCAGCCTGACAGGCATCATGAGTCATATCATGGCAACTTTGTTTACCTTAAACCGTCAGGAAAAATGGGGAAAGTCTCAAGATCTGTGAACAGATGGAAGCACTGAGTCATTTTCCTAGAATATGATGGTTGTCATACAGGCACAACAAAACAGGCAAAGAAAATATCTGCTGATGAACCCAGAAACTTGCACAAAAAGCAGGGATAGAAACGGCCGGGTAAATAGAAACTGTTTTGTCCTCTGACACTGAAGCTTAGGAACATAGATTAAGAACATCTAGATTTTAATCTAGATTAAAGATTAAGATTAAGAACTCAACTCCCTGATAAGAGAAAATCCTGACTGAATTTGGAAAAACCTCACCAGCAATAGGAAACAATCTGACTTTGATTTTTATTTTCCATGTTAATGATTTGCTTTGTATGGAACATAAACAGCTGTGATTTCCAATGCCCCATCTTCTATAGTTTTTAAATGAAACTGTGTGTGTATGTTTTCCTCAGCCTGGTTAATAAATACATGTAATATCCATAGATTTCAGTCATATAGGTAGAAAAAGAATCAAACGTGCTCTATTAACCATATCAGATCCACCTAACAGATCCACCGAGTTCACACAAAGCACTCGTTCCCAAATAACCCATTCTCACATTTGATTAGTTTAGCATTCTGTTCAAACTCAACTCTGAATAGTCCAGCCAGATTCATGGATGCTGATCCTAAGGGCCAATGCCTCCCATCAGTTAGGGGCCAATTATACCTTACCAACTTACTCAGCCTGATGTATTGAAGATATTTTTGTACTAAAACACTAAAACTGCTAAAAGTCCATACACACAGCTGACCTTTGAAGAGATATGCTTAATGGAGAACCATTCACTTTCATTTAATCAACTATAAAAGGATGCACTGAACATATAGGACATTGTGAGCTTTCTACAACTGGCCTTGTGAAAATGTTAATATTGGGAATATGGGGACCTGTGTGAGACTTTTATGCAAGCTGTATCTGGGCTTGCTAGTTGGCTCATATCTTTCATCTGAAAAGATGAAGAACAAGAAGAACAATACCTCCTTGTCCTTCTGGAAATATTTACTTTTTGGGTCCATAAAGCATTCATGTAATATAATCTGGTGGTCACAGAGTCTCTGATCAAGCAGCCGCCCCAGATAAAATCCCCATGGTTCATCAGTCCTCATGCGGGATGGAACAGAATCCATTGCATTAACATCAGGGCTAAATAATTTGTGTGGCTGCTTGAGGGATAGATCAGGATTGTAAGGAGCTTAGGAGGTGGCAGGCCCATTACATCACCCAGCATTCTTCAGGCACATCCTTGATCCCAATATTTCTGCCATTATTGGGGAAAACTTCTGGCAACATGCAACTGATGTTCTGCTAGATACCTTTGAGGTCTTCTGCTTCTCTGGCTCATCATTCGCTATTCTGGCAAGTATGGAATTGTTTTCTAAGAGTCAATGCCAGTGGTGGGATTCAGCAGAACCGGTAGCTAATTTTTTGTTGCCCAGGCCCAGAATAGACTTCTGGAAGTAGCATCCACACAGCAAACTGGTTGTTCACATATTTGAATCCCACCACTGGTCAATGCACACATTATTGGGAAATGACATTATTTTTCGAAATAACCATATTGCTGGAAATATATGCAGGGATGTTAGATCACAGGATCCCACTGGCTTGTATTTATTTTGTTTTACAGAGACACATCCCTGAATACACAGGCTGGCCACATAACAGTATGGTTCAGAGTGAAACTTCAGGGGACTGTTTAAAAGAAGCTATCTGACTATTCCTGGGATATTAGCTGCCTTCTTCTATATATTTTGAGTTAGTATTTGCAAAGGAAGCAATTTTAATATTAAGGGTGAGGTTTTCAGTGGCTGGAATCATAGCATACTAAGCATTTATTTTAATCACTTTTTCTTGAATAAGTCATAGTGGCTGGATTTGGACATTCTACTAAGCCATAATTCCTGGTTAATGGCAAAATCCACAAACTATATTGAAGCCAAACAAATAAACCACATTATGGCATTATACAATGAATAATATTTATAGTTATTTGATATAATAATGTTTATATTCAACACCTTTGATCTGACTCCTGGAATTAAGGGGGAACATCAAGCTACACAATGTTGAGCTACATGAATATTCAGTCAGGGTTTCTTCAATTTGGCATTTTCCAGATGAGTTAGGGCATCCTTCTGAATTCCCAGATTACACAACTGAGATTTGCCATTTCAACACTTCTAAAACATATGAAGTTGGGGAAGACTAAAATAATTTAGAAAGGCTTTCTTATACATTCAGACTATTTCTCTCATGCTCACCCTGGTCCCAGTGTGATATGTTCCAGAAGGAAACTTACATTATTAGAATTTTCAGGGACAGTATCATGAAACAGAAAGTCTCGCTGTTTCTACTGCAAGAACCATTTCACAACATTGAGGTTTAGTTCAGTTGAAAATCTTACAAATAGGAAGTGGTGGTGGAAGAAACTGAATCACTTGAGAAACGCAAAACCAGACAAAAGAGCAGAGCCAAGTCTGTTGAAAACTATACTTTTGCTTGGTCATGTGATAGAGATTGGCTCAAGATCTCTGCAGCATTTCCCCTTATCTTTTGCTTCTCTATTTCTGTTTATATTGGATCTCTGTCTAGACTTTTAACAGAAAAAGAAGAAATCACTAATGCGGGGGAACAAAGTGAATAAAGCTAAAGGGATGTATTGCATTGGTTTTAAAATCTGCTTTTACATTCATGGGAATAGCCAAGCCCAGATTAGGACATAATTATTTTGTACAAAGAGCAAAACACATTACACAGGATATTAGACAAAAATACAATTTTATGGAAAGTTGGATTTATATCTGCTTAGGCATTAATGTTTGGCAAAAGTTTTGCTTCCATGCCCAGTATAAAATATATACATTTGTAATGAAATGAGAAAATTAAGTTAAACATAGGATTCTTTTGCACGTTGTAAGTGCTCAAAAGTTATCTGATTGTTCTGTAGTGTCATATATTCTTGCTTGTTCTTTTGATATGACCCAGACATGGTCCTGAGACGGTACACTTGAGGAGTCAGAGGTAAATTTGCCCGTGAATGTATTCCAATAACAAAATCCACAACTGGTGTTTTGTCCTGGGAGTCATTGATCAAAGAGGGTCTATCATTAAAAAGGTTCTCATTTGCTTTGTTTGTGATCTCTTTCTTGAGCCTCAGACATTGAGATGCAGAATCCTGAGGAACCTTGGTGAGCCTCAGAGGATGAGCTCTTAAATTGTTGTGTGAGGAAAATCTATCAGGAGAAAAGTGTTTGGTTGCCTCTTCATAGGAAGGAGGCCTTCTAGGTTTATTTTGATCTACAAGTCGAAACACTTCAACTGCTGACATAAAACGGGATCTTAGTTGACAGCCTAAGGGTTCTGGACTGGGAACAGTCTCATGAGTTGCTTGAACACTTTGACAGGAAAGTGGTCTTTCTTTTCTGAGCCCCCTTTTGAAACTTCCCTTTTGAAAGCCCCCCCTGCCTTGACTTTCCATTTTGGCCAGCGTCTTCTTGGGGATTGCCACAGAAAATGACATGGAGTGCTTCTTGAGCTCTGAGACAGCATGGTCACTTCCATTTGAAGTTTTGGTAGAGAAGGACCGTGGCCGAGTTAAGACATTGTTCTTGAAGATGGCAGGTGATGAGAGTGGTGAGCTAGTGAAGACAGAAGAGTCCGAGACAGAGGAGGCGCTGTCTAGTGAACTGGAAGAAGATGCGCTGAGTAAGGAATCGCTTGATAATTCTGAGGGCAAATTGGCTTTGATTCTGAGATTTGATGGCTTTTTGTTCCTGTAGAGACCTGAAGGATGGGATTCTTCAGCTGTCTGGGTTCCCGTTCTCAGCTCTCTACCCTTCAGTCCCAATTCCTTCTGCAGAATAAAATTCTCTTCACTTTTGGAAAGTTTTGTAAGTTTCACACATCCTTTTCGGCAATTCTTGGAAGACTGCAGTTCTGGTTCTGAGGACCTCCTCTCAAGTTTCTTCATCGTTGTTTTAAAACGGGCCAGGGACAAGGCAGAAGGGATCTGGATTCGTGGCTGTTTAGGGTACAGTTCTGTACTGCTTGGCCTGCTAGTGTGGGATGAGCCCTTGAGTTGAAGGTCACTGAGATTACATTCCCCTTCAAGGTCTGTGCTGTTGTAAGCAGAATCATGATGCTGGTTTGGTGCTGACATTTCTGGAGGAAGGAAAGGAAATGTTGAGACTAATGGACAGAATCAGAAATAAGTCAGTGGTCACTAACAGCTATAAAGTACGTGAACATCACTTGCAATTGAGGAATAAAGGCTTCTGCCCAAACTAGTGAAAAGGATTTTTTTTTTAAAAAAAATTTTTTTTAAGGATACAAAACTTTAAGGATCAAGTTACATAAAAATAATAAAACAATAACAAAACTAAACTGAACAGTCCATGAAAAGAAAAATGATAAAAAACAAAAAGAGGAACAAAAAATGAGCCATATCTTTATGAAACTTAGAAATAATCACTGGTTTTACCAAAAATACCCTATAATGCTGTATAATAATTTGATATCCACAAATTGGACCCAGTCTCTCTGATAAAATTTCCCAAAACTTTACATATATTATTTCTGTTTCTCTACCCTGGTTTGAAAGGAACCTCAATGATAAGTGACTCTCTTGTGAAACTCTAAGATATACTGTGGTTAACATTTAGAAATGGCTTACTGTTGTTACTGGTTGGTTATTTTTTGCCACTTCCTTAGTAACTAGAACCAAACATTGTTAAATAGTACTTTCAATGTAATCTAAGCATATTCAGAGAAAAATGATTAGCCAGACTCTGTTTTAAATATACACTTCAAAGCCATGCAAAATCAGGGTACCTGTCATATCGAGGGAATTATCAGTATTCCTACAGAGCAGTGAGAAGATTTCTTCTCCAAATATATCCGAACAATTATTAATGAGGAATTCCACCAGTGCCTTCACCTAAGCAAGCCAAACAAAGAATGTAAATCAGAGATTAACTTGGAGTCATTTCAACATTAAATTATTAGCAGAATCTATATATTAAGAACTATATATGAAGAATATCTTGATAGGAAATCCACATGTAAATTCCGGCCTTGAAGAGTACAAGCATAAAAACAACATACAGAATTCTTGTCTTTTCCTGCCTTGTTTTCCAGTAAGAATAAAATACTTCTGAGATAGCCCCCATTGTTTGTTTGTTTATGTGGGCCTGTTAACCTCTTCATTTGAACCTATGGAAGCTTATCTTCTATGGAATAACTTTGCAATTGTGTTGCTGTGGCTTTAGCTGGTTGCATAATTCTCAAAGCTTATGCCCTGATGCCAGAACTAGCTTTTGCTACTGAACCACAATTGCAGGACGTTTAATGATTGCATGTTTTAAAAATCAACCAAAAAAGCTCTACTTTCCAGCTAAGAGAATCTGATGTCTGTTCTTAAAATGTTGGGGAGTTTGACCAAGATCATTATAAATTGCCAATGAGCTCTTAGTTCAGGGTGGGGAACTTTTGCTTTGAGTTTTAGAGAGTTATATTTCCTTGGGAGCAATTTATGTTTGAGATAAGCAGGCTTGAAACCAACAGTGGATGTAACCTGGGCCATCCTCTTTTTCCCCATGAGATCCTGTGCTTTCTCTTCGTCTCCTCCAGTCTTATACAACATAAGGTCGTATGAAGCAACACCTTTTGGCTCTATAGGGCTGCCCCAATTCCATTTGTTGGAGTGGTTGCCTTTGAGATACTACCTCGACCCAGAGAAAGCATGATCCTTAATGCTTATAGTTAAAAAGCCATGAGGCAGGGTACTTTTCTGTACCCACCCATATTACTTGTCTTCTGCAAATGGAGGGGCAGAAAGTCAAAGACTAGCAAAGCATCAATTTGACGCAGCACCTTGTTCTACTCTACTGCATAGAAATGGGACACAGCTTCTTAATATCAGATCAGAGAGGCACTTTATTGAAAGATGAATCCAAGAAGGGTGCCTTTAAGGCTTCCTATAATTCTGGTGTGTGGGAGCTGAATTAATTAGGATGTTGCAATGCAGCCTACAGCAGGGGTTCTCAATCTCAGCAACTTTAAGATGTGTGGACTCCAACTCCCAGAATTCTAGCTGGGAGATGCTGGGAGTTGAAGTCCACATGTCTTAAAGTTGTCAAGATTGGGAACCTCTGGTCTACAGGATAGGGCCAGTATTTCAAGTGTGAAACTATTTCACTGTGAATCAGGTTAATGCCAAAGGGATTCACTGCCAGGATGTTGTACTGACTGGCTTCCTTGTAGCTGGAGAAAAAAACAGTCAAAGATAAAAGACAATGTGGAACAGGTGGAAAGAAAACGAAGGTACCTTATCAGCCAATTCTTTCTGGATTTGAAATGGCAGGCTTTTGTCACAATTTGGACTCAACATGGTTGGTCCAAAACAGATGGCGAGGTTGCTAGAATCCATTTTATTGACTTCTGAGTTTTTGCTGATGTGGTGAAGAAGAGAAAGCAAGTGTTTGAGCAAATGAAGATTTAGCTGTGGCAATTTGCTTGCAACCCTGCAAAAATAAACATAAGGGGGGGGGGAGTTATCCTCAGATTGTAGTTTCTGGTTTTTTTTTTAAGATAAACTTTGCATTCACTTATATGAGTAACACTTCCTCTAAAATGTGGAAGTATTGATTTAAAGTGGTTACCCAAAATTCCCATTCAAAAGTCCCAGTGAGTGAATTCATTGTGAGTTTCTTTGTGCGAGATGAGCAGTTCTATCTATCTATCTAGCTAGATAAATTCATAGCAGGTAGACATAAATCCCTGAGTAGAGCCCAAGCAGAAATTGTTTTGTCTCCTGGGAAATTATGGGGTAAAATGTTCTTAAATTTATAATTAAACTTGTATAAGATTTATATAATATGCACATCTGGTTTTTTTCATTATGTGGTATTTAGATTAATTCCTTATTCATCAGCTGAGATATTACAGGTATTCCTTGTTTAGTGACACTATTGGGACTGACAATTTGGTTGTTAAAAGTAAAGCAGTTGCTAAGTAAAACCATAACTGTTGTTATGATCTTACTTCAACTTTCTTTTGCTTTACAGAACTGTGAAAGTCATAAATGTGAGGACTGATGGCAAAGTTACATTTTCATCACCACTGTAACTGCAAACAGTCACTGAAAGAGGCGGTCGCTAAATATGGACTATCAATACTCACTGGTTTGATTCATGGGACCCTTTCATTCTATGTATGTAGGTATGCAGGAATGTATTTTATTCCTGCATACCTACATTTTATTCCTTGCATTGTATTCTGGCATAGCTTCAAATTTGAAATGAATTGATGGCATTGTGTTGTCATGAAGTCAGTCAGATTTGGTTATGGGATGATATTACTGCTCTCCCCCATTTTGAAATGGAAGGAAGAGAAAAAATGGCATTATTGCAAAAGCCATTTAGTTTTTTACTCTCCCCATTGCTAGTGTGTACCACAGAGATTCGTTCTTCCTCCTGTTTGCCCATTATGAATAGTTCCCCAGCTTTCAATAAAGATGAATAAAAAATATAGAAACCCACATGTTAGTCACAAGAAAGTATCTGAAACTGCAACAAAACACAAACCTAACCACGTTTTTGGGGGAAGAAGTTCTATTGAATTCAATGAGAATGACAGAGTAAAAATTGTTGGAGATCTTTTGGTTGGCTACACCATTAGCCAGGCTTACTTGACAGCATGACCCATTAAAAATGAGTGTCATTTTAAGCAGGCAGAGGGCTTCACTTCAATACAGCTTTTTCTATTTTGTTTCATTTCAGAATAGATAGGAGATGTTGTAAAACAGGGGTGTCAAACTCGCAACATCATGTGACGTGTCACGATGTATTGTGACTTTCTCTTCCATTGCCGGCAATGGGATGGGTGCGGTTTCAGCATGATGCATCCGGCCCATGGGCCGGCAGTTTGACACCCCTGTTATAAAACTTTAATCTGAAGTGTATAGTCTTAGATATCATTTCCTCTGGCATCAGTCAACTTTTCCAGATAAAACTTTTACCCTGCTTTGCTTCATTGATGACATTTGGTTTTTTTTGGGGGGGGGAGGGAGCAGAATGTGGAAAGGAACTGATTATGTCATTTCCCATTCATAATTCTCTTCCATAGTTTTTTTGTTACATGAGTGGGACTAAAGAGGGAATCATGTAATGCAGGGGTTCTCAACCTTGACAACTTTAAGACTTGTGGACTTCAACTCCCAGAATTCCTCAGCCAGCTTTGCTGGCTGAGGAATTCTGGGAGTTGAAGTCCACAAGTCTTAAAGTTGCCAAGGTTGAGAACCCCTGATGTAATGCTTCCTGATTTCTTGAGTTAAGAGCTATTTGTCTGCAAGCATCCAAGTAAGGATTTCAGAATCTGTATCTATTTGTGTTGCTTATTACAGAAGAACAAAAAGCTACTCTTGAAGAGAGGTCCACTTACTCTTTCACAGCTTCAATTTTCTCTTGATGATTCATTTTTTCTAATGCTGTCATCCACTCATCGTAAAGCTCAGTCAGCAACAATTTGTGGGGAATGCTTCGGAGGAAATCCTACAAGAAACAACCTTCAGTTAAGCCATAGTAGGCAACTTACAGCCAACATGCATCTTGGAACTCTTTCAATTTGGTTCATACCACAGTTTCCAGGGATTGTGTATCCCAAAGTCAGAGAAAAGACCATAAAAACAGCAGCTCTGTCTCCTACCATTTTCCATTGGAGGCTAAATACACAAAATGCAACAACAGCAGAATTTATTTCCTAACTGCACTGGTTTTAGGAATATCTCTTCCTAATACTTGAGAAACTGGAACCTATAATAAGAAACCAAATGAACAGATGTATACCTTAAAAACCACCGCTAGCAGATAAACAGATTTTTTTCCTAAGGCGATGTTGTCTCCGGCATTTAATTCCTCTTTCAGCTCTTTGCGTGCCTTCTCATTGGCAGCTTTTCGAAATATCCCTTCAGTGAGTGGTCCTTTCTGGAAGAGTATTGTAAGGATGTCCTACAATGTGAACAGGAATAAAAAGAATATCACATGTGTTAAGTTCCAGACAGGGAACTGAACACCATCATTATTCTATGCTCACCTTTTCAGTGACATGTATTTGGCAGGACATTTATATACATTATGATACTGACTTCCTGAGTTACATACAACTGTTCCATTTTCTTCCTTAATAATTTTTTTCTCCTCATATTTTCCCTAGCCTTTAGACTGTTTGCTTTTTAGCTATCCCAGACCTAAGTAGAAATTCCTTTCTCCCTGCAGAAGGCGAAATTCTTGACACAATATTGTAAAACTTCAGTAATATACTGTACAACTCATGATTCAGCTTAGCCTTAAAGAAGAGTTTGCTTGGCATAGATTTGAATTATTTTAAAGAACATATTTAATCGTAATTCAACTTCTCCCATATATGACTAATAGGAGGAAGAAAATCCTCCTGTTGCTTATGTTAGGGATTATCTTATGCAGACAAAGCGCAGAGCACTATTCATATAAGACAGATACAATACCCTACTGCTTACTTACCTGTATAGATTTGGGCAGCGTATCTTCAGCATCGCAAACAAGTGACAGAGGGAAGTCAAACAGAGGTGGTTTCAACTCAGATTCTAGATGTCCCTGACTTTCTGATTCATGGGTAGACCGTCTGAACATAAATGGCAAAGATATTACATTCTTTCTTTTCCTGTGACGATCTGTTGAAAGAACAAAAGGAGTAGGAATAATGTGCAACCAATGAATGACACAGCACTAGATACATGAATATAGGACTATAGAATTATATATCACCTATTCTCAACGAAATTATTTTTAGATGCTTTAGACCAGGGGTGTCAAACTGCCGGCCCGCATCATAGCAAAACCGCGCCCACCCCATTGCGGGCAATGGCAAAAAAGTCGCGATACGTTGCAACACATTACGGGACATAGCGAGTTTGACACTCCTGCTTTAGACTGTAGCTCCTATTCTGATTAAGTGCCAAACTGGCTAGGCATGGACTGGGGATAATGAGCTTTGTAGTCTATTGCAAATTGGCAAAAGTTGCTATAGTTATACTCCTTATTAGCATCCAGCAATGCTGGAAGGAACAATCAGATCAATTGAATCTAAACAAATGCAGTTTGCAAAACTGTAAATTAGTAGCAAAAAAGGCCAGCCCAGTTGTTCTTGGTACCAGAGGTAAAAATTGGTTTCTTGTCAAAAGTGATTGAGAATGTTCAATGTGGCAAATATATCACTTTTGAACTGATCGCAAATCTAGCTTAATTAAAATGGGACTTCCGTTCTACTATCAACCCAGCTGTAAATTCTCCACCTCTAACTTTGTTCTTGCTGGAACCATGCATTATGGATCACTTGCAGATTTAAATTTTATCCACAATCCCCTTCTTAAGGAAATCAGCCTGTTTCAACCATCACTGGCGGTAGTTAAATATGTAGTTAACCTGCCATGGTTTGTCCTAGAACAGCCAGCCAGCCAACCAATCAACCAACCAACCAACCAACCAACCAACCAACCAACCAACCAACCAACCAACTAACCAGTTTATAGCTCTAGACATTTTAGGTGTATATATATTGCCACCAGGGGGCAATTTAGAGTTATAAGTTATGATTTAAACCTGAGAACCCACCAGCCTGTGACTACTACATAAAAATGTGGCCATCCTCAGTGCCAGAAAAGAGTAGTCAACTATCCAATCCCTTGACCAAGACAAAGCTTGGGACTCATCCTGTCACTTCCTGCATCATCCGAAAGAGCAGGATAAATGCCCCTCATTTGTAGAGAACAAAGTTCAAGGTATGTTGGGCTTAGCATAATCCCACTGTTCCTGTTCCTGCATACATACCAATCAGCTGACATGGCTCATCTTCATTATCACATGTCATGAAGAAATGACGTTTTTTGAGATCCTCCTGAAATTTAAGAAAGTCAGTAAAAATCATCAATCCGTCATGCAGCAGAGAGTCCAATAAAGCTGTAATACATCACATTGCTCAGTTCCTCAAAACAGACAGACAAAACCCACACCCTTTGGTTACAGGAAAGGATGCATTCAATTGCAACACTGAATTGCATGGCACTTAACCAGACATTAAACAGAAGCAACAATAAATATTAAAACTGTCCTCAGCTATCCTGTTTACTTTGGTTAAAGGAATCCTTAGTGAGCTCTGCAAACAATATAGATCCAAAGCATGATAACAAGCAAAACATGGTTGGTTTCAAACCATTGGCCATGGTTACTATTGACATCAATGGGTCTTTTATTATTCAGGACTAACTAGATGTCCACTGATGTCAATGGATTTATTCTAAGTTTGATTGAGTAATGAGGAGCTGCAGGGAAAGGTGGGTGGACGAGAAGAAAAGTTAAACAGATACATTTCAGACAGGAATTAATGTGTGATAGAGAGGATTGCAGCCAGGAATTTCCCAGGGCAAATGTGAGCTGTTTTATGTGAGCTGCTCTTTGGATGTCAGCCATACATCCAAGTAAGGCTATACAGGGATTGCTAACTGCACTGGAAACAGGCTCACTGAAATTAATAGGTTTTTGAAGTAACAGGTGTTTAGAATTTGGACATTATAATCCAGACTACAGCCTTACATATTTCTGTTCTGAACTCTATTATGAGCACAAATCTCATTCCTTTGGCTTGATCTGAAGCAGGGAGCTCATAACACACTCATTCATGTTTAAACAGACTTCCTAAAATTGCTAATGAGTGTGGATGGCAGTTCAGGAGTTTTTGTTTCATTCAGTCTTTAAGATGATTTGAATTTAGTAACGATGAAGATTAAGTGTACTATTATAAAACATTGGCTAGAATTACAGTGCTAAAAAAAATTCATTTTTTTCCTCATAAGCTGAGCAGGAATGACTGACAATTACTTTACAAAAGCATAGGATGTGCCCTAGAATTCTGAGTGAGTTTACTCAGAAGTAAGTCTCATTGAGTCCCATAAGAAGTACGCTTACAATCACAAACTCTTAATACATAGAAACAGCAAAGGGCTTTATGTGTGCTTACTTCTGATGAGTGTGCAATTAAAGCCTCCATCTCTTTTGCATTTAAACCTTTGGGCTGTAAGGTAAAACAAAGAGAAAATATAATCAGAAATCATCTAGTTTCAGCAGCACTCACTTGCAACACTTCTAGAGAGAGAGGAATATGAAGAGAAAAGGCACTCACTGCATGGCAACTGCTTAGCACCTTCATCAGTAATCCAACTGTTACAGCTTTAATGAGCTTGCTTTCCTGGGTTTCTCTTATTTGCCTGTTTCAGAGGACAAGAATGATATTAGCAATATCTGCTAAAGCACACAACTGTACTTTTTCCGTTGCAAAATTAAACTCGATACAGACTAAGCAATTTAAGATAGAGGTCCTGGCCTAAGTAATTCATTTTTTTCTGTTTATTGTCTTAGATTTCTGATAAAACAACAAAAAGGAGGCTTGACAACTCTATAAACAGTTCTACTCTCTGGAAAAAAAAAAAAGATTGTAACTTGCCGAAACAAATCTGAACGAGCAAATCCCACAGATAATCCTTCATAGCACAATGTTATAGCAGCTCTGAAAACCACTTATTAATCACATGCTAAGTTGAACGAATATTCTACAGTTTGAAACAGCAAGGGAGGACATGAATAACTCACTAAAATAAAGCAAGTCATACAGCATATGCTAAGAATTTATCAGTCAGTCAAGCCTTATCCCAGAATTCATTATGAACAAGTATCTTGTCAGCAGTACAACGTAGCTAAGCTGGCTGGGGGATTGGGGCTGGAAGCTATCTGAAATCTTTTTTTTCTGATTCAAAGACCCGAAGTACAGTACTGTCCTGATCATTTCCATATGCTTATCTTATAAACTTACCGGGGAAAGGGTCTCTGCTGGAGTTTTTTCACTTTACGCGAACTGCACAGGAGGAGTGAAGCAGCATAACCGCTTGGCTGTAACTATTGTAACTTGCTGGAGAGAACTGAGGACTCAGCCACTCAGCCTCACATGTGCTGCATTCGGAATGATTGCTGGTGGTTGTAGCTGAGGAGGCAGGTGGAAAGTCACAACGTCAGAACAACAGGAAAAAGCATCACAGAGGGCCGAGCTAAGCGAAGCATTCACTGGCAGATGCCTGCTAGCTCATGGGTTTCCTCTTCCTTTTAGGGCAGCTGCAGCCACTGTTGTAAGAGAAGAATTTTTCCCATTTCTTACAAAAAAAAAAAAAAAAAGTCCAGTGTGGTCACTGATAGAAACGTGATGGAACAGATGAGGTGTGTTGTAGGCAGAAGTTCCAAATTACAAGGAGAATCGGGTGGGATGTGTGAAAAACTCTACTGATCTCTGTAGGTTGACGTAAGCGGGCCTACACAGCAATAAAGGGCAACTTACACATCCAGACAGAAATTTCTTATCAGAAGAATGTATCTTTTATGTACAATTAGTCTGAAGATATCAAATCTGACCACAAGTAAACCTCTGTGGCTTTAAAAGTACAAGTTTAAATCCTCAACCTTTTAAAAAGCACCCATGTTGTGCACTGAGAGGTGTCGACAAATACACCACATTCCTCTTCTCAAATTTATTATCATTTTATTGTTTTGATTGTTTCTTTACTTTGGGGATGGCATTGTAATAAAATAGTGGTATTATATAATGATCAGATTCTTTGTTACATTTGCTCCAGTATGCACAGTATATGTCTAATGATTGACATTCTCTCTCTCTCTCTCTCTCTCTCTCTCTCTCTCTCTCTCTCTCTCTCTCTCTCTCTCTCTCTCTCTCTCTCTCTCTCTCTCTCTCTCTCTCTCTCTCTCTCTCTCTCTCTCTCTCTCTCTCTCTGTGTGTGTGTGTGTTTGTGTGTGTAAAAAATAAGCCCAATGTGTGATTTTCCAGAATGGTCCTTTGTACTCAGAAGATTTGGGCATCACAGAGTGGAATATTCTGAGCTATGCATCCTTAAAGTAAACATTAAACATTCCCTAAGTGTACCACATATAGATCTACTGTCCTATTTTGCAAAGCAACCAGATCACTGTTTTAAAAAAGAAATGCCAGATTAGGAAATGACCTCTATTGAAGTCCCATAAAGTGTAACAGAAATCCACCAAGCTAGTGGAGCAGCTGGTGGCAGGCAGACAGCACCTGGTGGGGTAGGGGGGAGAGATAAAAATGGTCGGTGGCCTGAAAAGAACAATGGGCTTGTTGCAGCTGCTGGGGTGGGTATGCCTTTTGTAAAGACATAGAATTGCTAAACTGGTTTTGCATCTTATAGTGACAGATGGCACACACAGAGAGGCTTGAAGCCCTACTTCAGTGGCTGAAAGGTTGGGATTCTCTCTGTTTGAAGACCAAGAGAACTTCAGAAGCTACTGGGGTGGGGGGTGGGATTCCCTCATAGGCCTGGCATGTTCTTAGGCAGCCTAATTCCAGAGATTTGGGGAAATGGGCTGATTTGAAGAAAAGGGACATGGCAATCAAGCAGCCTCTTGGTGTGTCCCTTTTCTATATAAGAAAGGAATTTTTCTTTCCTTTTTTTCAGGCCAACTTACTTGCACATTTGGAAAGTAGCTTTGGATAAACGTTCCCTTAGAAAACTCCCTGATTTTCTTTATTGCCAAATCCATTGGTTATTTTGATTCCTGAACAGGGAACCTCTTGGCATCAGTACAGAGTACAGAGATGCCACTATCTGCCTGTGTGTGTGTGTTTATCATATTTCAAATTCAGGAAATTCTTAGTCAATATTAAGAATAATTAAAACCTACCAAAATATACTGTGCTACAGAGAAGAGAAGGCAAAGACAACTAAAAGGGTCATGGAAATCAAAAGCTACAGAGGCAAACTGCAGAGGATTTGTTTTTTTCTCTCTTCCTCAAGAAGCATACAAATTTGGGTATGTGTGTGTTCTTCTATGAAACCATGAGAGGGAAAATCCCAAGCATCACAAATGTTTGTCTGTTTTCAACAGAGTTTTAATCAACTGATGATTGTTGTAGACGGGGGTTGCCCGTGAGCAAATGGCAACCAATCTGTGTTTGTTATAGAGTCATGTTAATGAGAAAATGGTAAAGGTTCAGAACAGTTATAGGGACGATAGAATGCTGCTCAGCCAAGGAGTGTTTTAAAGCTGAGTGCACAATGGGGGAAAATAATGGGAGTCTGGACTGGGCCTCTGGATATTCATATGTAGAATGGCTTCCAGCTTTGTCAGAGTTGGCACATTCATCTTCTCCAGGGAAACCACAGAAACACTGGATAAATAGAAAGGGTGCCATTATGTAACCCATGGACAGCAAGCTTTTTTATCTTTTGTTGTTAAAAAATATTTTGTTCTGCTTAGCCTTGCCAGTAATTTTTTTAAAAAAATATCCTCTGGTTCCCTCTCCCACGTGGTGTTTTTGACATTCAGAAATGGGTCTTATTCTGTTTTCGATGTACAGGCATTGAGACAAGGCAGGAGTAATAACAGTCTGCTCTTTATTCAGATCTCAACAGAACCAATACAAAATGGCGCGGATTCCTTTTATATTCCTTTGCAGGGACAGTGTCAACCAATCAATGCAACAGATTCTCCCACCTTGCGTATGCGCAATAGGCTGGAGACAGCCTGTCTGGTCCCGGGCATCCACGTGGTCTGCCTGGGCCTCTCTGCAGTTTCCTGCACTGACTGAGTCACTCAGCAGGCCCAGGACATAACAGGTCTCAAAGAGGAATTATGAATCATGATTAGTTTGTTATTTTCAGTTGCACAGTTTGGAATGGAGGACGTGCACCAGGTTATCCCTAGACATTTTGCAAGGGAGGAATGCATCTATTCCATAAAAGCAATCAAATGCCAACCCTTACACATAGGAAAGCCTGAAGTTCTGTAGACAGCCAGCCACTGATAATGAGTAAGCTTCATCTCCAGCCAGTGCTGGCAGGGAATAACAGTGCCGGCAGCCAAGTGATCACAGAGTTGTATTGTGGCCTCATGATTGCCAGCATCCAGAAGCACTCTTTGAAAAGCCAAGTTTCACCTTAGATTTGAATGAATGCTGTTTGATTGCTGGAGTAATGTGCAGCTAATCCTTGACTTACGACCACAATTGAGCCCCAAATCTATGTTGCTAAGCGAGACACTTGTTAAGTGAATTTTGCCCCAGTTTACGACCTTTCTTGCCACAGTTGTTAACCAAACCACTGCAGTTGTTAAGTCAGTATCACAGTTGTTAACTGACACTGGTTCCCTCACTGACTTTGCTTGTCAGAAGTTCGCAAAAGGTGATCACAAAACCCTGTGACACTGGAACCGTCATAAACACGAACCAGTTACCAAGCACCTGAATTTTGTTACTACGACCATGGGACTGCTGCAGCAGTCATAAGTGTGAAACCGGTCATAAATTTTCAGTGCCATTGTAACTTTGAATGGTCACTAAATGAGAAGCTGCAAGTTGCTATGTTTAATTTTGGAAAAGTTTTCGGGCTTCTTTGGAATAGGTGGCCTACAAATACAGCAAATAGTTTTAGATGTACATAATTATTATTTGCCTCTCCATAATAATGTCCCTCGTTAACATGTCACTTGGTGCCACCAAAGCTGGTATAGAGTAAACAAAATGTCCCCTGGTCCCCTGGGAACATAGGTAATATGATGCTTTTCATAAAGAGCTGTAGAAATTACAGCTGCAGGAGACTGAGACTGAGACTGAGAGATCAGTTTGATCCTCCAGTCAGCGTGTTCTCTTGTGCAAATCCTTGGAGATAAACAGAAAATAATAAAAAGACTAGAAAGTACAGCCACCGTGTACTCATTGTTGTCAGAAGCTAGGAAAACTCTATAATTCATTCAGTGGTGATGAACTAGCAACATTGCAGGCAGAATCCAGTTGCCTTTTGATTACTTTTCTAGTTTAAGTGGACCTTTTATGCAGCACAGGGTTTGGGCTCTTTTAAAAAAGATAGACTAGAAACAGTAATTAGAACATATATAAGAGGAATGTTTACTAAACCAGACATTCACAAAGATTAATCCTTAGTGTTGTACTGCAGGTTATATGATGATTGCTTTCTAATACGATCTTATGTTTGATGTTGATTGTTTCAATAAAAGAATTTTTTACAAAAAAAAAAAAGAATTATGTAAAAAAAAAGGGGGCTAAACGTGTGTTTAAAAAGTAGATCTCACGTTCTTTCAAATAAGCCTAAACTCATGTCTGTGAGAAGTATATAAGCTCTAAAAAGTGCTGGTGAGCCATAATGTAGGCAAATGCCTTGCAGAAGTCAGGTGTGTGGTCTCTGTTAGACACAATCTAAAGTGGCAACAGAAGAAAATTCATGAGGAAAAATGCCCTCAGCAAGTGTCCAGTAAAATCCTTGACTATATCAGCGATCAAATGTCAGTGCAACTTGCCAGATTGTATCGATATCAATCAATCTGTTTATTACAGCCATAAGGCCAGACATAATCAAAATATAACAACAGTGACAATTTTACTTCCATATTTACAGAATATAAAACCATCAAGCAATCAATGTAATATAATCCGAAATTCTCAAAATAAAACATCATATTAAATTTTTTTCAGACCTTGATAATGGTGCAATGTATTGTGCAAATGGTGGCACAAAATTAGGCAACCTGAATTGATATTTTCGGATCCTTATCTGAAAGTAGCAACTTTAGATAAAATTCATATCCCCTACCTGGAAACATCTTCAATATCGGATATATAAGAATCTGTTTAGAGTCTTTATATAAAGAACAATGAAGCAGCATGTAGCTTAGGGTTTCTATAGAGCCATCACCACATGGACACAACCGAAGGTGCATAGGAATGCCCTTAAACCGTCCAAAAAGGACTGCGAAGGGCAACGCATCCAGCCTGGCTAAGGTGAAAGCTTTATGAAATTTCAAAATTGTAATGGAAAATAGATAAGAAGCTTGGGAAGAATCCTTCTGGAAGCAAGTGATAAATATTGGAATGTGCCACCTTACTTAAGTTTGTTTGGAGATCAATATCCCAGATACGTTGTTTCAAGGCAGTTCTAGCATTATCAAATCCTAATGAACACAGACTTTCCATAGAGAAGCCCAGCAATTTAATTTTATCTAGTGCTTTTCCCCCCCCCACGAAGATTTAAAATGATCTATAAATACTAACGGGGCTAACCCTACAGGCATCAAAATTAACTTTAGCCAAAAGGTAAGAAGAAGGAACCATACTCTAGCTTCCAATGAAACTAAACCTATTTCCACCCGTAGGATGGCATTTTTAATACTTTTAGGTACCATCAGTATAGCTCTAATAAACTTATTTTGAATAATTTCAATAGCATTAAGCTTTGCAAGTGAACATATTTGCGAGCCATAGAGGGGCTGAGGGACTGTCTTAGCTTGGAAAACCTTACAAGCTGCTGGGATATAGTAAGCTCCTTTAGAATGATAAAATTTTATGATAGCTGATGAGGTGCACTATGCAACACTTGCCCGATAAAGAAAGTGAGTATGCCAGGATAGGGAGGCCTGGAACTGCACTCCAAGATATTTATAGGTACACACCTGTTCAATTGGAGTCCCATCAATTTGCCATTTATGCATCTTATGATGGTAAAAGGCAAATACTAAAACTTTAGTTTTTTTATAATTTATTAATAGTTTGTATTCTATGCAAAATAAAGCTAGTGCCCTAAGTGCTTTTCTCATTCCCACCTGAGATGTGGACAAAATAACAATATCATCAGCATACAATATTGCTGGGATTGCACGATCAGCCAAGATAGGTGGATGATGGGCTGGATCAGCAAGCACTTGCATTATTGGATTTAGATACAAATTAAAAAGTAGTGGAGCTAATATGCAACCTTGCCTTACACCTCTATGAGTTGGAACTGCTTTAGATAATTGTCCCCAGGAGAAACATCTGATTTTTAGAGAGATATTTGAATAGAGTGACTGAATGAGAATCAACAGCCTTTTATCAATCATGGAATGTCTTAGACTATACCACAATCTCTCCCTTGGTATTAGATCAAAAGCTGACTTAAAATCAACAAAAGTTGCATAAAGAGAACCACGAGAGGGGGTAGAATATTTTTCAGCCAAATGGTGCAGAGTTAGACAATGATCCAGTGTTGAACGTTCCTCCTGTTCTTCAGCAATAATATTTTCATTTTGTATATAAAAAGTAAGTTTGTATATAAAAATCTGGCATAGAGTTTATTTATTGTATTTAATAAACTAATAGGCCTATAGTTTACAGGGTCAAGTCTACTTCCTTTATTTTTGTTTATCGGTACTACAATGGCCTGATTCCAATCAGGTGGAAAATGTCCTATGTTATTAATATGAGTGAATAGGATGGCTAAAACTGGGGCTCACCAGTCTTTATTTTCCCTTATTAATTCTGGGGGGGATAAAATCCCCTCTGGATGCTTTACCTGATTTCAACTGGGCATAAACTCTTTGACCTCAGCTACGGATATTGGAGGCCAATCTGGGAGGTCATTACAAGGCGGGACCACTTCTGAAATTACAGCAGGAATCCACTTAAAGATGTTTTAAAAATGATCCTCCCATTTGTCAGCAGATATTTGTGAAATAGGGCCAAAACTTCTATTTGTAAAAGACTGATTTATTAAATGCCAGAACAAAGTAGAATTGTTGAGCTTTGCTGCTGAAATTAGATTACTCCAATTTTCTCTTATAGCCTGTTGTTTCTTTATCTTTAAGAGATCTTTATAAATTTTTTGTGTGGTCTTGAGTAATTTAGAAGCGTTCGCCGAATTTTCCTGGCAAAAGGAAATTATTGCATTTAAGACAGCTTTTTTTGCTTTAATGCAATCACTATCATACCAAGATTTAGATCTTTTATGCGCATGCGCACAATAAGCTGTTGTAAATCTTGTCAGGGGGGTTTGGAGATTAGTGGTAATTGATTGATACAACGAAAATGCTTGTTCATATGAATCAGATGAGCAAATTTGAACATGCATATGAAGCAGAGGCTCTGAGGTCAACATTTCAGCCATAGTTTTGGCCAGTTCTTGAGACCATTTAATTTGTACTTGTCCCTTTATTGTAATATCGATGGGGCAATGTGCCACTTCTAATAATTCAAAATTTGTCTTAGCCTTAAATAGGCAGATTAATGGAAAGTGGTCATTATCAAGGTGCATTCCAATATAAAAATAAATTATATGCTGTACAAAGTTCCGAGAGATCATAATATAATCCACTACACTGGCTCCCTTAGGACACCAGAATGTGAACTCTCCATTTAAATCACCCCTGACAGAGCCATTAAGTAAGACCAAATCTAAACTATCCACAAATTGAGCCAGGCGAAATCCTGCAGTATTACATTTTTGATCTTTAGATTGTCTGGCTGCTATGTGGCCTACATCAATTTTAGGGGGCACTGGCCACTTAAAATAGGTTTGTAGGGAAATTGTATTGATAGCAAAACTTGTGTTGAGAGAAGAGGGAAAACAGATATTGAAAACTGAAACAGCTAATGTGACATCATAGCAGTATTCCAATATTTGAGGGAAAGAAGAGAGTCAATCTATTCTCCAAGGCACCTGAAGGCAGAACAAGAAGCAACAGATGGAAACTAATCAAGGAGAGAAGCAACCTAGAAATAAGGAGAAATTTCCTGACAGAAAACAGAACAATTGTTAGAACAATTAAACAATGGACTGACTTGCCTTCAGAAGTTCCATCACTGGAGATTTTAAAGAAGAGATTAGACAACCACTTAACTGAAGATCAATTTTAGTATTGACTCCGATCATTTCCAATTATAAATAAGTTGACTCAGATTTCCAAAGCAAATGATGTCACACTGGCAGGAAGCTGAATGTGGAATGGTGCAAAACCTTGTGTGGAAGTGTTCACTATAAATCTGGCTGAAGGACCGCATTTTGTTCATATACAAGAGCTTGATGCTGTTAAAAGGAGAAAATTAAAAAGGAGAAAATAAATCCATGAACTCACCGTATGGGACCATTAAAGGATGAATTTCAAAATGAAGAGCTGGGAGGCCAAACTGTTCCAAATCCTCCTGGGAAGGTAGGGGATCTGAGACCTGGAATCAGTGATTTGTAAAAACTATTTCCAGTGTACCTATATGATGCTAATGGAGGTGTGTGAGACATTGAAAACTGACACAATTAGTTTTTAAATTATCTCCATGCATTTTTGAATGTTCAGATAATTAATGGACTTGCTGAGCAAACATACAGTCAGCATTTGAGACCTGAAACAACAGAACCATTAAAAAGCAACCTTTTGAAGTCCCCCCACAAGGCTACAGTAGGTATTTGTGCTTGGTGTCCATGCTTCAAACAGATTAATTGAGTGTGATTCTTGGGTGGCAACTGCTGTGGCACTGCCTTCTACAGAGAAGGGGCTGCACTGACAATCCTATTCTATAGCCTAAAGCACATCACCCAACTCCCAGTGTACTGAGAGTTTGAATGCACTTTTCTCCTTGAAAGGTGAAAAACCAGAATTATTTTATTCCCCCCCCATTTGAAAAAAAAAGTCCCAAATCAATTCCCCAACTATGCAAAGTGAACTCATTAAATGTGTAAAAGTGATCAGAATGCAAAAGTTTGGCAGCTCTGTGTAAGAGGTTTCCAGAAAGAATGATTTTTTGTACAGTGTATATGATATTCTATAAACCTGATTATCATAAATTTTAGTTATCTTTCTTATAATCTTCCTTCTCCAAGACCTAACTTGCACAACTAGTACAAAGGTTGCCAAGTTTTTTTGGCTAGCTATGACTTGCAGGTGTTGGATGAAATCTTCTCTTTGTAATTGTTTCAGATTTGCTTTTTCCTTCCTGCATTTTAAATTTTGGGTTTATGTTTTATTGAAGCTTTTGCATTTGAAATTGTGAATATGTGTCACGATTGAAGCCATTTATTTATTTACTTATTTATTTGTATCCTACCTTTATTATTTTTACAAATAAGTCAAGACAGCAAACCTGTTCAACACATCTTCCTCCTCCTATTTTCCCTACTACAAAAACAACCCTGTGAGGTGGGTTGGGCCAAGAGAGAATGACTGGCCCAAAATCCCCCAGCTGGCTTTCACGGCTAAGGCGGGACTTGAACTCACATTTTCATGCTTTCTAGCCTAGTGCCTTAACTATTAGACCAAACTGGCTCTCTTTATGTGTCATTGATGACCCTACAAGAGCACAGGGCTTCAATCAAGCCATCCTGACTTTTTTGAGCCCTTGTTCCCAAGCCCCTTGAGCCAAAGGAATTTCTGGCCTACTTGCTGTGCTTCGTTCTGTCCTACACAAAAGCTTTCATTCAATTGTGTGGTGAGGCACCCTGCATCTGCTCCTCACCCTCTCTCTCGCTTGTCAATGCTCATTTCATGCTGGGATGCCTGCACAGATGGTTGGACCGTTGTTGGTGGGGATGGTTTTGTGTGTAGACTCAATAGTGGAAGTGTGACCGTTTGTCTATTTGGTTCTTTCTGTTAAGAGGGGGAATTTGAAAATAATTTTGCTCTGTTTCTGCTTCTATCCCAGGTGACAGGGAGAACTGTTAAACTGTGATTTGCTCTTTTAAAAACCAAACCAAACCAGGTAGAATGGTGAAATGCTGGCTTTTTTTTTCTATCATAAATACAATTTTATTTTATTTTATTTATTTTATTTTATTTTATTTTATTTTATTTTATTTTATTTTATATTTTATTTTATTTTATTTTATTTTATTTTATTTTATTTTATTTTATTTTATTTTATTTTATTTTATTTTATTTTATTTTATTTTATTTTATTTTATTTTATTTTATTTTATTTTATTTTATTTTATTTATTTTATTTTATTTTATTTTATTTTATTTTATTTATTTTATTTTATTTTATTTTATTTTATTTTATTTTATTTTATTTTATTTTATTTTATTTTATTTTATTTTATTTTATTTTATTTTATTTTATTATTTTATTTTATTTTATTTTTATTTTATTTTATTTTATTTTATTTTATTTTATTTTATTTTATTTTATTTTATTTTATTTTATTTTATTTTATTTTATTTTATTTTATTTTATTTTATTTTATTTCTCCCTTCTTCCTCAGTGAGGGACTCTGGGCTGTGCACCATAAAATATCAGAATATAACAGAAACATAAAAATTAAAATGTTAGAATCAAAATTTCAAAGTTAAACTTTTTTTTAGAGGAAGGCAAGTGTAATTAAGTCCTGTTAAAAATGAAATTGAAAAGGTGAAGGGAGGGCTCTCATTTTGAAATTTATGGAAATCCCCCCCCCCTTCTAAGTCAAGAGAGAGGAAGAAGAGTAAAAATACCATTCTCCCTCCCCCGCTTCCAAACAGACAAGCCTTTGGAGTGGAAAGCCGTTGACAGTTGCTTTCCAAGTTGGAGGGAGTCATGGAAGGAGCAGTGGAATCCTCCCATCAAGGGCAGGTTAGGCAAAACACCAAGGCTCAACATCCCTGTGAACAGAACTGAAGAAAAGATTGAAATTTGGAAGAGGGACTTTTTCAGTTGGCTTCAGTTCCAGCCAGACTCCCGTGAGCTTAAGCATGCTTAGCTCAATATTAGTTTGAACTTTTGCTAGAAACACATTTGGCCTGAGAAAATATGGGACAAAATGTTCTGAAGTAAGAAGAGCTCAGCATTCAGATAAATCATGCAGACAAACAAAAACTAAGCATTTTTTCTTTAAAAAAATGATCTCTATGTGCTGCGTTGCTGCTGTTAGCCACTGGTACTGTTCCTTTATTGCTTTTTAACAAACTCTCCAGTTTTTTAAAAAAATAAAATGTCTTTGTTGTGCTCCTTACAAGGTTATTTGGGTTCTTCATACCACATGGACTTTGTGATAAGCAGAGAAGCCCAGCTTGGGATCCAAGGGATAGTCCACAAAGATGTAGTAGAAAAGATAGTTCAAGATGCCCTGGATGATAAGCACCCCATTTTATCTTGTGGTGTTTTGGGTTGTTTTTTTTTTGAAAACTGCTTCTCCTTCTGTTTTAAAATGCCATATTGTCTGCCTTCATTAAATTTTCTGTTATTTTTAATTACATGTATAAGACTGCCCAACTGTACAATGATTCTGGATAGTATATAGTAACAACAATCCAAAATAAAATAAAAGAAAATACATAAAAACTAAAACGTCTAGAACAGAGGTGGAGAACAATGGCCCTTTTATGATTTGTGGACTTCAACTCCCAGAGTAGGCTGGCTCAGGAATTCTGGGAGCTGAAGTTCACAAATCATAAAAGGCCCATTGTTCCCCATTCCTGGTCTAGAAGAACAACTACCATTAAAAAGTAGTCAAGGATTGTCATCTCTTCTAACTCAAAACCTGGGAAAAGATCCATGTTAAACCCAGTCAGGATAGGGGAATTTGATTCCAGATAACAGGAACTATGACAGAGAAAGCCTGCTTCCTAGGTCTCATCAAGTGATACTGGCTAATGGATGGATTTGGAGCATGCCAGTTGTGCCTGATTATACAGGCTGGGCAGAGTCCGTGCAGACAGTCCTTTAAGTTATCAGGCCCTCTGCCATGAAATACTTTTATCAGTTATCACCAGCACCTTGAAGTGCACTTAAAAGCCTACTGATAACCAGGCAGGTCATGCAACAAAGGTGATGAGGAGACCTACCCTTAATTGCCTGTGTCAACTCTAGTTTTCCAATATTTTCAAGGGCAGCTCCATGCATGGGTAGAAATGTTTTCAGAATTCCTGAGATGGATAAAACATAGTTCATATTGTTACTGAAGCACTATTGCCTTACAAAAAACTGTATAAAGTTTTCAGTATGAGAGCTGTGGTTAGAATGCAGTATTACAGGTTAACTCTGCTCACTGCCAGAACTTCAATTCTTTCGATCCTGACTGGCTCAAGGATGACTCAGCTTTCCATCCTTCTAAGGTCAGTAAAATGAGGGCCCAGATTGTTGGGGGGGGGCAATATGCTGATCCTGTAAACCATTTAGAGAGGGCTATAAAGCATTGTGAAGTGGTATACAAGTCTAAGTGCTATTGCTGTAAAGCACAGGTGTCAAACTTGCCGCGTCACGTGATGTATCATGCCGTACCGTGACTTTTTTTGCATTGCCAGAGTTCAGGTGGGCGCAGCCTTCATATGATGCAACCGGTCCGTGGGCCGGCAGTTTGACACCCCTGCTGTAAAGGATTGGCAAATGAACAATGTGGTTCAGCTATAGACATAGAACTATTGAGATGCAAATGACTTTTAATACCCTGCTATCCTGCTACCCTGCTATACTCTATTGCAGTGGTTCTCAACCTTTTTCAGGTTGAGACCCCACTTGCCCCGCCCATGCGTGGCGCCGGGCTGATCCGCACATGTGCGGCGCGCGCAACGGGAAAAAACCAAAAACAAAATGGCGGACCGCGACGGCCCGATCTGCGCATGCGCGGTGCGTGCGCGCGACGGCCCGAACCGCGCATGCGCAGCGCGCGCGATGGAAAAAAACAAAAAAAACCAAAATGGCGGCCCGCGATGGGCCGATCCGTGCATATGCGGTGCGCGCGCGCGACGGCCCGAACTGCGCAGGCGCAGCGCGCGCGCGATGAAAAAAACAAAAAAACCCCCAAAAAACAAAATGGCGGACCATGGTGTCCGGCGACCCCCGCGAAACGGTCGTTCAACCCCAAATGGGGTTGCGACCCATAGGTTGAGAACTGCTGCTCTATTGCATTGTCATCAATGTCATTCACACTCTTGCAGATGTCCGAGACTTGTTTCAGATTTTAATGTATTTTATTGTTCTTTCCAGATGTCTATGCTTTCTTCCCTATGTCATGGCCTCCTGCATTTTCTACTCTTTTAGCTGTAATAAAAATCATCAAGAGTTGTAAAAGACTAGATAGGCACTGAACTGAACCACTCATTAACTCCAGGGATCCAAATTCATGTCTTTCTAATCTTGGCTTGAAGACACACAGTGAAGGGAAGCCCATCATTTTTTTAGTTAACTGATTCCATCAGAGTAGTAAAATACCCACATCTCAAGATAAATAAAGCTACAAACCACAAATGAAATACAGAGTTAAAAAGATATTTAGTTTGGTTATTAAAACCAATCAAGAAAATTTTATAATCAAGTGTCGGGATGTCATTGTGATGGAAAACATTCCCCTTGGGAGGTCCACAAGTGAGTCAAGCATTCTGGCTGCCCTGACATCAAAACATTCCTTCATCGAACTTTTTCTGAAAAGGATTGGAAGGGGCAATGGATTATCAGTAGAAAGCACCACATCATTTAAGTTAAGAATATGTGTGTTCTAATAGGATTATGTATGCTCATGGGTTTATGCATTCTTCAGGGGAAAAGGCACTGCTTACACTAAGTGTGCTTTAGAACACTTTTTTTGTTCATATGAACTAGAGTGAGTCTGTGTAACCACAGCAAAAAGATCGGCGTGTTAAAAATTCCAAACATCTTTTCCTTTTAAAGAACCATTTTGGCTTTTCCTTTCTTCATTTATCATATGAATAAATTAAATTGAGACCATTTTCTCCCAGAACAATGATAGCACGTTCCCTTATAAACAGAACCTTATTTGGTATCTGGTTGAAACTTTCCATAATGAAGATCTTTTCCTTCAGATCTTTCCAAAATATTTAGGAAATCTATACATAAGAGAAGATATCATTCAGGTTCAGTTTATAGCTTCCAACTTGAATGGTTTAGCAGTTGTGAAGTAATATGGTTTACAAGCTACTCTAGCTCAGCTACAACATTGTTATATACTGAACTGCAGCATTATGATTGGAAAGAAGAGCCATACTAGCTCAGACTAATTTACTCCTGCACTCTTTTTATACAGTGGCCAAATGGTTGCCTTTAAGAAGCCCATTAGCATTACTTGAGGGTGATAATATTTTACAGTGTTCTCTGGCAACGCACATTGGATGCCTTTGACTCAGGAAATAGCATGTAATCTTTGCCCTCCTACATGAAACAGTGTAATGCCATTGTGGTGTAGTGGTTAAGATGTTGAACTAGGACTTGGGAGGCCCAGATTCAAGATCACCTACAGCAGGGGTCCTCAACCTTGACCACTTTAAGACTTGTGGACTTCAACTCCCAGAATTCCTCAGCCAGCAAAGCTTAAAGTGGCCAAGGTTGAGGACCCCTGACCTAGAGCCATGAAAGCTCACTGGTGACTTTGGGACAGTAATGAGGTTGCTCATTGTTGCTGAATGTAAAGATACCATAAGAAGAACCCTGAAGCCCAATACTTCCATATCCTTAAATGCTTCAAAAGATGAAACATATAATGGAAGCATTGGAAGGCATCTTGGTGATCATCTAATCTAACCATCTACCCTGTGCATACCTGACAGAGGAGCATTCACCCTCCATTTAAATACTTTTAGCAAAGGAGAATTGACTTTCTGAGTCACCGTTCCATTGTTAACAAGGAAGTGAGAAATTCAGGATAACTCCTACAATTGAGCCTTCCAAAGGTGTCCCATCAGCTAGGAAGATACTGGTCCATGAAGAGCAGGACAGGCATCAAAGCTCACTACCTCATTTGGAGTGAGCATCTTGCTTGAGTTCTTTGGGCTTCCAGTGCAATACACACTGAGGCTGGCCAGCTGAATGTACATCTGACATAGCCTTCTGCTTGACAGCAGTGAGAAGACACTGAAGGAAATGTTCATCCAGGTTGGAAATGTATATGACATTACTCATTGTTGGCTGTTTGTGGACACCTTCTACATCACAGAAAGGGCTCATGCCTAGATCGGCAGTTCAGAGAGCATCAAAACACTCAAGGAGGGATCCAACCTAGAACTAAGGAGAAATTTCCTGATAGCTAGAACAATTAATCAAGCAATTAATTGCCTTCAGAAGTTGTGGGTGCCCCAACACTGAGTTTTTAAAGAAGAGATTGGA
The DNA here is from genome assembly GCA_034064705.1 of Bothrops alternatus. Lineage (NCBI taxonomy): Eukaryota > Metazoa > Chordata > Lepidosauria > Squamata > Viperidae > Bothrops > Bothrops alternatus. The sequence continues at coordinate 9,822,537 of JARGCV010000023.1, forward strand.
CAACCATTTCTCTGGAATGGTATGAGATTTCCTGATTGAACGGGGATTGGACTGCCCATCTCACTGTTGAAGTGACTCTGGGTGGCTGTTGAGGCTGGGTGCACCAGCGTTCATCTGGGAGAAACCAGGTTGCTTCCAGCTCGCAGAAGATGAGGCCTTGGCAGATGCACCTCAAGCAGAGAAGACAGAGTTCCCAGCCTGGCCAGAAGGTCTGGTCTACTTCTGTCAAACTGATTTTCAAACCCTTTTGTGCCTTTTCCTTTTCTAATAAACAGTCTGGTGGCCCTATCTTTGGGAAAGGCTGTTTCTTCCCTGCCTCTTATTTTGACAATGGTTAGATCTGTTATCATCCTGATTTTCTCTCATTGAATGGGAACTGGCTCTCATAGTGATGCTGGTTGGGAAAGAAAAGAAAGCCAGGGAATCCATCAAGTGCCACCCTCAAACTGTCCTGCATGAAATCTGTAAGGATAACGCCATTTGCTGGCTGTGTTGATGAGGCACAGTGAAGTTTGGCTATATGATATTGATCTACTTTGGAATAAGTTACCTTCTCTGAAGAGAAGATTCAGAATATGTCTACAGGACGATACTTTGACTGTTTGATACTCTGACTATACAGATAGATGGATGGCTGAATCTAGAACAGGGTCACGTGTTTAAATGGCAAATGCTCTGCCAAAAAGCAAAATGAAAGGAGGAGGAGAGGAGGAGAATGAAGAGGGAACGGGAAAAGGAAAGGGAAAGACTGCTACATGGGCCTGCTGAACAAGCTGCCAAAATTCTGACATACTACATGAACCAGACTGATTCAGTAGTTAGCAGTTCTATTTGAGGGCGGTCCTGTTCCATCAAAGATGTTTACTGTGAGCTAACAAAATGTTGCAGTCTCTGCTGGGATATGAGAAAAGGGAACTTCTTGACATGTGAGAAATTGGAGCAGGGGAACTACTTATTTATTTAAATATGCTCACCTTAATTTGTCTTAATTACATTAAGGAAGGTGTTGCGCTACCTCTGTAGGTAAGACCAGGCTTCTATTAAACATTAAGGAAAAACATCATGAGAAAATTCCACCCATGAGGCCTTTCCATAAAGAGGAATTTTGTCAGCTCTTAAGGACAAGGCCATAATTAACAAATTTAGTGAGTGTTTTTTTTCTTTGAGGAATTTGGAAAAACCATCCTTTGTGCGTAAGTAAGAGTGCTGGGCCCTATATAAGATTCAAAGATTCATTTTGGGGAATTGAAGGCAAAAGTTAATGCATTCTACCTAAGTATCACCTTTATGCTAAAATCTAACTTGCCCAAGGGTATGAAACTGGTGGTCCATGGGCCAGATGTGTCACGTGTGGTCCATGCCCCCCCTCCAGCTCCACAAAGACAAAAAACTTGTGATCAAGTTTGACACCTGTGAACTTACCTCATCTTGTTTTATAAGTTATGGTAGATAGAGGTTTTTTTTAAATGCTTCAACTGATATCTAGGTTTAACTGCTATTTATTCTCTATAATGGAGTGTATTTTTTAATTGACATGATCTGATAGTAGATCTACCCTTCTGGGAATAGCTTTTCTTTCCCTGAAATAAAGCAATAATTTGGGGAAGGTGCGTGACACAATGCTAACAGGTTTTCTAATAAAGAGGAAGAGTAAATAGTCTGCATATCTCTGGTGCAGTGACTCAGATAAGTGTTTCACAAATAATAGAATTTAAGAGCAATCAGATCTTTTGAAAACTCTTGGGTGTGAGGGCTTTTTTTCAATATTGTAATTCTTAAGAATTATTACAACAGGCATTTTGAGTTTGTGAGTCCATGACAAAGCTTTTTAATTAAGAATCTTATCCCTTCTTAACCCAAAAGGGAATCCATTAATAAGCAAACTTATATGAATATTCCATTAAGGCCAGGTTTAAGCAGTTGCTTTTTAAATTATCTTTTCTTTAATAAGCCACAATGGGATCACATATTAAGCCATCATTTCCAAGCTAAAATAGTTGGTTGGCATATTACATAAACCTAAACCCAACAAATCACATTATGGCTTATTCCAATAACCTAGTCAATATTGTCACAGGGTGTACATAAGTAGTAGGACCTCTAGTTTGCATTTTGTCAAGATAAACTCACTCTTAATTGGTACTAGAGATAAATTCTTCACAATTCAACCTTGGCTTAGTGTTCTATGGAACAATGAAATTCCATCAAATATTATGGGATAGACTTCAGTAAGCAAATTGTTTATATGCTAAAAGAAGCTCCTTTAAACGTTGAGCATATGTACAACTTCCCTTTCTTCTTTTTGTGTGGGCTGAAAAGAACTCCCAACCCTAATTCTTCTCCTAAATTAGGACTTGTGAAGTTGTCTGGATCAAGGATCATGATTCATAACATATTCTGGTCAGTTTCCAGAGATTGATTGCAGGCATTGGCAATCAATCTGAAGCTGTAAGTTTAGTTAAGCAGAATTTGTTATAATCCCTTCTAAATGGTAGTTTCAAGGAAAGCAAAACTAAAAGCAATAAGGGAGGGAAGGAAAGAGGAAGGGAGATGAGTTCAAGGCTCAGAAAATTTTTCCACCTGATTTTTAGTGTAATGCTTTTAGTCATGTGATATGTCCCACAAATCTTGAATACTGGGGTTTGAAATGAAAGGTAAAAAAGTTCACACTTGCCAACAATCATATGCAGTTTCACACCAACCCTTTAAATATTTTATTAATGTTTTTTTCTTTTTCCCCGTAAGCAGGACTCTCTAAATTTGCTTCAAATATTTATTTTAAAAGAAACTCTATAATTATTTGGAGATGTATATGAACTCTTCCAGGTTGATGAATTTTACTCATCATCATCCTTCTTCTTTCAGGTGTATATGTTACATTAGGCTCATTCTTAATGGGTGGATAATTAGTGCATATTTGTGAGAAGAAATACTCTTTCCTTGGACTGCTATTTCAAAGTTATTTCTTGATATACTTTTGATATGTTTTGGCAACCAGGAGTCTCCAATATTTATCTTGGAATTTGAGACACTGTGAGGCAGTATAACAATGAAGTTATAGGAATAAGGAGACCCCCCAGCTACAAATGTTCACCAATGACCTTGGGCCAGTCACTCTCTTTTGCCTAAACTACTTCACAGGGTAAGAAGAGAAGGAAGGAGCACTATGTACGTCATCTTCAGTTCCTGAATGATGGGTGGGATACAAATCTATCAAATATATGAATAAATACAAAATAGGTATTGGTTCATCCTCAAAATATGACTGCAAGGAGGCAGTAAGAATTTGATCCAGCTTTGTTAACTATTTTTTTTCTTTTAACAACCCTGTAATCTCTTGTATAGGGGTGGAGTTGGGGCAACTAAATGGAGCTGAACATTTATTGGGCGGATGCCCTTCCTGATGCCTATGTGCAGCTCACATCAAGATATTTTCCCTTTGTGCCCAGAGAAAAAAATATCCGCCACTTCTTCTTGTGCCATATCTGTTATTGGACGTTGGCGATCATGTTGGCGATCCTCTTTTTATCAGCAGCTGCACGAAAAAGTGCTGCTGAGTTTTGTCCAAAACAGTCCCTTAGATTTTGAAGCCACTATGTTCTTCTTTTGCCTGGACCTCATTTGCCTTCAATCTTTCCCTGGAGGATTAAATGGAGTATGCCGTATTTTTCTGGGTGTCGTATCAAATGTCTGAAATATTCTAATTTTTGTTTTTTAATTGTTTTGATGATTTCCCTTGGCTTTCCCAGGCTGCTTATCACCTCCTCATTTCTGATCTTGTCAACCCAGCTTATATGTAACAGCCACCTGTAAATCCATATTTCAAATGCTTCTAGTCTGTTCAGGTGGCCTTCTGTCAGAGACCAACTCTCTACTCCATAGAGCAGGATAGAAAAAATATAGCATCCGACAAGCCTGATTTTCAGTTTTAAGCTTATGTCGTGAGTGCAGAAGAATGCTGTTTGAGCTTTCTCTATCCTTGTCTTTACTTCAGCGGTCATGTCCCAGCTTTCATGTAAATCTGCTGCTACCTTGGATCAAACTCACAAGCCTCCTGAATGTGAGGTGAGAGTTCCACCTCTAGGCCACCGTGCCATTCTTGTTATCTAAAATAGTTAAGGGGGCTATATTTATAGCAGCTCCCTTCTCCAGTGCCTGAAAGTTGTAAAGGGAAAAGGAAGCACATTCTGTTCTGAAAATAGATTGTTCTTCATGAAAATATCTCCAGCAGTCACTGATTTTTGTTGAGGACACAGTAAGGCTGCTTAGAGCAGGGGTGTCAAACTGCCAGCCTGCGGGCCGGACGCGTCACGAGGAAACCACGCCCACCCCATTGCCGGCAATAGGGAAAAAGTTCCAATATGTCGCGCGACATCATGTGACATCGCAAGTTTGACATGTCTGGCTTAGAGTCTTCTCACAGAGCTCACTGTAGTGCAATGGCATATTATTTTTTTTGAAAAAAATGTAATTCCCAGTCATCTTAGAAGTTCCAGATTAGGAAGGTTATTTTTAAAAGGCTGACATTTTATACATCTTGGAAACTGTATTAAAGTGACAAATATATTCCTGATGGTGATGTATAATCTATCCTGGCAAAATTGCAATTAATTTATTTAGTGGAAGAATTGCTAAACGAGAAAATAAGGTTTTTCTTTATATTCATAGTACAAATTCCTGCAATTCAGAATGAGATTATTTTAATGCCCAGTGATCTAATTCAGCTTGGTGCTTGAACGTTTTTGACTTACTGCATTTTTTTTTTTGCTTCCCCCCCCCCAGTTGATTAGAAGGATGCTATACAGGTATTGCTTGACTTACAACCCTATGTTTGGTGATCATTCAAACAGCACTGAAAAATCACCATTTTTCACACTTACGACTGCTGCAGTATTACTATGATCAGTTGATCAAAATTTGGAAACTTGGCAACTGGCATGTGCTTATGATGGTTCCGCGGTCATGTGATTGGCCTCTGTGACATTCTGACAAGCAAAGTCAATGGGAAATCCAGATTCACTTACTAATTTAACAACTGCAGTGATTCACATGATTTTATGATGTTATGCCATATCTGTTGAGTTCCATTCTTTAGTTTTCCCCAGTTTGTTACAAACCTCCATTCCAAACATCAGAGGTCTACTAAGGAAGGTAATTTCTTATCAAAGCCAAGCAACAGAAATTTACTTGCAAGAAACACAACTCAGTTTTGCAAAGTTACATTTATAAGCTAATGGATTCAAATGACTACTCTGGAGAAGTCACATTTTGGCTTAATTTAGGAGGTTTCTTGTGAAACTTAGCGTTTTTCTAAAAGCATATAACAATTTTTTTTATCTTCCATGAGCTCTTTCTCTTTTGTTATCCACAATGAATAAGAACCTTTCCAAAATTGTGCATACTATAAATAGAATATATCCTAAATCAGGAATATATTTTGGAGGGTTATATTCTACATTGGCCTTTGAGGGAGACAAGAGGCTGTGGTACAAGAAATATATACGGTACATCCAGGAAAAGCAGTAAGCACGGACAGAATTTAAAAAAAACCCCAAATTTGATTTGATATGCATGTACAATGTACATGGAATTAACAATACGCTATATAAATAGTTAATATAATTGCCAGTGGCAGTGATTGTCTCATTACACCTACCAGATGCTCTCAAACTGCCAAGTATTCATTTGCCCACTCCATCACCCAGATATTGACTAAATCCAAATACATCTGGAGGACATCATACTTGATATTCAATTTATCCTCATTCTTTCTTTCTTTGACAACATTGCTCCATTTTAATGCTGTTTTTATTGGGCTTGTAAAACATTTTAGGATGGTGACCTTGGGCCAGTCAGTCTCTCTCAGCCCTACCTGGCAGGGTTGTGGTTGTCGTGGGGAAAATAGGAGGAAGATCTGTTAAATATATTTGCCACCTTGAGTTATTCGTAAAAATAATAAAGGGATGATAAATAATAGAGATAAATAAATTAATTATTTGTAATAAGAAGCAAGACAGAAACCCCTGTAACAAAATTAATAATAAATCATAGAGGACTAACTATGGTACCTTGTTCACTTGTTTGTCTTACTGGGTTAATTTGTTTGTTTTCCTACTGTATAAGACTATCTTACCTATCTTCTTTTAATAAGCAGAATTCATTCAAATGACCCAAGCCTGGAAGGTTTATAATCCGGTAGATAGTTATATGAAACTTGAAAGTTCTCTTTTTTTGTGAAAGCAAAACTCCCAGCATTTTGGAACTTCCCATTTCTGACCATTTTAGACACATCACAAATCTTTCTTGCCGTTTTTTTGAAAGTTTCATTTTTTTTAAAAAAAAGCTAAATAATAAGTAAAATAATGTGGCAATACAAGTCCAGATTGTAACTGAATTTGGTGTAATTTATTCCTCTGAAAACAGAAATTTCATCATTGACGTTTGATTTCTAGGAGGCCTTTTTCTTCTCATCAAAACTTATTGACCCGTCTTGTAGAACAACCAATTTCCTTTGTAATAATCAAGATGTATCACAGAACTACTGCAATTATTCCAGGAAAATTAATTTCTGGAACAAAATGGGGAAATGATAGATTCAAGATAGAATTCTGAATATCACTAGTATAGATTCCAGAGCCCTTGATGCAGGTCCTAGTTTTGTTGCCCTTATATTTTATTTTATATTATTGTGTAATGGAGTTGGGATGAGAATGGGGCCAGCTGAGAGTCTTTGCAGGAGCCCTGCCAATTAGTAGGAAGATGAGGAGCTTTGGCAGCTGCCATGAGTCTGATGGTGGGGCATGGCTTGGAGGAGGAAAGAAAAAGGAGGAGGAAGCTGATAGAAGGGAGGAAGAAAGAAGGCTTGGTGGAGCTTGCTGTTCTGAGCCAGCTGATCAAAGAGAGAGTAAGAAGCTGGGGTTTTTCCATTTGCTTTTTTTGCTTTGTTTCAGGCAAGCCGGACGAAAGGGGGAAGGACAGAGAGAGTGAGAGTAGTTGCTGGAGCTGTTTGCTTGAAGCAGGCCAGGCAGGGAGGGATAGAGGGTGAGAGTAGTTGCTGGAGCCATTGTCTGGAAGAAGGTCAGGCAGAGAGAGAGAGGGGGTGAGAATGGCTTGTTGGAGCTGTTTGCTTGAAGCAGGCCAGGGAGAGAGAGAGAGAGAGAGAGAGAGAGAGAGAGAGAGAGAGAGAGAGAGAGAGAGAGAGAGAGAGGTGGGGAAAGGTGAAGTTTTATTGTTTCTTTCTCTTTCGTTGTGGGCAGGTCAGACAAAGAGAGGGAGAGAGGGTAGTTTGAGGAGTTTTAATTCCTTTCCCTCATTGGAGTAAGTTAGGCAGAGGGAGAGTTAGGGAAGAGTTTGACATATGTCTTTTAGTGGGAGGTAAGGGTTTTTTTTAATAAGATCAGCTGGGGGAGATAAAAAAGGGATTACATGGAATGAAGTCAGAGAGAGGCAAGGAGAGTGGACAAGGGAAGCCTCTGCTAGTTCCAGAGATTGGTTGCCATCGTTCTAGGCAAGTTGTTGTCATCAAAGATGGATTAACATCGTCCTGGGCAAGTTGTTGCCACCAGAGAGTGGCTGCCATTGTTTTAGGCAAGTTGCTGTCACCAGAGACTAACCGCCATCGTTCTGGGCAAATTGTTGTCACCAGAGACTGGCTACATTGCTTTAGGCAAGTTGCTGTCACCAGTGACTGACTGCCATCGTTCTAGGCAAGTTGCTGTCATTAGAGATTGACTACCATCTTCCCTGTAAGTTCTTATTGCCTGAGATCAACCACCATCATCCCAAGTGAGTTACCATCAAGAGAGAGCAACCATCACCGCCCCATGTGCGTGGCTGCCGATCGTGACTGAATACCATCGTGTTATGTGCCCTGTTAGGCAGAGGCACCAACATGGGAGACCTCTTTGAGCTGGTGGCCACTTGGAGGGGAGGTCGGGAGGGCCCGGACTTAAGCAGTCCCTACAGGGTGGCGCTACACATGGGGCCTCATCTGGGATGTCCTGTCCGGCCTTCCCCTTTGGAGAAGGGGGGCAGGTGGTCTCACATAGGGATATGAGCCAGGTGAGCAAAATGGATCCCACCACCATTACCAAGTGGTATGAGGACCAGAATAGTGAGGTAAAGTTGAGTGTAGTAATTCATGTCCCTGGTGATGTTTGGCCGGAAGAGCGAATTCTATAGACATTGAGGACTCTTGTCCTGTACCAGAGGGTATATGTGGTGGACATAAGGGTGGACCGGGACACTGCCCACTTCTATGTTCTGTTGGAGTGGAAGAAAAGTGTTCCGGAGTGCTTTCAGGTTGAGAGCCTTCAATGGACTGATGATATTAGGGCAGGGGTGATATTCCCGGCTGTTTGGGCCACGTTCTTGGCTAAACAATTGGGCCAGAAAAGGGAGACACATGCTTCGTTTACTGTAGGGGCACCAGAGGCAGAGTTTGTACAGGGTAGGGGAAGTCTGACCTCCATACAAAACTTGACTGGCAGTTATTGCATGGGGACTAGGTATAAGAAACTACGTATTTTCTCAGGGATGCAACCAGTACCGGGGGTGGGGGGGAGAGAATATGAAACCTGGATGGAGCAGGCAATACATGCAGCTGAAGAGTGGGATATACCAAATGCACAAAAAAAAAAGCAGAGAATCAGAGAAAGCTTAAAGGGCCCTGCTGCAGAAGCTATCAGAAGTCTAACGTTGAGCCGAGAGTATTTTACTGTGCGTGACTACCTCTCCTTATTGCATGATGAATTTGGGTCTGCCGAAACAGTTTCCAGCTTTCGTCAAAAGAGAGGTGAAAGGCTGTCTGAGTATATAAGACGATTGAACAAATTATTATATCAGGTTGTGGAAAGGGGGGTGGGGCTCGATCCAACTGAAGTGGAGCAAGCCCGAATGCAGCAACTTTCCCAGGGTGCTTTTGCCTCGGATCCAGTCTGGAATCAAATAAAGATCGAAGCCAAAGGGAGCATCTGAGGGTATCATGGTCAGTAGGTCTTATGTGATGGAAAGGTCATGTCAAATGAGATGTTACCTCCCTATCACAAGACCTACTGACCACACAAAGTCCTAATAAGCAGAAGAATACTGACACTGACATCCCTTAAACTCTACTGAAGATGTTACCTAGCCTGGTAACAAAACATTTGGAAACCAACCCACAAGCTCAGAGAACAAACCTCCACCCTCAACCTCCACCCGAACTACAGATATTCACCACTATCCCAATATTATAAGAAGATTTACTGAAGTTCATTTAAAGAATTTCAAGTAGGAGAAGGAAATAGAGTGGTATAGTTATGGGCAATCTATGGTAGAATGACATGTTTTCATTGAGAAAAAAATATAGTTATGTACTTTTTCATAGCAGGTAAAGATAAAAAAAAACCCCAGTATGTATGTGAGAAAAGGTCAGACCTCCTTAATACAAGCATGTGTTTTCCTAGGATTGTATAGCACCTTTAGATGCTCAAGTCCAGTGTGTACCTACACTTGATGTGAAGGACCTTTGGATTTAAAGCACAGCACATTCCTTTTAATCAGAAATTATAGCTATTAAGCCTAATGTCAACCAACTCATGATATAAAATTAAACATTATTTCAATTCATGGAAGTTGGGGCTCTTGATGTGTTTAATTACAAATCCCATCATGAACACATAGCAGAGTGGCTGAGGATTCTGGGAATTATACTTTAGTACATCTGAAGACCTTCAACATATCAGAGACCGTGCTAACCTACAAACATTACAGGCCACATATAATCCTGTTTTTAGTGTCCACCATACTATTCTAGTAAAATTAGTAGTAGTGATGAAAAACAAGCCTTGGGATTACTAAAACGAATATTGAAATCAAGACTGATATAACAGCAGTTGAATCCACTTTCCAAAGCATGTTAAAGTCATACAATAAAGCTTTTCTGGTAAGTAATCAATAGAATGCTGCACTACTTTACTAGAAGCATGTAGGAGGAACAGGAAAGGTTAAAACTGTATTAGTGGGCTTGTTGCCCAGAAGAGAATTGCAGTATTTGCTTGTACAGCTTATATGTGGGAGAAAATATGAAAAAAAAAATGAACCACTGCAACAAAGCTGGAAATTTGGGGGAGTTTTGTTTTGGTTATTATAAAGAGCAAATGATAAAGAAAAAGTAATAATTGCACTCCTTCTTTACAGTCCCAGAATGATATAATTTACTTGTTGGGGATTAATGGCAGAGCCAGAGATGATACAGAAGACCTTTTACTTCCAGAGAGAAGAGTAGTTGGTAAGCAATCGGGTAGCATATGCATATCCCTTTGGAACTGCAGCATGGGGTGCTTAACATTTTCAGCAGAGAGACCAGAAGAATTCATCTGAGCCTAGGATTGGGTAGGAAAGAGTGTTCTGGATGAGAAAGCATGAAAAAATGGCTGCAGGAGCCATACTGGTAGGTGGAAAAGCCACTGCTCAGATTGATTAAATGGAGCACCAGGTAGCTAGATCCAGATATAATTAAATTGTAGAGGCCTGCAATGGGAAGGGGGGGGCAGAATTTGCAGATGGAAACTCACCAAAGAGAGGTCCAGCCTAGAACTAAGGAGAAATTTCCTGACAGTGGAAACAAGTCACTATCTTGCCTTCAGAAGTTGTGGATGCTCCAACACTGGAGGTTTTTAAGAAGAGATTGGATAGCCATTTGTCCAGAATGGTATAGAGTCTCCTGCTTGGGCAGGGGGCTGGACTAGAAGACCTCCGTGGTCCCTTCCAACTCTGTTATTCTATAAGAGTACACATTGATGAATTACAGTAGATGAAATAGTTTTGGACATCGACCATCCAACTTCCCAAGTGACAGTCAGGGGACACAGCGGACTGCCCTCTGTCTAGAGTGAGCAGAGAGGCAGGCATGTCCCTGCCCTAACTGAGACTCGTTCCATGGGCTGCATAAAACCCCCTGTCATCTTTTGTAGTCCTCATAGCCATCTAAATATATAGGAGCACGTAATGGGTATAGTCCAGTGGTGGGATTCAGCCACTTCGCACCAGTTTGGCAGAACTGGTAGCTAATTTTTTTCCCCCTTGCCCGGAATGGACTTCTGAAAGCAGCATCCACACAGAGAACTGGTTGTTCATATATTTGAATCCCATCACTAATTTCTCAAGTCATCCAGAAGCTTCTTCTACTATAACAGGTAACACATACAGAGATTGAAATAAATCTTTGTAGATCAAGCCATCGCACGGAAACCCCCTTTAAGTCATCAATGAAACAGTTAATTTTTTTCGAAAACAAATTGCTGGGTTTCAACAACTTCTCTTTTTTCAAGTATGAGAACAAATTCCTTTTTAAAATGAACTTTTTTTAGCAACTGTACACACTTCCTTGTACTCTGTGATATCATCGTATAGCCACAGTTAGATTGGCTATTCATGATTCTTTTTTATATAATATTTTATTAATTTTCCAATTTTACATTTAAGTATTTAAAAAGCAATGTGGTGGCTGGGTTAATCAATAGTTCGATAACAAAATCTTTAGTACAAATCTCAAGTTTACAACATCAAATATTTCCTCTCTTTTTCCCTTAACATTTACTGTCTCATATTTAAGCTAATACAGTTCTTATTATATCAACTCAATAAAAACATCATTATTACATTTATCAATACTTTTTTTAGCTTATATAATCTTAATTATTTTTTACATTCAATCTTCATAAATAATCCATATCCTGTTATTAATTTTTTCCCAATTTTTAGTTTACCATCAATATTCCAATTTAACCTTTGATATTTATAATTTTCATGCTTTAGGTAACCTAGATTTCCCTTATCTCAATTCATAATAGGATTTAATATCCAAAATACACATTTTATCTATTTAAATATAATCTTGTTCTATTTCCTAAAAGTTATCTATTTCCCACCATATAAATCATCTACTTAATAATACAATATCCCCTTTAATATATCAAAACCATTGTATATATTACCTGGGTTAATCAATAAATCAAACATATTCATAATAATATTTTTTTCTTTTAGGTCTAATTTTTAAATATTAAACAGATAAAATTCTTATTTTCAACTAATTTCCAAATATTTTAAATTTAATGACCAGAATTCCCCTTATCTCAACTTCTCCCTTTAACCCTCTAATTAATAATATAAAATCCCCTGTAATAAATCAAAACCCCAATTTTCTTCAGCTTTATTCTGGCTTTCTTCCTTTGCCAACTAGGCTTCCATATCAGTGCTTTTAGATTGTCAAATAGATCTCCCTCTATTATTATATATGTTATTTGAAATAAAGGAGACCATTTAATTGCCATTTTTTGGAAGGACTAGCCCATTTGTATTCATTTAGTTGTCTCCCTATTATTCCAATTCCCCATTAATCCCCTGATATGTTTATCTTTCATTCAATCTGTTCTTCTTTCTCAAATTTCTTCTGATTTATATAGAAAGTCTTTTCCATTTTCAGTGTTGTCACTCCCTTTTCTGGAATTTTCATTAACGGTATTTGTTGGTCAATTGAGTCCTCTGTCTTAATATTTGATTGTTCCACTTCTTCTGTTATTTTCTGCGTTGTTACTTCTTTGGTTGTAGTCAAAGTTTGGGTTTGTGTATCTAAGCTGGCATCTTGATCTTTTATGTTAGGTCTTATTTTATCACAAGCTTAAAGAATGGTTTCATCTATTGCTTTCAACATGGAAGGATCTTTTCCTGGTCTTCATCCCTCTCTTTCACATGTTTATAAATAGTCTTTATAGTAGAAGTCTTTGTCAAGCAAGATTTTATAGTCCAAGGTATTTTGTCATCTCATATAGTTTAATGAAGAGAAGGATGAGGGGGGACATGATAGCAGTATTCCAATATCTCAGGGGCTGCCACAAAGAAGAGGGAGTCAAGCTATTTTCCAAGGCATCTGAAGGCAGGACAAGAAGCAATGGATGGAAACTAATCAAGGAGAGAAGCAACCTGGAATGAAGGAGAATCTTCCTGATAGTTAGAATAATTAACCAGTGGAACAACCTGCCTCCAGAAGCGGTGAATGCTCCAACACTGGAAGTTTTTAAAAAGAGACTGGACAGCCATTTGTCTGAAATGGTATAGGGTTTCCTGTCTGAGCAGGGGGTTGGACTAGATGACCTCCAAGGTCCTTTCCAACTTTATTATTATTATTATTATTGTTGTTGTTGTTGTTGTTGTAACCAATATTCCTCAAATAAAGAGATAGGAAGGCAATTCCCCACATATAACTCTGGAAGTCAGCAAAGGTTTACATTCACAGTTCAAGTAGGCCAGTTATGCCGCCCAGCTGTTCTCTTACAGCTGAGTTTCTCACAGGTGGTGCCAAGATCAAAAGAGTCTTATCTAAGGTCTGGGCTTCAAGCCAAGTCTCTGTTAGGAAATAACAAGTTGTAATACCAAACTTTGCCACAAGATGTCACTGATGCCATTTAAGGTTTTTTAAGTCCAAACTTTTTATAATCCTTTTTCCAATTTTATTTCTTTTTTGTAGATAAAAGCAAGTCTCCAATAGGAAGATTTTTTTGTCCCCAAGTTTCAGGAACATATAAATCCAATTAGATTAAAGTTGTTCTTTTAATGCTTTAATTCCCCTGGGTAGTCAGTCGCCGCTATTCTTAGAGGGTGGGATAGAAATTCCCTTCTCTCTCTCCTCACAGGGGGAAAGATACTTCATCAGCTTTTACAGAGAAAGAAAGTACTTAGGGTAAAGAGAAGATCGGATCTCATCCAGTTTCATCCGCATTGCTTTCGAAGTGCTTGGTGGTAAGTTTGACTTCGGCTGTCTGCAGCCTAGTGATGGCCCATATTACTATGGCCAGTCTTTCCTCCGCCAGTTTAGAGGGCTGCCCGGATTGAGTGGAAGGGCTGCTGCCCTCCTGCAATTAAGCAGAGGTCCCCTCCTTGCTCATCGCCCCTACAGGGTGACATTCAACCCTTTCCAGGGTCCCACAGTGGAGCGAAACCGAATGCGGAAGATGGAGTTTGCCTTCCAGCGGCTGTGGCGGTCGCAATGACAAACCAGAAGTCGCTATTCATGATTCTAACTGTGTCCAATTACTGTACAACCAGTCTGAGATGCACAAAGGCAACGCACCCAAGAGAGAAATGGCACCAAGGCAGATACAGATTTAGAGAAACAATTGTTCGGCATAGAGTTGAACAGATTTCTTCCCAATTCCCAGTTGGCCTGCAGATTTATAGTAGTTGAAATCAAATATATCTGGAGTGATATGGCTGGAAAAATAAAAGGAATAATAGAGGAAAAATTGAATATTCACACATATTAAGGCTTACTTGGAATTCTTTTCCTGGGAAGTATTTGTCTCCAAATCAAACCTTCAGAATGTGTAACTTTAGTAATAATAAAGTTTCTCAGCTTTGTTTCTGGGAAGAGTGAACAAAAACATCTATACATGATTCATGTATTATATTCTAAATAAAGCAGTAGCAAGTTTTATTTTCACAGCTGATTAACTATAGGAGTTTCCCTGTTTACAGGTACGAAGCTTATAGAAAGTTTTTGTGTTACATCTGTAAGAATTATGATGAAATGTTCAAGATAATGATCAGTTTCAGCATATATTTTGCACAATGCAAGTTTATTACTATTTGCTATAGCTGAATAACAATAAAATAAAAATATATATTTAAATGGTTAATGTTTTTTTGCTCTCAACAATTCATGTTGGCAATATTTAGCTAAGTGCTCTGATTTAAGATTCAATTTTTATTAAGGTAGTTAATTATTATTGTTAAATAAATTGATTTTTAAAAATCAACCAGCATCTCATCCTCACAATTTTTTTAAAAAAATGACCAGCTGCAGGATGAGATCTTAAATGTTAGAAAGCTAAAGAAAAATGTATCCAGTTTGATTTTTGCAAGGCATAATATTTATATATTGTAATCAATACATACAAATTTATTTATTAATAACATTTATATGCCGCTCATTTCACTCTGCAAAGTGACTCTTTTTTGTTTTTTCTAGAATTATATAGCAACAGAATATGTGGTTTATTTGGGGGTTCAACATGTATGCAGATTTTTTTTCATAAATTTGCCAATGCTAGAGAAGACATCATATACAATAAGCAAATTTTCTAAGTTCAGCATGAGTTTTGTGCAGGACCTTTTAACCTACAAATGAAAACACTTATAGACTGTAGATATTTTATGAAAACTTTCAAAAATAAATGTTAGAATCAGTAGAACAGTTTCATGTTACAAATAAAATGTGCTGCAGTACATTTTATTTATAATGTAATTGTTGCCACAGTGGGTTGAATTAAAAGAAAGGTAGTCAGGCCTTAATTGTTGAAGCCAACACAAGAGGATCACAACTAAGTTTTGAGTCACCAAAGATTTTGAGTCACCATGATATTAGTAACATGGTCTAGTTTCTAACCATTGGATCCAACCCAGTAGTACTAAATTATTTTTAATTACAAGTGATAAGAAGAATGCAGCTCTATGAATAACAAATCACCACTACTTTTATGGCTTTAGCTCCTTTTGAACATACACTTGAGAAGAAATGGTAGGATGGGAGATATCTGAATCAATACTAGCTTGGGAAAAACTACAGAAAACTCCCTGATTTGTCTCATAATAGCTTTTCTTCCTATCAATATGAACATTTCAAAATAAGATTTTTATTCCTTAATCAGGAAATATCTACACATCCTTCCTATGTCCAAAATACCTGAAATTACATGATTGGGGGGGGGAACATCCATTTCAACATTTATGTGTGTTGCGCATCTGAAAATGGTTCTAATCTAGATCTTCTTCAGATATATTTAAATCATAACTCTATGACTCTGATAAAAAGGGTTTGGAGTACTATTTGGATTTATGTTGTGGGCTTCCCTGAATGCTATAATCTTCAGAAAGATAGCATTAAGTGGTTGGATTTGTCAAAAATAAGGACAGTGGAAAAGATCTTGCTTGTGCCCCTAATGAAGTTGCATTTCATTTATATGAATCAGGCACAAAATTTAAATCCATATTTCATAAGGGACTGCTTTTCATAAGAATATGAGAAATAGCTCTACTACAGCGGTTCTCAACCTTTTCCGGGGCTCGACCCCGGCTTGCATCGCGCATGCGCGGTGCGGTGGGCGCATTGCGCATGCGCGGTGCGATGGGCGCATCGCGCATGTGCGGTGCGACGGCCCGCATTGCAAAGGTGAAAAAAAATGGCGGACCAAAAAAAAGGCCGCCCCCCCAAAATGGCCGACCAAAAAAAAATTAAAAAATGGCGGGCCCGTGTCACGCATGCGCGGCACGACGGCCCACATCGCAAAGGGGAAAAAATGGCCGACCAAAAAAAATGGCCGACCAAAAAAATAAATAAATGGTGGACTGCGGTGTTTGGCGACCCCCGTGAAATGATCGTTCGACCCCAAATGGGATCGCGACCCACAGGTTGAGAACCACTGCTCTACTAGATCAAGATCAAGCACCAATATAGTTTTGCATCTTGCATGACCAACAAGATGTCTCTGAGTAGCCCATAAGCCAAGACATAAGGGCACTGTTACCCCAGTCCATTGCTCACATTTCCCCAGCAACTAAGGTTCAAATGAACCCTATTTCTAACAGCATATTGCCCAGTAAGAGGAGGACAAATTTCTCTTGAACCTCTATCCCTACACCACATATTACCTTGTAAAAACTCCATCATTTTGTCTCCTTAATCCCAAGCTTTGTATTTTTTTCTTATAGTGCTATGGTTGGTTGTGTAAGATGCCATTTTTATAATTCCTACCTGTAAAGAAAATAGGATTGTTGTTTTCTGATCTGGAGTGACTCACTTTTACTATGACAGAGCAGTGACTTTGTCACATCATGGCCAATTTTATTAAGACTTTAGAGCCAATATGCCTTCCTCTCAACTGATGGAATCTTCCAAATACATTTAGTGCTGGGAATCCTCTCTGAGCCAGAGTTCCTGGGAAATGTTGGACGTAGGAATAGAAGTAGGGATTTGGAAACCCCTGCAGGATGCCTAATGGAATGGCCAGCCAGTCTGCATTTGCATCAATTTGTCCCCTGTGAGAGACATGTAAGATGCAAAAAAGGAAGACTTAGGAAGCAAATATGCTGCAACACCTATTCTATCCATGCCTGAAGTGCAGAAAATCATTTCATCAAATGTGCTCAGTAACATTTCAAAGCTTCTAAATATCTTATAAGTTTGAGCTATATGGCAGTTGGGTTTGCTTTGGCCACCATGGAAGACATGTTCCCACAGAAGATCTAAGCCAGTGGTGGCAAACCTATGGCATGTGTGCCAGAGGCAGCACTCGGAACCTTCTCTGTGGGCACACGTGCTGTTGCCCCAGTCTCACCTTCCCCCGCAACCCCCTCACCAGCAGCCCCCCTGGAGGAGAGTTGCCCCTGAGCGTGGCCCACGTGGAGCAGAGCAGCCAAGGACATGGCAGCCAGGTAGCGTGGATAAGACTCTGCCTCATGCCCCATCACGCACAGTTGATGCTGTGGGGCACAGGTAGAGGGCGTGGTGCCATTGGCGCTGCTGGGCTGCCTGGGCAATCCGCAGCAGGCCCTGGAGGCAGTGAGTGGCCCTGCGGGCAGGCAGGATGGGGGATGGGATGGGGCAGGGCAGGGGGTGGAGTGGGAGCGGGGCCAGCTTTTGGGCACTCGGTCTCTAAAAGGTTCGCCATCACTGATCTAAGCTACAAATTTCATGTGATGAATCTCACTAGATGAGCAGGTGTGGTTTCTGCCACAAATTGTATGCAAATGGCATCTTGAAATATTTTAATTCTACCTGGGGCAAAAAATGATAGCGATGGGGAATTCTATAACAATTTCTGCATCCTCCCTGATGACTCAAATCCAATTGGTTATTGTGGAAAAGGAAGTTGACACTGTGTCTCCCTCTCTCCCTCTCCTTCTTCCCCTCTCCCTCCCTCCCTCCCTCCCTTCCCTCCATATATATATATATATACTCAGAAAAGAGAGATCTCAGCTGACAGAACAAATGAGGACAGGGAAAACATCTCAGAAGCCCCCCCCCAATTCTCTGGAAAGGCAGGGGAGAAGCGCTTTCAGATATGCAAAATTCTGTTACTGTAACCCTATAACAAAGGTACAGTTAGTATTCATAGTTTTGGTTTCCTGCCTGGACTACCTCAAAGGGCTGACATCAAGTAAACCGTGTGTGTGTGGGGGGGGATGTCTTCAATAATTTGGTCCATCCCTAGTTGTATTGTTGGGGAAAAAAATTGCACTTGATGGACTTCTCTGTTTCATGATGTCATCAGATTATCATCATATAACAAAGCAGCAGCTTTGTTGAAGAGAGGACTACATTTAATGTCAAAAAGTACAAGCTTTGACCCATTTTGAAAATATCATAGAGTGATAAATCCATCTCAGAGAACCCTACCAGCGGATACCATGGTGATAAAATACAAAACATAGGGCATGTTTTTTAGACTTACCTGTATCAATAAATTGAAGCCCTGTTTCATTACTATCATCTGTAGCTGATCTACTTTATCAATTCTGCCAACCATTGAGTAATTGGAGTCATGTGTTTATCTTTCTATTGCTAAACAGGAAGGGGTTTGGGTTTTTTTTCTGGCCACAAGTCCATTTTCTTTGTCCAGATGTCAACTCTCTTTTAATAGGGATAAACTTCAAAGAATATATTAAATTGTTTCCAAATTTTCATCAATCATGTTTTGCACGAAAGGACCTTGTTTTACAGGAACTGGGTTATACAAGCTGTCTCTGGACAATAAAATAGTAATGTTAATCCATTCACATCCAATAGTCAGCCTGGGAGGTAACCGCCTGTTCCAGAAAAGTCAAGGGAAATAGTATAATTAAAATGGGTGATGTAGTAAAGGAAATTAAAGGTGTTTTTTTTTTAAAAAAAATAGGGCTATATGCAGACAGTTTCTCAAAATTATGCATTCTATGGAAATAAAGAAATGGGGGGAGGAAGGAAATAGATTTTTGGGTGGGGGGAAAGGTAGCTCTCATAATGTCTTTCTTTTTTTCTTTTTGTTTATTCTTTTATTTGTTAAATTTATTTGCTGCTTGTCTCATCATGGGGCTACTCTCCTTTTCTTTTAGTTCACATGCATATCTAAAAGTATTGTCTGCATAGAAATCCTCTGGTAGACAAAGCTGAAGGCTACAGTTAATCACATTATCTTTTAACTATTTAAGTTTTATTTAAAAAAATATATCCCCAATCTATGTAGTAATGAATAGAACAGCAATCTCAACCCAGCTATAACAGAAATATGCTCCTTCAAATTCCTATATACAGGTAGTCCTCAACTTATGACCACAACTGGTCAGAGGGTCACAAAAAGGGATGGCATGATCCTAGGAAACCGCAACCACCATAAGTCAGTTGCCAAGCATATGAATTTTGATCACATGACCCTGGGGATGCTGCAACGGTCATAAGGGTGAAAAATGGTCATAAGGCACTTTTTTCAGTGCTGTTGTAAACTTTGAACAATCGCTAAATGAACTGTTGTAAGTTGACGACTATTTTTATTCATTTTGATTTTAAATATTCCCCAGAATTATAAATTCTTTCCCCCAACGGTGAGGCAAATTTTATATACTCTGCATCAGGCAGATATCTCAAGTGGCAAATTCTGCAGATGGAACTGGCAGCCCCTCCACTGTCCCTCGGAGTTCCTCATGAAGCAAATATATCCCTCGGATGAGACGGAGGGCACTATTCCATTATTAATGTTGCCATAACTTTAGTCTGCTCAGCATTCGGCAAGTAGAGGAAATGGCTGCGATACAATTTTTTGCCTTAAGGGGCAAAATGTCTTCCTCTGACTTGGACACAACTTCTAAATTGGCCCATTCAGCAAACATATAGCAAACTTTCCCTCTCTGAGACATGCAGGGTTAGATGAGCGCTCTCTGATGGAAAATTATGGGGTATTATGAACATCAAGCAAATTGTTCAGTGCATATTTGGCTTGGATGCACTTACTCAACTCTCAACGTTGAGTATCTTACTTACCAAGGTCTCTATTGTAACTGTAATACCTATGTTGGTGTTTATATATATGCTTTGAATGTGACTTTAGCGTCTAATCTCCACCTTTTTGTTTGATTGTTGTCTTTCCACCATCTTTCACTGTGTGTGCCTTTTGCAGGGATGAGTTGGCTGTGGGGGGGGGGAGGATGAGGATCACTGAGTTGGGAATACTTGGGTTTCAGTTGGGAATCTTTGTTTTAGGATCTCTGGTTGCTGAACTCATTTGGAATCAGAGTACCTAGAGTTTTGCTATTTGCCCAATCAAACTGACTTGTTTCACTTAGCTGGCTCTCCAAGAAGAAGAGTGAGAGAGAAATAGTAGCTGAAAAAAAACAAAAATCTCCCTTAGAAAAGTCTTCCAAAGCCTGACAAGAGACATGGCTCCTCCCAGTGACTAGAGCAGACCCTGCGTCTCCTTGTGAATTTTCAGCCCTTTAAGGTAGGCCAGGTCAAGAAACAGACACCACAGGAATTTCAGAAATGCTACTTAATTGCTATAGCAGGATTGTACAGGTAATCCTCAATTTACAGCAATTCCCTTAGTGACAGTTCAAAGTTACAAGAGCACTGAAAAAAGTGACTTATGACCGTTTTCCCACTTATAACCTTTGCAACATCCGCATGGTCATGTGATCAAAATTCAGATGCTTGGCAACTGACTCATATTTATGACGGTTGCAATTTCCCGGGGGTCATGTGATCAACTTTGTGACCTGACAAGCAAAGTAAACGAGGAAGTCAGATTTACCGGTACCTAACAGCTGTGGTTACTAACTTAACAACTGCAATGATTCACTAATAACTGTGGCAAGAAAAGTTGTAAAATGGGGAAAAATTCACTTAACAACTATCTCACTTAGCAACAGAAATTTTGGGCTCAGTTGTGATTGTAAGTCAAGGACTACATGTATTGTAACAGGATCTTGAAAGTCAGTCAGTTTCTCCCTGCCTCATTTTGTAGCAGAGATCCAGAGTGGGGTTATTTTGAATTTCTTTCCCACGCTTGTTTCAAACTCTAGACAGGGTAATCTTTGAGGGTTCTTTATACCTCCCCAAATAATCTATCTATCAGATAGATGATCTATCTATCTATCTATCTATCTATCTATCTATCTATCTATCTATCTATCTATCTATCTATCTATCTATCTATCTATCTATCTATCTATCTATCTATCTATGTCTGTCTCTCTCTCTCTCTCTCTCTCTCTCTCTCTCTCTCTCTCTCTCTCTCTCTCTCTCTCTCTCTCTCTCTCTCTCTCTCTCTCTCTCTCTCTCTCTCTCATCTACCTATCGATTTCTATAGCCACCCATCTCAGCAAACAACTCTGATATAAATTTCTTTATATCATTGAAAAAGGAGCCATGCCTGCACAGGATACAATGAGGAAGTGGAAAGGCATTGTTTTGCATTCACAAATCTAAAATTCTGATGGAATTTGTATTCACACTGAGATGATTTTTGGCCCAATTACCATGATTATATGCTGATAGAATTCCAATGAGATTTGACTGGATTAATGGTTGACCTGGTTAAATCTATTGTGAGAATATATAGTATTATAACATGAATAGACTTGTCTAAACATTTAGAAGCTAGAGAAAAACAGAGAGCTTTATGTATTCCAGAAAATGCGTAAACAGGGCTAGATGCTAGTGCAATAAGAGTTAAAAATGCAAGAAAGTTTGGGGTTTTTTTTTCAAAAAAATTGAGGGAGAGAGAGAGAGAGCAAGTGAGTGAGAGAGAGAGAGCGTATAGGGAGTATTACTGACTCATTACCAACACAATACTTAACAGGTCCTCCCATTGCTGTGCACTTGGGGCTGAGCCAAACCCAGACTCACCTACAGTTTCCAGTTTCAAGTACAGAGTAGGCAGATTTTTTTCATTGCATTATTAATTGCTAACACTGAAGAACATGCAAAAAGTACCAACGTTTGGTATTGTGTACTGTATACCATGGGATTTTAAAATCTTTAATTGGGTGATGCCTTTCCTAGAACCCGCTTCAATCTTATAACACCCATTCTTAGCCAAACACATTCAATCCATAATTGTCAGAAGACCACTTCTAACTCCAATCATACTAATAAAACTTCTCCACTTTTATTTAACTTCTTCTATCACCTCTATCTCTATATTAGATCATTCAGACAATTTGCCCAATTAAGATATGTGTTATCAGACCTGAGGGGAAAGCACTAAGAAATTATTATCCTTTCATGTACCATTTACTTTGTTCTACAGAGGCAGAGAATTTTTAATGTATTTTTTTTTTGCAACCGCAGGCCACTTTTAGAAGATAAATGAATGTTTACAAACACTGAATAATCTCAAGAGAAATATTCAGTGTTGGTATGTTTTCATTTGATATTTCTCCTTCTCCTTTTGACTGCAGAGCTCTTGAAATGGACTCTATGTCCAAAATGCATTTGGCAACTATAATCAAATTTTTTTAAAAAAATAATTTCAAAAGTTTCCATCTTTAGATTTTAAACAAACACGAAGAGTCTCTTTGAAGAGTCTGTTCCCTGGATTGATGACGTTGTGGCAAATAAGTTTGAAGTAATAGTTGAAATTTAATGAATACCAGCTTCGTCAGAATACTACAATTACTGCTCAAATTCAGTGAGAAATTGCACCAACAAAGGCCAGTTTGTTCATCTCTGCATCACAATAGCCTAAACAAGTCTGATAAATGTCATGCAGCTCACAACTCTCCTTGTAGAATTAAATAACATAAAATATTTAAACCAGTATTGCTACTTTGTGGCATTTCCCTCATTCTGTCATGCCACTCAGGAAGAATGCTAGTGAATGGATAAATCACCATCAAATCTCATTACTGCCTTGAAAGAACGGGCAAAGCAAATGGAATCTGGTACATATTTTTCCTTGTTCATATTGCTGCCTCTCTACTTTAAAGAGGGAGAACCAGTTTGACATAGTGGTTAAAGGCACAAGAAATTGGGCTAGTAATTGGGAAAGTTTGAAGCTATTTTCCTTTCCTTTTCACAAAGCCTTAGTGAAACCCTTCACTAAGATTAATATTTAGTGTTTCAGCCAAAAACGTCTTCTCTTGTTCCCCACTTTAAACCCTTAAATGGTTCTCTTTTTTTAAAGGTTCCCAGCTATACCTCCTTCCAAATTCTAGTGAAGCTTCAGAGGTAGGATTCATGCTGGTTGGCAGAAATGCTGCTCCATTTTGGAAGGTCTCTGAATTAAGTCATTCTAGAAGATGACCTTTCCTGATCTTTACTGTATAACTTTACATAGGGTAGTTTGTTAAATTTAGCACATGTAGCTAAGATCTGCCTTCTCAAAGTCTTGTAAAGAACATAAGTTCATAAAAACTGGATTAAAAGTTATGCAATATAGTCTGGAAAGCCAGCTTCGTATACAATATAGTTGTAGTTAAAGCACCAAGCTAGAAACCAGGAGACAGTGAGTTTTAGTTTTAGTGTTTTGAAGAAGATGAACGAGGAGGAGGAGGAGGTGGTCCAGATGGCTGAAGGGGGGGGGCTAGCAGAGGATTCCTGCTGAAAGGAACTCAGCGTCACACTGTTTGGAAACAAAACTAATTTAATCTATTATCAAATGCTGTTGCCCTGAAACCATAAGATAAAATAAACTGGGACTTAAAAATATGTGTATGGAAAAAGAGATAATATGCAGACTTGAATCTTGAATTGGCCAATCCTTATCACAAATGAATTTTAAAGTAACAAAGATTTAAATCCATTCCATGTACCACATCCTTTGTCACAACAGATGCATATAGGACAAACAGTTTATTCATTTGTCCTGGCACAGAAAGAGCATGTCCTGTCCAGTGAACCTCATCTGTCCAATTCCACAAGGTACCAATCTTCTTTAATTACCCTTGCTTTGATGCTCATGAAAAAAAGCTTTGAAGAAAATGTTGATTTCCAGCCAATATGTGTCCTTCTAGTTTACTTATTTTGCCAGTTCCAGGCCTCTTTGAAAAGCAGAAAAGAGAGAGAGAGAGAAAAAAAACATAAGAGTCAGGAGAGGCTGATTCAATTTGTATTCAAAGTGAGAATCGAGCAGCAGACATTGTAACAGGGCTTATAACTGAATATTGTGAAATATTGATGTTCTCCTCCTTGATGCCCCCACCCCAAATGACTCCTAGGGATGCGTATCATCTAGGCTTAGATTCCTGCAGCAGCATAACATTCTAAGGCCAAGGTCTCAGACTGTCAAAATCTGCCCGTCCCTGGGAGAGTTACAAACTACTTGACTGCATTGTCCTACCAAACATTCAATGTTTTTCTGAAGTTCCTTCGTGGAGAAGGCAGGGTGACTTTGCACAGTTCCCAGTCAGAACATTTACTTCTCCCTCCCCATATGATTTTCACCTTTTCATCCTTGCAGCTCTTTTTTTTTTAGGTTGGAAGCAAATTTTACCTGAGTTACTCAACTCTTGTGATCTCAGCATCAGTGTCCTCCAGCTTCCCACTTGGAGGCAAGGATGATGTAAATGGCTATATTGATTAAGGATATGTTTGTGTGCTAGCCTGTCTGCTTCATCACAGGAAAAATGTTGCCTTCTGCAACTTATAGACATACTTTTGTCCTGATCAGGCAGAAGATTTTGCCTGAATTGTCTATGGATCTATCTTTTGCTTTGAACTTGCTGTGAGACCCTCAACATGATCAGTAGCATGAATAGAACAAAACTGTGGATGAGACTGTCATTTTCTTAAATTTTACTTTTTGGAAAAGTGAATCTATATTTGCTTTACATATATGTATCTATTGCAAAAACTGAATGATAGGGGGCCACACCCATATTAAGTTTGAGCTTCACCTACTTTTTGCAAAAAGACTTACCCATGCAAGATAATTCATTAGAGACAGTACATGTCTTTCACTATATTTAAATCAATTTGAATAAATATCAGCATTTTGGATTATTACCTATTTCTATCCACTGATACATAATAGAATAAATAGAGTATTCCACTGATATTGTACCCTTGTACTTAATGGATTCTTTGTGATGATCATTGAAGTCTCCCCATTTTGAGACTTCAGATTAGGTATGGTATGAGTGATCTGCATAAGGAGTACAGTTTACTAAATCAGGGGTCCTCAACCCCCGGTCCGTGAATCAGTACTGGGCTGCGGCATGCCAGCAACTGGTCGACACGAACAAGCAAAACCTCATCTTCTGAATGCAGGCAGAAGACAAAACCATGCACCCTCTGATCCGCGGAAAAACCTCTCTGCACGAAACCAGTCCCTGGTCGCAAAAGATTGGGGGCCTCTGTACTAAGTCATGGCAAAGCTGGAATTGAATAGACAAGCTAATTGACTCCCCCCTTCTATTTACAGCTTGATAAAGCATCTCTTGCTGATTTGAAAGCATAACAAGACAAAGCTATTTTCTAGTGAAATATCTATTCTAACCGTATGCCATATAGTCTGAAATCTGGAATCTCACTTTTCATTCAACATCAAATCATATTATTTCACCATTTTCTTACTGTCCAAAATTAAATTTATCATTTTATAACAAGCAGAAGATAAAAGCTACAAACATAGATACAATGAAAATATAGATGAAGAACCTGTCGACTGAGTGTAGAG
Organism: Bothrops alternatus; assembly: GCA_034064705.1. Lineage (NCBI taxonomy): Eukaryota > Metazoa > Chordata > Lepidosauria > Squamata > Viperidae > Bothrops > Bothrops alternatus. The sequence continues at coordinate 9,848,225 of JARGCV010000023.1, forward strand.
GCTAGTTACCAGGAGAGATGAGGAGATGGATAGATTGCAGGTAAAAATAGCTTATTTACTCAATTTAGTTTAGCTGACACAAGTTGATCCTGCTGATCACATCTCCATATTGGAGGATCTCAAGATGTAAAGCATTCAGCAATCTCTTCGGATCAGATTGAATTAGTTGGACCAAGTGACAAAGGATTTTAGGATTTAAGTAGCTGTGCTGGCTCAGTTACAGCCATTACTCTATATGGGAGAATTATAGGACAGATTAAAGAGTTTGAGTGGCATGTAGACAAATAGGTAACTGGGACAAAACAACATTCATGAAGTATTTTTAGTACCAGTATGACAGTTGGTCTGCCACTGACTTCTCCCAGGATGCTTTGCAATGTCCCTGTCTAATCTACATTTCTGGAACCCCTTGCAATTCTTCATCCAAGTATTGTACAATCTATGCTTCACTCTGTTTAGTTTCTGAATATAGACAAAGTGAGGCCTGTACTTACATCTGCTGTGGCAGAACAGAGGCAATTCATATGTTGGTTACTGAGTCAATGGCCCAGGAGAAGATAGCAAAATTAGCAGCAACAAAAACTTGCATGTTGCTGAAATTAATTTATCCCTTCTTCTCACTGAAAGAAATGTTGGTGCACAATGAACATCAAAGAAATTGTCCTTCTTAATGCTATTGAATAAAGTGCCGAGGGAATAAACATGAGGATGGGATTCATATTGCCTCAACAATGCTTTAGTGATGTGAGAACCTGGTGTAAGTTACTAGAGGAGAGGTATGTACCGGTAGCTTCCATTTTAGGGAAGATTATAATGGATGAAATTATAATGGATGGAGATGATTAGGGGACTCGAGGCTAAAACATATAAAGAACTGTTGCAGGAATTGGGTAAGTCTGGTTTAATGAAAAGAAGGACTAGGGATGAAATGATAGCAGTGTTCCATTGTCTCAGGGGTTGCCGCAAAGAAGAGGGGAGGGGTAACTTATTCTCCAAAGCACATGAAGGCGGGACAAGAAGCAATGGATGGAAACTAATCAAGGAGAGAAGCAACCTAGAATTAAGGAGAAATTTCCTGACAGAACAATTAATCAGTGGAACAACTTGCCTCCAAAAGTTGTGAATGTTCCAACACTGGAAGTTTTTAGGAAGAAATTGGACAACCATTTCTTTGAAATTGTATAGGGTTTCCTGCCTGAGCAAGGGGTTGGACTAGAAGATCTCCAAGATCCCTTCCAACTCTGTTACTCTGTTATCCTGTAATAGAGATCATCTCTCTGCCTTGTATTATTCTAAGGGAAAGTTTGGAACATGATCAACTGCTGTGAGGTGGCCATTTTTTGCCCATGGAGAAAAAGATATTATAAAATAAAATTGTGTCTTGCCAGCAAAACAATCCGCTCTTCTCCAGAAGAGGATGTCAAGTAGATGTTCCTAGTTTTGGTTCTCCTTTCCCAATCCTATCAATAAAACTCAAGATCAAAGCTGCACATTTCAAGGTTATATGAGTTTACCTTCCCCCACCCTCATATTATCCTGAATATCTATGAGGTTACATATACAATACTAAAATTCATACTTAAAAAATAAAAAATAGAGGGTTCAGTTTGTTACCTCTTTGGACATTTGATGGATAAATATGTCCTGTTTGCAACTGAAACAACAGAATCTCAGCAGATTCTCAAAAATGAAAAAAAGGGGGGATTAATGATCTTTGAGCATATATTTTTGGCATAAAGATAGGACGTGATACTATAATAACAATACACAATCAATTTTTGTAGTCATTCATAAATGAAGTAATTAATCGGGATAGCAAAATAACCCCTCTCCAAGTCCTCTGGATCATGCAACTAGATTATTAATGGTTGTGGGAGGAGAACCACACATTCCTACTTCAGAGATAGAAATGAAATCATAGACTGTCCTCACAAAATGAAGGCATCTCATAAAGCTGTGCTTCGCTTTTATTTTCCTTCTACATCCACACTGTGTGTGAGTACATATGAAAAAGTAATAGAAAAGATAGACATGGATAAGTCCTGTCAGGCTATCCATGATTACACCAGCCTGATTGGGCCAGTATTTTTTTTTAGACCCCAGATCTCAAACTTTGAATGAAAGTATAAGTCAGACTTTCCACCTCTGGAAGTGTTATTCCTCACTACAAATACTCTTTGCTTGATTCCTCACTACTCAATCTTTCCACTTTGGCTCACTGTTTAATGAAATTTGCTCCTCATTTTTGTATTTTTTGTGTGGTCAGTTATTGTAATGTTTTCCTCTTATTGGTATTTCCTTTTGTTATCTGATCCTTTTTTTTCTTTCTTTCAGGAATGTTTTCACTGAAAAAAGCTGTTCTTTTTAGCCCTCTGGCTGGACTTAGCATAACACAGTATGAGCCTGTCACTGCAGGTGGTGGATTTGCAGCACTATTAAGGAAAGGAAATTAAAAAATAGCTCAAATTGGCAGGTGGGGGAGGAACAGATTAGTGTAGGAGTGGGGAAGATAAATTTCCCCCCACAAAGTAAACAGTGGAACAATTATATTCTATTTGTTCCTTCTCTGTATCTGCACATTGTCTTCTGATTATCTATTTTAAACAAGTTCATATTTCTTACCTCTCTTAATAAAATCTTAACTCATTATCATCGCCTTCATTTGTAATAAATCTGCTTTTGTCACTTCTCTTATTCTCATGTTTATGTTTTTCTCTATGGTCCTTCAAGAACTTGAAGAAACTGTGAACTAGGTCCTTCAAGCACATTCTGTCTCTTCCTGTCAACTTCTACTAGCTTCAACATTTTCCCTATTGATTGCTTTTGTTAATTTGTGGTACACTTTCCATATAACACTGTAGTTCTCCAGTGCTAAATATTTTGTGGTCATAGCTGCTGAAACTCAAACATCTGAAGAGGAAGATATCTGGTTTTAAAAGTCTGCGTGTATTGTGTGGGACTTTGCATACACACAGAGAGAGGGAGAGAGAGACAGATAAATTTAATCAAATTTGTATGAAAAGTTATTTTTATTTATGTTTAGAACTCAATAGGAAAGTGCAATTTATTTTTTTAATCATTGTATCTTCATGGTTCTGGCTTTTCATGCTGGCTTCATAATCAGAAGAAGTTCTTAAGTCATTACAGTTTGGACTCAAGGCCATTGGAATATGCATTCTGTATATAGGATTTTGTATTATACAAATATTTTATAACATAGCATATATATAAAATATATGATATATTTATACATTGTCTAGTATATAAATGGAACCATTTACTTAGATATGAAGAATCACCCACCAACTCCAGATAAATGTTTAATAGCCTTTGATTTTATCTGGATATAGTAATAGATGGGTTTAGGATGAAAACTGGATTAAAATGAAATAAAGCAAACTAATATAGGTCATTGAAAAGGTTGGCTTAGGAATCGAGAGTCAACCATTCTGGAAGAAGTAACACTATTGTATTGCCTAAAAGATCAGATTTATAACTGGGGAATATGTCCTTGATCAGATGCTATAGCTGAATTTTCAGGTAGCATTGGAAAGAAGGACTTAATAGACAATGAAATAGTATTGCTGAACAAATCTAATTTGACAAACGTTGTCCATTGATGCAGCAATGTTTTGCATGAGGGATCTCTTCTCTAGATTGTTTGGAAGCTTCTGTTAATGCAAATATGGCAGTTGGCCAGACCAGACTAGATCAGTGAAAATACCACTGAACGCTTTGCATTTATTGTTTTCCAGACAAAACTGAAAATGTTTGCCTTTAATGTTTGCCTTTAAACCTTAAAAGAATTAGAATCTGACTAGTTAAAGGATTGTCTTTTTCAGTACAAAACATTGGGATTTTAAGATCTACAGGAAACAATGACTGGAGAATGCGTACATTACAGGCCAGGTCTCTGGGAAAAGACTTTCTCCTGAAACAAACACAAATGAGGGAGACACCCATTCATTGGAGGTGCATAAGTTCACTTTTGCTTTTGGAAAGTGTGTTATGAAAGATAGCTCAACTGCAACATGTGTAACTGTGAACACCAGGGTTCAGCTTTTTTTAATAGAATAGAATAGAATAGAATAGAATAGAATAGAATAGAATAGAATAGAATAGAATAGAATAGAATAGAATAGAATAGAATAGAATAGAATAGAATAGAATAGAATCTGGAAGGGACCTTGGAGGTCTTCTAGTCCAGCCCCTTGCTTAAGCAGGAGAACCTATACTATTTCAGACAAGTGACTGTCCACTCTCTTCTTAAAAACCTCCAGTGATGGAGCGCCCACAATTTCTGAAGGCAAGCTGTTCCACTGGTTAATTGTTCTCACTGTTAGGAAGTTTCTCCTTAATTCCAGGTTGCTTCTCTCTTTGATCAGTTTCCAACCATTGTTTTTTGTCATGCCCTCTGGTACTTTGGAGAACCATTTGACACCCTCTTCTTTGTGGCAGCCCCTCAAATACTGGAATATTACTATCATGTCGCCTCTGTTTTATCTTTTCTTTAGACTAGCCAAACCCAAGTCCTGCAGCTGTTATTCACATGTTTTAGTCTCCAGGCCTTTGATCATCTTAGTTGCTCTTCTCGGAACTTTTTCCAAAGTCTCAACATCTTTTTTGTAGTATGGTGACCAAAATTGGTTGCAGTATTCCAGGTGTGGTCTCACTAGGGTTTTATAAAGCAGTACTAATATTTTGCATGATCTTGATTCTATGCCTCTGTTTATACAACCCAGGATTGTATTAGCTTTTTTGGCTGCTGCTGCACACTGCTGGCTCATAGTCAAGTGATCGTCCATTAGGACTACAAGGTCCCTCTCACTGTTATTGTTTTTGAGTTAGGTCTCGCCTAATCTGTACTTATACCTTTGATTTTTCCTGCCTAAATGTAAAACTTTGATTTTCTCCACATTAAAATTCATTTTGTTGGATAGGGCCCAAGTTTGTCAAGATCTTTTTGGATCCTGAGCTTGTCTTCTGGGATGTTGGCTATTCCTGCCAGTTTAGCATCATCTCCAAATTTGATGAGTTCCCCTTCTATTCCCTCATCTTTCAATCATGTATGATTTTCAGAGACTATCTAGAGAAGTCCCTGAAGTTTTCTTGGCAAGTTTTTTTTTTCAAAAGTGCTTTGACCTTGCTTCCTTCTTAGGACTGAGAGAAAGTGACCTTCTGCCAAAATGTAACTAGAATTCATGGTCTCCCATTTTTTAGCCTGATGCCTTAACCACTACACCAGGGGTTCTCAACCTTGGCCACTTTAAGACTTGTGGACTTCAATTCCCAGAATTCCTCAGCCAGCTTTGCTGGCTGAGGAATTCTGGGAATTGAAGTCCACAAGTCTTAAAATGGCCAAGGTTGAGAACCCCTGCACTACACCAAAACGACTCTCTTAGTGATTCCACTAACTATGAATTAAAACATATCTTTTTCAAGATAGCCCTTGATAGCCTTTAATATTACTTCCTATGGATAATGATATGGTTGTTCCATTAACTCTTGGCTGGATATTCTGATATCCTCCAATTTATTTTTAAAATAAACTACCCAAACTTCAGATGAAATCTGTGCTTCTATTATTACTTTGTTTTCTTTCTGACCTTGGGAAACTAGTTCTCAGAATTCTATGTCATTATTTTGTAAACATGATATTGCCTCTAACTGTAATCTTCTTGCCTCTAACTGTAATCTTGTTTGCCGCTCTTTAACCGTGCGTGATTTCGGGCATTTATCCCTCACTTCCTCAACACTGTCAAATGATTTATCCCTCATAATTTGCCTGACTATTGTAGGCAGTTCCTTTCTTTCATCTCTGCATTTGTGGTTGAACCATGAAATTCTAGTTCCAGTAATTTTCACTTGCCATGATTTAGCTAGGGATTTCACTAGGGGTTTGAGATTGCTAATCACTTCCTCGTACATGGTATGTGCATTTTCTGGATTTTGAATAAGTACAGCCATCCACTGTGGCATTGTTGGACTGTATAATGTTAATCTAACAGCTTTGGCCAAAGGGGCTTTCCACTTCAGTAACTTGTGAATTTTTTTTATAATGCCTTTTATATTATGGCTTTCTTATGCTACTTTATTTCCACATATCCACATTAGGTCCAAGCCAAGTGGTAAGTAATCACTCTCTGGACTGCCTATAACATTAAAACGTTGTACTAATGGGATCCATGAGGGTGATATGAATCAACAACAGCTCTCCCTCTATGGCTGACTGATGTATAAGAATTCCTAGATTGATTTCACTGTGATCCATGTAAACCAGGCCTAGGCACTCTATGGCCCCTGGGCCACATACAGCTCTTTGGCTATCCCTGTCTAGCCTGTGTGAGGTCAATCAGAAATTAGAAATCAAATGTAAATAAGGCATAGCTTGTATTCTTACCAGTACTGTAGTAGTTAATCAAAATCATATATTTTACTGATTTTTATAAAGCGATAGAATTCATATTGAGCAGAATTTAATTCAGCCTATTGGTTCAACCCTCCACAACAGTCCCAGTTTCTCATGTGGTCCCTTTGGAAAATTGCTCACCCTGATGTAAATTGATCATTTGTAATTTATACATTAATTTGGGTAGTTCCATGCCTATTTTAGGTCTTATCACGAAATACTGAATTATGGGAAGATGGCCTCTGATTCAAAAAAAATTGACGCCAATTCTAGCATTAAATTCCCCACAAATAATTAAATCTACCTTTATGGTTTGATGTAACATTTTAACTAAATATTGCCTCAGGTTACCCCAGGTTAGCTGTTGTCTAGGAGGTATATAAATGTTTACACAGATTAAGATTCCTCCCTTTAGATTTCAGCCTCATTATTTAAGTTCCATCTATATCATAATTTCTCAGATTAATCTCTTCTATTCTCACATCAAGATGTACTGTGATTAGGTAATACATTTTATAATTATATTATAAAAATATTCACCACGCAAGGAGGTAAGAAAATAAAAATAACTAAGTAAGGATGCTTAGAACTGGGTTTCATAATTCAGTTTTGGGCATGCCTAAACCTTTCATAATCTTTTCCTCCATATTTTTACTTATGTGACACAGCAGGTGATACCATCTATGTAATTAACTTTGGTTGATCTTAAAAAAGCTAGTGTGTTAGCACTGAGTGGGAGACCACCAGAACTCCCCAAAACTGTAGACTACAATAATTTAAAAAAAAAAATCATAGAAGAAAGCAGGAAAACAATATGAAGACCTCACTGTAGTTCATCAGAATCTGAATTTGACTCAAGAGATACATTCCATTTTTTAAAATTTATAATTAGATGTTTCTGGATAGAGCCTCCCCACCCCCCAAAAAACCTGCCCCCACTTTAATTAGACTCCCGAAAGCATTTACTATCTTCTTACCTTATAATCCCTTTCTTCTAGAAATGTCAGAGCCATTCATCTACCAAGGCTATTACTGTGGCCAAGAGCTGCAGGAATGTTGGAACATTTGTAACATAAACATGCAAGTCTTGGACTATTACATCAACTTACAAATCTGAGGGTTCTGCTTTAATAAACTGTATGAATGATAGATAAACCTTATGTCATATACTTTTATAGTAATATATCTGCATAAGCAATAGCGTTTTTAGACAGGCATATAAACACAAGGCTCATGGAATTATTCCTTAAGTCATGAGCGTTGGACAGTGGGATACCAGTGACAGGGAGCAGAATCCTGTACAAGATTCTATATAACACCTTACTCAATGGGACAGAGGCAAACCCTTTATTTCTGCCCAGACAGGCACAATTTCTTTCATGTATTTATTTAGTTTAAGAGCTTATGTGGAAAGAAGCAAGCAAGCAAACTAGCCAACCTTGGCATTTCTTTCCCAAAGTTATGCCTAAGATGTGCAGTCCCAGAATGCATTATTACAGTTTTGGTATTTTATCTTATTACTCTGTGAGGGAGAACTTCTTCCAAATAAATAAGGGGCTGATAACACAAGGAACCCACAATAACACAGACTCCTTGCAAAATGTTTGCAGGGCATGATGTGTATGTCTTTTGGTTTATTGAATTTTAAGAAAACATGTGCGCCATGCCATTTCAATTATCAGAAACAATGTGAGACCTAACAAAATTAGAAAAAGGAAAGGAGAAATAGGTCACCGCTTGCTTACGCTGACAGTTAATTGGCACTGACATGCCAATTCAAAGCAAGCAGAATTTATTTTATTTCCCAAAGAGTGACAGAATCTTTTCACATTAATTTTGGTGCATGATAGCCCCTATAATAAATCACAATTATTTGTTTTGGAGCAAATGGAAACTTAATCAAATGAATGTAGAACTCACTGTCTTCTACATCTTTCTTCCTTTCTTCTTCTTTTTCTTTCTTTTTCTTTCTTTCCTTCCTTCTTTCCTTCCTTCCTTCCTTCCTTCCTTCCTTCCTTCCTTCCTTCCTTCCTTCCTTCCTTCCTTCCTTCCTTCCTTCCTTCCTTCCTCGTGTATATTTACTATGTCATAGCCTTTGGGAGCCAGTAATAGATCTAAAGCAAAAACACTATTGTTAGCCAGGTTTGGTCTCATTAACTCAGCAACTGCTGGAATTAAAATACAAAGAAAGGGACAGAAAATTCAAGTTAGTACCACAATATCTTTTTTTTTTAAAGTAAGCAAAACTCTGATCTTCTCCCATCCTGCTGTTTGTTTCCTAAAGGCCTTTTGCTAAATATGATTGCAGCTTTGCTCTCTAGCAAACTATAGCAAAAAAAAAAAAAAAAAAAAAAGCCAGAGCAGCTGCCTCAATAGAGCAGAAAGGCTGGCAAATGTAAGTGTCAGAAAGACAAAAAGAAGAAGAGATTAACTGTGTATGGAGAGAGCGAGCAATTGAAAGGAGACATGTCTAAAAGTGAGAGGAGGCAAGGAATGGTATGTATAGTCCACTTTCCTTTAAGCTCTCAGAGATCTGTACAGATGTAACATTATGTGATATACCCATATACATGGTATTATATGACTTGCATTCCCCCCCCCTTGGATGGAATTTTATTGTTACAATACACATCCTATGTAAATTGCAAAATTACACTGATCACCAGGAGGCAGTATGTGGCTGGTTTCATCTTATTTGGGACTCTTCGGATGTACTGTACATAGCCCCATGCTATTCATTGGGGTTGAAACCCTCTGCTAGGAATTGAACTCATGGACTTACTACAGAAAGATAATCTTATCTGAGCCTCTTTGGGGGAAGAGAGGCTGGATGAGAGGCTTTCACCTGAGGTAAGGGATCCTATTCAGATTTATTCTTTGGAAACTGCATATTGGGTACCTGTCCTTGAAGATACTCCAAAACTCCTAAACCTATGAGGAAAGGTATGGAACAATATAAACAAAGGTGCAATATAAACAAATGGGTTGGGGGCCTGTTGTTTCAGAAAATGGTTTATGTGGGACTCAGGAATTTCTCCTGAGGGTCTTGCAGAGATAAAGAGAATCTGTGAGTTCAGGTGTGTAGATTCCCCAGTAGTCCCTGCGTGAAAGCCTTGCGCAAAAGACAATCAAATGCTGGAAACAAGGTCAATGATAACTTCTCTTTATACAGTAAGTCAGATGGCTGGTTGGTTAGTCTTACTTAAAACATGTATCTCTTTAAATCTTTGGGTGGCTTACAATCAATTTGGAATTAGTTCAGTTCAAATGGAGAATATGACATCCAATTTCACATTTCAAATCTATTTCTGTTCTCATTTTTTATTGCAATCATGATTATTTTACTTCAGTGAAGTAATATTTGTATAACATGATTAAAATTATTAACATTCTATTATTTTAAAGGCTTAAAATATTGAAAATAAAAAGACAAAAGTATAATTCCCATTGGTACCTAATTTCTGTTAGGATTTTAGTGTTACCAGCGCACAATTATATATCCTGTCCCCAAAACAGATAGATAAATATATCCAAAGCAGGTGTTAGTACCTCACTAGCAAGGTTTTAGCAAACCCCGAGGAAAGAAAATCTGTGTGAAGGCACAGACTGTAATCTGTAGAGTAGAAGGAGAGAAAATCCATTAACCTAATATTGCCATCAATTGACTCATTTATTTTTTCCTGTCCCCTCAGCTGCTGCTACAGATTGGGCCCTATTCTTCTTAACAAATAGACTAGGAAATTGCAGAGTGGTTAGAAAAGCATCAGATGCGGGTTTTGAAAAACATAATTTTCTTTAAAAAGCAATTAAAATAATTATACATTTTTTTGTGTATTATTATTATTGAAGCCATCCAGGTGTCTTGGCTGCACTTGGATGATTTGATATGAACTAATGTTTTTCCCCTTTGCTTCTTTCCATGCATTCCAGAACATCCAAGCAGGGAGCCGGTAACTGATAACAGCTGATCTGAAGCAGGGAATTAAAATGATCAACTTCATCCTGCACAAACTTTAATTATTTTACAATAGTTGGCACATTTCGAAACTCTAAGAGCGTGTTATGGGCATACACTTATACAATGGCTACCCTAGTGAGCAAGGCAAGTCACAAAACACCTGTTTACTAGAAAACAAAGTGTGAGTGCTGGTCCCATCTCTCCTACTAAGATAACCTCGGTTTCTTCAACTTGCTCCTATCATTGTAGTGGAGGGTTTCCAGCAAAGCCCTAAGTTGCCCCATATCATTTGTATTTATTGCCAATTCTCCTGGGTGTTGATAGCCTCCAAAAGTTCCCACTTGGTTTATCTCAAAAAGCTAAAATAGGTCCAAACTGGTTAACATTTGGATGGAAGACCATCAGGAAACACTTGAGGTTATAGTGAGAACTTGGAAATATTCTGGATGAAGCCAGTGGCAAAATCACTCACATACTGTTGTCATAAAAACCACAGGACCATGCCCAAAAGTCACATGGAGTTGAGCTCATCTTGGAGGAGACTTTACTATTACTATTTGAGGCTGGAATATTGCTTTGTAACATGCCAATTTCCCAATTTTTTAATGAAAAGAAGCCTTCAAGGTTTCGTGACTGTTTCAATATTTTGAGAAGGGATGCTTTGTCAGGCTCTTCTGGATTCTTTGCAGAACCTTAACAACCATAGTTATCCAGTTAAAGCAAAGCCCATGGATAATCAGAAATGTCCTGGTTGACAATGCTTAGGCAATGAATCCACTTCCTTCGCTATCTTTTGCCAATTCCACAATGTTCTTTTATTTTTGCAATTTCCCTTTCTCACCTTATCATAAATGATTGATGGATAAATTTATTTGGAACATTTTCTTTATATAGCAACCAAGAGTCATTCGTTTCAATAGTTTGCAGTATATGCTCTCAAACTTAACAAAGACATTTAAAGTCTGTGCTAAACATTACTTGAGCCTTCCATTGTTTCCTTTCTATCTGGATTATTCTGCTGATTCAGCTCCAGAACTGAGACTTGGCTGTTAAGTTTTCCCCTCAATGTAAGTTGTAACAGCATCAGCCAATAGAAAAAAAACAACAAAATAATTGATGGAATTTTCCCTGAACAGTTCTATGACCTTCAACTAATCCAAGCTGTTCATCTTGGATACTTGACTAGTTTAGGAACTGTATATCAGTTCAAGGGCTTAACAGGAATGAAAACAATATTAAAACTTACTGACACATCAGTTTGGATCAGGCAATCCAAATAAATTAAAGATATTGCCAATTGCATGATGCAAGTCAGAAAGAAATGAAAAGTTTGGTTTGAATTCATCGAAGTCATAGGGAATGCCAGAAAATGAAATCTGTACTTCAAGAAATAAAATTAGGCCTTAGCTCAGTGCTTTGAACTTTCGTTTGATTGCAGTCTGAAGGCTGCAGAAGTCTCTATGTACGCTTTTCTTCTTCTCCATTTACCTGTTAGTTTTTACTGTTGGCAATTGGATGTTGCTATACTCTTATAGAAGAGTGAAAATATATTTCCCAGTAATTATTTTTAATGTATTCTTTTTTTTTAATGATGTTTGCTTTAATATTGTTAAAGTAGACTGAATCTCTACCTCAGGATATGAAACTTTCACCTCAGGATCTCTGGTTAGGGACTATAAAAGATTGCACTAGTAATGGGATGAAGTCAATTCAGATGCGCAAACGTACAATATGCGATAGACTAGAAACAGTAGATAGACCATATATAAGAGAAACACCAATCAAACAAAATGTATTCGGATTATACTTGAAGATGTAAGGGAGGAGGGAAGAACGTGTACTAAAACAGATGTTTACAAAGATTAATACCTAGTGTTGTATGCTATGTTCTAGGAGGATTGTTTAGCAATAAGATCTTATGTTCAATGTTGATCACATTAATATTGAAACAGATAGGAGAAACACCAATCAAATAAAATGTAACAGGAGTATAATTGAGGCTAGACGCGAGGAGGGGGGGGAAAAAGGCCTACTAATTCAGACGTTTTCAAAGACTAATACTTAGTATTGTATACCAGGTGTCATGATGATTGCTGCATAATATGTTTTTATGTCCAATGCTAAAAAAAATGTATTGCTGTACACAAAGCGTTCAATCTACTAGGTAGATATTCATTTTAAAGTTAAAGGAATAGTTATCTACTTCTTTGTCAGGACGAGGTTGTGATAACAAAGAGGCTTAATCGGACTAATTATTTCGTGTTAGGGAAAAGACTCTAATGCTGGAAAAGGCAGAATGAAGGAGAGGACGAGGTGAACCAGCAGAAGGTGGATGAACTCAGTTTATAATGTGGGCACCATTGAAAGAAGGACCCAGCTGGGGACAATTTGTCATGGAGAAAATCTATCTGTATGGTTACTAGGAGTAGACTGAATTGAAGGTACATCACCATCATCACTGTCTATATTCTATAAACTTGGATTGAAGCACGATATAAATGCAGTCACTCAGTCAATCAATCAACCAACCAATAAATCAAAGCTGCTGCAGGAGACCCCAAGTGCCTGGATCTGAATCTTGTCCTATTCTGGTCCAATACTAGAATATTTGGATTAAGATTGTCTCTAGTGAGGGCAACCTGCCTTGAAATTTGCTTGCCACCTTCCAGACCACAATTTGAGAACTCTCCTTAACTATCAGACTACACTGGCTTTCTGTCGCCTGTCCCTCTCAGTTTTTGTTATTGAAACTCCTGAATGTAATGTAAATATTGTGATGGAATTACAAAAGCAATATACAAGAAAACAAAATGAAGGATGAAATGTTGGTAAATATAAGTGCACTATGATAACAATAAAGAAGTTAAATAATTCTATCTTTCTTATTGGCAGTGAGATTTTCTTTTGGATAAACTTTTTATTGCTGGCATGTATTTGTGTGCAATGAGTTCTGGACTTATTTTATTGCCCATTTTTTGTAGCAATCAGAGGGAATTATCGTCAGATTTCAGGAAATCCTTAAGATATATTGGTTTTCTTTCTTTTAATAAATATCCTGCCAATCTTTATGCCAAAAAATGAGAATAAATAAAGTTTATGTTTTAATTTATTTGGCTTCAGCAGTATTTTATACTAATTGATATAATTTCAATTGAGTTATTTATTATATTTATATACTGTTATAAACAGAACTGACATCCAGTTACTTTAAGTGGGTACCCACCAATCATGTATCTATTTGAAGACACATCTTGTGATACTTCGGGGGGGGGGGGAAAGACTGTTTCCCAAATCTTTATGGTCTGATAAAAGGCATCCATGTCTTTTTTAGGTCAGTGTCAGCACTGTTCCTTGTTCTGTACTTTTTCATTCATTGCCCTATCAATTTTTGTGGATTGGAGTGTCCCCTAGTGACAAAGATGTAGGGTTGTTCTTGCTTTCTTTCTTTTAGATATGAATACATTCAGTGTCATCTCTGAGTATAAGCTGGAAAGGTAGTGAAGAGGAATTTTGGAACAGAGAAAATGAAAAACCTAGAGCAGGGGTTCTCAACCTTGGCAACTTTAAGACTTGTGGACTTCAACTCCCAGAATTCCTCAGCCAGCAAAGCTGGCTGAGGAATTCTGGGAGTTGAAGTCCACAAGTCTTAAAGTTGCCAAGGTTGAGAACCCCTGACCTAGAGGGCGCTAAGCACAGGTAGTCCTTGACTTACACCCATAACTGAGCCCAAAATTTCTGTTGCTAAGTGAGACATTTGTTCAGTGAGTTTTGCCCCATTTTACAACCTTTCTTTCCATAGCTGTTAAGTGAATCCCTGTAATTGTTAAATTAGTAATGGGGTTGTTAAGTGAATTTGGCTTCCCCGTTGACTTTGCTTGTTAGAAAATCACAAAAGGTGATCATATGACCCCAGGACACTGTAACTGTCATAAATATGAGTCAGTTGCCAGGCATATGAATTTTGATCACGTGACGATGGAGATGCTGCAGTGGCCATCAGTGTGAAAAACGGTCCTAAGTCACTTTTTTCCGACGCCGTTGTAACTTCCAACAATTATTAGACAAACCGTTCTAAGTTGAGGTCTACCTGTACAAATCTTTAATATCTAATCTATATCTTTTGGAATGAAGTGCCTCAGTTACTGATATTAGCCAACTGTTTTTATTTCCAGATGAAACAGGTAAGTTTGCAGAATTGTGGCCTGAATATCCTTATAGGCTGGATAAGGGCTATTCCATTATGTATTAATTCTGTTATGATGGTACTTCGTTAATTATTTCATGCAATTTGATGCTGCCTGACTCCAAGTGATTCTGGGCAGCTCACAAATCATATAAAAATAACAACAAAACCATTTATAGCTTCACCATTGTCCATTTTCTTGCTAATAGCTTCTGCACCACCAATCATTTCTGAATGGGGAGTGGTTGTGGTCCTATTGCTTATCTCAACAAAGCCTTAAGTATGGCAAACAATCTCCCTCTTAGGAATGCAAACTCCTGAACTTTGCAGGAGAAGATTCAAGAATGAATCCTAGATAAGTCAGTCACTTCTGGCTGTGGAATTCTGAGAACTGAAGTCCACACATCTTATAGTTGCCAAGTTTGAGAAACACTGATCTATAGCAGAATCAAGAAATCTAGACATATTTATATGTCAACTCCATGATTGGAGTTTCAGACTTTTTTTTTTTTTTTGCTCATTTCTCAGTTTTGGAGGTTGATGATCTTAGCTGATCTCAAACTCTTACTTTTTGCTTTGCTGGCATCAGCTTTGCAATGAGTTTTATATGTGGCTGTTCACCAAGCAGTTCCAAACTTGAAATTTTACATCTCTTTCTCCTGCCTATTCAACCTATCAAACTGAAAGCTGGTCATTTTTCTGTAGAGGAAATGGTTAACATTAAGACATTGTTTAGTGTTCTATTCCTGGCTTTCTGATCCTGCTGGTTCCAGCTCTCACATCTGTCCATTATTATATTATTTATTTAAGGAAGATTATAAGTACCATGATTGATGTTAAGAACGGGTTAGGCATTCATGTTGTTAATATTTTCATAGGAATTGGCTGAATTTGGGAGCTGGAATGCAGTTTTCCTTTGTTTTTCACTTTCCTCTGATTTTGGCATGTTAAAAAGTGCAGAAAAAAATCCATATTATTAGAGAGATTACAAAATACTAAGGAAAATGGAATAGAAAGGACATTAGTCATCACATAATTAAAATGCACATAATTTTTCATGTAAATGTTAATAAACAAACCCCAGAAATTACATAGGTGGGAAAGAAGTTATGGAAATGAAACAGATTTATTTACTTATTAAATAAATGAAACATTTATCTGTTTGAAGCATGTGCACACCAGCCGTATTATATCATGGGGACGTGAACCTGTATTCACTGTGTTTCATCTGTTCTTCTTTTCCTATCCCTGTGGCATCTGTCAGCCATTTCCATAGGTCATATATTTATGTATGTGTTCTTTCCATTTTTTCCCATCAGTCTTACTGCAAAGTTCACTGATCTCCTTTTATTATTAATTGCCAACATTGTTAAGAGCGAAACACCAATTTATATGCTCTGTGAAAACAATCTGAAAAAATTTGTTTTTTTTAATTCATGTCACATTAGATTTCCTGTTAACGCTGAGGCATTGGCATTCTCCTGATTATTCTCTAATGGATATAATCCCTTGGCCAGCTCCATCAAGAATAGTTTAGTATGCATGCAATTCATTTATCAATTTGCTTTGTGGACATCAGTAGGACTGTATAAGCTGCAAGACATTTAGTTATTTTGAACTTTAAAGTTGGGCATTGTAACTTGCAAGGGATTTTTTTTTTAAAGTCTGCCAATTGTTTTGTTTTGTTTTGTTTTAAAAAAATGCTATCTTAGTAGGTAAGAATTTTTTGAAAGACCTTTTGTGGCACTCCTACTTATTTCTTAAATGGGAATTTGCTGAGGAACCACTCTTTTGGCACAGAAGTGCAGAATTGCACATTGTTTTCCACAGAACTTTCAGGAAATAACTGTATTTTTTTAATAATTCACCCAGAAATATAATTTATGGAAGACTTGGCATCAAACAGCACTGTGTTGCTGTTTTTTGTGTTTGGTTGGCAATTGCTGCAAATATGAACCATGCCTTTGGCCTCTGGATCTTCCAAGAATATTCTGTGGTGGAATTCATATAATACCAGACAAACCACTACTTTCCAATGCTGGATTATTTAAAATGTTTTGTCAATATATTGAACTACCATCGCGGTCTACTTGCAATGCTTCCTGAGTCCCATGTGGGCAGATTCTAGCTCAAGGTAAAAGCACCTTCAGACTTTGCAAAGAAACAATCCCATTTCAGTCTCTGACATGATCTCCAGATAAGAAAGAGGGTATGCCCACCTAGTTCATTAGTTCACTTAGCTCAGTATCAGCCAAATGACAGTGAGAACAATTAAACAATGGAACCACTAGCCTCCTGGAATTATGGATACTCCACTGCTGGAGGTTTTCAAGAGACGTATAGACAACCTTTTGTCTGTAATGGCATTGTGCAGAGCATTGGACTAGAAGACCACCAAGGTCCCTTCCAGTTCTATGATTCTGTTGGGATATTCATGAGCAGGAAGAGTCATGTGGTAACTCAGTCAGCCAATGTGAAGAAAGTGCTACTGAGTCTGTGCAAAAGGTATTGAGTTAGTTAGGAGCTGGATTTCCAGTCTCAGGTCTGTCTCTGTATCTCTCTGTAAGAAGTCTTCAATTGAGCTATGTTGCTGTAAAGAAGAATGTATGGTATTGTAAATATTTTGATATAAATATAAAGAAGTTATTTTGAATCAGCTAAATGCAGTCAACTGTGAGAGCTTCTGAATTATTTTTTCACCAATAGAGAAATTAAAATTCTCTAACAGATTCTACAGCAAACAGATGAATGGAGAACTTTCTTGGATCCCCCCTACCTGCCTGGAAGCTTCTCCAAGCATTAAGCTATGATCTATTATGAACTTTTAATTAAGTTTAGGATTCCCTGTCCAGACAACTTGTCTATATTTTGACCAGATGCAAGGCAACTTGATCAAGAGTAGGTGGTGATGCGGAACAAAATATTTTACAAGAAACAGTGCCTGCATAATTAGATATGAAGAGAGAGAAAAAACCAGTAAGCAAAGACAGATCCTCCTTGGGACTATGGCCAGAATAACATCCAGAAGGAAGCAGATGTGATGCAAAGATCAGTGCACGGGCCAAGTGTTACTGCCTAAGAGCATACTTGAATTTCTGTTGGGGAAAAAAAAGTGGAGCATTTTCACAGGCTCTGAAAATGTTACATGAGCAGCCATGTTAGCAGAACTGTGATACTGTACTACTTATATTGCAATGATAAACTTAGTTATGTACAGAATCAATAAAGAGGGGGCCAGTAGAGCCAAAAAATAGTGCCAAAATGAGAATCCATCTTGGAGGTGATGCCAGTTTTAGATGAAACATTTAAATTATGCATATGCGTTGATGTTGTAACCTCCATCACTCCCCACACTTTTGGCAAAAGTTAATGTAACAAGAGCAAAACAGATTACACATAGCCACGGATACAAGTTTGGGCTTATTGAAACATTGCACACCATCTAATTTACTGTTTCCATTCTGTGAGGAATTCCATTTTTCATTTTCCTTTCCCACATAAATGTTCCCTGAAGGTGCAAAGCTTGTAGAGATAAGCAGATGTAAAGGAATCCTGCAGCTCTTTTGTTTCCCACTGCCACATTCTGCCATTTGTTTCCTCAATACATTTGCAGGTTCCTTTGAGAAATATCAAGGATATATATATATATATATATATATATATATATATATATATATATATATATATATATATGTATGTATGTATGTATGTATGTATGTATGTATGTATGTATGTATGTATGTATGTATGTATGTATGTATGTATGTATGTATGTATGTATGTATGTATGTATGTATATATATATATTGATTTTCCTCTCTGCTGCGTCCAGCTCTTGTGGGGACAGAGCAGAAGAGGCTGACTGGGATGAAGAAAAAAAATATTGTGGCTCATCAGCCTGAATAACTCAAGAAGCAGCTCTTCTGTTGACTTCCACTACAATTTGGTGTGTCGGGTTGCAAGAATATCACATGCCTTAAGCAGATGGTCACAGGAATTTGGTCTCCCATAGTTAATTCTTAGCACTGTAATAATGAGGTTTTGCTTCCCAGAAGAAAGACAGATTCCATAAACTTACCCAATCAAAAAATAAAGAATGCATTCCTCCTCCTCCTCCTCTTCCTCCTCCTCTTTTTCCATTGTGATGAAGGAAGCCAGAGTTACTTGAGAGTGAGATGGGCAGCATATAAATTTAATAAACAAAGATAGAAGAAAGGAAAAAGAAATGTCAAAGCCCAACACAAAAACCTTACTGCAAACCCGTGAGTGGTTTATATTTTCTCTGGCCAAGCTATGCATCAGGAAAGAACTGGGTCGGAAGAACTGTTTTATTTTTATTTTCTAAAACCAACTTTGGCTTGTCACTCCCTTTTAAATTTTATTTCTCATTGACTCCCAAAGAGTTTAGCGATGGAGCAGGAGCAAATGAACGGTTGGTGCTACTTCTCTCTATGGCTGAAGAACCTTGCTAGAGAGGCTCTTTCTCCCCCAACCAAATCTTGCAGTCCGCTGCAGTCACCTGCCATACAGCCCAGATTAACAGAATAACAGAGTTGGAAGGGACCTTGCAGGTCTAGTCCAGGGGTCCCCAACCCCCTGGAGCCACGGCCTACTCAGAATTGGGCTGCATGAGTGGCTGACGGGCTGGCTTGCCAGTATCTTCTGCCCAGGTCTGAGACAGGGTCAATGGCTCAAGATCATGCAGACAGTTTTGTAGTTAAGGCAAGACTGGAACTCAGTTCTTGCCTGACTTCTAATCCAGCGCCTTAACTTAAGCCCTATATGGCTCTGGACCAAGATATTTACGGGACCGTCTTCTGCCGCATACTTCCCTACGACCAGTGAGAGCGCACAGGGTCGGCCTCCTCCGGGTCCCGTCAGCGAAACAATGCCGTCTGACGGGTCCTAGGGGGAGGGCCTTCTCTGTTGTGGCGCCCACCCTCTGGAACCAACTGCCCCTTGAAGTCCGCGTTTCTCCCACTCTCCCGGCCTTCCGAAGGAATCTTATCTCTGCCGGCAGGCCTGGGGATGATTGTGGATTGTGGTGTGATTGTTGAATATGTGTGGGGTGTTATTTTTAATTTTTTGTTGTTTGGATTTAGATTGACGTTGTTTTATGTATATGTTGTGAGCCGCTCCGAGTCTTCGGAGAGGAGCGGCATATAAATCCAAATAAATAAATAAATAAATAAACTATTGGGCCAATCAACTCTTATAGGTAATAGTAGGAGATGCTAATCTGGAATTATTCCATAGCTCCTGTTATGCTAATCCTTTAATCTAGTAGTTACTCTAGCTGTGACTTGGCAACATGTTTTATTATAGGCCTAGGAACGCCAAACTACTTTCCTACACATAAATCCCTTTCACATAGAGAGAAGCTCAATATTTTTGTAGCCCACTGAGAAAAATAACAAGATGAAAAATAACAAGATTCTACACAAACCATAATGACCCCAAGCTGATGACATTTACACAGTGATGTCTTCATATGAATGCTGCTCTTACATACTTTCATCCTGATGTCCGGCACAAATGCAAAAGTTGTGATGTTGGCACTATGACATTCTGCACATTCTTCATTTGCTTCCCTGGCCTGCCACTCATTCAATGGAGGGTGGCTTTTCTTAATTCTTTGTACAGAGACAAAGGAGTCAGGAGGTCAACTCTTACCTCAATACTGACAATAGGAAGGTGTCCAGTGCCACACTGATGGGGCAGCAAGGTAGTCTTGAGGAGTGTTTTCCAAACTTGGCAACTTTAAGACGTGTGGACTTCAACTCCTAGAATGCCCTGTTATGATCATGCTGTCTGGGGAATTCTGGGAATTGAAATCCACACATCTTAAAAGTTGCCAAATTGAAAAACATTGGGTTAGACCAGTGGTGTCGAACCTATGGCACGCGTACCAGAGGTGGCACTCGGAGCCCTCTCTGTGGGCACGTGTGCCATTGCCGCAGCCTCGCCTCCCCCTGAAACCCCCTCACCAGCAGCCTGCCTGGAGGAGAGTCTCCCCCAGGCATGGCCCACGTGGATCAGCCCAGCCAAGCACATGCAGCCGGGGCAAGACTCCGCCCTAGCGCCCCATCATGTGCAGATGATGCTGCAGGGTGTGGGCGTAGGGCGTGGCCGCCATGGCGCTGCAAGGCCACCTGGGCAATCTGTGGTGAGTGGCCCTGTAGGGGGAGGCGGAGCAGGGGGCAGAGCAGGGGGTAGAGTGGGGGCGGGCTGGGCAGTTTTTGGATACTCAGTCTCTAAAAGGTTCGCCATCACTGGGTTAGACAGTGAAAGCCCAGCTGTCTAGGAAAAGCCTCTTTGCTTTTCTGAATACCTTGAAGGCATCATTGTAATGTCCTTTATGTCAATATGAGGCCATTTCCTCAGCTATGGTACAACACTGGAAAAATTTCCTCTCATTTATAGGTCAGCCCATTAGTAGGCTTATATGTTTCCTGCTATGTAAATGATACTTGAGGACTACCGTCACAATTTTTACCTTTCTTACAAGGAAATGATTTTAGCATGAATGAATAGTTGGGTCTACTCTCAGTGTGCAAGACGTAACCTTCTGACAAGATGTTCTACTGCTTCCTAGCACAGGGAAACACGAAGGGCAGCATGACAGAATAAGTATGAGGGAACTTCAACTTCCCAAGGGCACTTTTACCTTACCTATGTCTTGAGCCAGTGGTGGCGAACCTATGGCACGCGTGCCAGAGGCGGCACTCAGAGCCCTCTCTGTGGGCACCCGTGTCGTTGCTCCAGCCCCGCCTCCCCTGTCACTAGCAGCCCCCCAGAGGAGAGTCACCCCTGAACGCGGCCCGTGCAGAGCAGCACAGCCAAGGACATGGCAGCTGGGCAGGGGGACAAGACTCCGCCGTCATGCCCTGTTGCACGCAGTTGATGCTGCAGGGCACGGGCAGAGCGGGGGCTGCCATGGCACTGCTGGGCCACCAGGGTGATCTGCGGCAGGCCGTGGAGGCAGTGGGTGGCCCTGTGGGCGGGCGCAGGGTGCAGAGAAAGAGTGGGGGGGGGGCAGGGCAGGCCTGGGTTTTGGAGACTCGGTCTCTAAAAGGTTCGCCATCACTGTCTTAAGCCCATGACTGAAGATATTGCATTCATTAATAATGAACCTGGCTCAGATGCATGTACTACCTGGTGTTCTAATGAAAAGGAAACTGGAGGTGGAGGAGGAGGAGGAGGAGGAGGAGGAGGAGGAGGAGGAGGAGGAGAAGGAGAAGGAGAAGAAGGAGGAGGAGGAGGAGGAGGAGGAGGGGGAGGAGGAAGAGGAAGAGGAGGAGGAGGAGAAGGAGAAGGAGAAGGAGGAGGAGAAGAAGAAGAAGAAGAAGAAGAAGAAGAAGAAGAAGAAGAAGAAGAAGAAGAAGAAGAAGAAGAAGAAGAAGAAGAAGAAGAAGAAGAAGAAGAAGAAGAAGAAGAAGAAATGTTTTTGAATATATCAACATCAAGGCTGGGAGTAATGATCTACTCCATAATTTCCCTTCAGTTGCATAATGTTGCCCAGATGTTCACAAGCACTTATAACTTATCATTCTTGCACAAGATGGATGAGAATAAATCAATAGGAAACTGCCTGGATGAATAAAAGCCTTAAAACCTGTTTTCAGGGGTGGGTGGGTGTAGGAAACCTCTGAAAGGAAAGCTAAGCTACAAGACTTGGGGACCACTTGAGTCTGTGAACTTCTGAGGGAGGATGCTAAACAGTCTGGGGAAAATTATTTGGTCTTTTTAAAGCAGAAGAAAAGTTTAGACATTCATTCACCCTTAATAATTCCCAACCCTTCTGCCAATTTAATTGTGGTCACACCCCTTTTTGTAGTGTGCCATCAACAGTAGGATTACCAGTGGCCATCCAGATTTAGGGAGCCCAAAAGAAAAATCTAGTTAAACTTGATGTGGACTCTGAACTAATCAAAAATTGTATATTTCTGGTTTAGCAGTATGTTTAATTATATTACATAAGCAAAATCTATCCTTCTATATCCCTTCTTAAAAAGAAATTCAAACCTGGAAACTTTTAGTTTACTATAGCTTAAAGGGTGACAGTAAAAATTACTATAGCCCTACATATCTGAATTTGCTAAACAACTAAAATCAAAGACCATTCAGAAGAAAACAAAACAAGTCAACAACCATGACTTAAAGAAGCCAAAACTTAGTTTGATCTAGAAATTTAGCAGGTTCTTCTTGCCTTACATAGTACTTCTTCACAAGGTTGTTGTATGGATAAAAGTTTGGGCCTGTATTTAAAAGTGAAGCAATTAAAATGCAATTAAATGAATCCCGGAACAGGAAAAAAAAATGGAATATAGCCCTTCTGTCCCTTGGGTGTATTTTGTCTTTCACGTTTAAAAAACAAACAAAAAACTTTTGTCTTCAGACCTATTACTTTCCTCCCCTGCGGTTTCAATCCGCTTAGCAGAGCCCGTGTTTCGGACGGCTCGTGTTTGGTTGATTTTTGTGACGGAGATTCTCAGCGATCGCATACGACAAGGCGGACCTCCGGCCGAGCTGTCCCCAACGCAGGGGTAGGCAACCTTGGCTCTTTTAGGACGGGTGGACTTCAACTCCCAGAATTCCTGAGCCAGCCTTGCTGGCTCAGGAATTCTGGGAGTTGAAGTCCACCCGTCCTAAAAGAGCCAAGGTTGCCTACCCCTGCCCCAACGGAACCCATCGCCGCTGCTGAGATCCGAGCGCCTGTTTCGAATCACGAAGATTGCAATGGCGCTACCGGCCAGTAGGAGGAGACAGAGGCAGCCCCGCGGAGGGGAGCGGGGACCGCGCTGAAGAGAAGGGGCGAGCAAAGACGGCACGGAGGCGAGGCTGGAGTTCTGCAAGTGGGGAAGTGCGGAGGAAGAGCGCGGTCTCTGCACCGGCCCGTCGGCGTCCAGTCCCAACCACCTTCTGCGGACACCGCGTCCTACCCTCCCTTTTGGCAGCTTTCAAGGCGCCCCTGGCCCTTGCGCCCACCGGCTCCATGGCTGCTTCGGCTTCGCGGACCTTCTTGCTCACCGTCGGGGCGCTCCTGGTCCTCTTCGTTGCCCTGCTCCACTCCGCCTCCCCAGGTACAGTTCGCCGGTTCGTTCTCTCGACGGCGCGCCCGCGGGCGCCCTGGTGGAGAGGGAGGGAACTCGGGAGACCCTGGGGTAGTTTGCAGAAGGGGTTGGGACGCCCTCCCCTCTCTCTCCCTCCCTCCCTCCCTCCCTCTCTCTCTCTCTCCCTCCCTCGACGGTTACATTCCTCAGCATGGCACCCCAGGGTGCGTGGGACTACAGCTCCCCAGTTGGCTATATTGGCAAAGGAAGACGGGAGTTTTAACTCTTGTGTATCTGGAGGGCCCGCGCTCAAGAGAATCGCAATGGAAGCCACTTCCTCACCGCAGGAATACCTTGCGGTGAGAAATGCCGCACTTCCCAATTCTTATCGCCTCTCTTGCCGCCCCCCCCCAATAACTCTTATCTCCACCTGCTTGGCGGTCTGTCAGCCAATTGGGCTTCCTGGCAGAGCAAACGTCTGCTAGCCTGGACTTTTTTTTTTTTTTTGCATCACACATAGATAGTTGAACATGCAAAAGTGATTGGCCAGCATTCCTTTTCTTTTAAAAGAGGATTGATGGAGCATGGGTCTCCACCAAAAAAATAATTTTTTTTTAAAGAAAACCTCATAGGAATGCAATGGAGCAAATGTTTATTTGTGTACATGGGATCACTGCTTAACACACAAACACACACACACACACACACACTTTTCCAAAGCTCTGATCTCCACCTTTATTGTCCTTCCACGGCTGTTTTGGTTGCACAGTTCCCACAGAGCCAGGAAACCTGAACCAGTTGTTCCTAAGTGTAAAGCAAACACAAAATGCATCTCTTCCAAGGAGCTCAGGGAAGCTTCTCAGTTGTTTGCAAGGCAAAGATTGCAATCCAGGGATAGCATTCCTACCAAATGCTGCAGGGTAGATTTGCAGTAATTATGCATAGGTTAACTCCAGAAGAGAAATGGTTAGTGATTGGAAATAAGATTTGGAGGGTGGGGGGGGGAATGAAACAGTGAGGAATGACTGAGGGAGAACTTGCCACGCATGCTGTTGGAGAGGATTTCCAGGGTCTGGATTATTTTTTCTCCTGCTCAGAATGTTTCCCACATCCACTTTTTATAAAAAAAAAAGTTTATTGGTAAATGTCATTTATTGGTAAATGTCATTGAAAAAAAATTGTCTAGAATCTGTAAAGATACTTCAGATTTGTGTTGGGAGTGTAACCAGCAAGAGAGATCTTTTATCATATATGCTGGATGTGCAAAAAAAAAAAAAAACCTAGGAAGTTTTGGATTCAATTACATTACATTAATTCAGAAGATTTTTAAGATTTATGTACAACTGAAACTAGAGGCTTTTCTTTTGGAACTGATCGATAAGCAGTTGGGAACTTCATGGAGCTTCATTTTATATATGGCTACTGCAACAAGACTATTATAAGCACAAAGGAGAAAAGATTTGATACTATCCACAATGGAGGAATGGAGGATGAAGATGATGGAACTTGCTGAGATGGCCAGATTGACAACTCTGATCAGAAAAAAAAAGATCTATTATCTAAGTTCAGTGCTGACTGGAAACCGCTACAGACTTTGTGTGAAACGTGGGGGGGGGGATGAAATTGTGACATATGGTTTTAATGACTAGAAAAAAAATAGATGGTAGAAAAAGTGTAAGTCATGTTGTAACCATGAGTAAAAAGTTAATATATCTGTAACTATTATAAAAAAAAATCAAAAGTCTATTCTTCCTTCCTTCTTTCTTTCTCTCCCTCCCTTTTGGCTTTCTCTTTTCCTCTTTTTTTCCCTCTATTCTAAATATTCTTGCTAGATTTTAATCTTTTTTTAAATAAAATTATGTGTATAAGAAAAGAATGTTCCCCACCTCCCACTCCTTTTTTTGCTTTTACTTTTGGTCCTTTTGATCTGTGTTTAAAAAAAAGCATGTACTTTTTTCTCTTATAGGAAGGGCAGAAATGGTAAGTAGCTGAATATGCCCATACAAGTTGAGCTTGGGAGTAAAGTACAGGAATTCCTAGTGCATATTTGCCCACAGGGCCAGCTCCTCGCCATAATATGATGATAGGATTGTTAACGTAGGGACTAAATCCTAAATTAGCAAATCCGTTTAAAATCAAAGAAACATCAATCTGAGAAAATACAGTATAAGTTCATAATGTCAAGTTGGAAAGTTGAAACAAAAACAAGTGCGCCTTACTGAGAGGTTTCTCCTCTCCCAGGTTTTGAATATCAGCTATTTCATGGTATTTAAAAAAAACCCCGCATTGTGAAGTATCTTTCATCAGGCGTACATTGTGTCAATACTGTGGTTGTTTCCAGCAAGATGCCTTAGTTTATAAAGATGGGTGTGGCAACTCCTGAAGAGTTCCCACTGCATTTTTCAGCTCTTCTTTTGGAGAGAAAAAAACAACTTTGCAGGACAGTGGTTTCCAGGAAGTGTCTGTTGGAATACTTTAGTCTAACACAATATGGAACTCTACAAAGACTTTACATTAAAGTATCTGCAACTCACTCAGAGGTCACTTATTGGTTCTCTGAACAGTTCCTGATGATCTAATCCAGCGGTTCTCAACCTGTGGGTCGCGACCCCATTTGGGGTCGAACGACCGTTTCACGGGGGTCGCCAAACACCGCAGTCCGCCATTTTCCCTTGGCTGTCGTGTGTGCGCCACGCATGCGCAATTCGGCCCGTCACGCCGCGCATGCGCAGTTTGACCCGTTGCGCGCCATGCATGCGCGGTTCGGCACATCGCGCCGCGCATGCGTGGTTCGACCCGCCGTGCACGCGTCGCACCGCACATGCACGGTTCGGCCCGTTGTGCCACGCATGCGCGGTTCAGCCCGCCGTGCATGCGCGGTTTGGCCCACCCAATCACGACTTTTTTTCCATTGCTGGCAATGGGATGGGCGAGCTTTCTGCATGATGCATCCTGCCCATGGGCCGTTAGTTTGACCCCCCTGATCTAGATCCAGCATATGAATAGGTGAGAAACCAGACCTGCCAATCAATAAGAGAACCAGAACTGCTCAGAATTCAAACATAGCACCAAACGAACAACCCATCGCACGACCAACTGACCACACTGGCACACATTTATAAGCTAAGGAGAATAGGACAAGAAAATCCTGCTGATGATGTTACCTGGTTTGGAAACAAAACATTCAGAAATTATATTGAAACAAGCTTGGAGAACAAACCACAGCCAAAATTATCATTTCCAGTTAGCATGGCTAAGCATCGTTCTCAATATGAGATTAAGAAATACATCTCTGGAAAGCAGCTGGTGAGGAAAGCTGCAGTAGACCAGCTGCTTCTCAACCCTGCCAATTTTAAGATGGTGGAGGAAAGTTGCAACAGACCAGACCAGTGTGGATTTCAGTTCCCCAGATTCTCTAGGCCAGGGGTTCTCAATCTTGGCCACTTTAAGACTTGTGGACTTCAACTCCCAGAATTCTGGGAGTTGAAGTCCACAAGTCTTAAAGTGGCCAAGATTGAGAACCCCTGCTCTAGGCAGCATTTGGGAATTCTGAGAGTTGAAGTCCATAGACCTGAAAGTTACCTAGGTTGCTGTGGATAAATCCTTTATTGAATATCTGTCCTTGATTTGCTTGAAGGTAAAGTTAATGAGTGAAATACAGGTAGTCCTCAACTTACAACTGGTTGCTTAGAGACTGTTCAAAGTTATGACAGACACCCCCCCCAAAGTATTTATAGCCCAGATTCAAAGTTCTGATAGCCACCTTGCTGGTCACATGACCACATTTTATGTGCTTGGCCACAGGCCTGCATTTATGGCCACTTACGATCATGTGACCAAGGTTTATGATATATTTGCCAGAAACAGGTGTTTACAATGGGCTTACCTAACAACCACTGCAAAAAAGTGCCACAAAATTGGGCTTGGCCATGTAATGACCCATTTAACGACCATAGTTGCAGTCTCAATCATGGTTGTAATTTGAGAATACCTGTAGTTTTGAAAAAGGGATTAAATCCTTGACCACTTTTTCTTTAAAAATGGTTTGTTTTCTTTCTTTCCGAAAAATATGAAAGTTTGCCAACTGTTGTAATGAAGCATTCCTTTAATGAATAATTGCCCTATTAAAAGTTATGAATGAAATAATTTTCAGAAAAAAAAATACAGCTTATTTTATTTTGGGATAGTGCAGGCCATAGTGAAAGGTTCCAAATGCTGGCATGCATTGACATGAGGGAAAAGAGAATTTTATAATAACATTTTTTTCATAGCACTTTCCATAACTATTGCATGTATTATTGTTGTTGTTGTTATTATTATTGATCATCGCATAGTCAGCCAGATGTTCAGACCGGATTTGGAATTTTTGTCTACCTATCGAGTCCTTACCAAGGACCTGGGATAGGCAGATGTGGATGTTTGATGGTATTACAGATATCGTCGCAGGATGGAAGCAGTTCCTAGTAAGGCCACCTTTTGCAATTGACTAATGGCGAATTTGTTAATGTCAGTGGTGTTCAAGTGGTGCTCCAGTTGTTTTGGTATTGCACCCAAGGCGCATATTATTATTATTATTATTATTATTATTATTATTATTATTATTATTATTATTATTATTACTATTATTATTACTATTACTATTATTATTATTATTATTATTATTATTATTATTATTATTATATTAGCATTAGTATTACTGTTTACTGTTTCTAAAAAAGGGAAAAATAAAACATTGGACTATCTGATTGTCCATCCAAGTGGCAGCCCTATCCCAGTGTTTCTCAAACTTCAGTAACTTTAAGAGGTGTCGACTTTATGCTGTCTGGGGAATTTTGTGAGGTGAAAAATCTACTCATCTTAAAGTTGCCAAGTGTGGAAAAACCCTGCCCTGACCTATTTTGTTTGATTTTGGAAAGCTAAGGAGGGTCAGGAAATCCAAGGACTGTAAACTGTACTGAGAAAATCAGAGCAAAGCAACATAAAACAAGATTATGACTATGGATCGTGCCCGCTCTATTAGAGGCCCAATTCCAGTGGCACTGATTGTTTAGCACTTCATGACCTACTGACCACAAGGGAGCAGTAGGGGACAGATAGAGAGTTAATGATTCACTCTGTGTCTCCTCTGTGTCTTTCACCCTGCTTGTTTTAACAGATGGCTAATCTCAGAAAAAGAGGAAGTAAAGACGAAGTAACTCCTGCAAGAGAGTGACTTTGATACTGGTTCCTGGCAACTGCCTGGACTAGTCCTTGCACTTTTCTTGGTAAAATTTCTGATATAGTTTGCTCTTGCCTCCTTCCTAAGGCTGAGAGAGAGTGGCTAACTCCAGGTCATCCAGCTGGTTTCATACCTAAAGTGGGACTAGAACTCACAGTCTCCTGGTTTCAAGCCTAAAGCAGGACTAGAACTCACAGTCTCCTGGTTTCAAGCCTGGTGTCTTAACTGCTACTTAACCTGGCTTTCCAAATGATATTACATAATTACATAATCTTCAATCCTTGTGTTCTTTGCAAGACTTTAAGAAGGTAGATCCTAGCTAAATCTGTTAAATTTAGCAAACTACCCTGTGAAAAAATATAAAGGTCAGAAAAAGTCGTCTTCTGGATTGACTTAATTCAGGTACCTTCCCAATCTGTCCAAAATGGAGCAGCATTTCTGCCAATTAACACGCATCCTACTTCTGAAGCTTCACTAGAATTTGGAAGGAGGTATAGTTGGGCGATCTTTGAATAAGAACCATTCAAGAGCTTGAAGAGGGAAACACCAGAAGAGATTTTTGATTGAAAAATTTAATTACTAATCTTAGTGAATGGGTTTTTCTCTTTGTGAAAAAGAAAACAAAAGTAGCTCTGGATAAGTCTGCTAGACAATGTTGTTACTGAAGCCAGAAGCAGAATATTGAAAGGGTCTTAATGTAACATTGGATTCTTATTATGGAAAATGGAAATGTTCTGCTTCTGCTACTATTTACTCTATTTCTATACTCTATTCATGTCCTATATTGTAATTTCCATGACTTTGGAGTTAATTGACTATAAAATACAGCAAAACAAAGAATCCTTTAGCCAGCTTTAGATTCATCTTTTTCCAGCTTTAAATATCATCCCAAAATTGCAATGCTTCTTGTCTGTAATGTACACAATTTTTTATTTTCATATTTTTAAAAAAAAAAGATAGGAGAGAAATCAGTAATGCCACTGTCCTTTGTCCAACCACATCATGATTTTTTTATTTGCTGTACAGCACGTAAAAGCCTTGGTATCGAAACTGGGCAAATGGAGAAGCTATTCAAAATTTGGGAAAAAATCATTTTTTCTAGTACATAAATATGTTCAAAATTTATTTTGATGGGTACTTAAAAGCCTAACTTACATTTTTGTTTCAACTTATGACTTTGGTGATGGCAATGAAGTTAAATTGATTCCAGATTAGGGGATGGCATAAAGCCAGCCTGGCCTAATCAAAAAGCTAAGCGGAATCAGACCAGGGCAATGCTTGGATGGAAGACCATGAGGAAATACTAGGATTATAAATTTGATTGAGACAATTATATAAAGTCAAGCATGACTCAGATGAAGGGTAACATGGAAGGTGATGGGTTCTCCTTTACTGAATATAGTTAATGGAGGTGGGATGGTTTTCTACCACAGATGCCATCAGTGGAATCCCACACTGGGCAAGAGATTAAACTAGATCTCCAAGAGATTAAACTAGATGATTAAATTAGATCTCTTACATTCTGCAGTTCTGTGATTCTGTCCTTAACAGTGGGTAATCTGAGGCCTCTGTCTCAGGCAGGCCTTGGTCCTCTTTTTAAAAGTCCCAACTATGCAAATGTCTTACTAAGGCCATGGTCTCCTCAGAGTTTTCACTTCATAAATGACCAGGTTCAAATTATCCATGGTGGCCACATTAAGTGAAGACCTAGATCTGTGGAGAAGGTTCTAACACTGCAAAAAATGGAAGGAAAGAGAAGAGGATGTCAATCCATAAGGTAGATAGATTCAGTGACAGTCGTCACAAGTGCACTGTTGAACACTTGAAAGATCAGGTTAGGAACAGATTCTCAGGAAGGAAATTTATCCATGTGGTCATGAGAAGTTGAAAACAACTTAATAGCACATAATCACTCAACCAAAATCACAGTATATTTATTTCTCCTTTCCTTCAAAAAAACAAACAAAACAAAAACAGTCTTTCTTGTTTATTATGAAAAACTCCAGAATATAACCTTACGTTCAGTGGATAATATCTGTGATTTTCTTAAAATATTTTATATCTAAGAAATTTACTTTTATCTTGAAAACTTAACACAAAATATTAGTTAGCTTTTGAAGACATCAAAACTGCTTTGTGAAAAACAGTTTTCATAAGTCTCATATTTGTAAATAAATAAATGCTTAAATGTAAATACATAAAATATTGAATGAAGTATTTAATAGGGTGCTTTTTTAAAAAAATTATATACTGTGAAATATAACTGCCTTATTGGGTAAAACATGCACCAAAATGCAATAACATTCAAGCATTGTGAAAATAACTTCAGGTTTTTTATATTAAAACTAAAACTTGGCTTTAAGGAAACAACTTTCAAAACTGTCTCTGTAAAACTGATGAGTGGCTACTGTAAGTGGCAATACAGAAAAGAACAAAATGCACTCAACTTACATTTTACAAAAATAAAAAATGTGTTTTTTAATAATTTGCCTGTTTTGATATTTTATAGTTTGGACTTTGGCAAAGGAGGATGTTTCCTAATCCCTAGAAAAGATGCATCCGATCTTGCTGATTTATTGGTCGTGTTTACTATTAAAAATACAACTAACAAGAATGTTAGATTTCTTCATCAAGTGCATGTAAAAGCTTGAGTATGTCTTCCTTGACATTTTTTCAGATTTCTGAAAGAATGTTGGCAAGAACCAGTGGAAAATTGAACTTGCACAGTAGAGATGGAGTGGAAAACCTTTCTATAAACAGGAATCTTTCTTAGGTGGGCAAAAAATGTCTTCTTGTAACACAAAGTGGAAGAATATTTTGTAGTGTTGAAGGAAAAGTCTTCATCATGGTTCAGTTCAAGCCGGGAATAAACAACATGGCGACTGCTTTAGAAAGAAGGTTGCAGAGGAGAGCCAGACAGAAAGATGGCTCTGGAAGAAAAGAGAGAGAGCACATGTAGGGAGTGGGTTTTATACCTTCTTGAGCCTTTTGTTTGGAGTTGTTCCTGTGGCATGAACTTTGACCTGAGTCTGAGTGTGCCTTTCTGGTATTCTGATGGTGGTGGATTAATCCTATTATGTCCCAAAGGTCAATCCTGCTTCCCTGGGGCTGATGACTCTTAGATTTTTGCTGTGAGGGATTGTTGATTCTAGGGATCTTTCTTCCTAATCTCAGTTTCCTGACTCCAGTCTTTCTGACAAGATTATCATATCTGCAATTCTGCAGACTTGGTTTCTATTTGGGACAGAGAGACTTGGGGGTGGTTGGTTTCTGCTTTTAAAATCCTTTAGGGAAATATATTCTGCCTTTTAAATATTTCCAAAAATATTTCTTTGTCGGGGGGTGGAGGGTTGACTTCCCACAGTAGTCAGGTCTCATTATCATAACCCAACATGGTCATGAGGCTTCTGTAAAATCTGCAATGGCGCATCCTTGATGGATAAAAGGCTCTGATATTAATTTGTCCTTTTGAATTCCAAAGTTAGACTTTTGTCCATTAATTCAGGGGTCCTCAACTTTGGCAACTTTAATGCTTGTGGACTTCAACTCCCAAAATTCCTCAGCTAGCTTTGCTGGCTGAGGAATTCTGGGAGTTGAAGTCCCCAAGTTTTAAAGTTGCCAAGGTTGAGGACCTCTGCATTAATTGTTTTGGGTAAAGTCTTAAAGAACAATGTTAATTTTCTTCTAAAAGGACTTGAAAGAAAACATCTTATAATTAACTTTGCTTCACACACTGGAATGTGTGTTACTTAACACACAGTATTATGCCTCTTTCTCTCACAACAGCAACCTTGTGTGGTGAGTTGTGCTAAGTGGAAAACTTAAAGTGTGGATATATATCTTTCATTCGAATGAAAAGCTATCAGACACAGAAATGCATAAAAGTGTGGATGCATTCTTTGATCATTGTTATTTCATTGTATCCAGCTTTTTATTTCTTTTTCCCTATTTCACTGAAAAATAAATTTAAATTTATATTTTAGTAGTTCATCTTACAGTGGTGATCCCATTTCAAAATGTTGCAGGGAATGAGTCATAATATAGGTTTACATGGAGAGGATTAAAGTTAAGCTCAGGTCTAACAAAACCGAGTGGCAATGGGTCCTTCCAGATCCAGGGACTTTTCTGACTCTAGTTCTAAATGGGGTTGCACTTCTCTAAATAACACTAATATGTCATATGAGGATCCTCGAGAACTCTTAGCTCTTTCTGAAAGAGCAAATGATAGCTCAGTCAGTGTCCATTTACCAGCCTAGACCAGACTTGATACAGAGAGACAAGCTTTTTGAGCTTCTATCCAAAATCCATGTGCAAAATAAATGGATGGATTATAGAATGTACAAAATGAATTTCAAGACATACTAAACTTGACTTACCAAGGAAAAGTTTCATCTAGCTTCAAATGCGTGTTGGACATCTGGAATTTTTCAGCTACTGTTAGTATTACGTCACAAATATATGCTGTAAAGTTCTGGAATCAATAAAAACTTACGAACCAGAAGGAGTTATCAGCACTTAAAAGATATGAGAGCCATTTGGATGTATTGATTAAGGCACCAGGCTAGAAACCAGAGGCCATGAGTTTTAGTCTCAATTTAGGTTACTCTCAGCTCTAGGAAGATGATATGGGCAAGTCCCTTCTGAAATCTCCCCTGTAAAATCTCAGAAGCTTAGCCAGGCAGTTGCCAGAATTGAAGTCTGACTTGAAGAGGGGAAAAAAGATAGAAAGCAAGAAATGTAATTACTGTAATTCATGGACTGAAAGTTCTATTATACCAAACAAAATATTTCTCTGTCAGCTTTGGGCCTAGTAACTAGTAACAGGGAAGAAATTCCTTTCACCCATTTTTTTTACCCTAATTTGAATTACTGTGACTTGTACCCTAATTTAAATTACTGTGACAAATGGAATATAGTTATTCTTTGAATCATAAACTGATCCAAATATGTATGGCTTTCCTTACTGTTTTGGAGTCAGCAACAGGCTCAAAAATACCATGCAAAACCATGTCTATAAAGAAACATTGAATGCAAAATAATATACAATAAATGTTGCCAACAAAGCATGTGTTATTAGAGGTGAAATTTTGTGCTATTTAAAATTGCAGGCAGGTGTGGAAATTGGATGTCACTGATTTATGAGTGAATTCATACTTGATTGACACGAGTTAGTGGTTACCTACTAAGAAGGCCACAGTCCCCTCCATTGCAAGGCCCTGTCATTTCTATTATTACTACTACAGTTGATCACACAGTCAATGAGATGTTTTAACTAGATTTGGCATTTTTGTCCATCTATTGAGTCCTTCTCAAGGATCCGGGCTAGGCAGAGATTGCTTAATAATACTAAATGTATCACCACAGGTTGTAAGCTGTTCCAAGTAAAACTGCCTGTTGAAAGTGATTGATGGTTATTTTGTCAGTGCCTATGGTGTTCAGGTGTTGCTCCAGAAGTTTTGGAATTGCATCCAAGGTGCCTGTTACTATTAGTACTAACTTTGCTTATTTTGCCACGATCATTCTATTTCTGTTTGCAGTTGTTTATATTTTATGATTCCTCCCCCCAGTTCTTTCTCTTCTCTTCTGCTGTCTCCAGGTATTGCAATGTCCACTCTCCACAATTTCTTTTGTCTTTCTATCAACAATTGTTAAGTGTGAGGTGTTGTGTAGCAGATGCTTCTCTGTTTGAATTCTAAAGTCCCAAAGAATTTAGCTTCTTCATTTTCTCTTACTTCGTCTATTTTGTGGCCCCCCAGTTCTTGCTTGCAGGCAAATGGTATTTCTTGCAAATATTCCAGTGCATCATTGTTGCTACTTTGTCATGCTGTTGTTTGTAGTCGGTTTGTGTGATCTTGCAGTAGCTAACTAGGTTCTTCAGCTTCTTTGCAGAGGCAACATTTGCTGTCTGTACTCTCTTCTCAATCCTGGCTTTCCATGCATTTGTTCTTAAGATTTAATCTTGTGCAGCCAAAATTAGCTCCTCTGTCTCTTTCATCAGCTACCCCGCTCTTAACTCTTGCCAGGTCTTGTTGTTATCTGCCTTGCCTGCTAGCTTTTGGCTATGTAACTGGCCATGCAATACTTTGTTTTACCATGTCTCTTCTATCTGGTCTTTCTTATAGGCCAACTTGGTCTCTTTGGTATTCAGTAAACCTTCATTACTAATTCATCTTCATACTTTATACAACAAGAGAGCAAAATAGAATCTAGACCTGTGTTGAAAGCTGGGAAGATCAGAACGAACATAGAATGGTCTTCCTATTATCTAAGATCACCTTCATGGCTACAGCCAACTGGCTCTGGGTTCCTTTATGGTAGAGGTCCCCAACCTTTTGGGCATCAGGGACCCATTCCGTGGAGAAAGGTTTTTTCGCGGACTGGAGGGGGCGTGGTTTTATGTGCTGCCTGCATCCTGTGGATGGGGCTTTGCTTGTTTGTGTGGACTGGTTGCTGGCATGCCGTGGCCCAGTACTGGTCTACAGACCAGAGGTTGGGGACCCCTGCTCTATGGCACTTCATCTTTTCCTCACATAGCTCTTAGTGCTAGAGCACCTGAGATGCATGAAGTATCTACTTCAGAGCTCTGAAACGCACACCAGGATGAGAAGATATAATTCCATAAAGAAGGCCCAGCAGCATAGGAGCAGCATGTTCTTCTGGCTGTGAAGCTAAAATCAGAAAAGGATCTAATTCTCAGGGAATGCCTGGTGATATACTTATCTTCGCATGATATGTCCTGATTTTTAGCAGGAATCATGTGAGTAGCGATGTTGGATTTTTTAACGGCTCTCGTGATATCTTCTTCAGATGTGTGACACCTTTACTGCATGAAGGTTTCCATAAAAGGGCTCCCCCCCCAGCATTTGGTTTTAGCTATCAGTTCCAAAATGAAAGTTTCCAAGATTCTTCAAGGGGAGACATGAAAATTATAAATCTGTGCTTTTTTTAGTCTACAAGATTAGCCTGCTTTTTAAAACAGATTATCTCATCTATTTTTGTGGAATTATTCTGTGTGGGCCTATTTCATCAGTATTTACTCTATTTATGCATTTGCATTAATAGTGTAAGATATTCTACATCCTTTCTGATCTTTCCATCTTTCACCGCAAGTCTTCATTCAGTTTTGTTTTCTTGTCACATAAAATATTTCTACTTTTGAAAACATGGTGGTCTCTGTGAATCAACAACCATTGGAAGGTGGTTAGATTGGCTTTCTAATTTGCTAGCCCTACAGTTTTTCTGAGTACTGGGAAAACTGGGAGATCTAAGAACCCATTGGATGAAATTCTTGAGCTGGCAGACCTTTCAATATAATGACTAAATAGCTGTGGTATGGCTGTTGAGTGATTTAGGTTTTTAAGAAAGAAGGTATAATTGCTCATTTAAAAAAAAAAACTTTTGGAGAAACAGATGTAGAAGTGTGGTTTATAAATAAAAGCTGGAATAAATCCCTTTTCTGTATAAAATAGAGATATTTTTGACCCAGAATACCCTCAATACATTAACAATTTATAGTACTACCCTGCAATTACTGTGGCACTATAAACTGTGTCTGCATTAGGCATATATCTCCAAAGTAGTGGATAGATGGTGCTAGAAATCTATAATGTAGATAGTCTCAGGTTCTTCAGAGATCCAGTGATATGTCTGTTAAGTGACCTTAAATTACTCAGCGTTGATCCATTTCTTCTATACTAAAATTCTTCTTCTATTGGCACATGTTTACTTAAGGATACATGCCACTGCATACCATGGGATTAGTGCTATTTCATAGCATTTCAGTTTTAAGTCATTCTCTTTTTCTTAGCTTCGAACCTATACTTTTGTTAATATTGTGGTGATTTCCTCTGAGGTTGGTACAGGACAGAGAAAACATTGAATGTTGACTAAAGAGATCCAGGTTCATATCCCTGTTCAGTCAGAAAGGCAAGAATGTAACAACAACAACAACAACAACAACAACAACAATAATAATAATAATAATAATAATAAAGTTGGAAGGTACCTTGGAGGTCATCTAGTCCAACCCCCTGCTCAGGCAAGAAACCCTATACCATTTCGGACAAATGGCTGTCCAGTCTCTTCTTAAAAACTTCCAGTGTTGGAGCATTCACTGCTTCTGGAGGCAGGTTGTTCCACTGGTTAATTGTTCTCACTGTCAGGAAGTTTCTCCTTAGTTCTAGGTTGCTTCTCTCCTTGATTAGTTTCCATCCGTTGCTTCTTGTTCTGCCTTCAGGTGCTTTGGAAAATAGCTTGACTCCCTCTTCTTTGTGGCAGCCCCTGAGATATTGGAACACTGCTATCATATCCCCCCCTCGTCCTTCTCTTTGTTAAACTAGACATACCCAATTCCAGCAACCGTTCCTTATATGTTTTAGCCTCCAGTCCCCAAATCATCTTTGTTGCTCTTCTATGTACTCTTTCTAGAATCTCAACATATTTTTTACATCGTGGTGACCAAAACTGGATGCAGTATTCCAAGTGTGGCCTTACCAAGGCATTGTAAAGTAGTATTAATACTTCATGTGATCTTGATTCTATCCCTCTGTTAATGCAGCCTAGCACTGTGTTGGCTTTTTTGGCAGCTGCAGCACACTGCTGGCTCATATTTAAGTGATTGTCCACTAGGACTCCGATATCCCTCTCACAGTTACTACTATTGAGCAAGGTACCCCCTATACTATACCTGTACAGTTGGTTTTTCTTGCCTAAATGTAGAACCTTACTTTTTTCACCA
The DNA here is from genome assembly GCA_034064705.1 of Bothrops alternatus. NCBI lineage: Eukaryota > Metazoa > Chordata > Lepidosauria > Squamata > Viperidae > Bothrops > Bothrops alternatus. Next base: position 9,885,783 of record JARGCV010000023.1, read on the forward strand.
TTGAATTTCATTTTGTTAGATAGCGCCCAGTGTTCAAGGCATTTTATGGATCTGGAGATCTTTGGTGCATAACAAGAACTTTCTAAGCTTTCTTTGCTATTTCATAACCTAGCATAATGCTATTGATATATAGTGAATTGGTAATGAAATTCAGTTTGCTGACTGAAGTGGAACAGAAATGGTACACTGCCCCATTACTGGGTTTAACATTTTTCAAAGATCTTTCTGTACATTCATATTCAGTTCCTGTTTTCATTTTTCCCTCTAAAATGAGGTTGGTTCAGCAAGATACATTCTCAAAGATTTGTTCATAGCTCTGCAGGATTGTCTGGGATGCTACACACCCTCTTCATGATCTCTTTTCCTTGTTACCTTCTGGGAAGAAGCTTCGTGGTATCCAAAGTAGAACATTTAGATTCGGTCATCTCTGCAGCAATAATGAAGCTTATTTTTCAGAAGCAGTTTCTGGACAAACAAGGTCGAAGCTGTAAAGATTTGATAGTTCAGGAAACAGAGATGTAGTACAACAATCTGCCACCTGAACTTTCAAAAGGGAAGAATCCTAGTGGTGCAGCCTATGGAAACTGTAGCAAGCAGTTCAGGACCCACTGATGTTTCCTATTCACGGTATAAAGGCAAACTGCTAAGAGTTACTCATGCCCTATTTTACTCCCTAATGGACTACTGTAACATGCTCTGTGTGGAGCTGCCCTTGAATTCTGAAGCTTCAACTGATGCAAAATGCAGCAGTGCAGATAGTTATGTGTGCCCCTAGAATGGCACATGTTACACTTCTGTTCTCTGAGTGGTGGTTGCTTCTTGTTCCAATTCAGGGTGCTGTTTTTAACCTGTAAAACCATACATGGATTGGAGCCGGTGTATTTGAAGGACTACCTTTCCCCGATCACATCTATTGATCCCATCAGGTCAGACAGGAGGGACAGGTTACAGTTCTTGTCAGCAAAGGAGTTCCATCTTACCCAGAAGCAGAGCCTTCTCTGCTGTGGCACCTGCACTTTGGAACACCATTCCCCCTCTCCTGAGGTGAGGAGGCCCTGATTCTAGCCCTAATTCTATTGACCTTCTAGAAAATTCTTAAAATGTGACCTGGGAATCCCTTGGAAACAGGGAGCCTATGAGATATTATGAGTCTTTCAAACACTCCCCACCCCCCACCCCTATGGTGTTATTGATATTTAATTGGTTTTAGTGGCTATTTAAGATATGCTTTCATTATTTTGTTTTCTAGATGTCTCCCAGAGTCACATTTATGACACGGATAGCTATATACATTTGATAGATAAATAAACTTGTGTCCTTTATAAATCTGGCCAATATGGCAAACCCACCCCCCACTATATTAAAAAAACCCAATCATACTGGCATTAATTAGTATCTTAGTTCTACTGAAGAGAGAGGCAACACAAGGTACACTGCAGAACAGGTGACATTCTACCCTACTTCTCACCTTAACATCTGTCTTTTGAGGCAGCTGTTTTACTAATGATAGGGTTACCTTTTTGTTATATGATGTTGATGAGATAGATATCATCGGTGAATGTCTAGAGCTAATCCTCAGTAAGAAAGAATAATTCTGTTCATGTTGGTTTCCCTAATTTCTTAACTTACTGACTTCCAGTTTAGTTTGCAAATTTGGCCGAAAAAGCTTGCATCATTATTCATATTGATGCTCTGATATGCATAGCAATTCGATTGCTGGAAATTCATATTTTTATATTTGTTCTAATGTGGGTATTTTTGTTAAATCATTTTTTCTATATGAAAATACATTGCTTTTCCAATTTTTGGACTTTGAAGAAGCAGGATAGAAAGAGTATTGGCATTTTTGAGATTTGGTATTGAAGAAGACTCCCGAGAATATCATAGATAGCCAAGAAAAATAAACAAATGGATCATTGAAAAAGTCAACTCAGAGTTTGCACTCAAAGCACAAATGAGCAGGCTGAAATTATTCTACTTTGGATGCATTATGCCTAGTTCTCTACAGCAGTCTGTAATGCTGGAAAAAGTGGAAGAGAAGAAGTTGATGGACTTTGTTACAGTGGTGATGGCTGCACCACTGGAAGACCTAAAGGACCTAGCTAGGGATATATTGTCATGAAGAAAATCTGTGTTGCTAAGAGTCAACACCAAGTTGTTGGCAGAGCACTATATTTTCAGGTATGCTTTCCCTGAATGCATGTTTTAAGTTTTCAAACATTTTGGAAAGTTCTGAGTATAGATTTCAGCTTATATGTGCATTCCAAATTGTTCTACATATTTAGATAATATTTTTCCTAAAGATTCTGCTCAGCCAAATTTTTCTTCCATCTTTACTTCTGGAAACTTCTAATTTCATTTCATAATTTGTTTCTCTTTCCTCTTTCTCATGTAGTGACTGAGTCAAAGGCTTAGACCCAGGAGATGATGCAGGTCAGAGAGAGACAGAAACCAGAATTTACCACAATCAGAATAGTACTGGAAGGGACCTTTGAGGTCTTCTAGTCCAGCCCCTTGCTTAAGCAGGAGAACCTATACCATTTCAGACAAGTGTCTGTCCGATCTGTTCTTAAAAACCTCCAGTGATGAAGCACCCACAATTTCTGTGGCAAGCAGTTCCAGTGCTTAATTGTTCTCACTGTTAGGAAGTTTCTCCTTAACCCCAGGCTGCTTCTTTCCTTGATTAGTTTTCACCCATCAGTTTCCATTGGTGCTTTGGAAAATAAGTTGACCCCCTCTTCCTTGTGCCAATCTGTCAAATACTGGAATACTGCTATCATGACAATCCTAGTCTTTCTTTTCTCTTGACTGGCCATACCCAATTCCTGCAACTGTTCTTCATATGTTTTTGTCTCCAGGCCTTTAATCATCTTAGTTGCTCTTCTTTGCACTTTTCCCAAAGTTTCAACATCTTTTTTGTAACATGATAGTATTCCAGTTATGGCCTTACTACTAAGGCTTTATAAAGCGGTAATAATACTTCACATGATTTTGATTCCATGCCTCTATTTATACAGCCAAGGATTTGTACAGTATTAGCTTTTTTGGCTGCTGCTGCACACTGCTGGCTCATATTTAAGTGATCATCCACTAGGACTCCAAGATCCCTCTCACAATTACTGTTTTTGAGCCATGTTTCGCCTTATTTGTACCTTTGGCTTTTCCTGCCTATGTGTAAAACCTTGCTTTTCTTTACATTAAATGTTATTTTTTGGGATAGGGCCCATGGTTCAAGTCTGTCAAGATCTTTTTGGATCCTGAGCTTGTCTTCTGGGGTGTTGGCTATTTCTGCCAGCTTAGTGTCATCTGCAAATTTGATGAGTTCCCCTTCTATTCCCTCATCTAAGTCATTTATGAAGATATTGAAGAGTACTGGGCCTAAGACAGAACCTTGTGGTACCCCACTACTTACTTCCCTCCATGTAGCTGTAGTGCCATGTCTTCTCCCATCTATCAAACAGCTTATTCCATGGTTCATTGGGGTGGGTAGAAATAGGTGCTGCCATGTTTTGGAAACCAGACTGACAGGCAAATGCAGTGGGCAATAAATCTACACGGAATAATTCATATTAAGACCTCCATAGAATGTTTCATATTGCTCTCCCTTTTTAAAAGCCTGCAAAGAGAACTAGGATAGAGAAGCAAATCCTTGTCTATAGCCACATTTATTTTAAATGGATATACTTTCCATATGGCTTTTTGGCTGCTTTAGTTTTTCTCATGCCCTCTGTCCCATGAAGAGTCTTTATACCAATTCCAGTTGGAAAAGGGTATCTATAACTGGTGCAGAAGAAGCTGATTGATTGCAGACTTCCTTCCTGCCAAACAGACCAGCAGAAGTTCAATTAAATTATGTGGCCAGTAGCAATGTATTCAGTCTTTGTCAAGGATCAGCAATAAGTCTGATTTATTGCAAAGTGAAAATCAAGGAGTTATGGCAGGATATGAAAGCGCCAAGCCCATAGAACTTTCAGATATGGCTATTTAACAGAAGGTTGACATATTAGAGTTCCCAGCAAAATTGCTCTTTAAGAGGATTCACAGCTACTGCTATATCCAGGTGAGATATATATTACAAGCCATAACATCTTTAAATTCAGTTTCACTGGCAGGTAAGCATGTTTATTACAACATCTCTGTGGCTTTTTGGAGGAATATCAAATGGACTGATTTTTAACAGTCTGTCTATGGACTGTCTAATTTTCAAACTATGCATCAAATAAAAATCTTACTGACATTTTTCTAGTGCACAGAAAAGTCAATAATGACTTTTATGACTGATCTGCTTGCCAACCACATGAAGAGGTGGTTGATCCACTTGCCAGGAATTTAAAAAAGTTTAACCTGCTCAATATACACTCAATATTATATGGATCCACATTAATTGTACTCCCCCTTGTGAGTTTCAGAATATTTGCTGGTGTGCTAAGGAGGGAGGGAGCAGATACAATTTTTTAGGCTTAAGGAGCATTTAGGTTTTTGCTATATTTTCCAGGAGAAATAGAGCATTTCCACATGGAGCATTTATACCAATGCTACTATCACCTCTCTGCTGTTGTTTCCCATGATGTCCTCCTTGGCAGCTGAGTTCAGCCCTGCCCACCCCCAGCTTTGTTCTGGAAGTCCAGATAAACAACATCTGCACTGCGGTTTCATCAAAGGAGTCCTTTAGAGCAGTGGCCCCCAACATTTTGGGCGCCAGGAACCGGTTCATTGGAGAGAGGTTTTTCCATGGACCGGAGGGGGGTTAGTTTTGCATATTGCCTGAATCCTGTGGAGGGGGCTTTGCTTGTTTGCATGGACCAGTTGATGACAAGCCGCAGACCAGTGCCAGAGTTGGGGACCCTTCCTTTAGAGCAGCGGTTCTCAACCTGTGAGTCGCGACCCCATTTGGGTCGAACGACCATTTCACAGAGGTCGCCAAACAACGCAGTCCACCATTTTTTCCCCTTTTCCCCTCGACCGGTGCAGGGGGCAGCACCGAGCATGCGCGGGGTAGCACCGTGCATGCGCGATGCGGGCCATCGCGCCGCGCATGCGCGATGCGGGCCATCGCGCCACGCATGCGTGATGCAGGCCATCGTGCCGCACATGCGCGATGCGGGGCGCCGGGTATGCGTGGCGCAGGTCAGGGTCACAGCCTGAAAAAGGTTGAGAACCGCTGCTTTAGAGATTTGGTACTCCAGATTCTGTGCAAACTGTTTAAGGCAATGGTAGGCAACCTTGGCTCTTTTATGACTCGTGGACTTCGACTCCCAGAATTCCTGAGCCAGCATTGCTGGCTCAGGAATTCTGGGAGTTGAGGTCCACCAGTCATAAAAAAGCCAAGGTTGCCTACCCCTGATTTAAGGGATCAGAACAACCTTCACAATCCCACTCCTCCTTTTGCATATAGCTTAATAGCAGAGAGAAATAAAGTTCATGATGAATATCTTAATAATTGCTTCATGCTGTCCAGAGGTTCAGGTCTGAAAGTAGGGATTTAAAATTGGCTTGATGGATTCTGATTAAAGGCAACTCCCTAGTTACGGTAAAGTAAGGTGAAGCTGTGGAAGGCGTGAGGATTTTTGGTGAGAGAAGGAAGAATCTGAATAACAGAAAGCAAACCAGATCTTGTACTGATGCCTCATTGGACATCTATGCTGAAGGAAATGGAAGCATGGCATCATAGGTTCTAAGAGTTTTCCAATCTTGGCAACTTGCTGGCTAGGGAATCCTGGGAGTTGAAGTCCACATGTCTTCTTTTTATTATTTTTTTTTAAACCAACAAAACAAAACATAACACACATACACACAGAGTGTATACTCCTCCCTTTTTTTAACAACCATTTTGTAACGGCAATCTTCTATTATTTACATTCCCCCCCTTATTCTTCTTTAGAAGTCCACATGTCTTAAAGTTACCATGGCTGTGAAATTCTCTTCTAAAAGAAAAGTAGCTTTATTAAGTCTGGGGCCTTTTAGGGCAAATGCAAAGATGCCATTGCATGCATGTAACTGCTTTCCCACATCAGGACAGACTGATGGCATAACCATGATCCAAGCATCCTGGTACCGTTTTGATTGTAGCGTAGTTCCAGATCGTTGTAGAAAAATGAGAATAGTCTCTCCTAACTTACCAAACAGTAGTTCAAAGGATAATTGCCCTGTATCTTCTTATATAGATAAGTGGTCCTTCTTTGGCCTTATTTCATGAGCAATAATTTCTAAGGCATTATTTGATCTGCTTGATGAGAGTTTGAGATCAATCCCATGTCAGATGATTGCATACACTTTTCATGAGTCATGAAATTCATTTTCACTCAGTCCTATTGGGTCCGTTGAACTGTTTAGTACACCCGAAGAGCACATTTCTCTAGGTGGTTACATTCAGTGGTTTGTTCATGAAGTTCGAATGTAGATTGCTAGCCTTGGTAAGTGCTATTCATTTTATTCAGTACTGTTTTTTTAGTGTATGGTTTTATGGTGGAATTGGATGTATTTCTTCTAAATCAAGGTTGGGCAGCTATGGTGCCTTTTCAACCTGTGGACTTCAACTCCCAGAATTCCTCAGGGCCATAGTTGCGCATTCTGTTCTACATAAATATGTGCATTTTTGTTTGTTTTTACCTGAATTTAAGCCACCCACCATCAATGTTTGGGATTGCCTATAAATAGTTGAATAGCCTTTTCAGTTATCTACCAATATGTTTGTGCTCTTTTCTATTCTGTGGCTACACTACAAATGACTTGCAATTTTCCTACCACTTAATTTACCATCATTGGTTTCCACATCTACATGTTTGAGCCCTTTCAATTTTGCTCCACTATTGCAATACCTTAATGGCTTGGATCTTGAATTCATTATATTGCCTCTTATTTCATCTCCATTGTACGTGTTAGTGTTTGTGTCTATCTACTTGCGGTTAGAAGATTACATGTCAAATCTTCTCATTAACAACCTGGGCTGGTGATTTTTTCTCCCTCAACTCGTGTGGTTTGTTTCTGTAGCTCCGCCAGTTTAAATGCATGCCTTGACTCTTGATTGCTATTTTTTGGGGGGGGCTTTTCTCATTGTGGTTTTTCATAATCTGTACAGTATTTCAACTAACAGTTTTATTAAGGGAAGTAATGGTATGTGGGTATATGCTTGGCAAATACTGAAAATGCAGCTAATGTATGTTGGGAGCTGTTGTAGATTACAAACTCACCATATTGTACAACCTGTGTCTACTTAGTTTGCCTTTAGTTGCCTTATACAATGTTCCTCAATGAACAAATAGGTGTTTTGTTGCTGTGTAAGCACATCAGCTGACTCTTATATACTTTTGTAGCATATCAGAAATGTATTTTTATGTTGCACCAAACACATATTGGTGCATCTGGATACTATTGGTTCCATCTGAGCATGCATGCTTATTTCATAGAATAAGCATGTTGGAATGTCCTACATCAATCTTCATTTATGTATCTAAAATAACAATTTATTATTCTTGGAGGAATAGTTACTCCTTTTCTACTGTTATTTTTTTTTGATATCTCAGAAGTCTTTAATTTCCTATTGTTCTGAAAACCCGATTTTGAGCCAGCTGATTTTTATCATCTTAGCAGACCTTTAGCTTGGCTTATTTCCACCAGTTTTTCTCCAATGATTTGGCCATTTCGAAGTAACCGCTATTCTAGACTTATTCTAGTGTTCTTTTCTACTTAACATAGCCAAATGTAACTGGACAGCTACAAAAACAAGCCTCTTGTCATGTAGCAAATCAAAGGCCAATTCATACTGTGTTTTTAAGGACTCCCTTGAACTGATCTTGTCTTCGAGGCAAGAAGGGCCATGTTCATATAGTTTTCTTGGCATAATACAAAAGTGGTTTGCACTGTCTTCCTCCGTGATCATTATTCCAGTTGTCTGCAACAAATCCAATATTGACTAACAACCTTCTAATTTAGCTCACATATTGGGATTTCCTAATGTTATTCAGGAAACTAAATGCAAAATTAGCAGCAGAAGATTATGAGCAGAACCACTACCATTACCTCCCCTTCCTCCTCTGAGATCTAACAAGATTGGCTAACAGTGCCACCTTTGTGACTACATATTTGAAATAGATCAAATGTACATTGTGGAATGGTATCCTAGGCCAGTGGTGGTGAACCTATGGCACGAGTGGCAGAGGAGGCACTCAGAGCCCTCTCTGTGGGCACTCACACCGTCACCTCAGCCTTACCTCCCCCATGGCCCCTTCCTCACCAGCAGCCCCCCCAGAGGAGAGACGCCCCCGAGCACGGAGCAGCACAGCCAAGGACATGGCAGCCAGGCAGCAGGGTTAAGACTCCGCCCTTGTGCCCCATCACGCGCAGAAGATGCTGTGGGCTGCTGGCGGAGGGCATGGCCACCATGGCGCTGCTGGGCCACCTGGGCAATCTGCGGCGGGCCGTGGAGGCAGTGGTGGCTCTGCGGGCGGGTGGGGCTCGGCTGGGGGTGGAGCGGGACAGAGAGGGTGGGATGGGGCGGAGCAGGACAGAGGGTGGGATGGGGCGGAGCAGGACAGAGAGGTGGGATGGGGTGGAGCAGGATGGAGTGGGGGCAGGTGGGGCCGGTTTTGAGGCACTCGGTCTCTAAAGGGTTTGCCATCACTGTCCTAGGCAGTAAATGATTGGCAAATCTTGCAATGGGTCCCTTGCTCAAAGGAAAGAGATGTAGGTTGAATGAAGTTGAATGCTAGGTAGCTGCTGTGAAATGCAAACACCAATAAAGCACCTACCAGATCATTTATCCAGACAGTACTTCTTATCAATATATTTCATCAGAACAGATATTTCGGTAAAGAACCGAGGAAATGAATAAAAAGTTAGAGCATATATTCAAAAAATGTGCAACATTTTTGTAGTGTCACTATCACCTAAAAATTTGAATCTGGAAAAGGGAGGATGCGAGACTAAGGTTAGGAATTTGAAGGCTGGGAGATTCTGTTGGCCAAAGAGATGTCTCATGTGGACCGTCGAAAAAAATCTGTATGATATGTTACGCAGTAGATACACAAAACATTTTATGTTTGTATTTAGGGGAGAGATCCACAGGAGCAGTTCTGATATGGACAGTTTGAAATCCCGGGGGCTGAAATTACCTAAAACTATGTAAAATAATTAGAAATTTGCAGATTTTAAAGATCTTTAATAAGAAATAATTCAAACCAATCAGCACTGGCACTGGTTATGTCATATTATTTTCTTATTTTCATTACAGCAGTGTCAAAATTGGCAATTATGCAGTTAATGGTAGGTTTCATGTCTTCGGAGAGAAGATTCATGTGGAAATATGGGATCTTCCTGGGGATCTATTTAGTAGGGGCAACTTAAATAGACCTAATATCCCTGTAAAATGTATGGTGTAATAATTTGTGCAAAATGGTTTATCTTTCTTTGTTACCGCAACAGGTAGATGTGCTTGATTTAATGGAATTTTATTTACCTGCCTTGCTGTGTGGGTTGTAAGCTAATTGTGCCTGACTTTAAAGCAGCGGTTCTCAACCTATGGGTCGTGACCCCATTTGGGGTCGAACGACCGTTTCGCGGGGGTTGCCGGACACCGCAGTCCGCCATTTTTTTTCCGGCGCGCACTGCGCATGCGCGGATCGGCCCATCGCGGTCTGCCATTTTGTTTTGTTTTTGTCACATGCGCACCGTGCATGCGCGGATCGGCCCATCGCGGTCCGCCATTTTGTTTTTGGTTTTTTATCGCGCGTGCACCGCACATGTGCGGATTGGCCCGTCGCGGTCCGCCATTTTGGTTTTTTGTCATGCGCGGATCAGCCCATCGCGCACGCGGGTCGGGGTCGTGCCGTGCATGGGTGGCGCAAGTGGGGTCTCAACCTGAAAAAGGTTGAGAACCACTGCTTTAAAGAATGCAGCTCTCAGTCTGGGGAAAATAAGATTCTGTAAATATTGTTCCCAAACGCCCTGATTTATCCAATTTCTGCCATGTAGAGGCAGCTTATTAATTTGTTAACTCCATATCTTGTATGAGCAATTGCTTAGCTTGGTCATTTCCTAGGGAATGGTGTAGAAAACCCATATAATGCTAACTCCTGTTACATAACCTGTTGCTTGGAGAAGGGAAGTTAACTGTGAAAATTAAAGAGATTGGTCCAGCTGGAAAAAAAAATGGATTTACAACCAGGAGCTTATCCCCATCTTCCAGGCCCTTACCTGGATTTTAGACACTCCTCTCTAAACTCTTAATTGGACATTTAAAGGTCCATTCAGTGTAGTGAGAACTCAAAAAATGTGTTTGCATTGATTCCAAGCACATTCTTTGCATAAATTCTTACTTCTGCGCTGCAGCAGATTTGGCTTCAGAGTTTGGTGCCACAGGGGATCATTATATCTTCATCTGTGTAACAAAAAATGTTTAATAGCATTTGGGGTTCTTAGGGTTAACTGTACTATGTGATGTGCATTCCAGGTGTCTTTGACACCCTGGAGTATTTAAAAGCAGCAACCTGCTCTATTTGTATCCTTCTGCTTTCCAGAGCAGAATTTCTCTGTTTTCATTCAAGATCCCCATGTTAGCAGTTCCTTCTTCAATTAAGGAACACTACAGTTTTGAAAAGTTGGTAATTCAGTGTGGACACAGAAAGAATGCATCAGAGTAACTGTTTACTTGTGTGCTTGTGTGTTTTTTACATTTTTTTTTAAGAAAAGAAAGTGCCAAACAGACCTTTGAGAACACGCTTCCGTTCATCATCTGGCAGGTCGTCCATTCAGTGGAGACCATCCCATTCGGCAAACTCGAGCCCGCGGAGATATCCAGGTTATCTTCGTGGATATTGGGAGAGCAACAGAAAAATGAGTTTTAAATCTCTGCCAAAAGAAGAAAGAGCCCATTATGCTAAAAAAATAGGTAAGTGTGTATCTAGTGAAAGTTTTTGATCATCTGCTTATTGTTCTTGTTGTTATGTTGTTTTATGTGCTATGAAAAATCATTTAATCTCTTCTCCTTTTTAATGTGTTTGTTATTTCATTCAGCAGAATGAATGATTACATCATTCATTATCAGTCATAAAATTGATTATAGTAGTTCTAAACTGCGAAGAACAAAGTCAAGCCAAAGTTCACCCATGGCCACCAAGAAATAAAATAACAATTGTATGTTATAAAAAAGAGAAATATGATGGGGCACTCAGAAAGGAAGGCACATACATTGCTAATAAAAGACTTGATTAAAATTGCAGTGACTTCAAAAAAGAGGTATTTTTGCAATGTTACAATTAAGTGGAACATTTGCAACCCAAGTTTAGTTCACTTCTAACTTACCTACATCAGAAATAAATTCTGACATATATTGCTAGCTATTTATTAAATTAATTAATTAGTTGGGTGGGATTGATGGCATTCATATCAGAACAATTTAAATAAATGAAGCTTCAGATTGAGGGAATTTTTCCCCTCTTTTTTTAGTTGTCAGTGTCTCACCCCTTTTTAATGTGCATTGCTTGGATTGCACACATATAAAAAGGGCCATATCTTAGATCCAGTCACACCTGCCATTTTGATATTGTTTCATCCTTGCTATGGAGACCCCTGGCCACTATAGCTGACAACATTGGTACTAGTGCTTGTTCTGACTGCAGTGGTTGTCAAGGGCAATCAGTTACAATTCTTTGAAATGGAGGCTTTCGTTCTTAACAACCCAAGCACTGTTGACTTTTAATCTTTGCAGTAATAAAATGTATTAAAATAGTGTATGTGTTTCCTGTTGTATGCAGCATCTGAATCAGTATATTTGGTTTCACCGCATTCAAGAAACTTTCAAGGGCGGACTCAACCAATACATCAGGTTGTATTAACCAAGAGGAAAGTCCCAGGTCAGTTTTGAAATCTGTGTGCAAACTGGCACGACGTATTATTGCATAATGACTTTTTTTTTTTGCTAGAAAGTAAAATTTGGCTACAAAGTGAAAATTAACAGAGGGCTAGAATCAAGAACATGTGAAGTGTTAATACCACTTTATAATGCCTTGGTAAGACAACACTTGGACTACTGCATCCAGTTTTGGTCGCCTTGATGTAAAATAGATGTAGAGACTCTAGAAAGAGTACTGAGAAGAGCAACAAAGATGATTAGGGGACTGGAGGCTAAAACATATAAGGAACGGTTGCTGGAATTGGGTATGTCTAGTTTAATGAAGAGAAGCACGAGGGGGGACATGATAGCAGTGCTCCAATATCTCAGGGTTGCCACAAAGAAGAGGGAGTCAAGCTATTTTCCAAAGCACCTGAAGGCAGGACAAGAAGCAACGGATGGAAACTAATCAAGGGGAGAACCAATCTAAAACTAAGGAAAAATAATAGAAGTATTAATGTAAGAGAAAATTAATCTTATTGTATATAATACAGATAGGAAAATTTGAAGAGAGGAGTTGCTCGGACATTACCCCTGAATTGTATCTGAAGAGGGATGAGAGGGAAGAAAGGAGAGGAGAGAGAAAAGAGTAAAGGAGGGGAGAAGGAAGTAGGAAGGTTGGAGGAGAAGTGGGGAGAAAGGGGAGGAGAGTGGTGAAGGAAAGAAGAGGGGAGGAGGGAAGTAGGGAAGAGAAGAAAGCGAGAAAGAAGGTAGAAAAGAAGGAGTGTGGATACAGTGAAAGGGGAAATGGGCGAGCAACAACAAAAGTCATTTGCATGTATTTATTTCATTTTATTAAAAGTATCTTATATATGAATGTAAAAAGAATGTATGTTAACATAAATATCACGGTATATGTATCGGGGAGAGTTTGGAAAAATAAAAAAATGTATTAAAAAAAAATAAAACTAAGGAAAAATTTCCTGACAGTTAAAATAATTAATCAGTGGAATGTCTTGCTCCAGAAGTTGTGAATGCTCCAACACTGGAAGTTTTTAAGAAGAAATTGGACAACCATTTGTTTGAAATTGTATAGGGTTTCCTGCCTGAGCAAGGGGTTGGACTAGAGGTTTTTAAGAAGAGACTGGATGGTCATTTGTCTGAAATGGTGTAGGGTTTCCTGCCAGAGCAGGGAGGGTAGGACTAGATTACCTCCAAGGTCCCTTCCAACTCTGTTATAGTTAATACAAGGGAAGACAATCTAGTGCTTTCATATATTTTAGACCACAAATCCCACAATCTCTTAGCATCAGCATATACTGGTCAGGATGATGGGAACTGAAATCAAAGAAGGGAGCACTAGGCTGCCTATCCTCTATCTAGGAACTCCAGAGACCCACTGTAGAGATGGCCAGACAGATTTGTGCTTTATGCTACATTTAATTTTAAATTGTCTTGAAACTGTTACCAAGACATTTCTATTGTTATCTTCATTGGAAAGTATAAGAGTTGCAATTCAACACATCTGGTACGTAGTTTTGGAAAAAAGCTTCCAGATAAATGCTAAGTATTTTATTTTTCCTTGTCCAATTTGTGTTTGGGTGGAACCAAATATTGTGCATTGCAGGCTTGGAAATGGCCATTTGCACTGTATTAAAAAATAAATCATAGCATACTGTGTTGTTTCCTCTGAAGATACTGCTTCAAAATAAACAAATAAATGTGTAAATAAATAAATGTTTTTCTTAAAACAATTTTTGGTGGTTTTAGAAATCTGGGATGGATTTTGATGTTTTTCTACTTTTGAAAGTTAAGGAGGAGGAGAAAAGCCAATTCAGACTATTTTTTTCACATATTGGATTCTTAGCCCAATAGTCAGAATGCTGACTCTTTGTCTAGAGGAATTTGGATCTAATCCTTACCCCACTGACTATGTAAACTTCTCCCTTCTTAAAATCAACTTCCATATTCATGTCCCAAACACTCATAAATCCCGTTGTCTCATTTCAGAGGAAGATGGACTGGAAGAAACGAAAGACATTGCTGTTCGCGTCATGTCCTCTCATTCAGTACTGGTCACATGGACAGATCCCTTCAGTGAAAAGCAGAAAAGACCAATCCCCTCTAGGTACTAAGCATTATCTGGGCTCTTTACATAGGCTTACCACAGGTATGCCAATTCTAGCTTGTTGCTTGCAGCTTTGGAAATCTAGCATGGCTGGGCAATAGTTCAAGGAAAAACAAATCTGACTGATTTGTTGCCCTTAACCACAGAGCCAATACAACTTTACAGTCCTACTGCCATGTCCAATATAGGGACAGTAATTGAGTGTCTAAACTCTATTGTGAACCTTTGGGCAGTTGTCTCAAATTAAAAGTATTTCTTCCATGTAGAAGATTGTTGTGAAGGGTTCTTTAACAAGATTTGTTGAAAGGGGTAAAGTTGCAAGAATTTCAGCAAGTATACAGTATTTAATTTGGAATCATTATATTCCAGTATATTAAGTTGCAGTCATGTAGACTCTCTTAGTTTCTCTTTAACTACTTTATATGAATCAGTGGACAGGCATTTTTTTTTCACTGATAGAAAAATCTGCAGCTGACTGTTTACAAAGCCATCTCTTAAACTTTAGGCTTGCTGGATGGCTGTAATGTGGAGTTCAACATGTATTAAATTGAATTTTATTCTGAGATTATTCTTCTGCCATCACATCCTGAAAATTCTGACCAAGAGTATTCTGCTATCCTTGAAGAATTTGCCAGGTTCTTCAGGGGCTGAGTGTGCTGTGCATGTAAAGTAGTCATATCTGAACCTTTGCTATTGTGCATTGGGTTAATCCTGCATTCTTCTGTCGCATTATTTCTAGGCAATACACTGTCCGTTACAGAGAGAAAGGGGAATCGGCAAGGTGGGATTACAAACAAGTATCCAACAAGCGGGTCTTGGTGGATAAACTAATTCCAGACACTATGTATGAATTTGCAGTTAAAATCTCACAAGGAGAAAGGGAGGGCAAATGGAGTGTTTCAGTTTACCAAAGAACCCCAGAAACTGGTATGTATTCAGTAGTATCAAAACTGTGCCTGTTAAATCTTTTTTGGAATTGTTAAGGTTCCAGTCCAAAAAACCCCAAATAAAATCATCACGTTAAGCTAATTATCTTAGCAACAATATGAACCTGATTTGCCATTACTTCTCCCAGGATAGGGTTTCTACTTTCCCAGTCTGACATACAAGCTCACCGTCTGCTTAGCTTCTGTTTTAAAATCAGCCAAGTTTGGCTAAGAGCTGCTATCTAGTTGGGCAAAGCAGGCATACTGTTTTATATGTCAGTTTGCTTTTGATTTTCTTCATCTTTAACCAATAGGACCAGCTGCTTCAGTAATTTCTCAATAAAAATAACTCTCTCTCCCTCTGGTCTTTAATTGGCTATCTGTCTGTCTTATCATCAAAGCAGTACTGTACTGATAGGCATGCATGGGTTTAGAACAGGGGTCTTCAAACTTGGCCCTTTTATGACTTATGGACTTCAACTCCCAGAATTCCTCAGCCAGCGTGCCTGTTTGAAGACCCCTGGTTTAGAACTTCTCTGAATTGTTTATATTATACTGTAAAAGTGTAGCATGGACAGCAAGCAATCCCCAGCATTTTGTAAATGACAGGCATGTTTGGAAATTGAAGGACATGTGGTAGATGCTTTTGTGAAATATCTACCAGAAAGATGCTTGCTGTCTCACTGAATACCTGCTACATGTTTATAATGAATTGCAGAGCATCATTTTATCAGACAGCTGTTTGCCATTCATCAAACCCCCCTCCATTAGAATGTTCCCTATTCTTAAGTTAGTGTCCTATTCCTAGCATGAGGGCACATTTCCAAATTAAAAAACACTAGATTGCAGTGATCCATCACTTTTGTTTTATAAGAAAAGTTGTGGGTTCTCTTCAGAGTCCAGAGGCATTACTGGAAATAAAAAATTCTGGAGGCAAATATTTAGGAATGAAGCATCCCAGTGTCTCATATGAAGAAATATAGGAGACAGGGAGCCTATTGGGCATTAAAGGAAGTGTTTATTTATGAATCTTCCTTCCTTCCTTCCTTCCTTCCTTCCTTCCTTCCTTCCTTCCTTCCTTCCTTGTACCTTCTCCTTCCCGTATTTGCTGTTTATTTTGCAGCTCCTGCTAGTGCCCCAGAAAATCTCAATGTGTGGCCAATTAAAGGCCAAACTCCTTCTGTTGTGGCTACCTGGGATGCCCTTGCAGAAAGTGAAGGAAAAGTCAAAGGTAAATGGGGGGAATAAATTAGAGAACCTCATGTGCTGATTTCATTGAGCAAAAAAAAAAAAAAACGGCAAAAGGAGAAAACTACACGCACAATCCTGATCTAAATCAGCAAATTGAACAGGTGCATTGCCCTCAAATGCCGCTCCCTTTTTTTAGAGAGGGATGCAGGGGTCTGCTAAAAACCTGAAATGACATTAGCAGTTCACATTGTTGCTGGGGGGCATTCATATGCTGGAAAGCAAAAGAATATAGTTGTACTTTGAATTCTGGTATCGATAATCTAAGTCAGGATGAGACCAGTCTTAGGATTGCAACACCGAACACACACACCCCCCAACTCAAGTCTCAGCAAGCTGAAAATAAAAAGCTTCACAGCATGCCATCAAGAAGCTGATATAACCTCCCCCCCCCCCCCCGGAAATAGCCACTTCCACCCTAGGAACCAGTCCAGACCACAATGGCACAATAGTGCAAAGCTAGGAATGCAGCTGCTTGTGGAATTTATGACCCACAACACAAAGCAACAAGGGGGAGCTGCAGCCGCTTTGTGTTCAGCCACTACAGCGTGGAGAAGCAGGGCTAGGAAAGAGCCAACTTCCCAAGTGCTCCTTCTAGGCATGAAGACACACCTTCAGAATTAGGTGACTGTGAGAAAGAGGGCATAGACAACACAGTTCAAGAATGCAAGAGAAATGGGGAATGATCATTCATTCATTCAATTTCCCTTTAGAGTTTTCAAGGTTATAACTTTAAATTCAGACTTGCATTTCTGAAACCCATGTGGCTCTTGCTTCTTTAGTTTGCCAGTTGTATGGGGCTTGACTCTGTCCTTAGGGAAAACCCACAGCATCTAGCCAAGATCAGCAAGTTGCTGGCCCACCTGTCCAGTTGAGGTCCCCTCCACAAATCAGGCCCATTCCTTCCCATATCTCCTTGCAGCCTCAGCAAATTGTCACATGCAGCCAATGGGTTGCAACTTTCAGACCTTTGACCTAAAAATGATACAGAGTTTATGGAAAATATAATGAAATGATGGGTAGAGATAACACTCAAAAAATAATTACCCAAGCAACTGATATTAAAAATACATCCAGCTCAAGTACTTCCAACTAGCAAGCAACAGAATTGTTTCATTCTGTAATCAGAAACCCCTTTATTTATTTATTTATTTATTTATTTATTTGTTTATTTATTTATTTATTTGTATGCCGCTCCTCTCCGGAGACTCGGAGCGGTTCACAACATATACAAAACATCAAAATATTAAAAATAGATACCCAACACACGTACAACTTTCGAACAACAACCCACAATCATCCCCAGGCCTGCCGGCAAAGATAAGTTTTAAGGTTCTTTCGGAAGGCCGGGAGAGTGGGAGAAATGCGGACTTCAAGGGGCAGTTGGTTCCAGAGGGTGGGCGCCACAACAGAGAAGGCCCTCCCCCTAGGACCCGCCAAACGACATTGTTTCGCTGACGGGACCCGGAGGAGGCCGACCCTGTGCGCTCTCACCGGTCGTAGGGAAGTATGTGGCAGAAGATGGTCCCGTAACATCATTTACTTTTTTAATTAAAAAAAGAGAGATGCCAATTACAGAGTGTTCTACGTCCTTTTCCATTTTCATGTAAAGTCTGTTCTTTGCTTGTTTATGACTTAGGTGTTGGATTTGTACAAGCCATAAAAGAATGCTCAAAAATATTTATAAATTATAAATTACACTTATAATTTGAAAATAATGCCTATTCAAATAAAGGCGTGCCATTGCTAATAGGCATCATTATTGTATTCTATTTGCTGCAAAATCAGCTCTTTTCATATTGCAAAGTCAACATGAGAAATAAACAGAAGGCAATCTTTAATATGAAAAAGGAAAACTCTTGTGATTTTAAGAATGTTATAAACCCAAAAATAAATAATACATAAACAGAAGATGCGTATTCATTAGTCTTATGATGATATTGATGGATCGTAATTCCATGGCCTAAAGTTTTATTTGAATAGTTAATTGATATTCTTCTCTTACTGTTTATGCTTCCTAAGGTTTTTTTCATATGACTTCTGAACTATAAAACTACAGGCTATGAGGAAAGATTACATGTATGAATATTTTTTCCCATACAAACGGAAAAAATTCTGCATGATGAATAAAGAACTTTGAATGAAAACCACTCTCCCTTATAATTTCTTCTTTCTAGTGTTTCAAATGCAAATTGTTTTAATGAACTGGAAAAGTCATTCAGTCATACTGTATTATAAATTTGTGAAAACAAGTCTACTTTACATTGTTTTTTTCACAAAACCCTCAGCAACATTATGCTTTGCTTGTGCAATAAGGATTGCAAAGGGAAGAACAATTTTTTAATCAGGTAACACGTATTAAGCCTTAGAAGTATCCTAGATATCATCACCGGTGTCACCATCCTTGTGGATCTTTAGTCTTTGTTTTGGATTTAATTAGTTTCATTCATGTTGTACATGCAATGTCTTTTCATGCTTAAGATAGCAGTGGTAGTATCAATGCTAACGCCCTGGGCAAGTGAATATGTTCATCTTAGTGTAAGTTCATCTTATACAGACACACATACATACATAGCACACACACACACAAAATGTTCAACTTGTATTAATGTATATGTACTAAGATGAACAGATTCACTTGCCTGATACATTAGAATTGACTATCACTGCTACCCATATATATAAAATGCAGCATCTTTTATACCCCAGCTTTTGTCTTGACGTGCATTGCCAGTGTATTAATTTTAGTAATGCACGTTCTAATTCATCCTACCCATACAGTCTGTCCACTGGAAACAGGATTGTTTTCAGTTTCCTACTTCCAACCGTCTGCCAAATTGTTTCAGAATACATTCTCTCATACGCCCCGGCACTCAAACCCTTCGGCGCAAAGTCCATTTCCTACCCGGGAGAGACTACATCTGCTTCAGTGGAGGGTCTGCAGCCTGGGGAGCGCTATGTTTTCAAAATTCGTGCTGCAAACAGAAGAGGCCAAGGCCCTCAGTCGAAAGCCTTCAGTGTCGCCCTGCCAGCAAGTAAGTACAGTGGCTCCATTGTTCACAAACTTCTTGTTGCCTTTTTTAAATTCATCACATCTTGATAATTTTGGAACAATCCTTGCTCATTTCCAGATGATTGAGTAGTCTGAGGGGGTAGGCATGGGATAGGAAATCTTTAAGGCTCTTAAATCTCTGTCGCCTCCTCTCCCAGTAATTTCAGACCCCTTTACTGGCCTTGGAGGTTTTTTAAAAGGGAGACAGGTAAATGAGGTAATAAAAAGAGAAAAAGCAGTGAAGAGGACTTTGCCTATATAATCAAAAGTGTGCTGCTAATATTTAAGAGCTGATTACTGGCTTCAGCAATCACGCTTCTCCATAGAACATCTGAGGGATAAATTAGGCATTGAGGCTCATCTCTGCTGTCAACTGGCTCAAAAGATTAAAAAATATATATTAACAATTGGCTCTCAGAAGTCAGCTCCTGCACACCGTGCTTAATACCCTACCCACTAATGGCTTCAGCTGTACCCCTTCTTGCCACGGGGTCCTCCAGCACATACTCTCTAAAACATGTTTTTGACAGAGCAAAGTTTTCCCATGTTTAGGCTCATGCAGCCCTTAATTGGATGGATCCTAAAACATATATTTTTTAGGCATAATGTTCTGCGGGAATTTTTAAGTTAAATTCCAGAGCCTAGATCAGGGGTGTCAAACTGCCGGCCCATGGGGCGGTATCATCATACCAAAGCTGTGCCCACCCCATTGCCGGCAATGCAAAAAAAGTTGCAATATGTCATGACACGTCCTGTGACGTGATGAGTTTGACACCCGTGGCCTAGTTGGTGGCAGAGGTTAGGCATATTTCATTGGTTAATCCAGAAGCTATATATGTACTATTTCCATTTTGCACTGGGTAATTAAAATATTGTAAGACTGTGAAATTAGAATGTTCAGAAACAAATTTATATCATCAAAATGTTTTTCTTTGTTTCCTGATTCCAATGTTTGACTATATTCCCTAAATAAATATCTGAGAGTTATATTTGAAACTGAATAATATTTTACTTTGATAGTGATCATATTGTGTGGCATTTAATATCAGATATAATTTCTAAAAGCATAGCTGATGGCATTTAGTTCATCCTAATGCTGAGTAACTAACATTTTTTCCCTTCCTTATTCCTCAAGAATAAAAAAGCAGTAAAGTCTAGAAGTCTTTAAAAATTGATGTGTTAAGCTAAATTTTCATGTTCAGAAAACAGATTTTAACAACAACAACAACAATAATAATAAAGTGGGAAGGGACCTTGGAGGTCATCTAGTCCAACCCCCTGCTCAGGCAAGAAACCCTATACCATTTCAGACAAATGGCTGTCCAGTCTTTTCTTAAAAACTTCCAGTGTTGGAGCATTCACCCACTTCTGGAGGCAGGTTGTTCCATTGGTTAATTGTTCTAACTGTCAGGAAGTTTCTCCTTAGTTTTAGATTGGTTCTCCCCTTGATTAGTTTCCATCCATTGCTTCTTGTCCTGCCTTCAGGTGCTTTGGATAATAGCTTGATTCCCTCTTCTTTGTGGCAGCCCCTGAGATACTGGAACACTGCTAACATGTCCCCCCTCGTCCTTCTCTTCATTAAACTAGACATACCCAATTCCAGCAACCATTTCTTATATGTTTTAGCCTCCAGTCCCCTAATCATCGTTGTTGCTCTTCTCTGTACTTTTTCTAGATTTTAAAATATTTTATTAATATTTATATCAGCTTTTAATCCCTGTCAGTAAACAATTCTGAATTAATATACTACCATAATTATAATTTTAAAAACTAGAGATAATTACAATGCAATATGTTTTATTAGTAAATCTTTTCTTTCTTTCTTTCTTTCTTTCTTTCTTTCTTTCTTTCTTTCTTTCTTTCTTTCTCTCTCTCTCTCTCTTTTCTTTTTCTCTCTTTTCTTTTTTTGATAATTGTTTATTTTTTATATTTGTGTTCTCTTGTGTCTTTGTTTAGCCAATATAGATGAATTGAAGACGAAACAACAAACAAATACAGAAGAAGATTTGGAACCTAAAATGTCTATGAAAATTATGCCTTCTTCCCCTTTTCTAACTTCTTCTGCCTTGTCTCAAAGTGCTTCACCATCCTCGTCTTCTAAGCATTTTTCTAGTCACTCAGTTACTTTTCCTGATGAGGTAGATGCAAAATATCCAGTTTCTGATCCGAAAAATAAAGTCTCAGATGGTTCAAAAAAAGAAGCAGAGCTGAAAATGGCTTCTCATTCTACAGAAGATTTGGTTGACTCTGTCAAGGCAACATCAACAATGCAACCCAAAGTTCAGAATATTAAAGGGAATGTTAAATCCCATTCTGCCATTAAACCTGCACACACTTTCACATCCTCAGATAAAGCACCTCTCAGGACACGAACATTAGTAAGGGTAGGGCAAACAAATCCTCATACGCCTAGATCACTACCATCTTCTTCCCTTCCCAAACATAGAGAGGATGAAACAAAGGATCTAGGACAGGACAGACCTAACCTTCCTCCTGTCCCTAAAGCAACTGTAGATAATTTGCCTGTAGATAATGAAAGTAATAACCAACTAGACAATCTGGAGGATAAGCCTAGAACTCCAGAAGAGAGCCATTCAGTTTTACTTTCAAGTAAGCAACTGTCTGCATCTCAGAAGACAACTCATAGTAGACCCACCAAATTGCGTTTTCCTTCTATATCCGTTAAATCTCCTTCACCAACCGCAGCTGCAAAGTCTCAAAATCATTCACATCACTTCTCTTACAAACCAATTACGCCTGATACCGGCGATATTCTCGATAGTGATCAGAGCAGAGGAACAGGAAAAAAAGAACAGAAATTAAATTCCAGGGCGTCCTCTCCCCAGGGAGGTTCATCTCCATCTGTGCAAACAAAGCCTCTCACATATTCTAATCGCCATGCATTGAGAGATCAAAAAATAACTACCTCTGCTGTTTCTGCTGCTGCTACCCATACTTTACCTCATTCACATGTTTTATCTTCTGATAAACATAAGTCCAAGGGAAGAGATAATTCTGATGATAGTGAAAATGAAAAGAGTGAAAGAGAAGGCAATGAAGAAGACAAACAAGGGTCATCATATTCTAGACCAAATTTTAGGCCCTCTTCAGGCCTGGCTACCTCGGAACGCTTTGATTTATTAAAATATAGATCTGTTATTACTTCTAACAGATTTGCAAATAGAGTTACCAATAATCATGATGCAAGAATGCAACCACCCAAAGATCCTTCTGCTACACAGCCTTCCAAAGTCCATCCTCAGTTTAGTTCTCGTATAGCATCTGGCAGTACCAGTCTTAGGTCTAATTTCAATATCGATAAAAAACAGAGGAGTAAAAATGAAAATCCTCTACCATCCACTCCTCTCCGTAGTTACTCACCACCATTTTCTAAGCAGTCTTCTTCTGTAGATGATTTCAAAAGGAAACCTGTGGCTGAAACTAAGAGTCACCACAGAGTTACACCAACTAACAAACCTAATCTTGTAAACACCCAAGAAAATAACCATAATAAAAAAAAAGAAACCACAGATACAGATTCCTCAAGAATATCTGCAGAAAAATCATTTCCTCTACATTCTCCTACTTCCTGGTCTCAATTTGATGATGGCAAGATCAAGACTACATCTCCTAGGACAAAACAAACATCATCTTTGTCAAAGAAACCAAACACTGCTTTATCCCATAAAATTGTACAGCCAGAATCCATTCATTCCTCAAAAGCATTAACTGATTGGGCACAAGTCCGATCCTCTTTAAACTCAAGAAGTGATCTGAGGTCGCTTTCAAAGAATGACAAAGAACTTACTGATAATGACAATTCAGAAGACAAGGAAACAAATGTTAAAGAGGAGCAAAGAGGATCTCCTTTAACACCTGCCAAAGGAGTTCCCACATCTAGAAGAATATCTACATCTTTGTCTCAGGGAAGAACCCGCTCTCTTTTAAAGCATTTTAATTCTCGGTTTGATAGAACTGGTGAAAGATCTCCAACTCAGTTGTTACCAGAAAAACAAGCTGGGTCAAGGGTTATAACTTCTACTGAAGTTACCTCTAATACGTATAAATTGCCTTCATCTTCCCAAAGATCTAAATATGTACAACCGACATCTACCTCTTCCAAAGACACAATCAGAGACTATCAATACAGTAGAGAAACTTCTTTGAAACAAACTCATCTTTCAGAGCCTCATTATCCATCTGGGTCTAGAATTTCAAGTAGGGTAGCATCCCAAATAAACAAAAAGCATGGACTTTTCCAGCCAACCCCTACAAAGGTTGAACTATCTCCAAAACTGCCCTCCTCTAAAATACATCAGTCAATTTTAAATAGTGATGGTGATTACGAAGACTATGACCAATCAGATGTAGAGAAAGATCCTATTTTGTCTTCATCAGCCAAGACTTCACAAATTTCTAACAAAGTGAAATCCTTGCCTAAATTAAACTTGGCTTTGCCACACACCTCTGAATCTGTGTCTTCTCGTAGTCACTTGACTTCCAGTGTTTCTCCAACACATTCCTCAACTTCTCCCTCAGTGCCTCCTATTCAACGAATACAGAACTCAAGATTATTAAATCCTTCTCAACGACATCAATTTCGATTTCCTCATAGACAAGGTGAAGTATAATTCATAAACTTTCTATTTAAATTGAAAGAGAAAAGTTTTACGTTTGGGCGGTAAGAATCTCATTAGGGAAACTGGCTTGTTTTGGACCCATATCCTAGTTTTGTGTTATAAAGACTTGTAATCTCTGAACTTCTGCACAGTTCTGCAGACAGATATTGAACAAGTCTTTCAGTGAAAATCATTTTGTCATCATCTCTCACTAAGAAATCCATATTTTTGTGTAGGAAACAATAATCATATTAGATAGTCTTAATTCCTGGCAGATGTTTTTTAGATGTTTCATATAGTGCCTATCCTAGGTTAATTAAAGAAACACATTTAGTAGATAGCTCATAAGTTTTACGTACTTAGGTAGTATATAGAATTGTAAAGCAAAGCAAAACAAATCTCATGGAAAAAATTAATGTGTGATGAACATGTTTTGTAGGCAAATGTAATGTGTAAACAAACACTAAAATAATAGTGGCCATATAAAACATAGAAACACATTTTGTAGAGATACATTTACAATTATTAACCCCAATATGATTAGGTAACCTAGTTTAAGCAGTATATGTATGCCTGAAAGACACCTTTATGCATGCTCATTTATAAAATGTATTTTG
Source organism: Bothrops alternatus (assembly GCA_034064705.1). Lineage (NCBI taxonomy): Eukaryota > Metazoa > Chordata > Lepidosauria > Squamata > Viperidae > Bothrops > Bothrops alternatus. The sequence continues at coordinate 9,910,200 of JARGCV010000023.1, forward strand.
TCATGTTGGAATGACTGGAATTTAATTCCGTGAATTGTAATTTCCCTGAATGGGCAAAATGTCTGATTGCTGTATGTTTTCACCATGTGTGTTTCAGGTAATGGTAGGAGACCCAATGTGATGACAAAAACAGACCTAAATAATAAAATAATTCCAAATAATAATGGAAAACGAAATGGACAGAAAATAATAAGTGGTCCACAAGGTGCAAAGTGGGTAGGGAGACCTTCTTTTAAAATATCTGAAAGATTTTATTTTATATTCCTTTGAGTTGGAGGACCTTTCAATCAACATATTGCTTTTAGATTGTAGATCTTGACCGAGGGCTGGTGCTGAATGCCGAAGGGAGATATCTCCAAGATTCCCAAGGAAAACCTCTCAGAGTAAAATTAGGCGGAGATGGCCGCACCGTTGTTGGTATGTTGTATTCTTATGTTCTATGATTAAGGCCTTTTTTTTTGTTCAGTAAACTTCCCAGAGAATTCTACATTGTGATAAATTCTGAAAGTAAGTAAATTATTTGTTTACTTACTTGATTTATATACCTGCCCATTTATGTGACTCTTTTATGTGACTCTAGGCAGCTTGCAATAAAACAAATGAAAATGTGAAATGCATACAGGGAATCCTCGACTTACAACAGTTCATTTAGTGACCATCCAAAGTTACGACGACACTGAAAAAAGTAACTTGTGACCCTTTTTCACATGACTGCTGGAGCATCTCCACAGTTACACAATCAAAATTTGGTCACTAGGAGTCACGTCCTGGAGTCATGTCATCATCTTTTGCCACCTTCCGACAAGCAAAGTCAATGGGGAAGCTAGATTCATTTCACAACTGTGCTACAAACTGCAGTGATTCACTTAACAAAAAAAGAAGAAGTTGCAAAATGGAGCAAAATTCACTTAACAACTATCTCGCCTAGCAACAGAAATTTGGGGCTCAATTGTGGTCAAAAGTCAAGGACTATCCGTAACAGAGAACCAAAATAAAAACACATAGCAAGTGGGCATGATCTAATTCAGGGCTCCCCAACCTATGGGACATGGCCCACTACTGGATCATGGCCTACTCGCCCTCCACTCACCCTAGCCTGCGGACCCATTTGCGCATGTGCGCGGGAGTAGCGGCAGTGGCTAGCACCTGCACAAATGGGGCCGCTAGCATCATGCGGGTTTTGTGGCCAATTTGCACATGCACATGGGGGCTAGCAGCAGTGGCTAGCGCCTGTGCACATGCACAAATGGGGCCGCTAGCTCTGTGCAGGTTGCACGGCCTGTTTGCGCATGCACGCTGGGCTAGCAGCGGTGGCTGGCACCTGCACGACTATGTCAGTGCATGTGGCACCATTTCCGTATGCGCAAATTTCCCAGCTGCTTCCTTTCCCTCCGGGCCTCCAGCATGAAAAGGTTGGTGACCTCTTATCTAATTCACCATCCATACAATCAGGCGATGGGCTCTAACTCATGCCCAGGGCTCCTGGCTCGAGCATAAAACCAGGTTTTCACAGCCTTTGGATTCGATGGAGCCAATCTAAACTCAGACGAAAGTGGGGCCATAGCAGAAAAGGCTCTCCTTCTAGGCCCTGCCAGCTGACACTCTCTTGCTGATGATACCTGGAGCATGCCCACCTTACCAGATTGGACAGGGCAAGTAGAAACAATTGGAGCGAGATAGACCTGTAAATAACCTGGCCCTAAGTCGTGAAGGGCTTTAAAGGTGACAACCGGTAGTTTGAATTATACCTAGAAGCATACTGGAAGCCAATGCAGCTCATAGAACAGAGGTGTCACATTATTCAGATAACGTACCTAGGACCAGGCAAAGGCCTCCCCCCCCCCACCTCTCAATAAAACTCTTCTGTCAAGCAAAATGTATACCAGGAAGCTATCAAAAGATTTAAAAATGTGCTTCCCTGTTTACTGCTCTTTGGATGTCAGTGCACAGTTTGCTGAAATGGAGCCTTTACACCCTCTGCCCCCCTCCCCCGCAAAAAATAAATGATTTGGGTAAATGTGTCACTGCCTTGAAGTAGCATTCTTTGTGAAAGATACCACTGGCCTTTTTGTAGTTTGGTGACACAATCTGGTCTCTTTTCAATATCTGCTGTATTTAATTGGATAACAGTGGTAGCCTCAAGAATCTGCTGTTTCTCACAAAATTAAATAAGGTTGGAGAGGACTCATAATGGCTGCTGTGTGTCTTACGAAAGGCATTTTGATCATAATGAATAGTTGCTTCATCAGTCTTTTTATTAAAAAGTCTGTGCACCATATGGAAAAGAATGGTTGAAGAAGTCAGTATAATAGGAGGGGGTTGCTAAGGATATAAAAATTTTGTATGCAGGCACTCCTCAACTTACAACATTTTGTTTAGCGACTTCTCAAAGTTACAACACTGAAAAATGTGACTTATGACCGTTTTTCACAGTTATGACTTTTGCAGCATCCCCATGATCATGTGATCAAAATTCAGATGCTTGGCAACTGATTCATACTTATGACCGTTGCTGTGTCCCAAGGTCAGGTGATCACCTTTTGCAACCTTCTGTCGAGCAAAGTCAATGGGGAAGCCAGATTCACTTAACAAGTGGGTTACTAACTTATCAGCTGCAGTGATTCACTTAACAACTGTGACAGGGTCCTAAAATGGGGCAAAACTCACTTAACAAATGTCTGACTTAACAACAGAAATGTTGGGCTCAATTGTGGTCATCAGTCGAGGACTACCTGCAGTACAGCCCCGAGAATGATTACTTAAATATTCAATAGTTCCAACATCTTAAATGGCATGTGTCCAGTTTTCTAGACAATGACCTCACTTAAATCCAGTACTTCCCAATTCCTAATGTCCTAAGGCAGTGATTGAAGTACATTTCCCTCTTCTTGTCTTCTGATAGATTCTAAAGGAGCTCCAGTAGTAAGTCCAGATGGCTTACCTTTGTTTGGACATGGGAGGTTTAGCAAACCTGTAGCAAATGCACAGGACAAGCCAATAATAAGTCTTGGAGGTAAGCCGTTGATAGGCCTTGAAATGGTTAAAAAAACCACCACTCCTTATGCAACAACAACTACAACAACTCCTGAACCTACAACGACTCCTGAACCTACAACTACAATTGCTACAACTACTTCTGAACCTACAACTACTGAGCCACCAACAGAGAAACCACCACCTACCTGTCCTCCAGGCACCCATACAGAGAATGATGAACAAGGGAATCTTATATTAGACCCAGATGGTCTGCCTGAATGCTATTCTGAAGGTACCCTTTCTTACGTTGGCTAAAGATCAGTAATACCTTTGAATATACCTACATCAAAAGTTGTGATGCGGGGGAAAGGCATCTATTTTCCAGCAAGGCTTTACAGTTGCTGAGCTTACAAAACAGGTAAGATTCAAGCTATCAAAAGCTTGAATTAGCGGTTGTGGAAGAAGAAACCATTCCTTGTTCTCTTACATCTGTTGCAACAATAAATTGTTGAGCTGTTTAAACCAGCAAAATGCAGAAACAAGCCCAAAAATTTTTAAAGCGTGCTTTAGGTAGATGTAGACCAGGGGTTCTCAACCTTGGCAACTTTAAGACTTGTGGACTTCAACTCCCAGAATTCCTCAGCCAGCAAAGCTGGCTGAGGAATTCTGGGAGTTGAAGTCCACAAGCCTTAAAGTTGCCAAGGTTGAGAACCCCTGATGCAGACCTTTATGTAGATAGTTTTTAAGCAAAAGTTAAACTCAGGAGAAAAACATTAACTATACAAAACAGTTCATTTTCAAGTTGGGCTCCTGTTCTGTGGTCAGCTTGTATCTCCTCAGCCCTTGAGAGCATGTTGCATGTAATAATATCTCTCAAACCTGACTTCTGTTCATAGAATCATTGTCTTAGCTCTCATATACATTGATCATACAAAAGTTACTTAAAACTCTTCTGTCAGTCCCTATAATGTGTAGTATCACTTCCCATCACTGACAGGGCATTGGTATAACTGACCATTTATCAAGGATAAGTTCTCTGCTGTGTATCCTTAATTAAATCTTAAGGAAAATGCTTCGGATTTTAGAAGAAGAGAAAGATTTTCCCTCATCATTTGAAGGAACAGAGAAGAACTTTTTTTCGATTCACATTTGAATGCCCACTTAGTTTGTTGTTTATTCAGAAACCATCTGGCTCCTTGCTTGCTTCTTTTTGGGTAGGATTTCACTCCTCCTGAAGGAGCAGGAGGCAATCTGGTGGTTCTGGACTTGCAGGTCCTGCTGGAACAGCCAGTGAAATCCAGGACAAAATTTGTCCAACTTCAACGAGTTTGCCAATTGTAAACATTCTTGGAGCAAACTTAATTAATTAATTAATTAGATTCCTATCCCATCCTCATTATTTTTATAAATAACTCAAGGTAGCAAGCATACTCCTTTCTCTTCCTATTTTCCCCTCTGTGGAGTAAGTTGGGTTGAGAGACAGTGATTACCCCAAAGTCACGCAACTGGCCTTCATGCCTAATGCATTAATGACGGATGTTCGTGCCTTTATGACCTGTGCTTGAATTGCGATTGTGCACAATAGGCTACCTTTGACTCTTCAGAAACTCCTGTTGGACCAGAACGTAATACAAGAGCCAGTTCACCAAGGTAACACTTACACTGAGTTGGTTGCCAATATGTTTCCAGTGTGCTACCGTAGTTATGAAGTATAAAGCTCTTATGACCTCAGGGCCATCTTCCCCAATTGGATGATGCCCAAACTGTGTGTGTAAATTGAGAAGCTGTGTTGAAGATTTCTACCCCCACCCCACAAGCTGCCTTATGGACAGCTTATACCCTGTGCCCGGGATAGCCCCCTTTCTGTTGATTTCTGAGAAGGTGGATTGGACCTTTGGAGTGTAGAATGCAAAATATTGAGCCAGCTGCCATTTATTTATGGATGATTTAATCGATTGGTTTTAGTGAATGTGTTAGTATTTGATATGTGAAATGTCCAGAGTTTTACATTGGAGTGGCATATATTGTAAGTACTGTAGAGGGGGAAAAAGTGATAAATAAGTAAATGCTATAAGTAAATAAATGTAACATCATGAAATGGTTACTTACATTTAGCAGGGTGATAAACTATTTCCAAACCTCACCTACAAAAAATGCCTCTAAGTGTGGGATCTGGAATCCTTTAAAGGCAACCCAGAAGAAACTAGAGTCAAAGGACTAAACAATTGACAATGATTTTGAAGGATAAACCAAAATTGCAAAGTGAAAGCAAGAGATGGCCAAAGTTTTCTTATCTCCAAAATGGTATTAGGTAAGTCAGCATATTTTGCATGTTTTATTTTTTTCCTGAACAGCATTACTTATTGGTTTTTAGTACCACTGTGGAGTTAATTGCAACTCCTAACAACCTAGCCAGTATGATCTATGATAAGGTTTACTAGAAACTGGATATCAGCAACATCTGCCACGGACTTTGCTGTTTATAGAAGCTATGTTGCACTGCAAATTGTTTTAAAAGTTGCCTACCAATTCTACATGCAACATTAAGTAGTCCTCTCTCATGCAACACTATTTAAATTATGAGTATGTAATTTGCTCTGCTAAGATATGCAACAGAAACAAAGAAAGGCCATTATTAAAAGGGCATTATAGCAGTAATGATCATAGGAAGAAAGTGCTAATTCAGCTTTCCCAACCTGGTGCCTTCAAAATATGCTGGTCTACAATTTCTATAATTTCCACATGTGTGGCCATAGATCAACACATCTGGGAAGAACTAATTTGGTGGTAGCTTTTCTAAAGCTAACTACTGCAGGTGCATAAGGTAAAATAATGAACGGATTACTTACATTTAGTAAAAGTTAAAAAAAATGGCCAGCCACAAATAATTCTTTAGCTCTTAGAAAACATCATCATTTCAAATGGTGCTTTTCAATAGAGAGAAGACAAACCCATGTACATATCTGTTCTTTTTTTAAAAAACCAACAAATGCCATTTCCTGAAAAGTTATATGCTTGCTCTTATGAAAGGCTGTTGGTATAGATTTCCAGTGTTCGTGACAGAGAATAGAATTTTTAAGCCATCATGATGTTATGAGTGTAAACAACAATTAAAAGTCATTTTTAGAAAACTATGGTTATAAAGAACCCACAGATTTAGTTCTCTCATGTTATCTTGAACTTATGTATCAATATCTATCTGTCACAAATGAAAGCAAATATATGTGTCCCAGGATAATGTTGCAGGATCCAATCTGGGTCGGTCGTCTCTGCTCCAGTGACCAACCCAGATTGGATCCTGCAATATCGATCTGTCTTTCTAGAGCATATTTTATGACATGTTACAGTGGCTCAAATAGAAGGGAGGAAAAGGTAGGTAGAGGGGAATGCCAACATGGCATGATGTATATGCTGCAATTCATCTATTTCCCTCAGCTGTCCTGACAGAAGTCTATAGTGACAGCTTTTATATGATTGTGTCATGATGTGCATGTCAATTTAAGTTGCCAGTGACCTAAGAGGAGTCTACTATATTGATTTGTCTTGGATTTTAGAATTCTTAGAATAAAAGTGGAATATAGGTCAACAACAGCAGTACAGTAATAATAAGGAATGGTGCACAAAGTCTTAATACTGATATTAGAACTGAAAAAGTCAATGTAGTGCACTATGACTTTAATGAGTCATAGTTTAAAACTTATAGGATCGGGCTATACATACGTATTCTAAATTAAGAAAAAGACTAAGAAAAGGAGGGTTTTCTGAATTATAGATGCAGAGAGAGTAAATGAGAACACAGATGTCAGTGGAATTCTCTCTGTAATAAAAATTAATGTTTATGTATGCAGAGAAGTTTGTTTTGGTGATGCCTAAATCATATTTTGAAATGCAATCTCTCTATCTCTCATCTTTCCAGCTACCACTTCTCCAACGGCCTTAAGATTACTCTTTACATACTGTCATTCATGGTTGAAAGCACAGCAATACAAGAACCAGTCTGGAATATACAAAACCTGACTCAGTTCAAAAGACCAGGATTTCAAGAACATTGGGTTTTCAAGCCATTCAGATGGACATGCCGACAGGCCAGATGTTAAGTGAGCTATTTTTGCTATGGACTGATTGAGCACCCGAGGTGTCCCTGGACAGCTCTCGTTGAATGTGATGAGCATTTTCTGAAAACCCGCTAGATGACAGAAGCAGTGGCCAGTGTGTTGCAAGAATGTTATCTATCCCTGTGTGGTGTTGGAGGATAGATAACAGCTTTACCACAGTCCTGCCAAATGCAATCGATACAATCTTCCAGTGGCCCTTCCAGAACGTTCTCTTAGGATGGAAAAATGCAGCAGCATCTTGGATCAAACACTTTGTCATTTCTCAGGAATCCGATCAATTGACAGCTTCCAAATGGACTCAGGGAAATGCGGTGTGAAAAGAATGCTGCTGTGGGTTTTGCTAAAATCCTTTGGTCCAATTTTTTCCTTGGGGTTTTATAAAAATGAGTTTAGCAGAGACGGTTGTGTTCCACAGACAAGGAACATTTGGGATGTCCAAGTGATGCAGCAGTGAAATCCCAGACGGTTCAACATCTTTGAAGAACTATAGTCAACATTAAAAGCCACTTTTATAACTGCTGCTATCATGTTACTGGAAAATAGAGGCCCGTAAACATGAACAGTTATGAGCTTATTAAGGAACCAGTAGTTTCTAAGCTGCATTTTTTTTCTTTTTTCTTTTTCTTTTTTTTAAGTTTAGTAAAGTAAGCATTCACTCGAACTAGCTGCAGTCAGAATTCACGAGACTGTGGATGACCCTTTAGATTACCTTTTCTGGTTAGATTATTCTTTTTGGTCTTTTATACATGTTGAGTTGAGTCTATGGAGAGATCTGGGAAGGAAGGAAGTGGGTAATATATGTCAAAGAAGAATTACTGGGAACTCAGCTATAGAAAAATGAATGGTCAATTTTGTTTCGCCCTTCCCAGGATTTGCTTTGGCATGGCTCCTAAAATTGTATTTTTCTTCTTAAGTCTGAAAGTTACCTGAGATGAAGTGACAGTGCTTAGGCTTAGAAATGAGGAAATTGTTCAGGTTGTGTTGCAATTGATGTTGAATAATCGAAGTGGACTAGTTTGGATTTACCAGCTTCCAAAATCTTCTAGGGATGTTGGACAACATTTCCCATCATCCTTTGCCAGTATGCTCATTGGTCTTAGCCAACACATTGCAGAATATCAAACTGAAGAAGACTGGCTTAACAATGATTCTGATTCATGTGAATTTTTTTCTAGCAGTTGACTATCGTTTGGGTGGCAATGAGTATCTTATATAGACCTTTAAAAGTGTAATATAGTAACCCGAGACAGACATGATATGTGTTTCTAGATCTATATCTGCCCTCTTTTGTCTCATTGTGCTGCTTACAGATCAATATTTATAAATTAATGTTTTGAAATAGATTTCTGTTAAATATGTTTAACTATGCAAAAATAAATTCTAAACTTTCATTCTGATAGAGAGAATGCAGAAAGGCAGGAGCTGGGGTTGCTTCTTAATGGTCAATAATTATTCATGGAATATCCTTCCATCCCTCTATTTATTAATATCATGTAAGTGAGTAGCTAATGCTGATTCCTATGGGAAAACAGATACATTGCAGTGAGGGCAAAATTCAACAAAATGCAAACAAAATATCTCCTCCCCGCCCAACTTTTCACTACCATATTGGCAGCTAGTTAGATGGAAGGTGATATTTTGGCAAAATAATGCACCTGAATTTCTCTCCACAAATTCCCACTTGCTCTTTATACTTCCAAAGCAGTTCAGCATAGAAATCAATTTGTTGTTTGATCGGCACGTTACAATAGAAGCCATTGGCTTTAGATAGGGATAATCACTAGCCATTGAATGAAAAGGGATCTGTTTCACTGTTTGAATGTATTCTTTTTTCCATAGACGTATTCTCAGGGTTTGATGCAGATATAGCAGGAACTACAGAATCGTACGTGGTTTATGACGAAGGTACTGGTTACTTGAAAAATTCTTTTCCAAAATGGGTTTTACCTTTCATTTGCTTCTAGAAATGCATTTCCAGAAAGATATAATGAATTTCTAAGAAGGAACTGGTAGCCTAGACAGAATTCCAATCTAAATATGTCTAAACGGGAACACTGACTTCCACATTCTGATTTTAGTGTCTCCAGGCCAAACAAAAATTAGCAGGTCTGCAGGCATCATGACTTTCTATATAAACATACACTTGACAGAGAGAGATGTGTGTTTAAACAAAATTTTAAATGGCAATCTTTCCAACCGTGTAGAAAGAGTATAGTGTAAGTAGATTTTAATAGCTGGAGGGGGCTACTGATTAAGGGTTACTTCATTCATTACTTTCTTATATCTTATTTTTATTCATGCTCATTTTTATATTAAGCTTGGATAATGCCATTAACGTATAGGAGAAAATAAGTAAATACAAATTGTATACCAGAAGGAGTTTTTTAATCTTGGCTTAAATGGATATTTGTCATTAAAATTGGCATGGAGCTTTTTTTTTTTTTACATAACAGAAGGCAAAACAGATAAAAATAATCAAGAGAAAATATCCCAGTGATCTGTTTTGCTCCTGGAATTAATAATATTGATCATATTTCTGTGCCTTATTCTTCCAGAGATTGTGCCTTCTGGAAAAATACCACAAAGCTGCTTTCCTTCACCCGTGGCTATCAGATTGGCCAAGAACACTTTTTGTTGTGTTTGTTTTATTCCTTGGGTCATTTAAGCAAGAAATTTAAAGTTCTCTAAGTAAACATTCCAAGCAGAAGACACAAACCATCTTGTATGAGTGAAGTTGCCCATAAAACCAATCACTGTAAATTAAGCAACAGCTGGACACCCAAGAGGAATCCCAGCTCACCCACCACAATTGTTGTGCAATGCCAAGAACTCTGTCCAATTTGCAGGCACACATAGCTAGAGGTCCTCCTGCGACTGTTTTAATTGCTGAACACATGTGAGAAGGCAATTCATGATGCAAATCCATCTCCATATTTTATGGGGCCTTTGGCCAATTACACTTGATGGGTTCCCCTATGTCATTGCAAGCTTCTCTCCAATTATTAACTATCTGTCCACTTGGAGCTCTGGACATGCACAGTATACTTTGGACTTCAGTGCCATAATTTATTTATATATCACTTCTCAGCTCAAAGGAGTTTACAATGTAACAATTAAAATGCAATAATATAAACATGTTTAAAAGTACTATAAAAACAACGTATTTATTTTAAAAAAAGGTGGCAGGAAAACAAAACAGAAACCACTTATGCAACCTTCACCCAGGAAGATTTGGGTAAAGAGGGGAGTTTTCAGCAGTGATCTACAATACGTATAGTAGAGCATTCCAGAATGTTAAAAAAGAACAAATTTAAAATAGGACTACCAGGATGGTGACAATTGCAGAGAGTTCTGGGATCCAAGAAACAATTAAAGAATCCTGGCACACTGAGCCTACAGAAAAGATGATGAAGGGAAATACGATTGCAGAAAAGCAAGTAGATTGTTCTCTGTTACCTCAGAGGACAGAATTGGAACCAGTGAGTTAAAAGTTAAAAGTAAAGAAAAAAAGAAGGGGAACGCCTGATGGTGGAAGTTGACAGTGGAACAGAATGCACATAAAATCATAAATTCTCCTTTACTAAAGGTCTTCAAACAGAGAGTGAATGGTCAGAGTTGCTATGTAGACCTCTTCAATAGAAGTATAGACCAAATAACTTTTCTGCTTCTTCAGCGGCCTATGACCAACCTTGGGCACTCTTTAAACAAATGCATCACATTTTCTTTTCTTTTGTCTAGATTATGAGTTTTTTGAAACTACTTTGCCACCATACACCACCACCACCACTACTACTACCACCACTGAATCATTGCCTGAAAACAACTTTCCAGAGTTTAGTGTCACGGGCACAGATCCTTTATCAGAATATGATTCTGCTGGAAAGAAACGATTTACTGGTAAGTCTGAAACTTCTGTTAAAAGAACAAAGATTACCAGTCCTCTGATAAGGGCTTCTGAAGCTAAATACTAGACCAGAATACTAGACTGTCAGTCTTGTCAGCAAGATTATTTTGTTAATGGCAAACATGTCCTGTGCACATCACCTGGGAACCACTTGTTTTATGAGATCATAATAAGAATCATAGTCAAATGGAGGAAATAAAAAATACACTACTCTACACCATTGATAAGAGTTATAAATTCATATTTTAAACATCTTTCAGAAGGACCGGCTTGGTGTGTCTCTGGGCATCAGACACACTTTTGCTGGATCCTTTTCCCTATAGAAATTCCTCTTCCCTGCTCATAAAATAAAATAAAGTAAAACTGTAAAATTCTGAATTCTTACACAGTTATGTAATCGTTTGTTTTATCATTTTTTAATAATTTTTAATATTATAATTCGTATAATTATTATTTTTATAATTAGATTACAAAATCTAACACCTTGCACTAGAATGCTGACTTTACCTCACTGACAAAATCTTATGAGACTTTTCTGTCTTTGTGCATTTTCTTTTGAAATGTACATGATCTTGCCCGAGAGGACATGAAAAGCTCTTGCAATCTTTTCCCACATAAGGTTTGAAATGGAGAAGGCCTGTTAAGGTTTGTTGGCTTTTAATCAATTCTGTCCCTTTTTACACAGATTTTCCCCCCCACCTAAACTAAGTAATTCAAACATTGTTGCCTTTTGTTGTAAAGAAATTATTCTGGTTTTCATTCTGATCTTGACAACATAGTATTCCCAATTCTGATCCTCTTTGGAAGAGCTTGGAGGAGAAAAATTGAGTCTGCTCCTTCTAAGAATAAAGCATATTCTGTGGTAAACGTTAAAAGGTATTTTCCCCCTGGAATTGGCAAAGAGAAGAATATTTTCTCAAAATCTGTACAGTATTCATCAACCTCGTGAAAATATGGAAATTATACAGTAAATGCAGTATCTTGTTCCAGTGTAGACGTTGGCCTATATAGTAAGAAATGTATGAATAATTCTTTCAGTCCAGTAGGTGTCTTTCAGCTAGCAATTCATTTCCCTTCTTTTGAAGAAGATTCAGCTTCATATTGTTGAAAGAAAAATCTTCATCGGGGTCCAGTCCAAGCTGGGAATAAACAAAATGGAGACTGCTTTAGAAAGAAGGTTGTAGTTTATTGAAGAGCAGAGCCAGACAGAGGACTCTGAGAAAAACTGACCACATGTTGCTGGGAATGGTGGGCTTTTATACTTTCTTCAACTTTTGAGGTTGTTTCCTGTTCCTGTGGCATGAACTTTGACCTGAGCTTCAGCGTGCCTTTCTGGTATTCTGATGGTGGTGGGTTAGTCTTATTATGTCCTGCTTCTCTGGGACTGTGGCTGATGGCTGACTTCCTGTGTTGGATTTCTTGAGTGAGGGGTTGTTGATTCTAGGGATCTTTGTCTTTTTAATCTCATCAGCTTCTAGCTTCCTGTCTCCAATCTTTCTGAAAGGATTGTTGAATTTGCATTTCTACAGGCCTGGTTTCTGCTGGGGGGGGAGGGAGAAGTTTCTGCCTTTTTAATATTCCCCAAAATATTTCTTTCTTTGGGGTGGGGCTGACTTCCCACAATATGAACTTGTGATTTTAACATTATGTACTATGTTGCTGCTCCACAGTTTAACTCTAAACCTAATATGGGAAGAGTGGTCAAAGTAAATACCATTTCTTCAGGTTTTGTTTGTTTGTTTTTTCATCAATGCAAACCTTTGTGCATAACAAAGAGACTGGAAGGACAGTTATGAAATGATGGCCATCATGTTCTGCTCCTCAGTGTAATTTGCAAGCCTTTGATTTTGTTTTATGCTCTGATACATAATTGTTTTTTAAAGTTCTTTATAATGCTATAAATGGCACACCCCTTACATCTGCGAGCAAAACAAATCTAAACTTGTATTTTTGAAAAATAATAGAAAAATGCTGTACTTCTGGATTAAGAAATGCATCATGTGAAAAGGAAAAGAAGAACGATATCCAAAGTTTATTATTATCTCAGAAGGTGATCCTTTGCAGTTCAATGCCAAGTAGGGAGATTTCTCTCAAAGCAAATGTTCTCTTCAAAAAAAGATTTTTTAAAGGTTTGCAACAGGAGAGGAAATGGCTGAATTTCCTTTCTTATGACACCATTTATTAACAATCTCTCTCTCTCTCTTTCACACACACAAACACACAAACACACAAACACACACACACACACACACACACACACAGAGAGAGAGAGAGAGAGAGAGAGAGAGAGAGAGAGAGAGAGAGAGAGAGAGAGAGAGAGAGAGAGAGAGAGAGAGAGAGAGAGAGAGATGATAGAATTACTTTCATTTTTAAAATCCAATCTATATAACAGGACATGAAACTGCATGTAAAGTTTGTTTGTCCCCGAGAAAGCTGTTTTAAAAGGGAAAAAAGTGCTTATAAGGATGATTTTTAGGTGGTGAATTTGAATCAGTTTGTCCCTTTGAAGAAATTACTTTTTGCTTTGGTTTCAATCAAGCCTTTGACTAGGTATGTCTATCAAGCTTGTCTTCCTTTTCTCTCACCAACGAGATCAGGTCATTTGGGAACAAAAAGCAATCCCTTCGCTTAAAAATAAATGCACACTTGGAAATAATTCCTCCAGAAAGACCAAATCTAACAAGATTAACAGACATTCTTTTCTTATAAACATTTTGTCGCATTCATGAAGAGAAAGGGAAAAATTGTTCTAACAAGAACTGTAAACTGTAACAGAATAAATATTTCCACTGACTAGTGCAAAGAGATTTTTCATCCTCAACCTGACCTTTTGAGATAATACAGTATGTACGCCCATTAATTTACAAGATCTGTTTGCCTGAATCCTTCTTACTGGTGTAAAATACAAAAGTGACAAATTGAGCTAGGATAGCAATATTCTTCATAGAACTTGGACGGTGAACTTTGTATCTCAGGAGGAAACCATAACTGGCATTCTTGCCTACTTGCTAAGTGCTGCTATTTATTTATCTTCATTATTTCTGTAGGTTGCTGCTTAAGGCTGTTTGCAAGGTATGGTTAAAAAGATAAGTCAAGATTTGCAGCCATGAAAGTACAATTGAAACCTCATGTGTTGTTTCTTAAGCGTGATGCAGCCAATCAGGGATCATTTAATCATTTCGCATCTCAGCTGTGGCTGAGAGAAAATAACCATAAAATTGGTTCAAGTCCATAGTGTACCTTCTCTGGAATATTCTGAGCATTATGGTTAACCCTTAAGTTCTCAGATTCTAAGCACATGTTTGAAAATATAGTGATCCCTAGTTGAGACTATCATAATCACAACCATTCTCTTGGCTTTTAACCATTATTTAATTGTCATTAATGTTAATGCTTTTATAGTTATGTTTTATGTCATTATAAGCTACTCAGAATCATTTGGATAGTGAGATGGGCAGCATATAAATTTAACAAATAAATAACCAAATCCTAAACTTTTAAGAGGCAGAATTGTTGCTGTGAGGCATATGCAAATAGCAGCCTTACTACTACTTAAAAATGTTACTAATAAGACCCTACTTACCGGTATTTCCTAAACTTCCTTCTAAGGATGGTGTAGCTGCTGAAAGAGCCAGCATTTAATACTACCAATTGCTTACCTGTTGTACTGAATTTATTCAAAAAGAAGATAAAGCTCAGTTTATGTGGAAACATTAAACAGAAACCTATATATATATATATACCGTATATATATACCGTATATATATACAGTATATATGTGTGTGTGTGTGTGTGTGTGTGTGTGTGTGTGTGTTTCTGTTTAATGGCATTTTAATAGGTATGAGGCAGAGGTCTTCAAACTTGGCCCTTTTATGACTTGTAGACTTCAACTCCCAGAATTCCTCAGGCACGCACGCTGGCTGAGGAATTCTGGGAGTTGAAGTCCACTAGTCATAAAAGGGCCATGTCTGAAGACCCCTGGTATGAGGGATCCTTGGTGCTCTCTGAACTTGGTTGTTTTCTTGCAGGCATTTCATTATTCAAACTAGATAACATCATCAGTACGTTTTTAATAGGTATTTTTTCATAATTTGTAGTTTTAAAAACAAACAAACACAGCATTCTTTATATATGCAATATGTTTTCAGGGCTCATTTTTCTACACTTACAGAAACTTGCCCACTTCATTCATTGCTACAAATATGTGCAGTGCCTAAGCCCATTTTTGTGCATCTTTTAAATAAATCCCCTTAAATTTCTGTTTCTTTCTTTTTGTAGACTTAAAATAAATCTTCTTTCCAGTCTGCAAAGTTAGCAAATGATAGGAAAATAGATAATTCCTAGGCTCAGGAACTGTCCTTTTTAATGCATATTTTAACCAATTTGCACTTTCAATTAGTCTTGGAAAGCTGTCTGGATGTCAAAACTGAGTGTTCCTTTTACTAATCTATCACCACCACAAACTTTTAAACTGAATGATCTCCTTTTTGTGATTTCTTCCAGCTCCTTATGTGATTTATCTAAACAAAGACCCAGCAGCTCCATGTTCTTTGACAGAGGCACTAGATCACTTCCAAGTAGAGAGCCTGGATGAACTTGTTCCCAAGAACTTAAAGAATACAGGGATGCAACCTCCGAAGACTCCTCACAACATCACTATAGTAGCTGTGGAAGGCTGCCATTCTTTTGTGATTGTTGACTGGGCTGCACCTACCCATGGAGATCTGGTAACAGGTACACTAATGCTTGTTGCAAAGGTTGGACTGGTCATAGAGGCTGAATTGAACAGAACTATTTTTTTATTTCTTGTCTGCATTTTATTTTGCAATAAATTCCCTGATGCCTTTCATTCAATCATATTCCAGGTTTCTTTTCAATACGAAATAAATTTTGGCCTAAATTACAGAGCTAATCTCTTTTTAAGATGACTAATAAATAAAATGTGTCTTGACATGCAACTAAAAAATTATAATGTGAGGTTATAATTATAAAGTATCTCTACTTTATATATATTGTTTTTGAGAGGCTTTATTGATTGATCTTTTAATTGAGAGGCTTTTTCAAAGTTAGGGTGCCACCATGAAAAGTCCCTTCCTCTTATAAATATACATCAGACTTCAACATCTGATAGTACTTGGAAAAAGCTCTCATTTGAGGATACATAGGCAGTCTTGTATGTGTTCTACATTTTGCTTTCATAAAAACTGCTAATTTATTTTCTGGATTCAAAACCCCTTTTACTTGATGGGAAAGTCCAGAAGCTGCTAAGAGGTAGGAAATTACAGTGTTGAAGGATTCAATACCCTTAGAAGCCTAAGATCACTTATCTATGGCTATTATTTTCTTCCTCTACCAATACAAATTTATTTATTGACACCATCAAGTCAGTCTTGACTTCTAGCAAATGCCCAGACTAGTCCTTGAGTCTTCTTGGCAAGACCTTTAGGAGTGGTTTGCTATTGCCTTCTTCTGGGAGCTGAGAGAAAGTGACATTAGGAATGTGGACATTAGGATTTTTCAAAGATTTATAGAAGCCATATGATCTTGGGGAAAGTTCCGATGCTTTAATGATGCACATTTTGAAGCATTTTTTTCTGGTAGAATCCAAAATGTTCTACATCTTTATTGGACATGGGCATAGTTAATGCACATAGATAGCTAATGCCTACTTGCATGATGCTGATTGATGTTCCCCACCTAATTTTGCTGTCATGTCTTCTTGGCAGAAATAGGAATTCTCTCCAGCTTTGAACATATGATGCTGCATGATGTATTAGGCTACTGAAATACACTGGGGTCTTACACATCCATGCCATCTTTTTCTTGACAGGTTATTTAGTTTACAGCGCATCCTATGAAGATGTCATTAGGAACAAATGGTCAACCAAGAGCGCGGCAAGCACTAATTTACCCATTGAAAACTTGAAGCCAAATACAAGGTATTATTCCAAAAGACACGATTTGTGGGGAAGGTGGGGAGGGAAATGGATATAGAAATATATTTACAATTGAAAGATGTCTTGGAAATCATCATATCTAACATCCTGCAGTGCAGAAATTCATGTCTTAACCATTTGAAGTCAGGAACGGAGTAAGCTTTCAGAAATCCCATAACCGTTATGAATCCAATTCAGTCATCAAGTCTATCTTGGATTTGTACCAGCTCTTTTATTTGCTACTTAATCTCCTCCTGTATCCTTTCACAAGTTATCAAAGTTGCAGGCAGTAGATGTTTGGGAGAGGAGGAACTGTAGGAGTATCATGTACTCCTAAATAATTTACCCAGATGAATAGGAAGGACAGTGTCCAGAATCTCTGATGAGCACAAAGATTTAGGCAGACTCAAAAAAAATTCAGCATGGAAGGTTAACTTAAACTTGATTTTTGCTTCCCTTTCAAATGTACTTGCATCAAGGACTATGATGTCATAATGTAAGTGATGTCATTTTGTACATTGTCATTGTGATATCATTATGGCTTGTTATGAATACCACTGCTTGTGTCCTCTTTTCCACTAAGCTCCAGTATTGTCCACTTGGAGTCTTTCATGGGAGACCAAAGGTGCCGTTCAAAAGGCAACTGGAAAGAAAGTCCAGTTGCCTTTTGAGAAGCACTTTTGGGACTACCATGATCTGGATGATTGAGAATCTCCATAGACCAGCGGTTCTCAACCTATGGGTCGCGACCCCATTTGGGGTCGAACGACCGTTTCGCGGGGGTCGCCGGACACCGCGGTCCGCCATTTTGTTTTGTGTGTGTGTGTGTGTTTTCGTCACGTGCCGCGCATGCGCGGATTGGCCCGTCGCGGTCCGCCATTTTGTTTTTTTGTTTGTTTTTCCGTCGTGCCCGCGCTGCGCATGTGCAGCGCGTGACAGCCCGAACTGTGCATGCGCGTTTCGGGCCGTCGCAGTCCGCCTTTTTTTTTTTATCGCGCACCGTGCATGCGCGGTTCGGGCTGTCCAATTGAGAACCACTGCCATAGACTTTCATTGGAGCATTTTGTAGCTGTTAAGCATTTCCCCTCTGCTCCTTATTGGGCACAATCGTTTTTGCACCCACAGTGCTGAGAACAAGGCCAAGCATCTGAGTCTGACAATACCCAATTGTGGGGGGACGTTGTAGGCAAAGATGTTCCTCTTTCAGAATCTGGGGAACGATCCGGAATCACGACAACATATTTAAAAATGTAGCAGTGACACTAGCATACGAGGAACTCATTAATACCAATAAAGGAGAACATGTGTAGCTCAGACGTGAAATGAGGGGCCCTTGGTGCTCTCTGAGCTTGGTTCAACCAAGCTCAGAAAGCACCAAGAACTCATATGTACTCAAGTCATTTTGCTCAGTTGCTTATATTTGTTAACCAAGATGCACCCTCTCTAGATTGTATAATAGGGAAACAGAATTTCAGCATAGGATTGCAGCCTTTGCCTTTTCTTTGACAGCTAACTGTCATCTGCACCACTAGTGCAGTGTTTCTCCCAGGCAAACATAGCCCCCTTGTCTTGTGACTTTAAAATTGCCGTTCAGCCACTGTAAAATTTCTGCAGTTTAGCAACCTGAACTGGGAGTTTAAGCTAGCTTCAATCCATGTGTTGATGGTTATGTGCAGATTGTGAGGAAACTCTGATTCACAGAAACTGAGCTGCCTGCAGTGCGGTCCTCCCACTTTGTTGTGGTTTCTGACTGAAGGATCCTATGCCTACTTGTTCAATTGAGTTTTAGCATGTTGCTTGTTAAATACCTGGCTAAAGTATTTTACTCTGTACAGTCATTCATTTAGTATAAATTTTAATATAGTCAGAAATAGATTAAAATGTACACATAATTGACACACCATGGTTTTAATGCAACATAAGAGTTAAGATTTTCTTCTTCTTCTTCTTCTTCTTCTTGCTTATTATTATCCTCTGTACCTTCTAAACTCTGTAGCTGTTTGATAGCTACCTTCTAACACCTCAGATCTTACCTACTTAAAATTCACACTAGGCAACATGTAAAACTAATCTGTAGACCCTTAAGTAGAAACATAAACACCCTCACATTGAGCTTAATTCCTGATTACTCTTTCCTGCCGACGTTCGTGGCAGTGTTACACCAGTAATTTGCTGTGTTTTTCCAACTTTCCAGTCTAGTCAGAAGCTCTGGAATTCCTCCATCCAACTTCTAATCAGGGCCAATCCTGTTTAACCAAGGATCAGCCAAGGTTGGCTAAAAAAATTTGGAACTCAGAATCATGATGGATTGTGCTAAATCTCGAACTATGTTGCAAATTGCTTAATCTATCAAGTTTAAAATACTTTGCCATAGAGTTTATGCTGTATTTATTTCTCTGAAAGGAAGAATATGGTTTTATTTTTAATATAATTTACTTTTAAAATGGATAGCGTTGTCTCAGCTATCCAGAGCATCTATAAACTGAAATATTTTATTATTTTAAAAAGTTGCCCTTCTTAAACAAAATTGCTTTCTTGTGAGTTGCAATTGCAACTGAATGCTGCTTTATATATTCAGATTTTGGGTAAGATTCAACTTTAAATACTCCTTAGAGTTTTCTTATTCTACTATGATTCTTTCTTAATTCATTTTTATTTGCTATCCTTTTACAGTATTGGAAGACAAGGAATATTGTGTCTAAGCTGATCTGTATTTTTTTCTTTTTGGAAAACAGACCACATGATAGGTTTTAAATAATTAAACCAGATCTGTGGATCAAATAATATATTTTAATATTTTCTTCAATTAAAATTAAGGAATTTGTTTTTGCTTTCCATCATATTGGAACTCTGGTGATATAAAGTCACCATTAATGAATTTCAGAAGTAGTAATCAAGTCCAAAACCAAATAGGAATTATAATACTGTGTGCAATTCAATTACTTACTTATTTATCTTAGACTAGACTAGACTAGACTAGACTAGACTAGACTAGACTAGACTAGACTAGACTAGACTAGAATAGAATAGAATAGAATAGAATAGAATAGAATAGAATAGAATAGAATAGAATAGAATAGAATAGAATAGAATAGAATTGGAAGGGACCTTGGAGATCTTCTAGTCCTGCCCCCTGCTCAAGCAAGAGAACCTATACCATATTAGACAAGTGACTGTCCAGCCTCTTCTTGAAAATCTCCAGTGATGGAGCACCCACAATTTCTCAAGGCAAGCTGTTTCACTGGTTAATTGTCCTCATTGTCAGGAAGTTTCTCCTTAATTCCAGTTGCTTCTCTCTTTGTTGAGTTTCCAACCATTGTTTCTGGTTCTGCCTTCTGGTGCTTTGGTGAATAATATGACCCCCTCTTCTTTGTGGCAGCCCCTCAAATACTGGAATGCTGCTATCAAGTCTCCCCTATTTCTTCTTTTCTTTAGACTAGCCAAATCCAAGTCCTGCAGCCGTTCTTCATATATTTTAGTCTCCAGGCTTTTGATCATCTTAGTTGCTCTTCTCTGAACTTTTTCCAGACTCTGAACATCTTTTTTGTGATATGGTGACCAAAACTGGCTGCAGTATTCCAGGTGTGGTCTTACTAGGGTTTTATAAAATGGTACTAATACTTTGTGTATTCTTGATTCTATGCCACTGTTTATACAATCCAGGATTGTATTAGCTTTTTTGGCTGCTGTTCCACACGGCTGGCTCATAGTCAAATGATCGTCTACTAGGACTCCAAGGTCCCTCTCACAGTTACTGTTTTTAAGTCAGGTCTCGCCTAATCTGTACTTGTACCTTTGATTTTTTCCTGCCTAAATGTAAAACTTTGCTTTTCTTCATATTGAAACTCATTTTGTTGGATAGGGCCCATTGTTCAAGGTTATCCAGATCTTTTTGGATCCTGAGTTTGTCTTCTAGGGTGTTGGCTACTTCTGCCAGTTTGGTATCATCTACAAATTTGATGAATTCCCCTTCAATTCCCTCATCTAAGTCATTTATGAAGATATTGAAGAGTACTGGGCCTAAGACAGAGCCCTGCTTACTTCTCTCCATGTAGCTGTAGTGTCATTGAGGACTACTCATTGAGTACAGTTTGCCAGCCAGCTACAGATCCATCTGGTGGATATGTTGTCTATTCCACCTTTTTCTAGCTTACCAAGGAGTAGGTTGTGGTCTACTTTATCAAATGCCTTACTGAAATCTAAGTATTCTACATCCACAGCATTTTGCTGATCTACTAGTTTAGTCACTTTATCAAAGAATGAAATAAGATTGGTTTGGCATGATCTGTTTTTAACAAACCCGTGTTTGTTATGGCAGTTCTTTTTCTAATTACTGAATGTAATTTTTGTCCAAAAATGAATCATTTATGATGTCAGTTCTTTTTCAACATTAGTTTTTTATTATTATTTCTCTTCAGCCCAACTTCTAGTCTGAAGTCCTAGGACCTGAACTGTATTCATATCAGATTTGTCTGTAAAACAATTAGAAATTGAAGAGGATGTTGGCAATGGGATTCACCCAATTTTGGGTGACATTTTCTCTGTCGAAGACTATTATTTAAAAAGATCAACTGGGAAATTATGGAAATCTTTCCCCAAAATTTCTATATTGATGAAGCTACTTACTAGAGTAGCCTCTAGAGAAGTGAAACACCTGTAAATAAAAAATCAAGCTTAAAGAACCCCAACAATACAATTATTCTATTAAAATGTCCTTATACTGCATTATGACTTTGTGCCTTTGAAGATCTGTGTGCCTTCAAATCACTGTTAACTCCTAGTGACCATCTGAACTAGTTTCTGTAGGTTTTTTGGGAAAGATTTTCAGAGGTAGTTTTCCACTGCAATCTTCCAGGAGCTGAGAAACAGTGACTGGCCCAAACTTCTCTTTTCCTTCAATATGAGAAGGCCCTTTCAATTCCATGGTTCTGAGAGTTTTGAAAGAACACCTACCTTTCATTTAGATATTTGAGAATATGGCAAGTGTCAATATATAATTCATTGCTCAAGGGATGTACTTCTCTTTCTTCCAAACAATCTGAAGTGGCTGGGCCTAAATACATGTGCAGAGGCAGCTTTTGGATATTATGTCAACTGGACATTTATCAAAATAATATATTTTCCTACAGTTAATCACAAGTTTCAATGTATGTGTTGCCATGAAATCAATGTTCTTGGGTAACATATTATTATTGTTGCTGTTTTTCCTCAGAAAATAATTGTTTACATTTTAAGTTTCTTTGCTAATTTTCCCCATGTCCATTTCATTCACATAAAATATCTTGGCTGCATGTGCCCTGGTTAGCTAACAGTACATATAGAACAACCGAGGGCTCAGTTTAAACCAGATATCAGACAGTTTATCTTTCCAGCTCAGAATTAAAATAAGGCCGGCAATTGGAGCCGCTCAAATTGACAAGGTGGCTTTTATATACATTACAAGGGATATGCAGAAGACTATTTTTATTCACCAGATTTTTCTTTTGCCCCCAACTCTTTGGGAAGATATTGATACATCTCCTTCCAAGGAAAGTATGGGCTAATTCATGGATGTGCCCATGCCACAGAATTTAATATGGCTGTTTAACATTTGATGACTTCCATCTGTCTACATCAACCAATCTCACAGAAAGTAAACATAATGCTTGAGATAATGCTGGATATTTAAACACTTCACCTATTGTGTTTCACCACTGTCTGCTCTTTGCTCATTATCAAATTCTGTTGGTTCTTGCATGGTTTCATGACTGAATAAAACTTTTTGATGAAGCTATCATTAGAGGTGCCTAAAAAAAAAACCAAGGGGTATTTAATATCTTTTGTGGAACTTTTCAGCATTCCTTCTAAAGCCTGTTCAGAATTTGTCTAATTTTATTACCATAAGCTGTTATTATTCTACCATTTTAATGGATGCTCATTTTCTCTCTTTCTTTGATTTAGGTACTACTTTAAGGTCCAAGCAACAAATCCATATGGTTATGGTCCTATAAGTTCATCTATCTCCTATGTCACTGAATCTGGTATGGTGGTTTCATATAATATTAAAATATAAAACAAGTTTTAAACTGCACTGTCAACCAGAATCCAATGTGTATTAAGACTTCAGAATAAAAACAAAGGACAAAAGGAATGTTCAAAGGACTATACAGTAAAGGAGGAGGAGGAGGAGGAATAATGTTAAGAAATAAAGACAGCTTTGCCCAACCTGAGCTTTCTTCAGATATGTGGATTCATTTCCAAACTTCTCCAGCCAAAATGGCTATTGTTCTGGGATTTGAATTTGCACATCTGGACAGCACCAATCAGGGAGGGCTGGTTAAGAACTGAAGTAACGAAAACAAAATGGCAAAGTGCTGATTGTCTCTGGCCAAACAGGAGTGAGTTTGTGCTTCAGATCTGGCTCTTTCTATGCAGAGAGCCAGTATCAATGTTTTCTAATAGCTTCTCAGGTTGCCCAATGTGGATTTAGTCTTTGCTATCCTGATAATAAAGAAAATGAATGGCAGACCAGTTCTCTTTTCTTCTCAGGAAAACTACATGGCTGTTTCCATTAGGTCATCAGGGGTCAATCTCAGCACAAAAAAAGTTTACCTATATCTATAATCTTTACCCTGATAGTGGAAAAAAGATTAAATTAAAAAATGAAAAGAGGAAATTCCATTTCTGCTGCTTGCTTGGCAAGACACTTCACAATCGTTTTTCTTTCTTTTAATCCTGAGCAGCTGAGTAATTTGAAGCAATTGTGTCTGCAAAAAAAGTTGGGGAAACAATTTTTCTTTTAGATTTTTCCTCCTTCTGGGTTGAAGCTTGTTTTCATTTCATAAAGCTGATCCTGTTCTTTGAAATCAAAGGCTTTTAAATAATTTCAAAATATGTCCAGTGATAGATATTTTTCCATGCTATTTTTACTTGCAAGGTTGAGCATAGGTCATTTGGCACAATGTAACAACAAAACACAATGGGGTTGACACCTTAAACTAACTCTGGATAACTCCAAGGTTATTTTTCCTCCTAACCTTAGATTTTTGAGTTCCTGACTTGGAATTCATGTATATACCGTAACTATCTTTCAAAAAAATCTGCCTCCAAATCAACTCAATAGTTCTTGATATGGATTCAGAGTAGGAATCTTTTCATATGTGGGATGTAAAAGTAATGTC
Source organism: Bothrops alternatus (assembly GCA_034064705.1). Lineage (NCBI taxonomy): Eukaryota > Metazoa > Chordata > Lepidosauria > Squamata > Viperidae > Bothrops > Bothrops alternatus. The sequence goes on from JARGCV010000023.1 coordinate 9,934,291, forward strand.
CAATTGAGTACTCCCACATTGATTCCTGGAGAAAATGAGTTGAAGCCTGAATTCAGGGGTGTCAAACTCGCAATGTCATGTGACATGTCGTGACGTATCGTGACTTTTTTCCCATTGCTGGCAATGGGGTGGGCGCGGTTTCGGCATGATGCAGCCAGCCCGTGGGCCGGCAGTTTGACACTTAATTAGTTAGCACCTATATCTGCAAGGGAATCAACAGGTCTGCTTGACAAGGACAGCGATTACATCATTGTACTGCAAGCCCTGCCCTTTTTGTGTATATGCACAGTGAGGTCACATGCACATGAAAAGAGGCACAGATTGAAGCATGGAGCAGTGATGTTGTTTCCCTAATTGTCTTGAAAACACCAGGAGCCTGCAGATACTTAGGTTGATTAGATTGATGAAAAGAGACTTTTAAAATAAGCGTTTACACTTACTAAAGAATCATTTCACTGAATTAGTAGTAAATGTGTATTATATTAATACCAGTATTTTAATAAAGAGCCTGTGTGATTACCACCCATGGCAGTGAAAAGTTCAAATATGGAAATTTCATTGTCAAAAACAGAATAAAATCGCAAAGCAGCTGGAGCACCACTTGATCACCATCAGCATTGATAAGGTCACCATCAGTCATTTGCAAAACGCAGCTTGCTTAGAACAGCTTACATCTTGCAACAATACCTTTAATACCATCAAATAATATCTACGTATCCCAGGTCCATGGGAAAGGCTCAGCTGGTGGATAAAATGCCTAATCCATTCTAAACATCTGCCTGACTGTGCAACAAACCATATTAATTTATTAAACTTGTATGCTGCCTGACTCTCAATGGCTGGGCAGCTCACAGCAATAAAAAAAACTACAATAAAATCAATAAAAAAGAGGTAAAAGATGGTAAGTGCAATGAAGAAAGGGATGTTCTGTATGTAGAGGCTTTAAAAGAAAAAGCCAACGAAGAGGAGTCAAAGGAGATAAGGTTTAATGATTGTATATTTTAAAATAGTGGAGAAATTACAAAGGATAGCACTGTTTCAGGCCTCCTTCATCAGAGATATTAAGAGGAGCATAAAATAAAATAAAATAAAAAATGACCCTCCAGTGTAAGAAGGTGATAAAAATGCTGCTGTTTTGTCAAGTTTTTGAAGTATATCATACTGTTTTTAATTTCATTTGTTGCTTTAATTGATTTCTATATGATATTGTATTTGAGCCATTCAGAGTTTATGAAATTAAGCAGGATACAAATTATACAAATAAACAAGATTTAGAAATTACCTGTCGTCTTATTTTGGCAGTGGATGCTGAATTTTAGAGTAAATAATTGAAACATTTCCTTGTTATTTCCTCTCAGATAATCCTCTTCTTATTGTCAGACCGCCAGGTAAGTCTCAGTTTTGCTTTCTGGTGCTTTGTTACTTTCTCCTGAGAGTGGCATAGATTAAAACTTGTGATTTAATATCTATGATGAAGAGATGAGAGGAGATGAAGGAAGGAAGGAAGGAAGGAAGGAAGGAAGGAAGGAAGGGGAAGGGAAGGGAAGGAAGGAAGGAAGGAAGGAAGGAAGGAAGGAAGGAAGGAAGGAAGGAAGGAAGGAAGGAAATAAATCAGTGGAAAGAGTATCCTTATCTTAAGAACCCTTACAGCATAATCGCAGAACTTTGTTTTGTTTGAGAGCCACACTTGCCCTTGAAATAATGAAATGGCATTACTTGGGGCTGAGGCAGGTGTTAAGTCAGAACAGCTTCTTCACAGTTCTCTAACCACTGCATGAATATACTACAGTTACTCCTTTTTTCTGCTGTGTCTCATGATGTTGCCTTTGTCTCATCCATCTCCACTATCTGAGGGAGCCTGTTCCAAAGTAATATTTTCTCTTTTCTCCCAACATATCATTGGCTGTCAGCCTGATCTGGCATGCTTCACTGATGGATGACATTCAGGAATTAGGATTCGGTCAGGTCCTATTGATCACTTAGGCTTCTGAGAGCCACACACACACACGCTTCAAATGTATAACTTGGAGGAACCAGTGAAAAAACCACAACCAAGACAATGGTTAGATAAAAGAAATTTGAGTCCAGGGCAGAAATATAATTTGAGTAGCATCTCAGACATGTTCTTTCCTAATTCTCATAAAGATAAAGGGAGAAAGAGGGGAAGCATACATTCAGAGATGCAAGATTCTGTTACTGTAACATCATCATCATCATCATCATCATGTATTATTTATTTATTTTTATTTATTTATTTATTAGACTTATAAGCCGCTCTTCTCCAGGGGACCCAGAGCGGCTTACAACATAGATAAATAACAATCGCATTTAATAAGTCTAATATAAATTAAATTAAGATGATCATAAAGTTAAAACAATACCCCAAATTTTTTAATAAAAAAACATTCATCCAACATTAGCATTCATACCTCTAGCATCTTAGTCTAGTCTTCCTTAAAAATGACTAGTGGATAGCATTTTAATGGGGCCATCTGAAGGAGACCTACACTTTGTTTAATCCAGTTTATTATAATTAGATTAGACTAATTAAAATTTAAGTACTATCAGTATAATTGGCTCTCTATGTAATTAGTCAGTTTGCTCTCTGTCACACTAAAAGTTCCAATATAACATCAAAATTTGACGGAGTGGCTACACTCCAGAAAACTCCAAAGAGTTCATCAGTTCTTGGAGTAGAGGAAGAGCAGAATTCTATGTCTGTTTATCAAGTTAGTAAACAATATTTCAGGTTAGTGACTTTTGTGTGTTTGTTATAGTTCTAGAAGCGATCTAGATTAGAATATTGCAGGGCATCTTTCCTTATGTAATTCAAGATAATGACTGCTTAACTTGACATTTAATATATTTTTAGCACAATGTTATCATACAATGGATTAAAATTATGTCTTGGAATCATAATTTGTTCCTGGGTTTTCATGTTTAATATTTAAAATGCAGAAAGTGCCAAATAATTCTTGCAAGTTGCTTTGAGTGCCTAACAGAAACCATATGGCTGGCTTCACAACAGCAACTGTAGTGGTATATGGTCGATTTCACTGGCACCTCTTCATGGGAAACCACTCTGCTGATGAAGAGCACAAGAATGTGGAATGTTGTGATCCAGATTCATTGTATAAGTCTCTTTCTCCTTTCCTTTTTCTCCTTTTTCAAATAACATTGTGGCTGAAATGCTAGGAAAAGTGAGAAGTTTGGTGTAGAAATTTCAATCAGAGCTCAGTGGGCTTATCTTTGCATGTTATTTGTCATTTGAAGTCTGTCTATAGCAGTGTTTCTCAACCTTGACCATTTTAAGGCATGTGGACTTCAACTCCCAGAATTCCACAGCCAGCAATGCTGGCTGTGGAATTCTGGGAGTTGAAGTCCACATGCCTTAAAATGGTCAAGGTTGAGAAACACTGGTCTATAGGCTTATGCCTTTTTCCAAGTTGAAAAGGCCAAATAGTGCTGTGGTAGGTGTTTCCCCTCCTTTTAAAAAAATATGATTCTCAAACCATGGGACCGCTGCCACCAGTGCAAGAGAGCAGAGAATATAGGGAAAGCTCGTATTTTAGAAGCAAAAGCCATTGTAAGCAAGAATACACTTTTATGTGCTATTATATTACCTGCTAAGGAGCTTACTAGATCAGATGCTTAAATTGGAAGTATTTTGTGCAAATTAACCTAATGATTTCCTGCACTGATGCAGGCAGCGGTCTCTCCCACACACATAGACTACCCTGATTTTTAAGGCTGAGAAAGCAGTTCTTCGGTGTTTTCTTTTGTACTTCTAAACTCTAATAATTTTAAAAATTAGGAGAGTCCATTATGCTTAAGTTTACATGTCAGAGCATACAGTCTGTAAAATAAGAACAGTTGATTTCAAAAAGAAAGATAGATAATTCCTATAATCTCTTGGAGCATATTGTAGGTTGCCAGATTTTGTTGTGAATGTTGAATACACACTGAAGAGTTTCTTGATCCATTGTTGTTCAGATTGTGGTTTGCTGTGTAACCATTCAGACTTCGAATGAAGGCAAATATATGTGTCCCAGGATAATGTTGCAGGATCCAATCTGGGTTGGTCACCAGGACCAGAGTTTAGCCTTCTGAGCTTTTGGACTTGTGCTGGAGCCCATCTTCAGAGAACCTCTCTCTAATGGAATGTGTTATTCAGGTTTATTATTCATTCAGACTCCTTCCAGACAATTTGCAGTGGTATGGAGAGCCATAATGAAGGAAACAAAAAGCTTCCTCACCATTTAGTAATCTACTTCCACTTATATCACTATGGGTGCATGATCACTTCCAAATCAAAGTAAATCCATTTTAGTAGATTGTGTACTGGTCTGGTCAAGTAGTAACATTTAGTAAGTTATTCTTAAGTTAATATGATCATATTTCATAGCCAAGATTTTAATCTGTTTTGTAGGTGGTGAACCCATCTGGATCCCATTCAATTTTAGATACGATCCTACATACTCAGAATGCAGTGGAAAACAATATGTGAAACGGACGTGGTACAGGAAATTTGTAGGTGTTGTTCTTTGTAATTCATTGAGATACAAGATTTACCTCAGTGATGATCTAAGAGGTATGTATTTGGGTGATCTGTCAGCGCTGGAGTAAGATATAGTAAAGCCTCAAAAATAAATGTGATTACCTTGTATGATTAAAATGTATCCAAACTATTGGCTGGAGTACAGTAAATAGTTCAGTCTTTTTTGCCCATTTCTTTTAATCCTATCCAAGATATATATTGAAAACACTTTGGATTGTCTCCCAGACAGTTTTAATAATTTGGGGTAATCTGAAATTCTATTATTTGAGTTCTCTATCCACTTTCAAGTGAGTGAGATGCAGCAGGAACAAAAAAAAGCCATATTTTGCAGTGTTAAAATTTTGGTTTGGGTCCCCCTACAAAGAGTTGCAAGCCTGTGTCTTAGTAGGCTATGGTATCATTCCATAATGCTTTGGTTTGAACAGTGCTATGTCCTAGTAAGATCATTCAAAAGATTTACACTTTGTCACATAATACAAAATGTCAGTTCAGTTTCAATCATTTCAGCTAAGTTCACCACAGTTTTGGAAATTTGGAGATTTCTCATTCCGTCACAATCCTTGAAAATCTGAGAACTACTACTTTATTTTCAGCAAGTGCATAATGAGATGCTGTAATGTTTTAACTCAGATTTAAATGGAATCAGTCCCATCGTTTTAAAAGGAAACATTACATATCAGAACCAGACCAAGAAGCAACAATTTTGTTTTAATTTTTAAATCATTATAGAAAACATTTTAAATGGGTTGTTTTTAGGGGAAAATGCTTAAAATAGTATGTGTGTAACCTAGAAGTAATTTTTTTTTAAAAAAAAAAGTTATCATACAGTAGAAACAGAAGGAAGTGGACTTAAGGGTTTCCACATGGGGGGGGAACTTCCTGGAAATCAGTGAGTTAGAGAAGAATATTTCCGTATACATTCATGTATGCAATTTTGTACCATCTTCTGTTTTATGTGGAATGAGAATACTGCTACCTCATTTTAGTGCAAGTTCTTAATTATATACATATTAATTGCTCCTAACATATTGAAAAAAGGTAACCACAGTACAAAAAGAGTGCTGCCAACCCAATGGCAAATGTGCCACTTGAAGGCAAGAAACTGTAACTGTGATTCTCAGCCAACTATTTTTGACCGAATGCAGGAATGTTGGCAAGGACCACTGGTTCACTTTCGTACTGTGCCAGTGGATTATTTCATTATAATGCTCCTATTATTGCAGAAAATCATAAATATAATAAATAAGTTACTACCAAGGAAGGGACAGGAGATTCTTCTCTCTGGATTTATAGCCTTGACTGCAGCAAACCCATTCTAAGTGCTTCTCACTTTTTTCCAGATATGTTTTACAGCATTGGAGATAGTTGGGGAAGAGGTGAAGATCACTGTCAGTTTGTAGATTCACACCTGGATGGACGAACAGGACCACAGTCCTATGTGAATGCTCTGCCTCCTATTCAAGGTAAAAATAAGTGCAACATTAATTTGATGGAAGTCTAGAGATTTACATTGCATACAAGTTGTAGAATAAAGGTAGTTTATGTCTGGTTCTACAAAAACTGTGATTTTTGTAATATTAAAGTTGGACTTTCTGTTCCAGGTCCCCCCAATGCATCAGCAAATGTGTTCAGGCAGTTCAGTATTATAAGCCAGTCTTCCCTCAATGTATTCTCCAAATCTATTGGGGTGTCAACTCCGAACCAGCAGCAGAATTCAAGATGGAACACATTAGCAAAGCACCACGCTGAGGAAGCTTATGACAAATTATTTAATTTCCAGTCTAGGCAGTGACTGGCAGATGTTTTACAACCTTGGCATTTTAGCACGTAAAAGGAAATAACTTAATTACTGAAATGCTAGCTTCATGCTGTACTTTGCTTTCTATGCAAGAGTGAGTGATCCAGATAGGGCTGACTATCGAGAAGAATCACAAAATACCCTGAAGTAATGGACATAGCACAGAAGACAGCATTCCAGGTAGCCCTCCATCCATGTGGAAAGGAGTGCTGAGAATTGTTAACATTTTAAACATTCCACTTCTTTCTACCGGCTTGTCTATCATTTGAAAATGATTATCTTTAATTTGATTCCTTTTGATTTCTTAATTTTACCCTTTTTTATTGCTAGCACTGATATTTCTGCCTTATGTGTTCTCTTCTTTCCATTGGTCACCTCTGATTGGTGGGGCAGAGCCAGAACGCACCTCTGCAACTTTTTTCACATTGCAGGAAAAATAGCAATAGCAATAGCACTTAGACTTATATACCGCTACACAGTGCTGTCTAAGCAGTTTACAGAGTCAGCATATTATCCCCAACAATCTGGGTTCTCACTTTACCGATCTCAGAAGGATGGGAGATTGAGTCAACCTTGAGCTGGTGAGAATCAAACTGTTGAATTGCTGGCAGCTGGCAATTGGCAGAATTGGCCTGCAATACTACCAGCCTCCCTGTTTAGGGTGACCCGCTCCCTCCTTCACCAGGAGGTGAGAGGAGACCCCTTAGAGGGTAGAGCTGAGGATTTCGGAAAATATCTGTATGATAAAATCGCTCAGATTCGGGAAGGCTTTGACTTCAACTGGGTATGTCCAATGGGAGAGGCAGAGTCAGGTCCTGAGACTGTTATCTGGGATGAGTTTGACCCCGTGACTCCCGAGGACATGGACAGGTTGCTGGGGGGACTTAGGGCGACCACATGTTTATTGGATCCGTGCCCCTCCTGGTTGGTGCTGGCATCCCGGAAGGTGGTACGAGGCTGGTTCCAGGCAATTATTAATGCTTCCTTGAGTGAGGGTGTTTTTCCCACCACCTTGAAAGAGGCGGTGGTGAGGCCCCTCCTCAAGAAACCTGTCCTGGATCCGGCTGTTTTATCAAACTACCATCCCGTCTCCAACCTTCGCTTCCTTGCAAAGGTTGTTGAGAGTGTGGTTGCCTGACAGTTCCCGCAGCACCTGGAGGAATCGTCATATTTGGATCCACACCAGTCGGGTTTCAGGCCTGGCTACAGCACGGAAACAGCATTGGTCGCATTGGTGGATGATCTCTGGCAGGCCCGAGACAGGGGTTGTTCCTCTGTTCTGGTGCTATTGGACCTCTCGGCAGCTTTTGATACCATCGATCATGGTATCATGCTGTAACGGTTGGAGGGGCTGGGCATAGGAGGCACTGTTTTGCGGTGGTTCTCCTCCTTCCTCTCCGGCCGGATGCAGTCTGTGTTGACAGGGGGCCAGAGGTCAACACCGAGACCCCTCGTATGTGGGGTACCTCAGGGGTCGGTCCTCTCGCCTCTACTGTTCAACATTTATGTAAAGCCGCTGGGTGAGATCATCCATGGTTTTGGCGTGGAATATCATCAGTATGCTGATGATACTCAGCTGTACATTTCCACGCCGAACCACCCCAACGATGCCCTTGCCGTGCTGACCCAATGCTTGGAGGCCGTGCGGGTCTGGATGGGGAAGAACGGACTCAAGCTCAACCCCTCCAAGACCGAGTGGCTGTGGTTACCGTCGTCCCAGTATAGCCAATTGATTCCATCACTATCTATTGGTGGCGAAACAGTGGCCCCCACGGGAAGGGCTCGCAATTTGGGAGTCCTCCTGGATTCACGGCTGTTCTTAGAGGACCATCTGGCGGCCGTGGCCGGGAGGATGTTCTGTCAGGTTCGCCTGGTGTGCCAGTTGCGTCCCTTCCTAGACCGGGACTCGCTACGCACAGTCACTCATGCCTTCATTACCTCCAGGCTGGACTACTGTAATGCTCTCTACATGGGGCTCCCCTTGAGGTGCACCTGGAGGCTCCAACTGGCCCAGAATGCGGCCGCGCGGGTAGTGACAGGAGTGTCGTGGCGCTCCCATGTAACACCACTCCTGCGCGAGCTGCAGTGGTTGCCGGTGGTCTTCCGGGTGCGGTTCAAGGTGTTAGTGACCACCTTTAAAGCGCTCCATGGCATCGGACCCGGATACTTACAGGACCGCTTACTGCTAGCAAATACCTCCTGCCGTCCGGTACGCTCCCACAGAGAGGGCCTCCTCAGGGTGCCGTCGGCCAGACAATGTCGACTGGCGACCCCCAGGGGGAGAGCCTTCTCTGTGGGAGCTCCTACGCTATGGAACGAGCTCCCCCCCGAACTCCGTACGATGACGGACTTACGCACCTTCCGTCGGGAACTGAAAACTTTCCTTTTTCAACAGGCCAGCCTGGCATAGAAGCTCCGGCTCCAACCGGGTGAAAATGTTTTAGGGGGATTGTGTAATTTTTAGGATTTTAGGATTCGCACATATTGGGTTTTATATGGGATTTTATGGCCTAATTTGTTTAATTTATTTTTAAATATTTTAATTTTGTACATTTATATGTTTTTTAAATTTTAAGGCTGTACACCGCCCCGAGTCCTTCGGGAGAGGGGCGGTATAGAAATTTAATAATAAATAAATAAATAAATAAATTCTAACCACTGCACCATCAAGGCTCTTAATGCTATGATCTGCTAAAACACTAGTGTAATTTTATTTATCTGGCAAGAGCCATTCCTACTTTAATACAAAGGACATGAAAGTATTATTGGTATTAATGGTACATCAGAACAGGACACAGTTTTCTCTGCCTATTAGTTTGGAATAAGTCCCACTAACATGTGAAATGGCAAGCTTGTATTATGTGATACATAATGTTTCTGTCTCTTCAAATCGGCATATATTACTTTGGGTTGTTCTAATTCTCACAATAACCCAGATAGTGCCTTGGAATATAGCCACTCAATGCACTCAAGCAATTTTTAGAATGGAAATGCGGTTATGCAACATATTTCTATGGCCCTTATCTTGTCAGGCACAAGCAATCAGAGTTACACGTGAAGGGTGTAGGTTGGCTACTTTATTGTATTCTAGTTATAATACAAAAATCTGCTCCGACTGCTTGCCTTCTCTTGGGAACAAACAGATAAGGTGCCATGGAGCTTAGGAGAACTTAGGACTTTTGTGGATACGCAATGACTCAAGACTAATTCCATGCTTGATCCCTCCCTTTTGTCTGGCTGGTAGTTTTCCAACTGATCTACAGTTATAGAAGGAGATCTGTGTGGCAGATTGGTAGGGTATAAATGTAAAGATCTATCTGGATTCAACAGCTTTCTTTCAGATTTGAAGTACAAGGCACCACTCCTTGCAGTAGCCAAGAAAGGAAGCCCAAACAATGAATTAATGAGTGAAAGAACTTCTATGTGTCAGAAAGAAATTAGGCTGGCCCCACACCACTACCATTTGTTTCAGAAAGGGGCCTTCGGTCAACAGCAAAACTGGAAAAATCTGTAATGTAGAAAGAAAAGTAACCAAAGATCAAGTGATTATTGTTAACAGAGGCTATGCAGCAAAAAAGATGAAGAGGAATAAGAGCTGGTGATACACGCCAATAAGAAAGTTCACAAGAATTACAGGCCAAGAAACTTTACTTTCCTTCTACTTCAAACCTTCTGTATTCAGCAGAACAGTAAGAACTGTATTTAAGCTGCTTCTAGAACAGGATAAGTTTTATGCCGTAAGGAATAACACAAGGAAAAAATTGGGTTTTTCTGAGGAATGCTCAGTTAGCAAGGTGTATCTCACTTCTTTTCCCCATCTCCATTTTCTTTACAGTAATTAAGTAATTATTGAACTAAAATTAAAATTATTAAGTAAAATTAATAAAGTAGTTACATCCTTCAGTGCTAAGATAGTAACTTCAATATTTTGGTTCCTTCAGGTTATTATCGCCAGTATCGACAAGAGCCTGTATCATTCGGACGCATTGGGTATATGACACCCTATTACTATGTGGGCTGGTATGAGTGTGGTGTAACAATTCCAGGGAAGTGGTAGCTGTGCTACGGTCCTCTGCCGATCGTAACCACAACTTTTGAATAACTACCATTGAAGGACTTGGAGCAACTGCATCTGGGAATGAAAGAAAACAAAAATCCCTCAAAGAAGAAACAAGAGAAGCTCACTGGAACTCAGTGATGTCCTTATCCTAAATCAATGGTGCTGCTTGGTTATTTTACTTCAGGACATATATAGGATGAATTTGGGGTTGTCCTGCCTTTTTCTCCTTGGTTCTAATAGGCCTGGGAACGTAACTGAAATGAGCAGTTATCTATGCTCAGTGAAGCCTAATATATTTCATTAACCACACAGAAAAAAATGGAATTGTGATATACCTTGCAAGAAGATGACTTAAGCATGCTGTGCTTGCATTATGGAATGTTAACCATTTTCCACTGCTATTAATAGAATTCTTTGTTGTTATCCACTTTGGGTTGTGAGCTTCAAAATGTTAGCTTACAGCTGCACTATGTTACAAAACGCCCCTGAAAACCAAATGGAAGTGTTGCTCACAGCTTCTTCTGGGGGTTTGCACATTGCTGAACAAAATACCAGGTCACTCTGTAAATTCAGCTAGCACAAACAATGAACAACCAGTACACTATTAGTTGCAGAAATACTTTTTAAACTGAGATTTTGTAAAGAAAAGAATTTAGATAAATACGTTTATGGGTTAATGTTTATGTAAAAGGTGCTATTCATAACAAGTCTTCTGAAAATATTCTGTGAAAAATATACTATGCACAATACATTAATCATACATGACTCAGGCTTTTATTCTTGTAGATCAGCGGTTCGCGTGGGTCGCGACCCCATTTGGGGTCGAAAGACCATTTCACAGGGGTCGCCAAACAACGCAGTCTGCCATTTTTCCCCCTTTTCCTTAGCTGTGTACTTCCTCTTATTCTATTGGCTTTTGAAAGCCAGTAGAATAGACTCTCTTGAATAGAGTCTAATTCTATTGGCTTTCAAAAGCCAACAGGAATTGTCCAGGCTGTCTCTGCCCTGCTGAGCCCGCCAAAAGTCCCAGTCTGCAAACGGTGCTGCAAGTTGTCTGCAGCGAAGGCAAGCTGTCTGGAAGTTTCCACCCCTCCCTGCTGAGCAACTACTAAAAATGTAAGTAAAAGAGGGCCAGGGGTGGGAGGCCGGCAGGCGCAGGGAGGGTTGCTGGTGCGTGTGGGGCCCGGCAGGTACCTTACCTCCCTTGGGCTGGGCCAGCTGATGGCCCCGCCGGTGGTCGCCCTGTGCCGTCGCTGCCCCTTGCCAGCTACGCCTCGGCAGGCGCAGGGGGCGGCACCATGCATGCGCAGCGCTCCCGGGCAGGGTAATAGTCCTTGACTTACGACTGGTTGGGGTCCTCAACTTACGACCAGTTGGGTAGTCCTCGACTTATGACCAGTTGGGGGGTCCTCGACTTACGACCGGTTGGGGGTCGTGGCATTAAAAAGGTTGAGAACCACTGTTGTAGATGGTGTTGAATTATAATGAAATAGAAAACATAGAAAAACAACAAGAAAAAAAATGGGAAATTTCATCATCAAACTATTGAGTATGGCATGTTTCAGCAACAGTGGGTTATTTGGTCCATATTCTAATGTGGCTAAGATTCCAACTTCAGTATAAATTTAACCAAGTGTACATTAAAGGTACTTTAGATGTTCTTTACAGTCTAAATCACAAAGTTATTTAAGTGGAATAGAAAGAGAGTTTGATTTCAGTAAAGTATGCTTAATTTGTACATTTGCACCAAAGAAGGCTACACAAAAATCATCTCAGAAGGGTTAAAAAATTAATTCTACCCCTCTCTTCCCTTGCCCACATGGCCTCAGATATATCCTCCTTTCCATGGTGGTGATTGTTAAAGTACATGTTAAATGCAATATAGTATTTAATATCACAAGTAGTATACTCTATCCCCTGGCTGCACATGTCCTTAAATTTGAAAATTTAGATCAAACATCAAGCCTTCAGTTGCTGAAAACTTTTTAGTCTTTTTCAAACAGACATTTATTTAACCTAAAAATCAAACTCTGAGAATTAATTCCACCAACCTGGTGGATTTGAGGCTTATTTTTCATGAAAAACAATATCAAGTTACTTTTGAAGAGACAAGAGTTTCAAAACAGTTCACAATATTGCTTGGAAGTCACATGCTTCAAAAGAAGAAGAAAATGCGAGAGCTCCAACTGTAGCTTGAGTCACTCAGATTTTGAGTATCTCATTTTTTTTCTCAGAAGCAAAGCCTCTCATCAACTATTTAGTACAGACCTGGGCATTTTACTGCCCATGGACCATATCTGGCCTTTTGGCTGTCCCTGTCGTGCTTGTGGCATCAGTGGTGTCAGCGGGGGGGGGATGGGGGCATCAGCAAGAGGTGCAAAGTGGCATCATCATTGGCAGGAGGCAGGACAGAGGCAGGGCGACCCTCCACAACAGTTGCTCATGCCATGTTACCTCTTGGGAAAATTAATTGCCCACTCCTGATTTAGCATATAATCATATAGTATGCAGGACTTTCACATTTTAATTTATGTTGCTAACATCCTAATCCCATTAGTATGGCAATACATTACTTGTTCTTTAAGAAGAGATATTTGAGATACTTTGCAGTTCTCCAGTGCACATGTGGAACCAAGCTGTTTATGTCATATCCTTCCTGTATAACCAAATTGTTAAAAATAATGATGTAGCCTCTTCTCAGATGAACCTTGTGAACAAGCAGAATTCTCATATGTGTTTAAAAAGTACAAGATGCAGATACAGCTGGATAGGTACTAAACTGGTATTTAAATATTAATTTCGCTTTCCAATTTATTATGCATCTTTTTTTAGTAGGCTGATGATGGCTTGCTTATTTAGATAGAGATCCTCCAACCTAGCTGGATGAAAATATGTTCCTTCCCTATACTTCCTCTCTATTTAACATGGAAAATCTAAATAGAAAGTATAATTTTCTTGTATTGCACAATTGTATCAGTGTTGGTCAATTATAGCCATTCAACATCATGCCAAAATTACAGTAATGAGGACAAACTTTACATCTCTTTAGCATTGATTGGTTGACACTACATAATATTACAAGTAATCAATTGGAAATAGTTAAAGTCGGTATACCTTTTTATACTAAACAACACTCAATAAATGCCACTTTATTGAGTAGTGTCTCTCCATTAAAGATCAAAAGTTTTGGGAAATAAAGCAACTGAAAAAAAATCATGAAGAATGCTTGATTTCAAGCCAAACTAGCAGATTCTTCCAGCAATAAACAATAAAGAATTGGAAGCATCCACAGAGCTGGATGTAAATAACCAATTTCCAAAGTGTGACAAAGTTTGTGGGCTTCCATGTTTATGAGCCCCATTTGATATTGCCAATGGGCAAATATGGCTACTGTGAAAACACTGGAAGGCAATGATTGTTTATCGTTATTTTTTATTTATGTCCATACTTTGCATATTGGATTTTACTTTTCACTTATCTCTGTTAAAACCAGAATTGCATATTCCAGAGAGTGTTTCCTGTGCCAATGCAGTATTTTTCTAGAAAAAGTTAATTGAGGGTTTGTAGATGCAAACATTAGGCCTGGCACCAATATGCAATAGTTTGATAGAGCAATTCAAATCTTACAGAGCCTTGACATCACTGATAAGTCCTTATTACTGACCCATAGGATTACTCTAACCTTAGCTCTGTGGGACATTGTGCAAATGTAATGGCAGACAAATCCCAAACAGAGGATACTGGTAAGTGTTTGAGGCACTACTTCTCAATGTGGTTGCCAGATATGTTTTCATGGGTGGTCCTGAGGACAGCAGGGAAGAGTGTATAATGATATATTGAACGATGCCATAGTAACTTGTAGTCGGAAACTCTGTACAAGATTTGCTAATGTAGGAAACCTCCTCCTTCAAAGCAGATTTCATTGACCTGTTTAAACCTGGAATTCTTTTTTTTTTTAACATAAATGGTGCATAACAAGTCACTACTATAATCCAAAAGTTCATGAACTGTCCCAAATAGGACCATATGAGCTTTTTCTTGAAAATCACTAGAAAGTTTAAGTCATGGAGGAACTGAGGAATTCTGGGAGTTGAAGTCCACATATCTTAAAGTTGCCAAGTTTGGAAAACACTGGTTTATGTCTCCAGCACGTGAAACACTCATAGTTAAGTGCTTTCTGGCAGCTTCCATCAGAGAACTATAACTGTAAAACATCCCTGAGTTGCTAAGACTCTACAGTCTTCCCAAATAATCAAGCAAGTTGGCTATACTTCCAAGAGAGACTGGCTTAAGGGATCCATCCTGTTTAAAAAACCAGCAAACACTTTCCATTCAATAACGTTTTCCCAACATAGACGAAACTTGATTTTCTGCCATCTGCTGCTTTTGGAATTCAGTGCAAAACAGAAGGGTAGGATTCCTGGGTGAAAGTATAGTAACAGTGTGTAAATTGTGGGAGTTAATAAGCAGCACCAATATAGGAGATCCTTCTCTATTACAACTTATTTTTATTTTTTCCACCTTTTCGAGCAGCGTCTTGGAAAAAAGAACACTCCTGGACTATTCACCATTTTTCTAGTCAAGCTATTTCCTGCTATCTTCCTATATTTTATACTGTGGATTTCAACACATTCAATATATGAAGACAGCAGGTAATTTATCTCAACTACCAGACATCCCAATGCATTCTGTAATAAAATGACTTACAAAAATTCCATTTTCTTTTGCTTTGACAGTAGCCTTTCATTTGCCACAATTGATATATTACTAATGGAAATACTAATTTCCCTTGAGTTCAACTGTCATTCTGACTGTTTTCAGGCCTCTTTGCAACCATATTCAGCAATATTTCTTTCTTTTCCTCTCATCACATATTTCTAAAGAGACCATGTGAAGCCTGCCATTTAAACTGATCACTCTATTTTCATAAATAAGGGATTTTTTGGAAACAGACTCAGCAGTACAAGTTACCATTTTCCTTAGTTTGTTTGAAGTGCCAGTATTATGTCCATAAGCTCTGAAATAAAATAACGTTTGCAAATATTTGGTCCTACAGTGATCTATATTCTACATCTGATATTATGAAGGATAAATGTCCTCTGAGAGATCTTCCAGTTGGATATGCAGTCAGTTAGTTGTGTGGGATGAACAGCCCATGTAGGGGAGATGAGCGGCATAGAAATAAATAAAATAAATACATTCTGATATTCCTGAGGGCTACTGGTGCTGAATCTGTGTAGAAATGCTGCTTCAGAAATAGCAATTTCTGCTCTTGTTGGAGAATATTCTTGGTTTGCCACACTTCGTGGATCATGTTAGAGCAGGGGTGTCCAACCTTGACAACTTTAAGACCTGTTGACTTTAACTCCCAGAATTCCCCAGCCACCCATGAGAATTCTGGGAGTTGAAAGTTGCCAAGTCTTAAAGTTGCCAAAGTTGGACACCCCTGCATTAGAGCTGCATTCTAGCCTAGCTAAAAGAATCCAGGTATGGAATTGCTAGCCCAGTGGGACAGCATGAGAAACCAGAAGGCATCAGAAATTTGCAATGGGAAATTAAAAGTACACATAGAGTTACCATATTTCTGAACAGACAAAAGAGAAGACTGGCAGTTGGAAAGAAGAACAAATGGAGGAAAGGAGAAGAAGCTGCCTGTTTAATATTTGCGTTTATATTCACAGGAGAGGAAGGGATTACAAGTGAGTAGGCAGGAACACAATGGGGAATACATCTTGGGAGGAATGTACTAAGGCCAGTTAGGAGGCAAAAGCCTTCAGCACCTAACTTAAATTTCAGGCAGCAGCCCAAGCCAGAAGAAGGTTACTAATCAACTAATTAAGGTCACAGAACAGACCTCTTATTCTGGGAGTGCTCCACCACAGAGAAAAGTGGCTCAGGAAAATATAAGCTTGTTAAATACTCAAAAATTTAGATAAGATTTGCTTTCAAGGCTATGCCTGTCAGAGAAGATCAGGATATGTCCTTCTTTTGCCAGATGTCTGATAACCCTGGATGCACAGGAACATATACTACTTTGTTTTGAAAACAAAGCCTGAAGTGATGTATAGTTCTGGACCTGAGTAAGATTAAATATTCAGAAATGGTCTAGTAACTGATGGGCTGGTTTTGCTCTGTGCTTAGCAAGAGCAGAAAGCTGACTTGAATGGTAAGCATTGATTGGGGGTTCTCCACAAGCTCTAGTCACACAAAAATATTAACATGCCTATGTGCGTGTAAGGTCCAGTTTTCCAAACAAATCTAAAAATAGTTAAAACAATTCAGCTCAGCCCCAGGTGTTTTTTAGTTTTGATTCAGCAGAGTTGGAAGATGGAAAGAGTTAGTCATCTGGAAGAGTTTATAATTCAGAAATATATTCAGGTGTACGTGATCAAACTCAGAGATGTATAACTTACAATATTCAAAGTAATCTCAGCCTAAGCAACTTTTTGCAGACTTGCTTCTTATTGCATTTAACTATGGCTATCTATTTTATGTTGACTTTTTTTTTTTTTTTTGCTCTTCCAGTCCTTGATTATTGCTTGCCTTGGATTATACTCAGGAGAAATAAAATTTTGCTTCTATGTACCAATTGAAAATGTTGCCTTCTGGAGCCATATTGAAATTGTTTCAGTTTTGCTGACCCCTCTAATAGATGTTCCATTAACACTAATCCTCATCCCCCATAAATAAGTTCCACTTGCTCACATGTAAGCGTCAGAAAGTTTTCTGTTACTGGTCTTCTCAAATCTTTGGTGGATCTTGTGCTCACAAGTTTCACTCAAAATTTTCAAAATGTATTAGCATCATAAGCAGGGCAATATAGTTTTAAAAAAACATAATTAATATTGAAATGTGGAAAAAAGAAAGGAAAGAGTCTTACTATCTCTACAAGAAAAGTAGAGTACTGTCAATATGTTTTTAAAATTAGGACTGCTTGTCTTTACTTTATTCTGAATTAACACCAACAATCTGTTCTTGATTATGTTTATGCTCCTATTGGCTGTGCAGTTTAGTTGTCTTTTTCTTGCTTTTCCATCTCTTCTACTTTTTGTTCTGTATACCTTCATTGAACTGTATTTTTTTTCTATTGAATATTACCTTAAATCATGAAGTTATTCAGCTGGCAAAAAAATTGGTAAAAATTTGACAAAAAAAAGAGAAAAGTTGTTGCACAGAGCTGTTCTTTCAGCTTCGAAGTGCTCTAATACGTAATCTGAGATTACAAACAACTGAAGGAATATTTTCAAAATACATATTCTTCCTGTGTCCAAGAAACTTTTGAAGCTGGATATTTTATCTTTTTTTATTGGAGTGTTTACTATAATCCCCTTGGAGGTCTATTCTTGTTAGCTGACAAACCAGAAATAAATATTTAACATTTGAATATGATGTCCATATGATGTCCACTACCTACTGTAGTACCTCTGTTTGTGACCTAATTAGAGCATACTTAGACTAGAGGAGGGGGAAAAATCTAGAATTCCTAATATCTAACGTAATAATTACATTAACAAATACAGGATTGCCACATGAGTTGGGGCTGGGAAGTAGGATTATTTGGAGCTGTTTTAAATTTTCACAGAATGCAATGTCTTCAATCCAGTAGAATGAAAATGGAACACCAATAATTCCAGGAATTTAGGTCAGATAGTGTTGCCAATGCTACCGCTAAGCCGTCAGCTACTGCCTGTGGTAACCAATCTATTATCTTTATAGATATAAAAAAAAATCCAGTTAATCAACCAAAACAAACCACTGCAACAGTGGAAAAAGATAAATAAGAAATGGCAATTAAACCCAGAAAAATATGACAATATGTCTAATAGAACTTTCAGTCACTTCCAAGTGTCTGTGAAAGGGCCAAATTCCACTTGGAACCTGAAGGTATATTGTTTGTGACAAGTTGGGCTTCCTTTGGCAAGAGATTGTAGCAGCTGGTAGGGCCAAAAAGGCCCAATTGACAGTAAACTAAGGAGAAAGACCAGGCTAGAACATACAAGAAATTAGTCCTTCAAAAATGTAGTTCCAAACCAGTCGGAATTATTTGACTTTCACAAATCAACTGCCTTTATTTCCTTCTGTAGGCACACATGACTAAAAGGTCATTTGAAAGGTTGCATCTACTTGCTTAGGTGCCGAGTTTAAAGTGTACTGTCTCTATATTATTGCCTGTTATCTGTAAATCCAAATGTAAATTGATCCATACTAAGTCTGCCTTTTTTAAAAAAAGAAGCTTTGTAATAGAGTACAATTTGTCTTTACAGCTTTAGTTAAGTGTTAATAACATGAAGGAAATGAATGCAGGGATGACAAATGTAGCAGTTTGTTTTTCAAAAATAACATGGTTATTTTTTATTTTGGTATGTGCAAAATTTCAAATGAAATTTTATATGACATCCACTGTGCAAAACCTTTTCTAAACAGAATTTGTGGGCAATATCTACTCTTTCCATACTGAACTCTGACAAACTTTCTCCATTTTTGAGCCATGACTAGACCCATAATTCAATGGGTCAATTCTTTTGACAATGATGTGATTCCTTGGGAGTGAAAGCATTTCATATCCGCCAACCAAAGCATGCAGCTTTATACCAAATAAATGTATTAAGACCTAACTTTATAAAATTTATTTGGGCACCAATTTGGGCTTTTATGGAGTAAAATGTGGACCCTGCCTTGGCAGCATATGAACATTTCTGATAATGTCTCTAAATGAACAACACATCTCAAAATGAAGAGCTTTCCTGATAAGCCCAAATCTTTTCGGATATTCTTTTCAATCTTTGTAATCTGATGGCAAAACATAGAAGCAGTGTGATAAATGTGTGTTATCTCAATACAGGAACTGCTGGTGGCTTACAAGTTTGCCAAGATTTGATATCCTAGTGCAATGTCCTAGCTTTGTAGCAGTAGATGCTTTCTGGTTTATCTGCAAGTTTTACAGTTATAATTAACTGATCAGAAGAAGCTGCAATCATAAGGACTTTGTTCTCGCTAACTTGTTCAGTTGCTTCCATGTTCGGATGGGTGTTATTTTGCTGGGAATGTTTGTCAGTCACTGCTTCTGAGTTCTTGCAAGCTCATGTTACAGAACATCTGGTGATTCTCTGAAGTGAAGTGACCCATTCCAGTCCATTTCAGTTCACTGGTTCCCGGAATGTCAATATTCAGTCTTGACATTTCTGCACTGCCAATACTAAGTTTGCCTTGATTTATTGTTCTAACATTCCACATACCAGTGGTATACATAATTTTTATAACATCAGATGTTCTTTTTGCCTCTGGCAGCATCAGCAACTGGATGTCCTTTCTGCCATATTAGAAGCACCAGTGCCATTTGCACATATCCTCTGCTCTTCTCCAATAGTTCATTAGATACTTTCTGACCTAGGGGATCACCTTCCTGTATTAAATTGACCTTATCCTGATTCATGGCAAATGGGTTGCCATTTTTTCCTCCAGCAGATATAACTTAGTCCAGGGGTCTCCAAACTTGGCTGCTTTAAGACTTGTGGACTTCAATTCCCATGCTGGCTGAGGAATTCTGGGAGTTGAAGTCCACAAGTCTTAAAGCAGCCACATTTGAAGACCCCTGACTTAGACTGACCACTTACCTAAGACCAGCCCCTCTACAGTAACTCTTCTGGGATGCTCAGAGTATCATTGGGATGCAGAAGCCCTTTCAACACTGCAAGGCAAAAGTGCATCAAGCTCAGAAGAATTAGATACATTTAAGTAACTAAGGTGCCAGACATAGTTTGGGTTTATTAGGAAATGTCTACTTACTAGGTTAGAGTAATTTGGAAATGTTTTCAGCATCTCGGCAACAAAAAAGAAGTAAAAATAAACCAGCTTCTCTTCCTACACTGGATCCATTTCCTCAGCAGTGTTCCATTCAGTCAAGTAAAGATGAAGCAGTTAATCCAGCAGGCTTTACTGTGTCCTTGTATGCTTCATTTTTTTGTCTGTCTGGAAAAACCTTGGTGCAAGAAATCCTGAAAACAATGACTACTGTTTAAGTAACAAATTAGCCCTGAAAGTATTCCCGAAACAGGCTGAATGCCTTGGCTTTAGGATTTCCCATCAATGCAGTTTGTCTTTTTTTCTTAATCTTTTACTTCTAGGCTTATTTTAACTGTATTAATAGCATTTTACCTATCTCCTTTTCCTCCCTTCCTTCCTTCCTTCCTTCCTTCCTACCTACCTACCTACCTACCTACCTATTCTTTTTTCTGTAGAATAAATTGTATCCATGAAACATTACAGAGCCGTTTGGTGTAGTGATTAAGGCATCAGGCTAGAATTGAGATCATGAGTTCTAGTTCCACTTTAGACAGAAAGCCAGCTGGGGGATTTTTCCATGGTCAAGAAAAGGCTGGAAAGAATATTACTCTGCTTTGATTCTGTAAATAAGCCGTATAATTATGGACACGATCTAATATCAATTAGGCTGCAAGAGTTAAGGGATTTAATTTATTAAAATAATAATCATAATTCCCTCTTCCAGGTTCTGCCCTGTATGCAGTAAAAACACACTGATTCCTTTGATACACATTAAGCTTGGTCATGTTTCAAAAGTGATTTAAATGAAGCGCTGAATTGAATTAATGAAATAGTGCTTCTTTATTATTTATTTATATTTTTCTAATGTGCCATTTGACTTATTTCATATTTTTTCAGGCGTACACTTTCAAAAAAAATTGTGATGCTTGAATGATCAGCAGCGACTTGCATACATGTACTTGTGAGGTCTAAAACACTTCATCTGAATCATTTTTGGAGTCTGTATTGCTCCGCTATAAATGTGCAAATATTCGTAAGTAAAGTTATAACTGTTATTACTGGCATACACTTTTGTTCTCATACTAGGGATAGTTTTGTGTTCCAGTCTCTGTCTTCATAGAAACTGTATCAGAATCCACAGTTTATTGCTCCTTCCTAAATAACTACCAGCCCAATAGTCAGAAGAAATCATTTCTGTTATCTCTATCAGAAATCCCCAAAGAACAATACCGAATAGAACTAACTGAGCAGAAATTGAACCATTCTTGGCTTGATTCCCATTATGGCAGCAAGCATAAAAAGGTTTTCATATTCAGGGAACAATATATACAGTGCTTTTTTCTTTAAAAAAAAAAGGTGCCAGAACTCCTGCTTGTCTATATATATATATGTAGGTCTTTGGTTCTTTGGGTTTTCTCCCACGTAGAATTTGAAGTGTCTTGGCGACGTTTCGATGAAGTCCCATTCATCATCTTCAGGCTGGTGCTTTCGGCTTCGTGCTTCTAGGAGCAATGTGTGACTGTAGCTGTTTCTTCCTTTTAACTGCCAGTGGGGGTTTGAACTGATTGGCTGGGAGCTCAGCTGTGTTCTGATTGGGTGAAGGTGTGTTCTGATTGGTTAGGGGCTTGGCTGTGCTCTGATTGGATGGGGGGTTGGCTGTGCTCTGATTGGATGGGGGAGTGTTCTGTTTGGGTGGGGGCTTAGTTGTGCTCAGGTTAGTCTGAGTTACAGGGGGATTAGAGATGGTGAGCTGCATAGCTGTTTGGCTTCGCGTTCGTGGTCGTGCCTCATCTTCATGGTGGGTGTCAGTTTGCTTCATGTATGGATTGGAGGGGTTTAAGGTGGCTAATGATGTAGCTGTGGTCTGGCTTCTGGTTTGTGGTCGTGCCTCATCATCAGTGTGGGTTTGGGTTTGCTTTTTGCCTGGATGAGTGGTGGTGACATCCTGTGTGGTTTTTGTGAGTGTAGGCATGGTGTCATTCTTTGTGTTATGAACTCATAAGAACATAAGAACATAAGAAGAGCCATGCTGAATCAGGCCAAAGCCCATCGAGTCCAGCATTCTGTGTCACACAGTGGCCCACCAAATGTACATGGGGATCTTGAGCAGAAAGAGAAGGCAAAACCCTCCCTTTCCCTTGACCCCCAAACAAATGGTACTCAAGGGAATCCTGCCTGCCTCAACCAACATAGAGGCGGCACATGGACATCTGTTTGTCAATAAGGGCGGGTTTCCAAATGGCTGGTAGACGGGAGGTATCATCTCGTTTGTTCATGCTGTGAGGGCGTTTTTCTATCTCGATGGCTTCTCTGATTATTCTGTTATTAAAGTGTTCAGTTTTGGCAATAGTTCTGGTCTTTTTGAAATCAATTTCATGTCCTGTGGCTTTAAGGTGTTGGACCAGGGAAGAAGTTGGTTCCTCTTTTTTGACTGAGTTTTTGTGTTCTTCAATGCGTGCACTTATTCTTCTGTTGGTTTGTCCGATGTATGTGGTGTAGCAAGCAGTACATGGGATTTCATATACTCCTTGATTTTCTAACTCAATTTTGTCTTTGGGGTTTCTTAGGATGGTGGATATTTTTCTGTTTGTGCAGAATGCTGTTTTGATGTTATGTTTGTGCAGGATCTTGCTGATTCTGTCTGTGGTGCCTTTTATGTATGGGAGGAGGGATTTGCCGTTTTCTTGTTCTCTGTCTTGGATTTTAGTGGGAGTTTCTTTTTGGATTAAGTTGGAAATCTTATTTCTTGGGAATCCGTTGGATGTTAGTACATTAGTGAGAGTGTGTAGTTTGGTTTTTAGGTGTTGTTCGTCAGCTAGGCATTTGGTTCTGGAGATGAGTGTCTTGGCTACGGAGTTGATCTGTGCTGGGTGGTGGTGTGAGAGTGCGTGCAGATAGCGGTTTTTGTGTGTTTTCTTCTACAGCCCTATGCAGAATCCATCACCTCACATGTAAAAAACTCATTCCAGTTCATAGAGATCATAAAGGAACAAAACTTACAGCCGAGCGACCTACTCGTTAGGTTCGATGTCATATCCCTCTTCACCCAAGTGCCAATCAAAGAAGCCTTAACAGCTATCCAAAACAACTATAACCCCCCCAAACACATCCTAGATCTGACCAACCACTGTCTATCCAACACATACTTCATCTATAACGGACAAAAATACAAACAAATAGAAGGAGCACCCATGGGATCACCCCTCTCACCTGTCATTGCAAACCTCTACATGGAACACTTTGAAACCCAAGCCCTAGAAAAATCTGATCACAAACCCAAACTCTGGCTCAAATACGTAGACGACACATTCATAATCTGGCCAAATGGGAAAGAAAAACTGGACAACTTCCTCACACACCTCAACAGCCTACACCCCAAAATACAGTTCACCATGGAAACAGAAGCTAACAACCAACTTCCTGGATGTCTTAGTCTACAAGAAATCCAATGGCTCCCTAGGACACACCATCTACCAGAAGAAAACACACACAAACCGCTATCTGCACGCACTCTCACACCACCACCCAGCACAAATCAACTCCATAGCCAAGACACTCATCTCCAGAACCAAATGCCTAGCTGACGAACAACACCTAAAAACCGAACTACACACTCTCACTAATGTACTAACATCCAACGGATTCCAAAGAAATAAGATTTCCAACTTAATCCAAAAAGAAACTCCCACTAAAATCCAAGACAGAGAACAAGAAAACGGCAAATCCCTCCTCCCATACATAAAAGGCACCACAGACAGAATCAGCAAGTTCCTGCACAAACATAACATCAAAACAGCATTCTGCACAAACAGAAAAATATCCACCATCCTAAGAAACCCCAAAGACAAAATTGAGTTAGAAAATCAAGGAGTATATGAAATCCCATGTACTGCTTGCTCCACCACATACATCGGACAAACCAACAGAAGAATAAGTGCACGCATTGAAGAACACAAAAACTCAGTCAAAAAAGAGGAACCAACTTCTTCCCTGGTCCAACACCTTAAAGCCACAGGACATGAAATTGATTTCAAAAAGACCAGAACTATTGCCAAAACTGAACACTTTAATAACAGAATAATCAGAGAAGCCATCGAGATAGAAAAACGCCCTCACAGCATGAACAAACGAGATGATACCTCCCGCCTACCAGCCATTTGGAAACCTGCCCTTATTGACAAAAGACAAAAGAGTCCATAACACAAAGAATGACACAAAGACACAAAGAACCACACACGATGTCACCACCACACATCCAGGCAAATAGCAAACCCAAACCCACACCGATGATGAGGCACAACCACAAACCAGAAGCCAGACCACAGCTGCATCATTAGCCACCTTAAACCCCTCCAATCCATACAAGAAGCAAACTGACACCCACCATGAAGATGAGGCACGACCACGAATGCGAAGCCAAACAGCTATGCAGCTCACCATCTCTAATCCCCCTGTAACTCAGAGTAACCTGAGCACAACTAAGCCCCCACTGAAACAGAACACTCCCCCAGCCAATCAGAGCACAGCCAACCCCTCATCCAATCAGAGCACAGCCAACCCCCTAACCAATCAGAACACACCTCCACCCAATCAGAACACAGCCGAGCTCCCAGCCAATCAGTTCAAACCCCCACTGGCAGTTAAAAGGAAGAAACAGTTGCAATCACACATTGCTGCTAGAAGCACGAAGCCGAAAGCACCAGCCTGAAGATGACGAATGTGACTTCGTCGAAACGTTGCCAAGACACTTCAAATTCTACGTGGGAGAAAACCCGAAGAACCAAAGAATGCTAGATCACTCAATGCCCAGTGATGGGCTCCTTGAGTGGATGTGGCCACCAAGAGGAGGGAATGTTTTGTTAGCAATTGCAGCTGTGATCTAAATCTTTTTGGTAGAACAATTCACAAAACTATTCCCTCCATACTAGGAGCTGTCTGCTCTGAATATTGCGAAGCCAGTTTATATAACAAGCCGCATCTAGTTACCACTGTATTCAAAGCAATCTGCTCCAATTCAGTTGGAGAAACCACCAAAATCTCCTTAAATTTGATTCAAAGTCTTAAAACAGTCTGTTTTCTTTCTTTTCTTTTCTTTTAAATTATATTCAACAGAGTTACAGGGAGATGTCAATATGTAGCATTTAATTCTGACTCAAAGCAGTTGCCAAAACCAGGGGTAGGCAACCTTGGCTCGTTTATGACTCGTGGTCTTCAACTCCCAGAATTCCTGAGTCCACGAGTCATAAACGAGCCAAGGTTGCCTATCCCTGGCCTAAACGCTTTAAAAAGAACTATTTGAGATTTAACCAGCTCCATTGTCTTTACATCTGTGAAGGCCAATCTTTATTCAGGAGAGACTCATCTCTGATCAGTGAAGGCTGAGATAGGATCAAATAGCCTAAAACTCAAGACCTGCTCAGTTTCATGTTGTGTCTGTATTTGTATAATCTATCACTCTTTTTCAGTTGATTGAGGCGTTCAGTGCCTTATTTTATTATGTCATCACTTTTTAATTCCTGCTTATTTATATTCATGTTATTTATAAAACCGGAAATGTCTCAGACCTCCCTGGATCATTGAGTAGGTCTGTTCTGTTATCATCTAGCAATTTTATAATGTATATCTGTTTTCTTTGGTCTTTTTATATCATAGAATATAAGAGAACTGCTTTTCTTCTTCCTCTTCTGAACTATTTTAATAAAATCACTAGAAATTTAAATGTATAAAGCAGGCAACTATCATATTGCAATTCTCCATTTGTGTCCCATAGTTATTCATGACAGTGTTTCTGAAAGTTCTACAGATGTTCTGGTTCAGCTCTTAGGTACTTACCTGAATAAGAAGACTTTTTAGGGAAATCTTTTTGGGAAGCCCAAAAGTAAATGCCCTCTGCAATGGAAAAATCCTTAAATCCTTGAACTTATTTCAAAAAAGGGAACCTATAAACTATACATAGACCTCACTTAAAAACTGCTGTGTTTAGCGACTGTTTGAAGTTATAATTGTGAGAAAATAATAACTTTATGACTAGTCTTTGCATTTATAAACTTTGCAGCATCCTTGCAGTCATGTGATTTAGATTCACTCAATTGCAACCGATGGGTGTTTACGACCATCAGAGAAACTCATGATCACCTGATCACCATTTGCCAGCTTCAAGGCTGGATTCCAACAAGCAGAGTCAATGGAAAAGGCAGCAGTAAAATTGCAAGTCACATCTTATGATGTCTTGCTTAATGAACATATTGCGTAGCAACAGAATCCCAGTTGTGGTTGTTAAGCACTGACTTTCTGAGAAGCCCAGTTTGTTTCAATAGTTTAATGTTAGCAGTTTTATTTCAAAAGAAAGAGAGGAAAACAGTAAATTATAGGACGACAAAGGGATGAATGAAAGTTGACAAACCAGTTCCCTGTTATAGTTGCTTTTTTTAGCAATATTAAGGTTTAATAAACAATCACTAATCACTGCCTATTTTACTTTAAATTTTCATGCAGAAATGTGGGTAAATTGTTAGCGATTATTGCTAGAGAGCTTTTTATGAATGTGTTGAAATATACACCCTCATCATATGAAGATATATTTGTTCAGTCAGATAAATATGCAGTGTTTCGGTGCACAATTGTGTTTGTCATTGCTTTCTTATTTTCATTCTTAGAAGCATACCGAGACGTCTAAGAAATGCATCGGTTGATTTTCCCATTTCTGTTTGATTTAGATAGGTCACATACCGTTGTCTCATAGGGCTTTTTATAAATCTAGTTCAATATAAGCAGCAATCAAAATATTTGCAGTTAATGACTACTGTAAGAATGTTTCATTCTTAAAATTTTTATGATTAAAATCCTGAAGATGTCCATCTATATCTAGATCTCCTTCTCAAGAAGGAGTGGGCAATTATGGTCCCTTTATGACTTGTGAACTTCAACTACTAGAATTCCTGAACCAGCATGGAATTCTGGGAATTCATGTCTGCATGTTGTAAGGGGGCCATAGTTGACCACTCTTATTCTGAAGGAATGGAAAATTCCTTCCTTTTGTGTTACAAAAACTAGCCAAAGAAGACATTGTTACAGTTAGTTTAATCAATGACATCTATGATGTATTGGCTTTTTATAATTACATATGGATTTTAGCCTCCTGTTTTATTTTGACTTTGTTGACTTGCATAGGGTCCAATTGGATTGGGGGCATGAAGGTATAAATATAGTAAAATCTCTATTTCCTTTCTTGCCCCAGACACCCATTTTTCCTCAGACATTTCAATGTGTTTCTGAGTGGGGTCAATCAAGAGGGCATACAATGTAGATTTACATGATTGTCCATATATTTTACAAATTGAAAGGGTCATGGTAGCAAAATTTGGTGATTCCCTGTATATGGTGTGTTATTTTCAGAATTGCTAAGACACAGTCACAGATCTTTGACACCTAATCTGATTTCCTGATAGCCCAAATACCTCATCAGTCAATCAGAAATCTTATGAGCCTCCATTCTGACTTAAGAGTTTGTCAGGATTTATTCCAGCTTCCATGTCTGTCTGTCTGTCTGTCTGTCTCACGGTGTGTGCGTGGATCTGCACACATGTGCCTTCAATTCAGTGTCAAGTCCTGATAAGTGCATAAACTAATTCCTGTGGGGGTTTTTAGCAAGACTTTTGGAAGTGGTTTACCGTTCTCTCCTTCCTAGGGTTGAGGGCAAGGGATTCACTGGCCCAAGGTGACCCAGATGGCTTCATGACTAAGGTGGGACTAGAAAATCTAGTTTCCTTCTTCTAGCCTGGTGCCTTAACCACTATACCAAACTGCCTCTTTCCAGTTTCCTATTAGTATTGCTTTTTATTATTCAGAAGAGACTTAAGTATTTTTGGATACATTTGTGTGAAATACATTGTTTGTCTCTTGTCATCATCTGTTTCAAACTCCAAGGCCATGGAGAAGTTTAATTGGTTATTGTCTTGCAATTATGGATTCATCTGCAGTTTAATTCGCTAATTAAAACCACTATCTTTTCAGAGAATAAGGAAGCCCAGATAAATATGCATCCAATCAAGAGAATTTAGAGAAGACATACTTTCAAAACACTTAAAACAATTGAAAAATGTACATAAATAGCCAAATAACTACCGAAATAATGTTTTTAATATTTTACTAGGTCAGGAGACAGACACCACAAGGACTGATGGATTTCTATTGTTTGTGGGGTATATTACCAGACTGGTAGAGCTGAACCTCTCTTATATCAAAACAAGTCTCAAGACAGGGTCATTCTGAGTTTCTTTCTCACTCCCTCTTCTGTCCCAAGTTGATCTTTACTTAATGGTTTTAGTATTCCTTTTTCAAAGTTATGCTCTTCTACAGAAAGCGTATGACTGGTCAAAAGTCACAGAGTCAGCTTCCATAACAAAGAGGGACTAGTACCTGGTTTTCCTGCTTCTAATCCTATGTTATAACCACTACATATAGTTTCAGACTCTTTACTCTGATTCTGAGCTCTGTCTCCAGCACAGAGTTTCTGTTGATCAGGATACTTCTTCCAGCTCAAGCTAAGGCATTCCAGGGTGTCTTTTGCGAGCAGAATAGACACAACTGAAGAATGAATGCCTCTTTCTTCTCTATCCCCTTATACTCTCTTTCTTTCTTGTAAAGGCAGTTTTGAGGTGTCCTGGGGAGAGCAGAAAGAAGGGAAGGAAGGGAAAGAAAAAGAAAGAAAGAAAGAAAGAAAAAGAAAGAAAGAAAGAAAGAAAGAAAGAAAGAAAGAAAGAAAGAAAGAAAGAAAGAAAGAAAGAAAGAAAGAAAGAAAGAAAGAAAGAAAGAAAGTCTGATTGTTTGTGAGGGCAATATTGCATAGTTTTCAGACCTATCTTCTTCCCTAACTCTAGGTTACAAAACCTAAACCAGTTTATTTACCCCCATGTCCATTGTTTGACTTGTGATGTGTATATTTAAAGTACAAAACTAAGTACTCGGAGTATATTAAAGCAAAGAACAAAAAGATATTTATAGTTCTCAAATGGAATTTCTTTATATTGCAGCCCAGATGTCAGTGAGTTTTCTTTCCAACTTGAGAATATGATTTCTTAACAGTGAAAGGAGGAAAAGTAAGTAATGTAGATA
The DNA here is from genome assembly GCA_034064705.1 of Bothrops alternatus. Taxonomy (NCBI): domain Eukaryota; kingdom Metazoa; phylum Chordata; class Lepidosauria; order Squamata; family Viperidae; genus Bothrops; species Bothrops alternatus. The sequence goes on from JARGCV010000023.1 coordinate 9,963,604, forward strand.
ATCTATGTCATCTGCTTGGCATAAGAACAATGTTTTTGGCTTCAAGTTTTTATAGTTCATTATAAAATTAGGATGAAGTTCAATACTAAAGGTCCCTTAAATATGCTGATTTAATTTTTAGCCATTAGAATATAGCACACAAAGTAAACTCTTGCTTTAGTTATTTTGCCTGTCTTATTTGGCTTAATACAGCTTATTTTATTAACGCACATTCAAATTGCCACTAATGAATTAGGCAAAATGCAAGGATAAGACTCTAAGGAAAGGGAATTAACCCTGCTAGAAAGAATGGCAGTCTCTTCTCTCATTCTTCTTGTAATCAACAATCTCTCCCTACCCAGAGCTCTATTTTGATAGATCATTCTTTGAGGTATATTGACAGCCATTATCACTAGCTGCTTTCCAATGATTTTAGAACCTTTTAAATAAATAATTTTCCTTTAAGTGCAGAGGATCAATGACAGTGTCCCCCTCTCTCTTAAAGTCAGAAAAACCACAGGTGCAAAATGTGTTTCTCAGTCAACTTTTGAAACAGAGTAAGAACTTGTGTTATATCAATTTCCAATTTAGATTCATAAATGAGGATACAAAAAATGTAGTCCAGTAGAACAATGGAATGCTTACAATTAAAAATCAAAGAGAAGATACAGAATAATCTAATGGAAATGGAAAAATGTTCTGGAAATGGTGTGGGAGGTTAAACAAAGAGTCTTGGGCAATGGAATTAAAAACAAAAAAATGAGGTGATTCTGGGTAAAAGTCAAGTGAAGGAAAGCTAAGCAGACTTTAATGGGACATTGGGAATATGTGTTTGGGAAAGAAAACTTACTAAATGTTGATTAGAGTAAACATGTGGTAAACTAAATAGACTTTGGTGAGGAATGTTTTGCATGAATCTGGAACTGAAACTTGTGGTAACATGAGATATATGTTACTGGAAACCATGAATGTATGTGTATTTTGTATGCAAATGGTGCTGAGTTCCTAGCTAAGAGTCTGAATGAGCTGCAGTCAAAGCATTGCAATAAGGAGAATGGATCTGAAAATGTTTGTATGAAAGAAAAGATGATTATAATGGCTTCATAAATTGAAAAACACTAAAATGAACAGATGAGTACTTTGGTAGAATGTTAACTAAAGATGGGGACATGAATGGAGAAAGTTTAAGATGTGTAAATGCTGGATAAGAGCAACGAATAGTATGTTGTTGTTTTTTATGAGGAATGAATGTGAAAGAAGTGAAAATGAACTACATATAAGAGCATCCTTCAAAGAACACCCTTTGTTATACTGTAGTGAGCATTGCCATATATAGCATACTCCATTTAATCCTCCAGGGAAAGATTGAAGGCAAATGAGGTCCAGGCAGAAGAAGAACATCATGGCTTCAAAATCTAAGGGACTGGTTTGGACAAAACTCAGCAGCACTTTTTTGTGCAGCTGCTGATAAAAACAGGATCGCCAACATGATCGCCAACGTCCGATAACGGATATGGCACAAGAAGAAGAAGAAGAAGTGAGCATTGGATCTGTCAGGAAAAACATATAGATAAATTGAATGCAACAAGAATAGTTTGTTTAAGAAGTTTATATATAAAATAACAAGAAAGAAGGTCAAGAATGGGCAGGTAATGTATAGGAATTGAATGCAAAACAGTGACCAGTATAAAATGTATTTGAGGAGGTTTGCTCATATAAAAAGAATATAAATAGAATTGCAACTATTTTAATTAGCCAAGGTGATTAAAATAAAGTGAGTCACTGAATATGAATAATGGGCTGGAACCTGTGGACTGACATATGTATAAAATTAATCCAATTAATTTTAATAAGGTAATATAAATGAAGATCTCTTCCCAACATGATTGTCTATTTTTTGTAACTGTGACCAAGGCTTTTGGGTCATGAGTGAAATAATGGCATGAAGTTGTAGCAAAACAATTTAAAAAAAATTCCCATTACCCCAGGAGCAATTTAACTTTGACAGATCTACCCACCTAGAAAGCCCAAGAAAGAGCAGTGAAGCTGAGTAGGGCCAGATATATCTGTTCTCCTTTTATTGGCCAGAACTCTAGGCCACATAAGATGCTGTCTGATCTATTGCATGACAGGGATTATGTCTCAGCAAGAAAAAGCAAATGAGCTGATTTGTCTATTTTCAGAAGATAAGCGTAGACTTCATGCACTGACAATAATTCTGCAAAGAAGTGAGTTTTTCTCCAGCATTACTTCCATGGGGTTTGGGGAAATAGCACTGCTGACCTGCTCCCTGAGAGTTGGCAGAGATTAAGAGGAAGAGAGGAAGGAAAAACAGCAGGAATGGTGAATTTCAACAATTCTATGAAAATCTTTTAAAACTACTGCGCCAAAGACCTTCTGTTTTTATAAAAGATCTTGCTGTTGTATTGGTTTGGGATTTTATGTTTTAAATCCAACTAGAAAAGTCCACAGGAGGTGGGTTAGGGTCAATAAGGAGAAAAGTGTTGCACTTTCCTGATGCAATCTCTACCCTTTTGGTATGTGTATCTTGAGACTGTGTACATGGATGAAATGGATGGAGCTTTGCAGTGTGACAGTAGAATGCTGCCTTGGATTCTGCAGATAGGCCTCAACTTATAATCAGTTGCTTAGCAACCATTTGAAGTTACAACTGACCCTCCTCCAAAAGCTGCTTACAATCTGGTTTCAAAGTTCTGTTATGCCAACTCTATGGTCATGTGACCACATTTTGAGCACTTGGCCATTGGCATGCATTTACAGCCATTTGCAGCACCCCACAATGACATGACCACGCTTTGGCTGGAAACTGGTGTTTACTTCTGGTTTCCAGCAAAAATCACCCCATAATCAACAATGGTTCACCTAACAACCATGGTGTCCACTTAACGATCTCTGTAAAAGAGAGAGAGAGAGAGAGAGGGGGGGGGGGGATCCAGTCATATGGTGGCCTGCTTTATGATCATCGTGACTTACAACTGTAATTGTCAGGTTTAATTATGCTCATAACTCAATTAACTGCCTGTAATCAATTTTGTGCCTGGGATACTAGGACCTGATTCAAGTCTCATTGCAAGCAACTGGATTTGTATAATCTTTACATGCCCTGTTCTCGCAGGATTTTCTGAAGTTGCAGAGCCCCTGAGAGAATGGGATGCTCTCTTGAGCAAATTTTGGTGCCTCCAAAAATTGCATGAGCATGGGGTATGCTTTTGAATGGTTTTTGGAGGCTGCAGAGGGTGTGGAAGAGCATCCTCTGAAGCTACTTCAAGAACAAAGGCTTCGTGCAACCTGGAGCTGCCTCAATTATTCTATAACTTTTTTAAAAAATAAAAGAATGTGTAAAGAATTGTTTCTCTTTAGTTTGGGATAGATTGACACAGCAACAGAGTCATGTTAGGCATTTTCCAAATTTTTGACATGCCAATCCCAAAAGGTTTGCCATCATTGGTCTATTATCCCTATGGATGAAAATACCCTAGGAATAATAAAAATGAGATCCCTTCTCCTTTAAATACGGAGGGTGACAGTACTTTTGGTCTTTGTCCCAGTCCATGCTCTCCTTGGTTAATGCAATTGTTTTTATTCCTGGAAAGTGCTTGGAATATATCTGATCATCCATCAACTGCTTTGCTTGCAACTGCTGCTCAGTAGGATGAGGTCATGTCTTTTCAACCAACACAGAGAAAACATGTAACAGCTAATTGATTTTAGTGTCCAAATCCTAACCTACATTGTTGTGGCATTTTTTTTTGTGACACTAAATCAAAAGTACATGTGATGTTTTTTCCCCCAAAGGCTTTATTCATCATAACAACATTTCCACATTTTGAACTGACAAATCAAATGTTTTAAATTACAACTCTGAGTTATAACTCTTATCCACCAATTTTCCATCAACTCCACCAATTTCAGTAGAGAATTGAGCATGTAGTTAAGCTTTTCCTGCAAGAATCAACAGGACCTAAAAGTGATTAATGACGACGGCTGGTGGACTATGGGAATAGTCATCAAAGTCAGTCTGAATGATGGTTAGCATTATTTACTTTATTAGATTTATATCCCATCTTTATTTCAAGAACTCCAGAGAATACATGGAGCAATTTTTCACAATAACTTTATGAAATTGGTTGGCAGGACAGAAAATTCCTGGCCAGGATTGTTTCTCTGACAAAGAATGACTTGATCCTGGATCACTTGACTTTTACTCCAAAGCACCACACAATACACATAACATCTTGAAAATGTAACCCCAAATATAGTGAGGGCTTTTCTAGATAGCCAAGTTCAAATGTTATCTAACAATCCAAGAGCTGACAAAAAAGATATGCAGGTTTAAGTATGCTGCATCCATTGCTTATCTATAATAGGAACTAGACTGGCATTTCTGTAATCTACTCTGCATTCTCCCACATGGTTTATTTTCACTGAACTAGATCTCCACTGACCACTGACTGTCAAGGTGGAGGAGACGGACACTATGCCGAGCCTCATACTAGCATCAGAATTATTGAGATCTTTATATCAGGAGTAAAACCACATCCCCAACCAAGTGTAGAGCAAATTCAAAAATCTCAAAGTGGATTTTTTTTCTCAGTTCCTATAGGACAAAAACAGGCCATTTTGTACCACCCTCATTCCTTGAAACCTTGCAGTGCCTTTGTATGGGTGGACTGGCACCCTCCAGACAAAGCAATATTTTTGGATCTTCTTCACTAACTGATTTCCACAGAGAAATTACCCCTTGATCACCGAGTCAACCTACTGAAATCAAACGTTAGCCAAGGTTAGTGACATAGTGCGAAAGAAGGGGAATTTTGCTGTCTTGACAATGCTTATCCAGCTCTGTGAGGCAAAAATGATCACATGACTATGGGACGCTGCAACTGTCATAAATATGAGTCAATTGCGAGGTATCTGAATTCTGATCAGATAAGGGTTCCTTCTCACATCCAAGTCATGGCATGAACATACCCCAATAATCATTTTCATATGACATGTTCTGTTGATGTTGCCTTCTTCTTACTCCCAGCCCAAAACTGAGGCAGCTAAAAGTTATTTGTTGTTGTTCTAGTTTAACAGTAATATTCTCTTTTTTCCTCTTTCTTTTCCTTGCCTTTCCTTCTTTTGTAGAGACAAGCCAGAACACCTCATAATGTAATGTCCAGCTCTTACTGGCTGCTGCAGACACAATGTGTCACTTGTAGTCTCTGGGCCCTGTTTTCTAAGGCCATTCAGTCTTGGATGAGTCTGTTTTTGTTTGTTTTTTTTCTAGATGATTTCTCCAGTACCTTTCCTCTTGTACCTCTGAGCTCATCTCCCCTTGGAGCCAAGATCAGTTCAAACAGCAGCAAGATAGTAAAAATCTCTCTCCTACTGCTGCTGCTTCAACACATAAATCATTCTACAGGCCAAATATTAAACGTGTCAAGAGATAGATTAAACAACAGCTGACAGACTTAGCAATTGTGAGATTACAGGTAAATGGAAAGAACTCTCCACTACACTAGGAGACCATCCAACCATCCAATGGAACGTCTTGTCCCTTTAGGTGAAACTAGCCCCATTCTTCGGGCCTTCCCAAAGAGTGTTAAAACCTGGCTCTAACAACCAGCATGGGGATCCAATAGTGATATGCAACTATTGGTGTTGTTTGGCTTGAGAACTCTCTGTGTCTTTTTAACTTTGTCTGTTTCTGTAGGATTTTATGGTTTTTACTCGTAAATTGCTGGAGAAGAGCTTCAAGTGATGAACCAATCCCTTTTCAGCCACTTAACTACATTTTCCTCTCTCCCCCTTTTCCATTTAATGGAGCAATGGAAACAATATAGCTTAGTTTAGCAGCCACGGTTTTGCCTTTTTACACTGGCCATGAACCACTAAATGCTCTGCTAAGCTTTCTGGTTTTGTTGTTTTATGGGAATTGCTTTTCTTCAAAAACAGCCAGTTTCAGTCCAAATGAGTCCATCCCGTTTCACATTTCAGGATCTGTCTTAAAGTTGTTTTTAATCAGCTACCAAAATCCTAATCAGTTTATTTAGGAAGACATCCCAAACGTGGGGGGGGAGCAGTATGGTTTATAGTAATGAAACAACTGATTTGGGAGGAAAGAATAGTTCTTTTCTTTATTCAGTATTCTCCTCAGACTCAAGCTGTCAAGATAATTTGGACTCTGATAAGCAGATTATTTCATAGAAGTAAAAAAACGACAGATAAGACTTATCCCAATCTAATTTATTGATAAGCATCTGATGGTTTTTCATGCAGTTTCTAGTCTGAAGCAGAAACACTCCAGGGGTCCACTCATAATTCCTATTTTTAATAAAGACATTACCATTGCTCTCATAGCAACAAAGCAACAATTTGTACAAATTCCTGACCCATAACAACACTGTATTTCTTGTGATCCCATTTGTTTTGGTTGGAGACAAGAGCTACTAAGTAAATCTACAGCCAGCATTCAGGGATTTTTGAAAAAACAGAAATTATATCATTGTCATGCTTCTTGCAACCTATTTCTCCATTCACAGAAGAGTAATACTGTACATTTAATATAATTTCAAGCGAATGATCTGTCTAGAGCAGATTGTTAACAAGTTTCAGATGCTCATTGATAATGATACTTTCTATTTATTCCTATTTACAGGGATATTACTTTCATCAGTCAGTTGTCAGAAAAGGACATATGGAGACTTTCACTAAGCTTTTATTGAGTTTAGAAATGCATTTTCTAAATAAAAATAACAACAAATTGGCCAATATCTCCATTGGTTTTACACTGGAAATGAAAGAAAGACAATACTAAGAAATACATTAACCAATTTTGAGATAGAATCAATGCGAAGGGCTTCATAGAATAAACTATTATAGAATAGAATAGAATAAACTATTATACTTTATCTATTGTCTACCTATATGTCTTCTGTCTTTTCAACTACACTATACTGCAATCCTTCTGCATAATAAACTTTAAGGGTGGAAAATTTTAAGCAAAGGAATTGTCACCTAGTTCAGCTGATTCCAAAACTGCAGATGCATATAAGAAAAAGGGAAATAGATTTTATTGTACATAGGGAGACTTGATTATTTGCCTACAGGAGCTGGGTGGACTCAATTCTAGAGCCCATGGATGAGTCTCACCACTTGGTTAGGCTTTTATTCTAAGACCATATGACCCGACATCCTACTTCCTTTTTGTACTCACTAGTTACAAGACCTGTCTTATACATGTAGAATTTTTGTCAAGTCAATCATTGTTTTTATCAGATATCTCCAATCAGATATCTTTCAATTCTCCCTTCCAGTGATGGGGAATTAGTTGGACTGCAAGATAAATATTTAACCCTAAGTAACAGAATCAAGATCACTTAGCTGATTTTGACTTATCTTCAAGCAATGTCACATCCATGTTTATGTATGGGCCACTTACTATGAATTAGAAATGTTGCACTGAAAAAATATATATCTTATATATAAATATATATATATATATATATATATATATATATATATATATATATATATATATATATATAAATATATATATATATATATATATATATATATATATATATATATACCGTATATATATATATATATATATATATATATATATATATATATACCATATATATATATATATATATATATATATATATATATATATATATATATATATATATATATATATATATATATATATATATATATATATATATATATATATATATATATATATATATATATATATATATATATATATATATATATATATATATATATATATATACCGTATATATATAATATATATAAATCTTACTTCCAAGGAAAGACATTTTACCAATAAAGGAGAATATTTGAGGATTGAAATGAAGGGTCCTTGGTATACTCTGAGCTTGGTTGTTTTCTTGCAGACATTTCATTACCCAAACTAGGTAACATTATCAGTGCTAGTGATCACTCAAAGACATTTTAGCTCAGGCTGTTAAACTGAACTGTTCAGATCACTTATCTTGGACTGCCTTAAACTTATTTTACCTTAAATTCCAAGGCCATCTGATTACTTTGTATTTGTTATTTGTCTTGCTTTTTGTTATTTATCTCGTACTCTTGCCTTCTTTGAAGTGAATGAACAGCCTTACAGTGTCGTGGTTCAGACAGATGAAACTCTTCAAAAGAACTTTGAGGCATTGTTTACCTTAAAGAATCTTTATTTTGAGTAGCATAATATCGCCAAAAACTGAATTCCCCTCCCCTGAGCACATAGTATCAAAGCACAATTCCCTCCTTCAATTAACAGTCATAAATCACATTCCCCAATTAGCGTGAAGCACCGGTCTCCTCTCCAGTTCTCCAGCCCGCCAATTCCTTATCAGCTCTGGTTACAATAATCTTGTTTGTCACACTAGGTTTAGTGTTGTTATGTCTAGCTGGACTCTCATTTGCGTTCCCCCCTCCCAGCATCATCTAACTCTAAAAGCAAAAGGTAAAAGATGGCTACATTTCCCTCTGTTGTCAATGCAAAAACATCTGATGTTAGCAACGTTGACATCCAGGATGTTTGTAAGGCAATTTATTACCATGAATATGGTGAACACTTCTCAGTCCTGCCAAATGCACCAAAAAGTCATTATCTACCTGCAGATGATTTGCCATATAGTTATAAAATCAGTCACCTGACCACTGTCCTGAACAAATAGCATGAACTAAGAAATGTTGGTAGGGTAAGCATTCTAGATATTGTAATGCCTGAACCTAAACTTGGATGAGATTAGGAACAATTTAAAATGAAGACATGTTAGATCAGCAGGACTGACAAATGATTCCCCTGGATAGCTATCCTCATTACCAAATGTTGCTATTTAGTTAAAACCACAAAGGAAAAAAGAAACGCTACCTTACTACTATGAACAAGGGGTATTTCTGGCCACAATGATATTCTTTTTTATGTCTGAAATTCTCATTTGTGGAAACTGCCTCGGGCACAATTATGGAGAGATCAGATTAAAATCAAATAAGTTTTAAAAAAACACCCTGTTCTTACGTTGAAGATATGTTTTGGGTAACTTGCAGCTGTTTATTTATTTGATTTAAATCCAAATTCCTCCAGAATCATGCCTAGTTCTGTTTACAAAAATAAGAACTGCAGGCATCAAAGAAGGGTAACATATACTAATAGACTTAAGCTGAATTAAAATATGGTCCTTTGAAGAGTAAGAAGGTTCAGTGAAAGCTAGTGGTAAGTCAACTTGACCCAAATTTTCCAAAGTACATCAACAATAGAATCTGGACCATTTCAGATTAAAGGCTTAAAGGTATTCTTCTAGCTGATTAGCTGATATAGGATTTATGTTCCACTTGTTTGGTAGCCACTATATATATATACTATTCAAAACATTTATTTTATGTTGTTGTTTCTTTAAACTAGCATATCAAGTTTATCAGTATTAAGCATAGATTAATTCTTGCCTTACTAGTTCCCTACCTATAGAATATATTCTCTGTGTCTTTCATATACTTACATATATATACATATAAACATAGTCTAATCTCCCATCTGAAAACTCTACCATCTTATTTCACTCTATACAGAATCTGTGTCTCATGTGCTGTTGTAAGAAAAGCAGATATATCTGAGGGAAAAACATTTTGTAGAAAGTGAACAGAAATAAATTCACATCCAAATTCCACAAAATATAATCACAGTAATTCATACATCAGATAAGCCCTACCTCATTTATTTCCTATTCAGTATCTTATACTAACACATTTTACTGTTACTATTATACCTAATGCTGTACTTCCCTCTTCTGTAAATGGCTCTGTCTTATCATTCTACCACATTTTCACCATCATTGCCTTTTTAACTATTAACCTGAGCTCTTGGCACTATTTGGTCCTTCTTGTTTTCTTCCCATATTTGTGACATTAAAATGTATTTAAAGCACAATATTTCTTCCAAGGGAAATAACAATATTTTATGACCAGAGAGGCAGCTATAGCCCTTTTCATCATCAATGACAGCTAGGCTGAGATGTGTCTATTCCATTGTTCATATTTCCAGATGCTCTGACTGGAGCGGAGAATGGTTAAAACATTAACAGAATCTCTTTTCAATCTACTGCTGTTCTCATTGAATGAAGATAGCTGGATTGCTCCTGGATAGCTGTATTTAGAGCCCAGATGTCCATGATTAACACCTGCCAATGATTGCATGAACACAATATACTGCCTTTGTGACGTTGTTTAGGTCTAAGAGTTAATGAGACATGGGAGTTGCCTATTTCTCCTCTTACCACAAAGACTGATGGAAAAAAGATTTCAAGGTTATCACAAAAGTACTAAGAGTCTTCTTCTAAGTATATTTTTTTTTCTGCAGTGCCATGAAATGGGAGCATCAGTTATTTGGATATGGATTTGTAAATATGATTTGGAAGGAGTTTTGAAATTAACAGACTAATCCAATGCACATTCACATGAAAAGAAGTCCTGCTAATGGGATTTATTCTCAGAAATAAGTGTTTGAAAATCAGAAGTACTATTTTGTCAAAATGGCATTATTGGATTAAGCTATGGAAAGTGGGGTCCTTCAGAAATCATTGAACTACAATTGTCAGCATTTCTCATTGTTCCCCAAACAGGGATGAAAACAGAGAAGCATCACACTTTATTTAAAAACAAAAAGAAAAACATAATTAAAACATATAAAGGCACAATGCTAAATTCTTAAAGAGTTTTCCCTTGTTCTATAAGCTGTTTTCTAATTACAGTGTAAACGAGTTATTAAAATAACTAGCATATGATTTAGATATGATTTAGATAAAGTGTTCATTAGAAACTCATGCTGAGCAAACATAAACTTCGTAGCTTGTTTCAATTAGGATTCTTTTTAAAGAAACAGTATTTTTATTCTAGAAGTCATAAGGAAGACATGCTGAGTTGCTAATATCCAGAACAAGTTACAAAAAAATAAGTTGTCAGCTTCCCTGGCATTTAGTAATGCAAGAAGGAAAACCTGGTCAGGTATCCCATTTGTATGTATTCAGAGTGTCAAAGCAGAATAAAGTGCCAGATTAAATACATAAGCAATTCTCTTTTGGCTCCTTCAAGTAACATGAAGATGGAACATGGTCCATCTTTTCAAAAGTTATGTTTACTGTGCTGGTAAGTGGTGCTGATGTTAAACTCAGTCCTTGTTTCATGGCCTGTGACTTGGATTGTGCCATCCTGCTCTTGTCATTTTGTTGAAAACAGCAGGACTCTGCAGACACACAAGGCTAAATGACTTCTTGTGAGGCAAAATCCTATTTAGAAAATATTTCAGTATTCTTGGAGATAAAATTATGAATGATCTAGCATGCTCTTCATGATAGGCTTGTTTTCCATGTCCATCAATGCCACTGATGGCCTAATGAAATAATATCTAATAAGAAACACCAAAACACAACTATTAAGCTTGCTGTGGGTTCTTTAGTAATAAAGAAATCATTTTATCCTATTGTGATCCATCCAGAATCAGTCTAGAGTCAAGTGGCACTGAAGCTGATCGAATAAATGAATTAATAAATACATAAAAGCTTCATGGAATTGGAACTAACTACACAGTCATGTCATGTAACATTATAATGTTTTTGTTTTTTTTTTGCCAGCCTTTGAATGCAAAAATAGGCTGAAGAGCCTACACATCAAGTATCGGATAGGTACAATTGAAGTCTCTGAATATGTTAAGGGAGGAAGGAATAATTTTTACTTGGTTTCAATATTTACAACTTCAGACTAGATGGAAAAAAGATCAGAAGATTGGTTTATCTCAAATAGATGAAAATTTAATTAAATTAAATTAAACAAATTAGAAATCAAAGGTCAATGCATATTAAAAGATTGTATAATGTATTGATAGAAATTGATTCGGAAACTGAATTAGTTAAGGATTGTATGATAAAGTGGGCTCAAAATTTTGGACAACCAATAATGATGGAAACTTGGGAGAGAATTTGGGTGAAAAATGTTAAATTTACACAAGCGCAACATTTAAGAGAAAACTTTTATAAAATGTTTTATAGATGGCATTTGGATCTGAAAAAACTATCATGTATGTACCCTAATTTACAATCTAAATGTTGGAGATGTGATGCATGGATGCTACTTATTTTCATGTATTCATTTCATTTCATTTATTTCGACTTATATGTTGCCCTTCTCCCCAGACTCAGGGCGGCTCACAACAGAAATATAAGTACAAAATACATAGGTCACTTATGTATGGTGGACTTGTAAAAAAATCAAAGCTTTTTGGATAAAAAATTTGGTGGATACTTCAAAATATTTTGAAAAAACGTATTGAATTTTCACCACAGTTGTTTTTATTAGGTATTATAAAAGACTGTACTACCATTGAGACAAACTTGATTTTGAATTTGATTACCGCAGCGAGACTGTTGGTGGCTCAATATTGGAAGAAGGCAGAATTACCATCTACTGCAGAATGAACTCTGAAAGTTATAAATTTGGCGGAGATGGCCAAAGTATTTGCATATTTGAAAGACTATTCAAATGAAAAATATATGTTGGAATGGGAAAAATGGATTGTGTATATTCAAGGGAAATATCAATCCAAGAAATTGTATTTAGCATATAGTTAAATTTGTATTAGGATTATTTTTTTTAAAAAAACTACCCTGTTTTCACTCCGGGAAGGTGGGGGGGAGGTTGGGGGGGGATTAGATGGTTTTGTATATTTGTGATATTAGGGGTGTTGCTCGGACACCGCCCCTGCACTACATCTGAAGGGGGAGGAGTTAAGAGGGGAGAAGGAAGTAGGAAGGTTGGAGGAGAAGAGGAAGTGGAGAAAGAGGGAAGGAGAGAGGTGGAGAAGAGAGAAATAGGATAGAAGATAGGGAGGAAGAGAGAGGGTGGAGGTGGTGGGGGGGCGATGTCCGAGCTGCACCTATAGGTAAGAGTAGGTATTTGTTTTATTTACTTAAAGTATTCTATATATGAATTTAAATGAATGTATGTTGGTGTTAGAGAGGGCAATAGAAAATTATTTTTGTTTATCTAACTATGTATTTATTGTTAAAATTATAAAATTAATAAAATATATATTTTAAAAAAATATAGAAAAATAAGTATCAGATAGGTTAAGCTATAGGAACGTTGGAAAGCCAAACTTGCTTTGATGGAGTCCTAACACTTTCTGTGTGCTCTTCTACTGAAAGGCCTCCCAGCATGGTTATTATGAGCTCATATTTCCAACTGTTTTTGTAACTCAGCAACTTAAAACTTTACAGAGGATTTAAAAAAGGGGGTGAACAAGTTATCAGCTGAGATACAGATTTAGGAAATTGCTACAAAACTAAGAGGTCAAATAAAAATAAATAATATGAAACAAATCTTAGAATGCTCTGTGGTAAAACAGAAGGCATTTAAAAAATAATTTTAGAAGACAAATATTTAAATATAATTAATGTTTAGTTCTACTGTTAATAATGCTCTGCACACAGAGGTGCAATGGTGCATCTTTATGATCTCCCGTCATCCTTTGTCTGCTGCCCTGTATAAATATTGAAATTCATCTGTCCAGAATTGAGAGATGATGGAAACCGTCCACAGAGATAAACAGAAAGATGTCCAGATTTCCAAGCCACGTCATGCCTTTTCTCTGAAGCTTGATTTTTGCAGACTGATGTCTTTGCCATGTCAAAACACTTCATATTAGAAATAAAAGTGAATTGATTCTGCCCAAAAATGTGGAAATATACTGCTGGTGATAGATCCGATTTGATGTAATGGCACTTTAAAGAAATAACAATATGTTAATTTGGGTGGATCTAGCATTGATTTAGTCAATGGATGCAGTACTAATAGAGGAACAAATAGAACATATAGCATAGAATAATAGTGTTGGAAGGAACCTTGGAGATCTTCTAGTCCAACCCCCTACTCAACAGGAGACCCCATTCCAGACAAATGGCTATCCAGTGTCTTCTTGAAATCCTCCAGTGATGAAACTGCTACAACTTCTGAAGGCAAGCTATTTCACTGATTAATTGTTCTCACTGTCAGGAAATTTCTCCTTACTTCTAGATTGGATCTCTCTTTAATGAACTTCCACACATTAGGTCTTGTCTTTCCTTTAGGTGCTTTTGGGTGGCACTGTTTAAAATGAGTACTTGACCCAGGGATCCTGCCATCTCTGGGTTTTCAGGAATTATTATTTTACTTTTGTGGAACCATGGAGCTGGAAATGGCCATTTAGGTTAGCAACCCTGTTCAGTGCAGGAATTCAGAATAATTCCTGTGTATGTTGTGCTAGCACATCCAATAAAGGAAAGTCTCTAGAAAAGTGTTTCTCAACTTCAGCAACTTTAAGTTGTGTGGATTTCAACTAACAGAACCAAACTGTTTACTGTGGAATTCTGGGAGTTGAAGTCCATACGTTTTAAAGTCATGGATCATTTCCTACCATTAGAACATTACATCAAAGCTTCCCTCATGCAATTTAAGAACATTATTCCATGTCCTAAGCTGTATTGAATATATTGCTTGAAAAGTATTCCTTCCAAATATACACAAAGTTAGTTGCAGATGATGAAACTGGCAGTCCAGGGTGCTGCTATATTTCAATGTTATTATTTCAGGGTATATAATAACGGTATAATGAAGTATCATTGATCAGCAAGCAGGCTAATCAGTAGATAATATGATTAAAAATGCAGTTGGTGTCAAAAGTGGAAATAGCTTCACTGTAAGACAAATCCATCAGCCTCTGCTCTCCTCAGAGGTTTTCCTTAAAAAATAAGGTACAAAAGGGGCCAGAAAAACTTGCCAAAGGATCACCAGTTAATGTTGGTCCATAACTGAAAAGACCTAGAATCTTCTATGTCAGGGGTCCCCAAACGAGTACCGGGCTCGGCATGTCAGCAACCAGTCTGCACAAACAAGGAAAGCCCCATCCATAGGATGCAGACAACACAGAAAACCACACACCCCTCCAGTCTGTGGAAAAACCTCTCTCCACGTAACCAGTCCCTGGTGCCCAAAAGCTTGGGGACCTCTGTTCTATGTGTCTCCAGGCTCAGATGTTGGGGAATCAAGAAGAAGATCTTTAAAAAATGATCCAAATCTCTCTCTCTCTCTCTCTCTCTCTCTCTCTCTCTCTCTCTCTCTCTCTCTCTCTCTCTCTCTCTCTCTCTCTCTCTCTCTCTCTCTCTCTCTCTCTCTCTCCTCTCTCTCTCTCCTCTCTCTCCTCTCTCTCTCTCTCTCACTCTCTCCTCTCTCTCTCTCTCTCTCTCTCTCTCTCTCTCTCTCTCTCTCTGTATCCCTGTCTGCCTGATATGCATGTATGTACGGAGAGAGGAGAGAAAGCATATGGAGAGATAGAGTGCATTACACTTATTTGTATATTTCCACCACTTTATATACTCCTTCTAAGATTACATTTAGCAAAAAAGCATGTTTATTTTGATGAAAGTTTAACGGGACTGTGAAATCTGCCACCTTCCAGATGTTGCTGATAGTCTCTGTGTCTATCATGCTGGCTGGGTTGCTGGAAACTGTGGTTCACTAACAGCTGGAGGGCTATTTATGGTTTATGATTCCCTATTTATGGTTAACAGCATAAATGTCAGTAGAAAGGAGAGAGCAAGAAATAGAGGAGGAAAGGAAGATACATGACTAACAAAACAACAGATGAAAGGACCTCAAGATTAATCAGAATAGACTATATGGCTTCTATTCTTAAGCACAAAGTTCAAAATATAAGAGCAAAAAAGG
The DNA here is from genome assembly GCA_034064705.1 of Bothrops alternatus. NCBI lineage: Eukaryota > Metazoa > Chordata > Lepidosauria > Squamata > Viperidae > Bothrops > Bothrops alternatus. The sequence continues at coordinate 9,979,375 of JARGCV010000023.1, forward strand.
ACAAAGTGTTTAAGATCAGAGGGGCCAGACATACATATTTTTTTCTAGAAAGAAGACCAAACCTAGATCTGATCAGGATCAAATCTAAATTTGTTTTCATTTCCTTTTTTTTTTCAGTGAAATAAACAGATTAGAAAAGTTAGATTAATTGACCATGCTTCCTCAATGGGCATGTATGATTAGGAAGGGAATCGAAAATAAGTCAGCAAGTGTTGTATTGCCTCTGTACAAATCGATGGTGAGACCACACTTGGAGTACTGTGTACAGTTCTGGTCACCGCACCTCAAGAAGGATATAATGGAACTGGAAAAGGTGCAAAAAAGGGCAACAAGAACGATCAAGGAAATGCACTTCCGGGTGGCTCCGCTGGCGTCGCTATAGCCTCCTTGGAGGCTCCGTTCTTCTGGGTTTGTTAAGCCGCATAAACAGCGAACACCAGCTGTTTTATTGCGGTGATAAACCCCCCCTTTGGGCAAAGAAGGGGTGAAGAGCATCAGGCTAAGGTTGAGTTCCTCTGAAATCCCCCTGGTAAAGTTATCAGGGGGGAAGAGTGAGAACTCCCTAGGAAGAAGCTTGAAGAAGCTCCTACCCAGAGACGTTCCTGTTTGTAAACAGGCTCAGACGCCGCGACCAGCTCCTGCTCGAGGAAAACTTTTTTAAAGAGACCTACATGCAGGCGGAGTGAATACAGGAGTCTAGTTCTGCAAGTATTTCTTTATATTTTACTTCTGACCACGTATTTCTACAATCAACATAATGTATCCAAGATGGCGATCGCTTTTACTGTAAAGAGAAAGTTAACGGAAAGCGAAAGTGAATTTTTTTTCTTTCTTTTTGGTTGCTGAGCTTAAAATACATGCTTTACAATATAGATGGGAGGTTCCAGCTGGACTTTCATTATCATATCAGGGTAAAAGATATTATTTGAATTCTGTTGCAAAAGCAAAAGATTTTGCTGAGAACGTGCTGAAGGCTGGTAGACCCCCATCCCTGATACCAAAAAATGCAGATTTGTCAAAAGAAGAAGGGATGGAACTATTACAAATACAATCCTCAGACTCACAGCCCCCCCCAGCAGCTGGAGGAGCTTCGATGGAGTTGCCCGTACAGAGTATTGACATTTTCCAACCCCTGGAAATAGAGAAATCTAAAGATCAAAGGCAAACTAGATCAGCTACCAAGCGTATGGAAGAACAAGAAAAAGAACAACAACAATTACGCACATCTGCAAGTTTGGAAGCCATGGGAGCTAGACCAAAGAAGAAAACGGCGAAAATTGATTTGGTCTTGCAAAAGCTTTCTCAATCCGGCCATGTCAAATAAATATTTGACATGGAATGTCAACGGTCTAAATTCTCCTCAGAAGAGGAAAAAGATATTTCACTATCTGACTCAATGTAAAAATGATGTAATCTGCCTACAAGAAACACACATTAGATCTAGTGATCAGAAATACTTGATAAATAATAAATTAGGTTCACATTTTGTGGCAGCGGCTAAATAGAAGAAGAATGGAATTGTTATTTATGTTAAAAATCACATAAACGCTAAGTTAATAGAAGTAGATGTTGAAGGCAGATTTTTAGTAATTGAAATTTTAATAGATGGGAAGAAAGTTCTTCTGATGGGTATTTACGCACCAAATCAACACCAAGGAAAGTTTTATAAATTAATACATAAAAAATTAACACAATTTGATTATAGGTCTTGTATTTTAATGGGAGATTGGAATGGAGTTATGGATATTAGTTTAGACAAGAGGAAAACATCCCCAATCCCTCAAACACGTTCTTTGCTGCCTAAATCTTTTTTTGATATTAAGGATGATTTTGATTTGATAGATATATGGAGAGAAAGAAGTGGTAAAGAGCAAGAATTTACTTTTTTTTCTAATAGACACCAATCATTTTCTAGAATTGATTTTATACTAACTACAAGTGACTTTATTTCTGGGGTAAAGAAGGTAAAAATTTTGCCTAAAGTTTTATCAGATCATAATCCAGTTTTGATGGAGTTAATGGTGGGCCAGACTCCTAGAAGATCTTGGAGACTCAATGAAAACTTGTTTCAATATGACTCAAACGTGCTTGAATGTAAAAGTGTCATGAAGGAATTTTTTATGTTAAATCTTCATAAGGATACAACAATAGAAATGGTGTGGGATGCTAGTAAAGCTTTTATGCGTGGGGTTTTAATTGATATGAATAAAAGGTATAGACGTAAACGGGAGGAAAAAAGGAAGGAATTAGAGGAGGAAATAAGAAAGAAAGAGCAACTTTTAGTAAAGAGACCAAATGATAAAAATATTAAAGAGGGGATTAAGATTTTACAGAAACAATTTGATTTGTTGATGGCCGACCAAGTTGCTAGGAATATGTAATACGCTAAACATAACACATTTTTTAATTCTAATAAACCTGGCAGATGGTTGGCCTATATACTAAGGAAAAAACAAAAATCCCGCATTATTGATAAAATAGAATATAGAGGGAAGGTCGTATTTCAACAAGAAACTATTAAAAAAGCCTTTTTAGAATTTTACTCCAAGTTATATGCTGAAGATAAGATACAAGAGAACGAGATAGATGCATTTTTGCAAAATGAGAATGTATTGACAATTACTAGTGAACAAAGAGATAGACTAAATAGATTAATTACATCAGATGAAATAATTTCGGTGATTAAACAATTGAAAATGGGAAAATCTCCTGGGACGGATGGTTTAACGGCAGTTTATTATAAGCATCTTCAAATGGAAATGGTGGAACCTCTTAGAGAGTTGTTTGTCAATATACAGGAGGGTGGTCAGGTTCCACCTTCGTGGAAAACGGCTTATGTTTCTTTAATTCCCAAAGAGGGAAGAGATAATGCTAAACCAGAAAACTTTAGACCTATTTCATTGTTGAATACGGATTATAAGATTTTTGCTAAAATTTTGGCTAACAGATTAATGAAAGTTTTACAAACAATAATTCATTCAGATCAAACTGGCTTTTTGCAAGGGAGACAGATGAAAACTAATGTTAGACAACTTATTAATATATTAGAATATTTGGACAAGCATATCCAGGTACCTGCAGTTCTTATGTTTTTGGACGCGGAAAAAGCTTTTGATAGACTGAACTGGCTGTTTTTGAAAAAGTTAATAGTTAGGATGGGAATGGGGGATCAGTTTATTAATTCCATATTGGCTGTTTATCAGAAACAAACAGGTCAGATTATTGTGAATGGGCATTTAACAGATTCATTTAAGATAGAGAAAGGTACTAGACAGGGATGTCCTTTATCTCCATTGTTGTTTATTTTAACGCTAGAGGTCTTATTGAATAAGATAAGAACAGTAGATGATTTAAAAGGTATACAGATTAGACAACATGATTATAAATTATGTGCTTTTGCTGATGACCTGCTTGTGACATTGTCTCAACCAAAGCAGTCAGTACAGATTTTGATGGAGTTAATTAAAAATTATGGTAGGGTATCGGGTTTTAAACTAAACATATCTAAGACAAAGATGTTAGCAAAAAATTTGGATGGTAACTTAAAACAAGATTTGGAAAGAATAACGGGTTGTGAAATAGTTAAGAAAGTTAAATATTTAGGGATTGATATTGAAGCTTCTAATGGGAAGTTATATAAAAACAATTACCAAGTTTTGTGGAATAAGATACAAATAGAATTGGATAAATGGGCTAAATTACAATTATCTTTGTTGGGTAGGATAGCAGCAGTTAAAATGAATGTATTGCCAAAATTTTTATTTCTTTTTCAAATGCTACCTATACTTAAAAAAGGTGCGAATTTGGAGGAGTGGCAGAAGGGTATTAATAGATTTGTCTGGAATGGCAAGAAACCGAGGATTAAATTAAAAATTATTCAGGATATAAGTGAAAGAGGTGGTTTGAAAATGCCCAATTTTAAGTTGTACTATCATGCTGCTGCTTTAGTAGCGATAAGTGATTGGATTAATTTAACCAATGACAGAATATTGAATATTGAAGGGTACGGTTTATTATATGGTTGGCATGCATATTTGGTTTATAATAAAAAGGTGGATAGGAGCTTCAAAGAGCACATATTGAGAAGCGCTCTGCTGCGTGTCTATAAAAAGTATCAGTATAAATTAAATGCAAAGATTCCTTTTTGGACAGTTCCCAGACACGCAGTAGAGAATATAAATAGATCACAAGTTTTAGATGTGGTGCATTATGAGAAACTCCTAATTAAAGAAGGGAATTTGTTAGTACTGAAGTCTTTGAATATGTTAAGGGATGAAGGAATTGTTTATACTTGGTTTCCATATGCACAATTGGAGTCTAGATGGAAAAAAGACTTTAAGATGGGCCTATCTTCTACAGATGAAAATTTAATTAAACAAGTTATAGATCAAAGGCCCATGCATATTAAAAGATTGTATAATGTATTGATAGAAATTGATTCTGAAATTGAGTTGGTTAAGGATTGTATGATAAAATGGGGACAAAATTTTGGACAACCAATCATGATGGATACTTGGGAAAGGATCTGGGTGAAAAATGTAAAATTTACACGAGCGACTCATTTAAGAGAAAATTTTTATAAAATGTTCTACAGGTGGCATCTGGATTCAAAAAAATTATCATGTATGTATCCTAATTTACAAGCTAAGTGCTGGAGGTGTGATAGTACGGACGCTACTTATTTTCATGTATGGTGGACTTGTAAAAAAATTAAGGCTTTTTGGATAAAAATATGGTGGATTCTTCAAAATATCTTGAAAAAACGTATTGAATTTTTACCACAGATGTTTTTGCTTGGTATTATAAAAGACTGTACCACCAGAGAGACAAACTTAATCTTGAATTTGATTACAGCAGCAAGATTGTTGGTGGGACAATATTGGAAGAAGCCAGAATTACCATCTATTGAAGAATGGATTTTGAAAGTAACAAATATGGCAGAAATGGCCAAAATCTCTGCATATTTGAAGGACCATTCAAATGTAAAATATATGATGGATTGGAAAAGATGGATAGACTATATACAAGGGAGATATCATTTTAAGAAATTGTACTTAGCATATAATTAAATATTTATCTGTTAGGTTGTAAAATATAGTATTTTCAATAGGTTTTAAATAATATTTTGGGGTAATTTAGCGGGTTTTCTTGTGTTCTTACCCTGTATTCACTCTGGGAAGTCGGGGGGTGGTTGGGGGGATTCATAATTTTATTATTTGTAATATCTAATATTTAATTGTGTTATATAAGTTTAGATATGGATTGTTTTAGCGGCACCTCAGAACCACATTTGAGGAGGAGGAGGAGTTTGAGGAGTGAAGGAGAAAGGAAGTAGGGAGTTGTAGGAGGAATGAGGAGAGTGAGGGAGGTAGAGAAAGTGGGGGGATAGAAGTTGAAAGGGAGGAGGTAGAGGGGGGATGTGGTTGGTGAGGTGCCTTATGATATATGTATACTATACACAATTATATTGTAGTAACTATTTTTTGTTATATTATAACTATAAAACTAATAAAATGTTATTTAAAAAAAAAAGAATGATCAAGGAAATGGAGCACCTCCCTTATGAAACCAGATTGCAACGCCTTGGTCTCTTCAGCCTTGAAAGACGGCGTTTAAGGGGTGACTTGATCGAAGTGTATAAAATCATGCATGGGACAGAAAAGGTGGATAGAGAAAAATTCTTTTCTCTATCACACAATACTAGGACAAGGGGGCACTCCCTAAAGCTCATAGGTAAGAAAGTGAGGACAAATAAAGGGAAATATTTCTTCACCCAGAGGGTCGTTGATTTATGGAATTCACTTCCAGAAGGGGTCGTGACAGCTGTCAGCCTTGACAGCTTCAAGGCAGGGTTAGATAGATTCATGGATGCCAAGTGTATCAGTGGATATTAAAACGGATGTCCATGTGCCGCCTCTATGTTGGTTGAGGCAGGCAGGATTCCCTTGAGTACCATTTGTTGGGGGTCAAGGGAAAGGGAGGGTTTTGCCTTCTCTTTCTGCTCAAGATCCCCATGTACAATTGGTGGGCCACTGTGTGACACAGAATGCTGGACTCGATGGGCTTTGGCCTGATTCAGCATGGCTCCTCTTATGTTCTTATTTTGTCACTATCGCCTTCTGTCACATACAAACATTACAATTTGGTGACTTTTGGAGAGGCTGTGGGGGCCAAACCCATCCACACAGCCTTGGGGCGTCAGATTATGTTGGAAACCGTCTTTCAAAGGACTTCGTGACGGACAGTGAAGGTCTTCGAAGTATATGTGTACCCAATGCAATGCTGTAGGAAATTCATCACTTAGACAAGCCATTCAGGTAGCTGCTTCGTGGTCAGTTTTCAAGCCAGGATTAGTTGGCTAGTTGTCCTAAAGAGGACAACAGTGAGGAATTTGTTGCTCATTTGTGAGGGAAAGTGCTGAGAAACTATGAAATAGTGTAAATTGAATTCCAGATAAGATTATCTCAATCAGAATTATATTTTTTCTGGCCATGTTGCTACTTTTTTTTTTTTTTTGAACAGATCTTTCATAGAAAATGAACAAAATGTCTGAATGGTCTAACTGTCAAACTGCAATAATTTTTGTTAATTATAAACTATGATTATAATTATAAACTATAAAAAATGAATTATAGCATTCATTCAGTTATGTTACCACTTCTCACCTACTTACATCTTATGAATAACTATTGTGGTGGAATGAAGACCCCCCCCAAAATGAGAGTATAGAACAAATCAATAAATACAGTAAATTTACTTCATTCTGCACATCCAATGAATTTACAGTGTTTATTGAGTATATTAAATGAGATAATCATGTGCGTAATTTACAGACATATTTTTAAAACTTAATCTAAACTTTTTGAGAGCAGTGATCAACAAACATGCTTGAATAGTTATTTACATAAGGGTACATAATCATGGGTAGAGTACTGTACGCATTAATTCAGGCACTGAATGCTAAAAGATGTTCCCCTGAACAAAGATTTTTTAGGACAAATATGAACCAAAAATACATAGTTCTCACATAGTCTCTGAAGTATGATTTTGTTGACATACCTAAAAATTGCACAAGTATATTGCACATTTTCAGTGCCTAAAGGCAACAATCCAGCACTTTGTTTTGAAAGTATTATTTTTTTTTTCACAGATCTAGGAACAGCCAATTTGAAACATACCGTCTTTGAGCGTTCCTGGACAAATCTGAGAAATGGAAAAAAAATCTGAAGATTGGTGCTGTGCAATTGGATGGTTAACTAGATCAATAAGATACATACCACATGAAATAATTAATGTACATGCTTTTACAAAGCAAACCTCTATTCAATTGATCAATTCTAAAAAATGCCAAAAAGGTATTAACTCATGGAAGTATTTGAAAGGATAGTAGCAAAACTGATATATTCAATTAAGTCTATCACTGAAGCTCAGGAAACAATGATTAAAACCTAATCATGCTCCTTATCTCCTAGACCTAGACCAAGAATATAAGGTTAAATTCTCAGGAGTTCATGTTTCAAACTTAATGTTATCACTACTAGCACAAGCTCTCGATGTGATTAGGAAATAAACATCTGGCATCCTGTAGCTAGGCAGAAATAACACAAAAGTGTTGGGAATAATGGGACGTTGCCAATGTGAACAAAGGAATGTATTAAGTTACTAAAAGTCCATTGTTTTGAAACTATTTCATGCCCAGCAGCCAAGGCTGTCTCTTTATGAAACTAGAAATTATTGGCAAGAAGTGCATTCTCCCTTACAGTAGGGACAAGCCAACCATTTATAAAAATGGATGAGTGTCCAGTTCTAAACATTTTTATCCATAAAGACAGAATAATGACCATAAAACAAAAAATGAATGGGGCGGTAAGCCAAGACTGTGCAAGGCAGATCCCAGATTCTTGTTACATGATGAAGATGAGGAGGCAGCCCAGATCCCAGCAGCTGTGGCTCTTTGCTGCCATCCATTTCCATGGGTCAGTGAAATACCTTTCAGAGTTCTTTTGCTCAGCCTAAATGTCTAAACATTAACAAGATCCCAACAGAAATTCAAAGTAGGGGCATCTACAAGGGAAGAAGGTGTCAAAGAAATCAAGATGGTGCCCGCAACTGGGTGAACAAACTTTTGTACATGTTTTGGCTACATGCAGGTAGTCCTCAATTTATGATCACAATTGAGCCCAAAGTATCCATTGCTAAGCAAGACGGTTGTTAAGTGAGTTTTGTCCCATTTTACCACCTTTCTTGCCACAGTTGTTAAGTGAATCACTACAGTTATTAAGTTAGTAACTCAGTTGTTCAGTGAATCTGGCTTCCGCATTGACTTAGACAAGTTAAGAACATAAGAACATAAGAAGAGCCATGCTGAATCAGGCCAAAGCCCATCGAGTCCAGCCTTCTGTGTCACACAGTGGCCCACCAATTGTACATGGGGATCTTGAGCAGAAAGAGAAGGCAAAACCCTCCCTTTCCCTCGACCCCCAACAAATGGTACCCAAGGGAATCCTGCCTGCCTCAACCAACATAGAGGCGGCACATCCTCCGGATGCTAAGTTGGGAAGTTGGATAAATCCAATATAAAAGTACTGTAATTTGTGTTGTGTTGCGAGCCTGCTGTGATGCCTCAGTTATTGTATTATTATTTTACTTCTGTTTCCTATTCAGTTTGTAGAGGTTTTATTATATTGTTTCTTGCAGACTGTTTTTAACTAGTATTATGTAAAACGGGTGGCTGTATAAATTGTCTATATAAATAAATAAAATAAATGAATCAGATGCTAGAAAATAGGAACTTCCCCTGCATAATATACTACATATCCACTGAGACTTTAGCTACGTAATAAGAATTACTATTGCTCTTGACTTTTTTTTTCCCAAAGGACCACACTGCTTCCAGTCTTATCTTTCTCTAAAAGGTATTAAACAAATTTAAATAAATCATTGAGAAGATGGTTTAGGTCAGTGATGGCGAATCTTTTAGAGACCGAATGCCCAAACTGCAACCCAAAACCCACTTATGTATCGTCGGGTGCTGGGTGGGCATGGCCCATTGGCTGGGTGTGGCCCATTAACTGGGTGTGGCCCATTGGGTGGGCGTGGCTGCAGTGGTAACAGCAGACTGGGTGGGACTAAAAAGTTCAATCAATCAATTCCAACTTTGCGAGATCTTTTTTTTTCCCCGCGAGAAGCTGAAATTGATTGATTGAACCTTTTTGCACATGGCGGCGGAGGCCTAAAGTGAAAAGGTTTTATAAAACCCAGCTGAAGGCCTAGGACTGGGGCAACGGCTTGTGTGCCCACAGAGAGGGCTCTGCATGCCATCTGTGGCACGTGTGCCATAGGTTTGCCACCACAGGTTTAGGTTATACCTCTGCTGCCCAGAGTTGTTCTGTTAGACAGACAAATGTATAAATTTACTTAATAAACAAACCAGCAGATAGAAAATAGAAACTGGAACACCAGAATCACTCCATAGCATTGGAATAGCACAAGGGAAAGGAGGATGAAAGGTTAATTAAGTACAAGTAAATACTGTCAAATACTGATAACTACCAGGTTGCTGAATCCAATTACTGCAGATGACATGAAAACAAATTTCTTAGAATCTATATAATTCAAGCAAGAAAATCATATCTTTTTATGGAGAAAAGTGACTACAGGCAAGATTTCGTCTTGACAGATTTGGATTCCAGAAATGCATAGCATAACATGCTCAGCGCTCATACAACTTCTGGGTGATTGATGATGTGTCCGATCCAGTGATACTGACGTGGCACGAATCCAGTCCTTCATTCCTGTCACACCCAAGGCATTCAGTATAACAGAAAGGACAACAAGGGTCATGGCAGTGCTTCAGAATATTTGGCTGGAGGAAGATTTTTAATCCCAGCTGAATGCCATTGGCTTTTATCAACTGATCTGAATTCTTTGAGCAGACTGGGTTGCTTTATTATTCACAGACCAAAAGACCAACTTTTTCTCATTGTGAAGCAACTTCTTCTTTTCCATAGACTCATAGATTTGGGAGGGGCATTTGGGCCACTGAGTCGAAGCCCTTGCACCATGTAGGAATCCAATTGAAAGAATCCTGGTCCAATGTTCTCTGCTTGAGCATATCTAATAAAAGGGGAATAACAGAATGGGAAGGGTCCTTGGAGGTCTTCTAGTCCACCCCCATGTTCAAGCAAGACTGTACCATTTCAGATAAGTGGTTGTCCAGTCTCTTCTTAAAAACCTCCAGGGATGGAGCACCCACAACTTCTGAAGGCAAGTTGTTCCACGATTAATTGTTCTGTCAGGAAATTCTCCTCAGTTCTTGGATTCCTATCCTCTCTGATGACTCTGTAATACTTTTGTTATTAAAGCACTTTTTTCTAACACTCCTCTGCCATTTGCTTTCCTGTAATTTAGATTCATTGTTCCATGTGTTCAGGAATGATAGAGAGCATGACTTGACCTTCTTTATACCATATAATATAATTCAGACTCTTGAAGAGTACCATCATAACCCACGAACTCTTCTAAAGGCCAAACTTTCCTGGTTCCTTTGCTTTCTCTTCATAAGTCATACATTTTAATTTCCAGATCATCTTTGTTGATTATCTATAAATGATCTGTACCAGTGTTTTCCAAATTGCATGCAATATTTCTGGTGGGATCTGACCAACAAAGCAAGATTATTACTTCCTATGATTTAGTAACTGTTACTGTTTGCCTTTTTTTTCTGTTGCTGAATCATTCAGTCTGCAAAAACAAATAAACAACAACTTGGTGTGCTGTACATCGGAGGCCAATCTAATAGAGAATAGAGCAGCGGTTCTCAACCTTTTCCGGGGCTCGACCCCGGCCCGCATCGCGCAAAAAAAATGGCGGGCCTGCACCGCACATGCGCGGCGTGACGGCCCGCATCGCGATAGGAAAAAAATTGGCCGACCCAAAAAAAAAATGGCTGACCCCCAAAAAAATGGCGGGCCTGCACCGCGCATGCGCGGTGCAACGGGGCGCATCGTGCATGCACGGCACAACGGCCCGCATTGCGATAGGAAAAAAATGGCCGACCCAAAAAAAATGGCCGACCCTAAAAAAAATGGCGGACTGCGGTGCTTGGCGACCCCCGTGAAATGGTCGTTCGGCCCCAAATGGGGTCGCGACCCACAGGTTGAGAACCGCTGGAATAGAGCGACAGATGGTTGAAGCCAACAGGCAACAGATTCGGTTGTAAAACTCAGCATGACCATTAGATGGCAGCAAAGAGAGTTTTCTGTCTTTGCTGCCATATATGTACATTAATAGCAAACTGGTTTTTTTGCAACCTAGATCTGGTATCCAGATCTGCAGTATTGTCAGTGCATAGTTAATAATTTTCCCCTTTGAGGCACTTAGGAATTCATTGCAATCTACTGTTGGGATTAAAAGAAGCTCATATTCACTTTTACCTCATATGGTTCTTTTCAACAATCAGATGTCTCTGTAAATATCAAACAAACACAAATTTCTATTAAGACATTGTGAAGTATAAACATTCAACAACAGCAGCTGCTACAACTGCTTAGGGGTGGGTTTCCTGTCATAACAGGTTCATGGTTTCATCTTCAGTCATTCATCAATCTTTCTATCAAGCTTTGTTTTAATAGCCTAGAGACATAAGGAGGCCTCATTTCACCTGAATTAGATAAGTTTCAAAACACCAATTATATATTTTGACTTTCTTTTGGACAAGTGAGCCAAATTTATTATTAATATAATGGCATGAAATGTAGCAAAATTGTTTCACTGATTTATTTGGACAAGGATGTAGGATTAACCAAAAAAACAATCAAAGAGAAAATTTAAAATGAACTTAACCTTCCATAATCTTTTTTTTTTAATCTTAATTTTCAAATTTTCATGCGCTACCATATTTCTAAGAGTTGGATCTGTTTAATAATTGATATTATTAAAAATTCTGGGGCAATTAGAGATTATTTCCAGATGCTTCTCTTTGCATTGCTAACTCATATTGACACATTTCCTGGCTTTTGAGGATATTTAATTTTACTTTATAGGTTAATTTTTAATTATTACAGTTAAATTAATTGTAAAGTGGTTATTACATTTGTTTTATTCTACACAACAAAACATGTAACAATTTGAACATAATAGTCACCACCTGAATTGTGAAATTTTAAAGAGACTTTCATAAAACATCCAGAAAAAAAATAACTCATAGTGACTAACTGTTTGATCTTGTACCCGTTTTCTGGATTTTAATAGCAACTTTAATTTCTTTCTTGTCCAAAGTGACCTAATGAGAACCTAATGAGATTTATTATAAATGTACCATCCATTCATTTATTCATGCTCATTTTGCCTCAAATGTTGCATAGTAGAAGAGGGGGGGAACCCTAAATGTAGCTGAATTGGCTGAGTTAAAAGAAGAGAGGAGATGGATGGGAACAAAGTATGAAATGCTGTCATGCTGCTCTCCTCTGGTGAGAAGAAAAGCCAAGAGGAAAGGAAATCTAATTGTGGTGGAAGACCAAAAGCTTGCTTTGTGAGGAGGATTAAGGAAAATAATAATAATAACAACAACAACAACAACAACAAAATTGGAAGGGACCTTGGAAGTCATCTAGTCCAACCCCCTGCTCAGGCAGGAAGCACTGTACCATTTCAGACAAATGGCTGTGCAGTCTCTTCTTAAAAACTTCCAGTGTTGGAGCATTCACCGCTTCTGGAGGCAGGTTGTTCCACTGGTTAATTGTTCTAACTGTCAGGAAGTTTCTCCTTAGTTCTAGGTTGCTTCTCTTGTTGATTAGTTTCCATCCGTTGCTTCTTGTCCTGCCTTTAGGTGCTTTGGAAAATAGCTTGACTCCCTCTTGTTTGTGGCAGCCCCTGAGATATTGGAACACTGCTATCATGTCACCACTCGTCCTTCTCTTCATTAAACTAGACATACCCAATTCCAGCAACCATTTCTTATATGTTTTAACCTCCAGTCCCCAAATCATCTTTGTTGCTCTTCTCTGTACTCTTTCTAGAGTCTCAACATCTTTTTTACATCGCGGTGACCAAAACTGGATGCAGTATTCCAAGTGTGGCCTTACCAAGGCATTGTAAAGTAGTATTAATACTTCTTGTGATCTTGATTCTATCCCTCTGTTAATGCAGCATAGCACTGTGTTGGCTTTTTTGGCAGCTGCAGCACACTGCTGGCTCATATTTAAGTGATTGTCCACTAGGACTCCGATATCGCTCTCACAGTTACTACTATTGAGCAAGGTACCCCCTATACTATACCTGTGCATTTGGTTTTTCTTGCCTAACTGTAGAACCTTACTTTTTTCACCACTGAATTTCATTTTGTTAGATAGCGCCCAGTGTTCAAGTCTGTCAACATTCTGCTGTAGAAAAGAAGGAAGGAAAAGATTCAAAGGACAAAATCAAAATCATACAGGACAAGGAGAAAAGGGACCACAAGGAAGGCTGAGTGCTGAAGAATTGATGCTTTCGAGTTGTAGTGCTGTAGAATAGGGGTCCCCAACCCCCAGTCCATGGACTGGTATCTGGCCGTGGCATGCCAGCAAGCGGGCCACACAAACAAGCAAAGCCCCATCCACAGGATGCAGGCAGCACAAAACCACGCCCCCTCCGGCCTGCAGAAAAATCTCTCTCCACATAAGTGGTTCCTGGTGCCCCAAAGGTTGGGGACCTCTGCTGTAGAAGACTCCTGAGAGTCCCTTGGATTTCAAGGAGATCAAATCAATCAATCCTAAAGGAAATCAGCCCTGACTTTCTTTTGGGAGGACAGATATTGAAGCTCAAATACTTTGGCCATACCAAATGAGAAGAGAGGACTCATTGGAAAAGGCCCCAATGTTGGGAAAGACTGAGGGCAAAAGGAGAAGGGGACGGCAGAGGATAAGACAGCAATAGCAATAGCACTTAGACTTATATACCCGCTTTACAGCCCTCTCTAAGCAGTTTACAGAGTCAGCCTATTGCCCCCCCCCCACAACAATCTGGGTCCTCATTTTACCGACCTAGGAAGGATGGAAGGCTGAGTCAACCTTGAGCTAGTGAGAATCGAACCACCAAACTGCAGCCAGCCAGCAGTCACCAGAAGTAGCCTGCAGTGCTGCATTCAAACATTGCACCACCATGGCTCATAGATGGTTAGATAATGTCATCAACGCAATGGGCATGAGTTTGGGCAGATTCAGAGAGGCGGGGATGGGGGGGGCTTGGCGTGCTATGGTCCGTGGGATGGCAAAGAGTTGGACCCAATTTAGTGACTGAATAACAACAACAAATGAGAAAAAAGACGATAGCAATAAATAAACATTTGACATTAATTATCAGGTTTCCTCAGATGTTATACCTCTGCCCCTTTCTCCCTAGGAAATTGAATAAACACACAGAGATACATAACTCTTGTTATCAAATAGGTCACTTAGCAACCATTCAGAGTTGTGACTGGTCCAAAAAAAGAGGATTTATTACCTGGATTTGAAGTTTCAATGGCCAAGCCCCCTCTGCAGTCATGTGACTGGAAGCTTGGTAAACACTGCACATTTACAGCCATCTGCAGCATCCTGCTGTCACCTGAAATGTTTTAGGACAGTTTTGTTGAAAGCCATACTTACTTCTGGTTTTTGATAAAACTCCACCCACAACAAACCACTGGTTTGCTTAACAACTGCACGATTTGCTTAATGATTGTGGATTTGCTTCACAACCCTCCCAAAGTTTGGTCATTCATGGGATGTGGCAAACTGCCATGAATGTGGCTCTGCTACCAAGCGCCTGAAATTCAATCATGTGACTGCAGAGGATGCCCAACCTTTAGAACAGCGGTTCTCAATCTTTTCCGGGGCTTGCCCCGGCCTGCATCGCGCATGCGTGGCGCATCGGGCGCATCGTGCATGCGCGGCGCGACGGCCCGCATTGCAAAGGGGAAAAAAATGGCTGACCCAAAAAAAATGGCCGACCAAAAAAAATAGCGGGCCCGCATCGCGCATGCGCGGCGCGACGGCCTGCATTGCAAAGGGGGAAAAATGGCCAACCAAAAAAAATGGCCGACCCCCCAAAAAATGGCCGACCCCCCCCCAAAAATGGCGGGCCCACATCGCGCATGCGCAGCGCGACAGCCCGCATCGCAAAGGGGAAAAAATGGCCGACCAAAAAAAATGGCCGACCAAAAAAAAATGGCGGACTGCAGTGTTTGGTGACCCCCGTGAAATGGTCGTTCGACCCCAAATGGGGTCGCGACCCACAGGTTGAGAACCGCTGCTTTAGAACTTCAAGTCCATAATGGGGGAACTTTCCATTATGGTCATATGTCAAGAACTTCCTGTACAGGTACAGATATCACTATAAGCCAGCTTTGTGTAGTGCTTAAGGCATCAAGGTAGAAACTAGGAGACTGTGAGTTCAACCTTAGACACAAAGCCATCTGGTGACGTTGGGCCAGCCACTCTCCCTCAGCCCTAAGAAGGAAGCAATGGCAAACCACTTCTGAAATGTTGCCGAGAAAACTGCAGGGATTAGTTGCAATATACACATCTGACTCTAGTCTAAATGTTCATTTGGAAACCTGAAGTTTCTTTATTTCTTTGGCAATGGTGGTCTGGGCGACACCACTGGCTGAATCCAAGTGGAATGTTCACAGATAAGATTGAGCCAGTTCTTTCAGTGTCTGGGAACTTGCTGGGTTTGAACAAAACCTGGGCCATCAGCTAGCCAATTAAATCACAGCCTACCATGTACTATAGACCCAGGCTCTCTGATTACTTCACGGCACCCATGTATTATAGGGAATTCAACAAGTGGGTTAATTAAGCAAAATACAGTCCAGTTAAATAGGGGTAAGTGGGTCATATAAACATAGCCAATGTGATACAAAAGAAGTGGGGAAATGAATTTAAAAAAGAGAAACACCAATGCAAACTATGCTACATATATTATTGTTTCTTTCTGTCCATTTACAGTGGCTTGGTTTTCTTTTTCTGAAAAATATAATACAGCAATATAGCAACTAAATGCAGACTTAATGTTTGAATCACACCTAAGTTGTCTCTTTGTAAATAGTTTTTAGGACATTTCAGCCCATTCCATACACTATTCCAAATGACTGTAAAATGTTCCTTCAATGCAGATCAATTTTTTTCTGGATCGAGTTGAGAGAAATGAGAATATCAGCCTTAAAATATGTGTCTGCTGTTTTCTATACAGAACTGCCAGATTATTGATGCTACAGATAGTCTTCTAAATATCTGAGATGCAAACATGTTTGCCAACTAGCCTGGATTTTATTGTTCTGAACAGTAAAACTGAGGTCTTTCAAGTAACCTATTGCAGAAGAAGAAAACTTAATAACTCTCTGAATCTTTCCTGTATCCTTTTTTTTAAAAGCATGACTGGATTCCATTATGGCCTTGGTTTGCTTATAATTGGTCTCATGTGATGCATTCTTCAATCCCAGAAAATTGTTAAAAGTTAAAGTAAATATATTAAGCCTATCAGATGTTCAGTAGGCCTCTTTCAGCCTCTTTTTTAAGAGAGAGAAATCACAAGGCTGAAATAAATTCATTTGACACCAAATTTTTGACTTGAACATTGGTCACTATCTAACAAAATGAAATTCAATAGTGAAAAAAGCAAGGTTCTACACTTATGCAAGAAAAACCAAATGTACAGGTATAGTATAGGTGGTATCTCACTCAATAATAGCATCTGTGAGAGGGATCTTGGAGTCCTAGTGGACAATCACTTAAATATGAGCCAGCAGTGTGCTGCAACTGCCAAAAAAGCCAACACAGTGCTAGGCTGCATTAACAGAGGGATATAATCAAGATCACGTGAAGTATTAATACCACTTTACAATGTCTTGTAAAGTGTAAGGCCACACTTGGAATACTGCCTTGGTAAGGCCACACTTGGAATACTGCATTCAGTTTTGGTCACCACGATGTAAAAAAGATGCTGAGACTCTAGAAAGAGTACAGAGAAGAGCAACAAAGATGATTAGGGGACTGGAGGCTAAAACATATAAGGAACGGTTGCTGGAATTGGGTATGTCTAGTTTAACGAAGAGAAGGACGAGGGGGGATATGATAGCAGTGTTCCAATATCTCAGGGGCTGCCACAAAGAAGAGGGAGTCAAGCTATTTTCCAAAGCGCCTGAAGGCAGGACAAGAAGCAATGGGTAGAAACTAATCAAGGAGAGAAGCAACCTAGAACTAAGTTGTTCTAACTACAGTTAGAACAATTAACCAGTGGAACAACCTGCCTCCAGAAGCCGTGAATGCTCCAACACTGGAAGTTTTTAAGAAGAGACTGGACAGCTATTTGTCTGAAATGGTATAGGGTTACTGCCTGAGCAGGGGATTGGATTTGATGACCTCCAAGGTCCCTTCCAACATTATTATAATAACAATAACAATAACAATAATAATAATAATAATAATAATTATTATTATTATTATTATTATTATTATTATTATTATTATTATTATTATTATTATTATTATTATTATTATTATTATTATTAATATTATTTCTTCAAATTTGGTAGGTATAATACTTGAGACCTCAAAAGCTGAGATGGGAGTCACAGTGAAAGCATATAATGCTCCTTGGGCACTTTATTTGTTCATTAAGATGTCTCCATACTGCCTTTACTTTGTGTTACTCAAGGTACTGCATACAATGCTCCTGCCTCCTATTTTCCCTGTGAGGTGGGCTGGGCTGAGAGAGAGTCCATGATTCAAAGTCACTAATATTCAAGACTCAGCATGTAACATATCTCAAAGTTGATGCCTGATCTGCTTAATGTTTTATGCATCTGATCTATTATGACCTGCCACAGGTCCACCCACCTCCCCTTACCTCAGGTGCTTGTCCTGGTCCTTCCAGGAGGCCACTGTTGTTGAATTATTTGTGTCACAACTCAGCACTGCCATTAGTCTCAGGATGCAGCCTCCTAATCTATTCTGGTAACAGCTTTAAACTACAGGAAGAGAAAAGCAGCACCAGATTAAAAAAAAGTATCACCCCTGATACCACAGCAATTTCCCAGATTGACAGGTAATCCTCAACATACGACCACAATTGAGCCCAAAATGTATGTCGCTAAGTGAGATAGTTGTTAAGTAAGGTTTGCTCCATTTTATGACCTTTCTTGCCACATTTATTAAGTGAATCACTGCAGTTGTTAAATTAGTAACATGGTTGTTAAGTGAATCTGGCTTCTCTTTGCTTGTCAGGTCTCCAAAGGGAAATCACACAATCACTGTGACCGTCATAAATATGAGTCAGTTGCCAAGCGTCTCAGTTTTGATCACATGATCATGGAAATGCTGCAACAGTCATTACAAAAAATGGTCATAAGTCATTTTTTTCCAGTGATAGTGCAACTTCAAACAGTCACTAAATGAAATGTTGTAAGTCAAGGATTATCTGTAGTGTCACATCCCCATGGAAGTTTACTAGCTTTGCCATTTTTTTCATTGTAAAGATATTCTGGTTTCAAACCAGGGTTCTGGTGATCAAAACAATTTCTTGAAGCCCTGACGTGGAAGAAAGCATAATTTTCAGAGCAGCATTCTTTGTTGAAATTATTGGTTATGATTAAGATTAAGTATTTGCTTTTGATAAATCTGTTCTGTTTGGATGCCTTGGGATGAGCAACCAACATAAGTGCCAAAACTCAAATGTTGGATTCTAACTGGAGAAGCATAACAGCTGTTTGGGGGAAAGATAATTGATAGACGTGTAAGCTGATATCATTGTACTTTTCATAGGAGTACATGCAACTTTTCTATTGCATATACAATCCTTAATGTGAGTCAGTTGTCAGGGATATGCATTTATGAATGTCTATAGGAAAACATATTCTTTTCCTATATCCTATTTTGTTTCAAATCTTGCTGCATTTGTGTGAGAATGAAATATTTAATTCAAGCCTGCAAAAGTTTCCTCTAAAACTACCACCACCAGGGACTTTATGTTTTCTCGTGTCAAAAAATATAAGCCTTGGAGAACAAAGCTTAAACCCTATAAGACATGTAGACTAAACTCAGCTTTAAAAAAAAAAAGCAAGTAGTTGATTATATTACTAGAAGCAACTTATATTTAGACTAAATTTACTGAAAACAAATTATAGTAGACACAAATTGAGTTAGATGTATGATTTCAGTAAATTGATTCTGTAGACTATAGACAAAAATCCCTATACATAGAAATCAACCACGAATATCAAAATAACAGAAGACAAAATAACTTGGCCTGAATGCTTTTTTTTTTACTTGACTATGATCTCAAGAAGAAACAAATTTTCAGTCTGACATGAGGGTTAGAAGTTATTTTATTCAAATTATTTTATGCAATCCAAAAGATCTATAGTTGCACTCCACTCTTCCCAATCAGAGGCTCTCTGATAGTTTGTGATTAAAACTCCCAGAATTATCAGCAAGCACAGCCCTATGTGATGCTGAGACCTCTCAGCTTCCTGTCTGCAGCATAGAAGAGTATGTATAGGATATGATCACACCCACCATTTTGAATTTATTCCTTCCCCCCCATGGAGCAGATCCATGGAGGGATTCATAGGGGGAGATCCAAAGGGGAGGAGAGGAATCAATTCAAGATGGTGGGTATGAGCATGTGATCATAACTGCTCTTTTAACATGTGTCACCCATGGACACATGTAAAAGAGTGCTGGAACTTGTGTGACTATGGTGGACATCATGACTTTTTTTTTTAAATCTCCCTGTTGGAAGAAAAATCTGGTCCTGTTCCAAGCCAGGAGGATGCTATAGAAATGAGCTGAAGGCAGGCTGCATTTTGGAAAGGAGATCTCTGTTTATTGTTATCCAGAAACTCATGACAACAATGTGTTACTGGGGTGGCTGACAAAATGGAGTTGAGAGTAGGTGGGTTCTTATACCTTTTTGGGGGTTTTGTGTTTGAGATGCCTGTTCCTGTGCAAGAACATATCCTTTAATATTTTAATGGCTGTTATCAGATTCCTATGGGTCATGTAGGGGTCATGGCTGGTTCTATAGGCAAAAGTGGAAATGCAAATCCTAGGTCTTTGTCTGAGATAATCTTGTCAACTTTTGGCTTGCCTAATTGTGTTGCTTATCTGGAGTCTCTGCTCTTTGCTTATGAATAGAGTGGCCCAATCTTTCTAAATCAGGGGTGTTAAACTGATGGCCGGTGGGCCAGCTGCATCATATGGAGGCTGCGCCCACCCCAGCTCCAGCAATGCAAAAAAAGTCACGACACGTCATGACATGTCACATGACACAGTGAGTTTGACACCCATGTTCTAAATGGATACAAAATCTAAAGACTGGCCTCTTCATGTTTTGGTTGGGGCTTTTTCCTATAGTAGGAAGACTAGGGCTGCTTTCTGCCTTTGTTAAGATTTTTTCTCCATTTCTCCCTTAGGGGAAATATTCTATCTTACCTCTTTTAATATTCCCCAAAATATTTCATTCTCTAGGAGGGGTGTGTGTGCTGACCTCCTACATCCCTGTCAAAACAAAACAAGCAATCAAAGTTTGATTGTTGAGCCACTGAACAGAGGCCCTAATTCAAGGTTTTTAGCACACATGGCTGCAAGTTTTTTTAAAAAAACTTTAGCAGATAAAATGCTATGACACAAACTTCTACTTTTATTAGGCAATAAGGTCAGAAACTGACCCTGGGATATGGGAAAGAGAGGATAGTTATAAAATGTTCTCTCCATGTCTAGGGTATCTACTTTTTTCTGTAACTACAGATCTCAGGATCCCAAATGGGAAACTGCTATCCTTTTCCTTCATCATCCCTTGAGCTCTTGTTGAAAGAAAATTAGATGAAATAAATCAGCGGGCTCCCAAATTAGAAGATTTGTGTCATTCTGGGAAGTAAGATTGAAACTACATGTCCTTCAAAGCAGTATGGTTTCTCCTACGTTCTTTTGCTTTTGTGGATTTGCGTGTGGCAAATGTCAACCACTCACTTGAAATGCTATGGAAAGAGCTGATTGGAGTACAGAATGAAGTGATTCTTGGGAAAGGACCACACAGTGTCAGAGGCAAACTTAAATACATAAACTCCTCTTCATAATCAGACACCATCCTTTTGCTCAAGTGGAGTAAAGTGATCTCATTGTCTAATGTGGGACAGATCCCTGGCAGTCTAGGGCCACACACTTTCAAGCTTGCTTACACAATCTAACCAAGCAGCAGTAAGTAATGCCATATTTGAAGACTCAGCAGGAGAAAAGCTTCTAAAAGGTCTAATTGACCTCATCAGAGAACTGGTAAACAAAAACGAGCACATCCTGGCTGGCTTTCTACAGAACCATCTCTAAAAGTGATAGGATTAAGTATTGTAAGCAGCACAGTTGAGAAAGAGAGACAAGGAGAAATATATATGATTATGACGAGTATAAGGCATAGAAAACAAACTGAACCAATTTAGGCAAGGTTTATTTTGATCCTTGGACAATGCAGCAAATGGGTTGTTGAAGGAAATGTCTTCATCATGGTTCAGTCCAAGCTGGGAATAAACAACATGGTGACTGCTTTAGAAAGAAGGTCGCAGTTTATTGAAGAGGAAAGCCAGACAGAAAGATGGCGCTGGAAGAAAAGAGAGAGAGCACATGTAGGAAATGGGGTTTTATATCCTCTGGAGCTCTTGAGGTTGTTTCCTTTTCCTGTTTGAGGCTTTCTATTTCCTGTGTCATGTATTTTGACCTAAGTCTGAGTGTGCCCCTTTGGCATCTGTGGGTTAATCCTATTATGTCCTGTCTTACAGTTTGGGTGGGGGATGTAGATTTTAAGGTTCTTTGTCTTCCTAAGCTTCTACCTAGAGGACTACAACCTTCCTGAATGGATTATTTATATCTGCATTTCTACAGAGCTGTTTTCTGTTTGGGTGAGGGACACTTGGAGCTATTAAGAAAAACTGGGCATACTTTTCTACCTCTTTAAGATCCTCTGAAGAAATATATTTTTCTGCTCTTTTAATATGTCCTTCTCTGGTGGGGGGGCTGACTTCCCACAGGGTGTGGAGAGAATATTTATTTCAAGGAAGTCAAACTATATTTAACCTGATCTACAAAAGGCTAAGAAAGTTTGGACCTGATTAATACTTGTATGAGACACTTTACTATAGGACTTTAGGTTAGGCTGGGAAATTGGAGGGGGAAAAAACACCACAGAAGAAGGTAGTGGCACTTCCATACTGTTAACAAAAATCACAGCATGCCCGTGATTAGGATCATGTAAACTTCAACTCCTTTAAAAAGGCTTTATTTTTCAGGCCACATCATAAGCATTCTAGCAGCATGTCAGCCAGATTCTAGGCATGGTTAGAGGAATATCATTAGGCAGAAGTCAGTGTGCTGCCTAATTCTCCATTGGGTTGAGAAATTCTTCCAGTGGTGGTGGTGGTGGTGGAAGGACTTTTTATGCATGCAAAACATGCATATCTGGAGTATTGATCCAAAGATCAGATTTCTCTCTGAAGTCACAAATCATACTGTTATATAAGAAGGACATTCTCTTATTCCTCACTACAGTATATGTGTTAGGTAGGTTTGCCTATGACAGCGGATCACTCATCTTCTGGACTGTTCATATCACATTACTTTTTTTCTTCTATTGAAGCACTCTTCTTACTTGTATTATAGCTAAGGTGACCAATCGTCCTCCTTTAGGGAGGACAGTCTTTCTTTTGTAAGTTCTGTCCTCTCTCGACAAGTGTCCTCCTACATGTCCTCCTTTTCGATATTTGAAGACTAATCTGTAAATCTCCATATTCAATCGATGCCGAGCCGATCCGTTGCATGTGATGTCACGTATTTGTATTTGACATGACGATTCATCAAGGCTCGGTACAGTGTGGCGAGACGCGATTATGAGACGCATGCACTCTGCACAGGAGAATTGTTTTGAGAAAGTGTGCCGCGTGCAAGAATGCGCCGCATGCAAATGGCTTTGTTTACTTCTTACCGAAACACGACACGGCACACACGCACGCATTAGACTCACTTTTTTTTCTTCAATTTATTTGTGTCCTCCTTCTCATTGTAAAAAAGTTGGTCACCTTATTATAACACCATATGTCAGATGGGATGTCTCCCTATAAAGTCTAGTCAATGCATGTTATTGTCTTCATGTGCTAATGTTTGGCTAAAACTGTCCACTTGCCTTCCGAATGAAGTAGTTCCTTCACTACTATACTTTCTCTTTATCAGGTTTCCCCAACCTGGGGTCTGTCCAATGTGACAACTGAAAATGACAAAAGTTATAGGTGAACTCCTATTAGAAGGGGTGTGGTAAAGGCTGAAGAAAGCTCTTTTTCTGACTATGATATAGCAGTACTCTATATCATGTGCTTTTTTGTTAATAGATCCCCAAACCACCCACCATTAATATTTCTCCCCTGCATCCCATTTTAGGTTATATACTGCTCACACTTAAGTATGCCTATGTTTATGTGCCTATGTGAGTTTGAACCAGTCATTCACAGCCCTAGACTGGGAAATGGAAAAACCAACCTGCCCTAGATCAGCAAGCAGGTTTATAGCCCATAATCTTTAAAGAAGAGACCTTCAACCTTCAGTGGACTGATTTGTGCTGATAATAATAGTAAAAATAATTGTAAAACTTGGCAAATAATTTTTTGTCACCATGCTATCTGATCTAATTAATATAGAAGCTACAACTATAACCTGACAGCTCATCCCTTTGCCAACAACATGTGGCAATCAGCATGAGATTCTGTAGATGACAATCCATCTGACTGAGATGGTATATAGGACCTCCTGCTTGAGCAGGGGGCTGGACTAGAAGACCTCCAAGGTCTCTTCCAGCTCTATTCTATTCTTCTCCATACAAAAAATATACGCATATTTTTCACCATTAATTTATGTTCATTGCTCAGGTGTTTTGCATTGAGTATTAGTGCCCTCTTCTGGGCACAGCCCAAAATGCCTATGAATCTTGGGGCATTTTTTTTTTTAACTGAATCATGATATATTTGGCATTTGTTGTATCTTTCAGCTTTGGAGAAAGAATGTGTGAATATGGGAGCATCAAGAATGAGAAGCTGAGACTGCATTGTGGCTGTGAGAGGATCACATGCTCGTGGAAAGTATGTGCAGGTGGGGAGGTAAATAGCTTCTGTTTCTGAGGAGAAGTTATTGCTTTTTTTTTAATGCAACTCTCATAAACATTTTGTTTCCAAACAGATGGCTTATTGGAATTTAGAGCAGATGAAGGTGGACTGGAGAAGATTTTGTTCAGTTCCATATCCCAGCTAAAGAACCTTAATAAACCTGCTGCTTAGACTTCTACACAGTTCACTTTTTGATCTCTGCTCTTTTATCACCCATAGGAAAAGCAGGTGCTTTCCTGCATTTTAATGTAGGTTTTGCGTTAAAGATCTATTACCTTCTTGCTGAGGAATGCAATTTTTTTTTTAAAAAATGGTTATTTATTACCCAGCTGCACAGTTTTGTAGATGCAGAAGGGGGAAATGGTTTTTCTCCCTGTGCACAATGAATTTCTTGACAGAATAAAATAACTATTTTTATTCAGCAGATTTTTGATTCCTGGCTGGATGCAGTTTGTTTCTTTTGGGGTTTTGTAGTGTTTTATTTATGTTTTTAATGGATACATTTTTATACCCTCTGCATAATTTGGAATGAATGCCTGGGTTTCTAATGTATAATTTCCTGTAGTAGCTTATAATTCTGGCTATGGAATTGCTGCAGAAGAAATGGAGCAATGGGTCCAGTTCTGAATACATTTCATAAAAGTCAAATGTGCCCTAATTGTCATGTTCAATCAATTGCATTGTGCACAGAGGGAAAGTTGGGCCACTCTGCCAGCTCCAGTAAAAATCTACTTTATGACTGTTCAGCAGTGAAAGGCACGTATATCAGTTACAGGTTGTTTTTCTTAATTGACTCATTTGTAACATTAAAAATGTTCTTGGCAACCTGGCCACTGGTGCTGGAGGTTGAAGGGTGTAACTGCTATCTCCTTGGAAGCATTATTTTAAATGCAACTGATGTGACTAGATGTCTTCACTTCAAGCTAAATATAACACACACGAATTGTGTAACTTTTTTGTTCTCACAAAATTTTAAATACATAAAATAATCACAGCCATGTATTTTGTTTCAACTTTGTAGCCAAGGCACTTTCTGGAAAAATACCATTAGGCCATAAACAGAGCAAATTCTATTGTCTTCTCAACTGATTTGGCTGTTCTAGCACTGGAATAAAAAGTCCTTGCAATGGAACAGATCTTAGCAGAGATTTGTTCAACTAAGTTGCAGGACAAGCCAGTGTTTATTATCCCTCTCATATTCTTGTTCTAAAAGAGGGCTGCCTACCCTGGAAACCCAATTGACTGAAGGAGGGCTTCAAATGTCCACTCAGGCTTCAGGGTTAGCAAGTAATCATCATCATAGCAGTTATTAGGTATCCACAAAGTCCCTTTCTAAGTGAATGAGTTTCAGCCAGTTAGGACAAATGATCACATTGTAGTAAGTTGTCTATTGTCTTTAAATAATAGCCAAGGTTAGGTATAGATCTGAAGAAAATTGTCTCACTTTGCCTTGAAGCTTGCTCCTCTAAATGAACATTGTCCACTTGCCCGCTGCTGTCCCTGGATGGTTGCATTGGCTCTTGACCTTGATATGCCTAAAGGCTTTTGCCATCTCTGAGCCCAGTTTGCTATACTGTATCTTGTCCCTTGCACCCATTCCCAAGCTCACTGGATCTCTGATGCTCTGCAACTTGACCTCTCCTTTGGATCAGACAAGAGCTCCTGGCAAGATGGGCTGAGAGAGGCAAAAGCCTGTTTATCTCCTACAAAGTCTTGAACTCCTGGATCTTTCCTCCAGGGCTCAGTCAGGATTTTTATCTGGTTTATCTGCTTCCACTCATGGTTCGCCACTCAGGTTGAAAGTTGGATGGCCTTATAAATTGATTTGAAAAAATAAATAACCTGGTTGCGATATTTATAGTGAGAAACCCAACTCTTTTCTCCATGTGTACCTGGCAGGCTTTGCAGCATGGGATCATGGCGCTGCTTCCATCATTTTGACAGAAGCAGCCAGATTCTACAGACCCTGAGGCTGCTGCTGGCCAATTCCCACTCATAGGCAGCCCCTTTGGATTCTAGAGCCTGACCTGGATTACAGCCTCAGAAATAAGGCCAATTAGGAAGTCCTGTGTTTTAGTCCTGCGCAAAACTTTCAAAAGACTTCCTTCATCAAATGTGTTGGTGTGAGAAAAGTTCGTTTCCTCTTTATTAAAGTGTCCATTTTCTCTGAAAGATTCACACAGCTGCTCCCAAACTGTCTCTAGTTGCTTGCACATACTGTAGGTGTGTGTGAGCGTGAGGGGTATCAAGCCACTTCATTCCACTGATGATCCCAGCAGAAGCATTGTCTGTGCATGCAAATGCCTACCCCAGCTACTTGGTGCAGCTTTCAAAGCAGCCCCCGGAGCCTTACAAAGAGTTCAGATGGTTGATCACTTAGAGGAGAGCTGAATAACATGTTTTCAAATGGTCTTCTATCTAATGCTTTTACTGCCCTAATCCGTACAGATTATTAGAGAAGACTGGATGATTCTGATGTGAAAAGCGGCTGATAGTCGGGGACAGCACATAGCATTAATCAAGAGTAGAGATGACAAAGGCATGAATGCCTATGATTAGGACCTCTCAACCCAGACATGGGTTCAATTTGTGCACAAAATGGAGTTACACAAAGGACATCCAAAGCCCAGATGGCACCTGCTCTTCAAGGAAGAGCCGTGAGTCCAGGAGAACCCTTAAACCGTGCAAACATTTATTTGCAGAGTACCACAGTGCCTAGCCATCATTTATTTTTTTCCAGACAATCACTTTCCCTGGACAGATTCCTTCTGGACAGCATGTTGAAGTCTCGTCATATGGACTTTTAAAATTTGCACAGATGTTAATAATGTAAAACTGATCAGCCCATAACTCTCCCCTTCTGCCCTGAAGGTTTTCAAAATAGCAACTGGGCTGTAACTAATGACATACTCTGTCTGAAAAGCTAAGGGAGAAACCATCTCCTCTTTTCTCCTTTTGTTTCTTTGGGTTTTTTGCAAGTCTCCAGAAATAGCAGATGAGTTCAAAACCCTCTTGAAAAGCTCAGTGCCATCAATAAATTATTCTTAAATGTTTTCGGCTTTTTTTTTTTTAATTCATGGCAATTTACCAACCTTCAGATTAGACTCTTGGGGCAATGCAGAGTTCTAACCTGGAATGGCTGACTGACTCAGTCTCAACCAACTCTCTCTCTCTCTCTCTCTCTCTCTCTCTCTCTCTCTCTCTCTCTCTCTCTCTCTCTCTCTCTCTCTCTCTCTCTCTCTCTCTCTCTCTCTCTCTCTCTCTCCCTCTCTCCCTCTCTCCCTCTCTCCCTCTCCCTCTCTCTCTCCTTCCCCCCCCTCTCTCTCATATTCAGTCATAATTCAACCCCATCCACTTTTTCCATCTTAAAAAAAAAACACTTTGTGTATTTGTTCTGCACAGTATATGCACCTTTTTCAGCAGCCTTTCCTCAGATGGGTATTTGGAAGTGGAGTGGTTTGTTTTTTGTTTTTTTTTTAATTTTTTTTATTAGATTTTTAAAAAACTTTTAACAATTATAACATAATAACATATTAACTCAACTGAAAACAAACAAATTACATATTAAGAAAACAATACAAATAGCTGCTCGGAACCCCCCTCCACAACACCCTCCAGCAACCCACTCCTCTTCTACTTTCGCTCCTCCTCCTCACCATCCGAAGCGCTAACTAAAATTCTCCCGAGCATCCTACAAAAATTATCTAATCCCTTAAACCCCCAACTACAGTTGAGAAACATAAACTAATATATATTATCTCCCTCCCCCCTCCCCCCCAGGCTTCCCAGAATGAATACAGGGTAAAAACGCAAGAAACCCCACTAAACTACTATGTTAAACTATTTAACCATATATCAAATCTAATTCTCTCAACTGATATTTCTTTTGCATATAATCAATCCATTTCTTCCAGTTCATCAAAAATGTTTCATTTGAGTGGTTCTTCAGGTATGCCGAAATCTTAGCCATCTCAACAAGATGGGTAACTTTTAACGTCCATTCTTCAATAGATGGTATTTCAGATGACTTCCAATATTGTCCCACCAACAGTCTTGCAGCTGTAGTCAAGTTCAAAATCAACTTAGTCTCTATGGTGGAACAGTCCTTTGTAATACCCAACAAAAACAACTGTGGTACAAACTCAATACGCTTTTTCAAAATATTTTGAAGAATCCACCATATTTTTATCCAAAAAGCCTTAATTTTTTTACAAGACCACCAAATGTGAAAATAAGTAGCGTCCATAGAATCACATCTCCAACATTTGGGTTGCAAATTTGGATACTGTTCTGTCTAGCCCCTCTCAGCTGCCAAGAATCCCCTTAACGAGGTCGTTAAGAGTGCACACGAAGGCAGTTCAAAACACACGGCTTTATTTAACAGTTTACACAAGCACACTAAGAACACCAGTTATAAACTCACTGTGAAATCTCTCAGGTCTCTTCTTGAGCACAACGTTGCTCGTGACTAAAACAGAGGCTTCCGTTTCCCTGTTAATATAGCCTCCCAGGTCACGTTCGTCGTCCACCCAACTGACCCCTACGCCTATCAGCCCGTCGGTATCGTGGATTGAGCCAATTAGTTTCCTGGCCCACATCTGAGTCATCGTCCTCTGACTCAGCATGCATACCAATCTCCGTGGTATCTGGCTCAGCTGCCGGGAGGAGAAAACACCCAGAAGGGCCTGCCGGTGCTGAGTCATAATCATCATCGGACAAGTATCTAGCCTGGCCAGAGACACTCACAACACTATCCCCCCCCGCAGGCCCCTCCTCCGGGGTCCGTCGTAAGGGATGTGGTTTGGAGGGGAACGCGGTATGGAAATCCCTTGTTAACTCAGGAGCCTCAATATCCTGAGCATCTACCCAAGTGCCAGCGGATGGCCCACCCCCGGTCAAGTCAACTAAATATTGGAAGCGGTCATCGAGCCATCGGGAATCTCGGATGCCGGACACCTCCAACCGGGAAACAGGAACGTGAGCACGGCGAGCTGTCGGGCCCGGATCAGGAGGTCGAAGCGGAGAATCAGGGTTGACAGGAACAAGCAAAGAGCGATGAAACACAGGATGGACACGAAGAGACCTAGGCAAAGTCAACCGATAGGTCACCGGATTGATGACCGTCTCCACAGGAAAAGGACCCAGGAAACGTTGATCAAGTTTGCGGTGAAGTCTCCCTGGAAACAAGTACTTGGTGGAGAGCCAGACCCGATCTCCAACAGCTAACGGCGGCGTGTCGCGACGCGAGCGATCTGCAACCCTCTTGTAGTCTTCCTTGGCCTTCGTCAAGTGCTGCTTCACCATCTCGTGGACTGACTGGAGTTCGGTTAAATAGTCCTCTGCAACTGGTACGGGAGAATCAAGGAGCGTGAGCGGGAAAAATCTGGGATGATAGCCGTAGTTGGCAAAAAACGGAGTGGTCTGAGTGGAAGTGTGCTGAGAGTTGTTGAAAGCGAATTCGGCCACGGAGAGGTATTTGGACCAATCGTTCTGTTGGTCGTTGATGAAACAACGCAAATACTGCTCCAGGATGCCAATCACTTTCTCTGTACCCCCATCAGTCTCTGGGTGATGCGTGGAAGCTAAATTAACTTGGACTTGCAGTGCGGACATGAGTTCTCTCCAGAACTCCGAGGTGAACTGGGTTCCTCGGTCGGACACTATTTTGTCAGGCAAACCGTGTAGCCGGAAGACATGTTGAATGAACAGCTGAGCAGTGACCTTGGCTGTTGGTATTCGTCGGCAAGGAATGAAATGTGCCATTTTGGTCAGCATGTCCACCACGACAAAGACAACGGTGTAGCCGGCAGAAACAGGTAGACAAGTTAAGAAGTCCATGGAAATAGCTCCCCAGGGTCTCTCCGGCGTGGGCAACGGCTGTAATAATCCCGGAGGGGCTCCTGTGGCGTGTTTTGCCTGACGGCACCGTACACATGAATTCACATAGGACTGAACATCATGGCGAAGTCTGGGCCACCAGAAAGTCCGAGACACTAAGTGAAAAGTCTTAAAGAAACCAAAATGACCTGCCACAGGGTTATCATGGCACTGAGTCAGGATGAGACCCCGGAGTGGGCCCGCTGGAACATACAACAGGCTGCGGCAGCGCAACAGTCCCTCGGACAAGGTCCAAGGTGAGTCGGGACCCATCTCTTGTCTCTTTCGTATCGCAAAGTCATCCAGTTGTTGCGCTTCCCGAATCTGTCGTCGTAGATCTACCGGATCGTGCACTGCTGCGATCGATTCGACAGGCAGAATGGTTCGAAGCGGTAAGGGATCCTTGACCTGTAGATACTCAGGTTTACGGGACAGGGCATCTGCTCTTTTGTTGTACCCTTTCAGAATGTAGGTGACTTTGAAGTTGAATCGAGCGAAGAACAAAGACCAACGGATCTGACGTTGATTCAATTTCCTGGCAGATTGCAAGAATTCCAAGTTTTTATGGTCAGGCCGAACTTCAACTTGATAGCGAGCTCCTTCCAGGTGGTGTCTCCAGGTCTCAAAAGCAGTCTTGATGGCCAAGAGTTCCTTTTCCCAAATGGTATAATGGCTTTCGGAGGGACTCAATCTCCTGAAGTAATAAGCACATGGGAACAGGGGGCCGCCATCCTGGCGCGTTTGAAGTAGCACAGCCCCTACTGCCACATCTGAGGCGTCGGCCTCCACTACAAAGGGACGACAAGGATCTGGATACTTGAGAATGGGTTCCTGAACAAAAGCCTTTTTGAGGGTCTGAAACGCCTGTTGCTCGGCATCGCCCCACTGGAACTTAACGCCTTTCCGTAACAGTCGAGTAAGGGGCGCAGTCAACGCAGAAAATCTCGGAATGAACATCTGGTAATAGTTCGCAAAGCCCAAAAGTCTTTGGACATCCTTTGCTTTGCATGGGGGTTGCCAGGTTTGCAAGGCTTCAACCTTGCCAGGATCCATGGCGATGCCTTGTGGAGAAATCACATGTCCCAGAAACTCAATGGTGGTTTGATAGAATTGACATTTCTCTAACTTGGCGTAAAGGTGATGCTGTCGTAAGCGTTGCAAAACTCGCCGGAGATGCTGAAGATGAGTTGCTCGTGACGGGGAATAAATCAGGATGTCATCGAGGTAAACCACCACAAATTGATCCAATAAATCCCAGAAAATGTCATTCATGAAATGTTGAAAGATGGCCGGAGCATTGGTGAGTCCAAAGGGCATGACTGTATATTCAAAATGACCGTATCTGGTCCCAAACGCGGTTTTCCACTCGTCCCCCTCTCGGATGCGAACCAAGTTGTAAGCACCTCGTAGATCTATCTTGGTGAAAATGGTCGCTGATCGGAGACGGTCCATGAGATCAGGAATCAAAGGCAGAGGGTACCGGTTGCGCACCGTGATGGCATTGAGCTTGCGATAGTCACAGCATAGGCGTAAATCTCCGGTTTTCTTCTTCACGAATAACACAGGAGCTGACAAAGGCGAGGAAGAGGGACGAATGAAACCTCTGGCCAGGTTTTTGTCCACAAAGTCTTTTAATGCGGCCAACTCGGGTTCTGACATGGAGTACAGGCGTCCCCCTGGAAGCTTGGCATTTGGCAGCAAATCAATGGCACAGTCATATGGCCTATGCGGAGGCAATTGGTCCGCCTCTTTCTCACTGAATATATCCACAAAGTCCGCTAGGTCGGCCGGCAAGGTGATGTCAGGGTGAGGTGGTAGTTGGGCTGCACAAACGTGGCGTATGTGGTCAACGCATTGCAAACTGGGAAAGGAAACAAAGTTCTGGGACCACACCACACAAGGATCATGGGTTCTCAACCAGGCTAAGCCGAGAACTAAGGGGACATGAAGTCCCTTGGCGATATAGAATTGGATGGCTTCTTCATGTTGTCCTATGACCAGGCGTATGGGCTGGGTCATAAACTTGATTGGTCCAGACAACAACTCACGACCATCGATTGTCTCAACCGACATAGGTGGCTTTACGGAGCACAAAGGTATGGCATGTTGACGAGCGAAAGCTTCATCCATGAAATTAGTGGTGGCTCCAGAATCCAACAAGGCATGTGCCGAAATGCCCTGGGCATGGGTTCCCAAACATATACTGGTTGCTAGGAGCAGATGTCTCGGAGGACCGGGGTCGTCGTCTGCGGAACGGGGACTGAGTTTGACGCCAGCCCGACCCAATGTTTCCATTAGGCCGGGCTCCGGCCGTTTCCCGGCAAGGTGGCTTGAAACTGCTGAGTGGGAGGTCGAGCTGGAACAGGAGTAGGACCTGCCGTGCCACGTCGTTTCTGGGGGCAGGCCATAACGAAGTGCCCCATCTCTCCACAGTACAGGCACAATCCCTCAGCTCTCCGTCTTGCCTTCTCAGCCGCGGTCAAACGAGATCTAACTGCCCCGAGATCCATGGGTTCCTCACTGGCCATGGGTACAGGACGCCTCTCGGTGTAAGCCGGCAACGATTGGAGAAGAGTCTGGGTGCCGGGATGGGTGGGGTGATAGGTAGGGTCTGGAATCCTCTGCGTGGTGCAGGAACTGGCTTGGTATTGCCGGTGACTTGAACCATCTGTGTGGCCAAGCGGGCATCCATGGCTTGTGTTTGCGATTCAAGAGCCAAACAATGTTGGTATACTGCAGCCAGGGTTGGGGGTATTACAGTCACTTTCAACCCATTCAGGATTTGGGCAGACAGACCATCGAGAAAGATTTCTATGAGAGCTTCGTCATTCCACTTAATGTCTTGAGCTAGGCGGCGAAACTCTGATATATAGTCCGCTACGCAGCGCGATCCTTGCCGTAGCTCTCGTATCCGACGGGTGGCATTTTGCCTACGAAGGGGATCAGCAAACTCCCTTTCCATCAGCTGACAGAATCCAGCATAATTGCTCAAGACAGGATCTTGTCCTTCTATCAAAGGAGACGACCACTCAGCAGCGGGGCCAGAGAGTAGACTCAAAATGAACGCTACCTTCGTTTCATCCAGCTGAAAGTCTGCTGGGGTTGAGGCAATGAAGATTTTACATTGATTCAAAAAAGCAGGAAATTTACCACGTTCCCCAGTGAACTTATCCGGCAAGGCTAGGTAACACCTGCTTGGTCTGGGAGGGGCGGCTGGAGCTTGGGCTGTTGCAGCGTGAAGCTGTTGTTGCAATTGTCCAATTTGCTGCTGGAGAGATTCCACTAATTGAGACAGAGCCGGGTTATCAGCAAGTAATTGTTCCATGCTGGCACTGAAAGCTCGGACTAATGTTCGTCCTTTCTGTTATCTTGTTTTGCTGTTTTTTGAGTCACGAGCAATCTGTTCTGTCTAGCCCCTCTCAGCTGCCAAGAATCCCCTTAACGAGGTCGTTAAGAGTGCACACGAAGGCAGTTCAAAACACACGGCTTTATTTAACAGTTTACACAAGCACACTAAGAACACCAGTTATAAACTCACTGTGAAATCTCTCAGGTCTCTTCTTGAGCACAACGTTGCTCGTGACTAAAACAGAGGCTTCCGTTTCCCTGTTAATATAGCCTCCCAGGTCACGTTCGTCATCCACCCAACTGACCCCTACGCCTATCAGCCCGTCGGTATCGTGGATTGAGCCAATTAGTTTCCTGGCCCACATCTGAGTCATCGTCCTCTGACTCAGCATGCATACCAATCTCCGTGGTATCTGGCTCAGCTGCCGGGAGGAGAAAACACCCAGAAGGGCCTGCCGGTGCTGAGTCATAATCATCATCGGACAAGTATCTAGCCTGGCCAGAGACACTCACAACAGATACATAAACGATAATTTTTTTGGATCTAAGTGCCATCTGTAAAACATTTTATAAAAATTTTCTCTTAAGTGCTGAGCTTGTGTAAATTTAACATTTTTCACCCATATTCTTTTCCAAGTTTCCATCATAATTGGGTGTCCAAAATTACCTTCCCACTTAATCATACAATCTTTAACTAATTCAGTTCCAGAATCAATTTCAATTAAAGCATCATATATTCTTTTAATATGCATCACTCTTTGATCTCTAATTTGTATAATTAATTTTTCATCCTTTAAAGAAAAACCCATCTTGACATCTTTTTGCCATCTGGCTTGAAGTTGTGCATGATAATACCAATTATGAGCTATACCTTCCTCCCTTAATCTGTCTAATGATTTCAGTTCTAGGCTATTCCCTTCTTTATTTAAGAGTTTATCATAGGGCACCACGTCTTGAATTTGTTGTATACCTACAATCTGTATTGCGTGCCTGGGAACTGTCCATAAAGGAATTTTACCGTTTAACTTATAATAATACTTTTTCCAGACACGCAACACAGAGTTTCTTATTATATGCTCTTTAAAACCCCTGTCCAGATTTTTATCATAAACTAAATACGCGTGGAACCCATACACTAACCCATATCCTTCTATATTTAATATTCTTTCATTTGTTAAATTAATCCAATCACTTATTGCCACTAGAACTGCTGCATAATAATATAATTTAAAATTAGGCACTTTCAAACCACCTCTCTCTCTTGTGTCTTGAATAATTTTAAGTTTAACCCTTGGTTTCTTGCCATCCCAAATAAATTTGTTTATACCTTTCTGCCATTCATCAAGATTTCCATCCTTTTTAAGTATTGGTAACATTTGAAATAAAAATAAAAATTTCGGCAATACATTCATTTTGATAGCGGCTATTCTGCCCAACATAGATAATTGTAATTTTTTCCAATTCTCCAATTCTTTTTGTACTTTACACCATAAGAGTTCATAATTATTCTTATATAATTTACCATTTGAAGCTTCTATATAAATTCCTAAATATTTAACTTTTTTAACTATCTCACATCCCGTTATTCTTTCCAAATCTTGTTTTAATTTATTATCAAAAATTTTAACCAACATCTTTGTCTTGGATAAATTTAATTTGAAACCTGAAACTTTTCCATAATTTCGAATAATTTCCATCAAACTCTGAGCCGATTGTATTGGCTGAGTTAGTGTCACAAGTAAATCATCTGCAAAGGCACATAATCTATAATCATGTTGTCTAATTTGTACCCCCTTTAATTCCTCTGATGCTCTAATCCTGTTCAATAATACCTCTAAAGTTAAAACAAACAATAAAGGGGATAAGGGACAACCCTGCCTAGTACCCTTCTCTATATTAAATGAATCTGTTAATTGTCCATTCACTATAATCTGTCCTGTTTGTTTCTGATATATAGCTGATATAGAGTTAATAAACTGGTCCCCCATTCCCATCCTTACCACAAGCCTTTGCAGAAATGTCCAATTCAATCTATCAAAAGCTTTTTCTGCATCTAAAAACATTAAAACAGCCGATACTTGGATATGTTTATCCAAATATTCCAATATATTAACAAGTTGTCTAACATTGGTTTTCATCTGTCTCCCTTGTAAAAAGCCAGTTTGATCCGGGTGAATCCTCTGTGTCAAAACTGTCATTAGTCTATTAGCCAAGATTTTTGCAAAAATCTTGTAATCCGTATTTAACAAGGAGATAGGTCTAAAATTTTCTACTTGAACATTATCTTTGCCCTCTTTAGGAATCAAGCATACATTAGCCGTTTTCCAAGAGGGTGGAACCCGACCACCCTCTTGTATATTCACAAATAACTCCCTCAAATGTTCCACCATTTCCTCCTGTAAACACTTATAATAAATCGTGGTAAAACCATCAGTTCCTGGAGATTTTCCCAATTTCAATTGTTTAATTGCATCAATAATTTCTTCTGACTTAATCAAAGCATTTAATCTATCTCTTTGTTCCAAAGTAATTTCCAAAACATTTTGATTTTGTAAAAAGGCATCTATCTCTTTCTCTTGAACTTTTTCTTCAGCATACAATTTGGTGTAGAACTCTAGAAAAGCCTTCTTAATAGTTTCTTGATGAAATACTTCTTGCCCCTTATATTCTACCTTCTCAATTAAACGGGATTTTTGTTTTTTCCTTAATGTATAAGCCAACCATCTGCCAGGTTTATTAGCATTAAAAAAGGTATTATGTTTAGCATATTGTATATTCCTGGCAACCTGGTCGGTCATCAAAATATCAAATTGTTTCCGTAAAACCTTTATCCCTTCTTTAATATTACTATCATCTGGCTTATCTATTAATAATAACTCTTTCTTTCTTATTTCCGCTTCTAGAACTCGCCTCTTTTCCTCTTGTTTACGTCTATGCCTAACATTCAATTCAATTAATATTCCACGCATGTGGGCCTTACTAGAGTCCCACACCATTTCTATTGGTAAGCCTACATTCTTATTTAACCTAAAAAATTCCTTGATAGCCTTTTTACATTCTTGCACATACATTTCATATTTAAACAAATTTTCATTAAGTCTCCAGGATCTGCTTAAAAATTGGCCAGTCCTTAATTCCATCATAACTGGATTGTGGTCAGACAATACATTAGGTAAGATTTTAACTTTCTTTAAACTTAACATAAAATCACTAGTAGTTAAAATAAAATCAATTCTAGAAAATGATTGATGTCTGTCAGAGAAAAAAGTAAACTCTTGATCCCTACCATGTCTTTCTCTCCAAATATCTAACAAATTAAAATCATCTTTAATATCAAAAAAAGATTTAGGTAAAATTGAGCGCGATTGAGAAACTAGTGAAATCTTTTTCTTGTCCAAACCAGCATCAAGGATTCCATTCCAATCTCCCATTAAAATACAAGATCTATAATCCAACTCTAATAACTTTTTGTGTAATGATTTATAAAATATACCTTGTTTTTGGTTTGGAGCATATATACCCATCAAAAGAACTTTCTTCCCGTCCAGTAGAATTTCTATAGCTAAAAATCTACCTTGATTATCTGCTTCTATTAATTTAGCTTTTATATTATTTTTAACATAAATAACAATTCCATTTTTTTTAACTAAAGATGATGCCACGAAATGTGTACCCAGCTTATTATTAATCAAATATTTCTGGTCCAAAGATCTAATATGAGTTTCTTGTAGACAGATTACATCATTTTTACATTGCTTCAAATAATGAAATATCTTCTTCCTTTTTTGTGGAGAATTTAAACCATTAACATTCCATGTCAAATATTTATTTGACATGAGCTTTACGTGAAAGCTTCTGCAAAGACCATTCCACTTCTTCCTGCCTCTTAGGTCTTGCTCCCATGGCTTCCATAGATGTCAGATCAGTTTGCTTGGTTTGAGTTGGTTGTATTTTTTCTCTTTGTTCAATAGCCTTAGTAGGTTCACGTACACGCCTTGGATCTTTAGGCTTGTCTACTACCAAAGGTTGGAAAATATCAATTGACTGCACTGGTTGTTCAACTGCTTTATCCATAAGAACCGATGAAATTAGTCGAGGTTGTTGAAGTTCCGAAGATTGCAATAATTCTAGATCTTTAACCAAAGTTGCCCTCTTAGGTTTTGGGGAAGTAGATCTATCAACCATCAATATATTCTCAAAAAAATCCTTCGCTTTAGCTACAGTAAACAAACGGTATCTGTTATTTTTAAAAAGTAAAGAAAGTCCAGTTGGTACCTCCCATCTATATTGTATTTCTCTTCTTTTAAGCTCCTCCGTAAGAAAAGCATAATCTTTCCTTGATCTCAACATTTTAGGAGGTATCTCTTTCAAAACCTGTACTTCTTGACCAGCAACACTCAGTTGTTTATTATAAGCTATAGAAAGAACCCAATTTCTATATTTTCTTGTATTAAAGTATATCACAATGTCTCTAGGCAAATTCCTTTGTGCAGCAATACGTGAGTTCATTCTAAACAATCGTTCAATCTGCCAGGCCACATTCTCAACTGAGTCATCCAAAAATTTTGCTAAAGCTTCAGAAAAAGTTTTTCTTAAATCCTCTTGATTCTCATTTGATACGTCTCTAAATCCCCTAATTCTAACCGCAAACTGCATCTGATGATATTGTGTCAAAGTAGCCTGATCTTGTACATCACTTCTAATTTCTTCTAATTTTTCTTCAAAATGTTGCTCAACATTTTCTAATTTTTCTTCAACAGCAATAGTATAGTCCCAAACACCTTTAATAGCGTCTACAATATCTTCTCTCATCTCCTGATTAGAAGCTTCTATCATAGCTTTAAAGTCTTTTTTCTGCTCTGCCATCTTTTCCTCTATTTTCACATCAATTTTATCTTCCATTTTGTCAAACCTATCATTAAATAAGGATATTACATCTGTTAAAGCAGACTGTAAGTCTTTCACTGTAAGCATTTGTGAGACAGACTGTGCAGGCTCTTGAGATTCTAAAGGAGCAGACTGTGATTTAACAAGCTGTCCTGGAGAGGGCATAGCCGCCTTAGCAGCTGTCTTTTGTCTTGTAGTCATAATTAAAGAAGAGAAAGGAAAACTAAAAAAAAAAATTGCCACTTCCGCCCTTCTCAATTTCTTTTAAAATCCAGTTATATTATAGTTTAATAAATAAATCAATAAATGAATCAAGTCCAAATAGTCTCTCAAACATCTCTTCAAAAGAAAAAGAAAAAGTTCAGTTTCATTTTCTCAGCGGAGTAAACACTTTCGTTTTTCACTTTCACTCAGTAGAAAGAGCAAACGCCATCTTAAAAGGGTTATGTTGATTCAGAAAAATTTGTAGATACAAAGGCAGAAACAAAGTAACAAAATACTTGCGATACTCAAAAGACTCCTGTATCCATTCCGTCTGTATAAAATCCTTATTATTCTCCTTTAAAAGCAGAGGCGGTCGCGACGTCTAATTCTGTCAGCCGACAGAAGCGTCTCTGAGCAGGAGCGTTTCAAGTGCCTGGGGAGCACACCTTCTCTGCCCCTGAAAATTTTTTCCAGGGGTCTTAGAAGGGCTCAACCCGGCTCTTGATGCTCTACTCCCCTTCTTTGCCCGAAGGGGAGTTTTTTCGCCGCAACAAACAGCTGATGAGCGCTGTTGTTGACGGCTTTACTAACTCAGAGAACGGAGCCTCACATTAGAGACTCCAGCGACGCCGGCGGAGCCACCGGAAGCCCGGAAGTGGAGTGGTTTTTGAGCCAAGAGCTGTGTCTCTGCACACAGAAAACTATACAGTCTGAAGATTTGGGAAAGTATGTCATTTCTGTGTCCGAGAAATTCCAAGCAATATCACTACTTGAGAAGGAGTTCTTTAGAAGAGGGATTAGCAATAGCAACAGCATGTAGGCTTATATGCCACCCCCATAAGTGCTTTCCAGCATTCTTTGGGCAGTTTACAATGTAGAAGCATACTTGCATATTGCCTCCAACCATCTGAGTCTTTTTTTACCAACCTTGGAAGGATGGAAGGCTGAATTAACCTTGAGCTAGTCAGGTTCAAACTACAGGCTGTGGGTAGAGTTTGCCTTCAGTACTGCACTTTACCCATTGCGCCACCAGGGCTATGCCACTGGATATTAAGGGTTTCTGTTCCTCATCTTGCTTCTGATTTTTTGCAGACTGGAACATGCTTTGAAACTAAGAATGAAAAAAAAAACTACCTGCCCATCCCATTGGATCTAGCAGAAAAGGCATACTACAAGCCTGTTTGCTACAGAATTACACTTGGTGGCCCAAGGGGCAGGGGGTAAGGTGCCCACCTTACAGAACATTCTCCATCCAACCCCCAATTGAGGTTAGCCTCCTCTTTACTTGTTTGCTGGAACTCCCTAAGACTTGGCTAGGTCATCATATCTGGAGGTCTCAGGGGATTTTGGTGACATTCTAAGATGGCTCCATTGTGGTTAATATTCACTCCCTGCCATGCCTTTTTATTTTTAATAATGAGTGTTTTATGTTTTTAATGATTATTTTTTTTTACATATTGTGTAGTTTTACTTCATTATTGTACATTGCTCAGAGTCACAGACGGGGCAGTCGTATAAATTTGTGAAACAAATAAAATTAAAACTTTCTAATATGCCTAAAAAGGAGAATTGTGGCAGGTTCAGCTTTTCATACCAGAATTTTAAAAAAAACTGTGTCTGCTAGAATTCCCAATTGTTCATCGTTCCTATATGCTAACATTCGAAAAAGCACCAATACTTTAGAGCAGAGATTCCCAACCTTCCTGGCTCCACAGACCCGGCAGCAGCAGCAGTGGCAACAGAGGGGAGGGGATATTCTGTGTGCTCAATCTAGCTCCCGCGCATGTGCAAATGAAGCTTTGTTCGCTCTCTTGCCACTTGCGTGACTCGGTTCCCAACAGGCCACAGACTGATACTGATTCAGAGACCGAGGTTAGGGACATCTGCTTTAGTAAGGTGACCAACCGTCCTCCTTTAGGGAGGACAGTCCTCCTTTTTTAAGTTCTGTCCTCCCTCGAAAAGTGTCCTCCTACATGTTCTCCTTTTTGATATTTGAAGACTAATCTGCACGGCTTTTTTTTCTCATAGAACACTCAGAACGGCATTCCGGTATCTTTTTTTGATGGATTTTTTTTTTAACTTTTGCATGAGCTGTGCTACTCCCCCATTGGCTTTCGAAAGCCAATAGGAATTGCTGCTGAGCATGCCAAAACACCCGGCCGGCAAACTTTGCACATGTAAGTTGTTTGCAGCGAAGGCGAATTGGCAGGAACTTTGCACCCCTCCCTGCTACCCAACTACACCATCTCCTAGTTAGTCCCAAAGATACCTGGAGGAGACTGGAGCAGCAACACCACAGTAACTTTCTCTTGATCTTCGGCCCTGCTAGGGCAATAATGGCTGCGGGAACAAGAGGCAGGGGCAATGGGGCTGCTGCAGGCAGGGGTGTGAGGGGCGGTGGTGGCCGGCTGCCCCCCATGCTGTGAGAGCCGCGGGGCCTGCTCTATACGGAGCTGTGCAAGGTGGGCAGTGTGCTGGCGGGGCGGCTGCAGGCGGGGTGTGTGGGCTGACCCCCCCGGTGCGCTGCCCCTCTGGGGCTGGAGCCAGCACAGCTGGTGCTTTGGGAGCTGCGGGGCCCGCTCTACATGGCGGGGCAGCAGTGCTGGCGGGACGGCTGCAGGCGGGGGCATGGCATGTAAGCATAATTACAATATAAAATATTATTGTTACAAATGTTTTTATTATGCATTTATCATATTATAGTG
Organism: Bothrops alternatus; assembly: GCA_034064705.1. Lineage (NCBI taxonomy): Eukaryota > Metazoa > Chordata > Lepidosauria > Squamata > Viperidae > Bothrops > Bothrops alternatus. The sequence goes on from JARGCV010000023.1 coordinate 10,020,553, forward strand.
TATTCTGTACTATTGTTGCAATGAATAAAATATTTCTTTTATTTACGATATTTTTTTCTTCAATTTATTTGTGTCCTCCTTTACATTGTTAAAAAGTTGGTCACCTTAGCTTTAGAGAATTTACAATTTCCATTAATAATACTTTTTTGGTATCCTAGTACTGTAGAAAAATGCATCTGAATATATATCCCATCCCATCTTTATATAATACTAAATTCAGAAGGCCTGTGATTTCTTTAGTTTGTTCTCCAAAATAAACTCATTTTGTTTATATACTCAATGCATGTCTTATTTTCCTCAGATAAATAATGTTCAAGGGGGCCAACAATAACAGCTTTAAAATAAAATACAGCATTATCCTTAAAGAATCGAAGCCGATCCATTTAAAAGAGGAGACGAAATGCCCCAGGGAAAAAGGAAATAAAACAAGCCCCTCCTCGTTGCAGTGGATTTGAGCAGACAAAAGTCAATTTAAAAGCCCAGCTAATGAGAAATGTCTTTATCTGTTGGCAGTGGGGTTAGAGCGAGTCTGGCCTCTTTTTCATTTGTTTATTTATAAAGAGTTGCAGATTGAGACAGAAGGCTCTCCTGAGATTCCTGCCATTTGGCAGGCTTAAGGATGAATGAGTCTAAAGCTATGTATGGGGCTTGTTGCTTTCGGTTAGAGATTTGTTCTTCAGCCGGTCACAAAAAAGCTAAACTGGCATTTCTGTTCATCTCACAAGCCTTGTACAGTACTTGATATACTCTCTGGCTGAGGACCTGGCTTGCTGAAGAGATATTATGCGAGTGGCCCTTGCAAGCATTTTATTGTGATAAAATAAAACTTCCATTAGCAAGAAAGCTAGCAAGGCCTTGTTGAAAGAAAAATCTTCCTCAGGATCCAGTCCAAGCCGGGAATAAACAACATGGAAACTGCTTTAGAAAGAAGGTTATAGTTTATTGAAGAGGAGAGCCAGACAGAAAGATGGATCTGGAAAAACTGACCACCTATAGTAGGGAGTGGGTTTTTATACCTTCTTGGGCTTTTGTTTGAAGTTGTTCCTGTGGCATGAACTTTGATTTGAGTCTGAGTGTGCCTTTCTGGTATTCTGATGGAGTTGGGTTAATCCTATTACGTCCCAAGGTCATATCCTGCTTCCCTGGGGCTGTGGCTGATGACTGTTCAATTTTTGGTGTAAGGGATTGTTGATTCTAGAGATCTTTGTCTTTCTAAACCCAGTTTCCTGGCTCCAATCTTTCTGACAAGATTATCACATCTGCATTTCTGCAGACCTGGTTTCTGTTTGGGGCAGAGACTGGGGGGGGGGGTTCTGCCTTTAAGATCCTTTGGGGAAATATAATATTCTGCCTTTTAATATTCCCCAAAGTATTTCTTTCTGGGGAGGGCTGACTTCCCAGAGCCTAATGGCTATGAAATTAACCCATCTGTGCCCATCCATGCATACAAAGCCTCCTAGTCTTTAAGGTGCTAAGCATATTGGCAACTTTGTGTTCCAGATTCTTGAGATAGTACATAAAAAAGCTGACTAGCAAGGTAAGTTTAAGTGCAAGGGTCAAACTTGGATTTTTTTTCTATTCTACAAACACTTTTTAAAAAGCTTAAATTAAAGGCTGTCTCAGCTTTAGACACCAAAAACTGATGGAGGTTGCTCTGATTAATTATGTACTTCCTGAAAGCACAACTTGGCAATATTAATATGCAACACACACACACACACACACACACACACACACCAAACTGGCTTGTGCTCTGAACAAGGATATATTGTAGACAGATTGTACTGACTTCTCTGCAACCAGGAATTGATGAAACAGACTATTTTTAACTAATATTGTATTTTTACATATGTTTCCCATAAATGAAGTCGCCACATGCAATTAATATTCTTCCTTTTTTCTGCAAATCTGCAAGAAAGGCGCATGTAAGTTGTCATTTAGGTCCAGGTTTATATAAAACCTATTTCCTGTAGAACTTATTCCCCATCTACAATCTGCATTTTTGCTTTGAATCGCAGCAGGTGGCAGTCCTTGGCCAGGTTACCTGAGCTTGGAAGCTAAGCAGTTTTTGGGTCACTTAGTACTTTCATAAGAAGCATCCAGGTAATTCCAGGGCAAAGAAGGTGCTGGCAAACCATTATTTATACATACACAGCATTTTAAAAGAAGCTTAAAATTTGTGCTGAGGCAGAATGAGAGATTGGATCCAGCTTCTTTTAATATATACTATTTCTAAAAATTTATTACTTGTTTCTGACAAAATGACGGTTATTGCCAAATAAACATATGTAGTAATAGAGCAGCCGGGAAAACAAAACAAAACTTCATTTATTTCCATGGAAATATTGTAGGGAACTAAAACTGATATCCAAAGTCTTTCTTCCATCCAATTTATAGTATTTTGGCTTCCATAAACCAACAGAGGGATTTTGGCAGTGGGAGGCTAATGTTTTAGTTTAGATTTGCCTTCCCTTGCTAGAGAACCTTATGCTCCGTTTCTAGAACACAGAAGAGTTGAAGAAAATATAACTGGGTATAAAATGATTGAATGTAAGAAGAACAAGAGAAAATTCTCAGAGATTCAAATGAGAGACAAATGCCAGTGTTCCTATTAAAATTTCCAGAGTGGATTAAACAGAACCCTGGAGCTGAATGGTCTGCTTAACGAAAAAATAATAATTGCTTTGAATCATTTCTTCTTACTGTATCACTAGGAAGATACGCACAGTTGTAATATTACTAAAATTCTATCTTACCCCTTTTAACAGATGATACTGATGAAAGAAATTTCCCAACATTTAACACTCTTTGTGATGGAGATCTGTTTCCAGAACTAACAATTACACTTCCAAATGATAAATGTCCCAGATTGACCTTTCAGAGTAAGCATGGATCAACCATGTGCTTCACACAACTTTTTCAATTATTAATGTATGTCCCTGTTGCCTCACTGTGCAGCCAAAAAGAGCAAGGAGTTAAAAAACAAGAGAGGGCCTGTCTTTGTTTCAGAAGCCAGGAATTACTTCACATTCTTGGGAGGAACTCATAGCCAGATGCACAGAAGAGTAGATCCATGTGTAAAAACAAGTGTGTATGTACACACATCCACATTCCAAATGAAGGGATGTACATCCAGTTAGAATACCCAGTCAACCCAAGGGTTCCAGAAGGGCCTCAGCAGCCAAGCAGCTACCATATCTCTCTAATAAAAACTCAGCATGGATAAAATTCTAGTCAAAGTAATGCATTCATGGATCTCCCTTAAAAAGTTACATCCTAAAAAAAACATAATCACCACTGAACTACATGTGGCGATTTCAGTAACCATCTCCATTGCCATCTTGCCTCAGGATTGTGGAAGCAGAAGTCCAGCCCAGATGGTGAGAACTTGAGGGAATTCACTGGAGAAAGCACTTATGTTCAGAAGAGTTAGCGGTAAAAGGAAAGAGGTTCTTAGCCATCAAAGAACACGATGGCTGGACATCATCATAGCTGACACCAGCCAGAGCATAGAACAATTCACAGAAGTAGTCCAAGATTGGAAGATGTGGAGAGACCTGGTGGATAGAATCACCAAGAATTGGACATGAATGGATATCACCACCATCACCACCACCACCATCACAGGACTTATGGTTTAGTTTTCTTTTCCTCTAATATGAATGCCTTGAGGTACAAAGGCCCCCCTTTTCTCAGTATTTCCATTCATTCCATTGGGGGATCAGAATTTCTTTAGGGACAGCTACAGCAGGCCTTGGCTATTTCCATTTGATTTTCCCAGGGAGCCTCTGACATGGTGTCTATCGCTGGGATAGGACTTTGAAGTGCTCATAGTTGTGCTAACCAGTGTAATTAGTGTAGCACGTCTCTATGTTTCAGAATATGGACGAAAGGGAATGGCCACTATTAATATGTACAAGTGGGAGAGAGGGAGAGCAAGATAAACAAAGTGAGATAAGAGATTCTAAAATCAAAATATTTGAATAAAAACTGTTTTGGACAAAACTTCTGCTGCAGCATTCCTAAGAAAACTAAATTGTGCTCAACCCAATAGGTTATTAGGATCTTCCCCGAGCAGCATATTGTTCCAAAATTAACGCACAACTTCCTTTGTAATGTTCTTCTCTTTAGCTTCCTATCAGACTTGTTCCTGGCCCTCAGCATAATGAAACTGTAGTTGAACCAAGCACGTATTTGTGTGGGGGAGATGGATCCCTCAATACATATCCTTCATAAATCAGATGACGTATCAGTTTATACAGCAGAGGAAACTGGAAAAAAAACTTACACATATTCATCTCTGAGATCCAGGTTACGTTTCACATTAATTATATTGCCCTATTTAAGTAAGAAACTTATTTCCTCTCTCTCTTTTCTCTCAGTTGATGGCTACAGACATGTACTATGAGAGGTTTCTACTGATAGTTTCATATAATAACTATTCTTGATAAGTGGAAAGAGATTCATGCTGGATGGGCATGTGCACACATGAGTGCAAGTATGTAAGATATTAACAAACATATACAATGTTAAAATGAGCTTCACCACTGAAAACAGTGTAGATCACCTTTCTTTTGGAACTGCTAAATGCCATGCAGTATATATTATATCCCTCCTCAGCCCCAGAACAATTTCTGCATGAGCAGTTATATAAAAATAAATAGGTAATCTGCTCTGCAATATAAATGTTTCATTGTAATTGCTGCATAAGCTATTTTTTTTTGAAGAAATGATAATATGAACTGTGCCATTTGTTTGTTTGTCTTCTAGTCCGTGTTGACTCCTGGACACATCCCGCATTTTATCTTGGTAAGATTGCAGCAGTGGTTTGCCCTTGCCTCCTTCCTAAGACTTGAGAGAGGGTGACTGGCCCACAATCACCTAGCTGGCTTTGTATCTATGGCAGAATTAGAACTCACAGTCTCCTGATTGCTTGCCAGATACACTACATCAAACTGGCTTTCTTATCAAGTTGACAGGCATATGAAACACTCATTTTCATTGGATTACTATCATACATTGTTGTCTCACACAAGTTAATCAGGACCAACAACAGTACAATATTTATTGAAATTATGGACAGATCAACCACAAGCAAATCCAATATGTTCTTGCAATTGCATTTATAATTTTAGCCTTAAAATTTGTGCCAAGCAACTGTTTAATTTGCTTCCATGACTTCTTCAAGGCATTTCCATGAAAGCGGTTACAGTTACAATGAAAGATGCTTTTCGCAGAAAATTACCCAACGTCGGATAACTAAACTGCAGTATATGCTGCCCATAAAAGCAAATACTGTATGTGACATCACTAGCCAATTTTGCAATCAACCCTTTCCCAATCCAATCAGATTCTTAGAATAATCAAATTTCATTCATCAAAAAAAATCATGCAGAATGTTTATTTTGGAACGCAGACAAAACTATGCATTAGAATAGCTCAAGTTAAAAAAAAATGCAACCGAAGGCAAAGCAAAACACATGATATGACACATGATAAAATATAATAAATTTTAAAAAGAGCTGTACACGGTTTAAAAATATTATTTGGACCTTGCGTGAACTTCAATATCTCTGCCTCGCGGATCCTTTAAAAGTTGCTTTAATTTTAATAAGTAGCTTCATTACAAAAGTGGTATCCTTCTTCAGACTCTTTCAAACCCTGAAAAAGGTGTGCGGCTTTAACAAACAGCAGACTACTACTGAAGTCAGGTGAAGTCCAAAGTGGCTGTATCCGATCTTTTAGAGCAGGACTTTTCAACCAGTGGTACGGGTACCACCTGTGGTACATTGGCACCTGGCAGGTGGTACGCAACCATCCTAGTAAAGTGGCAGTGGGGGAGGGGAATGAGCTGAACCAGTGGCAGCACCGCACAAGCCTGAGCGAGAGATGGCTGGACCTGCAGGGCTGTCAGGGCTCAGTGGAAGTGCAAGGATCAGCGCCAGGCTCCAGCTGGAGCTCAGCGCTGATCCTTGTGCTTCCGCTAAGCCCAGAAGAAGCGCCGATCAGCTGGAGTGTTGCAGCATCTCCAGGGTCTTGTGATTTACATTCAGATGCTTGGCAACTGATTCATATTTATGACGGTCACAGTGTCCCAGGGTCATGTGAAGTGACCAAAATCTGCTGCAACCACCCAGCAGATGGGGGGAATAAAAACCAAACACCCCCACCCCACCCCTGCTGCCAATCCTCAACAGAAATACTCACAACAATGAAAACCTTGGACAGAAGGAAGAGCGCCGCCGGGTGGGCAGGCAGGTGTCTTGCTTGGCTGTGGCTTGGGGGCCTAAGCGAACTGTTGTAAGTCGAGGACTATCTGTACTTTATCACTTTTTTCCTTTTTGGGGAGGGGTCATCAAGTTTTTGACACCTTGCTAGGCGACTGGTGGTACTCGGATGTTGCCATATCCTAAAAGTGGCACAATGGGTGAAAAAGTTGAAAAGCCCTGTTTTAGAGGAGAGTTTTAATCAAGGGCACAGGCAGACAGACCATTGAAATGGTCTGGGAAATACGCCAGCATAAAATCTGCTGCCCTGGTATCCAAGCCCTTTTTTTGCCACAGTTTCTATTGCTCTCCTTACTGTTTTGGAACAGGTTAGACACAAGTGGATTTCCCTGGGTTTATATTCACTTCCACTGAACTCTTGACAAAGACAAAGACAACTATCAGACATTTTCCTTAATGAGTGGTAAGAGAGGATAGGACAAGTGTAGAAGTGGCTTTGAATGGCGGGTTTTAGTCACTGGTGAACTGGCTTGATTGACAGGTTACAAACGTGAAGGTCTTCTGCACCTGTAATCTGTCCATCAGGCTCTTTCCACCAGTCTTTTTAAAGAGTGCTAAATTTATAAATCATAAATTACCTGGCTAACAGGTTTCAGTTGTACAGGAAGGGTTTGAGATGAAGCAGGAAGGATGGTAATCTGTTACATGACAAAATCTCATTTAATGATAAACATAAAGGGATTTGCTTTCTAAACTGTTGGCACAAATCCACTCCCAACAGCGCATCTCCAGATGTGAAAAAGACCAGTGATTAAAATGAAAAGGAAGGAAAACCACTAAAATGTGTGAGGAGGGAGAACCTCATTGAATGGGCCTCAACTGATACATAACATTCAAGAAAAAATATCACCACGGATTATTATTATTATTATTATTATTATTATTATTTATTTGACTTCTATGCCGCCCTATTCCGGAGAACTCAGGGCAGCTCACAACATAATAGAAATCAACATATAAAAATACATGTATATAAAACCCCTTAATTTAAAAAAAACAATCATTCAACATACACACAGACATACACTGGCTTGGGCCAAGATGTTAACTACCCCAGGCCTGCCGGCAGAGGTGTGTTTTAAGTAATTTACGAAAGGCGGAGAGGGTGGGGGCGACACGGATCTCCGGGGGAAGTTGGTTCCAGAGGGCCGGGGCCGCAACAGAGAAGGCTCTTCCCCTAGGCCCCGCCAGGCGACACTGTCTGGCTGATGGGACCTGGAGAAGGCCGACTCTGTCTGATTCAAAAGCAATGTGTTTATTTCCTTACTGGGCAGATCGTAAATTTCCTTATCTAAGGCATCCTGATTTTCTATTCTTTTAGTACAGGTTTAATAATGCTTACTGATCATTAATATTTTGTTAAATACTTACTTTGTAGCCAGTATGCTTTGAAGAAAGCTCACTGAGATTTATTCCCCAATGAGCATGCATCCTTACACATTAATTAACTTCTTGCAGCAGTTCCTTGACTTATGACCACAACTGAGCTCTAAATTTAGGTTGCTGAGCGAGACAGTGAGTTTTGTGCCACTTTATGACCTTTCTTGCCTCAGTTGTTAAGTGAATCACTGCAGTTGTTAAGTTAGTGACATGAATGTTAAATGAATCTGGCTTCTCCATTGACTTTGCTTGTCGGAAGGTTGCAAAAGGCGATCTCATGACCTTGGTATACAGCAAAGGTCATAAATATGAACCAAGCCAAGCATATGAATTTTGATCAGGTGTCCATGGGTGTGCTGCAATGGTCTTAAGTGTGAAAAATGGTCAAGTCACTTTTTTTTCAGTGCCATTGTAATTTAATATGGTCACTAAACTAATGTTGTAAGTACTCAAAAACATGCCTTGTTAATTTCTGGGATTCTGCCTCCAAGCAAATGTATTGGATTGTCTATCACTGGGTTAGATCTACAAACCAAATATCTGTTCCCTGAGTCCCACCATTTGGTAAGGATCATGTCTTTGGAGCATGTCTAGATCCAGTGCATATAACTATAAGCAGAAGTGGTTTCTTCCCCATTCTGCTCATTATCAAGTTTAGTTTTCTATAGCTGGAAGAGAAGTGTTTACATTAGAAAATAAAACAGGCTCTTGTTTGGGGGAGGTTAAAGGTATATAAATGACCAAGAATGTGATACTAAAATATAAATTTCTCCAACTGAGCCCTTCCATTGACTTGGAACTGTAATTCTCAACATTCCTAGATAGTCCTAACACATCTAGAGTACACCAGTTTGAGGAGGAAGTCTGCTTCAACAGGACATTTCCTTTTGAAGAAAATCCTTACACATAAACATTCAAGAAGCAGAATTTCAGCTGAAAACATATTGATTTATCTTTGTGGTTAATAAATATATGTATTTTCGATAGAGATTATGTCCAGAAAAAAATTTGTCCTTGAAGATACAGGGTTAAAGAACTAAGATTCTCTCTCTCTCTCTCTCTCTCTCTCTCTCTCTCTCTCTCTCTCTCTCTCTCTCTCTCTCTCTCTCTCTAGCTTCAGAAATCTCTACATTTATACAAATGCTTGAGACAGATGTTTACAGTTGATTCTTCCCCACAAAATGGCCTTCGACAAGGATTTGAAGAGCGTTGTGCAGGATCAAGTTATTAACGGCTCCTTGTCAGGATAGCTGTATGCTGCTTCCTAGCATAGAGGCAGTTACTGGGAAACATCAACCAGAGAAGATTACGGTTCTCATCACTAGCTGTACACTACCCAGGACTCAGAAATCCTTTTATCTGATCCAGAAAACCCGAATAATAAACCTGACCAATAAACTATATTAAAAAAAAAAAACTTAGCAGGATTCTTCATAGGGCCTTGTCTTCTTTAGATTTCTTTTCTGTTGCACATGCAGATTGTTTTGTTTTATAAGTGCAATATGGTTCCATGTTTCTTCCTTTAATATTATATTTTGAGAAAGGGAATATGAACAATTGACACTTGACTGATCTTAAAAGCATTTATGTGCTAAGCGGTATTTAATATATGACAGTATTATTTGTTGGCATGCAATAGTCTATCACAATAATCATGTTCAGAGTTTTTTCCTCTGTTTTGTTTTGTTTTCAGATGTCACTTCCTACAAGAACTTGCTTGTCAATATTTACTATTGCAGACCACGGAGGGTCATTTTTAGAGAAAACGTTTGACTGATCTGATCATTGATACAGGTAATTCTCGACTAACAACCATTTGTTTAGTAACCATTCAAAGTTACAACGGCATTGAAAAAAGTTGCTTATAACCATTTTTCACACTTATAATCAATGCAGTATCCCCATGGTCATGTGACTAACATTCTGATACTTGACAATTGACTCATATTTAAGATGGTTGCAGTTTCCTGGGATTATGCATTCACCTTTTGCAACCTTCTGACAAGCAAAGTCAATGAGGAAGCCAGATCCACTTTAAAACTGCGTTACTAACTTAACAACTGCGATGGTTCACTTAACAACTGTGGCAAGAAAGGTTATAAAGTGGGGAATAACTCACTTAACAACTGTCTGGCTTAGCAACAGAAATTTTGGGCTCAATTGTGATCGTAAGCTGAGAACTACCTATATACCAAAAGCCTTTCGCATGGGTCTCCTCCTTCATTGTATGCAGAAGAGTTGAATGAAGCGATTATGGAGACCAAATTGGTTATTTTCTCTCAGCCCTGGGCTTATCATATAACACAACAGGAAAAGAGCCCCCTTGTCCATAAAGGAGTTATCTCAGAAGCCTCGATGAATATGCAATGAAAAATAGCAGTGAAAGCTTCCAGAAGAGCCTTTGGTCAGGAAAAAAGAAAAATTGGAAAAAGATATGTTAAACTGCCATGTGTCAACAGCTTCCATAGATATTCAAAGTTCATGTAAATGAATTATAAATGGTCAGCACCCTCGCAGTGCCTGCTTGTGCTGTGATTGGCACTTCTATAAATAATGAGCTGAGGTATAAATATATTTGAACCACACTCAATATAGTTATCCTATAGGGCAGGGTGTCAACTTTTGAAACAAATCTGGCTGAAGCCATCTTTGTCATTCACAGTTGCCACACAGGCTGGGGGGGGAGAGAAAATGGAAGTATTGCTAGCAATCCCATGAGAACCAAGGTCATCCTCACAGGTTCTGAAGACGGAGAGAAGGAGTCTCAAGGAGCCTGCCAATTGCCTTCATTGGGTACATAAGAACATAAGAAGAGCCATGCTGAATCAGGCCAAAGCCCATCGAGTCTAGCATTCTGTGTCACACAGTGGCCCACCACTGTGATCAATGGTATAGTAGGGGGGAAGGAAGTATTACATTTAGTTACATTGAATCCACATGAAAATTGCTAAAACTCCCATGACTATTAGGGAAAATACGCCTGGTGTTTCATTTACGTTTATTAAAACCAGTCATAGGATCAACATTAAGACCAGTACCTAGAGTAGCCCCAGGTCCCATTATAGTGGAAGGTGACACCCACTATAAAATAAAATGGATCCTTGATTCTTGATGTATAAAGGGAAATTCCAGTATCTAGTTCAGTGGAAAAGCTATCCTTTGTCAGAAGCCACTTGGGTAAAGAGTAAAGATGTAGGCAGATTGACTAGTACAGAAATTTCACAATAAACATCCCCAGAAGCCTCAAGAGCCTTCGGGTAACAGAGTAGAAGATTAGCAAAATCCTAATGTATATCTACGCTTATTATTTTCCAGGAACTTCTTTCTCTCTAAGGGAGTCCAATTGTCAACTTTTGAAATGAACTTGGCTGAAGCCATCATTGTCGTTCACAATTGCCACATAGGCTGGGCAGGGGGAAGAAAATGGAAGTATTGCTAGACATAACATCAAGTGATCCCATGGGAACCAAGGTCACCCTCACAGGTGCTGAAGATGGAGAGAAGAAGGGTCTTGGAGCCCACCAATTGCCTCATTGGGTACAGTGATTAATGACATGATAAGGGGAGGGAAGTATTACATTTAGTTACATTGAATCCCATGAGAATTTTAGAGTTGGTTTCACTTTTGATTGTGCCAATATTATGTATCCAATAAACATGTTCTTTGAGGAATTTTTAAGTCTCGGAGTTCTGATTTGTTTGGGTTCATTAGTCAGAACCTTGACACAGGGGTGTCCAACCATGGCAACTTTAAAACTTGTGGACTTCAATCCCCAGAACTCCCCAGCCAACTATGAAAATGATTATCTGGTAAAGGATCAGCACACTAGAGGGAGGGAATGTTTCCAAAATGGAGTGGAAATTTCTAATGTACCAGGGTCTCAACCCAATTTGGGCTGAAGAGTATTTTAGGACATTTACTATTTCACATTAAACCTTAACGTGCTTCTAATATAACAAAGAAGTCCAGCTGACATTTCTCAGCTGTTCTAAATTTCAATCTCTTTTCCTTCCAAAATTATGAAAGCTAAACTTTTCAAACTTCTTTTTGCTTTAAGGCGTAAGCACTGAAAGCGCCAAACTATGGCACAAATGTCAGTGCTTGTCTGAGGCTCCCCGGACATGAAGAAAAGCTCCTTGCAACCAGAAGCAGTTCTGTAAAATTCTTTCCTATCCAGCATCAAAATTGAGAGCTTTTAGCCATTCTTTTGTTCCAAACAACTCTTGATAGATCTGCTTCTTTAAATTCCACACTGGCCAACTTATTGTTTTTTTCTAAAAGGCCAGCCCTTTCCCTAGTTGGGACAGTCAGCAAAGATTTTCATCTGACATAATCCACATATGAGAAAAACGTGAGGTTTCTGTTCTTTGCTGTAACTGTGTAAATGTCCACAACTGCAAATTCAAAGTCATAAATGGAATGTGGAAAGCAGATTTGGCCCTTAAAGAGATGCACCTTGTTACTAGTGGTTTTGGGGAAAGTGATGGGACCTCTTCTAGACAAGCAATGACCTAATCTGAAATACAGCAGCTGCTCTTTCTTCAATTTATCAAATATAATAAAATAGTTTCTGTCTCTATCCTAGCAAAAACAGCTCATGTATAGGCAGGAATCAGAGTAACATGATGTATTAGAGAACGTCTCCAATAACACAAGGCTCCAAAATTCCCATCTTATATTTTCATATGTTATTCCATACTTTTGCATTTTCTAGATTGTTCTTGTTTATTCAGACCTTTAGCAGCACACAACATGAGACTTGAGACTTATTCTAGCCTTTTGTAAATAAATATAAATGTGTTTTAAAAGACCTTACATAAGAGAAGTTTTACAGTCTATTAGCCCCTCCTTATTATGTTCATAAAAATTTGGATAACCATTAGATGGCAGCCAAGAAATAAGAAAATTGTATTGTTTTCTGCCATCTAGTGGCTGATCAGTGTTTTGCTACCCATATTGGATAGCTTATGCCAGAGGTGTCAAACTGCCGGCCCGTGGACTGGTTGCATCATGCGGAGGCCGCGCCCTCCCCAGCTCCAGCAATGCGAAAAAAAGTCGCAATACATCACGACACGTCACGTGACGTGGCGAGTTTGACACCCATGGCTTATGCCACAGCCCAAGAATTTACGTGTTTAAATAAAGGTAGGAAGTTTTCAAGTTATTTCATATCTATACTAATATTCATAGTGCTATAATTTTGGGTCTGTCTATACTTTTAAGTCTACAGTAGCACTTACAAACAACAATCGCAATAATTGAGCTCATTCACAATGCACTGAAACTGTGAATAAAATCACTTCATTCCACCTCCACAAAATAATTTTTCATTTATTTATCTGCATGGATAATAATAATAATAAAGTTGGAAGGGATCTTGGAGGTCATCTAGTCCAACCCCCTGCTCAGACAGGAAACCCTATACCATTTCAGACAAATGGATGTTTCTGGATTGTTCTCTGATTGCTGTCTGATTCTGTGCACTTATTTGTAGCTGTGTTCATGGAACACACTGCACTACAAACCAGCCAATCACATTTTACCTTAGCATGCTTATGGCTTATGTGATTATTTTATGGTTCAGCATGCTATGAAAATATAACATATTAAGTAATCCATGGTTAAGCTGACCATTGATGAGTGTGTCAAATTAACAGAGCCAAAATATGTGGGTGTATTTAAAAGAGAAAGAGAGGAAAGAAAGAAAGAAAGAAAGAAAGAAAGAAAGAAAGAAAGAAAGAAAGAAAGAAAGAAAGAAAGAAAGAAAGAAAGAAAGAAAGAAAGAAAGAAAGAAAGAAAGAAAGAAAGAAAGATACTCCTGCAGAATATTTTTGATATTAATCTGAAAAGAGAGTAACTTTTTATACTCAAATGGGCTAACAAAACCAGCAAAGTCATTAATAAGTGTTTTATTTAGAAGATTAATTATAGTCCTCAACTTACAACACTTCATTTAGTGACTGTTCGAAGTTACAAAGGCACTGAAAAATGTGACTTATGAATATTTTTCACAGTTGCCACCTTTGCAGCCTCCCCATGATCATGTGATCAAAATTCAGAGGCTTGTCAACTGGCTCATATTTGTGACGGCAGTTGTGCCCTGGGATCATGTGATCCCCTTTTGTGACCTTCTGACAAGCAGAGTCAATGGGGAAGCCAGAGTCACTTAACAACCGGGTTACTAACTTATCAACTGCAGGGATTCACTTAACAACTGTGGCAAGAAAGATCATAAAATGGGGGAAAACCTACTTAGCAATGTCTCTTAACAATAGAAATGTTGGGCTCAATTGTGGTCATAAGCCAACTTGCATACATATATAAAACATGCATGCTTAAACAAGAAAATGGGCTCGGTTCCTCCGTGTATTCCTTCTCCCCTTCAAGCTTTTAATCACACCTGTGAATTTCTATAAGCACTGGCTTTAATTTAAACCACTGTTTTGGAAAACACACCACGATCCAGCTGCCAACAAGTATAATATAGGAAGGGGAAAGGAATTAAAGGACTCCGCTATAATCCATTTCTAACATACTCAACTATTTTGCTGGGAAGGGGGGTTAGATTTAATTATTTGTATTCTCTGGCACTTTCCTATGCACTTTGCTATGCTACAGTACATACAGTTGAGAGAACACCCCTTCAACTTTATGTTGAAAAAAGTACATAAACTAATACAGCAATACAGTAAAGGCAATGCATTTGCTTTTTTAATGGAGTCTTTCTATGTTCCATTAAGCTTAGTCCCAGTAAGTATGGATAGATTTGCAACCTTGTATGTTATCTATATGAAAGTATCTTTGACATGAACGTACTCTAAATAGTTGTGCCTTTTAAAAGTTCTATAAATGTAGCTTTTCAAATCACTGTGTGGAAAAGATGAGAGAAGTATAATCAGCAAGAACCTCTCCCTTTCTGTGCTGGCATTCTCCTGCTGTTACTTTCAGAGTGACCTATCCATTTAGAAGATTTTGGAAAACAATACAATTCCTTTTCTATTTATTTTCTAATTTCACCTGCATGTCAAGTTTTTTTTTTAATGAGACAATATAAAGGATATAGCCTGAATGCACCAGAAGAATTAGAAAATACCTGCTTATGTAGAGTCAGTTCTCTAAACATAGACATAGGCTTAAAGTAATCAAGAAACAAAGTCATATCTCAAAATTCCTTCCCAAACTATAAGTAAATAAAAAGAAATTGTGGCTCCTGCCATTTGCCAAGTGCACTCAAGGCTGGGAGTCACTCAGGGCTGAGAGCTATGAGCCCATGCCAGTCATTTTTTTCAATGTACCTTCTCCATTGTGTGCCTGCTTACTCTCTTGTGATCCCTTCCACTATATGCCTGCTTACTCTCTTGCAGTCCCTTCCTCTCCAGCGAATGAAAATGCAAATTCCCTTTTTATTAATTATCCTAGCTCTGGGGTGAGCATTCCAAAGGGCAGGGAGTGAGGGAAAGGGAAGCAGAGTTGTAGTTGTTCAATTTTCCATTTAATGACTCTATTGCTTAGTAACAAAGTTGTCAATCCAAATTGTGGTTGCTGAACAAGGACTATTTGTATTCCTAATTTTATTTTCAATCAATTTTCTCTCCAGATGAAATCTGTTTTCCACAAGTGCCACACATAGTCAGCATTGCTACTGAATTATCTATCATGGCGTAAGATTCCTTTCCCAGGCAATCAATATCAGTTCAATAGTCTTATATATAGATATATACATAGGCTCCGATGTGCATCATATTATATTTCCATTGGTTCTTGAATCAAAACTGATCGACACAACTCTTCCACACTGAGCATGAAAATAGCAATCATGCAGCATTTTGATAAGGCCAGCAGAGATATTTCTGCTTCCCTCCCCCTATAGTGTCTGTTTATTTATATCCTTGACTGTGGGAAGAAATGATGGGAGATAATGTGTACTAGGCACTGCTGTACAAATGCTATCTTTTGGCAGTAATACATTTTCTCCAGACAGCATGTGATATTTTCCCATCTCCAAACATACACAGGTTTGCTTGAGATTATTGTTTTGCATTTTAATTGGGACAATAGAATGTACAGTACAACTTCAGTGTAACTTCCAGTTGGTAATGGGACTGGCGGATTCATGAACTTTTGGCTCCGTGTGGCCTACAGCTGCCTTTGAACAAAATGACCTCATGCATTCAGTTGAGAAAGGATTGTACACCATCTGCAAGCCACGGAAATTGACTTTTTGCTGTGGGATGAGAAAAGTCTTTGAAGCCTGCCTTCTAAAGTTTTTGACAAATTCATGCTGTGGTTCCAAATGCTATCTGAAAGTATAATAAACTTACAAAGGGATATTTTTCAAGCCATAGCACATTGTCGCCAGGTTATGGGCTTAGGAAAAGGTCAAATGTGTTTCATCATGAGTTGTCTTTTACTTGGGACAAGTTCTATATCAAAATTAAAATATTCTAATTATTATTTTCTGAAGTTTCAGTATAATAATAAAAAGGGTATCTCTTAGAACAGTGGTTCTCAACCTTTTTAATGCCGCGACCCCCAACCGGTCGTAAGCCGAGGACTACCCAACCAGTTTTAAGTCGAGGACTTCCCAACCGGTCATAAGTCGAGGACCCCAACCGGTCGTAAGTCGAGGACTTTCCCTGCTCAGGAGCGCCATGCATGCGTGGTGCCGCCCCCTGCGCTGGCCGAGGCGTAGCTGGCAAGGGGCAGTGATGGCGCAGGGTGACCACTGGCTGGGCCACCAGCTGGCCCAGACCAAGGGAGTTAAGGCACTCGCAAGGCCCCACGCGCGCCAGCAACCGTCCCTGCGCCCGCCGGCCTCGCACCTCCCACCCCTGGCCCTCTTTTACTTACATTTTTAGTAGTTGCTCAGCAGGGATGGGTGGAAACTTCCTTCGCTGCAGACAACTTGCAGCACCGTTTGCAGACTGGGACTTTTGGCGGGCTCAGCAGGGCAGAGACAGCCTGGACAATTCCTATTGGCTTTTGAAAGCCAATAGAATTAGACTCTATTCAAGAGAGTCTATTCTATTGGCTTTCAAAAGCCAATAGAATAAGAGGGAGTAGCACAGCTAAGGAAAAGGGGAAAAATGGCGGACTGCGTTGTTTGGCGACCCCCATGAAATGGTCGTTCGACCCCAAATGGGGTCGCGACCCACAGGTTGAGAACCACTGCTCTAGAACAAAAGGTATCCAACATAAGTCATCCAATCTGGCAATTAATTCAATCAATCATTTCCAAATAATGTTTTTAACTTTGACATGATATCTTTTACATCAGGGGTGTCAAACTCGCCATGTCACGTGACGTGTCCCGATGTATTGTGACTTTTTTCCCCTTGCCGGAGCTGGGTGGGCGCGGCTTCCATGTGATGCATCCGGCCCAGCAGTTTAACATCCCTGTTCTACATAGTGGGAAACAAATGTTAAAACATTTAATACTTAACTATCAATGCTCGAGGACCAAGCAAACTCTGGCGTTAATTGAGCAGTTGCAATTAATAAATGATCTTACATTCCAAATGTAAATAGCAGTTGTGGGACTCTTGGCTGAGAGAAAGCCAGCAAAGTGAGATTGATTTTTCTTTATTCTGGGGAAATCACACACACCAAAGTTTGCTGCTTGTTCGAGGGAAAAAATGTTTATTGGCACAAGCAAAAACTGTCCTTCAAGAGAGAAGAGGAGGAGCAGGGGAGGAGCTGGAAAGAGAAAAAGACTAGGGGAAAATAATAAGTGATGCAATGGGGATCATCTGCTTGTTTCGCTTTACATCTCCTGTGTGAGCACCTGATTAAACACTGGTTGCCCAAGAGCACTTTTGAATGGTGAGGAGGAAATAGTAGAGGTTTAGGCAACTGAACTTTCTTGATTTTTCTTGAAGATGTTTCACTTCTCATCCAAGAAGCTTCTTCAGGTCTAATTAATTAGTGGTGAATGGAAGGATTTTATACTCTTTGCACTCAGCCAGTCATTAACACTTTGTGGATTGCTGTTTCAGCTGAAGTTGGATTCATTCAGTGGTAAATGCATCCTTCAACAGAGAGAGTTTTTATCCACTTTTAAGGAGATGGTGGTCCACACTCTCCTTAAGACATCATTGATGAATGTAAGTGGTTTGCTCACCTGGAGAGAATGTCTTGGGATTCTATGCCATACAACAGGGGTCCTCAATCCCTGGTCCATGGACGGGCACCAGTCCATGGCATGTCAGAAACCTGGCTGCACAAACAAGCAAAGCCCCATCTGTGGGATCAGGCGGCACACAAAACCATGTCCCTTCCGGTCCACGGATAAACCTCTTTCCATGGAACTGGTCCCTGGTGCCCAAAAGGTTGGGGACCGTCGCCATATAAGACACATACCAAAAAAAGCATCAAATAACAATGGTTGAGGCTGCCAGAAGTGCAAAAACCAGAAGTTTGTATCTCTCTCAACACCCAAAGTGATAAAAGAGGAGGAAGAGGGAGAGGGAGAGGGAGAGGGAGAGGGAGAGGGAGAGGGAGAAGGGGAAGGGGAAGGGGAAGGGGAAGGGGAAGGGGAAGGGGAAGGGGAAGGGGAAGGGGAAGGGGAAGGGGAAGGGGAAGAAGGAGGAGGAGGAGGAGGAAGAAGAAGAAGAAGAAGAAGAAGAAGAAGAAGAAGAAGAAGAAGAAGAAGAAGAAGAAGAAGAAGAAGAAGAAGAAGAAGAAGAAGAAGAAGAAGAAGAAGAAGAAGAAGAAGAAGAAGAAGAAGAAGAAGAAGAAGAAGAAGAAGAAGAAGAAGAAGAAGAAGAAGAAGAATGTAATACCGTTGAACAATTTTCATTAGCCTTTTCATGAAAAGTTGTGAGGATCAGTTTGCAGCTCCAAAGAGTCCTGGAAGAAATAGATCATCTGGATACCTTTCAATCTGAATTCCAGCCAGAACACACTTGTTGACCTAATGCAGGCTTGGAATGAGGCTAGTGCATTTGGCCTAGCGCTCCTAGTGTTTTTCAATATCATCTACCATGGTATCTTTTCAGATAAAAAGAAATGAAACAGACAAAACCATTTTTTTTCCTTTTCCTACTCTGCTTCTCATGAAGGTGACATTGACATAAAATGAAAGTATTTGGAGAAAGTGTTTCTTCTAAGGTGAATGATATATTTGTTATTTTTCCTTTTGCAACCTGCTAATGATTTTATTGGGTGTGCTTGTGTTCATTAGCAATCCAACCTTACACACTTTACACAAAAAAGAATGTATCAGAATTGATGGGATCTATTTGTGTGTTTCAGCCTGCAACTAACTGATGTTGTTGTTATTATTTGGAATGAACAGAAATTCAGAAATTTGCATCTGCCACAGCTTAGCATGTTTTTGATCAAATCATCTGCTTTTGCTCCCTCAGTTCTGTCTCTTTCAGATAAAGCACTTTTACGAAGCTATATCATGCCAAATACATTGTGTTCTGCTCTAAACAATTATTCTACTCAGTTGCTGCCATTTCACTTCACAAGGAAAAGTACAGCCAAGCTGCTTAGTTAGCAGGGATGTTTGCATACGTCTCTATAAATTTTGTAAATCCCTACGCAAATAACTGCTTATTGAATAAACTAAGCAATGCTGAAGATTTACATTGGAAAAAATCCCTTTATTGTGTTTGATAAAAAATGTCTCTTTCTTACAAACAGCTGCTCTTAAACATCCTTTTGCAGCTTTGGCCCCTAAACCCCTTACATATTTTTCTCCAACCCACTAGCTCATTAATATATTTTTTTCCAGGAACTTGAGAACTTTTTTTTTTTTAGTTAGAATGTTGAATTTACTAAAGGAAATCTTCTTGTAGTTTTAGTTACAGCTTTTGGCCCCTAGAAACAGATCTCAGGATCTCAAAGCCAGGCTCTGGCATTAATTTATATGTTTTCTTACTGAGAGCAAGTAAGATGCTCTGCTTTCAAAGATACTTGGTGAGCAAGCCAACTGTCATTCAATGAATCAACAATTCAGAATGTTCAAGAGAAAAATGTAAGAGAGGAGTAAGGATTTCCCCCCCTGATTTCTATACATCCTTGGGTGAAACACGTCAGTGATAGGTAGACCCCCTTGGTCTTTTAAAATAGTTTGAAAACCAAAAAAAAATCACTATTTTTCTAAAGTTCTCTTTCTCTTTAGAAGGACTTTTGTTTTCCTCTCTTTTTCTCAGGATGTGTGGGAATTTCTTTCAAACATAGTAAGGTTGTTGTTGTTTTTGAGATTGGTCTACTGATTTCAGATATTTCTCCTGGTGTTATAGGTTTTGTTTTGAAAGTTCTTTGGCTGCCCAATCTTATTTTATTATTTGTTGTTTAAATTTTGAGACCACCCAAATCCATAATGACTCTGGGCAGCTTACAGATAAACATTATAAATAAACAAAATAAAATGCATCAGTTTTCCAGTCTACAAGAGCCCAGCTGGTCTCATGAATTCTTCTCTTGGTATTTAATGGACATTCAGGAAGCCAAGGAGGCTAGAGACTGATGGGGAAAGAAAGATGTGACATTCTCACATACCATTTGGCTATTTCATAACTAAACAGGATCAAGAACAATATACTATATCTATGACAATTTCTCCAAAATTCTCTCCCCTGCTGATTTTTTTTTTAACATATTGAATAAGAATTGGTGGGGACAAAATGCAAGACAATTTTTCTGCACAATACAGGTAGTCCTCATTTAGCAACTAGAACTGGGACCAGAAACTCGGTTGTTAAGTGAAGCAGTTGCTAAGTGAAAAAGGCAACTGTACTTATGATCTTGCTTCGGTTTTCCTTGGCTTTAGCGACCTGAGAATGTTGCAAATGTGAGGATTGGTCATAAAGTTATTTTTCCATTGCCATCGTCATTGGAAATGGCCACTGAACAAGGCAGTTGCTAAATGAGGACTATCTGTACCTCATTGCATATTATCTTCAGGACCCACTGACTTTGTCAACCTGCTGGATAATCAAGATTTGGGAATAAAAAGGAAATGGTATTTTGGTTCTTCTTGACTTCTCAGCAGCTTCCAGGATCATTGACTATGGTATTTTTCTGGATTATCCGAAAGATTTGGGAATAAGGGGCCATTGTTTTTTAATGGTTCTGTTCTTAACTTTCAGGTATATTCACAGAATGTTACAAGACAGCTGTTTCTTGTTGAATGTTCACATGAAATCATGGAGCTCATTAGGAAATTTGGACCTGAATGCCATCAACAAGTTGATGACACTCTTAATTTATTTCTTTGTAACATTTCCAAATAATGATGCAACTCTCTTTAATGCCTGCTCACAGTCAGAAATAGGCTGGATTAGAATAATAAATCTTAATGGAATCTAGAAAGATGAGGGATGCTCTCTATGAAAGATCATATTTTCATTAAGGTGGAGGGAATTTTTTGGGACCTGTATCTCTCCCTGGATTCCTAAAATGAGGTAACAGCCATGATTGCCTTTTATCAACTTCAGATGAAAAGACAACTGAGTCCTTTTCTGGAAGGTGATAACCGTAGAAGTCCAATACATGTGCTGGTAAGCTCCAAGCTTAATTACATGTTGCAATCAGTGTGGGACTGTCTTGTCCAAAAACTTCAGCTAGCCAGCCAGATTGTTCTCAGGAAGATCATAAGCCCTTTTTCACCTAAACTTAAAGAAATGCTCTTGCTGCCAGTTTGTTTCCAAGTAAAATATAAGTTATAGATCAGTGGTTCTCAACCTTGGGGTCGCGACCCCATTTGGGGTCGCACGGCCATTTCGTGGGGGTCGCCGGACACCGTGGGCCGCCATTTTGTTTTTTATTTTGTTTTTTTATTTTTTTTTATTTTTTTTTATTTTTTTGGTGCGCGCGCGCCACGCATGCGCAGATCCGCCTGTCGCGCCGGAAAAAAAAATTTAAAAAAATTAAAAAAACAAACAAAACAAAATGGCGGCCACGACGGGCGGATCCACGCATGCACGGCGTGCACGATGGGCCGATCCGCGCATGCGCGGATCCGCCCGTCGCGGCCGCCATATTTTATTTTATTTTTCATTTTTTTTTCGGTGCACGCAGGCGCGCGCACGCGCACACGCCCAGGTCGGGGTCGCGGCGCGCATGGGCAGGGCAAGTGGGGTCTCAACCTGAGAAAGGTTGAGAACCACTGTTATAGATTGTTACCTTAAGGTCCAGGCTTTTTGACAGAACATCTCTTCTATGCATTGTAAAAGGAAGCCATGGTTGTTTATAATAACCAAAATTCAGGAAGAATTTGGTAGCATCTCTTAATACAAACAATTATAAGGCATAAGCTTCCATGAAAAGGAGATGGGGTGGAGACACACATCAGGGAAGGAGAGATTGCTTGTAGAAATTGCTTGTGTTCCCCTCCCCCCTCCACTTGCAGAATAGAGAGATTGGAAAGGACGGGATTACAAGAGAGTATGAAGGAAAACAATGGAGAATCCCTCAAACTATTTGTGTAGGGCATTCACCTCTACCAGTGCCATCACATTGCTTTTGATGTGTATTCCCCATTGTGTGCCTGCTTACTCTCTTGAAATCCCCAATGAGCATAAATACAAACATTAATTCCCTTCATGTTAATTATCCCAATAGTTGCCTGAACATTCCAAAGGGCAGGGAGTGTGAAGAAGAAAACAAAAGCTGAAAGTGTTGTTGGAAGATTTACCCTGGCAAAATTCCCATATTCTCATCCCCATTAGAAAAATATGCAGACACACTTTTTTCTCTGTAAAAGCCCTTTTTTTCTGAAATCCTGGGCATACCACCAAGAACAATTGGAAAACTCAGATAGCAAAGCCATCAAGAAGTACCTGCCCTGCCCCTGATGGGATTAAGCCCCAAAATAGAATCAGGACAAAGGGAACATCCCTGAGGAGAACTACCTGCCCTGCCCCTGACGGGATTAAGCCCCCCCAAAATAGAAACTGGACAAAGGAGATACCACTTAGGACAAAGAAAAGAACATCAAGCAACCACTAAAAACACAAAAGAAAGAGCCAGCTCAGCCACAGCCCCAGGGTAGAAAAAGCATATAAAAAGCCACACATGGGACCAGGGGGACACCTTGCAAGGCAGGAATGCTGAAGTCACTTCTCTGTCACTTTATTGCCTTCCTGTAATAAAGACCTGCTTTGCGGTAGCTGCTGTCCTCAAATTTCTTCATCCTCGGCTTTTCCCAGCTGGAAAACGAACTAGGAAATTCTTCTGACAGTGTGAAGCTTTAATCTTGTCAGTTTTGAGCTGGCTATCCCAGAGCCACAGCAGTGAGCATTCTAAAGAGCAAAGAAATGGGGGAAAGGAAAGCAAAGTCAGGGCCACATGATTTCCCACACACTGGCCACTTCTCTTAGTGACAGCGTTTCTGATCCTAATTGAAGTGGTAGCTAAATAAGGACTAGTTGTAATACAATTTGTTAGTTGTAAAATGTATAATTATCACTTTCTATATAAACCTCCAGACTTATTGGGATCATCAAAAGAGATTTGCTAGGAACCTGTGTGAAGATTACTGAAAATGTAGTTAAAGGTAACATCTTTCTGTTTGCACATGTGCCTTCTAGTCAGTCAGTGAGTGCCTGAATTAGTCCCCGCAATTTTCTTGACAAAGTTTTTCAGAAGTGGTTACCCTTGCCTCCTTCCGAGGGCTGAAAGAGAGTGACTGGCTGATGGTCACCAAGCTGGCTTTATAGCTAAGGTAGGACTAGAACTCACAGTCAGAGCCTTTAGAGCAGGGGTCTTCTTCAAACTTTGCCCTTTTATGACTTGTGGACTTCAACTCCCAGAATTCCTCAGCCAGCTTGTCATAAAAGGGCCTGGTTTGAAGACCCCTGCTTTAGATATATGCCAGAACATATGCACAAGCCCTAAATACAAACATAATTAAATGCTTAACTGCTGGAATACACAGCTCGGATGGATTATCAAATTTCAGATGTTTTGAAGTTGAGTACAGTGCAGGTTTTTATTAAAAATCAGAGTTATTGCACTTAATAGGGCTTCAAAAGTATGTTTAGGTGTGAAAAGATTTTAAAGTATACTGTACTAAGTAAATATACCATTCCTAAGGAAATTGCAGTTATATATACAAATTAAGACCTTTTTAAGATTCTGAAAGGGATGCATTTCTTTTTTTAAATGGGTAAGACAGGATGAATTGATTCCAAGCAAACTGGCCCCTTTTCTGATTTCTGCCATTTTTATCATTCATCAGTTAATTTCTCAGAAATGATCTATTAGGATTACAAGCAAATTTCATCGTTTATATCTGAGCCAAAGAACCAACATGCTTGCAGAACTGGTTGGGACAGGCATGACACAGTTTGCACGGGACATTTCATTGGTTTTGCTTACCACAAAACAAAACACGTGTCCATGTTGTTTTTGTACACTGAAATCCACAAAAACTACTGTCCAGAAACCCAATTCCTATTTTCTTAGGATTGTTTTCTCACAACTGGTTAGTGCCAAAAAAACACCCACTTCATGAACTATGATATTTTTCTCTTCCTGTCTTTAAAAACTCATCAACAGCTGTAAAGAAACTGAACTGCTTATATAGAACAGCCCATCTACTGCCAAGAAATATTCTCATTTTCACTGCATTGCAAAAGAGATCCATTTCCAACCCCACCCAAGCCAATTGCAATTCGGTTTTTCAAACCATGTTCCAGATTCATGAGCTGGCTTAAATAGGAAAAGGTAGTAATTGACAGGAGCCACAATAATGTTGACACTAGCATTCTACTGCCAGCTGGGCAATGGAAATGCAGCTTAATATATAATACCTATTCTAGTTCTCCTCCAATAGTAAATTGGTTTGAAATCTTTCAACACCATGCACCCACCTCATTTATGGCAAATGGAACACTGTAAAAGCTCTGTTGTAGCAACATACCGGTAAGTATCCATTTTCCTCAGCAGCAGCCAGTCTGATGGTCTGAAAGCATCTAACTTCTTATAGGCCTTGACCTGGTCCTAGGTATTATAACAGGGGTCTTCGAACTTGGCAATTTTAAGACTTGTGGACTTCAACTCCCAGAATTCCTCAGCCAGCCAAGGCTGGCTGAGGAATTCTGGGAGTTGAAGTCCACAAGTCTTAAAGTTGCCAAGTTTGAAGACCCCTGTATTATAATCAGTTCTCGTTCTTTTATGAATGCATCAAATATATCTTTAAGAACTGCTTGCCAATGATCAACCTTGCATTTTCACAATAAATTCCATTCATTTTCAGTAATTAAAAAGAACTACACTGTGTTGCATGGATTTATTGCCAGTCATCCAACAAAGATGGATGTCTTTGTTGGATGGTTCCAAGCTCCAGTATAAGGGGGAGGGAGATATTTCCTGTCTTCACATATTTATGGCTGTCTCTTCAGCAATCTTTGACATCACAGGGCTATGAAAGCATCCATATCCTACTAACTATAGAAAAGTTTTATTTTAAAAAAAACCTACCGGTATGTTCTATTTAGTCCTTCATTTTATAGCTATTCAGTTTTAGGATCTTGGACAATGAACTTGGCAAAAAGTAAAAACAACAAATTGCCTATTTAATGCACAGACAAACCACTTCTGAAAAATCTTGATAAGGAACTGCAGGGTCTTCTCCAGGCTGTCTCTGAGAATCAAACCCAATTGAACAGAAGGGAGGGGGGAAGTCTCATTTAATTTGGGCTCAGTTCCCAGTGACTTAACATCTTTGGAAATTCTCAGTCATCCAGGTTATGGTTGTCCCAAAGATGCTTTTCAAAATCACCTTTGGGATTTCCAGTGGCTTCATGACAGGGCCGTGTATTCTTCTTAGTATTTTGGAAGCGTGATATATCATACTTTCCAGGATTTTACTTCCATTATGAGGTTCCAATTGTTTTGGGGCTTTGGCACCTTTTTATACTCAAGGGACAGAATATAAATGACAGCACCTGGAGATATCTCTGTAGCACATCTTATCAGTGACTTTGTTATAACGTGAAATAGCTGACCCACTGCCAGGAATATTTTTAGGTAAAGTGATGTCCTTAAGCAGAGAATACCTGGGGATAGTCTTGTCAATAATTTAGAAACTCAGGCAGTTGACTCTTTGCTAAGAATGTTTTTTTTTTAAGTATTTTTGGTATGTATCTAACTGTTTCCCCTTCTTCCAGCAGGTATCAGGTATGGGAATCCATGCTGTCCTCTTTCTCTTGTTACCAATAAAAATACAGATAAAACGCTCCAAAGCTGGAATGATTTATAATGAATGATGCAATCTACAAGTTTGCTATACGAAAGAAATCTATAGTTTGCTAAACTACAAATGGCCTTAATTGGCTAACTAATTCTTACTATATAGAGAAAAGAATATACACTACTGTCTCCTGCCATGACACTATTTCCAGCTATCTGTGAGAGGTATTAGTCATATTACCATCTACAGTATATTCATCATCTCTAGTAGATACAGATAGCCTTAATGTCCGTTTATTTCAAAGCTACCCAAGTCAGCGGTATCATAACATCTGACATCATGTAGTAATATGTTCCAGCTTCTCATTTTTTAATGTGTGATTTCCTTATGCATTCTTCTTACGTGTTATTTTATAGATTTTTGTTATTCTCTTAATTCATATTATATTTCTCTTATCTACAATAGCATACCTAAAATTATTTTTTATGAATGTTGCTTCATATTCTACCGTAATGAGATATACAGCATATATACAGAATGCATAATTTTCTACTTTTACATTAAGGACTGTAGCTGGGGGCTACCAATGCTAAAGCAGTATAGTGTTTATCATCTTATAACCTAAGTACCTGTTAGCCCTCTGAGGTAATCCAAACAAGAAGCGCTATCATCACGATCTTTATTTTAAGGTTACGTTAACAAAATCTTGCAAAACTGAAAGCATTTCTCCCCTCCTCTCCTTTTACTGTCTGGAAAACTAGGGCGGGTTTTTTCTGAAATGCTTCCCATGCCATCTCTCCTTCTGTTAACCGAGTTACCTTTTATATGCTGGTTGTCCACTCTATGTGTTCTGTTTCAGGAAAAGAGGCATTGAGACGAAGCAATGAGTTCCAACAGTTCTACTTTATTGCAAACACCAACAGAACAGATTTTAAAAATGGTGCAGCCCCCTTTTATAGCCCCCTGCACAATACCTTGCTGGCCAATCGTTGCAAAGGATCTTTTCCTGCCATGCGTGTGCACCCAAGGCTGGGAGCAGCCTTTCTTGTCCCGGGCATCTACATGGTCTGCCCGGGCCAATCGCTGCAGCCTGTGCCTGCCAGCCCAGGACATAACACCCCTCCCCCTTTGGCTAAAATAATAAGGCACACTTATTATTTTAAATACTCCAACACTCCATTACATTGCTTATGTTGCATCTATATATACACAACACTACAGTCTTGCTACCGCCATGCTCCCCACTCCCCTTGAGCTGCATTACTTAACCCAGACTACTAGGCCTGCCCATGAACTGACAAGGACCATACATAGTCTTGTAAGTATTTGGGAGGACCTCTGGCCCGCCCTGATCTTCTCATGGCCGGTGTGCAGACCAAGACTTTGTTGCCCCAAAGACCCAGGGGACCCACCCAGCTGCTGACTGGCTGTTTCTGCAGCCATGTCCACAGCACTGAGGGGAGAGTCAGGCAAGTCCTGAATAGACAGGATGCGGTTGGCAGGTGCTGGATCTGCCTCTATCTGCTGTAATAGCAACCTGCTGAGACCATCTGCATGACCCATTTCTTTGCCTGGCTTGTGAACCAGTGTATGGTCATATGCAGACAGGAAGATAGACTACCTCATCATTCGTGGGGATATTATGTGTGGGGTTTGTTTGTTCATTGTGAACAACCCCAGCAGTGGCTTATGGTCTGTAAAGACCGTGAAGTGGCGGCCATATACGAAGTCATGGAACTTCTTTATGCCAACCGCAATGGCTAAGGCTTCCCTATGTATCTGTGCATAAATGCGTTCAGCTGATGGCAGGGTTCTAGTGTAGTATGCTATTGGGACTTACATTCCATCAGCCTTCAAGTGACTTAACACAGTCCCAATCCCATAAGGGGACGCATCACAGGCGATGCACACTGGCAAGTTCTCATTGAAGTGCGCGAGGACCGCATTTGAAGAGAGCAAGGCCTTGACCTCTTTGAAACTCTTTTCATGTGCTTGTGTCCACTGCCAAGGGGCCTGTTTGTCCAAGAGCCGGTGTAACAGCTCAGCCACTGCAGCCTTGTGAAGAAGGAATGAGTGGTAAAAATTTAGTAGTCCCAGAAAGGCCTGAAGTTCACCCTTGGATTTGGGACTTGGGGCCTGCTGAATTGCTTGCAGCTTGAATTCAGCAGGGTGGATGCCCTGAGCATCAATGCGGAATCCTAGAAACTCCGTGGAGGTAACCCCAATCTTGCACTTATCTTGCTTAAGCTTCAGCCCCGCTTGGCGGAAATGTAGCAAAATGGCTCTCAGACTTTCGGCTAAATTGTCAGCTGAGTCCCCAGAGATGAGGACATCGTCAAAGTACGGGCAAACATCAGAGATATTTCGGAGCGTTTGCTCCATTACACTCTGGAAGATGCCAGAGGCCACGTTTACTCCAAATTGCAATCTTTTTACCTTGAATGCCCCCCTGTGAGTCACTATAGTTTGGGCCTCGGCCGTTTCCTCATCAACTAGCAATTGTTGATAGGCCTGAGCCAGGTCAAGCTTAGCAAAGATCTGCCCCCCCCTTGAGGGAGGCTAGAATGTGACTGACCACTGGTACTGGGTACGAATGCTGCTGCAGCGCTTTGTTAAGCGTGCACTTGTAGTCCGCACAGATTCAGACTTCACCATTGGCCTTCAATGGCATAATTATGGGCGTTTTCCATGGACTACTGTCCACAGGCTCTAAGATACCCTGCTGAATCAATTTATCCAGCTCTGCATCTATTTTACCCTTTAAGGCAAAGGGCACCCTGCGTGGTTTGATTCTAATGGGGGCTATGGCTGGGTCTAGCCTCAGAGAAATAGGAGGGCCTTTGTAGGAGCCAAGTTCTGGACTAAACACATCTGCAAACTCCTTGCAGACCCCAGCGAGGCCTGTTGTTTGCACGCTGTGTATTCCAGTCACCTGAATTCCCAGGGCCTCAAACCAGTCGAGTCCAATGAGACTCCTACAGTCTCCCCCAACCACAACTACATCCAGTAGCCCATCAAAATTCCTACGCTGCACCTTGAGTGTGGCCTCCCCCCTCATGTTGACTCTGGAATTTTGGAAATCTGTGAGGATGAGGTTTGACGGCCTGAGTTTCACCCGTAGGCTGCTTCTGCTGCAGACTTTGTTAAAGGTGTCTAGGGAGATGATCAATAGAGTGGACCCAGTGTCCAGCTCCATCGACAAGGGGACCCCTTGCAACTTCACATCAATGTGAAGCTTCTTTCTAAGTGGCTGTGGACCCCCATTCTAAAAACGCTCCTACGTGATGCGTAGAAACCCACCCTGTTCTGGCTGGGGACCCTGGTACCTTTCTGAGGCAATTCTTCTGGGTAACGTTCCTTCTGACAACCCAAACAGATGGAGGCAATGTGGCCTTGCCTCCCAAAGGCCCTGCAGATGGCAGAGCGAAAACAGCAGTCTGCGCGGCGATGGCAGCCTCCACACCTGATTCACCGAGGGGATGATGCTGGCTGGGCCTTCCCTCCGTGAGGCCTTCTCTCTGGAGTCTGATGCAGCCGGTCCACTTCCAATTCTGGATCCTGTTCGGATTCTTTGTGAGCAACCTCTTGATGGACAGTGGCTGGCACTTGAGGGGGCTTGGTGAGCCGCAAGGCCTTTACAGCTCTGCCTGCTGCTGCTTCGGCTGAAACTTCCCTCCGGGCATCATGGAACGTGAGGCCTTCCTTCGCAAAGAGCTTCTGCTGCAACTCCCAGCTTCGCAGGCCACAGGCCAGCCAATCTCTAAGTCTCTCCTCCAAGTCTTTGAATTCGCAGAGCCTAGCTGCTTGTTGCAAGGCCGCAACAAACTCTGCTGCAGACTCACCAGGCCTCTGGTCCCTATGCTCGAACGCGTGTCACCAGTCAATCACTGAGAGCTTGGGTTCAAAATGCTCTCAAAGCATCCTCTTCAAGTCTTTGTAGGTGATTGATTCCAGTGATGCTGGGGCGACCAGATTCTCCGCAATCTCGAAGGTCTCTTGCCCACACACACACAGCAGCATGGCAGCTTTGAGGTCATCTTCACAAATTTGATTCACCCGGAGGTAGTTCTCCACCCGGGCCACGTATGAGCTCCAGCGTTCTGGGTGAGCTGTGTCAAATTCTGAAAGCCGGCCTATCTTTGCCATCGTTTCAGCCCAGGAACTTCGTCCACGTCTCCTGCTGCAAGGATTGAGAAGGGGGCCCCCTTTTCTGAGCTCACCTCCAGCGTCTCAATGCTGGCAGGCTGAGTCAATCTCCAGGAGCCACACTTCTCCAAACTGCAAGCCCCCCTGTGGTGAATCAGCTTGGCTTCTTAATCTGTTTGCCTTGCAGGAATCCCACCTTCGTCGCCAATGTTCTGTTTCAGGAAAAGAGGCATTGAGATGAAGCAACGAGTTCCAACAGTTCTCCTTTATTGCAAACACCAACAGAACAGATTTTAAAAATGGTGCGGCCCCCTTTTATAGCCACCCCTGGACAATACCTTGCTGGCCAATCATTGCAAAGGGTCTTTTCCTGCCGTGCATATGCACGCAAGGCTGAGAGCAGCCTTTCTTGTCCCGGGCATCCACATGGTTTGCCAGGGCCAATCGCTGCAGCCTATGCCTGCCGGCCCAGGACATAACACCATGCCTTTTTTCTCCTGTCACCCATTATCATTCCCACATACCATTATATCACTTTTCTTCTTATTATTCCAAATAATCAGAAATAAAATAACTGACCGTTTTTATTCCTGTATCAACAGGTAGCCTATAGTACATATGTGTTTGAGAGTGTTTCAGGAAGCCCTACCCATTTTCCCATCTAGCCCAAATAACAGGCTGGCTAGTAGGTCCCAAATTACTCCCTATTGATGGCAGAGGAAAATCAGGAGGACCTTGGCTCTTTTATGACTCGTGGACTTCAACTCCCAGAATTCCTGAGCCAGCCATGTTGAGGGAAAAGGGAAAGGTTTCCAAGCTGAGTCATGCTGGGTCAGGAATTCTGGGAGTTGAAGTCCATGAGTCATAAAAGAGTCAAGGTTGCCTACCCCTGGTCTAGAGCATGTAAACTGATTAAAAATTCCTAGGGGGGAGGGAAGTAAATCACATTGCTCCATATTTCTTTCTTCCAGGCAATCACCAGAAAGAAAAACATGTTATATAGATAACACTGGGTGTTATCTGTAATGATTTGTTCCTCAGGTTCACAGAAGCTATTGGCTACCTGTTGATAGACAAAAATCCATTATATAGTGAATACATAGAATAGTATGATGGGTTATAGTTCACAACAGAAATCTTTGGCTCCCTTGTCCATTTTTTAAAAAATAACACATACATCCAGATAAAGGATAATATGTTTTTTTAGCAATTACAGACCTTTAAGATTGCAGAGAGATAGTATTAGTATCTCTGGACAAAAAAAAATAATCTTTCTTGAGTCTTAATTTCTCCTTCCCAGCATTGTGTGAGTTTCCAAAAAGAAATGATATCATCGAAAAATGAGAGCATATTTATAGCTTTCCTAAAACATTGCTTCACTGTTAATACTAATGAACTGTCTCATAAACTTGGTCCACAATCTTAATTTCTAAAAATATTGTCATTTTGGTATTATTAACTCTCTTATAAATTTGGGGGATGTCATTCCACTTTCTTAAAACGTTATCTAATCTCCACATTAAAAAAGAATAAGAAATGTTTCTTGTTAATTAATCTTGAATTGTCTTAACCTACATTTTATGTTTCCCAGTTTATAATCTCTAAATCGAAACATCGTTTCCTACACCCCCTGCCCAAAAAACAATAAAATGATTTTGTAAACTGACATGAAAGTTGGAGAGACATATTTAAAGAAACAATGGAGATTTGTTCAAGTGTTCCCCAAATTCTAGATCCTAATACCTTGACTACACATCTTTATGTACATATTTACAAATCTTGCAACACTGAAGTACAATATTAAGGGCAGCGCAATGGTAAATAGAATGTGAAGAATGTGTGTATATAATGTATGCCCTCATTTGTGGTTTTTACTTGTGTGTAGTGTGCACTGTGGACAGCACTTAATTTCGTTGTGAGTTGCATAATGACAATAAAGATATTCTATTCTATTCTATTCTATTCTATGTCTTCAGTAGATATGTGCTCTTATTGCAGTTAAACAAATACATCTGAATTCCTCTCAAGCATTCTGAACAGTCATCAACTAAAACAAAAATGGCTATGGAAAGAGAACAATCCTTCTCAATCCTCCTGTGTGATGATTTAGGCACTTCTTGGATCATTTCCAATGAACACACATGGCTGACTGAATAGAATCTCCCATTCCATCTTCCTAGAACTGCTGCCAAAGACAGGACCACAACATGTGACATGTAAAGAAAATCTGAGAGAATTGGGTCTAATTATTTTACTAGCATAACATAGAATAGAATTAGCAAAAAGGGGGGGGGGTCTCTTTGGAACAATCTGTGCTTCATTTGACCCTGGGAGTTCATGTTACAAATAGGCTCGGTCTGCATTATATCCCATTTCTGCTGGAGAAGTTAATCTGCTCTATACAGGTAGTTCTCGACTTACGGACACAGTTGAGCCCAGAATTTATGTTGCAAAGTGAGAAATTTGTTAAGTGAGTTTTGCCCCATTTTACGACTTTTCTGGCCACTTTTCTTGTTTAATTGAGTCACTGCAGTTGTTAAGCTAGTAACACGGTTGTAAAGTGAATCTGGCTTCCCCATTGACTTTGCTTGTCAGAAGGTTGCAAAAGGGGATCATGTGACTTTGGGACACTGCAACCGTCATAGATATGAACCAGTTGTCAAGCATCTGAATGTAAATCATGTGACCATGAGGATGGGACAACAGTCATAAGTGTGAAAAATGGTCATAAGTCACTTTTTTGTTGCCGTTGTAACTTCGAATGGTCACTGAACAAACTGTTGTAAGTTGAGGACTACCTGTATACACCTCTATATAATATTTATTCCCAAGCATGTTAGCACTTTTATGTTTATGTTTTAATATGGTATTTTACTGTGGAGGGCTGGGTTGTGCATCTCTGGGGAGTTGGGGACCCCTGTTTTACAATTCTCATATTTTCTTCCCAAGACAAATATATATAAGGTAGATTTTGTGTATACAGAAATTAGGTCTGCAGAAGTGTAATAATTAAATCCATTATTTTCTTCCATCTACTACAGTTATTACAGGTGCTGCTCCCACTAATATCATGGAGTTCTGTATTCCCAGAATTCACTCAAGATCCTACAGGTAAGGATTTGGAGCATATAAACCAGCGGTTCTCAACCTGTGGGTCGCGACCCCATTTGGGGTCAAACAGCCATTCACGGGGGTCGCCAAACACCGCAGTCCGCCATTATTTCCCCCCTTTTCCCCTCGGCCGGCGCAGGGGGCAGCACCGCGCCTGCGCGGGGTAGCACCGCGCATGCACGATGCGTACCCGCCGCGCCATGCTGCGCAAGCGCAATGCGGGCTGTCACGCCGCGCATGCACGATTCGGGCCATCGCGTGCGCGCCGCGCATGCGCGATTCAGGCCGTCGCGCCACGCATGCGCAATTCGGGCCGTCGCACCGCACATGCGCAATATGGGCCATCGCGCATGCGCTGCGCATGTGCGATGCAGGTTGTCGCGACGCGCATGCGCAATGCGGGCCATCACGCCACGCATGCGCGGTGCAGGTTGGGGTCGTGCCACGCATGCGCAGCGCAAGTCGGCGTCTCGGCCTGAAAAAGGTTGAGAACCGCTGCTATAAACATTCTGTCTACTCAAGGCAGACATAATTGTAAACTATAACCAAGATCACTCAAGACATTTTGTCATCTGAGGCAAAAGTTGAGATAACAGTAACAGGACATCCTTGGTAACAGGACATCCTTCTCTGCTGACCTAAGAACAGCAGTTTAGGACTGGGGTGAAAGGCAGAAGCCATAGCGCCCAGCTCTGTTCACTCTGCCTCACAATAGGTTTGCTCCGAATGGAGCCCCAGGAGAGCTTCTGTGCTTGAAATATTAAGAGGTAGAATTCACTGGAAGTATGAAGAGTATTGATCCTTCTTCCAGATTCAGATGTAGTCATCTTCATAAATATTTGGGCAATCCTTCAATTATTAATCCATGGGAACATTAAGATCCCAGTTTGAATGATTTCAGTCTTCTCTGTCTGAACATAATTGTGTGACTTGTGCATTGCAATGAAAATTTAAACAATAGAATTATCCTTGCTGTCAAACTTGCAACAAACCTGACTGAAGCCATCTTGTTAGTTTTCAGTTGCCACAGGATTGAGAGGGGGGGAGGAATGGGATCTATTTTATGCTAGCCTAAACAATTCTCTGTCCCGTGGGAACCAAGGTCATTTCTGTTCCCTCCAGACAGTGTCGCCTGGTGGGGCCTAGGGGAAGAGCCTTCTCTGTTGCGGCCCCAGCCCTCTGGAACCAACTTCCCCCGGAGATCCGTGTCGCCCCCACCCTCTCCGCCTTTCGTAAATTACTCAAAACACACCTCTGCCGGCAGGCCTGGGGTAGTTAACATCTTGCCCCAAGCCAGTGTATGTCTGTGTGTATGCTGAATGATTGGGGTTTTTTTGTTTTTTTTTTTAAATTAAGAGGTTTTATATTTACATGTATTTTTATATGTTGATTTCTACTGTGTTGTGAGCTGCCCTGAGTTCTCCAGAATAGGGCGGCATAGAAATCGAATTAATAATAATAATTATTATTATTATTATTATTGTTGTTGTTGTTGTTGTTGTTGTTGTTATTATTATTATTATTATTATTATTATTGTTGTTGTTATTATTATTGGGGGTTGAGCCTAATGTCAAAAAACCCACCAATCTGTTCTATTCGGAAATGTAGTTGATTGCATACCTTTGGGGATGGGAATTTTAACTTTGTAATACTGTTGTTTTGGGAGGGAACTTTAGTCTTGGTTTCACTTTTGACCATGCAAATATTTTGTAACCAATAAACATGTTCTTAGAGGAAAACTCAAGCCTCAGAGTTCTGCTTTGATTGGTCTCATCTATCAAAACCATGACACTTGCTTTGGATGGCTACTGAAAGAACCATGATTCTTTAAAAGGGTAATGTTTAAAATGCCTCAGTGATATTATGATACAAAACATTCTTACCTAAAACAGCTGAATTAATGGTCCACAAACTGTGTGTGTGTGTTTGTGTGTGTGTGACAAGTCCCTACAGTTTTCTTGGCAATTTTTTACAGAAATGGCTTGCCATTACCTGCTTCCTAGAGCTGAAAGAGAGTGACTAGCCCAAGATCACGCAGCCAGCTTTGTCCCTAAGGCAGGACTGGAACTCATTGTCTCCCAGTTTCTAGCCAGAAGCCTTTTCCATTATACCACACTGGCTCCTTCAGCGTTCTTAGGTACTGTAAGTGAAAATCAAACTCAAGATGGAGTGGGTGCAAATGGCCTAGAATCAATGACCTACTTGTTTCAGTTCTGTGTCCTGCTTATGTACCGAATCATCCTGTTTGTCCATTGGTGCTCTAGACCAGTCTTTCTTGCTTTGCATTTGGACATTCTGGAATCAATTATATTCCTATGCATAGCAAGTCTCTCTCTAAAATAAGAGGGACTTTCTAAGACTTCCTTAAAAAGTCTTACATTTGCTCTTATATTCATTAAATCCAGTTCTGAATAGAGAGAGGTTAAGGAAATCAGTGTTGCACAGAGAGACCAAAATGATGAAGCAGTAGCAATGGCCCCTTGCCATTGTCATCACACATCAGTTCTGTCCCTGAAAGCTCTTCCACTATGTATAAAATTATTCACATCAATAGGAAAAGTAACACACATGGCGAGTTTCCGAATGCACAAAGGTAGTGGCCTTGTTGGCCTTCAGATATGTGTCAAACAAAAAATAGTAGCTGAAGGAAACATAAAGCTTTCTTTCAGAATCCCAAGCAGATATTCAGAAGAAAATGAACAAAAGGCAGTGTTTGGCAGCAGAAAATAAGTCATTTAGTTGGTGAACAGCTCACAAAAACAATGTTTTTGGCAGGATATGAATGTGCCTGGCTTATGTTAGAGCTCTTAGACAAATATGTGGCCATGACAATGATAAGAAATTATTTTTTAAAAATCACAGATTCCAACCAATGAGCCAGTTTCTCCATGTACTTGCACAAATTGGTACATTAAAAGTTTTGTTTAAAATATTTTGCTTCATTCTAAAGTTTTAGACATTCATCTATAATAATATCAAAGCTAAGGGAAAAGGAACCAATGATGGAGATTCTTAATCAAATATTAAAGTCCCTAATCCAACTGTTAATCATATCTTTCCTATTGCTCTGCGTCCGTAAATAGTAGTCGGAATTATTTTTTATTTATTATACAACATCTTCTTAAGCTTATTCAATATACACCTGTATCCTCTATGCCAGTGGTTCTCAACCTTCTTAATGCCGCGACCCTTTAATACAGTTCCTCATGTTGTGGTGACCCCCAAACCCCCATCCAGCTGGCCGGGGAGGGGGACAGGAAGGCCGCTCCACCGGCTCCACCCAGCCTGGTTGGAGAAGCGCCATTTCTCTCCCTCTTTCTCTCTCTCTTTCCTCTCTCTCTTTCTCTCTTTCCTCTCTTTCTCTTTCCTCTCTCTCTTCTCTCTCTTTCCTCTTTCTCTTTCTCTCTCTTTTCTCCCTCTTTCTCTTTCTCTCTTTCCTCTTTTCCTGTTTCTCTCTTTCCTCTTTCTCTCTTTCCTCTCTTTTTCTTTCCTCTTTCCTCTCTCTTCTCTTTCTCTCTTTCCTCTCTCTCTTCTCTATCCCTCTTTCATCTCTCTTTCCCTCTTTCCTTTTTCTTTCCTCTTCCCATTTCTCTCTTTTTTCTCTCTCTTTCTTTCTCTTCCACTTTTCCTGTTTCTCTCTTTCTCTCTTTCCTCTCTTTCTCTTTCTCTTTCCTCTCTCTCTCTTCTCTTTCTCTCTCTATCCCTCTTTCCTTTCTTTCCCTCTTTCCTCTCCGTTTCTCTTTCCTCTTTCTCTCTCTCTTTCTGTTTCCTCCCTTTCTCTTTCTCTCTTTCCTCTCTCTCTTTCCTCTCTCTTTTCCTCTGTTTCTCTCTCTTTCCTCGCTCTCTTATGGCAGCATCGTT
Organism: Bothrops alternatus; assembly: GCA_034064705.1. Taxonomy (NCBI): domain Eukaryota; kingdom Metazoa; phylum Chordata; class Lepidosauria; order Squamata; family Viperidae; genus Bothrops; species Bothrops alternatus. The sequence continues at coordinate 10,057,488 of JARGCV010000023.1, forward strand.
GGGGGTCCCCGCTGCCCCCAGCCTGGCATCCACTGCGTCCTCAGCTGAACGGGCGGGGAGAGGGAGCAGGATGGGAGGCAGCGGCTCCAGCGGTGACTGTTGCATCATCAGGGGTTCCCGCCACCCCCGGCCTGGCTGCCACCCCACCAAGCCCTCTGCCAGCCCAACTGCTCTCCTCCCAGGCACCCCTTTTGCCCCACCACCCACCCGAGCTGCCTTGGGGGCAGCAGGAGGAAGGAGAGAAGGGCGAGAAAACCGCTGCCGCCGCCCCAACTGGAACTCCACGCTACCCGGCCTCGCCCTCTGCCCATCCGATGGAGCCGTGGTGGGGGCTGGTGCCGCACAGCCTGCCAGCCCCTCTGCCAGTCTGGCTGCCCCCCAGGCACCCCTTTGGCACCAGCGCTCGCCTGAGCCACCTTGGGGGCAGTAGGAGGAAGAAGGGGAGGAGGAAGAGGAAGGCAAGGAAGCCGCCGCCAGTGCTGGGCTCCAGGAGGCGGCTCTCCTCTCCTACCTTTGCTGAATCTCCTTCTTCCTTTCTGGCAGCCTGGACTCCAGTGCGCCTTCCTGGCCAGCGGGTCCAATGGTCGGGCTGGCTGGGGATCACAGGGGCTGGTCTCCCTTGGGCCGTGGCTTGCAGGAGGGCTGGTCTGCTCAGCGGAGCCTCCAGTGGGCCGCTCTCAGCAGGGATCCCGGGGCTTCCCCGGGCGGTTTCAAGTCCATGAGGCCCTGGCCACGCTTCTCCCAGGGAGTGGGGCACCCGGGCGCAGGGCCAATCAGGAGCCCTGCAGGAGGTAAGTCCACCTGAGAGAGAGAGAGAAGGGAAGCGAAAGTGTCTCTCTCACTCTCTGCAAATGGCGGAGGAGGCCGTGCGGAGACGGATGCGGAGTGATGTCTCGGTTCCTAAGACCATCGGAAATATGTGTTTTCTGATGGTCTTAGGTGACCCCTGTGAAAGGGTCAATCGACCCACAAAAGGGTCACGACCCACAGGTTGAGAACCGCTGCTCTATGCTTTGCAACTATATCAATTTACCAAGGCTATGCACCTTTCAAAAATGATTTGAACAACTGATTCAGACCCTGTGCAAGAACAGCACCTCTCAGCTATTCATTAAAGTAGGCAGATTTTTTTTTCTAGGCTTCTGCAAGGGTTTTAAAATGGTGCTTTAAGGACTTGACTCATTAAAGTGAATGCCACCCCACTAAGCCAACTCCGCCCTCCTTATTTGAAAAGCACCAGTAAGGATTCCATTACAATTCTATCCCTTAACAGTTCCAGGTTTTACCCTTTTGTAATTACATAGAGGATAGATAAATAAATAGATAAATAGATACGTATGAGAAGGAAAGGCTTTGATATGTAGATCTCAAAGTTTTAATGCTGACCTAAAGTTTGCAAACTAGTCTGCTTTGCTGTATTGGCATTCACTAATAATGGCCTCTGAGACTGGATTAGAAATTGAGTCCTATTTTCTAAAGTGTCTACCTCATAGTGGATATGTTTACTTTTTGACTGCCCAGCCATTAAGCTAAATATTACACTAAATCCATTGTTTGCAAACCTCTTAAAATTCTGGTTAATTTGAAATTGCAGCCAAGAGCCAAGAATTACTGCACTAGTTAAGAATTTTATTTTTATTAACACTTTATCTCCACACCCTATCTCAACAAAATTCATACATACACAACCTGGAGTGAATCATGACAAAAGAGTAAACAGTTTGAAATGTTTTCATCCTCACCATGGTCTTCTTCCAGTTTTTGCCTTCACATTGTTGCTATGTTCTTATTTATTTACAACTCCCTCTACTCAAATTTAAGCAGCTTACAAAAGAATTCGAATAAATAACTATGCTATATATAAACAATAACATTTCATAAAAATAACAATAGTAATAACTATGATGAATCATCAACAATGCCCACACACATCCTAGGTACACCTTCCTAAACCACCAGGTTTTCATGAAAATTCTGAATATTAATAATGAGAATGGTAGTCTTTTTTGTACGGGCAGTGATAGGAAAGGAGCTTCAGCAGAGATTAAAAAATAGATTAATCCAAATTCTGCTCCATGGCTGGACAGCAAGATGGTAGAGTATTGGCTGGCTCATGCAGAGAGGTCCTTTATCCAAAGTTGACTCAGTTTTTTCATACTTCAGCATGAACAAAAGCCCCAGGGAGGCAGTTTTCATTGACATACTGCATTCATCAGCCCAAGCATGCTGAAAATCCATCTTGCAACTGCTTTTCTTAAGTTGTCCAGTTCAACAACACTTTTTGGAACAAGACGTGAGATTCTCGTTGGCCAAGTCTAGTTGCTTTTTCAGTTAGCTGTAGTTGAGATCATGTCTCAGTTATAGCTTGCAGGCAGGGTGGGGAGAAAAAAGAGACAAGAGAAAGAGAGGTTCTATTTCGTTATGAATTCTATCATTTCCTTTTCAAGTATTGTATTGCTAAACTGTACAAACACAGTTCTTGCAAGCGGTTGTCAGGATAAATGGATGGAGATCCCCAAATTCTAATCCTTTGTACTTGTCTTTTGAATAGCCTATTAATCTCTTTTTCAATGCTTTAAGTTCACTACTATGACTTTTATACTTTTCATACTTTGACATGTTTTTTTTACTACTTACTAAGATTAGATAAATATAAACACAGATCATAAGAGAAATTGCTAATTGGTTTAACTGTACCTTACACACATAAATAACACATCTATAAAGCTGAGGGTCTACCTAGAAAAGACAGTTGCATGATTTTCTTATCACAAAGTCAGGAGAAAACAAAAGTCATCCAGCAGCCCCATTAATCAGTCTTTTAATTCTGTTAAAAATCCAGACAACTGAGATAGATAGAAATTCTAGAGAATTATATAACCTTTGAGACAAATCTGTGAGACCAGCTCTACTGGACTACATGTGAATAGGTTTCTGCTCACAGCCAAAATGATATCTCTGAATAACTCACCGGTAAGGCACTGTTTGTCTTAACATCCTGTGTACTTAACTGCACAATAAGCTGGTGCTTATTTCAGAGCTACAATTGGCAAAATTACTCTACTCCTACGTTAATAGTTCTCCTGGGTTTGGGCATTTAGTGGCATTATAATCACAGGATACCATGATGGGAAACATTCTTTTAGAAAGTGGCAGCTGGGTTCAGTCAACACAGTGACTCATTTTGACAGGCAAGATTGAGCGCTACTAAACCATATAAAACTAAAACACAATTGGCTAGTTTGTGGTTCAAAAGGTTGTGTAAACCTAGCCATGTGGCATACTGTCTCCAGAGCCCATTTATGGAGAAGACATCCCTTGCACTTTTTGTGAAGAAGTTTATAAAAATAAAGACAAAATAATCAGGTTGTACTTAATCTGGGTGTGTATATTACACTAAGACATATGCTTTGCTTTTGACTTAGTATAATATACAAACTCACATTATGACTTGGCGTAAAGTGGATCCATATTTTGTAATGTGTTCAGCTAATTCTCCGAATTTAGCAATATCTCTGTACCTCTTGTAGCACTCATAAAAAGAAACAGTCAATATCCATTATTTTGGAGAAAAGTAAAATATATTTGGCATATTTGACAGAATGTCAGGGGACTGGGCACCTGCCATACTTAGAATGCTGTTATAACCATTGGCCACCCATCAAGGCATGGGTATCTATTGAGGGATAGGTAGTATCCTGGTTACTTTTGTTTGAGAATGAAAGTGAAATGGTCTATATAATGAAACAATACACCTAATACAGTATCTCAGGTGTCTCAAGTGTGGATTAAGAAGCAGAGTACTGACATATGGCAGGTGCCAGGGTCTTGACTAGAAATGATTGATTAAAATAAGGCCTTACATCAAAGAGTTTGCTTCAGGAAGTCATAGATACTCTGGATTATTTATGGCATAGATTTGGAAATATATGTAGGATCCAATCTGGGTCAGTCACTGGGACCAGAGATTTTGTCTTCCGAGCTTTTGGACTTGTGCTGGAGCCCATTCTCAGGGAACTTCTCTGTGTGCTTTGGGCTGTTCTGTGTGGCATTATATGATGCCTGTTGCATGTAGCTTTTTAGATGTAGATTGAGGAGTTGATGCTAGCTATTAAGTCATTGTTGTTGTTTCCTTGTGCTGCCAAGCCCTTGCCTCCTAAGTATTTAATAAGTTGGGGTAAATCAGCATTCCTGTTGATTGACAAAGGGCCAGTTTCCCAGGCTTCAATCACTTCCCTGGCTGTTTTTGTGCCTGTTTGTCCAACAATCTTCAAAACGGAATGTGTGTCCTTGTTTATTGCAATGTGAAGCTACCAATGAGTTTGGGTCTCCACATCTGACCACTCACTTGTGTCCTTGCAATCTGGTGGGTTAGCTTTCTCCCTGTCTGTTCTACATAGTCATAGGTGCAATCCATGCAAGGAATCCAGTAGGTTACATTGGAAGTATCTCCCACCACCAAGAGATCTTTACATAGTTTGTCCTCATATGGTAGCCTTTGGGCAGTGTGTGATGACTTATGGTTTCATCAGATATGGGCTGGGAGTGAGACGATGGCAACATTAGAAGGACACAACAGAAATACAGAAACACAGGCATCAGTTCCTAACTACGATGATGCCAAAATAACTAAATTAATATCTTGGTATATTGAAGCAAACTTGACCTTTTTATATATTTATTTATTTATTTATTTATTTATTTATTTATTTATTTATTTATTTATTTGTTCGATTTCTATGCCGCCCTATTCCGGAGAACTCAGGGCGGCTCACAACACAGTAGAAATCAACATAAAAATACATATAAATATAAAACCTCTTAATTTTTTTTTTTTAAAAAACCCAATCATTCAGCATACACACAGACATACACTGGCTTGGGGCAAGATGTTAACTACCCCAGGCCTGCCGGCAGAGGTGTGTTTTGAGTAATTTACGAAAGGCGGAGAGGGTGGGGGCGACACGGATCTCCGTGGGAAGTTGGTTCCAGAGGGCTGGGGCCGCAACAGAGAAGGCTCTTCCCCTAGGCCCTGCCAGGCGACACTGTCTGGCTGACGGGACCTGGAGAAGGCCGACTCTGTGGGCCCTAACTGGCCGCTGGGATTCATGGGGCAGCAGACGGTCCCGTAAGTAACCTGGTCCGATGCCATGTAGGGCTTTATAGGTGATAATGATCACAATACAGATTAATAAGGAGTAACATTTGCTTTGTAACATTACAATAAGAATTTTGTCACTTACTTCTGGTGGACATCCCCAAGTATAGAGATGGTTGTGATATTTACACAGCACAATTAACCGCAAATAGGAAAATCTGCAGTCATCTACATGAAGAATAATTTTGTTACCAATAAAAGATAAAATGTATTAGAGAAAAGTTTGTATAAATATGCATCAATTCATGACAATTATCTATAAAAATATATTAAACTGTGGAAAATTATTTTTTAAAATGTGTACCTGATCACAATTCCAGATTAAATTGCCGGCAGACAAAGATACATATTATTGTTAGTGCAATTTTAAAAAGAGCAGTATCAGGTTTACTATTCCAAATTTGATATATTCATAAAAAGAAAAAGGGAGAAAACTGAAATCAAACTGAATTATTCCAACTTTAGAAATGTTGGCATTTCAGTTCTCAGAAGTCCTTATTAGAATGGCCTTTTGATAGGACATTCTGAAAGTTGTAATCCCAGCACATCTCAAAAGTACCAGAGACTGAGACAGGTGTTTTTTAACCAATTTCTTATTCTATTTTGATCTGCTTGGAAGGAAGACAGCTAGGCCTAGACAGGGCTTTTTTTCTCATAGAACGCCCAGAATGGAGTTCCAGCACCTTTTTTGGATGGAACCTTGTAGGGTAGGCAAGGCGGGTTGTATGACGTGTGTGAGTTCCAGCACCTTTTTTGGGGGGGCGGTAAAAAATTCTTTTATTGAAACAATCAACATCAAACATAAGATCATATTAGAAAGCAATCATCATATAACCTGCAATACAACATTAAGGATTAGTCTTTGTGAGCGTCTGGTTTAATAAACATTCCTCTTATATATGTTCTAACTGCTGTTTCTAGTCTATCACATATTGTTCATTCGAGCTTCAGAAGTGAATTCGTCTCAGTAGTATTGCAATCCTTTATGATCCCTAGCAAAAGATCCTGAGGTAGAAATTCAGTATCCTGAGGTAGAAATTCAGTACGCTTTTCCAATATTAAAGCAATCAACATTAAACCTGGGCTCATATTAGTAAGCTGTCCTCATAAGACCTGAAAATACAGCTCTTGTATATGGTCTATCTACTACCGTATATCTAGTCTATCACATATTGTTCATTCGCGCTTCAGAATTAACTTCGTCTCAGTAATAGTGCAATCTTTTATAATCCCTAACAAAAGATCCTGAGGTAGAAATTCAATAACCTGAGTTAGAAATTCAATCTGCTTTTTCAATATTAAAGCAAACAACATTTTATAAAAAAAAAAAAGCACTGGGCCTAGATATGGCTAGATATTTGCCCAAAGAAAGTTGAAACCCAGGTGAACATGCACACATTCAACTGTACCTTTCTTTCTCTCTCTTTATCATGGATATCATCATTTTTTAATTCATTAACTATCCTTGTTTTTCCATTTTTGCCTTTTAAGTCCAGTTCCAACATATATCATTTTATTGGAGCAACTTCCCAAACGCGTATATATTTCAGGAGTAACATTACAATTAGCTACTTTACTTTGTTTGAAAAACCAAATGGTCTTCTGCATTGTTCATGGAATCTCTTACCTTTCCTTTAAAAAATAATATTAATAAAACTATCCCCTTTCCCTAAAGTAATACCCCATTGTTTTGTGCCTGTTTTGAAATTATATGCATATTCCTTAAAGGCTGTGTTGCAAGACAATAGATCAAAATATAGTTGTCTCTCACTATGACCCATGAAGCTTCAGCATGGCTCTCCCCTTTCCATTAGAAGAAGATTGTGTGGGATTTGTCTAGCAAAAATAAATTGAACTAAGAAAAACAAATCTGGTCTTTTAAATCATCTGCAAAGGTCCTAGATCATTTGGCTGTCATCATCTTTTGAGAACCACATATTGTCAGGATGTTTATTTACCGTTCACAGATGTTTGCCCAAAATCCTTAAAGAAAACATCTGTCTAGAAAATTGTCCTGTACATATGCACTGCATCCATTTATCTGCCTAAGAAGTCCCAGCTAAGAAGTCTATTATGTTCTATCTTTCTTCATTCCTCTCAGAGGTTGGATCTTTTGTGTTGCCTCATTCTTGTTTCTGAGAGGCCAATGTTCTGGGCACCCAGCGATAACTTTCTTATTTCTGTACTCTGAGTTCTCCTAATCTTATCTGGTTATTTCTTGAAGCAGTGAGTTAATATTACAAGAAAACTAACGTTTAATGTTCGAATAACAATTTACTGCAGAAGCTAAATAATTCACATTATCGGATGAAATAATGCATCTGCTTAAACATCAGAATCAATATATGAAGAATGCACATAAACTGAGATTAAATAGATACCTCTTCTGTTTGCATCATAAAACAACAAATACATCCAAGCTTTTTGTACTTTTCTTGTACATTATTTTGCAACCACACTCTCTGCATGTTAAACTGCACATTCTTGCTTTTATTTCATTTTCTGTGTTGCATTCTCCACATATGTATATCATAGGTGGTTGTTAACGAATGTATGTTAAGTTCTATAATGTGTTCCTAACATGGTTTTACACCATGAGGCAGGTGCAACCAAAACTAAAACTCACATTTGAGCATGCATACCTTCCCCACCCCACCCTAGTAATTATTTCCTGTGGTTTTTATTTGCTGCCTCACAATTTATTTATTTTTAATCTTCTGTGTTTTGAGCTGATCAATGAGTGTACTAAAGTAATGCTACTATTATTACCAGTGTCTGTTGGGAGGGCAAGGACTATCTTCTGTATAGCTATCCTCCCTCTCAGATTGATCTAATAAGGCCATAAGAAAATGTGAACAGAAATTAACATTTTGAGAGAAGGTCATAAATTAGACAAGACTCTTACAAAATAAGCTGCTTTAAGAAACTTTTTAGAAGTTTTCTACCCAAAACAGTCAACATGTTTTCTAGAGATGTTGGAAGTACAATAACTATACTTCGAGTTAGGTATCAAATTTTGGGGGTCATCAAATTCCTTTCAACAATATCCTTGCACCATTCTACCTTGCTAATCTGTTGCATATTCCAACTTTTGACGTATATTCTGTAATATTCCAGAATTTAAATAAATAAACAACAGATATCTAGATTCAGAAAATCTTAAGTAGGAGACACTGGATTCTGGAAAACACCACAAATACCTCCAGAACTATTTAATCTGGGAGAGGTTTGGCATGATCTAGAATGGAAACCAAATGTAATGAAGTTCCATTCCAAAACCAGTGAATACTGCATATCCCTGTTGGGTAATTTCCTTAGTAATGTGAGAATGCTGTACATTATTATTTCTTGGTGTCAGCAAAGTGTTTGACAAAATGCAGCATGGCAATCTGATTAGTAAGCTAATTACGTATAGCCCGAGAGCAGTACAATTAACAGACACATAATAGGTTTGAATTTTCTTCAGGTCATCAAACATATAACAGCATCCAGAAAGGAAGTTAAGACCTATTCTCCACCATTCCAGAATGAAAGACATGGAATAATAAATGTACAAAAATGCAGACTCTGATTAAATGTTCAAAATAATAGAAACAGCAGTTTCTCACACACCCCAGAAGCATCAGAAAGTACAAAGTCATGGAAAGACAAGAGAAAGGGCTAGATCAGGAGTCTTCAAAGTTGGCCCTTTTATGACTAGTGGACTTCAACTCCCAGAATTCCTCAGCCAGGCATGCTGGCTGAGGAATTCTGGGAATTGAAGTCCACAAGTCATAAAAGGGCCAACTTTGAATACCCTTAGGCTAGATAAATCAGAATAACTCACCAGAATAGCTCACAGAGGGGACCTTTTTTGGTAGTACTCTTGCCTCTTGTCACATTGTTTCTGACTTTTGGAAACATCTCCTCAATTTGCATAGTTGGACTTGGGATAGTCAGTACACATCAACTCCCCACTGCCTTTATTAGCTTTAAAATAACTAAAACAACATGCACAAAGGACAATTAGAATTAATCTGGGTTCAAGACAGGTTGGCTGCTGCCAAAGAAATCTGTTTTATATATACTCTAAAGGCTTATTTGTGGTAAGCAGAGCTGAAGTCACATTCAACCAAAAAATGCTGGATTAGAAGAGGGAAATTATCTATGTGCTGTTCCTGCATGTTAGCTTGGCTTGACTCATGACTTTGCATTAAGCAAGCATGTTTTGTTTAAAAAAAAAAGTCAAAATGAACATTCAAATAAATAAATAAACAAAAAACCTAGTACTGCTCTCAGTCTGTTTCAGATCTCTAAAAAAAACCCAAAACAAACTAGGAAGAAATGCAAAGATATATAAGGGAATGGAGAGAGACAGTGGGAGTTGTAAAGTGCCTTATTCATATTTATCCTCAGATGGCCTTGGGCTAACTGTGACTCTCTAAGTATCCACCTACAATTAATCCTCGACTTACGACCACAGTCTGGATGAGAATTTCCATTACTAAGCAAGGCGGTTGTTAGTGAGTGGTGTCCAATTTTATGATCCTTTTTGCCACAGTGAAACTGGCTTCCTCCATTGACTTGGCTTCTCGGAAGATGGCTGGGAAGGTTACAAATGATCACATGACCCCGGGATGTTGCTATCATTGTAAATATATGCCAGTTGTTGTACAGCAGCTGAATTTTGTTCATCTGACGGCAAGGATGCTGCGACAGTCATAAGCTCAAGGACTGGTTATAATTTTTTTCAGTGCTGTTGTAACTATGAATGGTCACTAAATGAATGTTTGTAAGTTGAGGACTACCTGTAGAGCATTTTCAATGAATGATTAAGAAGGTGGCCCAATCATCCATGTTAGGGCTACTGTGTTGTTTTTTTCTAGAAAGGAGACAGCTGAGGTGAGGATTGTTTTATACCAAGCACTGTACAATTTTTATTCCAACATGTACACAGACAGGGATGCAATTCCCCAACATGCATTCTGTCTCTCAGGACCTAAGGAGACAAGTCCACCAGATCTGGTAGCCCTATTTTATTGGTATAATTTTCCTCTAAGTCCAATTGGGCAGGAAAAAATATTTGGGGGGAAATATGGGTTGGAAATGGGATAGTTACACTTAATCAGTTAATTGTTCATGATATTTTTAAAATGAAAAATTACGAAAGAAACCTAAGTGACCCAAATCAGCTAAATCTCAGTAGATGCATTGAGGACTACATGCATTGCTTGGCCTGGGTGCTTTAGCAACCTTTGGATCTCTGGTAGGCTTTACATGCCTAAGACAGAACTAGAATTCACATTCTCCTGGTTTCTAGCCTTCACTGCTAGACCAAACTGGCATTTCTATAAAGCTCTGATAATCCTTATTAAACGTTTCTGCTGACCCCAGGACTAAAAAGTTGATTATTTATGGATCTGTACATAGATATTGGATGTGTTATGGGAAGAAGAGAGATTTGTTTGTATGTTTAACTTAAGAGTTACAGTATTAAGTTTGTTTATATTTGATCAGAAGTTACTTCTTTATACATTTCTTTTTCTTCTTTTCTTTTCTTTTCTTTTTTGCATTTTTTATTCTTACTAAAAAAAATAATGCTCTTAGGGTTTTTCAATTATTTCTTCATTTTCACTCATCTATAGTATTGGTTCTATAGCATAGAACACCTATTTTTACATATGCATCAATGTATAGGCAATATCTAAAGCACTGCAAAGACATTCATTTCTCTTCCCTCTAAATCAGAGGTCCCAACCTTTTGGAACCAGGGACTAGTTCTGTGGAGAGAGGTTTTGTGTGCTGCTTGCATCCTACAGATGGGTCTTTGCTTGTTTGTATGGTTTCTGGCATGCCGCGGCCTGGTATCGGTCCACGGACCGGGGGTTGGGGACCCTGCTCTAAATGATTTCATAAAATATCATGATCAGGAATATTTCAGTTGTAATCACTGATATTTAATTAAGGAGTAGAGAGAGGTAAATAGTATGCACATTGCTTCTTGTCCTAGTGGGGGGGTTTCTCTTCTCCCCAGGTGACTTCCACACTTGGAGAAATTTGCTATTTAATTTACCTATTTAAATTATTAATGGTCACATTTTTAAAGTCCTGTTCTTCTTCCTTATGGTTCTATTTTATAGAGCTGATTGAACTGGTAAGCCTTTGAAACAGAAGACTCTTCTTATAAATCAGACAAATAGTCAACCCAATTAATACTGCTTTTGATGGAGTAGGTAATATCATGGGCCACTGACTAACTACATACTTTAGCATTTCTTTATTGCCTTAGAATTTTGAGGCAAAAGTTTTTGGCTTAAAAACTAAAGCACATTTTCAAAGCACATCTGTACACACCTAGTGCAACGTGATAAAATGTGTTTTAAACTGTTTTCATTTGTTCTGTTTTCCAAAATTATAATTCCACCTCTCATATAATTCAGGGGATACCATAATGCCTCGTTGTTTGACATTGCATGATAGTTTTTTTAAAAACTTATATAAACACACACGTGAGAAAGTCTTTTGGCTGCAAGACTATCATTCTTTGTATTTAAATGAAAATCACATGGAAAATATATTTATTACAAAAGGACTTCAGAAACTCTGAAAGTAAAAGAAATGCTTTAGCAGATGTTTCCTCACAGAAGAAAATGGATTAGAAAGCCAGGAAGAACTCATCTTGGTCCAAATTAATCTCTGAGTGGAGAAACTCTCTGATATTCAGAAAACACAACATGCAATAACATTTACTATGAAGCATTATTCTATCATTATTTTGGCTGACGCTGCTAAGTTCCCCTCAGTTAATATAAAGATTTCAACAAATCTAATTCAATGAAAATCTCTCCGGGAATTATAGAATCCATTAGGATATACACTTGAGCCATTTATCCTGTTCCATTATGGGAATCCATAATGGGAATTTTATCAGAGCCAATCGGGCTCTTCGTGTTGAACATGAGACTTGCTCTGGAATCTTCTTTCCCCCACTTCTAGATTTGCTCATTGGTAAGCTGTATGTTACTTAATCCTGCAATCATTTCTTAGGATCTTTGTCTAGCACTAACCCTACTTGCTCTGATCTCTACCATCATCACTGTAAGTCTGATGTTTAATTCATATTTGCCAGACCAAAATATCTTGGTCAATTGTCTAAAAACAGGTATCTGCCTTGGATCCATAAAAAAAAAAAAAGCTTTATTCCTGTTGAGGTACTTGTTGAATACAAAATCTGGTAGTGTATGTGCTCAGTCTTACAAGTGAGAATATATACATATACATATATATTTACAAAGTTAAAAGACAAACACAAAAATATAGAAATAAGAAAGAAAAAATGTCAAAGATAGTAGAAAGCAAAGAGAAATAAAATAAAAAACAAAAACTTAAAGAAGCATCTTCCAATCTTCTTTACGGCAGTTATAAACATTCTTGAAACTGTTTTGTCCCTTCTAAATTATATGTTTCCCTTCTATATTTATTTAACACTTATTAATCAGTAAATACAGAAATCACCAGTTAATTTTTATCCATTTCCAGCAAAAAGTCCATCAAGGGTTTCCAGTCTTTCATAAAAGTAGGTGTTCCCTCCCTAATCAAATAAGCTTTGGGGTTTTCTTAATGGGTAATTGTTGTGTCCCGAGCCTGCAAAAGCAGGCTCAGGATGTTGCATTGTTCCCGGGCATTCCAAAAGCTGCCTGGGACCAGACAGAGCAGCACCGGCCTTGTGCGCATGTGCAAGGCGCGAAAACGCTCTGTTCCTATTGGTTGACACTGTCTGGGCTTCTGGCCATATAAAAAGGCCTGCGTGCCTTTTGTTTTTGCTTGGTTGTTGTAGAAGGAGAATAAAGTGTTTATTCAGCATCGCCATGTGTCTTCATCATTCACACGTGAACGAAGTATACAACACTGGCAACAAAGGTGGGATCCTTTGCAAGCTGAAACAAAAGATTTAAGGACTTACCAAGGAAGTCCTGAAGAGGGGAAGATGGTGTCTGAATCAGTGTCCCAGCCTGCCAGTACAGCGTCACTGGAGGGTGAGCTCGGCTAAAGAACCCTTTCCCCAAACAGCAACCTGCAGAGGAAGCAAGTGGTGAAGGTCGTAAAATTTACAATGTCGAAGATTGGCCACTTGACTGATTTCGATGTCTCCCACCCAGAGAGATGGAATTCCTACGTAGCATGGGTGGAGAACTACTTCAGAGTAAATCAGATTAGAGAAGATGGCCTGAAGGCAGCAACTCTTTTGTGTGCCTGTGGACAAGAAGCTTTTGACATCGCAGAAAATCTGGTGGCCCCTGCACCTCTGGAGTCAGTAACATATGCTGACTTGAAGAAAATGTTGAAGGAACATTTCCAGCTGAAGTTATCCGTCATTGCTTGGAGGCACGCGTTTCGAGCAGAAAGATCAGAGGCCGGGTGAATCTGCTGCGGACTTTATTGCGGACTTAAAGCAAGCAGCCAGACCTTGTGGGTTCAAGGATCTGGAAGAGAGGCTGCGAGATCATTTTGTCTGTGGCTTAAGGAGCAGAGACTTACAACAAAAGATTTTTGCAAAAGAAGATGTCTCCTTCCAAGATGCATTGCGAGAGGTGGCAGCTGAGGAAGCAGCAGGCGGGCTGTGAATGCGTTGTGCCTCGCCAGGAATCCTCCAGACACAGCTACCGTCCATCAAGAGGATGTTCAAAAAGGATTAGAAGTGGATCCTGAAGAGGAGGTCAACAGACTTCACCAGCCAGCTGAGAGGAGGCAGAAGGGATGTCCGGTCAAGGCCCCAGCATCTCTTCAATGCTTCGGGTGCAGAGGACGCCACAAGTGAGCTGACTGCAGGTTTCGCTCTGCCATTTGCAGGGCGTGTGGCAGGCAGGGCCACATTGCATCCATCTGTTTGGGTCGCCAGAAGGTTCAACCTCGGGAAGAATTACTTCAGAAAGATACCAGGGTCCCCAGCCAAAATGGTGGGTTTCTGCGCATAGCGCAGGAGCATTCTAAAAACAGGGACACACAAGCCCTTTAAGAAGAAATTTCCATTAACGTAAGGTTGCAAGGGGTTCCCTTACTGATGGAGTTGAACACAAGGTCCGCTCTTTCCATTATTTCAATTAATACCTTTCAAAGGATTTGCAGCAATAGTGGCCTTCAAGTTAAACTCAGGCCATCGAATCTAATACTCACTGATTTTCAAAATTCTATGGTGTGTGTTAAGGGGGAGGCCACCCTTAGGGTACAGTGTAAGGATTTTGAAGGTTCCCTAGATGTGGTGGTTGTTGGGGGTGAACGTACGAGGCTTATTGAACTTGATTGGTTCAAGGCTCTGGGAATCCAGGTAACTGGGCTGCACAGCTTGCAAATGCTGGGCCTTGCAGAGGTTTGCAAGGAGTTTGCAGATGTGTTTAGTTCAGAGCTAGGATCCTACAAGGGGCCTTCCATTTCACTACAGTTAGACCCAACCATCACACCCATCAGGGTTAAGCCTAGGAGGGTACCTTTTGCCCTCAAAGGTAACATTGATGCTGAGCTGGACAAATTGCTCCAACAGGGCATTCTAGAATCTGTGGATTCTAGTCCATGGGAAACCTCCATAGTAACACCTCTAAAGGCTAATGGGGACATACGTATATGTGCAGACTATAAGTGCACACTGAACAAGGCGCTGCAACAGCATGCTTATCCAGTGTCTGTGGTAAGTCACATTCTGGCCTCCCTCAAGGGGGGCGCATTTTTGCGAAGCTTGACCTGGCACAGGCCTATCAACAGCTACCTGTTGATGAGGCAGCTGCAGAGGCTCAGACTATTGTAACTCACAGGGGGGCCTTCAAGGTCAAGAGACTGCAATTTGGGGTAAATGTAGCCCCTGGCATATTCCAAAGTGTCATGGAGAGCACACTTCGAGGTATTCCTGGGGTCTGTCCCTACTTCGATGACGTCCTCATTGCTGGGGAGTCATCTCAAAATTTAGCAGAAAGATTAAGGGCTGTCTTGCTTCATTTTCGAAAAGCAGGCCTTAAACTAAAGAAGGATAAATGTAAGATAGAAGTCACTTTTACTGACTTCTTAGGATTCAGGATTGATGCTCAAGGCATTCACCCTGCTGAAACTAAAGTGTAAGCTATTCAGCAGGCCCCAAGCCCTATGTCTAAGAGTGAGCTGCAAGCCTTCTTGGGGCTATTGAATTTTTACCATGCATTTCTCCCACATAAAGCTGCAGTGACAGAGCCATTACACAGGCTCTTAGACAAGCAGGCTCCTTGGCAGTGGAATAAAGTCCATGACAAGAGCTTCAATGAGGTTAAGGCCTTGCTCACTTCTAATGCTGTTTTAGCGCATTTCAATGAGCAACTGCCTGTTTGCATCGCATGCAATGCATCTCCTTATGGGGTGGGAGCTGTACTTAGCCATTTGAAGGCTGATGGGACACACAGGTCCCTGTGGCCTATTACTCAAGGACTTGTCTTCTGCAGAGCAAAATTACACTCAAATTGACAGAGAAGCCTTGGCCATAGTGGCTGGCATTAAGAAATTTCATGATTTCTTACATGGCCGCCATTGCACGGTCTATACTGGCCATAAGCCTCTGCTGGGTTTGTTTACCACTAACAAACAGACCCCACATATCATTTTTTCTCGTATGCTGAGATGGTCCATTTTCCTGTCAGCATATGACTACACATTAGTTCACAAACCAGGAAAAGAAATGGGTCATACAGATGGCCTGAGCAGATTACCCCTGAACCAATTAGAGCCAGATCCTGCTCCAGCCATTAATATTCTGTCCATTCAGGAGTTGCCTGAGTCTCCCCTCAATGCTAGGGATGTAGCTGCAGAAACTGCCACTGATCACACGCTTACATGCGTGCTGACATGGGTGTTGTCAGGATGGCCTGATAAGTGCCCAGATACTGAGTTCCAAAGCTTCTGGCACAAGAAGCATGAGTTTTCCACTTTCAAGGGTTGCCTGTTATGGGGTAGCAGGGTAGTGATCCCAGCCTGAGGATCTAGAATCTTGATCTCTGTGCATGAGGGACATCCTGGTATAGTCAGGATGAAAGCACTTGTGCCCAGCCATCTTTGGTGGCCTGGGCTCGATAAAGACATCGAGGCCCAGGTGCATGGGTGCCAAGTGTGCCAACAGTCTCGGCCTGAAATGCCTCAGGCCCCAGTACATAGGTGGGAGGAAAGTCAAACCCCATGGTCTAGGGTGCATATAGATTATGCTGGGCCCTTTCAGGGGCAATTCTTCCTGGTTGTTGTTGATAGCCATTCCAAGTGGCTAGAGATTGTTCCTGTTTCCTCCACTACTACTGCCAGGACCATCTAGGTGTTGAGACGAATTTTTGCATCACACGGTCTTCCAGATGTTCTGGTTTCAGATAATGGCCCTCAATTTACGTCTTCTGAGTTCCAGGCTTTTCTTCAGGCCAACCTGCATGCAACATCTTCTCCCTTCCATCCATCCTCCAATGGACTGGCAGAGAGAATGGTGCGCACCACCATAGATGCTCTCAAGAAACTGACTTACGGTAACTGGCATCACAGGTTAGCTGATTTCCTTCTTGCACACCGCACCACACCATGCACAACCACAGGGAAGAGCCCTGCTGAACTCCACTGGAGTCGCTGCCTCATCACTAAATTGGACAGGCTGTACCCTGACCGGGTGGCTTCACAGGTGTCACAACCATGGGCACCTAGGAGACTCCAGGTGGGCGATCCAGTTTGGGCAAGAAACTATGGGCCTGGACATCTCTGGGTCACAGCTGTGGTCTCCAAGGTCTCAGGGCCATTGTAATACAAAGTTGCCTTGGGTGACAGCAGCGTTCTTCGCAGGCACATAGACCAACTGCATTGGAGACTGGACTCTCACCCTTCCGCTCCTGGCTCTGCTCTGGGGGGGGAGGAGGACCATAATATGCATACTGGGTCAAGTTTCCCAGGCCTAACAGGCCCTCGCTAGCTGCTACTGAGGCTGTTTGGGATTCATCCCAAGGTTCCGCAAGTGCTCCAAACAGGAATTCACTGGATAGGGGGTCATCCCACACATCCATAATTACTCCAGACAGGGAGTCACACCAGGGGTATCCACAGTATTCACATATGTCAGATAGTGCTCCAGACAGGGAGATTGACTGGGGTATCCACACAAATCACAAGCAGCAAGAGAAAAGGAATTCCATCAGGGGTGCTTGCCTAATTCAGCAATTGCTCCCAAAAGGAAGTCACCAGCAAAGGGGGTTGCTGTGGAGGCGATTCCTGACTCTGGCACCTCTGGCATGTGCTTGGGGGCCACAGAGTACTGGGGCACTTCCACTACCCAGCCCTCTCCATCTGCTGGCCTTGGGCTCGAGGGACAGTGTTCCCAAGAGGGGTCCATTGTGGACTCGGGGACTTCCACCCCTCCAAGGTATGCTGGCTTGGACTTAGAGGGTCCAGCCAGCCAGCAGCTGGGCAGGTCAACCAGGTATTTGGGGTAGCAAAGTCCTGGCCTGTCTAGCCTATAGGCAAGCAGGTGGGCCAGACACCCTCACCAGGGTCATCTGGGGATTTAAGGCAGCAATGTCCTAACCTGCCTAGCCTGGTAGGCGAGCAGATGGGCTAGGCAATCTCTCCGGGCCTTAGAAGGTCACAGCGGGCCAAGTGCCCACCCAAACATCTGAGAGACTTTGTGAGGTTGCTGTCAAATCATGAGGGACCTGTTCATGAGGCCCCTGAATAAGGAGATTAACTCGTGGGTAGATTATTTTGTATTATTTTTTATTTCGGATACATTTCTTTGTATTAATAAATACTGAAGGGGGTTTGCCTGAGGGCAGACTCGAGATTCCACACTCTTTGCATTTGAATAATGCAACTGTATGCCACTCTTCCCAATGCACAACGTACATGTGTGTACGTGAAGTATGTTCCATCTAGGGGGGAGGGGTGTTGTGTCCTGAGCCTGCTCAGGACGTTGCATTGGTCCTGGGCATTCCAAAAGCTGCCCAGGACCAGACAGAGCAACGCCGGCCTTGTGCACATGCGGAAGGCGCAAAAACGCTCTGTTCCTATTGGTTGACACTGTCCGGGCTTCTGGCCTTATAAAAAGGCCTGCGTGCCTTTTGCTTTTGCTTTTGCTTGGTTGTTGTAGAAAGAGAATAAAGTTTTTGTTCAGCATCGCCATATGTCTTCATCATTGGCACATGAACAAAGTATATAACAGTAATCCTCTCAAGAGGCTTGTTAATCTGTAGACTATAGATGCAGCAACATTTCTTTGCAGAATTGCTCCTGAGCTACCTTTTCCTGTTCACAAATTCAGGGAGGTTACTTGGTATGCTCTGGAGCTCTGGGAGATGTAGAAATGACACCTAGAAAGATGCTGGTGAACAAGGAACAAATATGATGATGATTAGGGGACTGGAGGCTAAAACATATAAGGAATGGTTGCTGGAATTGGGTATGTCTAGTTTAATGAAGAGAAGAATGAGGGGTGACATGATAGCAGTGTTCCAATATCTCAGGGGTTGCCACAGAGAAGAGGGAGTCAAACTATTCTCCAGAGCACCTGAAGGCAGGACAAGAAGCGACAGATGGAAACAAATCAAAGAGAGAAGCAACCTAGAACTAAGGAGAAATTTCCTGACAGGTAGAACAATTAATCACTGGAAAAACCTGTCTCCAGAAGCGGTGAATGCTCCAACACTGGAAGTTTTTTTTTTTCTGCCTCAGGTTATGAAACTTCTACCTCAGGATCCCTGGTCAGGGACTATAAAAGATTGCACTATTACTGAGACGAAGTTAATTCAGAAGCTGCGAATGAACAATAGGTGATAGACTAGATATAGTAGATAGACCATATATAAGATTTACCTCAGGTTATCAAATTTCTACCTCAGGATTTTTGGTTAGGGATCATAAAAGACTGTACTAATATTGAGATGAATAATATGTGATAGACTAGAAACAGTGGATAGACTATAGAAAAGAGAAACACCAATCAAATAAAGTGTAACAGGCGTATAGTTGAGGCTTGACGTGAGGAGTGAAAAATGTTAGCCAAACCAGACGTTTACAAAGATTAATACTTAGTGTTGTATATCAGGTGCTATGACGATTGATGCATACTATGATTTTATGTTCAATGTTGATTGTTTTAATAAAAGAAATTTTATAATTAAAAAAAAAAAAGAATAGAGTGGACAGCCATTTGTCTGAAATAGTATAGGGCTTCCTGTCTGGTCAGGGGGTTGGACTATAAGACCTCCAATGTCTTTTCCAACTTTTTATTATTGCTGTTATTGTTATTGTTGTTGTTGTTGTTGTTGTTATTAAACGTAGGTATGAGCTCAGGTTTGAACTTACAACATGGTAGTAAGAGCAGCTAAAATTACACCTTTTCCATGCTTATAACACCTAAGAAAATCCATATTCGATTAAGGAAGGATGGATTGGAAGATTAGTTAGTAGGCTGCTATGGTAAATTTGAGAAGCATCTAAAGGATAAAATAACTTTCTCCTGGAAATGAATCCCATAAAGCAAGTCCTACTGACATAACAGAGATGCTGTTTTTTGAGGTAATCTTAGTTTGTGCTTGTAGAATCTGTGGACATGGGCAGGTTCCCTATCATATTCCTTCTGCCACTTGTGGATTGGAACTATGCCCTTCTTGGTTAGAGAAAGTTACCAAGGAAGCGATGAGAGGCTGGGTTCAAAAGGTGATTAATCAGTGGTGGGATTCAAATATGTGAACCACCAGTTCTCTGTGTGGATGCTACTTCCGGAAGTCCATTCTGGACCTAGGCAACAAAAACATTAGCTACCGGTTCTGCCGAAGTGGTACGAACTGGCTGAATCCCACCACTGTGATTAATGCATCCCTGGGAAGGGGTAAAATAATGCTACTTACCTTGTCCCCTCTCCTAAGAAATGCTTACTTTACCTGACAGTTTTAGATAACTATCAGCCAGGCTCTAGTCTTCCTTGTTCAGAGCAAATTGTTTCAGAAAATGAAGAAAAAGTTACAGAGAACCTTGGAAATAGCAGATTATCTGGACTCTTTTATCTGAAGTGTTTGACAATTGGTCTGACTGGAGAAACTGTATGCTGGTGATGGCAAACCTATGGCAGACGTGTGACAGGTTACACCCCATTACATTTTTGATGACGTGCCAGGCCTCCAGATCCTTTTCCAAAGGTTTTAGGCCTCATACAACCAGGAACTGCCTCAGATAGGCATTTTGAAAAATATTCACAATTATGTAAGTATTAAATAATTTAATTTAATTTATTACTCTTCTTAGCTATGAATTGTTTCTCTTTTGTCCAGGGTGTGTGTGTATGTGATACACTAACAGAAGTCATGGTAGGGTTTTTGGAATTTTTGATACACAGAGTTCAAAAGCTTCACCATCACTGCTGTGAGCCAAGTAATGTAGCCAATAAGGTGCATTTCTTTAAGATATTCATTGTAACCTTAAACTGGTTTGCTCCCTTTTTTTCAGGTAAATGCATTTATACAAGGAGAGTCAGAGGATTCTCAGTGCCCTCAACTAGCTGTAATTCCTGGATCTTTTGGGAGAAATCAAACAATGTAATATACAGCACAGCAAGGTGAAAGAGATCAGAATAGCAAACATGCAAACTGATACCAAATATTTTAATGTTCTCCTTTCTCCCTAGAACAATTATACAAAAGTTGAAAAATGTTCATTTTCTTCTCCAAATGAAAATTCCTTCAGCAGCTTCTGTGAAGGGCTGCCTGCTACGCCATTGTGTAGAGTAAAAAGAAGTTGTCATACAACTTCCACTTCTTAGCCCTCACCACATCTATCACACTCCCTTTACCTCCTATTTAGTCCAGATTTCTCTCTCCCTCTCCGTCTCCCTCCCCCCACCCACCTTCAAGTCAACGTTGACTTCTGACAAGTGCTTGAATTATACTCCTTGTACTTTTCTTGGAAATATTTTCATAAGTGGTTTCATAAGTATTTTCATAAGCCATTGTCTTCTTCCTAGGGCTAAGAGAGAATGACTGGTGCAAGCCACCCAGCTAGTAGTAGTAGTAGTAGTAGTAGTAGTAGTAGTAGTAGTAGTAGTAGTAGTAATAATAATAATAATAATAATAATAATAATAATAATAATAATAATAATAATAATAATAATAATAATAATAAAGTTGGAAAGGACCTTGGAGGTCATCGAGTCCAACCCCCTGCTCAGGCAGGAACCCTACACCATTTCAGACAAATGGCTGTCCAGTTTCTTCTTAAAAACTTCCAGTGTTGGAGCATTCACCACTTCTTGAGGCAGGTTGTTCCACTGATTAATTGTTCTAACTGTCAGGAAATTTCTCCTTAGTTCTAAGTTGCTTCTCTCCTTGATCAGTTTCCATCCGTTGCTTCTCATCCTGCCTTCAGGTGCCTTGGAGAATGGCTTGACTCCCTCTTCTTTGTGGCAGCCCCTGAGATATTGGAACACTGCTATCATGTTCCCCCTCGTCCTTCTCTTCATTAAACTAGACATACCCAATTCCAGCAACCTTTCTTTATATGTTTTAGCCTCCAGTCCCCTAATCATCTTTGTTGCTCTTCTCTGTACTCTTTCTAGAGTCTCAGCATCTTTTCTACATTGTGGTGACCAAAACTGGATACAGTATTCCAAGTGTGGCCTTACCAAGGCATTGTAAGTGATATTAATACTTCATGTGATCTTGATTCTATCCCTCTGTAAATGCAGCCTAGCACTGTGTTGGCTTTTTTGGCAGCTGCAGCACACGTCTGCCTCATATTTAAGTGATTGTCTACTAGGACCTTGAGATCCCTCTCACAGTTGCTACTATTGAGCAAGGTACCCCCTATACTATACCTGTACATTTGGTTTTTCTTGCCTAAATGTAGAACCTTACTTTTTTCACCATTGAATTTCATTTTGTTTACATAGCGCTCAGTGTTCAAGTCTGTCCAGCTCCTCCTGTATCTTAAGCCTATCTTCTGGAGTGTTGGCTATTCCTGCCAGCTTGGTGTCATCCGCAAATTTGATGAGTTCCCCATCTATCCCCTCATCCAAATCATTGATGAAGATGTTGAAGAGCACTGGGCCTAGAACAGAACCCTGGGGCACCCCACTACACACTTCCCCCCATGTAGATGCAGTTCCATTGAGGACCACACGCTGAGTACGGCCGGTCAGCCAGCTACGAATCCATCTGGTGGTGATGCTGTCTAACCCACATTTTTCTATCTTATCCAGTAGTAGGTTGTGATCTATTTTATCAAATGCCTTACTGAAGTCCAAGTAAATTATGTCCAGAGCATTCCTCTGATCCACTAATTTTGTCACTTGGTCAAAGAATGCAATAAGGTTTGTCTGGCATGATCTGTTTTTGACAAACCCATGTTGGCTTTTAGTAATGACTTTATGTCTTAAGGTGGGACTAGAACTCAGGGTCTGCCAGTTCTCAGCCTGATGCCTTGAACCATGACATTAAGTTGACCTCATTGCTTACATTTATTTTAGCAGAAAGGCATTTAAAAAGAGATGGAATGGGAAACGTTGCTGTTAGCCTATAATTAATTACAAACCTATTCCTTGCCCTGAATAAAAGAAAAATAAAAGAAATTAAAGAAAAGAAAAGAAATTCATCACATTTGTAGCTTCTTTTATACAACCTAAGCTCCTAGGGGGTTAACCTGCCAAACATTTGCAGTTATTCCATTGCTTTGTTCATTGACCATGTGGCAAGTTACTGTAATTGATCCAAAATGACACACAAGTTTGGCGTTTTCAGAAATTCCAACAAGCTTGGAGTGTACTGTATAGGTAGATTGCAGCTTGTAACGATGGTGTACGTTGATGTCTGGCACTGATTGCTGACTTTCCAGGCTACCATTCTAGTGTGTGTTTCATTCCAAATTGGCTCATGGAAACTACTAGAGAACTGATGTATTTTCAGACTGTTACTGTGGCTTACTTTACAAAGGGCAGAGTAAGTTATTTTCCAAGGCAAAGGAAAAAAGAAGTTTGGACAGTGAACAACTGTTTCTCCCTTAAAGACTACAGGATTTTTGAGAGGTGTATATGTAAGTAGGTTTAGGAAAAGAGACTTGCTTTGTTCTCAGTGTCCAAAATTCCTAAGCACTGAACTGATTGAGCTGAATTAGTCTAGAAATTGCACTCGTGTGTATTGAAACTTCCATATATGTCCCTCACATTTGCACTAAGATTCCAAAGACAGTGGTTAAATTTTGCTTTGCATAAATATTTCAAGTACTCTGTGATATTGATGTTGGCAACCAGTCCTATCTATAAATGGCCCTTGTTAGTAAGATGGATTCCACACTCATGATCTACAAGCCATATTTTTGTGTGGAAAGGATACCGCCTATCTTTTGGACTAGGTTCCTATCAAACCAACAGAACCAAGGAAATTAGTGTTCATTGTATAGGAAGGAATGTTACAGATAAATAACAAACACAAATATAAAATACACTTATCTTGTTCATTGATTCTGAGATGCAGACTGCTGAGAAAGTAGAAAGTATTTCCACCAGAAAGACTCTTAGCCTTATATCTCATGGTACAATAAAACTACAATAGTTCACAGAGATTGACTAGCTCAGCTATTTCCAATCTGGTACCCTTCCAGAATTCTGGTTTAGAAACTAGTATGTATAAAATTCCATTATGATCACTTACAACAACTATCACTCTTGGTGTCACTTTTTTTATTTTGATACAATGGAAATGATTCTATCACTACATAGTTGTCACTGGGTCAGGTTTGACTTCTATTGACTAGAAGTACAATGTTCATCTTCTTGGCCTGCTTACTTTTCTTTTTAAGAGTCATACAAATGTACATCGACTATTTCTTCTATATTCAGCCTTTTCTTCAGTATTTCCAAAGGAGGACAATATGCGTGGGCCACATGAAGGCTTCATCCTGCAATTTGTAACAACAGAAGGAATCTGACATTGCGCCAACAATGGTGGCCAGCTAGAGAGGTTGAGAATTTGTGCCCCCTCCCAAATGTTGTCCAGTCTCATCAAAGCACATATGAAGAAATAATAAAATGCAGCAGCAGCAGCAGCAGCAACAAAAAATGTGACTACAATTTTTGTTTTCAGGAGACCCCAAGTTCTAGGGGAAAGGACTGAATAGAAGAATTGGATGTTTCTCCTTCAAAACAATAATAACAATTAACCAGTGGAACAGCTTGCCTTGAGAAGCTGTGGGTGCTCCATCACTGGAGGCTTTTAGGAAGAGGCTGGATAGCCATTTGTCTGAACTGATATAGGGTCTCCTGCTTGAGCAGGGGACTGGACTAGAAGACCACGAAGATCACTTCCAACTTGTTACTCTGTTAAAACCTAGAGAATTCCTCTCAAAAGAATGGACTGAAATGAAGTACATCTGGGTGGAAAACTGATATGGCCAAAGACCTGGATTGGCAGCCTACATCAGGAAATGAGGTTTGATTGACTATCTGTCAATCCTTAAACCAATTTATAACATCACCCATTCATTTTTGTGACGGGCGTCCATGTTTCTGGAAATGGAACCATCACTCTGTCTGATGTGTCTGGTCCACCACTTGCCCCAACAGATAAGATTTGACTCAGCGAAAAGCCACTCTGCATGATCCATGAACAGGGATTACAAGAGATTATTCCAGAAGAATTCTTCCTAAATGAAAAAGACCACAGGCTACAGAAGCAGTTCACCTAGACATGACCTGCTATGAACCTCAAGCAACATCAGGGGCCCTTGCTGCATTCTTCATCTAAAAGAGGGAGAGGCAGAATATAGCCAAAGCCAACCCAAACCTACCAATAGACCTGTAAAAGTATAAACAGTACTACAACAGCAAGATATTGAAAAAGGAACTTTGCAAAGGAAAGAAACTTTGCCTTAAGCTTTACAAGTTAGACTGGTCAAGCACAGAAGCCAGAAATTTCAAGTCCCTAATTTAGATATTCAGATAAACGGATTTGGTTTAAAACAGTTTGTTAACTATTCTTTTTTTAATATATTTGCATGTATACAAATTCTGCACATGAATGTGTTTTTTTAAAGGATATATAGGATCTTTGGTGTTTTTTTCAGTTACCTCTCTGTGTTTTTAAAGCTTCTTAAGTCTCCCAATTGTAATTATATTTAAAGATATATGCTAGACTTGTGGAAGTGTCAGTTTTTAAAAATAGTTATAAACATGGAAAGAAATGCATGACGGCCTGAGGAAGCTTGTGTGCACCCCCAAACAGAAAAATATCCAGAGAAATATGAGCTATTTACACAAGCTGATAAAATATCCTGGCTAGATGACTTTAATCAGCTAAAGAACTCCCTCTACTGATGAGAGTTCATAAATTCGACAGTGCAAATTCTGCATACATGTTTTGCTAGGTCAGGGGTTCTCAACCTTGGCAACTTTAAGACTTGTGGACTTCAACTCCCAGCTTTGCTGGCTGAGGAATTCTGGGAGTTGAAGTCCACAAGTCTTAAAGTTGCCAAGGTTGAGAACCCCTGTCAGCTAGGTGAACCTTCCAAACAACAGAATGTGCATTATCTCAGCAAATAAAATATCACACAACTGTTATTTTAGTCATCTGGACAAAAGAATCCTATGAGTGAAAGGACAGACCAAAGATGAATAATCTGCTTTTCTGAATTGCACTGATTGTAGAGAAAAGAAGCATTTATTTTTCCAGGTAATGATTTTTAAAAAAAAAAAAAGACTGTCCTATTAATTGTAAAGAAATCAAATTACATATGAATTCTTCAGAGCTGTCAGGTATTTTTTTCTAATTCGGGGGATCTCTCTAAGGAATCTGTGTCTCCATACATTTTTGAAATATCTTCTGCTTATCTCCAATTCTGCCAAATCTTTGACAGCAAAAGTTTCAGTGACCCTAAAAGGGGATTTGCTGAATTGAATTTCTACCCTCTGAAGGGCAATTCTGAAATATCTGAGACTCTGAGCTCACTTCCAGGGACCAGAAGATTGTTGTATTGTTGCTGTTGTTGTTTCACTGTGTCATATAATATATGTGGGTATGTGCATAATTCTGTATTTATTTATTTTTGGCATGTGTGTGTGTGTGTGTGTGTGTGTGTGTGTGTGTGTGTGTGTGTAGTGTATATTGGAGGTGGTGACCCTTTGAGAGCTATATGCAATGAAATTTCATTTTAATGTATGCCGATTAGTGTACATTCAAAGTGACAATAAAGTTATTCTATTCTCTTCTATTCTATTCTAAAGTCAATTTATTTGCAATTTTATTCAATTTAAACATAGGTAAGAATTTGTGTAGTATCTTGTAATTGATTCTGGAACAAAAGTTCAATGGGACATTAGTATTTCAGTTGGTTTAAACTCATGAGATCATACATTTTTGTTTATCAGATTTGTTTTCAGAACATCAGCTGAAAAAGAACACTTTAAATAAACATGATTCTATTATGCTTGTAGTGGATGAAACCACTTTATGCATGAATGGACAAGGCAAATACCACTTGAAAACACACATCATTATTTCATGCTGTAAGCTACAACTCTCCAGATATTAAATTAAAACTCCGAGCAGCTCTCACAATTATACTTTGTTGTCTGGGGAAAAAAAAATATAGTGTTTGTTCTATTTTGTGCCAGCATTGGAGATGCAAGGCTTCTCCAATTCCATGCAAAAGCTGATAGAAGTCTCACCTCCTGGGCTAGTGGTGGCGAACCTATGACACGGGTGCCAGAGGCTGCACTCGGAGTCCTCTCTGTGGGCACATGTGCCGTTGCCCCAGCCTTGCCTCCCCCCACAACCCCCTCCTCTCCAGCAGGCCCCCTGAAGGAGAGTCGCCCTCGAGAGTGATCTGCCGCAGGCCCTGGAGGGAATGGGTGGTCCTGTGGGCAGGCGGGGCAGGGGATGGGGGGCAGAGTGGGGGCGGGACAGGAGGGTGGAGCGGGGGCGGAGCCAGCTTTTGGGCACTGGGTCTCTAAAAGGTTCGCCATCGCTGTCCTGGGCTGTTAGAAATTGTTACAGTACATGGCTCTGGTGAACCTTAGGGCATTATGTTGAAAGCTGCAGGATAATATTGGAGCAAAACTGAGTCTCAGATTTATGGCAAAGAAGCCACTGACCCCATATTCAGAATCTGGAGTTCTTATCTGGCATCATAAAGTCTTGTTTTAACTCAGTATTGCAGGATTAGGGTTAGGAAAAACGGAAAACTCGGAAAACTAAACTTTCTCCATTTTCTGAATCTACTTTTCTTTCTTTGCTTTTGACTAAAAAGAACATTTTTATTCTTCCCAGCAATTTAAATACTTTTATTCATATCCAAAAAAAGAGAGAAAGATTTGAAATTGTTTCAAAATATCCAAAACTTTTGCAAGAAGAGAAATGAAAGAAAAAGGTGGTTGATTGATAAATTCATGATGCAATACTTGATCAATATTTCTGGTAAAATATTAGAAAAATCAGAAATTCCAATATCCAATCTTTGTATATTCTGGATCCAAGCTCCTCCATTCTCTAGTAAGATTTTAAAAATAGGGTTGCTGTATGCCAGCCGCAATTCTGGAATAGATGTTTCTTCTTATCTACATTAGTTAGTGGCAATGGGGAAGGTGGATCAAAAACCATTAAAAGAAAAAATTGATAAAACCTATTTCCTACAGTTTAGTCTTTAACAGGTTTCCTGCCATATTCCCATAGAAGATTTGCTGAGTTCACTGAGTTCATTCTTCTTCCAGCTTATGCAAACATTTTCTACATCTGTTGAAATATTTTCTAGCCCATAGAAGCTTATTTCATAGCAAATTTGTTAGTAGTTAAATATACCAATAATTTAAATATACCAATAATTTCTGTTTGGTATTAGCCAAACAGAATTTCTAAGTATGGTACAGCAGCGCCATCTAGTGGCACTATTAAAGACTTCCTGCTACCTTTACATAATGAAAAATCAACAATCTACATCAGGCATGTCAAATTGCCAGCCCGCGGGCTGGATGCGTCATGCCAAAACCGAGCCCATTCCATTGCAGGCAATGGGGGAAAAGTTGCGATATGTCACCCAACGTCACATGAACTACATGCACAGATTTGTAAATTCTCAAGAGGATGGAAGTCTATTATACTCAATCCAGGAGCAACAGACATAGCCATGGTCTCCCTATTTGATGATCAGGTTGCATGAACATTTCATACTCATTCCCCCTCATGGCTTTACAGAAATGACTTATGGGACACACTTATAAAACACACAAAATTCACTTCTTGCGCTTTCCACACCAGGGCTTTTCAAACGGTAGTACGCGTACCACCAGTGATACTTTGGCACCTGGCAATTGTCCTAGAGAAGTGGTGGGGGGGGGGAAGAATGAGCTGAAGCTGCCTGAGGGAAAGACAGCTGAAGCTGCAGGGCTGTCAGGACTGGGCAGAAGCCCCAGGATCAGCAACGGGCTCCAGCTGATTGGCACTTTGGAAGCTGGAAATACGCTAAAGAGAAAAGGAGGAGGGGGGAGAGAGGAGAGGATATAAAAGGAGGTTTTGGCAGGAAAGGGCCAACAAGGGGCTGCCCCACCCTCTAGGCGCTCGAAGAGGAGGTGGCGAGCACTTGGCATCCCTGCTGACCGTCCCTGCTGACCACTGAGAAAGAAAAAAGGCAAGAGAAACACTTCCCTTTCCCCCAAGATGCCAGCACTCTATTGCTCACTACCTTCTCTATGCACCCCCAGGGGGTGTGGCAGAGATGGCAGGGGGGGCCTTCGCTGGCTCCAGGGCTGCCCCATGGGTCTAAGGCTGAGTGCATTCCGGCTTTGATGGCCCCCACCAGTAGATCAGTGCCACACCTGCTCGCTAGCCACCCTTTCACCGAGACCGCCCCTGCCTACATGGGATAGAGATAGCTGGTGACAGCATGGCAGCCAACAGCGCTGGCAATCTCTCCCTCTCCCTCTCCCATCATCCCTTCCTGAACGCAGAGAAAGGAAAGAGAAGCAGGAAAGAAAGGAAGGAAGGAAGGAAGGAAGGAAGGAAGGAAGGAAGGAAGGAAGGAAGGAAGGAAGGAAGGAAGGAAGGAAGGAAGGAAGGAAGGAAGGAAGGAAGGAAGGAAGGAAGGAAGGAAGGAAGGATGGATTATGAGAGGGAGGCTCTGAAGAAAGTCCTGCCGTAGCACTTGGCCACTGGCAGCCCTGCTGCCCTTTCACCTTGCTCCCTCCTTCTGGCCTAACCTGATGGTCTCCCACCCTATCGCAAAGGATGCTTTGGTTACAAAGCCGGATCTCCTTGCAGGGAGAGGGAGTAGGCCTCCCTCTGACCCACACACTTTATCCTCCTGCACCTGGCCAAGGAGAGTGAGCATAGCAGCAGCAACAAACTCGAGGAGGTAAGTGCAGCCAGCGCCCCCTCAGGAAAGTGAGGCTGGACTGAGTTGAGCTGCAGGGTCGTGATGCCCCAGGAGCTCGAGGGCCGGGCTGGGCACTTGCCCAGGGCTTGGGGCAGCCCACACCACCCTCTGGGAGTCCCCCTCATGCTGCAACAGTCATATAAGTGTGAAAAATGGTCGTAAGTCACATTTTTCAGTGATGTTGTAACTTCAGTCACTAAGTGAACTGTGGTAAGTCGAGGACTGCCTGTACTTTATCACTTTTTTTTCTTTTTTTGGTCATCAAGTTTTTGACACCTTGCTAGGCGACTGGTAGTACTCGAATATTGCCTTGTTCTAAAAGTGGTACAATCGGAGAAAAGGTTGAAAAGCCCTATTCTAGACAACTGAATACCCTCCCTGCCGCTGAAACATTAAGTGGTATGGATGAAATGTTTTTAAGGTCCTTGTAAGCTATACAGGATCATTTCCATGCTCTAACTTTTTGTGATTTATATATAACTTGTATCTGTTGATTCCAAAATGTAGTTATTTTGATCTCATATATTTCACATCCATACTAATTGCATTATCTACCCTAACATATGCTGCAAATTTACGTTCTTAGCCAACAACACAGTATGGTCTGCATACAAAAATACACACATATTCATGTCCCCAAACACATCTGATGTCATCAAAAATATTCCTTACACAAACAAATCCTTGGCTTGTTCCCTGCTCAGAGCTGAACCCTTTGTCAGGCATTCTATTTATTCTATTGTATTCTGCAACCAACTTTCAATATCTTATTTATATGCAATGTTTTATAATTTAAACCTATTCAGTTTACCTTGTATCTAAATAAATCTACATTTTTCTCATTTTCACTTTTTTCCATATTTTGCTCCTTAAAAGTATATGAGATGAGACATTCTGAAGTTAACAACCCTTTTCCCAGGCATACTCAATACACCAATCCCCACGTAGTTTTCACCTTTAATCCTAAGGTTCTTTCATTTTAAAGTGGTTAATTAGTATTATACATATTTATTTAATGACTTAAGAGTCATTTTGTGCTTTTTATTTTTGGAACGTCATATATAATAGTGAGATACATAGTAGACATAGCAATGAATGGATATATTTCACTCGAAGACACAAAGTGCAAGTACACTTTTAATCCAACCAATTTATCATATATACTTGGTACATTATATTGCATCACTGATTTTCCCCCTTTCAGAAGCATAAATTTCATGAACTGATCTACTATATTTACCAACTGACAGATTTTGAATCTTTGCTATAATGAACATGCCAAATTTTTATCGTTAACATGAATATAACAGTATAACTTGCTCAAGTACTGCGAAGCTCTTCGTTCATAACTTTTCAAGCAATCTAGTTTATTAAATGTTTTCTAAATTTTATTTCCTGGACTCTTCCTCAATTTGCAAGAAAATATTCAAAAGCATTGCAAATTCACATTACAAATTTCATTTGTAATCCATTTTTAAGTTTTAGAAATTTACGTTCTTTCTTTCAGAAAATTAGACAAGTAGCACTTTCAGAACCTAATTTTACCACGACTAGGTACAAATTAGCTTGATAGCGAAGACTTTCTGGTGACGTGCAATTAGCAATTGAACTGCTAAATATTATGAAAATAATCTGAGGAACACATAGGTCTTGTTTCTATAAGATTTTCTGTTCTATTATTTGCAAGCTGTATATCTTGAAGATACATTTTCCCAGTTGATCACATTCCAGATAGCTTTGAGATAGTCAGGTCTAACATTTTTATATTGAAGATAATATGCATGTTCCCATACATCAATTCCCAACAGTGGAATAAGTCCTAGAAAAGAAGAAAAATATTGCTAAAATACTACAAACTTTAACAAGTTATTGCCACAAACATACCCCCAAACACGCAGTTAGTACTAGCTTTTTTCAAGGGAATATAGAGCATACTTTTCAAAATAGACATTTCCTGACAGGTTTAATTACTCTCATTATGTAACCATCATGCCTCTTGGAAAGAAGTACAGGTAGTCCTCAACTTACAACAGTTCATTTAGTAATCAAAGTTACAATGGCACTGAAAAAAGTGGCTTATGACCATATTTCACACTTACAACCGTTGCAGCATCCCCATAGTCACGTAATCAAAATTTAAACACTTGGCAACTGACTCATGTTTATGACAGCTGCGGTGTCCCAGGGTCATGTGATCATCTTTCTGACAAGCAAAGTCAATAGGAAAGCCAGATTCACTTAATAACTGTTACTAATTTAACAATCACAGTCATTCACTTAATAAGAAAGTTTGTAAAATGGAGCAAATTTACTTAACAAATGTCTTATTTAGCAACAGAGATTTTGGGCCCAATTGTGGTCGTAAATCAAAGATCGACTATATCTTCTTCCTCTAGGAAACAGTAGAGTTCCTCTAAATCAGCGGTTCTCAACCTTTTTCAGGCTGCGACCCCGACCTGCACCGCGCATGCGCGGCACGACGGCCCGCATCGCGCATGCACGGCACGACGGCCCACATCGCACATACGCGACGCAACAGCCCGCATCACGCATGCGCGGTGCTACCCCGCACATGCGCGGTGCTGCCCCCTCCGCTGGCAGAGGGGAAGAGGGGGGGGAAATGGCGGACTGCGGTGTTTGGCGACCCCCGTGAAATGGTCGTTCGACCCCAAATGGGGTCGCGACCCACAGGTTGCGAACCGCTGCTCTAAATACAGCTATAAATTATAAAAGTGTAGAAAGAAGAGTTAATCCTAGAGAGTTGTAAAAATGGCATTTTATCTTAAGACAACAAAGAGAAAGCAAATGCTTCTCTCACGTATACAGAGGTAAGAAAATAACTCTCAATATATTTTTATTCAAAACAAAACTCAGTTCAAGGAAAACTGGCCTCCCCAAATTCTATGTGGCTGGCCACAAGACGGAAATGAGAAACTGGAAAGAGAGACTGGGATATTTCTTACCTGCAGGGGTGATTTCAGAAAAGACAGGATCAGCTTGGAAGTTTTTCCAACAATAGCTATTATTTCATGCCAATGTCTGAACACCCTATTGCTGAAACTTTCTGAAAGGCTAAAAATGCTTTGGTGAATCTAGCCTGTAATCTACATACACTGCTCATGTCTGGTTTACTCTTTTGTTTTCTTATCCAAATTGCTATGCAAGTGAGACTGTCAGAAACTAGACGTTCTTCTCATGAGTAAAGCAAAAGCATTCACTAGTGAAGCACAAAGCAGAATTGTCAATACCAATATTGGAGACATGGTGGTGCAGTGGTTAGAGTGCAATATTGCAGGGTGACTCTGCCCACTGCCACGAGTTTGATCCTGAAGGGCTCAAGGTTAACTCAGCCTTCCATCCTTCCAAGATCGGTAAAATGAGGATCCAGACTGTTGGGGGCAATATACTGACTCTGTAATCCACCATAGAGCAGTATATAAGTCTAAGTGATGACTGCTTTATTCCTTCTGCAGCTAAAAACGGTCTTTAATAGATGTAAAGTTTAATAGATGTAGTCAAGTTTCACCCAGAGAATCTCACCTGTGGTTCCCTGGAGAGGGTCCTGATTGGAACAGGCAGCAATCTGGAGTCTATTAGATTCTTTATTAAAACCGAGCCATCCCCAGCCTGAGCCTTGGACACCAACTGAAATAGCTGTGAGTTTCTCCTTAAAATTTGCAAATGAGCCAAAATCACGTTTAATGGCTTCCAAAAGGTCCCCTTAAAACAACAAATAAATAAATAGTTTACATTTACATAGCACATCATTTTTTTCATTAAGTAGCCCAAAGAACTATTTCAGATTAATTCTGAAATAAAGAGAGGTGGTGTAAATAAGAAATCGACATAATCTTAACTAACATGAAGAAAATAGAAGCAGCCTAAAAAAATTACATATTTTGTTATGCTCTTCCCATCAATTCAATGCAATATTAATCACAAGAATCTGCAAATGCTGTAAAACTAGCTCTACTATTAGTAACGTGAAGAGATCCCTTTGTCAGTAGACCCTGGGAGCATGGATACTGTCAAGGTGGAAGACAGAACTTTTCTACTACCTATTCTAGATTGCACCACTTATGTACACTGCTGCTCTCAAGTGCAACGAAGAATAAGGTATTTATCTGTTTGTAAACAATTTCCAATCCACCTAATTTCTGTATGTAGAATTAAGGTGTGTTTGTGTGTGTGTGTATTATTGCCGTGTTTCCCCGAAAATAAGGCCTACTCCAAAAATAAGCCCTGCCTTGATTTTTTAGGGATGGGCCTAATATAAGCCCTACTGTAAAAATAAGCCTTAGTTTTGGGGTGAGGCACACTTAAAAATCAAGCTAAGACGGAGGTGGGGGAGCGGACCTTCTCCATGCGCCCCACACCCACTTACCTTGCAGCCAGGCCTCTCCTCGCCAGCCCACTTCTTCTGTGGCGTCTTCTGCAGCCAGGCCTGCATTTCTCAGTCACAGACCTTTCCGGAATTCCTCTGCAGCCAAGAACTGAGCTATGGATTCAATCCATAGCTCGGTTCTTGGCTGCATAGGCCTTCCAGAAAGGCCTGACTACAAAATGCAGGCCAGAATGCAGCTGCAGAATGAAGCTGCTCCTTCAGCCACAAAAGAGTGGACCTGCTGGTCGGGGCTGTCAGTGTCGGAGGTAAGTAAAACATCCTCTGAAAATAAGGCCGGATGCCTATTTTGGAGGCAAATAAATAAAATAAAATAAAATAAAATAAAATAAAATAAAATAAAATAAAATAAAATAAAATAAAATAAAATAAAATAAAATAAAATAAAATAAAATAAAATAAAATAAAATAAAATAAAATAAAATAAAATAAAATAAAATAAAATAAAATAAAATAAAATAAAATAAAATAAAATAAAATAAAATAAAATAAAATAAAAAATAAAATAAAACCCGGTCTTATTTTCGGGGAAACACGGTATTTTTCGTACCAGACATTATTGTTGTCCATAGAGCCATGGTGGCACAGTGATTAGAATGCAGTACTGCGGGCTAACTCTGCTCACGTTGCCAGGAGTTAGAGTCCTTTGATCCTGACAGCTCAGTGTTGACTCAGCCTTCCATCCTTGCAAGGTAGATAAAATGAGGAGCCAGATTGTTGATTGCTGAGTCTGTAAACCGCTTAGAGAGGGCTGTAAAGCACTGTGAAGTGGTATATAAGTCTAAGTGCTATTGCTATTGTGTCAAGCCAATCCTGAAGGCTGCAAACAGGGGTATTGATAGGAGTTCAACACTATCAAAATGGCAGGAGTCCCACTTTTTAAACATGTGTTGCACACACTATAAAGGTTTTCCCTGTCCAGCCTATTTGCCTCTAGGGGGTGGCCAAGGGAGCCAGCGTTGTTTGAAGACACTTCTGTGGTCATGTGGCCAGCATGACTATACACCGAGATGCACGGAACGCTGTTACCTTCCCACCAAGGTTATACCTATTTATCTACACGCATTTGCATGCTTTCGAACTGCTGCATTGGCAGGACCTGGGGCAGGGGTAGGCAACCTCGCCTCTTCTATGACTCATGGACTTCAACTCCCAGAATTCCTGAGTCAGCTATGCTAAATTCTGGGAGTTGAAGTCCATGAGTCATAAAAGAGCCGAGCTTGCCTACCCCTGACCTGGGGCAAGTAACGGGAGCTCACCCTATCACATGGCACTCAGTCTTGAACTCAGGCTGTCAGTTTTCCAGCTGATAAGCTCAGTGTCTTTAACCACTGAACCATTGTGCCCCCTTTTTACCCACTATATGCATATAAAAAGGGGCAAGACTTTAATTACCTGGCCTAACTGCCCTTTTGCTATTGTTGATCCTCCCCATGGACACCCACATTGCAAATATTGGGTTGTATATTAATAAGCATTTTGGAGCGATGCAGATCAAGTGTTCAGATCTGACTTTCATTTGCCACTGATAAAGACCCCAATTTGTTTTATTTAAAACTTAAGTAAAATTTCTAAAATAAACCCAACATTTACCTAAGCCTGTATCAACATTATTAAAAGTTATTATAAACGAGTTCAAGTACAAACCTTTTGGCTCTCCTCCACCTTTAGGAGAAAGATTTGTCCAAAAGATACTATGATTAATATGACCTCCCCCATTGAACTTCAAAGCCGGCTGAAGAGATACCTGGGCCGTTACAT
Organism: Bothrops alternatus; assembly: GCA_034064705.1. Classification (NCBI taxonomy): domain Eukaryota; kingdom Metazoa; phylum Chordata; class Lepidosauria; order Squamata; family Viperidae; genus Bothrops; species Bothrops alternatus. Next base: position 10,093,169 of record JARGCV010000023.1, read on the forward strand.
CCCCTGAAGATGGAAAGAACAGAGAAAAAGCAGAACTACTAAGGCCTAACACAAAACATCTTATGTAAGTTCCTTCCAGTATTCAAGTACTGTCATGCACATCCTAGTTAAAACATTCAATTCAGCAAAATCTCTAAAACGTTAGGAACTTAATCTGGCTCCCTTTAGCTCTGGGTTCCAATACTCCAAATCCAATACTCCAAATCCATGCCTCCTCATATCAGTTTCAAGGAATTGCTGCTTCCTGACCTACATTTGAATTATGGGAAAGGGAAAAAAAACTTGCTTTCCCAGCCTTTTTTGCTTGAATGTTTCATTAATTAGAAATGAAAATGGAAATAATGCTAAGAAGGAAAAAGTATTATACTGAAAGCTTCTTTGATAAAAAAAGAATCATCTGACTTAATCAAATTTTATTCTGATGAAACACAAAATGCAACTTGAAATACATTGGATGCAAATGTAAACTAGATTTATGCAAATTGATTTTTATTTTGTTTCATGCAGTTTGAATAAGATTCTTGATTCATCTCTAGACCGCACACCAAGAATAATGCTTGGCTAGATCCTATGAATAAAGATTGTAGATATCAACTAAAAGCATTCCTGTTCCAGTTTAATTATTAAACTCTTAGGGACTATTTTTTTTTCTCCTTATTCTATCTGTAAAGCTTTTGGGAGCAACTGTTGAGAAACATCATACACAGTCCTCATGAAGTATGCTGGTACCCTAGAAACAAACTTATAAACTTATTTCCCAAATAGCTAGGATTGAGAGTTACTATATATTCAATAAACCAGGGGTCCCCAACCTATGGTCCGCAGCCTGGTATTGGACCGTGGCCTCTTGGCCACTGGGCCCCGGGAATAGCTGGCGAGCCCCCCAACTCACAGTAGCACTGCTGTGTAGCCGCTAGCAGCCCCATTTGCGCATGCGCAGGGATGCTAGCACTGCCACCAGCGTCACGCAGGCATCAGTGACCCGCTTGTGCACACAGGGCCACATGCACACACATTTCGCTGCTGCTCCCTTTCCTTCCAGGCCGCCAAGCCAAAAAGATCAGGGAGCTCTGCAATAAACCATTCACAACAAATATTTTTGAAAATGTAATAAACCAAATAACATAGACTACAACCCAAAAAGAGCTCTATCAACACAATCCTCAATAACATGAAGGCAATCATATATATGTTTAGCTAACTCCATTGATATGACTATATTAGTTTGCAACCTGATGACGATAGAAGGCACAAACAACAAATGGCCTCTTCTGCTTACTTGTGCTAGTCAGCCAAGGGGACAACAAATTACAACTGTGGTTTCCTCATAATCCAAATGTATCAACTGCTAATTGATATGACACAATGCCTTCTTTTTAACAGATTCATTCTGCATTACAAATCCTTAGTTTCATTATTATCTCAGTATTTTAAACTCAAATTTGACATGTGGATCCTGGACTCTACAATGGCCCCCGCCGCACTCCAGTTGGGTAAGAGAAGAAGGAACACAATTACTGCATTTATATCCCATGTTTTTCATCTAAGAATTCAAGGGAGTTTGTGTGGGAGATCGCCACTCATTTCATCTCTACAACAAAATTGTGAAATGGCTTTACACTAAAAGGCAAACTCTAAGCTCAATGTTTGAGTGGTAATCTAAACCTGGAATATCCCAAGATTAAATATAATTTTATTCACTACATTCACAAGCTCACTGACTCACTGACAACCCAAAGAAGATGGCTTTTATCCTGAATAATTATTATTCTTAGCACAGGAGAAACAAATGTACATAGAACAGTCATAAAGAGTCAGTTTTAGCAGGAATCAAATCAGAAAGTTTTACAATGCTATATTATTCCCAATACCTTTTGTCAAAGCCTCTTTGTATTTTTCTTCAGCAATATTCAGATTATTTACATATGCAGCATGATGTTTGCTGTGGTGAAGCTGCATAATTTCTGCATTAATATGTGGTTGCAAAGCACCATAATCGTAGGGCAAGTCAGGGAGAGTGTGTTTTTTTCTGGAGGCCAGACAACCAAGAGATGTAATCAGCACAGTGTTATTTCTGGAAGACAATAAATAAATTATATAATAAAAACACTTTGATTTTCTCTTTATCTTGCTGTCACTTAATACATTTAGCTGTTAAAATTGTCATCATCATCAGCTATTACTTATTGCCAAAACTATCCATATCAGCATTACTTCCATTTACCTGTGAATTGAAGAAAAGCAAAACCTATCCCAGGACAATGACAGAGATACAGGGATCAGTCTAAGTATGGTTTATGTTAATATCACACAATTAATTTGTTTGATCGTTTTACACTCAGATCTGAGAGAGAGATGAGGTATGGGAAAGAGGTAACTGTTCTCTGAAAGTATAACAATAGCATTAAATTCAACAAGCAATAACTGATCTCCAAGTTAGCCGCCAAGGGTTCCCATCCTCTTGCAGCAATATCCACAGCCATTTGTAGATATCAGCTCCAGTAGTTTATTTACAGGTAGTCCTCGATTTACGACTTACAATCAAACACAAAATTTCCATTGCTAAGAGAGAGTTAAGTGCATTTTGTCCCATGTTACGACCTTTCTTGCCACGTTGTGATGAGAATCATTGCAGTTTTTAAGTCAGTAACATGGTTATTAAGTGAATCTGGCTTCCCCATTGCTTGTCAAGGTCACAAAAGATGATCACATGACCCTGGGACACTGCAAGTGTTATAAATACATGCCAGTTGCCACATAATACAAGGATGCTGCAATGATCCTAAATGTAAAAACCAGTCATAAGTCACTTTTTCCAGCGTTGCTGTAATGTCGAATGGTCGCCAAACAAACATAAGTTGAGGACTACCTGAATTTGTTTGTCTGCAACTGCTTCTTTTAATTTTACCAAGTGTGTAAGACATGCCCTCCTCTCCAAGGGAGATTCCTTCATATCTTCTGCATTCTGATACACATTTCTTTCAAATTGGAATACATCTAGTATTTGTTTTATTCTTTAAATGCCTTTTGCAAATATGGACTGTATTGTGCACATGATGGATTGGGAACACTAAGCACTATCACTTTTACTGCCAAAAATAAAAGTCTGACTTATTTTTCATTAAGGTTGATATTGGATTTCTTTCATGCTCCTAGTCAAAACTATGTTTTTTAACCAATAAATAAGGCTCTTGCCATCCCATACCCAAATTCATTTATTCATTCTTTTTGTTTCTTTCAACATTTATACAGCTGCCTATGTTATATCAAACTGTGGGCAGCCCCAACCAAGACTTAATACAACATCAATAAGAAAACAACATAATACAAACATTAAAAAGTGGCACCAAAGTTAAGCTATAAAATGCAGTAATTGTTTTTGTTTCCCTTTTGTGGAAGAATATATGTAACATTTACTAATAAATTGTCAAAGAGAAAAGTGCTAGAAAAACTTTGTCAACACAGGGTTACTATACTTGGCCTCCGAATCCAAATTATCATTAGATGACAGCACATGCAAAAAAACTCCTTTTAACTCTGCAGGTGGGACTTCCCAAAAGCAAGTATTAAAGAAGAGCATGTTCGTGGAAATTGATGTTCAATGGCACATAATCAAAGGGCACTAACCTATCTATTTGCCAGTTGGCCTGGGGTTCCAATAGGGGCATTCTAGGCTGGAGGTGAGGTAGAGCGAAGACCCCACCTCCGTGTTGCTTGTCCTCTTGATTTTTAGTTTAATCTTCTTAATTTTAAGTGTTTTCTGTGATCTTTACTTTTTATTTACTCTGTAAGCCATCAAGAGTTGCCATCCGTAACAGTGAGATGGGTAGCCTTCAAATTTAATAAACAAACTCCCATTTATAAAGGGAGGAATCAATGACTTGGTCAATGACATGAATTCACCTAACAAGACTACTGTGCAATAGCCGAAGTCGGTTCCAAAATTATTGTAAAGCATTTCACTATCGGACTGACCGTGCCAGTGGCAAATAACAGTAAGTTGCACAGTTCCTTTAGAGCAATGTTTCTCAACCTTGACAATTTTAAGGCATGTGGACTTCAACTCCCAGAATTCCACAGCCAGCAATGCTGGCTGTGGAATTCTGGGAGTTGAAGTCCACATGCCTTAAAATTGTCAAGGTTGAGAAACACTGCAAGTTTAGACACAGTGTAAAAGTTACATGCAAAAACGTAACGGGTAGCCTCGTACTTTGCCCAATGCAGACTCTTCCAGTTATACTGGCCTTCAGTGGGACGATAAGGGCAAACCTGCCACTCTAATGAAGGGCACTAGCCTGGGTCAGCCGCCTTCGACCGAATCCCAGCGTCCTTCCAGCAGCGCTCTCCTCCTCCTCCTCCTCCTCCTCCCAAGCAGGCCGCCTTTTCGTGCCCTCGTGTCCTGCCATTCCTAATCTCCTGCCTCGCATTATGTCCTTGGACGGGAACTCAAGGGCTTTCAGACCCCGCCAGGTTCTCACCTGCGGCCGGCCGCAACAGCCAAGCGACAGAGCATGACGGCCGCTTGGTTCGCAAGACAGCAAGGACGGCGCAAAAAACAAAACCGCTCCGCGCGGGGACGACGTCTCGTGCGCGCTACTCTCGGGAGAACCGCAAGCCGTGCGCTTTCCTTCACTATGGCGCCTGCGCAACTCCGCCCGTCCCTTCTCTCGGTGTACGGCGGAGGGCATCTCATGAGGCCTATAGCGGGAGCCGCTAGAGAGGCGGAAGCGGTATCCTGGAAGAAATTGGGGATGGGTGTGGCCGACTTTTTTCTCCTCCACCGACTTGGTTGTTTGTTTGTTTTTTCCCAAAAAAAATATTTGTTCGGGCATTTATTCATTTTTATTTTGCAAAATAATAGCCCGTTTGGATGCCTTCTCGTCGCAGATGCATTGGCTGAGTTCAGACAATGCGCTGAAGCGGCCGACTTTTGGACGGTCATGAAACGACATCGAAGTGTTGGCGGGTTTCTTTGCTGCCGTGCAACAGTCGCTCGCTATTTGCAGCCGGCGCTTGCTATCCGTCGTCAAGGCAAAAGGGTTTCTTTGCTTGTGGCGCAGCACGCTATGAACACAGTTTACTATGCTCGTGTTTCTAAACCTTGGAAACTTTAGGCTATATGGACTTCGGCTCCCAGAATTCCCCAGCCACCAAACTAGCCTAGGAATTGAAGTTTACTTGTCTTAAAGTTATTAAACTTGAGAAACACTGTACTAGCCCTTTTCAGATAACCAGGTATAGCCTGTTGTGGCAATGCAACTTGTGCTGGAGAAAGTAAAACTTTTCACTCTTGTCGGCAGCCTGCCTGCTATAACTGAATGGTTTGTGATCTGGCCTAGAGCAAGGCTGTCCAAACTTGGCAACTATAAGCCGGCTGGAGAATTCTGGGACTTAAAGTCCACAAATATTATAGTTGCCAATTTGGAGAGCCCTGGACTAGAGCAACTGTACCGGACCCATGGAATAACTGACTACTTTCATCCTGACAAATAATGAGAATGTAGCAAAACTGTCCAGTGTCTAGTGCAGCGGTTCTCAACCTATGGGTCGCGACCCCATTTGGGGTCGAACGACCGTTTCGCACGGGTCGCCGGACACCGTGGTCCGCCATTTTGGTTTTTTGGGGGTTTTTTGTTTTTTTTATCATGTGCGCACTGCACATGCGCGGATCGGCCTGTCGCACGCGCACCACGCATGCGCAGATCGGCCCGTCGTGGTCTGCCATTTTGTGGGGGTTTTTTGTTTTTTGTTTGTTTTGTTTTTCGTTGCGCGCGCCACGCATGCGCGGATCGGCCCGTCACAGTCCGCCATTTTGTTTTTTATTTTTTTTGTTTTGTTTTCTGTCGCGCACGCACTGGGCATGCGCGGATCGGCCCGTTGTGGTCCGCCATTTTGTTTTTTTTGTTGTTGTTTTTTCGTCGCGCACGCGCCGCGCATGCGCGGATCAGCCCATCGCGCGTGCGCTGTGCATGCGCGGATCGGCCTGTCGCGGTCCGCCATATTTTTTTTATTTTTTTTGTTTTGTTTTCCGTCGCGCACGCACCGGGCATGCGCGGATCGGCCCGTCGCGGTCCGCCATTTTGTTTTTGTTTTTTTTTATTTTTTTGTTTTTTTTTCATCGCGCGCTGCGCATGCGCGGATCGGCCCGTCGCGGTCCGCCATTTTGTTTTTGTTTTTTTATTTTTTTTATTTTTTTTTTATATTTTTTTTCGTCGGGGTCGCAGCGCGCATGGGCGGCGCAAGTGGGGTCTCAACCTGAAAAAGGTTGAGAACCACTGGTCTAGTGGAACTATTTCATATTACATTAGAACAGTGGTTCTCAACCTGTGGGTCGCGACCCTTTTGGGGATCGAATGACGCTTTCACAGGGGTCGCCTAAGACCATCAGAAAACACATATTTCCGATGGTCTTAGGAACCGAGACACTAGTGAGAATTTCTGCCCAAGGCTAGCTCCGCCAGCCAGCTCGGGCAGACAGGAAAGCAGCCGCCTCAGCAGCATGGCAGGGCTGTGCTACCCATCACAGAGCAGCTACTGCTGCGTCGCCACGGCTATGAACCTCCTGCTCGGTGTCTTTCAGGTCCTCTTGCCTGGCTTCTGTCTGGGAGAAGCGCAGGGCCAAGGTAAAAAAAAAAGTCTGGCGAAATACTCCTGAGAGGTAGCGTCGATCTGTAGCAGGAGGTGAAGGGGGTGGATGGGTGGGTGGGGGTCAACCAGAAGGGAACCGGGTCTGATAAGTTGAGTGAGGTTTTCCCCCTCGCCCCTCTCTCCGCCTCCCTTTGTGCAGCGGCGTCTCTGGCTGCTGCCTTCCCAGTCGCAGAGAAAAGGGGGAAAAAGAGCCGTGAGCAAGTTCCCCTTTCTGCCTCGTTGCTTAAAGCTTTTTTTTTCTTTTAAACGACCACTCGTTCAGACCTCCTCGGGGCTTGTTTGCACGAGCTTGTGGCAGATCAGTAAATAAAGGAGTGGGGGAGCCAAATCATCCAAGGCGTTTGCACCCTGAATGTGTGGACGCTGCTTTCATGACTTGCCACCACTGCCCCCTCTCTTCCCACCCTGCTCTAGCAATGCGCTGCTGCTGCTGCTGCTGGCTGAGCTGAGCTGAGCTGCGGCGCCGAGCCGGTCCTCACGCCTCCTGGTTGCCCAGCCGCACTCCGCCCTGGCCGCCCGCCGCACCGGAGCCTCCCCTGCACCGCCCAGCCCGCCTCCCTCACCGTCGGAGGGCATCTGTGTGTGTCTCCAGACCTTACTGGACTACCATCCCCAGCAGCCCTAAAAAGCACTGTGGAAGAGTGGGGAATGCTGGGAGTTGCAGTTCATCACCATCTGGAAAAATATGACTCTCCAAAGATCAATCCTTTCTTCCTTTCTTCCATGTATCCATCTCCTTCCCTTCCCCTTCAATCTCTCCTTCCTTCCTTCCTTCCTTTGTTACTTCCTTCCTTCCTTCCTGCCTTTCCCCCCTCAATCTCCTTCCTTCTCCATCTCCTTCCTTTCCCCTTCAATCTTCCTTCCTTCCTTCCATCTCCATCCCTTCCCCTTCAATCTCTCTCTCTCCTTCCTTCCTTCCTTCCTGCCTGCCTTTTCCCCTCAATCTCCTTCCTTTTCCATCTCCTTCCTTTCCCCTTCAATCTTCCTTCCTTCCTTCCATCTCCATCTCCATCCCTTCCACTTCAATCTTCCTCTCTCCTTCCTTCCTTCCTTATCCCTTCAATCTCCTTCCTTCTCCATCTCTTTCCTTTCCCCTTCAACCTTCCTTCCTTCCCTCCCTCCCAACATTTTTGAGCACGGAAGAGTAAGCTTCTCCAGTGAGCATTGCTATATTGTTTTTGTGATTAATGATTATGCTTTAATTATGTTCAATTTATGAACATCAGGCAGCCTTACCTTGCTCATGTTTTTCATTCCACCAGCCACCACAATACTGGAATCTCCTGTCATAATAGACTGAGCCCCGAGACATACGGCTTTCAGGCCTGATCCACAGATCATTTGACAACTCCAAGCTGGTACCTCATATGGAATCCCTGCCCCGACACTGGCTTGTCGAGCAGGATTCTGGCCAGCCCCTGCAGACATAAACACAAAGGAATAACTATACTAAATTATTTTAGCTCATTCTCCTACCTCACTTCTTAGTGACAGACAGGTGCCCATGTTATTTGCCTGTAACATTACTCATAACCACTTTGGGTTTTAAATTAATAGCCCGACTCTTGTTTCTAGGCACTGCTTTGTAAAAATGAATGTTTGACTCTTCGTTTCAATGCCTATGTCTTATTTTTTCAAGTTACTTTTATTCTCAATTTTCTTAGCCTGACCTTCATTGTCTTTGGGCTATATTTCAACACTGTTGTGGACAGGTGAAGGTAGTGTATTGTTTTGTTTTTTGCTTTTAACCTTGAGTGTAATGTGAAGTTTATTTCCAGAGCTGTCTGATTCATAGGAACTTGCCCAAGGTTTATGATTAAAATCAGCCAAATAGTTACTGTTTCTGAGGAATGGATCAGTTGGATCTCCTCACTCTTAGCACAGCACCTTAATCACTACACCAGTGGTTCTCAACCTTTTTCAGGTTGAGACCCCACTTGCCCTGCCCATGCGTGCTGCGACCCCGACCCGGGCGCGCGTGCGCACGCGTGCGCGCACGTGTGCCGGGCCGACCCGTATGTGCGCGGGGCGCACGCGCTGAAAAAAAAATTTCAAAAAAAAATGGCGGACCGCAACGGGCCGATTCGCGCATGCGCGGCACGCGCGCACCAAAAAAAAAATAAAAAAAAATAAAAAATTCAAAAAAACCCCCAAAATGGCGGACCGCGATGGGCGGATCCGCACATGCGCGGTGCGCGCATGTGACAGGCCGATCCACGCATGCGTGGCGTGCGCACGCCGAAAAAAAATTAAAAAAATAAAAAAATTCAAAAAAAATTCAAAAAAAAAACCAAAATGGCGGACCACGGTGTCCGGTGACCCCCGCGAAACGGTCGTTCGACCCCAAATGGGGTCGCGACCCATAGGTTGAGAACCACTGCACTACACCATGCTGACTCTCATAGAGAAGCACATATGCAGGTCAAGAAACTGGAGAAGGCTGAAAAGATTAATGGGATCCGAAGCAGTAAAAGTAGGGGAAGAATACAGGCAGATAGAACAGACTGACACATTGCTGATTTAACACACCCAGAATTGTGGATGACAAAAGCACCATGATTTCTTCATCACATTCCCGTCCTTGTTTGCCACCACCTACTCTTCCCTCTGATTTATGTATGCATACTTGAAAAACCTTCTCTTGGAAGAAGTAATGGGAACTGCAGAAGGAGAATCAATGCAAAAATATGAAGGAGATGTCAAAGTTGTTTCATCTGCTATTTCCAGGAATATTAGACCTTTCTACACAAATTGCTAGTTTGGGAGATTGAAACCTAGAGCATATGGGAAGAAAGTACAATTTACAATAAGTAAAACTCATTTTGTTTGTATGTGTGTGTGATTTCTGCATTGCAAAAATGAAGAGAAGAGGCCACATCAAAATCCTGAATAAATGCTTTATCAAGTTCATACCTGCAGCCAATAATTGTCCAAGTATAACTTCAGATAATTCTTTAGGATCAATTTTTGTCCTCTGCAACAATTCTTTAAGGACTACTGAAGCCAATTCATGGGCATCCAGGGTTGACAAGGCACCATTGAAGGATCCTACATAAAAGATAAAAATCAGAAATAGATGTGTTTTAATTTTACTCTATTCCATCTTTCCTTACATTCTATTCTTCTTTTAAGCATTCTAGGTAACAGATACAGATTGCAATTCTAGAAAATAAACAAATATTATATTTTTATGGGTCTACATATCATGACTTTTTCACCATTGCCAGCAATGGGGTGGGCACGATTTCAATATGATGCATCCGGCCTGCGGGCCAGCAGTTTGACATGCCTGTACTAGAATCTCACTTTCAGCTTGATGTCGCGGTGCCGCAGGAAGACAGGGCTCTGTCTTTCCCGTCTGAATTCGCTCCACTAGCCAGTCACAATGCTGCTCACAGCCGAAGTCAAAAGCATCACCAAGCAACTTTCAAGCACTGTGGATGAAATTGATGATCCTCTCTTTAAGATTCTAACTTTTATTTCCTGAAAATGCTGCCCAAAGCATTTTTCCCCCTGTAAGGAGAGAGGGAAGGGAATTTTTACTCCACCCTCTAAGAAAAACGGCGACTAACTACTCAGGGGAAACAGAGCAACCATAAGATTAATTTTAATCTAATAGGATATATATTCTTTTGAAACACTTTGAAAAAGTGTTCTTTTTTCTTATTGGAGACTGTCTTTTTTTAAAAAAAATTAGACTTGAAAAACCAGCATATAAGTTTTGGACTTAAAAAGCTATAAAACGGCATTGGTGACATCTTCTGGTGAATTATGGTATTACAATTTGTTATTGCCTAAAAGAAACCTGGCTTGAAGCCTGGACTTCAGATAAAATTTGTTTGGCCTTGACGGCTACTAACTTTGAAAAACCCAGCTGCAAAGAAGGGATTTCTGGGCGGGTTATCTGTGTGGCAGGGATGATGTACTGTTTTGGAAGCTGTCCTGCCTGAACTATGAATGTTAACTTTTACTGACTCTCAGAGCTATGCTTGGGGGACTGCTTTCCTATTTCCCGAATGAGAAGCATATATTATTACACGAGATGATGTAACACCTTGGATTATAAACTCTTACTTGATAAACAATTTCTATTAGGAAGCCCACCCATAAAACCACCTATAAAACGTGAAATACCCAGCTACAAAAGACAAAAATTATTTTTAATGTTTGATTCCAAAGTCTTCAACTTAACATATTATTAAGAAAATATGGATGAAGATCAGGAAAAAATCCTTTCCATGTTGAACTCAATATACAAAACTATACTTTCAGCTTGTGATAAAATAAGAACCAACACAAAGGAACAATGTTCTAGCTTAAATATACAAACCCAGATCTTGATTACAACCAAAGAAGTAACAACACAGAAAACAAAAGGAAAATTGGAACAACTAAACGCTAAGACAGAGGACCCAATTGACCAACAGACCCAGCCAACTGAAAAATCAGAAAATGGAGTGACAACATTGAAAATGGAAAAGACTTTTCACAAATCAAGAAATTAGAATATATTTAAGGAAGAAGAACGGATTGAATGGAAGATAAAGTTATCAGGACAACTGTGGGAAATTGGAGTAACAGGGAAGCAGTTTAATGAATACCAATGGGCCTGTTCTTCCAAAAAAACTTCAGCCAAATAGTCTTTCTGATTCCAAATAATATATATAAAGATAGAGGGAGTACTATTGCTGGCAAAGGAAGAAAGCCAGAGTAAGGGTGAAAAAAAATGGTGTTGACATTAGAGGAAATATATTACCAATTAGATGGTTGAATATAGTGGAAAATAGACAATTTTTAGAAAATAGAATAATATTATAATTAAATAGATAAGATGTGTAAATAGAATATTAGACTTTTGTATGAAAAGGGAAAAAGGGAGTTGAGATAAGGGAAGCTTTTGGTCACCTAAATATAAAGTACTTGGAAATCATAAATAATAGTGTTTTCTTGAATATTGATGGGAAATTAAAGTTTGGGGGGAAGCAATAACAGGACATTGCTTATACAAGGACATTAAGTGCAAACGCAATCAAGATACGTATAGGCTAAAAATTATCAATAAATGTAAGAAAGATGTTTCTACTTAGTTGAAAGTAAGAATTGTGTTTGCCCAATATGAGATAACAGATATTATTGGAAAGACAGGAAGTATTTGATGTTCTAATATTAGACTTAAACTAAAAATTTATGTATATTACTGAATTATTGGTTAACCCAGACAACACCTATAGTGGTTTTGATTTATTAGAGGACACTGTATTATCAATTAGATGATTGAACATTGTGGAAAATAGATAACTTTTAGAAAACAGAGCAATATTATAATTAAATAGATAAGATGTGTAACCAGAATATTAGACTTTGGTATGAAAAGGGAAAAGGAGAAGTTCAGATAAGGGAAACCTTTGGTCACCTAAACATAAAATACTTGGAAATCATAAACAATAGTGTTACTCTGAATATTGATGGGAAATTAAAGCTTGAAAAAAACCCGCCAGAACAGGACATTAATTGTATACAAGGAATAAGTGCAAACGTAATTAAGATACGTATAAGCTAAAAATTATTGATAACTGTAACAAAGATGTTTTTATTTTGTTGTTCTTGTTGTTAATTGCAAAGTCATGTCCAACCCATCGTGACCCCATGGACAACGTTCCTCCAGGACTTCCTGTTCTCTACCATCTTCTGCAGTCCATTTAAGTTCACGCCTACTGCTTCAGCCACCTCATTCTCTGTCGTCCCCTTCTTCTATTGCCCTCAATCTTTCCCAGCATTAGACCCTTCTCCAGTGAGTCCTTCCTTCTCATTAAGTAGCAAAAGTATTTGAGTTTCAACTTCAGGATCTGGCCTTCTAAAGAGCAGTCGGGGTTGATCTCTTCTAGGACTGACCGGTTTGAATGCCTGGCAGTCCAAGGGACTCGCAGGAGTCTTCTCCAGCACCATAGTTCAAAGACCTCAATTTTTTTGTCGCTCAGCCTTTCTTATGGTCCAACTTTCACATCCATACATTGCAACTAGGAAAACCATGGCCTTGACTATACTATATGTTTTTATTTAGTTGATGATAATAATAATTGTACTAGCCTAATATGAGATAATAGACATTAATGGAAAAAGAGAGGAAATATCTGATGTAAAGAGATTTATACTAAAGATTTATGTACACTATTGAACTATTGATTAACCCAGTCATCACGTTGCTTTTTAAATATCCAATTGTAAAGTGAGAAAATCAATAAAATATTATTTTTTAAAAAAGAGTCTCCATTGATTTCTTGTTAAATACTCAGGAATTATTCATATCTCTAACCATGATGTCTTACATAGTTGTTTAAGAAGCTGATTTAAGGAGGTTTTTTTTAAAATTCTTATACAAACTCTATGAAAGGCCTCATGAAATATAAAAGCCCCATAGGATTGGCCAACTGCACCTACTCCATCAGATGTGGCAGGCTGCAGACCCCCTCAGCCAAGGAATTCTGCCTGGCGGGGTGCCAGAAAAAAAGCCTTTTCTGCTGTGACTTCCACCCTTTGAAATATTGTGTCAGTCAAGGTGAGATCTGCTCCTGTCTTAGCCTCCTGAAAGGGCCTGGAAACCTGGTTCTGCCAACAGGCTTGGGGGCCCAATGGGGGCCATCCTACTTTGGAATTGTTTCATAGATTAGGAGAAAACCCCACTCCCATCCCATTTACATTCCTTTTATCCAGTTTTGTTTATTTTCAATGTTCTCGTTTTAACGCATTTTTAATGCTTACTTTTTTAATGTTCTAATTGTTTTGTACTATTGTTTTGATAGTGTAAGCCACCCATAGTCACTTGACAGTGAGATGGATGGCAAATAAATATAATAAATGAAAACATGGAATAACTAATCAGAAGAGGAAAGAAGGGTCAAAGAGGATGGGAACCATAACCCAAAGCTAAGATGCAACACTGTGGTTGGGAAGCCAGGGCTCCAAGGCTGACTAGATGCTCTTCGATGTTTTTCTTTGCGCTGGAAGAGCAAAGGAGTTGATTTTATTAATGGAAGGAAATGAGAGCCGGCGACCAGACAGTCCTGGTTCTACCAACCAAATTTAGGTATAAATTTGATAAATAAACCCAGTGGGCAACTTACACCCAACGTTAACATGGAGCTTAGAGTGGCAAACACAGATTCAAACACTCGCTCTGCTAATAATTTCCCGTGTGTCAAACTGTTCACCTAATGAATCTCGATTGCAGACAAATAAGGGAGTCAAGAAACAAAGATGCCAAGCCAGCTCGAGCTTTGTGGAGGACAGATTGAAGAAATGTCAATGTAGCGTCGAGGGGTAAGTAAATGGGAATCTAGACAGAGAGAGTGTGATGGCTCTCAAATTTGCTCGTGACTCCACTTGAAAAAACTATCTTTAGACCAACCAATTAAATGAGCTTATGAGAAATTCAATAGCTTATTATCAATCGACTTCTGGGCTCTCTCATCTGTCAAATAAACCTCCATAACAAATACAGTCTATTTATTCCATTTCTAACTTACATTCCTTCAACTTTATCCAATCACTTAATGCTTATCTATCTCATCAATAAATCAATCTAATGTCAAACCTAGATCATCAAAACAAATACATTCTTCATCAATTTAATTATATCAACCATTAATCATCTTCTCTTACATCTTACTCATAATCTTAGTCCTTAATTCAGTCCATAATTTTAGATTACCCATAATTCCTTACATACAATTTTAAATTTCATTTCTTCAGACGAATTCTAGGTTTTTTTTAACCAAGTAAACCTCCATAACGAGGCCTCCCATCCAAATAATAAGTCTCTCTTCTTTATTTCTTCAGTCCCATAAATAAGTTGCTTCTTAAACTGAATCAATGTCTCTTTTTTCTCAATTAAATCCTCTTCTTGCTGCTTAACTAAAGAAAAAAATAGCCGTCCTTTCCTTTCTTGAAACAAATCCTCTTCCTCTCCATAAATAAACTGTTCATCAAGCAGGATCCATTTCCCTTTATAGTCTTTATTCTCAGAACTATCTTCTTCTTTTTCCTGTTGTTCTTCTAGTTTATATTGTATTATAAAATGCTCAGCAGTCAGTTGTAAATCAGTTTCATTTGGGAGAAAGATTCTAGTTAATTGTTCTTGCTCTTCTTCTTGTTTAGATTGTATTATAAATTGTTCAGCAGTCGGTTGTAAATCAATTTCATTTGGAAAAAGAAATTTAGTTAATATTTCTGTAAAAGTTTCTTTCAATATTGCTTTAAACTCTTGCGTAAAACTCTTCACTATTTCAAGCCTTTCTTCATGAAATTTCTCAATACAGTCCAGAATAGGTTCAGCATTTAACTGTAAATTCCACTCCATTTTAAGACAATCACAGCCGTCTCTCTGACTTCGCTTACGAGAACAGGAAGAGAGAAAAAAGTAAAGAATTCACTTTCACTTTCCAGCACTTTCCTTAACAATGAAAGCAGTGAAAGCTATACGCCATCTTGAAAGCATTATGTTGATTGTAGACGTTAGAAATATATAGCCAGAAAAACAATAAAAAAAATACTTGCAATCCATTAAGAACTCCTGTATTCACTCAGTCTGCTTACAATCTCTCCTGTGTTGTATTTTAAAAAAGCAGAAGTGGTCGCGGCGTCTTTCTCTGTCTGATGACAGAAGCGTCTCTGGGCAGGAGCGTCCTCCGGAGCTTTAGGGAGCTCACTCTTGATCCCTGAAAACTTCTTTCCCAGGGATTTAAGAGGAGCTCAACCTTGCTCCCGATGCTCTACACCTCTCCTTTGCCCGGAGAGGGGGTTTTTCACCGCGAAAAACAGCTGGTGTGCGCTGTAAAATGTATTTATGTTTTGTTTATGGATGATTGTTTATTTTAATACTATGATTTGATTTGACTAATTTTTTTCTTCTGTAAAATTTAAAAAAAAAACCAATAAAAATATATTTAAAAAAAAATAATAAAAAAGAAATTCAATAGCAAAACAATATTTTATGGTAAGTTACAATTACTTGATATTTGCTGTTCAGTTTAGTAATGCTCATTAGTCTAACAGCGGTTCTCAACCTGTGGGTCGTGACCCCATTTGGGGTCGAACGACCATTTCACGGGGCTCGCCAAGCACCGCAGTCCGCCATTTTTTATTATTATTTTTTTGGTCGGCCATTTTTGGGGGGGGTCGGCCATTTTTTCCTATCGCGATGCGGGCCGTCGCGCATGCGCGGTGCGGGCCTGCCATTTTTTTAATTTTTTTTGCGCGGCGCGGGCCGGGGTCGAGCCCCGGAAAAGGTTGAGAACCGCTGGTCTAACAGGCTTTTAAAAATAAATGCATTTATAAATGACTGCATGCTGTTTTCAAATCACAAAGATCTCCCTAAAGTTTTCCTGCTTTTTGTCTTTCTGCTGGCTTTCTCTAAGCCAGGTGTCTCTAATGGTGGAAAACAGCTACAATTTTGAAATCATGACATGAGCTATCGTGATAGTAGTAACATGGATTTGCCAGAAATCAAAATGGCAAAGTCCCTTTCTGTGGGGAAAAATATGCGCGCAGCAAACTGCCATGCTTTCCCCTTTTGATACCCTTTGTCCTAATGAAGCAGCCAGAAGGTCATCCACTTTTGACTTAATGCCTCATCTACCTAAATATGTTTAAGTTACTTCCTATCTCTTCCTGTAGATAATATGCTTAAGTTCCTTCCTATCTCTTCCTGCCTTTGTTAGTTCCTTCTTCTGTTTGCTCTTTACCTGGTCTTTGATCAAGTAATGTGTTACTAGAAAACTTTATGTCAGCATCTAATGGTAAAGCTTATGTATATAACAAGTATATAAGAAGCAATAAACTCAGAGTTTGTCAAGCTGTGTCCTGCAGCTTCAAACCTCTGCTCAAGACATGCCTGTGTCTTTTTCTTAGCGTCATACATCTGGCCTCTGAACAGGGACAGCCCCCCATGGAGCAATTGGGACAGCCCCCC
The DNA here is from genome assembly GCA_034064705.1 of Bothrops alternatus. NCBI lineage: Eukaryota > Metazoa > Chordata > Lepidosauria > Squamata > Viperidae > Bothrops > Bothrops alternatus. Next base: position 10,109,784 of record JARGCV010000023.1, read on the forward strand.
CTTCCGAGGAAGCAACAGCCAACTTACTTACCAGCGTCTAGAATAGACCTCTAAATGCACTTTCGTCCTATGGAACCCTTCAATGGTAAGTAAGGGTTGCAATCTATCTCAGCACCAGCAGAAACAGGTACAGGAACTCAGATTCTTGGTACAGGAACTCAGATTCCTGTTACACAAATCAGGCATGAAAGAGCCTGAGGCAGATGTAAGGAAGCTGGTGGATGAGATAGGGAAACATTCCCCTTGATATCCTAAGCGCTGGACGCTTAGGTTACGAGATTGGGAAAAGATAGGGCATACTTTACATCTTGAATCTCGGGCTCCAGTACAAGTATTACATCAATGGCATCAGTGCCATCAAGCAGTGGAAAAATTTGGCTCAGATGCTTCAGCAGGGCAACAATTAACTACAAGCCCCACACCTGATTAGGTTCAAGTAAAAACTGTGCCTCCGAAAGCATCTTTAATTGGATTTTCAGCTCCTTCTGAAGAGGCTAATTCTTACGGCCATCATACACCCCCTTAAAGAAAATATTAGAGGAACAATCTTGAAGTAGAAAAAAATATATATGGGGAATCATCAGAGGAATTTAAAGAAACAAATTAAATCAAAATGTACTCCTCTGGAATGTGTTTTGAACAATTGGGATGTTTTGAAACTTCAAGTAGTTGTTAAGTTTAACCCTGTCAGACAATGTCTGATGGTGCTTTGTGTTGATGTGTAGAAGTATAAATAATCTTTAACAAGACAACATTGAAAAACTTTGTAAACCTCCAGTTGGCTAGTTTATCCGATAACAACTAAAGCCACGGAAGATAAAGAAAAGAAAATTCAAAGAACTGAAAGCAAGTTTTTTTTCTGCCTTTTTTCCTCTTTTAATCTGGCTCTATTCAATTCCCCTTTGTCAGAGGTGAGGAGAGGAGGCTGCTACTTTTCCCTCACCCTTCACACCTTCAATATTCCTTTTAGTCTTTCCCCAATGTCTTTTGAAGTTGCTGGGATAAATTGAAAGTAACCATAAATGTTCCCCTCCTTTTTAATTAAAAGGGGAGGCCTGTTTTAGCCTCAAACCCCAAATTGATGTGTGTGTGTTTTGTTTATGCATATGTGTGGCCACCCAGAACATTACGCTTGGGCTTGGAATGGTGAGAAAAATAGGAGATGGTTAAAAACCACATGTTTGGTTGGAATCATCTCATGATTTTTCTCGCTTCTTGCAGGACAAGCCATATGTCTAAATAAATGTTGTTTTAATAGTATTTGTGTATATATGTTTGTCTGTGTTGTTCTGTGTTATTTTCAAGACTTGGAAGAGGGTCAAAACCCTCTCTGATAACATCATACAAAAAGGCCTTATTTAAAAATAAATGGTTTGCCTGGAGAAAGTATGAAATGAAATATTTGTATGCAAGCAGTTAGAATGAAAGTGAATGAATTAATTTGTTGATACCTAAATGTGTGTGTTAGCCTTCAAACCCCACCCCCCACCCACTCTCTCCCAGGCTGTGAAAGAAATAATAAACTGCAGATTTTATTGTAAAAGTAAATTGAAAAGTAATAGTAAATGTTGGCATGAGAAGAGTCCCATGGAGAATGTGTGAGAGAATTTATGGAAAATGCATGCGAAGGAGAGAAAACTATTTTTTAGTGGTGAGAAGTTTGTAACAAAAAATTTTCCTGTCTCTTTTGTTTTTCAACTGGCTGTGTTGCTTTAAGAGCAAGAGAGACCGAAAGAAAGAAGGTGGGGGGGAATTGTTCATTTTAAACTTTTTTTCCTCTCTGCTTAGAATTCCGGTTTGCGAATGGAGATGAAATTTAATGCCCACTCTTGCAGTTTCAGATTACAAAATTTTTACTCGAAAGAAGAGACAGTAATTGTTGGACAATTTTTTGGGGGGAAAAGTGTTGAGTTTAAATTGTTTAGTTAGACCTATATATCTATCAACCAAAAGAAATGACTCTGAATTGTTTTGCTTAAGATTTGTAAATGTTTAACCTACTTAATGGAAATTTGTTTCCATCTGAATGGTATTTGATTAACTTGGAATTTAACTTGTTGACCAAAGGAAAACAACCTGGAGATCTCATTGTAGTTCCACTTGCAGCATTTACCACAGTTGAGCAAATTAAGTACTTGAGTACTCAATTTGTGGACAGAATTCCACATAAAAATTGTCACTTAACACTTTTGATATTTCTTACTAGTAAGCTACTTACAGGAGTATTAGCTGTGTTAGAAGCACAAAAAGTATATTGTATTGAATGGCTTTACTTATCCCATCCCAAAATGTTTTATCTTTTATCCAGGCTGTTGCTGAAATAACCTTAGGACACAATCAAGCTTGTCCTTGAAATGGGACTGATTTAATTTTGTTCTTTCTATCCCAAAATTTGATTTTCAATTTTAATTTTCAGAATAACTTATCTCTTCTGCTGCTATTTTAGCTTTCCACACCTTTTCTCAACAGACTTTTAACTTAATCTCTGACTCTCATTATGTGTCCCAACTTATTTTTAATTTTTCAGGTGCTTACATCATGCCCAGGATCGACCCCAATCTTATGGCTTTGTTTTTAACTTTACAGCAGCTATCCTTTGTTTCTCACATATGTATCTGTCCTTTAAAGACTGTCTTCACAAACAAATAAAAAAGGAGGCATCAAGGGTACCTAATTTGGCATGGATAACTTGTCAAGTCAATAAAGTCCTAATAACTTTAAATCAGCTATTACCCTAATTTGGCATGGATAACTCGTCAAGTCAATAAAGTCCTAATAACTTTAAATCAGCTAAATATTTCTTTTAAAAAAACTACTGCCTACCAGCGTCACTTTCAGCAGAAAGCTGTGTTCCCTAATCCATTGGTATGTTATTGGCAATTGCCTGATAAAACGTGGTTAGGTCCAATTCCCTTACTAACCTGGGGGCGAGGCTATGCTGCTGTGCTTGCTCCTACAGGCCCTCTCTGGATTCCAGCCCAGTGTGTGCGACCAGCCAAAGATGTCATGGCATCAAGTCCAGAACCCAATACTGGAAACGAAGCAGGTGACTCTTCAGACAGCACAACATCCCTTTCGCTCTCACCATCGCAGTTGACCAACAACCTGGGGCAATGTGAAAAACCTAACATCCAAAGCACAGATGGCTTTGCGGCAACAGGGAAAAGAACCTACACCAGAGAATTTATGCACTGCCATATTTATGGTTTTGACTGCAAATTCCTTAGTCATTCTTTGCCTCTCTTTCCTTCTTAATTGCTGTGTGGGGGCTCAAGCTTTCCCACCTCATCCTTTTGAATCACAGATGAAATATAATATTTCGGTGCAATTAGCTAATGTAACACAAGTGACAGACTTTTGTATTTCTGAATCATATGATATGGAAAATCTACTCTCTACCTGTCTTATACCTTTGTGTGTTCCAGCTTCAGTTTTAAAAAATTATACTGGTTTAAGCAATTTTCTATCAGACAATGAATTTCATTATGCAACTATGTCAAGCTGGGGTCATGCCTCTTATATGTTACCCCTTGATGCTATTGTTTTGCATACACCAATTGTAGCTGTGCCTACAATTGTGCAAAAATTGTCAATTGTACTACTTCATCTAAAAAACTTCATTGTATACATGTCAGTCAAAGAATTTTAAATTGTACCTCCTTTCAAGAGGTATCCTTTAATTATGCACATATATGGTTATTCAATGTCTTTTTTTCTCTACTTTCAATTTTCCATACTAAACTACCATTAACTTACCTCAGGAACAAGTTATGTTTTGTATAAACAAATGCAAAGTTATATGTCCCCTGACTACGACCCACTAACTACTCCAGCTTAGGATAATGTCCTCACTAATAAAATACAGAAGAGTGAGATGTGGGGAAAAATGCACGCACAGCAAACTGACATGCTTTCCCCCCACAAACCTCATAACCTTTTGGTACTCTTTGTCCTAATGAAACAGCCAGAAGGTCATCCACTTTTGACTTAATGCCTCACCTACCTAAATATGCTTAAGTTCCTTCCTATCTCTTCCTGCCTTTGTTAGTTCCTTCTCCTGTTTGCTCTTTACCTGGTCTTTGATCAGGTAATGTGTTACTAGAAAACTTTATGTCAGCATCTAAGGGTAAAGCCTATGTATGTAACAAGTATATAAGAAGCAATAAACTCAAGAGTTTGTCAAGCTGTGTCCTGCAGCTTCAAACCTCTGCTCAAGACATGCCTGTGTCTTTTTCTTAGCGTCGTACACCTTTCCACCAGTCCCTTTAGCTTCTTATGATGTGTGATTGCTTAGCATAACTATTTTTTCACTTCAAACCAGGCATCCATCTTTCAAACCAGCTGCTTGGCTATAGTTACCACACTTAATCTTCTCAGAATGCCTTTGGGTGTTCCCATCTTCGGGCTACTGTTTTGCAACTTGCTTGTTTTCTGTATACATTTTTAATTGAAAAGAACTTTTGAGGGAAAAAAAACGATAGGTCAGGAAGCCTGGTAAGCATCTAAGTTGTGGATGGATCTATAGCAGGGGTGTCAAACTCAATTTCATTAAGGGCTGCATCAGCATTGCGGTTGTCCTTGGGGCCGGGTAGGTGTGGCCAGGGTGGGCATGGTCTACTGGGTGGGTGTGGCTGGAGTGGGTGTAGCCTACTGGGTGGGTATGGCCAACTCTATATAGTTTGCATCAAGGGTGCCTGTGGGGGCCTGGGCAGGAGTGGGACAGATCTGAGGATCTCTGGCAGAAGGTGGTGGGACTGGGGCAAGTGCCAAGGCATGGTCCACTGGAAGAGCTTCACTGTTCCTCTCAGGCCATGCGGGGGGCGGGGGGATGGATGGTGCTGCGGGCTTCCCGGAGCCCTGGGCAGCAGAGGTCAAATGCCCAGCCTGGTCCTCGAGCACCCATGGCACCAAGCCCAGCCCCACTACCCCAAGGGCGTGCCCAGCTGCACTTACCTCAAGGCTGCTGCTGCTGCTGTGCTTGCTCTCCTTACTCAGGTTGCTCATGATGGGTACAAGGGCAAAGTCACAGGCAGGCCCACTCCATCTCCATAGGAGGAGAACCAGCTTTGTATCCAAAGCTTCCTTAGCAATAGGGAGACCCCCAGGAGAGGCCAAGAGGAGGCGGCAAAGGGATGGTGAAAGGGCAGAACTTCCCTCAGACCCTCCTCCCTTCCTTCCTAGAACAGAGTGGTGGGAAAATATTTGAGATGAGGGAGGGAGAAAAGCAGGCAAGAAATGCAGCTGGGAAGGTGTCATCCTTTGTGAGGAATCAAGAAATGCACCATCACCTGGAAGTGGCCAGCACATGGCTCTCATCTACTTCACATATACTTGGTGGGCTTTGGGGGAGGGGACGCCATGAGCAACATGAGAGTCGACGTTACCTGTGCAATGCCATTCAGCCCCCAGCTTGCCTGTCACATTGAAGCATGTCAGTTTGACAGGTAGATTCAAACTATCTTTTGAGATAATCTTTTTCCTACAATTTTTTATTAAACTGAATAGGAAGTTTACTGTGATACAAGTTATTCTAGGTAACCAGTTCAAATAGGATATAAGTTTAAAGAAGAACCTGGAATATTTTCAGTACTTGTATTTGTTATTGTTTTTACTTCCTCTTTCTGTCCAGAGAGTAGGCTGCATCACTTTCATCATGTAAGAACATCAATGCAAGATCCATCATTTGTTCCAACTTATTCAGTATATTAAATATTTTTTAAAAAGATTTTATAAAGATCTCTGCAGAAAATGGCAGTGAAGAAAAATCCAATGCTGAATAAATAAATGCAGCAGTATCAAATAAATTACATTATTAAAAATTTTATTTGGGTTTGGTCAGTACAGGTAAGATAATATTGGAGTCACAGAGCAATATGCATTAACAGGATACAACAGTTCTTAAAACTGAGTAACTATGCACACAAAATTCTTAAACATTCTGTCACCTAAAGAGAACACACAGATGCATAGTGGCAAAAGTGGAACACAAACTACTATAGGACTCCCTCACCAAGTTTATTTTAGTTAGAAAACTACTGTACTGGGCAAACTTGGCAGTCATTAACCCACAACTATTATGACAAAGTTTTGAGTGTTATAAACAGTATGAGTAAAGAATGCCCTTACACAGCACAAGTTCTAGATATACACAGATTTGTACAGACATCATTGTGTTATACCTGGAAATAAAATTCCATTTTCAACTTCACATTAACTCAAAATATACCTTGAGCTTACACAAACATCCTTTTAGCAACATTCAACGTAATCAATTGTTAAAATTTCAGAAGTGGCAGAGGTATTGAAGCAGAAAACCACAAAGGCAGAATTGTGACATATATGCACTAATTTGAACAGTTCTGGACAGTTTCTCCTCCCAATTAAGTGACACTATAAAAAAATTATTTTTTTTTGCAGAAAAAGGTTACAAAACCGAACCCTGCACATTTATGTTAGAGTCCAAACCATTCTGAATATGACGAGACCCCGAAGTTCTGTTACCTTTCACACTGACTGTTTTCTCCTCTTGTGGATCATGATTAGAGTCTGTATCATTTGAATGGTGAGTAAGAGAATTTTCACTACCAGTGGGAGAGTCTACACTTTCGTACCCAGTACTGAGTTGATTTATATAACTACCAGATCCTCTGCCAGTTCTATCTTCAGAGTGGTTGGAAAGCTTATTACCATTGCTTGGTGAGGGTGGAAAATCATCCTCTGTTCCACTACCTTCTCTATAAAAACCAGGCCCAGCTGTCCTCTGATGGGAAGAGCTGCCATTACTTGGTCCATTGGCCAGGCGACTGCAATCTTTGCTCATGGTTTCTCCCTGATCTGTAATTTCACATGATGGAGTCCGGCTGGTACCTGGAGTTGAAACTTGTAACTGCTGCTGCTGATACTGAACCAGTTGTTGGCGAGTCTCTTTCAATTGCTGTTGTAGAACTAGAATGGTACTCTGCATACCTTCTACTTCCTCATCAAGCTGGATGATGAAATCATTCAGTTCTATATGAAGAAAAACAATTTAGAGCATATACTTAATAAGTAGTATCCGTCTCTTCAAACCCAGCTTAACTAACATGCTCAATTTCATATATTAACAGCTTACTTGATCTTAAACGTATTTCATCATAGCCCTCTAAAAAAATTTCATGTAACTTTAGAATCTATTTTCTGTGCCTGCACACACGCACCTGTAAGCAACACGAAGTTCCAACAGAATATTTTTTAAATGTAAATTTAATCCCTATTTTAATTTCCATCATAATTCTTTGTTTTGTTTAAACCTTTGGTAAAGCTTGTAAACAGATTTTTGCAATTATGCCTAAATTCAGCATAGTGGAAATACATGAAAAATACACTTGTGAAAAGGTCAACAGATATGCAAAAGTCCCAGTGGTGGATCTGTTTATCTAAATGGCTACATATACCTTGCTGCTTCCAATTACTTTGAGCTAAGCAATGCATCTTTTCTGTCCAAAACTGATCTACAAATCGTAAAATAAAATTTGCTTACTGGTATTAGCAAGGTATTTTCTACCTTTCTGCAAAAAATGTTACGTCTATGTTTTTTCTTTTATAAATTCTAGGCTATCTATCGGCCATCTCCTACACAGTTCCCTCCATTTGTATAGTTTTGTATTATGTTTGCATTATGATTTTGTTCAATGGAAAAGAACACTATTGCAGAGGACAGAACCATCCAATTTAAAATTAAACTTACTGTAATTAATTATGTGAAAAATTCATACGCTTAATTCTCACCGTTACCATTTAGTTGTGCAGGTTTGATGAGTTTGAAATCCCTTTCAGAACATTTAAATGTGTTCCATAGTAAATGTATAACACCCACATAGTTTGACTTTTGAAGCCTACGCAAATACAATGCAATTCTCTATTTTCTTTTTAAAAATCCCTTACCATCCTGACTGCTTTTAAGCTCCTCACTATATTTCTTCTGTAAAGCCAACTCTGCCTCAAGTTGTGCAATACGTCCTTGGGACAGTTGCCTTCCAAGCTCTTGATTCTCCTGGATAAGCATTCGACACTTCGCCATTAACTTTTTGCCTGTTTGGCTGTAAAGGAAAGAGCCATCTATCATAAAATGAAGACAATTTTCTTTCATCTCCCTTGATAAAAGCTGCCACTGGGAGCACTATTTCTGTAACACATCTTTCTAAAGTATCTCGCTGCCAGTTGCCACTGAACATTGTTTATTGGTCTTCTGGCCCCACGGGGTCAAGCTGAAAGGCAAGATTCTATAGTTTAATAAACTATAATTATGATCAAAAAGTATTTATTGCTTTTATCTTCTGACCGGACAATTTCAATAGAAACTGGACTCAGTAATAAAGCATGGGCAGAAATGATGAAAACGGCAACATCCAATTTTTGGTTTCTAGGAATAGAAAAACACAAATGATTTACATAATGAAGAGCTTAGTCATGTCTGCAAACTCCATATCTTCAAACTTATGCAAATTTGAAATCACCCCCCCAAAAAAGTTTGAAAATTATTTCATGTCTCTATTGGTCTCATGCCAGGTATTTTGCTCTAGTCTCAAGCAATTACAAGCAGTGTTTCTGGCAAAGTAAAGCTCTTCTGCACCTCCCTTTTATATACACTGAGCCACTCTAAGTAGCCTATGCTAGCAGAAGCAGCACCACCTAACTATAAGGCTGTCAGCTATCTAGGAATGGACAGTCACACTGCCATAGACAAATATAAGAGCAATATGAAAGCTATAATAAACTTTGTAAATGCATAAATAATCACTGCCAATAGTATAAAAGTTAACTGCTGCTCCTAGACCAATTTAGTTACTTGCTTTACTTATAATTCATAGCTTGCTCTTTTTTTGCCAGGAAATCCATTCCTACAAATCTCCAGCTTCTGCCTAAAACATCTAAGATGAATGAAGTTTTCAGAGCTTAACATTTTATATAATCAGGAATTTATTTCTAATGTTTAAAATCTTTCTTGGATTATCATTTGAACTTGTTGGTTCAAGCCTAAACTGAAAATGTGACCTATATAAAAGTTCTTCAAACATGGAAAAACAACATATCACATTTCAAATTGCCCTTTTAGGCTAAAAGTATTTTCTATTTGATAAACTATTTTATAGTTTATTACATATGTTAAAAACTATATAATGGAATGACAACTTAGTAATAAAGCAGCAAACATTGGCAAAATTATTTTAGATTTAAGCTAATTTTAAAATCTGAGCTGGGTAAACCAATGGTATGATTTAATATAAACCCTTTTAAAAATTCTTAAGTTATGATCTGGCCAAAAGCACCAATAGAAAGCAAAATGACTATCCTAAAAGCTTATTAATGGAAGAAAGCACCTTTTCAACATAATAAGCACATTAAACTATTGGAAGATAACTTACACATATCATTTTGAAAGAGAAACATGGCTTAACAGACCACCAAAACTAAAATCCCAATTTAGGTTTTTTTCTATTAGGAAATTATCACTTGCAATGTCATGCCTATTTTCTGAGCTCAGCAAATATATTTGAAGTTTTGATCACATAATCTAAGTAAGTTAATTTTCAGGATTCTTCCAGTGGATTTTTTTTAACAAATCTAGTAAGTACTCGTTGCAAAATTGTAAGTCAATGCAGAATTATTAAATTATCCCATTTTTTATCTGGTTGGAAAAGAACTGACACCTTCAACAGTACTTTCTAGTAGACTGACACAAAGATATTATACAAAGTAGCTTCCTACATAAATTATTTTTCTACAGGAAAACTGTAAATATAGCATAATGTCCCAACAGTGCATATATTGTACGTGCATGGTATCCTGGCCTCCAAAAATATGTGTATTACATATTACAGGATATCTAGCTTTTTTTTTGTTTCTCATACATAAACAACTTGAAGTGGACCCAAAATTTGGCTAATAGCCAAAAAGCTGTTTTAGATATGCCAACATTTTGAATATGCCTCAGATTTTTCTTAATAGCAACCTTCATTGAATATTAAACACTCTTCAAAAAGCAGCATTTTATGAAGGTTAATAGACTTCCGTTCATGGGAAAAAGACATACCAGCCCTAAATTTTTGGAATTAAGTGGATGATTTTTTTGGATCCTGATCTTTGCCCTTAAGAAATCTGGCTACTATAGAATAGATTTACCACTAACAAAATACATAAATGCCAAATTTTTAGAATCTAAGGGATATTTAAAAGTTTTTTTATACCTTAGGGCAAACATTCTAAGTCTTGTAATTTGAACTAGATTTTATGTATATTAACTTATATAAGTTAATTTATAAGTGGTTGAGATAAGCAAAAAAACACATTAATTAATGTAGGCAATACAATTTCACATTGTCCAAAGCATTTGGAGGATGTCAAGAAAGACTATCTTAAAATTTCAAAAACCAAATACAATTTCAAACTATTATTGTTATCTAATGAAACACCAATATTGTATCTTATTCCTATTCACGTTCATACTATGAAGAATGATTTTCTCTTGCTGCAGTTCAAAGGCCTGTAAACAAGGGCAATGCAATACAATTCTTAAAACACTGTTGAAAAAAGGTAAGATTTTGAGCACAAACTTGCAAAGACATAGGATCCACAAAAATTATACGCAGATACAAGAATATTTTTTCCTTAGCACTTTAGAATCACTTTCACAGTGTAGAAAAGTACACTACCATTTTGAAGCATAAGATCAGAAATTAATTATGGCAGAACACAGAAGACAAACAACTTAAGGAAAATATTTCAAAAACAATAAATTAACACATCTCTTGAACCAAATGCTTTCAAACTGGGAGCCTCTGAGTTTTTTGTGTCTCTAAAATATTCTAAAAATTTGTTTCTATCTCTCATATAGGGTAGCTAGGGGTATTAAGTATTGCAGTTCAAAGCATCTAGAGGCCATCAGTTTAAAGAACAAATTTCATAGAAACAATAAAGGAAAATAAGTATAACTACTTGAGTACTGAAAAGTACCAATTTCACACGTCTTAATTAATCTATTAATTTGATTATGTGCATATCAAAGATTCAATTAAGACTACAACTTAGTCATTTTCTGAAGCCATTTTTTAAATGGCATGGGGTCTATTTTGAGTGCAAACAAAATAAATGCACCTTAAAATGAACTGGATATATAGAAACTGAACACTACACTGTCTTTCCTTCTAAATATTATCTGATCAAGCTGGGAATTTACAGGCAATTTGTAGGACACAAAACATACCTATGAAGAATGATTTTCTGATTATACATTCAACAAGTTTTACAAAGACAAGTGTAACCTTTTAAGATACTTTTCTCTGCAGAAATCTTACCTCAGTTCTGATGATAGACCTTTAAAAGATCTTCCATACCATCCTACCAAGATGATCTTCAAAAGCCTGAATTAGTGTGAATGTTTTTTCCATTTTGATGAAATACCCATGATTTGTATACTATCACATTTTTAGGTTGAAATAATTTTATCACAGGTATATGCATTTCATAGAACGGTTGTTTTAGATTAATTACTGAATGTGGAATGCTGGAATTATTATATTATGTCCAGTTGAGATTTCCTATGCAATAGTCCTCAATTTTTTCAGCCTACCAGAGAAGACTATACAAGTATTAAGACAAAACAAGTAATTTTAGAAGCCTTTCCGCTGTAATCCTGAGAATACTGAAATGTCCAATACAACTATTCCTAGAAGTCACTTAGACGTGACATGGCGCCAGACAGTACCAATGAGTTTGAACTGATGTAAACCGATGGGATGTATGCAATAAGCTTTGACATTATCTTTCTTTCAGAGAACAGGATGAAACATGGTAGCAGCCTGTTCTCCATTCTTCTATGTTCATATTTCAGTGGAGCTTCATACAAGTGGTTCAGCCAGCTGTGTCTCTCAATTACTTGACATTACCTATTTTAACGCACAGTTTAAAGAAGAGTGCAGCTTTATATGGAACTAGATATACAAATGCATCATGCTACCTAGTCAACTGACTCTGGTATGCCTTGTATAGTTTGCGTATGTTTTCTCAGGATAATATTATATATGGCACTTTTATACTATCAAGAATAGGATAGGAATCGCAACTAGTTTTTGTTTATATATTCTAGCTGAGATTCACATGTATACAACTGTTCAACAATATAAAAATTGGTAATTAAATTGCATCTATGTTTGTACAGCACTAGATTTAGGAATTTACATTTTACCAGCCATCCACAGAATAATTTGTTAATCCAAACCATGACAAGTTTCACTGAATTCCTATAAAGCCCAAATGCTAAGCAAACCAACACTTGAGTGTGTGTATGTTCTCACAGCTGATTATCAAAAAATGTGATTTAAACAAAATTCACCTCATTTGAGTTTTGACCCAGCAGTTCAGTGAACAAGGAGGAAGTCCACAGTCTTAATGGCAAAACTGACTTAATCAGTCTCTACATCACTAGGTTTAGGATTAAGAGCGAAGCACATTCCACTTATATGTTTTACTGGAATTTGATATGATCAATTCATGATTTAAAATCTCTAGGTTCTCCTCCAATCTGTCTGTAGACATAGTGTGCCACAGACTTTAGACTTCTGCTTCTCCCTCATTTTCTTCAAACAGAACCACTCTGCAAGTGTCTACATGTTCTAGAAAGTACACATTTTCTGTGGTGGCCACTTCTTCAGAACAGTCCGACGCTGTCAGGCCTCTGAAGCAAAGGGGGGGAAAAGCTGAAACACAAGGTTCATCTGATAAGTTTTACATTAAGCAATACAAGCTGGACAGAATAAAATGTAGCTTTTGGCTCAAAACGTCTGAGTCTTGGTGTGGAAACGAGTACGTGGTTGTCCCACCAAAGCATTCTCTGTCAGGGAAGTCTTGACTGGGGAGTATGTTTTGTTTACCTATCAGGTGTAAATTTCCAGGCACTCAGTTCATTTTGGGCTTGTTCCAGTTTGTCTTTAGTCTGTTCCAGTTCACCTTTCATTTTTAGGAAAAACAAGTTGATGGCCGGGTCCACCATTGTTGATCTCAGTTGAGCAACACTTGGTTGCTGGACTTGCTTGAGGTACTGTATCTGATTCTGCCGGAAGGAAAGAAATATTAAGTCAATATATACTATCATGGGTCCACACAATCTGAAAAATAACCCTTTCTTTTGTATTGATGTTAATAGAAAATAAAAATGAACTCTGAAATTATGTGACAGAATTTATATAGGGTGCTATAAACACCATAACAATTCATACAACCATTCATGTACTAGTCACAAATTTAAGAAATGGCACTGCAATGCATCTCCCTTCCTGCATGTGTATGCATTATTAATGCATGCACAAAAGTGGCAGAGATTGTATAATGGCAATACTTCCATCATCTTAGTTTTCTTCAACCACCAACCCTGCCACTGATAGAATTTGTGGTATGATAACTTTTATATATACCATTTGTAATTTTATAAAATCAGAGTTATAAATATTAACAGCATTTAAGCAATTTTTAAACTGAGCAATTTACAATCTTTTATGAAGTTTAGTTTTTAGTGAGGGCAACATCTCATAACCTGAAAAAACTATTTCTACTCATTAAAGATTACAAATACCTGATTGGTCAATAAATCTATATCTTTGGCACTTAAGACTTTTAGAATTCTAAAAGCTAATTCTTACACACTACAAGAAAAGAAATGTAAGTTTTGATTTTAGTGAGGCAGAATTAATTATTGTAATGGTGAGTTCCAATTATATTTATTCCAGTATATAGTATTATTCAGTGAGCTATTGTAGTGAAAATGAAATGTTTAGAGAAACGTACTAATGCAATAAACTCTGTCCTCAAAAATCACAAATTCTCAACATTAGGGTTGCTGACAATTAGAAACTCAAGAGAATTAAACATAGCAAGATATGATCGCAAGAAACTCCAGTGGACTTAATATATCTTCATTTGTCCAGTTTTGGAACTATCAAAATAAGCTAGAGGATTGCAGGTGGTATCACTGAAAAGTTGGTGACATCAAAACGGATCAGAGTAACTTTTTCAGCTTTTCACGGTTTTGAGGATAGGAGTTTATGGTGAGAATAGGAAGCCTCTTCAGGAAAACTGTTCCATTTCCATTGTTAAAAATTACCCAACTCTAACCAAAACACATGTGTTGCTAAAATTCTCAGCAGTGAAGGTGAGGGGGCACACATCTAAGAAATGTCCCACTCCATTTTCCACCATTATTTTTTAGAAAATACACAGACCAGACAGACAGACAACAAACTGGCCATTTTGCTGCTGAATTTCAATGTTATAGTATTGAGATGCTAGAGAGCAACAATTAAGGTACAAGAGACACACACAGACCACAATCTACCAGATGTATTAAGCAATCAGTAGGATTTTATTCTAACTAACTAAAACTATCAAGAACTTTGGCTTAAACATATGGGAGTTCAGATAATTCTATAAACAAAAGTGAGCTATATTCATCTAGTATGATAAGTTGCAACAAAAATGTGAATGCTTTACAAGCATGTACTGCATTCAAGTTTTATAAGCATCTATTGCAGCGGTTCTCAACCTATGGGTCGCGACCCCTTTTGGGGTCAAACGACCATTTCACGGGGGTCGCCAAACACCACAGCCCGCAATTTTTTTTTGGTCGGCCATTTTTTCCCCTTTGCGATGCGGGCCGTTGCGCCGCGCATGCGCGATGCAGGGCCATTTTTTTTGGTCGGCCTTTTTTTTGGGTCGGCCATTTTTCCCCCCTTTGCGATGTGGGCCGTCGCGCCGTGCATGCGCGATGCGGGCCCGCCATTTTTTTTGGGTCGGCCATTTTTTTTGGTCTGCCATTTATTTATTTATTTTTGGTTGGCCATTTTTTTCCCCTTTGTGATGCGGGCCGTCGCGCCGCGCATACGCAATGTGCCCCATCGTGCCGCGCATGCGCGATGCGGGCCGGGTCGAGCCCCGGAAAAGGTTGAGAACCGCTGATCTATTGGTTCAACAAATACATGAAATGCAGTAGAGAGTTGTGCATACATGTGTGTAATATTATAATGGATCATGGATTATAATGGATTGGTGGACTGACAACAGTAATAAAATACAGCTTTGGCTAGAAGACAAACTAACAGTAAGGTAAATTCTACAAGAATCATTGGCAACAAATTTTCATGCTAGCACTATCACAGAATACCAAAAGCTATTCCAGTTTTTTCTGTTAACATCTTTCACTAACTGGACAGGAAATCCTAGTGATCACCAATTAAATAAAACTATGTGAAGTGTTTCATTAAGAGGAGTGGAATTTTTATTCCTCTTACTATCACTAAGTACTGAAATGAATGACTACTAAGCCTGAATCTTTCTACATTATCTCTAGATATCCATCACTTATTTGGAACGTCAGTAATATTACCTAACTACAAACGGATATCCTTCTCTTTATTTTCTACTACTGGTAGGCAAAAACTACATTTATCAAAAATCCAGAGTTAGGCCTATTTTCAAGGCTGTTCCCAAAGTACATTTTAAGACTGAAAGTAGATGTGCCAAATGTTGTATAACTTTAATTTACTAGGGTTAATTTGAATTTTACTATAGATCATTCAAAATTATGATGCTGAAAAATAAATTATGACCAAATACCCACATTTACATCTTATTATTATAAGTGCCCAGTGCCCTTCAGTCAGGTTGTGGGAGAATGGTTAGGACACAAACAAAAGTGGAGGGTGAGAAACTGATTAGTCTTGTCAGTTTTGAGCCCCCTATGCCATAGCCATTTGGGTGAGTATTTCAAAGGGCAGTGGACTGGAGAAAAGGAAAGCATAGTGCAGTCATGTGATTTCCAGCTTTCACTGTATGCTCCAATTGTGTTTGTTACACCGACTACTTGTAGTCTCTAAATGGACAGAGAAAACACACCAGAATTTTCTATCAAATTTTAGTAGTGTAGTTGGAGCTGACTTCAAGGAATTTGAAATAGAGACTCAAGGCTGCACACAATCTCATTACCATCTCAAACAAAAAGAAAAAGCAAGCATTATTTTTAGATTTATATGAACATTGCAACAGAATTGTGTAATACAAATTAGTGGTATTTATAGGTTCTCTAATGTTAGTGATCAATATAGTGGAACTTTATATTGAATATTTTGTAATCATTGTCATCTATATTAAGGGACGTTATTGAACTATGGTAGATCACAACTCATTGAAAAATTAGTAATATGTCAACATATTTTACATCACTATAACAGGCTTTTGATAAAAGTATAAAAATTCAAACCATGCTAACAGGAATAATTAGCACAACAAATGAACAGAATTCTTTTTAAAGCATTCAAAGCCAAATCAATAGATTTCAACAGACAGTCTCAGATGATTTAATTAATTTCACTTACAGTACACTCTTGCATTTCTTGTTCTTTAGTTGCTAGTCGCATCACCAAGATATTTTCCCTTCGAGCAGATTCTTGTTGTTGCTGCTTCAGTTTTTCTTCGGATTCTCTCAATCCAGTTACATCATTGGCTAGTGTTAAAAAGGGAAGCAATTACAAGGTTTATTACCAGAAACCTTCAAAATAGTAAGACAAAAAGATAAAACAGTAAGATACAAGTGGTATCTAAACAAAACAAAGACAAAATAATATGAATCATAAATATATTCCCTTTTGGAAGGAAATATAAGAAAGATATAGCTTCTATGATAGCATAGGTAAGACCACAATTAAATTCAGCTTATGACTATTTTCTATTGTCCTTTTAACAATTCACAAAAGAACAGTAGATAATACAGTGTTTCCTCAAAAATAAGACCAGGTCTTATTTGTTTTCTCTGCCTTCAAAAGAAGCATTTCTTATTTTCCGGGTGGGGGGGGATCTTTTATATTCACCTCTGGCACTGATAGTCCCACCCAGCTGGTCCACTTCTTCTGCTGCATTCTGGCCTGCATTCTGCAGTCAGCCAAGAACCTGCAAGACCTCTGCAGCCAAGAACCGAGCTATGGATTCATCCATAGCTCGGTTCTCGGCTGCAGTGGCCTTCCGGAAAGACCTGTGACTGAGAAATGCAAGCCTGGTTGCAGAAAACGCCACAGAAGAAGTGGGCCAGCGAGGAGAGGCCTGGCTGCAAGATAAATGGGTGTGGGGTGCGTGGGGCAGCTCCATACCCCCACCTCCACCCTAGCTTGATTTTTAAGTGTGCTTTGCCCCAAACCTAGGGCTTATTTTTGGGTTAGGGCTTGTATTAGGCCCACCCCCAAAAACCAAGCTAGGGCTTATTTTCAGGGAAACACGGTAGTAGTGGAATGACAGTGTATGCATGTTATATGAGTCTGTCGTCATCCTTTTCAGACCTAATGTCATAAAAGCACCTGCAAATTTATGATAATCTTTTACACCCATGGGAAAAAAGCAACTACTTCCATTTTAAAGGGAGCAACAAATAAACTATACAGGGTCCTTATTGACACGTGTACTCTCTCTCACGGGTTACAATTGTAACAGGTTTCTGTTACAGATAGATCATTGAATGACAGGCGTATCCAAATATGGCCCTGGACAATTGGCCCCAAAAGATCATCAATGTTTAACATTAATATATGCATTTATATACATTAACTATATATTTCATATATGGTCCAGGACAATTCCTTCTCACTCAGTGCGACCCAGGCAAGCCAAGAAGTTGGACATGCCTATTGTATGAGAATGTGAAGAACTACAAACTATAATATGCTCATTCACACCTATCAATTCTACATCAAGCACAAAAGCATCAATAATACATGCTGCCAGAATTTTCTTCTAGTTGCATTTTACTTTGAATTTTGACTAGGTTCATATTAAGGAAAAGGAAACAACTTTCTTTGGTACAAAAAATAGTAATTTGTGAAATTCTAGAGGCATTGCATGTCAGTCTCTAATTATTGTTTCCAGTATTAATCCCAGTGAAGCCAATGTTTTCTCCCTAGAGGGATAGTTCTGGGACAAGGATAAGTAACTTAAAATAACCTAAATTCAAATCCCAAAAATATATCACAGCTTAACAAGCTAATTATTCTATGAAGGTTTCTTGTTGAAAGTAGTTAAATCAGAAGTAAACAAGTTTGATTATCCAAAGGAAGAAAAACAACATAGTCCTAAAGTCTGTTGATGCTCTACAGCAGTGTTTCTCAACCTTGACAATTTTAAGGCATGTGGACTTCAACTCCCAGAATTCCACAGCCAGCATTGCTGGCTGTGGAATTCTGGGAGTTGAAGTCCACATGCCTTAAAATTGTCAAGGTTGAGAAATACTGCTCTACAGACTGTTTAATAATTAGATTATCTTATGTATTGTTTACATACTAAGTTTGTCTGTTCAAAAATAACTTGTCACTGCTCTTGTCCAATAAAAAACATAGAGGAGCCAAGTAGTAATATAAAAGTTGCCCTATATCAATTTAAGAATTAGAAAGTGAAATATAAATCATGCTTAATGAAAATACATGTATTACAACACATTTAAAATGTACTATCAAGCAAGCAGTGCTTTCATGGATACGTTATAAGGAAATGACTATCCAAAAGGGATAATCCAAAAAAAAAGTTTTAACTATAAAATAATGAAATTTAAAAATGTGCTACCTTTAACACGTGATTTCACTTTACAATTATCGCAAAACAGGTGGAAAAATCAGATCAGTTGTGTGAACTACTGTGTACACATCTATCACATGTCAACTAAGAAAATATTTATGCCAATATCTGAAATTCACAAAGCCCTGCTTCAATAAATGTATTCAGAGTAACATGGTTTGGGTTTTGTTTTTTACACATACTAATGAACTGAACAATATTACAGAAAAAATATCTGGCCTAATGAATATGTCCAAGGGAAAGCATTTCATAATTTCATATCGCTAATCACTGATTTAGACATAGTGTAAAAACTTTCATGTATCATTAGAGATTCAGTACAGGTAGTCCTCAATTTATAACCATAATCTGAACCAAAACATTTTTAATAAAGCAATGCAGTCATTACATTATGCATCATGTGACCACACTTGATTTTAGAAACTTTTTTTGTCAGTCATAAGTGAATCACCTGTGATGGTTAAGTGAGAGACATCAAGTGACTGCAATTTGTGACCTACCTCCAGTCTGACATTATGTCTGTCTGTCAGAAGCTAGCCGGAAAGATCACAAATGATCACATGACTGGAGGATGACATGATTTATAAATGTGCAACAATTGCCAAGCACTGCAACCACAGTAACGTGACTGCAAGGATAGTGCAATGGTTCTAAATGCAAAGACCTTTCCTAAGTCACTTTTTTTTGCAGTCTCAGCTTTGAACAGCCACTAAGCAAATGATTGTTAAGTGAGAACTACCTGTATCATTTTTATGCTAGATACTTTATCTCCTTTTCCCAGTAAGCTTTTAAAAAAAATTGCACAAATAGTTCAGATATTAGCTTCTAATCACTGATCCTTTTAATTGTATGTGATTCTAAATTAGCTTTAGGAAAAACTATTAACCAATTACTTTGAAAGATAAAGATCAGATAGAAACTACTTACTACAACTTGCTTCAATATGTACTGATGGTATTAGTATATAATCTTCCTCAAACAGGTGATAAAATTAAGTTCCTAATTTGTGAATAAACAGGTTCAAACTTACTTAAAAATGTATAACCATAGGAATATATTTTAGTTGCCATGCCCATATGTTGTCTAATAATTCACTTCCAAAAAACTCATTTTTTAAATTATTACTTCTATTTTTCAAAAAATATGGCAGGATCTAATTATATATTCAGCTGATTTTCAACTTACAGTTTAGATCAGTGTATTTGCCCTCAAGAGCTTGCACGTATGCTTCATACTGCTTCCATCTAACAAAGAAAGAAAAACATTTCTGAATTGCATATATGATAAATAGCAGTATATGATTAAACCCACCTTACAGCTTTCATTAAATACTTTTAATTACTTATCATTATAAGGTATGTATACCCAAGAACACCCTAAGCAGCTACAGGAAACATACCAACAAGCCCCTATTTCAAATTGTAGTCTGCTTTTTAAAAATAATCCTTTCTTTCTTTCTTTAAGCCAAAAACAAACTACATAATTACCTTAATGTGTGAGCCAATGCAGAGGCAATACTGTTTGAACAGGTTTACAGTTAACTGTAATAATTTTTATCTTTTTCAGTATTTTCATATCTGGCTAAAATACTTATCTACATACCCATTACACCAATCTTTTTCAAGGGATAAGCAACATAATGGAAAATGCAGAAAAGAAATAAGGAAAAAGGAAAATAAAGACATAATTGAAAATCAAAAGATAAATATGGCCTACAACAAAATCATTTGCCTTATCTCCCCATACTTTTCTATCCTTGCAAACTATATTTAATAGATTTTAATGGCTCAGTGAAATTGTTAATTGTTTTTAATCACCTATTATGGCAGAAGATGGGGCAAAAATAATTCTTTAAACCAGGGTCAACCCCCAGACTGGTCCGTGGTCTCTTAGGAACAGGGCTGTACAGCTGGAGGTAAGTGGCAAGCAAGCAAAAGCGAAACCATCCCCCCCCCCAGTCCATGGAAAAATTGTCTTCCACAAAACTGGTCCCTAGTGTCAAAAAGGCTGGGATACTGCTATAAACAACTGGGTCAAGGTCACTAAATTGAAAACCGAATTGAGATTTTTCCCATGCTTGTTTAGCCCAACCCGAATATATTTTACATGCACATACTTGCACCTTTAAACTAATTTCAGATATGCAAAGAAAAAAGGATTCCTACACCTGCATTAAATCACTTGTTTTGGCTGAGTGCAATGTGCAAATCTAACCACTGTGCTTTCCAAATTATCATGCATGAGATAATTATGTGTTATATAAATCCAGATTAATAAAAACAATAGCCTAGTGCAAGATGTGGACCCTATATTATTTATTAAATTTCTATGCCGCCCTATTCCGGGAACTCAGGGCGGCTCACAGCATAAATAGAAATCCAATATAAAAAACTACATAATACATATATAAAAAATACATATATATATAACCCTAACCAATCAGAACATAGCCAAGCTCCCAGCCAATCAGTTCAAACCCCCACTGGCAGTTAAAAGGAAAAAACAGCTTAGACCACACATTGCTCCTAGAAGCAGAAGCCAAAAGCACCAGCCTGAAGATGATGAATGAGATTTCATCGAAACGTTGCCAAGACACTTCAAATTCTATGCGGGAGAAAACCCGAAGAACCAAAGACCTACATACAAACACCCGCGAAAACCTCAGAAAACATATGTGTGTGTGTGTGTGTGTGTGTGTGAAGTGTTTATTTTTTTAGATTGCACCCTGTAAACCCAAATATGGGAGGAAGGAATCCTTCTTTCCTTTTGCTTGTTTCAGCTCAACCCAGAGCCATCCTGCAAGCACAAATATATATATATATGTTGTTTAAAATTGTTGACAAAGAAATAAGGGATTTCTGATATAGCTATTTCGAGTTTCTTAACTCTCTTCAGTCAGAACTCACCCTTCCGGGATTCGATATATATATAAGAGAACCACTAAATTAAGAAACCATTCATTCAGCAAACGTACACACAAACATACACTGGCTAGGGGCAAGATGTCAACCACCCCATGCCTGTCGGCAGAGATGGGTCTTTAGTAGTTTACGAAAGGTGGAGAGGGTAGGGGCGATACGGATCTCCTGGGGGAGTTGATTCCAGAGGGCCGGGGCCACAACAGAAAAGGCCCTTCCCCTAGGCCCCGCCAGGCAACACTGTCTGGCTGACGGGATCTGGAGAAGGTCGACTGTGGGCCCTAACCGGTCGCTGGGTTTCGGTCGCTGGGTTTATCCTTTAAATGGGTAAAGATTTGATTGAATAATCCTTTTGTCCTGATGACTTTATAGACACTTCCACGTAGTGTTTTTTAGCAAGTGGCTTGTCACTGCCTTCTTCCAAGTTGTCTTTTTCAAAGTCTTCATCTAGCAATAGCTCTTAGCTCTCCTGGCAGTCTTCAATTCAAATATTAATCGGAGAATTATGAAGCACTTCAGATTTGATTTAGAAGAGATGCTTCAAAATATTCTTGATGTTTTCAGGCCTGTACTTCAAAAGCCTCCATGCAGCAATTGTACAAACTCATAAAACACAGCTGCTTTAACACATTGCAGAACAACCCTATATTTGTGAATTCACATTTTAAAGGACCTCTTTCAAACTGAACCCTATGAACATTGATTTTTTTTTTTAGAGATAAACCAAAAATGGCTAGGGTCACTTATGATCAAAAGAGTAGGAGTTTGGATCAAACTGCAGGTAATTCTTGCTTCATGACCATTTGTTCAGTGACCATTCAAAATTATGACAGTGCTGAGCAAAAGGACTAATGAGCTGTACCTGATGTTATGGTCAATACACGATTGCAATCTGGGCTCTTGATAACCTGTTCACATTTACAACTGGTTGCCAAGCACCTCACAACCATTTGCTCGCCATTTGCAAACTTCTGTGATAGCTTCCCTAGAAAATCAACAGGGAAGCCGGCAGGGAAAGCCATTACTGCCTGCTAAGAGAACTCCCTCTGGTTTCTGGATGCCAGCTAAAAAAGGTCTGCCCTGAGATCCAAACAAGGTTTCAGCACAGAGAATTTGCAGCCAGACCATAGAAATCAGAGGATGTCCTCATTTTGGGGAGTTGTCTGCAAACATCTTTCTCAGCCAGTCTCTTTGAGAGTGAAAGGGCTGCTCACCAAACAGATTCAGATCCATGTGGGGAAAGTCCCTCTGGTGGGCAGCTCTTTGAGACCAAAAGGGCTGTCTGCAAGAGAATTTTGATTCTGCCTGGCCAGATTCCCCCCAGCAGGCAGCTATTTGACAGTGGGGTCACCTCCCTCCAGCAGGCAGCTCTTTCTCTTTACCCAGATGATCGCTTAATGACCACAACTGGGAGTGCTCTTTGAGTGAAGCAGGCACATGACATCTCGCTTAACAACCACTTCACTCAATGATTAAAGATTCTAGTTTCAATTGTGATCATAAGTCAAGGACTACCTATAAATAATGGGATACTTACTTTTTGTCTTTCTGAAATTCTCTTTGAATCTAGTAAATCACAAACTGTAAAAATTGGTATTTTAAGCCTTTAATTCTCCCAAAAGTCTGGTTTAGCTTAATTAAACTTAAAATTTTCATACTCAAAAATGGTTCACTATTAGTCCTCCTTATACAATAAGCTATTGTGAAGATCCAAATTATTCTATGTAAGATATGAGAAATGCATTTTTTGCTATTATGAGATAGATCATTATTTTACCTTAAGATCAATTCTTCTCTAGGTAGAACCTTGAAGTCTGTTTCATTGAGACGGGCCTGTACAAAAATAATTTTATTGTATTGAATTATTCCATCTAGCACTGACAAGGAAAAGTAATAGTAGAGTACATGTTTACAGATTACCTTCTTTGGAAGTGGTTCTTCATTAGTCATTGTGAACTCTGTAGAAGAAATAACACTATTATTATTTTACCCTCTTACAAATGTAACTAAATCTGCATATACCTTAAAGTACAAAAGTTCCAACCAGTTTGAGTATATGTAGTACATTTTTATAATAGCTTTGAAAAATAATAAAAACTTTAATTTCAACAATTTACATACAGCCATTGTAACTCTTGAGAAATGTATCAGTTAAGCTCTATTGAGCTCTATATTGTAAAAATATGTTTCTCATTTTGTGGATAATTAAGACTTTTATTTTTAACAATAATGAACATTTAAATCATTTTTGAGAATGCATTAATATACATGAAAGCTCACTACTGTTTGTATAATACAGATTCATCCAGTTACAGATAACTCTGTCTTATTAGATTTATGGTTTTTGCCATTTCAGGAAGTAATCAACCCAGGATCATATTTATTGACTTTCAAATATTAATATTTTTCTGCACCACACAGGCAATTCAATAGTAAAAACGAACATTTTTCACAACTAGTAGAAAGCTGTCTGTATTGTTTATAAGATGGGCAAATATATAAATGTTTTAAATAAATATATACTAGAGAAAATATTTTACTTAAAGTTTTAGAACATTGATAATTGTAATGATCAGCATCAGACCAGAACTCTTGAAACCTTAGTTTTATCAGATGAGGCAGTCACTATTTTTCAGGTTGATCTATTTCAGAATGGCAACAAGCATGCAGCAACTAACAATTCTGTTGTTTTATATAATGCCATATAAATTCAATCTGAGAACTCTATAAATAATGCTTTACTTAAATTATCAGCAAAGAGGAAATATTTTTTAGAAATGGCAAAAAACTAAAACACCCCTAAGCACAATTTTATATAGGGAACCCAATGGAACTTACTCCTAAGTAGAAATATAACCTTCTAAGAAAGCAATAAGTCTCAATTCCTCAATAGATCAATGTAGGATTTTTTTGGGCTACACTACAGAACTGGCTTACTTTCTCACAGGATGTTTTGATTTCCCAGTCTACCCTCAGCCTTGACTGTAATTTTCCATCCAATTAGAGTTCTGACTATTTTTAAGGTTTTCCCCTCAAGGATCAGCCACATCTGCTTTTTTTTTTAAACAGTACCATAAAATTTGATCAACCCATACTTTCCATAATTTATTTCAAACTAATTACAACTACTTTGTGTAATTGTTTATATTCAGTAGTTTATTGAATTTTTATTTTTTCTATTGAAAATAAACATCTATTTTCATATCAGATGACTTCTAATTCTATAATAATTGTCTTCTCTTTGCATGCTAAGATGTATTTAGAACAGATTTAGGGACTTTAGAAATTGAGATATTGTTCTGCATACTGCATTCATCTCTTATGTACAACCCTAAAATGTAAGAACATGATCTGACATCAAAGTTGTATCTATAACAGCCTCAAAAATGCAAGATTTCTCAAGTATAATAGAAATTAGAATGTTTTGTTAGACATTATGCTATAGTAAACTCTGCCAAATTAATACTTAATAGAACACAGCAAGACAATTTCAATTTAAGATGAAATGTTTTTCTCAACCTCTTTATTGAAATTAACTAAGCCAATTTTTGCTTATTTCAGAAAAGTGAGTGAATTTTAAGCAGCATGTTATTTCCAAGTATATCACTACCAACTACAATTTTTTAGTGAAAAATATTTTTTCTTTCCTCATAAATAGATATAATAGCAACTATGGTTAAAAAACTTATCAATATGAACTGTTGTACAAATATCTCGTATCATATAAACGTGGCTATATAATCTGAAAAAATGCAATCTTGCTATTAATATATTGATTTTGTACTCTGGGCAGAGGCATCACCAATATATTAACTCTGTAATGAACAGCTTGGTCAATACAATAACTACCTTTCTACATGATGGGGCATGCAACTAATTTTTACACAAGCAGCTTATTCATAGCCAACTGGACCACCACTGCATGTAACATATTCATTGCAATCTAGCACACCAATGATGATAATTCTTTCTAAGCAACCTGTGGAACGAACAAAAATACTGTGTCTGATCTATGTACATATTCCAGTCTTCCCCAACTTGGGTCTTCTGCAAGTGTACTGGTCTACAATTCCTATTTCTACCAATTACAGGATATGCTGAAAGAGATGATTTATAATTTAACATAGGAAGAGGAAATCATTTTGAAGAGTCATATTGCTATGTGGAAAATAACCAATCACATCTTAAGCTTTATACAACTTTTGTCTGCAAAACTGCCAAGTAAAATACCAATAGTTCAGCAAAGCATGTAAAAATAATAAAATCTATAGTCAGTTTAAGGTTTTAGGGGTAAACCAAACTAGGTTTTCCTCCAAAATCACTATTAACTTCCTAATAAAATATAGAAACATAATCTATTTTTATTGAAAAGAATTGTTAAGGCATAAAATATCGACAAACTTCTTTTTCAGTATTTTGTAAAATACTGACAAACTTCATTTTTTGCAACCTAAGGAGGTCTTAAAAACATAAGCATGTAATGCACAGTCCAATTCAACCCACTTACTCAGAATACTTCGACACTCCCATAAATTATCAGATTTTATAATTTTTAGACGAACACGCAGAAACGTGCATTACATTTATACTTCAAGCTTCTCAGACAATACTAATAAAAAAACACGCTCGTCTCGAACTGTTCTGCAAGCGAAGAATACACTGCTTTAGACCCTCCTCGACTTATGGCCGTCTCTAGGTAAACAAATCGGGTTCTTCCCGAAAATCAAGGTGGCCTGTTCTAAAACGGGCCTTCGGGAGGATCGCAGCAAACACGGGCGGAGGCGGGTGGGCGCCAAGCAAGAAGATGCTACAGGCGTGGCGACGTCGGACCCCACGAAGGGCTGCCGCAAGGGGCGTGGGGCCCGATCCCCGATGCACACTAGACGGCCTTCGAAATCTCTTCTTCTTCGTTCTTTCCGGCGCAGAGCTGCGGTCTTTCGTTAAGGCTGGAGTTGGCGGCGGCTCGCGCGGGAAGAGGAGTAGGCCACCACTCACCTCCCGCCGATGGCGGCGCCGCAAAGGCGTCGTGTCCAGAGCACTCCAAGTATTTCCAAGGAAGGTCTGTCCTGTCGCATCAATAAAACTAGAACCACCGCCCTGAAACGGTCACCACCGCCGCCGCCGCCACATTCCGCTTCCCGCCCGCTCTTTATTCGCTGGTTCGCTGCGCTACAAAATGGCGCCCGAGAGGGAAATGAGAAAAGCCGCCTCGCCCCTTCGTCGACTCCCGCCTCGTCCCAGCCAGAAGGCAGCGCCACCGCAGCGCGGAGCCAACCGCTGCCACTCAATTCCCCGGCCCCTCCCCCACGCGACTGCCACCACCCGCGCGCCTCCTCACTTACCGGCCCAGCCAGCAACTGACTCCGCAGCAGGCGCTGCGGCCCTCACTCAGCGTCGGAACTACACTTCTCCGCTGCTTCTTTCACCCCCTCCCACCGCCGCGCGCGAACGGTGCCTCCTTCTTTTGCTTTCTATGGCGACGAACAGCCGTTGAGCGGGAAAAGGGACAGAATAATTAATATCTTCGGGGGGGGAGGGGGTAAGGAGATGCCAAATGGTCAAGTCGGTCTACTCCGTCTGTCAGGATGCGCAGTTGCAAAGCATGATGGGTAGGTAGGGGGTCGGCGGAAGGATTCGAAATCATACTATATAACCACCTGCAAGAGTGAAGCTGCTTTGGCGGAAGGAGACTTCACGCAGAATAAAAAGAAAGAGCGTCGAATCTTCATTTCTGTTTTCCCGAATTGCATGTGGATTGTGCAAAATGATTCAGTGATTGCGGTTCGACTTTCCTAGGCCCAGTTTAATATTGCGCAGAATGCAGAACTATCTAAAACAGTTATCTGAAATTGGTGTAAAGCTTGCTTCTCCCTGCGTAGGAGTGACCCTTTTTCAAGATTATCGGTTTGTTGGTAGTTGAGAATTCTGCATGTTTTTGTAGAAAACTATTAGTGAAGTGTTTCAGAAATGATCATTAATAAAATATTTTTCTACAGGATATGGTGGCCAGTACTGCATAAGTAGTTTGAATAACGTGGAAGAACTGAGATTAACTGGATTTATTACGCTAAAACATACTGGTAAATCGTGTTTCTGAAACACCGAGAGCTAGGTTCGCACAACGTAGTAAGCTAAGGGATTTTGACAGGCGAGCTTTGACGGGAGGGATGGTAAACAACTTGTAGAAGGAGTCGTAATATTTTTTTTTTAAGCTGATGAGGTTGAGTAAGCAAAGCGGGGGTGCTTTTAAAGTTTCTGTTTTTCTGGAGAAGCCTGCAGCACCGCTAAGGGGACAGCAAAGGTTGAGATTTTTTATATATATAATTCTACATACTTGTTTTATCATTACAGGTGACGATAGAGCAAAATATAAGAAGCCCCTTGTAGTGTACTGTATAATTCACATTATTAGTTATTTTTGCAATTTTAATTTTTATTTAATTTGTAAAATACAAAGAAAAATAGAAATAGGAAATTAAGGAGGGAAAAGGAGAGGGGAAGAGAAGGTGTGAGGTACAAGAGGGAAAAAAAGATGTTGACTTCCAACTCTCTACTTCAGTACAAAATAAAAACACTCCAGCTTCAACTTTTTGTTTTTACACATTAATATATAACTAGCCATTTCTATAATGACAAATCTAATTAACAAAACCAAAGTCAAGGTTTCATGTATTTTTTTTCATCACAAGCACAAAATCCAGAAGTGATATCCAAATGAAAAACATACTCAAATATATTTTCTTTGAATAGAATGATCAATTTAACCATTCCTCTTTTATCTTCCTTGCTGTGGAAATAGTGTTGAAGGAAAAGACTTCATCATGATTCAGTCCAAGCAGGAATAAACAACATGGTGACTGCTTTAGAAAGGTTGCAATTTATTGAAGAGGAGAGCCAGACAGGAAGATGATGGCTCTGGAAGAAAAGAGAGTGAGCGCTGTGCCAACTATTCCCAAATGCCATCACTCCATAAATACATTCAACTGCTTAATTACAACACAAAATGGGGCAACAAAGAAAACCTTACAATGAGTTTCCATAGTCTTCCTAGTTTTCTTCTGAGGCTTCATGTGGGGACCAATGGCTCCAGGATTCCTTCCTTCCTCTGCAGCTTTCACAGGCATCTGGGGTAATGGTAGGACTTGGGAAGGTCTGTTCCACTCTGGTTGCATGGTGGCTTTTTAGTGGATGGCTGGATTCAAACCCAAATCCATGGCTCAAATGGATGGAGGCAATATCTGGGTCAGTGTGCTCTGCTTCCAAAGGTAGGGCTGAAAGACATAAAAGCAAGATCTCCCCCCCCTTTCTGGGTGGATTCTCCCAGGAGAGGCAGACAAAGGCATGGTGAACAGAGGATAAGAAAAGGAGTAGATGGGGGGGGGTTGCTTGCAGACAGAGTTTGAAAAGGCATTAATAATGCAATTGTTAAAGAAACAGGCAGACAAAATGACATCACAGATGAGGACAAAAGAAATAGTGGATTCTGGTAAGAACATGAAACGTTTCACTTCTGAACTTGAACATTTGCAACGTGTTAGAGAAAACTTAAAGGACTTGCAACTTGAAAATGCTGATTATGTTTCAGAAAAAGGATAGATAGATAAACCCCATTTACAACACATACAGTAAATGCAAGAGTGAAACTTTTCGAGCAGATGAACTTAAAACATTCCCTCCTGCTAACTTTGGGCTGTTCTTAAGAGTACAGAGAGAGAAAGGAAGGAAGAAAAAAACATTTTTCTTCACTCTGTTGGCCAGACAAACAGAGTGAGGGTATTTTTCTTTTGACGGCTTATTTTAAGCAGAATTTCTAGCAGAATTGTAAAATTCTTTTCTCTTTGGATTAGAGACAATTAACAGTCACATTTACCTCACACACAAAGACAAGAGAACAGATAAGGAAACAGAATGTTTAGTTCTACACATCCTAGTCATTCCCACCACAAATCTCAGTTAACTCAAATTAGGGAAGACTCAAATCTTAAACATACCACATGGTTGCACAGAGAGAGAGAGAGGGAGAGAGAGAATCACTATTCCTATATTTTAATTTCCTTTAAGTACCTTTATGTAGCCAAATTGGTTTCCTAGCAAAGCCCTGAGCAAAGTCCATTTTTTATAGTTTCTGTCCTAATTCTGACCCTCGAACTACAGCTACCCATGTTCCCCTTATGATGTGGGGTTCAGTTGTCTTAGTCGGGTCCTAGCAGCATTTCCCAGCCACTCTTAGTGACACTATCCCTGCTGCCCCACCATCACTTTGCTGACCAAAAAGGGGTCTGGGGAGGACCTGCCGCCCTCGGCTCAAGACAGGTATGCAGCCGCCTTCTACTTCACTGCCTTCAGTTTTCAGACTCAGGAGGAGTCTGGGAGGACCTGTGTTTTGTGCACTAGTATGAGCCCCTTCTACAGATGAGCTTTGCTTACAGGGCTTAACCAGCTGGTTACCCAAATCCAATTCTCTCATTCACTCATTCCATTTCATTTTCATACAGCTTTTCCCTAATAAAAGGTCCTGCACTTTGGCCAAACCCCCATGCTTTCCAGGATCTGCCACTTGAACAGATCCTTTCTGCGGTTAGGAAAGGCCAGAGGGAGCAAAATCCAACTGTGATTGGGAAAAAGGGTCTTCTCACTCACTGAGAGACATACACACATTTATCTCACTCCCCTGGGCTTTAAAGTTAAAATTTAGACGTACTCACCTTCACCTTCTTTCCAAAGCAGCCCTTGAGCTCAAACCCAAAACTCCCTTTACTACCATGGCTCCACATGGGCAGGGCCTGGGAAACCCATTCACAGACACAAGGGGTCTGCTACCAGCTGTCAGCGCTACTAATATTGAATATTCTTGCTTTGACAAAATATGCAGAACTGTCTGGTACTTTTAGAGTTAATTCAGATGATGCTGGGAGGGGGAAGAAAGAATGTGAGAGAGTAATTATGCGGGCTTCAGAAGGAAGTGAACCTTTGCCCCCCAGGCTGGTTGGACAATGTGACTTATGACAGCAAAAGAGGGAGGGAAAATGCTAGCAAAATAACTGCTCTGGGGTGGAGATTTCAGATCTTGGTATCCATCTATGCTGTGCCGACACTGTGTTCATGATTAAAGACTTTTTAGAATAAACAATGCCTGGAAGTTCTTTGAAGTGTTCCATTAGTCGGAACCTTGACACCAGCAAGATGGGGCTTACCAATCTCAGTTCATTGGAGAGGTTAGCCTGGAGTCCCATCCTCGGTGTCAAATTGTCAAAGGAAAAGTCTTTATGATTCAGTCCAAGCCGGGAATAAACAACATGGCGACCGCTTTAGAAAGAAGGTTGCTGTTTATTGAAGAGGAGAGCCAGACAGGAAGAAGGCTCTGGAAGAAAAGAGAGTGAACACATGTATGTAGGGAGTGGATTTTTATACCCTCTGGAGCCTTTTGTTTGGAGTTGTTCCTGTGGCATGAACTTTGACCTGAGTCTGAGTGTGCCTTTCTGGTACTCTGATGGTGGTGAGTTAATCCTATTATGTTCCACAATAGTATGTATTTCTATTTGCACCTAATAATCTTTGTAATTCATATTATTCTCACAGAAGAATCAGTCCAAATCATTCAATTTTATAAAATTAAGGGTTCCAAATACTTTCAATATGGTCAACACAGAAATACCCAAAATCTTTTTGATCTAAATTAAAGATCTTCTCAAATAGGCTTAGCAGATGTAAAATACAAAAATCTAAACTATCACTAATTAGCAGTGAACAGATTTTGTTTCCTGTATTTTTCACTGTCAACTAATGATTGTCTAGATTTTTATATTTTAGATGCAGTAGCTGGATGCCACCTGGATATAGTACAAGACTGTAGCATTGCTTTGAAATTCAAGTACTACAGTGTCTCCCTAGTTAGTATAAATACTATTATGTCATGGTAAATTAACTCTAATAATGATGATGATGGAAGGGACCTTGGTGGTCATCTAGTCCAACCCCCTGCTCAGGCAAAAAACCCTATACCACTTATGGTGAACCTTTTAGAGACTGAGTGCCCAAATTGTAACCCCAAACCCACTTATTTATCACAAAGTGTCAGGGCCGCATCAGCATTGTGGTGCCCTCAGCGGGACATGGCCCCACTGGGTGGGTGTGGATACAGTGGTCAAGGCAGAATGGGTGGGCATGGCCACTTCAATGTTTCTTGTGGGGGGGATGCCTGTGGAGGCTGGGCAGGGTGGGGGAGATCCAGGGATCTCTGGCAGGTGGGGCAGTGGGCAGGAGGCTCATCCACAGGGTGAGGTGAGACAGAGAACATGGCGGGGGTGCCATTGCCGCAGGGCAAGGCGAGGCAGGGGCTGGAGCAGCTGCTGGCTGACACCATCAGCCCCCACACACAGAGGCCAGTAAGCGCATAGGGGCTGACAGCTTGACAGCCTCTCGACTGGCGCACTCTGGGGCTCCGCTGCCAATACCAAGCCAGCCCTCCAGCAGCAGGCGGAGTAGGGACAGGGGATGCACGTGATGCAGACCGCCAGATGTACCTACTCTGTCTCATCTGCTTGTGGTTGGAGAGCAGCTCGCTGCTGGTCATCTCTCGGCCCCCTCACAGAACTTGGTCTTGGCCCGCGCATGGAGCCTGTTCCCCTCATGCACCCAATCCCGCCTCGGGCTGCCTTTTCAGCAGCTCACGCAGGTTCATTAGACTGCTGCCACCACCCAGAGTGCCTGTCCCACCAGCATAAAGGAGGCGAAACGGCCGGCTAGCAAGCTCGAGTAGAGGTGGTAGAGCACACCCACACCCAGCAAGCCAAAGGCCACACCAAGTGGGGAAAGGCGGATCCCCATTGGCGCCATAGCCTCCCAGCTAGGGTTGAGTGTCTCCCCCCATCTCTGCTGGGCCTGAGCAGCCATGATGCCAATGGGGATCTGGCTTTCCCTGCTCTGGTGGCCTTTTGCCTACTCACCCTTGGCATGCTCTACCCCTCTACACGGGGCTTCCTAGCTGACCACTTCCCCTCCTTCATGCTGGGCAGGCCTGCAGCTCTGGGCGGTGGCCTAATGGTGGAGCAGCTGGTGGCCATGGTAGGTACTGAGGTGCGTGAGGGGAATGCGCTCCTCCTGCGGGCCAGGAGCAAGATCCTTGAGGGGGCTGAGGAGATGGCCAGTGGTGATCAGCTCTCCAACCAAAAAGAGATGGGACAGAGTAGGTGTGTCCTGTGGTACCCATCACATGCTGCAAGAAACAACCCAATTCAAAGCACTAAAGACCCCACAGTTTAACCCTGAGCTAAAAACATTGTCTTCTGTTAGTACTATCATTCCTGTTTCACCCTCAAATGCAAACTGCAAAAACATATAGACAAAAAAGAAAAACAACAAAGATGCCGCAACTGAAGCAGACTCATTTTCAGCTGCTTCTGCTTCCCTTGATTGGATCTGGGAGACAAAAAGGGAAATCACTTTTCTCCCTAATTCTTTTTTTTTTTTTGAAAAATATTTTATTGGTTTTATAATTTTAACAAAAAGTACTTAAGACACACCGTGGTGATTGGGTAAACAAAGATTCCAAAATAAAAGCACACATAAACAGCTCAACTTAGTACATTCACTATCATCTCTCTATTTCCCTCAAAAAACATAATAAATTTAATGTATTCCATTTGTATCATAAATTTCTATTACTACTACACCTGTTTTAAAACTTTATCAATTTCAATTACCATAGTCAAATATTGTTTTATATCAACAGTTTAACATTTCAAATGTCTCTTCCACGTATATTCAAGCTCTTACTCTCTCAATTAACATCAATCTTAGTTATTTCTTCTTCCAATAATAATTGACTTATAATTGTATAGCCATATATATATAAATCTATATTTTTTCCCTTTAATAAAGCCCATTTTTATTGGTTATGGTAGTCTCTGAATTAATTCATTTCAATTTATTACACAAAGTCCAAATTCCATCCAATTAATTATCATAACTTATCAAATCATATTACTAAACACAAAAAATCTCTTAATTAGTTAAGTTTCACTCCAAATTTAACTTTCATATTTCCATATCAGACAAGTTTCGATAAAACAATGAAAAGTCATCAAATGAATTAAACATACATTATATAATTGCCGTTTTCATACTTCTAAGTCTGAATCATTATCCTTAAAACACTCCATGTATCCAGCAATGCCTAAATTTCTATTACTACTAAATCTGTTTTAAGAGTTTATCCATCTCTCTCTCTCTCTCTCTCTCTCTCTCTCTCTCTCTCTTTCTCTCTCTCTCTCTCTCTCTCTCTCTCTCTCTCTCTCTCTCTCTATATATATATATATATATATATATATATATATATATATATATATATATATATATATATATGTCAAGTGTTTTTTTTTGGTTTTTTTTAGATTGCACCCTGTAAACCCAAATATGGGAGGAAGGAATCATTCTTTCCTTTTGCTTGTTTCAGCTCAACCCAGAGCCATCTTGCAAGCACAAATATATATATGTTGTTTCAAATTGTTGACAAAGAAATAAGGGATTTCTGATATAGCCATTTCGAGTTTCTTAACTCTCTTCAGTCAGAACTCACCCTTCCGGTTCGAATCCCGGAAGGGTGAGTTCTGACTGAAGAGAGTTAAGAAACTCGAAATGGCTATATCAGAAATCCCTTATTTCTTTGTCAACAATTTTAAACAATATATATATTGTTCTGGGTTGAGCTGAAACAAGCAAAAGGAAAGAATGATTCCTTCCTCCCATATTTGGGTTTACAGGGTGCAATCTAAAAAATAAACACTTGACACATATATATATATATATATATATATATATATATATATATATATATATATATATATATATATATGTTTCCCCTTAATACAATTCATAAAACCCATTTCTATTGGTTATAATGCTCTTTGACGTAATTCATTTCAATTCATTACACAAACTCCAAAATTCATCCAATTAATTATCCTACCTTATCAAATCATATTACTATACACAAAACTCTCTTAGTTAGTTAAACTTCACTCTAAATTTAACTTTCATGTTTCCATATCAAACAAGTTTCCATAAGACAATGAAAAATCATCAATCTGAATTAAACACACATTATCATTACCCTTAAAACACTCCAAAAAACCAGTATTGCCTTTTAATCCATTAAAGAATTTTAAATCAGTTTTCATACTTCTAAGCCTAAATCATTATCCTTAAAACAATCCATAAAACCAGCATTGTCTTTAATCCATTAAGCAGTTTTAAATATCTTTTTCAGTCTAATTCTGGGTTTTTTTCTATACCAAACAGGCTTCCATAACAACGCTTCTTTTTCAGCTAGTGGATCCATTTTTGTTAGTTGTAGCATTCTTTGAGAAAATATAAATCTTTCCCTCTGCAATAGAAACCTTTCTGTCTTCTTCTTGCAGCATCATTGCTTTATGGTTTGAAATCTTAGTCTTTGCTTCTTCTGGTTCTCTAAGTTGCAGAAGAAAGGGTTGTCAAGCAAGCTACGTTCCTCTTCTATCTCTGTAGATTCCTCTTCTGGTATATTTTGATTTATACCATAGTCAGATGTAGCCTGGGCACCAGATTGAACAAATATAGTAGACTCTCTAAATCTTGATTCTAAGGTACAGTTTTTATTTTATTTATTTATTTATTTATTTATTTATTTATTTATTTATTTATTTATTTATTTATTTATTGACTTATATGCCGCCCTTCTCCCCAGACTCAGGGCGGCTCACAGCAGAAATACAAGTACAAAAATATATAAATCATTTAAAATAGTAATACAATATAAAACTATACCCACTCATACAACATACAATCCCAATCAAAGGCCCAGGGGCAGAGCGCAGCTCACACGCCCCAAGCCTGTCTGCACAGATGTGTTTTTAAGAGTTTTCGGAAAGCTAGGAGGGAGGGAGCAGTACGAACCTCTGAGGGAAGTTGGTTCCAGAGGGCTGGGGCAGCAACAGAGAAGGCCCTAACCCTAGGTCCCGCCAAACGGCACTGTCTAACAGACGGAACCCATAGGAGGCCAACCCTATGTGCCCTAACCGGTCGCTGGGATTCATGGGGAAGAAGACGGTCCCGCAAGTATCCTGGCCCATTGCCATATAGGGCTTTATAGGTCATAACCAACACTTTGAATTGTGTTCGGAGACCAATTGGTAGCCAGTGCAGCTCACAGAGGGCTGGAGTGATATGAGCATGTCTTGGGAGACCCAAGACAGCTCGCGCGGCCGCATTCTGAACCACCTGCAGTCTCCGGACATTCTTCAAAGGTTGCCCCATGTAGAGAGCATTACAGTAGTCGAATCTCGAGGTGACAAGGGCATGGGTGACTGTGAGGAGTGACTCCCGGTCCAAATAGGGCCGCAACTGATGCACCAGGCGAACCTGGGCGAATGCCCCCCTCGCCACAGCCGAAAGATGGTATTCTAAACTTAGCTGTGGATCGAGGAGGACACCCAAGTTGCGAAACCTCTCCGACGGGGATAAAACTTCCCCACCCAGAGTGATGGATAGACAGATGGAATTGTCCTTGGGAGGCAGAACCCATAGCCACTCCGTCTTGTCGGGACTGAGTCTGAGCCTGTTGGCACCCATCCAGACCACAACAGCCTCCAGGCACCGGTTCATCACTTCCACTGCTCCGCTGTAATGACGCGGGGTAGAGATGTAAAACTGAGTATCATCAGCATATTGATGAAAACTCACCCCGTGTCGACGGATGATCTCACCCAACGGTTTCATGTATATGTTAAAAAGCAGAGGTGAGAGAACAGATCCCTGAGGGACTCCACATGGAAGAGACCTCGGAGCTGATCTCTGACCTCCTGCAAACACCGACTGCGACCGGCCAGAGAGGTAGGAGGCGAACCACCGCAAAACGGTGCCCCTCACTCCAAGCCCCTCCAACCGGCGCAGAAGGATACCATGGTCGATGGTATCGAAAGCCGCTGCGAGGTCAAGAAGCACCAGGATAGTGGAATAACCTCTATCCCGGGTCCGCCAGAGATCATCGGTCAGCGATTGTGGCACATATGTCAACAGTGGCCTCATAAATCTTTTCCAGTATGAGTGCATAATTCAATTGTAGCTGAGTCTCCATTTTAGATGATAATGCTTAAAAGAAAGTCTCTTTTGTGAAGGCTATATTTAAAGTAAACAACATCCACCTCCACAGCTTCCACAGCTGTACAGCTTATCTTTCCACAAGTACATTGAAGTTCAGTATTCCATCTTTAAGAAAATAGTCTGAACTTGCAGTCTCAAACTTTTGCCACTAGATGTCCTCAATGAGTTAAAGTTAAAGAAACAATCAGTTCCTTTTTTGTCTGTCTTTTCTCTGTCTTTTGTCTTTTTGTCTGTCTTTTGTCTGTCTGTAATATATAGGAAGAAAAAAAATACAATTCTTACCAAGAGAGAAGAAAAAGAAAAAAAACCTTTTCCAACTTTTTTCCTTTTTTATATCCAAAAAAGATAAATATAAAAATAAAGCATAGTCTATTTCAATATTGTAAAAACGCCTTCTTTCCCCCCCAAAAAAAGCAGAAGCCGCCTTTCCAAGCCAGGGAAATAATTCCAAAGGCTCTTGCAGGTATTAAAATAAGTAAAAAATAGAGAGAAAAGTTACAGAGTTCTCACCCGGGCTCACCACAGGGGCATTCACAGCTTAGATGTTGTCTGACTTACGTTCTGAAGCGGCTAGGCCAGCGGTTCTCAACCTGTGGGTCGCAACCCCATTTGGGGTCGAACGACCGTTTCGCGGGGGTCGCCGGAGACCGCAGTCTGCCATTTTTCCCCCATTCGCCCTGTCGCGCCGCGCATGCGCGGTTCGCCCTGTTGCGCCACGCATGCGCGGATCGGCTAGTTGCGCGTGCACCGTGCATGCGCGGATCGACCTGTCGCACCGTGCATGCATGGTTTGGGTCGTCGCGCGCGCCGCGCATGCGCGGATCGGCCCGTCGTGCTGCACATGCGCGGTTTTGGCCGTCACACACCGCGCATGCATGGATCGCCCCATCGCACCGCGCATGCGCAGTCCGGGCCATCACGTGCACGCCACCCATGCGTGGATCGGCCTGTCACGCTGCGCATGCGCGGTTCAGGACGTCACGCGTGCGCCGCGCATGCACGGATCGGCCCGTCGCACTGCGCATGCGCGGCACGGGTCAGGGTCGCACCGCGCATGGGTGGCGTAGGTGGGGTCTCGGCCTGAAAAAGGTTGAGAACTGCTGGGCTAGGTGATCGGCCATTTTATTGGCTGATCTTCTTCTCCGTCGGCCCTTGGAGATTTGTCCAGACAGCTGGAGGAGCCGCCGCTCCTCCGCCGTCGGATCGCAGCCTCCTCGTCGGAAATCGCACTCTCCAGGGCGACTTTGGACCCGTATAAGGGTCCACCGACGGAGGGAAATCTAGTCGGCGAGGAGAGAAGTCTCTCCACCCGACTAGCAATGCCGCAAACCGGAATCGGAACACTTTTGTCCATCATTCTGATGTATGCAATGCAATAAGTGAGATGATTACAAAGCTACAACCATGAAACATACAGTTTTAAAAGGTTAGTAAACCAGCAACCTTTTTGAACTGAATGTCAAGACAAAAGTGTTTAGGACACACAAAGATCATAATGTAATTAATTCAATCAGCAGCCATATAATAGGTAGTGAAAGTATAATCTATATGATTTTAAAAAATGGAAAGAGGTTAATCATGAATGTACTTTGGAATATTCTGAATGTTGTACCTCTTTGGACATCAATATTGTAACTGCTGATATAAGATACGATTATTTAAACAAGAAGAGTCTGCAGTTGCACTCTAGTTCATCAATGCTACTAGTCTTATCTAAGTCCTTAATAGGGACACACTGTGATTGTTTCAACATTTTGCTGGCACTTGGTGATTTACTAACCTCTTTAAACTGTATGTTTGATGACATGACTAGGAATTCATCCCTTATTTGGTGTATGGCGATTGTTTCTAGCAGCGACATGTCATGACATCTTTATACTTTAGAACATAAATTTCCCCCTTTAAAAAAAATCTGTACAATCAATAATGTTATATACCGTACTGCAAATTGAGACTGTAAGTTGAAAGATATTCCTTTATTTAAGGCTTGTTTTGTCAGCAAACTGAAGTACATAGAGGAGAAATAATTTGAACTATTATATAATAGTTTCAACATGTTCATCTTAAGGTAACCAGAATCTATTATAATTTAAATACCTAAGAGTAAGAACTTTCTTGTGAAATATAGAGAATGGTTTGCCTGATAAGTGTTGGTATAGTTGGGCTTAGATTGATATGGAGAGAGCCGTATCATTTATTTTTATGGTTGTAGCTTTGTAATCATCTCACTTATTGCACTGCATACATCAGAACTAGGGGAAAAAGTGATTTTCCTTTTTGTCTCCCAGATCCAATCATGGGAAGCAGAAACAGCTGAAAATGAGTCTGCTTCAGTTGTGGCATCTTTGTTGTTTTTCTTTTTTGTCTATATGTTTTGCAATTTGCATTTGAGGATGAAACAGGAATGCTAATACCAACAGAAGACAATGTGTGTAGCTCAGGGTTTAACTTTGGGGTCTTTAGTGCTCTGAGCTTGGCTGTTTTCTTGCAGATGTTTCTTTGGGTAATGAATGCTCAGGGCAGTGCAGAAGGCTCAACCTTTTTCTCTCTTACGCATAGATCTTTGACCTCATTTTTTAAAATATTAAAATAAAAGTGGAAAAAACAGACGGAATATGTCAGTGCTACGTGGCATATGAACACAAAGGTCACTGCGATGCCAACCAACAATAAAGATTGTTGGTGCACTACAGCCAAGTGTGGTCTGTTGTTATGGCTAGTATAGCTTTGAAGTATAATTACTGTAATTATGATTAGTGCACAAACATGTCTTAGTTGCTGTTATTTTGATGCATTACCAATATCACTGACCACCTTGAAGAAAAGTATTTCCACCATATAATCCTGCTAATCTAAAAAGAAAACTCCAGTTGATTATTACCTTGCTTAGCAATGGAAGGTTTGGGCTCAGTTGTGGTCATAAGCCAAGGATTACCTGTAAAAACCTTAAAGTGGCCTTAAATAGAGAATTAGCCACATTCACAGATCCTTTGAATTGTGAAAAGTCTGAAGCACTATTTATTATTTATTTATTTATTATTTTGACTTATATGCCGCCCTTCTCCTCAGACTCAGAGAACTATTGAACTAAGAGAACTATTGAATTCAAGAGTAATCCCAGGATATATAATTTCTGGCAACCACAAAACCTAAAGTAATGTTTAACTCAGAATTTCACTGGTATTTGATTGGAAGTGATTGATAACGACTTCATTGAGTGCTGCGATTTATGTGATTTGTGATATGATTTATTTTTAAGATAGATTTTATATTGTTCTCCTTACCATTTAATAAACCATGCAATGTATCTAGTTGACTGCTCTTTATTACTGTATTCTCTGGACAACCAGTGACCCTGTGGCTTATCGTGTCAGAGTTATTTCCTTATCGGATTCCTCAGTGCCTTCAACAGTGGCAGAGCTTCTACGGTAATATACTTGATAAGTTCTTAAAAATTAGGGAGATACTCAGAGCTGTATCTGCCTTGAGAGTAGCCCTCATTGAACTGTATAGCACAGTCAAACAATAGGAGCTGCTCACAAGAAATGTTTTAGGCCCCTTTGTGTTGTCATAAAACGCTTTATAATTTTTATCTCATGAAATTTTTATAACATTTGCCAAACTTCTGAGTAGAAGTAGTGTATACTTTTTTTAATGAAAATTATCAGCACTTTTGATCAGTGACGTCATCATAGTAAACAAACCCAGGTGCTGATTACGTCAACAGGTCATGGCCCTAAACGGAAGTGACGTGCTCAGCCCCCACCCTCCGGATGTGACGTTTTGGCCTAATCCCATCAAGATTGGCAGTCAATCCTCTGGGTACATGATTAGGTTAACCCTAGACTAATTCTATGGACATTCAAATCTAAAAAGAGCTAAGTAAAGTGAATAATTAGCAGAGGCCTGTGTTTTTGGGAAACAAGTCCTACTTTGGGGGGCTGTGAAATAAAAAATAAAAAAGGATTTTTATTTCTAATCATGGAGTTTTAAAAATCAGTGGGAAAAAGAAGCCCCGGAAAGGCAGCCAGAGCCTGCATTTAACCCCTTTTTTGTAAAAGGTATTTTTTCTAAAAGGTATTTATTTCTAGGTGGCTTTAAAATCATTTCCTCAAATGCAGGGGAAAAACAAACAAAGCACAGCCCCTTTTAAAACCCACAGCTGGTTTTTACCTTTGTAAAAATCTAAAGACGCATATTTTGCCATCTGCACCCTGAATAAAACGTATTCTGCTCCCCCCTATAGCAAAAGACAAGGAATATTAGCAGGAATTAAAATGCTCACAAGAGGCAAGCAGCCAGGTGGCAAGTAGGGGTTTAAAACTTGTTCAGTCATGTCAGGACCGTGATTCCGGCCATGCGTGTTTCTGTCTGCTAGTAAAAAAGGGGGTTAGGCCTTGTTTGGGACATGCCCGGGCATGTCATACTCCCCGTGATCTGGGCATGCGCAATGCTCAAGGGCGTGCCATTGCAAGGGGCAGGGGAGTTTGTGCGGGCAGGCCTGAACAGCTAGCGATTTAATTCCAGCAGTCTTTTGAAGATGGCAACCTCTGATGGAGATTTGTTTGATGTAAATTTGACCCCCAAACCTGCCCACCAAGCGTGGGCGCAGAATAAGAAAAGGACCTGAGTTATACGGGTTCATTGAAGAGAACAAACTTATAAAATCGTGTTATTGCAGATTCTGCAAAACATCAAATGGTAAGTATGTATATATATATATATATATATATATATATATATATATGAAAACGGTATTTTGATTGGTTGAAACAGCTAGCCTAAATCTACCTTATTTCCTGCTTTAGAAACGGCGGAGTCTCAAAATGTCAGCATCGCTCAGATTCTGAAAGCGTGTATTATTAAAATATTACACCATTGCTTAATGGGATGTCTACAATCAGATGAAGACCATGTGGATGGTACCAGTGAAACAGAACATATTAGCAGCTTATGCTTTAGACTTTCTATGCCGCATGTTCTCTGGATCATCATCAGTATTTCTGACAAAATGAATAACTTATATTTCACCCGGGATTCCCTTGATGAGCGCAAGACATTCATACAGCGTATCGAAAAGAGCCGTAAACCACTGTCATTAATGTCAAAGATTGAATCTGAATTGCCATTGTCTCTGAAGAGATTCATATGCCAAAATGTAAGAGAAATTAATTACAAGAAGCTGTTAATGCTATGAAATTTATAATAAAATGGGGTTTACAAATCACATGAAAGATGTATTATGTTTTTCTTTTGCTGACCCGTTTAACTCTGGCAGATGTTAAACACAATTTAATCAATGCTCAAGAGACATTATTCAACTGGGTTTTCCTGATGAGGCGGGGCTGGCCAGTTTTGCAAAAGTTGTGAAGAACTCATCAACTCTGATGTGATTAATTTGTAACATGTGCTATTTAAATGCAGTTTTGCAAAAGTTGTGAAGAACACACCTCCTCTGATGTGATTAATTTGTGACATCACCAGCATATACAAAAGCAGGGTCCATACTGGTCTAGTCACATTTGCTGGTTTCTGGCACATCTGTACCTCCGAAGCCATTTGATCTGCTAAAAAGACCCTTTTCAGAATGGAAGCCACTATTGTAAATAGTTTTATGGCTAATTTTTGAAACACTTAGATGCAAAATGGAGTTTTATCATATTCTTGTTTGCTTGCTTGTTTGACTGATTGGTTGTTTTATTTCACTAGAATGAATTGACAGACTCAGAATGTTTGAGGGCTTATGAAGGTATTTGTCTTTTATACTTTCATACATTTAGATTCTGGTAAACATTTCTGCAAGAATTCTGACCATTAGGATTTTTCTTTTCCTTCAGAATGGGAGGATGACCAGCCATTTGCTAATATTGCTATTACTATAGAGAACCATTTGACAGACTCAGAATGTTTGAGGACATATGAAGGTATTTGTCTTTCATATTTTCATACTAATGGTTTTGTAGTTGGATAAAATGCTAGATATTATACCTCCTAACAGCCTTCGTGTTGTGTAGCTTGTGCAAGGCTGAGGGCTCATGTCATGCTGGGCCCCTTGGGGATATGTAAACTCCACAAAAGGCTGGTCATCCATCCCAAAAACACAGGCCTCTGCTAATTATTCACTTTAATTAGCTCTGTTTGGTTTTGAATGTCCATAGAATTAGTCTAGGGTTAACCTAATCATGTACCCAGAGGATTGACTGCCAATCTTGATGGGATTAGGCCAAAACGTCACATCCGGAGGGTGGGGGCTGAGCACGTCACTTCCGTTTAGGGCCATGACCTGTTGACGTAATCAGCACCTGGGTTTGTTTACTATGATGACGTCACTGATCAAAAGTGCTGATAATTTTCATTTAAAAAAAAGTATACACTACTTCTACTCAGAAGTTTGGCAAATGTTATAAAAATTT
Organism: Bothrops alternatus; assembly: GCA_034064705.1. Lineage (NCBI taxonomy): Eukaryota > Metazoa > Chordata > Lepidosauria > Squamata > Viperidae > Bothrops > Bothrops alternatus. The sequence goes on from JARGCV010000023.1 coordinate 10,152,892, forward strand.
CATGAGATAAAAATTATAAAGCGTTTTATGACAACACAAAGGGGCCTAAAACATTTCTTGTGAGCAGCTCCTATTGTTTGACTGTGCTATATACAGTTCAATGAGGGCTACTCTCAAGGCAGATACAGCTCTGAGTATCTCCCTAATTTTTAAGAACTTATCAAGTATATTACCGTAGAAGCTCTGCCACTGTTGAAGGCACTGAGGAATCCGATAAGGAAATAACTCTGACACGATAAGCCACAGGGTCACTGGTTGTCCAGAGAATACAGTAATAAAGAGCAGTCAACTAGATACATTGCATGGTTTATTAAATGGTAAGGAGAACAATATAAAATCTATCTTAAAATAAATCATATCACAAATCACATAAATCGCAGCACTCAGTGAAATCATTATCAATCACTTCCAATCAATTACCAGTGAAATTCTGAGTTAAAAATTATTTTAGGTTTTGTGGTTGCCACAAATTATATATCCTGGGATTACTCTTGAATTCAATAGTTCTCTTAGTGCTTCAGGCTTTTCACAATTCAAAGGATCTGTGAATGTGGCTAATTTTCAAAAAAAAAAAACAAGGAAGTCCAGTTGCCTCAAGAAAAAGCATCTTTGGGATAACTAGATTAAAATGTTTTACCCTCTGATGCACCAATTTGCCCAGTTCAAGTTTATAGACACAAGAGTAAATGCTCCATAATTTCACTATGGGACTGAACTGTGATTGTTGCCGGTAGAGCAATTTTCCATTTCTGATATGTTAAAAGTACAGTTACAAACCTCTGAATTTCTCTGAGAATATAAAAGCCTTGTCGGCGAGGTGTTTCTGTCACGTGACGATGACCACCCTTTCAGTCTAGCCACCCTAGTCAAAGTAAGAGATGGGCGGGGCCCAGGGTAAGCAGTGAGATATTTTAGGTGTGCATCGCTGCCTGAGTATAACGGAGGCGCTGGGCACTTTGCTCAGAGAAAGGAGGCTTCTACTACCTTGAGGCATCATGGATCGCGGGGACGAGGCCGTTGTTTTCGTTGCTGCTGCAAGGACCCCGGTCGGTGAGTAGAAACTACTACCGGAGCTATTTGACGCCTCGATCTCGTATGGCTCTAAAACGGGCGTTTTCACGGACTGGCGTTACGCTTGCTCCCAACCTTGCGCGGTCCATTCATTCTGATGCCTGCGGGAAATTTGCCTTCGCCCATTTTTTTCCCCTTCTATGCTGCCTGTTAGGGGAGGGAATCCCGTACTATTTTCCTGCACACGGCAGAAAGATAAGAACATGAATCGAGGTAGGATTGTGGTAGGAACTGTACTAGGGATGTCCTGCGAGAGGGCTAGAGAACCCCAGAGCTGCTAGGGCGAGGATGTATGTAGGACTTTGTTAGCTGCTTACTTAACTGTTGAAAACTATTCGGATAACAGATTGGAAACGGACACCGCTGTCTAACGGTATGTGTGGAAATCCGGCTGAGTTTAACGAGATTTAAATTTAGCTACTGTATGCAAAATAGCAGGCTAAATTGTTCTTCTAACCTATTTTCTTACCCCTCGACGCTACACTGACCTTCCTTCAATCTGTCCTCCACAAAGCTCGAACTGGCTTCGCATCTTTGTTTCTTGACTCCCTTATTTGTCTGCAATCGAGATGTTTCAACAGGTGGAAGTCACAGCAGAAAAGGCTCTTTTCCTGGACCCCGCCAGCCAGAATTCCTTGGCTGATGGGGTGTGCTGCCTGCCCCTTCTGATGGCAGGAGTTCTGTTGGGCTTCTATATTTCATAAGACCTTTCCTAGAGTTTTGTATGATAAGAATTAAAAAAACTTATTAAATCAGGTTCTTAAACAAGTATGTAAGACATCGTGGTTAGAGACATGAATAATTCTTCAGTATATTTAACAAAGCAATGGAGACTCTTGTGCGTATAATTAAAAATTAGACTGCCCAAGTTTTTCTAATTGAAAGAGCTATAAATAAATTTTATTAGTTAAAATAGTTGAGTTCTATTTAGCATAAGGATGTAAGAAATAGATACACAAAATGCATTTATTGAAGTTTACTAGGTATGACAACTGGAATAGTGTTCTCCCTATTAAAGCCTTGTACTGTAGGATGATATCTGATTCATAAATGAATCTAGTGGTTCTGTTTAATTTTTGGGATAATAGCAGCATAGAACTGACTTATATATATATAAAAAGGTATACACTAAATATAATAGTAGTAGTAGTAGTAGTGGTAGTAGTAGTAGTAGTAAAGTTGGAAGGGATCTTGGAGGTCACCTAGTCCAACCCCCTGCTCAGGCAGGAAACCCTATACCATTTCGGACAAATGGCTCTCCAATCTCTCCTTTAAAACTTCCAGTGTTGGAGCATTCACCACTTCTGGAGACAGGTTGTTCCACTGGTTAATTGTTCTAACTGTCAGGAAGTTTCTCCTTAGTTCTAGGTTGCTTCTCTCCTTGATTAGTTTCCACCCGTTGCTTGTTGTCCTGCCTTCAGGCGCTTTGGAAAATAGCTTGACTCCCTCTTCTTTGTGGCAGCCCCTGAGATATTGGAACACAGCTATCATGTCCCCCCTCGTCCTTCCCTTCATTAAACTAGACATACCCAATTCCAGCAGCCATTCTTTATATGCTTTAGCCTCCAGTCCCCTAATCATCTTTGTTGTTCTTCTCTGTACTCTTTCTAGAATTTCAACATCTTTTTTACATCGTGGTGACCAAAACTGGATGCAGTATTCCAAGTGTTGCCTTACCAAGGCATTGTAAAGTGGTATTAACACTTCACGTGATCTTGATTCTATCCCTCTGTTAATGCAGCCTAGCACCGTGTTGGCCTTTTTGGCAGCTGCAGCACACTGCTGGCTCTGATTGTCCACTAGGACTCCGAGGTCTATACATAACTCTGACAGACCAAGATAATGCTACCATATTTGAAGAATCAGATCTTGACAGTACATTAGACCAGATAATAAAATAAAATGCCAGACTTTTAATGAACAATATAGATATAACTTAAGCCCAACTTCTGGTTTGCCGCCACAGACATTTAGAAAGCAAGCTCTGTCTTCCACGTCCGATTTTGCACTGCTGGGGGACCCTGGAAAGGGTCAAAAGTCGCCTTGTAGGTGAGATCTACCTCTATTAAATCCTAACTATTTTTTCTATCTGCATAAGCTGCTCAAAGTACTTTCCCCCCTGTGGAGAGGGAAGGGAGATTCTATCCCACCTTCTAAAAACTGACTATCCAGGGGAATTTAAAATGTTGCAAGAATAACTTGATTCTAATTGGATTTTTATCTTTTTAAAATCTGTGGACTAAAAGATTTTTTATTCTTATTGAAGATCTGGGTTTTAACTTACAAAAAAGAAGTAAAATTGAAAAGACTATAAAAATTTTGGACTTAAAAGAAAACTCTAATAGTATGGACGACATCTTGTGGCTAAACCTGATATTACAGCCTGTTTTTGCTTAAAAGAGACTTGGCTTGTAGCCCAGACTATAGATAAGACTTTTGTAACCTTGACAGATATCCGCTATTCGAAGCCCAGCTGTGTTCTATATTCAGTGACAATTTTTTTTATTCTCTGATTGTAAAGCTTTTAACTTAGCACACTACTAAGAAAACATGGATGAAGATCAGGAACAGATTCTCTTTTATGTTGAAAGCAATTTATGAAACTATTCTTACAGCTACTGAGGAAATAAGTTACAGAAAAGAACAAGATGTCAACCTAGATATACGAACACAAACTTTGATCACAACTAAAAAATTAATTACACAGAATATAACAGAAGAAGTGGAACAATTAAATACTATGACAGAAGATTCAATTGATCAACAAACACAGTTAATGGAAAACCCAGAAAAGGGACTGACAATATGGAAAAGGGAAAAGACTTTCTATATAAACCAGAAGAAACCTGAGGATCAAGAAGAAGAACAGACTGAAGAGAAGATAAACAGTTCAGAATAACTATGTTGAGATGGAAAAATAGATGATTTGTTAATCCTTTCAAAAAAATGGCGACCGGATGGCTTTTTCTACTTCAAACAACATACATAACAACACATGGAGATTTATTTGATGACTTAAAAGCAGAGTCATGGAAGACGAGTTGGCAAAGAAAGAAAGCTAGAATAAGACTGAAGAAAATTGGGGTTTTGACTTATTAGTGAGAATTAAAATAGAACATACTCAAATAAATAAGATGTGTATTTTGAATACTAGGTTTTGTTATGAGCTGAGATAAAGAAAACTTTGGTCATTTAAAACTTGGAAGTATAAATACTAACAGTTAAATTTGAATATTGATTTGCTTATAAAGGTTAAATATAAACGTAATTAAGATATATATAAGCTAAAAATCTATTGATGAATATAAATATGTTTTTACTTAGCTGTTGTAATAAAAACAATTAGCTTAAATAAGAAATAGTAGATATCAAGAAAAAAAGAGGAAGTATTAAATGTTGAAATAAGAGAAATTTTGGTTACTAAATTTAAGATATTTGGAAATTAATAGAAAATAAGAGTGTTATACTCTATTATTAATTAGTTGATGTAAGATGGTGAGAAATAGAATATATTCAAATAGATAAGACGTGTATCCTGAACATTAGATCTTGTGATGAATTGTGATAAAGGGAACTGGGGTTATTTAAAACTTGGAAATTACAATTATTAAATGTTAAATTTAAATATTACAAACTAAAAATTGGGAAAAACTAATTAGGAATTGATTGTCTATAAAGATTGAATGTTAAAATAACTAAGATATGTATAAACTAAAAATTATTGATAAATATAAGAAAGTTATTTTTTTATTTAATTGCTATAATAAGAATTGTATTAGTTTAAATATGAGACAGTAAATACTAAGGGAAAAGAGAGGAAATATTTAATGTAATAGTTTGAGATCTGTACTAAAGATACTTGTATGTTATTGAATTATCGATTAACTCAGCCTCCACATTGCTTTTCAAATATTTAAATGTAAAATTAGAAAATCAATAATTTTTTCTTTAAAAAAAGAGATAACTTAAGCCCCAAGTATACCCATAAAAATACAATATTTGTTTATTTTCCTAGAATTGTAATCTGTATCTGTTACCTAGAATGCTTAAAAGAAGAACAGAATGAAAGGAAAGATGGAATAGAGTAAAATTAAAACACATCTGTTTCTGATTTTTATCTTTTATCTAGGATCCTTCAATGGTGCCTTGTCAACCCTGCATGCCCATGAATTGGCTTCAGTAGTCATTAAAGAATTGTTGCAGAGGACAAAAATTGATCCTAAAGAATTATCTGAAGTTATTCTTGGACAAGTATTGCCTGCAGGTATGAACTTGATAAAGCATTTATCCAGGATTTTGATGTGGCCTCTTCTCTTCGTTTTTGTAATGCAGAAATCACACACACACACCCATACGAGTTTTATTATTGTAAATTGTACTTTCTTCCCATATGCCCTAGGTTTCAATCTCCCAAACTAGCAATTTGTCTAGCAAGGTCTAATATTCCGAGAAATAGCAGATGAAACAACTTTGACATGCATACATAAATGAGAGGGAAGGGTGGGTGATGACAAACAAGGACGGGAATGTGATGAAGAAATCATGGTGCTTTTGTCATCCACAATTCTGGGTGTGTTAAGTCAGCAATGTGTCAGTCTATTCTATCTCCCTGTATTCTTGCCCCTACTTTTACTGCTTCGGATCCCATTAGTCTTTTCAGCCTTTTCCAGTTTCTTGACCTGCATATTGGCTTCTTTTTGAAAATATATTTTATTAATTTTTTAATTTTTACAGAAAGAAGAAACTACTCAAATCAAATCATAGTGTTAAAATAAACAATCATCCATAAACAAAACATAAATACATTTTTCAATACATCTAATACTAATAACTCAACTGAAAATAATCATACCACACAATTAACATTACTGCTCGGTACCCCCACCACCACATCCCCCCCCGACCCTAACCTTCCCCCCTCACTTACCAACTAACTACCTACTTTCCTCCCTCCTTCTCTACTACTCATCCCCCCTCTTACCAACTTTCTTTCTACTTTCTTTCTACTTTCCTCCCTCCTTCCCTATCTCCATCCTACTCTTCCCCCTTCTTATCAACTTCCACTTACATCAGCCTTCATTCCTCCTTCCTCTTTCCAACAGATGTGGTGCCCAGAGGCCACCCGAGCAACCCCTTAATGACAGTAATTACATATTCTTACATCCACCCCAATTACAGTTGAGAAAACATCATATATAAAATTATAAACCCTCCCTAACCCTCCCCCCCCCGACTTCCCAGAGTGAGTACAGGGTAAAACAAAAGAAAACCCACTACATCAAACAAAATTATTATATAATCCTAACAAGAATTTTAAACTATATACTATATACAATCTCTAAAACATTTCAATCCATTAAACAAAACAAACAAATCATCTTGTTAAGAATAATAATTTTCATTTACATATCTAAACCATCAATCTAAGTCAAACCTTAAATCACTTCAATCCATTGAGAGGTTATATAAAATCGCCCAAACAATCAAGTTTTATATACATCTTCCAGTAATCAACCTCTTTCAAACCATTGAACATCAAGTAAAAAAAAAATTCATCTTTTTAGAAAAATAAACAAATAATATCATATCTTCCATTAAACATCCTCTCTTACATCTTACTTATAAAATTGGTCTTTAATTCAGACCATAATCTTAGATTAGCCTTAATTCCTTACATTTAATTTTAAATTTCACTTCTTCAATCGACTTCAGGGCTTTCTCATCTGTCAAATAAACCTCCATAACAAATACAATCTATTTATTCCATTTCTAACTTACATTCCTTCAACCTTATCAAATCACATAATGCTTATCTATCCCATCAATCAATCAATCTAATGTCAAACCTAGATCATTTCAGAACAAATACATTCTTCATCAATTTAATTATATCTTCCATTAATCATCTTCTCTTACATCTTAGTCATAATCTTAGTCCTTAAATCAGTCCATAATTTTGAATTACCCATAATTCCTGCATACAGTTTTAAATTTCACTCCTTCAGTCGAATTCTAGGTTTTTTCTTTAACCAGGTAAACCTCCATAACGACGCCTCCCTTCCAAATAATAAGTCTCTCTTCTTTACTTGCAATATCATTTGAGTCCAAATAAACCTTCTTAACCTTTGCATTAATCCTCTGTTAGCCATAAACTTTTGTTGAGATAACAATTCAAATCTCTGTCTTTGCTTTTCCCAATCCTCAGGCCCATAAGTAAGTTGCTTCTTAAACTGAATCAATGTCTCTTTTTTCTCAATTAAATCCTCTTCTTGCTGCTTATCTAAAAGGAATAACCATCCCCTCCTTTCTTGAAACAAATTCTCTTCCTCCACTCCATAGATGAACTGGTTATCAAGCAAGATCCATTTCCCTTTATTCTCTTTATTCTCAGTACTGTCTTCTTCTTGTTCTTGTTCTTCTTCTTGTTTAGGTTGCACTATAAAATATTCAGCAGTCGGTTGTAAATCAGTTTCATTTGGAAGAAAGAATCTGGTTAATATTTCTGTAATGGTCTCTTTCAGTATTGCTTTAATCTCTTTCACTATTACACGCCTTTCTTCTTGAGATTCATCAATACGATACAAAATAAGTTTAACATTTGGATGTAAATTCCACTCCATTTTAAATTTAAAACAATCACTCTGGCTTTAATACAATTCCTACCGCCGTCTCTCTAGCTTCGCTTACGAGAACAAGGAGAGAAAAAAAAATGGAGAATTCACTTTCACTTTCACTTTCCTTTAACAGTGAAAGCAGTGAAAGCTATATGCCATTTTGAAAGCATTATGTTGATTGTAGAAGTTAGAAATGTATAGCCAGAAAAACAATAAAAAAAATACTTGCAATCCAATAAGAACTCCTGTATTCACTCAGTCTGCTTATAGTCTCTCTTGCGTTCTATTTTTATAAGCAGAAGCGGTCGTGGCGTCTTTCTCTGTCTGATGACAGAAGCGTCTCTGGGCAGGAGCGTTCTCAGGAGCTTAGGGAGCTATCACTCTTGATCCCTGAAAACTTTTTCAGGGATTTAAGAGGTGCTCAACCCTGCTCCTGATGCTCTACACCTCTTCTTTGCCCGAAGAGGGGATTTTTCACCGCAAAAAAAACAGCTGATGTGCGCTGTTTTTTGCGGCTTTACAAACCCAGGGAACGGAGCCTCACAGAGGAGACTCTAGCGGCGCCGGCGGAGCCACCGGAAGTCCCATATTGGCTTCTTTATGAGAGTCAGTATGGTGTAGTGATTAAGGTGCTGTGCTAAGAGTGAGGAGATCCAGCTGATCCAGTCCTCAGAAACAGTAACTATTTGGCTGATTTTAATCATAAAACTTGGGCAAGTTCCTATGAATCAGACAGCTCTGGAAATAAACTTCACATTACACTGAAGGTTAAAAGCAAAAAACAAAACAATACACTACCTTCACCTGTCCACAACAGTGTTGAAATATAGCCCAAAGACAGTGAAGGTCAGCCTTAGAAAATTGAGAATAAAAGTAACTTGAAAAAATAAGACATGGGCATTCAAACATTCATTTTTACAAAGCAGTGCCTAGAAACAAGAGTCGGGTTATTAATTTAAAACCCAAAGTGGTTATGAGTAATGTTACAGGCAAATAACATGGGCACCTGTCTGTCACTAAGAAGTGAGGTAGGAGAATGAGCTAAAAGAATTTAGTACAGTTGTCCCTGTGTGTTTATGTCTGCAGGTGCTGGCCAGAATCCTGCTCGACAAGCCAGTGTCGGGGCAGGGATTCCATATGAGGTACCAGCTTGGAATTGTCAAATGATCTGTGGATCAGGCCTGAAAGCCGTATGTCTCAGGGCTCAGTCTATTATGACAGGAGATTCCAGTATTGTGGTGGCTGGTGGAATGGAAAACATGAGCAAGGTAAGGCTGCCTGATGTTCATAGAGGTTAAGGATTGCTGCTTCTATGTAGCTTGTGCTGAAAAGGCACGGAAGAATGATTTCCATGGGTGAATTACTGTATTAAACAATACACAAGCTGTACATCAGGTGTTTATCAAGGGGGACTTCTATCTCGCCAGCTACATTCCCAACCAGTAAGAGGTTGGGCTTCACTGGACTGAGGCTTAACAGAATTGGGCCATGTCCAGCCCCTCACTGATTTGAGATACTTCTTGGCACACAAGGTTAAGCCAGGGTTATTAAACCACAATTTGCTAAACAGGGCATGGCTGGACGCCAAAAACAAATCCTATATGAACACCATCAATATCTAAACCTTTGAGTGATGGAATTGAGTGGCTCATGTAAGTGCTATGAATACAACACTGGAGATGGAGTAATCCCGCTTTGCTAGGTTACTTCCTGATTCATGCAAGGTACAAAACCAAATCTGAAATAAACCGGGATATTTTTGGATTAAGATGTAATGACATATTTTTGTGACTTTATAAAGCTTCTTGAAGTTTAAAAACTTTATAAAGCATTGTGCATTTTTTTTAAAAAGCTACAACCATATTATTTCTTCAGAAGGATTAGCATTTTGCACTAAATAAATTGCTTAGCGCTTCATGCTCCAGCTAAAGGAAGTAATAATTTAGGGTTTTGGATTAGCTGGTATTCATTCCAGAATGTCCATAAAAATCAGTAGGGCAGGAATAAAATAATTTGACAGGAAAAGCAGGTTATTGCTAAACCTTGGAGAGAAACTAAATTGAAATAGACCCAAGTAGTCATTTGGGGGGGGAGATGGATATTGTGCAACTGTGGTTTAAATGACACTGGATAACTAAGATGTAGCCTGTTTGCTGTGGTCTTATTGTTTTAAAATAACCTTGAGTTATTCCAACCATGATTTATCATGAATTGAACTTATTCACTCTGTCCTTTGACTTTATAGAGTATATGAGTAGAAGAAGTAGGGAAAGTACTTTGGCCAGAGAGAAAGGTAGCTGAACAGAGTCTATTTAATGTACGTGTGTGTCTGAGTATACATAGGGTTAAGGTTAGTTTTATATATATAAAAATCATTGCATGCATGCACAAACATACACATACACGACAGATAGATACACAAACACAATCAGCAAAGAAGAAATTTTGCTGTTCGGCATTCCTTCATGCTGATGGCATTTGGACTTTGGCCTGACATTTTACCTTTGAATGGGACAGTGACTTCTGAACTTCCATGGCAGAGGCCGAACAGTTCTTCTGATCCTTTTGTCTCAACTGTTGCTTCTGATAAAAAATAGGAGGGAGATTGTTGTGCGTACAGTGGGTGCGTATAATTCTTTCAGCTGGATATACCACTAGTCTTAAAGTGAAATATTCTTTAGCTCATTTCAAGCCTTCACCTTCCTCTCAGCTTGAATCCAGGAGGAAGCAATATGTGGAAGCTTCTTTTTTCTTACACTCTTTCGCCTTCATACAAATCGTGTGATTCTTCTAGTGGGTAATATCAGGGATCAAAGCTGAGACCTCATGCATACAAAGCATGTGCTCTACAACTGAGTTGGGATTGCTTCTGTATATTAGATTTACTAATGGCAGATGAACAGAAGAGTCATACAGGGAGAATGGGCGCTTCAGAGATTATGTCCATCCAGTTGCAAAAAGAGTTGCTTTCAATGGATCAAAATGCTTTTTTTAGGCTCCTCATGTCATTCATCTGCGTGGTGGAGTGAGGATGGGGGAAGCCTCTTTGCAAGACAGTCTTATCGTAGATGGCTTGACAGATGTTTTCTACTGTTATCACATGGGTGTTACAGGTAAGCCACGTGGGAACAGCATTTTCAAAAAGGTTGGATGAAAGCATGTCCCAAGTTTATTTCACCAAAAAAAGGAAGAGTGGACAGAAAGCAAAAATTACAAGGATGAGAGGAAAAATACTGGGCAATGTCCAGCTTCGATGTAGGGTTGCCAGCTGTAATTGCTATGAATCCCTGTATCCCCAGACTGTAAAAGCATGGAAATACCTATATATGTCCAGGCATGTATGTTCTAGGGGAAAAAAAGTAAAGTGAAAGAAGCCCTGTTTAGGGCCACCTTCCCCAGGCAAAGCGCTTCTCCCAGGTCATCGATGCGCACTGAAAGCCATATTGACACAGTAGTGAGGATGTTGCAGTAGATGCAGAAGCCCAGTTTCTAATCTATCCTCTGCCAGGAGGATTCACTGGACTTCAGGCCAGTCACTGTCTCTCAGTCCAACCTACCAAAATAGGAGGAAGGAGTGCTGTGGTTAGAAAATAAATAATCTTCAAAGGCCGTCTATCACTTTGCAGCCATTTGCACCTCTTGCTCAGTTGATTTTCAATAGGTTCTTCTGTCCTAATCAGCTAATCAAGTAGGATCAACCTCACCGGACTTCAGAATTGCATTTCTTCCCCTGTAGTGTTGTGCACTCATGTCTTAAGTGTAAATAAATTTCCAACAAAACCACATTCAAAATTGGTATGAATGTGTGAACATAACGTGCTGGAAACAGTGCATTCTCTTATCATTACTATTTGAAGATTCACTGTAATAAATGTAAATGCATGGTGACACATTGTGATTGGAGAATCTACTGTATTTTTTAATTGTTTCAGCTGAAAATGTGGCCAAACGATGGAAGGTCAGCCGAGAAGAACAAGACCAGCAGGCTGTAATGTCTCAGAATAAGGCTGAAAATGCACAGAAGGCTGGATATTTTGATAAAGAGATTGTGCCTGTTGTTGTACCTTCTAGAAAAGGTCAGTGAGCAGTTTGACATACTGGACAAGGGACTGGGACCTGTTTCTAACTATTATGATCCACCTTTGTATTCATTTTTATTTGTTTCAATTCTTCCTCCGTCATGAATTAGAATAATTGATGTACTGAAAAGGGAGAGACACTTAATAACCTCAGACATAATTACTTAGTTTTACTGCTAGATGAATGTAAGCATTGTGTCCTGCCATTATAACCATCTAGATTTTTGAAAAAGAAGTATAATTACAGATCCGGAAAAAGTGTCATTTAACATTCATTGTTGACACAATGTCAATTTTGAAGTGGTTCATAGATTGAACCCGAGTTTGTTCCTGATACACTAATGCAGCGGTTCTCAACCTTGGGGTCGCGACCCCATTTGGGGTCGCACGACGATTTCGCGGGGGTCGCCGGACACCACGGGCCACCATTTTGGTTTTTTTTTGGCGTGCGCGCCGCGCATGCGCAGATCCGCCCATCGCGCCGAAAAAAAAAATTAAAACAAAAAAAAAATAAAAAAAATAAAAAAACAAAATGGCGGCCGCGACGGGCAGATCCGCGCATGCGCGGCGTGTGCGACGGGCTGATCCGTGCATGCACAGATCCGCCCGTCACGCCGAAAAAAAATAAAAAAAATTAAAAATAAAACAAAAAAACAAAAAAAAACAAAATGGCGGCCGTGATGGGCGGATCCGCGCATGCGTGGCGCGCGCAATGGGCCGATCCGTGCATGCGCAGATCCGCCCGTCGTGGCCACCATTTTGTTTTTGTTTTTTTATTTTGTTTTTTAATTTTTTTTATTTTTTTTCGGCATGGGGTCGCGGCGCGCATGGGCGGGGCAAGTGGGGTCTCAACCTGAGAAAGGTTGAGAACCACTGCACTAATGTGTATTTTTGTAAAAAAAAATTGTATTAATTTAATAGTAATTTAAAGAATAATCCCCCTGAATTTTAGAATTTCTTGTGAGTTAATTTCAAGACATACTAAATCGATGTTTGGGATCTTATTATAGAGTTTAATATATTTTTCTAAAAAAATCTCTGATTTCAATTGTGCATTTATTCCAAGAATTCAATGAATACATATTTCATCCCAGTATTTCTTAACCTTGTTACATTTCTACCAAAAATAATAAAACTGTACCTTCGGGCTGATTACATTTCCAACATATGTTTGACATACCCTTATACATCTTTGACAGTTTATCAGGTTAAACACCATGGGTAAGAGCAGTGCGTATCTTTGAAAAAAGCATGAGAAGTAGAATTTCTATTAGGAAAATTGCACTTTTCCTTTTTTGTACCGAGTATAAAATGGCTGCTGCTGAAATACTTGTTTTTGACAGGTCCCACGGAAGTTAAAGCAGATGAACATCCTCGCCATGGGTGCACCATAGAAAATGTGGCAAAGTTGAAACCTTGCTTCATAACCGATGGGACAGGAACTGTGACTGCAGCAAATGCCTCAGGTTGGTTTGTTGAGCAATGTAAAGATAAGCCATAAAATCATTTGTTCCGGTTTTAGAATTCTACCTTTATTTCACTTGAATGAAGGGGGGGGACATTTTTCTAATTCAATATAGTTTGAATTTAATGGAAGAAACATGAATTATTGAAGTGTGGTATTGTGATTAAGGTCTTAGACAAAGAATGCAGAGGAAGAATGCAAGTAGAAACTACATTTAACTAAAAAAAACCATGCAAAATTATACCTAATGCTAAGACCATCTCCCTCAAAATGGGGGGGGGGGAGAAGAAACTGTGCCTACTGATCATTAATTACAATTGCAGAACTTTTGATTCTGGTACTATCTACTCTTCAATTAAATATGAACTTTTTTTTAAAAAAAAGCATCTATATATCCAACCTAAAAAGTTAATATTTGTTTTTCTCTTCAGGTATAAGTGATGGGGCTGCTGCTGTAATTCTTATGAAAAAATCAGAAGCAGTTAAGCGAAAGCTCACTCCTTTGGCACGGATCGTCTCTTTAGCTCAAGCTGCTATTGATCCTTCATTGATGGCAATAGTACTCACCACAACAATAAGAAAAGCTGTAAGTAGGAACAGTGTCCATTCACTGAATTAATGTGTTAATTCTGAAAATTAAATTCTGTTTAAGCATAGTATATTCATACCATAATATGTATAACCTGTCCCAATCCTGATGAATTATGATAGCTTTACTAATAAATGTTTCATTCACTCTCTCTGTTACTGAATTTTTCCAGGTATTTTTTGTGGATATTAAATTGTGTGTGTGTGTGTGTGTGTGTGCGCGCGTGCGCGCATGTGTGCGCTTGTAATTGTGCACGGTCACATATGCTTTGTGGAAAGAAAAAAAGTGCATTGGTCATTAGTGAAGATTGAACACTCAAGAGTTAATTGAATTGTGCATTTTTTCATAGCTATAGGAGAGCATGATTCCAGCACCAGGGGAGACTTTGGAATTGTATGCATTTGTGGGCTTATCCCATATGTGTGCTTAAATTTGAGACTAGAGTTTATTTCAGCACCATATCTTAAATACTGATTTGAGCATCAAATTGTTTATTAGAAATGAGCATTGTGTTTGTAACCAGAACCTCCTTTCTCTCTTAAGTATTACAAATATATATATGGGGGGGGGGAATAGAACTTTCTAACAGAATTCAGCCATGATTTTTTAACCGTGTTAATTGAATGAGTTTCTTGATCTTCTGTAGGTTGAAAAAGCTGGCTGGACATTGGATCAAGTGGATCTGTTTGAAATTAATGAAGCTTTTTCTACTGTAGCTATTGTAATACCAAAAGAACTAAACCTGAAGCCCGAAAAGGTACGTTCAACATTGCCATAAAAGCAGAATTACTGCAAATCTGTTTATTTATAGCCTAGAATGCATAAGCTGCTCCAGATGAATAGGGCATGGAAATATATTTTGTTGGATGCAAACCTGCAATATTTGCTAGGTGGGATGGGAAGGGTAACATTCAAAGCAGTTTGTCATCTGAAATAATTTGCAGGGTATCAATCTGAGGAAACTTGACAAATAATGTAGATGGGGGATTCCTTCCAGTGCAAATTGGTGCTTCAGTGATTAAGAGCTTATCTTTCTGCTGTGATCCAGAACCTCTCAGAATCTTATATTCATTTTTTAAAAAATCTGCTTGTTAAATGTAAAGACATATTGAATATCAGATATAATTAGATACTCAGTGATGCTAGTATTCAAATAAAATTTCCTTGACTTTTGGGGAAAAAAAGTATGTTATACTTCTAGTAGCACTTCACAAGGAACCTAAGAAACCAGCATGGCTGCACAAAGATCTCTCAGACAAACTGAAAGACAAAAAGGACAACTACAAAAAAAATGGAAAGAGGGACACATAACTAAGGCTGATTATCAGCAGACAGCCAGAACATGCAAAGACGAAGTCAGGAAAGCAAAGGCTCAGAATGAACAAAGACTTGCAACAGAAATCAAGGATAATAAAAAAAAGTTTCAACATATTAACAAGAAGAAAAAAGTCAAGGAAACTGTAGGTCCACTAAAGAGAGAAGATGGCAAGGAAGTAACAGACAATAGGGAGAAAGTAGAGCTGCTTAATTCCTTCTTTGCATCAGTCTTCTCACAAAAAGATACTATAGCTCAACATACCAAAAAAACTACTGCAAAAAACTAGAAACAACAATTAAAATAAGCAAGAAAATGATAAGAGAATACCTATCTGACCTTGACAAATATAAATCACCCTGACCCGACAGATTACATCCCAGAGTTCTGAAGGATATGGCAGATGTTATCTCCGAACCATTGCACCATATCTTTCAAAAATCCTGGAGCACTGGGGAAGTACCTGAGGATTACAAAAGGCTGATGTGGTCCCCATCTTCAAGAAAGGAAGAAAAACAGACCCAGGAAACTACAGACCAATCACTCTAATATCAGTACCTGGGAAAATCCTGGAAAAAATAACAAAAAAACAGATCTGTGAACAACAAGAAGCAAACAAAGTTATAACAGGTAGTCAGCACGGGTTTGTTAAAAAAAGATCATGCCAAACCAAACTTAATTTCTTTGATAAAGTGACTAAATTAGTAGATCAGCTAAATGCTGTGGATATACCGGTAGTATACTTAGATTTCAATAAGGCATTTGACAAAGTAGACCACAATCTACTGCTTGGTAAGCTAGAAAAAGGTGGAATAGGCAACATCACCATCAGGTGGATTTGTAGTGGGCTGACAAACCGTACTCAAGAGTAGTCCTCAATGGTACTACATCCACATGGAGAGAAGTAAGCAGTGGGGTACCGCAAGGCTCCATCTTAGGCTCAGTACTCTTCAATATCTTCATAAATGACTTAGATGAGGGAATAGAAGGGGAACTCATCAAATTTTCAGATGACACTAAACTGGCAGGAATAGCCAACACCCCAGAAGACAAGCCCAGGATCCAAAAAGATCTTGACAAACTTGAACAATGGGCCCTATCCAGCAAAATGAGTTTTAATGTGGAGAAAAACAAAGTTTTACATTTAGGCAGGAAAAATCAAAGTTACAACTATAGATTAGGTGAGAACTGGCTCAAAAACAGTAACTGTGAGAGGGACCTTGGAGTCCTAGTGGACGATCACTTGACTATGAGCCAGCAGTCTGCAGCAGCAGCAGCCAAAAAAGCTAATACAATCCTGGATTGTATAAACAGAGGCATAGAATCAAGATCATGCAAAATATTAGTACTGCTTTATAAAACCCGAGTGAGACTACACTTGGAATACTGCAACCAATTTTGGTCACCATACTACAAAAAAGATGTTGAGATTTTGGAAAAAGTTCAGAGAAGAGCAACTAAGATGATCAAAGGCCTGGAGACTAAAACATGTGAATAACAGCTGCAGGACTTGGGTTTGGCTAGTCTAAAGAAAAGAAGAAATAGGGGTGACATGATAGCAGTATTCCAGTATTTGAGGGGCTACCACAAAGAAAAGGGGGTCAAATTATTCTCCAAAGCACCAGAGGGCGGGAGAAGAAACAATGGTTGGAAACTAATCAAAGAGAGAAGCAACCTGGAATTAAGGAGAAACTTCCTAACAGTGAGGACAATTAACCAGTGGAACAGCTTGCCTCCAGAAATCGTGGGCACTCCATCATGGAGGTTTTTAAGAAGAGAGTAGACAGTCCCTTGTCTGAGATGGTATAGGTCCTCCTACTTGAGCAGGGGGTGGACTAGAAGACCTCCAGGGTCCCTTCCAGCTCTGTTTTATTCTATATCTAGGCATTGCAGTCCAAAAAGGATATAAAAAAATTAAAGCAAGTTCAGAGAACAAAGTTCTATGTGGAACGATTGAAGGAACTGAATATATTTAGACTGTACAAGAGAAAACTGAACGGATGTACAGTATGGTAAGAATCTTACCTAAAGGACCGTCCTACAAAGGATTGGATTGGTTCTCCATTTCCTCAGGGGGCGGGATCAGAATCAGTGGGTTGTAAGTCCTGGTTAATATTCAGGCTGGATATCAAAATGATTTTTCTGACAGTAAAAGCTATTAACCAGCAAGCTTACTTCATGAGATAGTATGCGCCCTTTCTCTGGAGCTTCTCGGAGGTTCTCTGGTGGTCCATTTACTTCAAGTGCATTAGCAGATTCTGCAACTGAACAGTATTATTGCACTGCAGGAATATATATCCTCCTGATCATTTTGGATCTCTCATCATTCAGACATAACTGATTTACCTAGAACTGCCAAAAGTAATGATCACCATTTTATGCTAGCTCCAGTACTACGTAGGGGAGCAGTAAAGTTGGAGGTCCCAGCAGAATGTTCCTTCCATAGATTTGGTGGCTGGGGATAAAAACTGAATAGCCAAACAGCAGGTGCTTCCTTAAAAATGCTAAGAAAATTTAAAGGCATGTTTGAAGTAGAATCAGACAAGCGTGTTGTGTAAGTAATGACTCAATGAGTCTTGCTCACTTCACTATAAAATCTGTTGTCAGAGGTTTCCAATCCTTGTTCTAAACATTAGGTTCCAAAATAGGAAAGGAAGATTTCTACATTTGATTTAACAGATACTTCTGATGTATTATTTGTTTTATTTATTTTGACAGGTTAATATTGAAGGTGGGGCTGTTGCTCTTGGCCACCCTCTTGGAGCATCTGGGTGTCGAATCCTTGTTACACTTCTGCACTCACTAGAACGAACAGGTGGAAAACGAGGAGTTGCGGCCTTATGTATAGGAGGAGGAATGGGCATAGCTATGTGTGTAGAAAGATAAAGGAAACTTTTCTTTGATTTTGTACTAATTTGTACAAAATCTAATGTGACTCATCTTTATTAGTAAGTAATAAAAAAATATTAAGCAAGACCTGTTTCTCGATACTAGGCAAAATCTAAGCATCCTGCTATCAGTTTAAATAGAATTTTCTTCAACAATCTGCTTGGATTCTTTCTTGCCTCAGATTTCTCATGAAGACAAGGGATCCACTGAATCTTTTAAAACCAGAAGGCAGCCGATACGTACCATTCACACCCATCCTAATATTAACACCTGCAGATAACTTCATCCTGCCTTTGAGAAAAACAACATAATTTTTAAACACAGCATATTATATCTGTATTGCACTTAATCAGTAAACATATAAGCGTCAAACAATTTAAAGGTTTCATGGACAATATTATAGATCAATTCTATATTCTAGCAAAAGTCCTATTATACTGACAAGATTGAGATATGCTGCCATCATGGCAGATACATTAGCAGAACATCAAGATCAGTTTCATTGAATTGATATGCCACCCATCTCACTGAAAAATGACTGGGGAGTTTATAAACACGATAAAAACAGGTATAAAATATTAAAACATTAAATATGAATTGAGCTAAAATTAAGTAAATTAAAAACCAGGATCAAAATACTGTGGGGTAGAGTTATAGACAGATTTGTATAAAGACAAATATTTGTTTGGTCAAAAACCAAAGGATAAAATGGGGACGGTACAAAAATAATGCCTGTCAGTGTAAGTCAGACCATTGTTGGCTATCTTGCCCCCAAGCCCTTAACGCTTTACTGAATCACAACTGGGGTATAGGTACCACAAAGAGTTCTAACAAATCTCAAATGCTACTATAACCCTCAAACATCATGACAGTAACAACAATCCTTTGTTTCCATTGGTGAAAGGGAAAATCTGTACTAACAAAGCACTGTTGACTTCATTTTTTACTTTCTCATAAATACCTGCTTGCATCTAGGTCCAAAACTAGCTTTCCAGCTGCTTGTTATTGGGGGAAGATAACAGCACTCCATCACAATACTCTCAGTGAAAGGGCTCTGTCAGTTACCTCATGGCTGATAGGAGAGGCCATCAATGTTTGAAAAATGATATGTGAGACATCAATATTTAAAAAATGCTATATTGATTAAAGAAAAAATGCATTGGGTGATACTTTGAAACTTAATTGTAAAAGTTAACAGGCAAATTTTATACAATTTCCCATTTGAAGTACTTCAGGATGTCTTATTTGCAAGCAAGACGATATCCATTAATGACAGAAGTCGGATGAATTTTCTGTTTCACCAACTCATCTGCATTTTTCAAAAGTTCTGCAGCAACAATTACCTATGAAAGAGAACACTTAATTTAAAACTGCTCTGTGAAAAAGATATGACCTTGATACAAACAGTAAAACAAAACAAAACAAAACAAAAACACATACATTTTCACTCTAGCAAATGAAAGACATTCTTGGAAAACTTACAAATTCCATTTGCTTCAAGAGGCAAAGCTATTCAACGTTCTCTAACATATGGTCCAAGCTGCAGGTGTATGGAACTTTTGGTTTTGAATACTGTTGAGCCTGAAGCTGTGCAGAACATCTCATTTTGAGCATTATTGGAAATTTTCAACATTGAAAGAGCTATATTATATTCCCTATGATCGTGGAATATAATCACAAATTAATCAGAAGTCAGGGAGATAGGATGAATTAGCCAAGGCGAAAAACAATCTCAAAATAATTTTGCCACATCGAAGACAAGGAAGCACACAGGCCTTTAGCTGACGTAATTTAAATGCTGTTGACTGCAACAAAAGACTGAGCCAGAATAGTCAAGGATATTGGCATGTACTTGCAAAACTATGCCAAGGGGACCTCTCCTGGGAAGACTACCCTAGAGGTACCTTAGCAGCCGAAGAACATTTTCTGGATTTAAATTCCTGCATCACAAACTATTTAATCCAATATCAGAGTTTAAAACTATTACTTGTCCTCAGTAATTGGGACCAGGGACACTGTCTGTTCTGACCCAGACAATAAATTCCTTTAGTCCAATCTAGGGCAGACAGACCACTCAATAGAAATGATTGCATAACAGATAAATATGTTTATTCAGAGAAAATACTTGCTTTTATGTTGTAGCTTCTGGATAACACATTTCTCTGTTCATTTCCATAGGTAAATTGATAATGAATTTTCCCCTCTTCTTCTGCATAAGCTTTACATGTTAGCATAGGACCTCCAAGCCGTGTGGCTGGGAGGCATGAGGCTGGATGAACAAAGGCATTCCAAACTGGGCACATAGCCAGTATATCCTGAGAGGAACTAAGAAACTCCTCCCACTGACCCATTAACATGAGATGACTGACTAACTAAACTGCATTTCCCATAATCCATCTCTTAAGGAAACAACACTAAACTCAATAAATGCCAGATATTTTAACATACTGATACATGCTCTCTAGTTAGGGTTACATAGAGCTATAAGATTCAGAACACTGTCACTAAGTGATGCGATCATAAAAGCACATTTGCATGACCATGCCAACTTACAAAGCCAATTCCAACTGCAGTTATTAAGCGAATCCCATGCAGTTGCAGCGTCACAGTCCTGTGATCACCATTTGCAATCGCCTGCTAACTTCTCCATTGATTGTGCTTGTTGGAAGGCAGCAATGAACATCATAAATGATGATCATCTAACTCCAGAATCCTGTGACCATTGTTAATTGTGGGTCAGTTGCCAAGCACCCAAATTGTGATCACATGATGGCAGGGGACACTGTCATCGTCACAACTTCAAGAACTGGCCATAACTCCTTTTTCAGCATCATCATATCTTCAACAGTCACTGAACAAATGCTTTATTGTATATAAGTGTCCTATAATATGTTTGGGTGAATGCTGTCTAATCCACATTTTTCTATCTCATCAAGTAGTAGGGTGTGGTTTACTTTATCAAATGTCATACTGAAGCCCAAGTAAATTATATCCACAGCATTCCTCTGGTCCACTAATTTTGTCACCTGGTCAAAGAACGCAATAAGATTTGTCTGGCATGATCTCTTTTTGACAAAACCATGTTGGCTTTTGGTAATGACTTCGTTTGCCTCTAAGTGTTCGCTGAGTCGTTGCTTGGTTATCTTTTCCAGAATCTTCCCAGGTATTGAGGTCAGGCTGATAGGTCTGTAGTTTCCTGATTCCATTTTTTTTCCTTTTTTTGAAGATCGTTAGTGCCATGATGTACAATAGCATCCACATCACAGTCTTTGCTGGCATTCTTGATTATTTTAAAAATCCGCTTCTTGTCCCTACTGGCAGTAGCACCTGGATATGCCCATACATACCACAGAAGTAGTCCCATCTCCAACTTCTTTCTCTTGCAATTCTGCTAGTTCACACAGTACTTTTGCAGCAGGATGCTCTACCACCAACAACTTCAGAATAGTTGCACCATCATTAGTAATGGTCACATCCTAATATTCCAAATACACAAAAATCATTCATTTACCCTAATATAGATTAGGATCACGGAATATAATAATTGCCTTTCAATTAGTGATGTATTTAGCTATTTAACCATCATATATCTGTCTAATAATCCATCTGTAGGTGCTACAAAATGATAGCTGGTTTTTTTTTTTTTTTGCATAATGTATACCTTAAAAACCATGGTTTTATCAATGGGCTTGGTGACTATAAATGGAGACAGAGCCAATCAAGTGGCTGATCTGATTGTGTTGTTGATGCCATGGGGGGTGGGAGTGGAGGGGGTTATGTGGTGGGTTTTTAAAATTTTGTAAGCCATCCAGAGCACCTATGTTGAGATGTGTGGCTATATAAATTTATTAAAATAAACAAACATGTAACATCCTACTGTCCTTATTAAGCTCTAGAATTAATATTTAGTTTCATCCCGCCCGTATTATTTTTATAAATAACATACCTAATCCTCCTTCCTCTTCCTATTTTCCATACAACCACCAAACTGTGAAGTGGGTTGGGCTGACTGTGACTGGCCCAAAGTGACAGAAAATATTTTCCTGATATGGAAACATCAGTGTGAAAGTACCTCTATCAAAGTGGAGCCAAAGAAGCATCTCTCTTTCCCTGCAGCAAAGGAAAAGAGAGGGAGGAGAGCGTGCATGCCATCTTTGGCTAAAAGTTGGCCAAAAGTTTCTTTTTATTTCATTCTATTTATCCCGCTTTTGTTTATTCTGTTTCTATTTCTCTTTCTTTTGGAATACAAAATTAAAAATAAATACTGACTTGGTGAGGCAGTCCAAAACCTGCTACCAAGGCTTTTTTTTTGCTACTAGTTTGGCCATTTGTGAGGATTTCTGAATATTCTAGGCTACCTTTTTGACACCTGTGTGAAGACTACATAGGCACAGAGGTAGGGGTAAAGGATTTTTTTCTTCTTTCCCAGATCTGTAAAGAGGAATTTTGGGGTGGAGAAAAACCCTTCCTGTCCATCCTCCCATCATATTAGTTAGCTACCCTGAATAGAAAGAAGCTGATATTCATTCATTTATTTATTCATTTATGATCAGCATAAATTGTGTTTCTGAAACACCAACAGCTAGGTTCGCACAATGTAGTAAGTCAAGGGGTTTTGACAGGTGAGTTTTGACGGGAGGGGTTGCAAACACTTGTAGAAGGGGTCGATTTTTTTTTAAAGCTGATGTGGTTGAGTAAGCAAAGCAGTGGTGCTTTTAAAGTTTCTCTTTTTCTGGAGAAGCCTGCAGCACCGCTAGGAGGACAGCAAAGGTTGAGATTTTTTTATAATTCTACATACTCGTTTTATCATTCCAGGTGACGATACAGCAAAATATAAGAAGCCTCTTGCAGTGTGCCATGTAATTCACATTATGACTTTTGACCGAAAAACCAGTCCAAATCATTCAGTTTTGTAAAATTAGGGGTTCCAAATACTTTCAGTGTGATCAGTACAGAAATACCCCAATACAGATTATTGATCTAAATTAAAGATCTTCTCAAAGAGGATTAGCAGGTGTAAAATACAAAATCTAGACTATTACTAATTAGCAATGAAGAGATTTAGTGCATTTTTTCCCCTGTCAACAAATGATCGTCCAGATATTTATATTCTAGATGCAGTAGCTGGTTAACACCTGAATATAGTATAAGACTGTAGCATTGCTTTCTGGAAATACGCAAAGATATTCCTCTTTTTTAACATGTCTATTTATTTCCCCCTATTTTTACAAGCATCTTTCTTCAAGTTCTGAATTCCACACTTCTAAAATCAAACCTTTGTGTGTGGTGTGTGTGTTTAGGTTATAAAGAGCAAACTTTCAAACTCAAGTACTGTAATGTCTCCCTACCTAGTTAGCATAAATACTATTATGTGACAGTAAATTAACTCATTTAATTGCTTACTCAAAATCACATTGCCTATTTTTATTGCGCTTTTTGCCTTGAAAATATACACAATAAATAGAATTTGAATACATGTAAAATATACATATAGTTCAGTTCAAATTAAAAGCTCAGTCATACATTAAATGTCACCAGGGCTATTAAATTTTCTTAACAATTTTCACAGAAGCATGCTATATTAAATTATACATACCTATAAGGGGAAAGTAAATATTAGATTTGGATAGCAATGCTTCCATGTATAAGTACAAATTTATTACCTAAATTTTAATTTTATAGAGCTTTTAATGTGACGATCCTGGATTATTTCATGAAAAGATGAAAATCAATTTCATCTTTTAATAACTCAACCAGTGATTGTTACAAAACAAAGATATCATTTACTATTCCCTATGTTTCTATAAAATGCAATTAAAACATTGAAAATCATATTAAATATGTTTAATGCTATTTATGAATAGAGGGACCAATGAAGACAAAAGTGTTTCGGACACCCAAAGATCATAATGTACCCCTACTGGGCAATGCAACCCCATTCAGAACCAATGATGGGAAATTCCAAGATGTAAGGAGACCTAGAATCCACAGCTGCTCAGCTTACAAGGGTTGAGTTTAAGCCGGGTTCTCGTTACTCATGCTCCCATAGACTCTAAATACTGAAAAGAACTTTGTCTATGTCATTTCGTTGACCAGGTTTAGAGACATACCACTAAGTATTACCAGCTTTACTTGAGTTCCCATAAGTGATGGGACTTAATACGTCATGATATTACGTCTCCCCTTTTGTGTTGTTGTGATAGACTTCCTAAAGGATCAGAAAGTTAGGTTCTATGCTATGAATAAGAGTGCTAATTAATTCAATCAGCAGCTATATAATAGGGAAAGTATAATCTATATGATTTTTAAAAATGGAAAGAGGTTAATCTTTGTTTTATCAACTGTCATGAATGTACTTTGGAATATTCTGAATGTTACACCTCTTTGGATGTCAGTATTGTAACTGCTGGTGTAAGATACAATTATTTGAACAAGAAGAGTTTGCAGTTGCACTCTAGTTCATCAAAGCTACTAGTCTTATCTAGTCCTTAATAGGGACACACTGATTGTTTCAACATTTTGCTGGGATTCAGTTCAAGAAGGTTGCTGATTTACTAACCTTTTGAAACTGTATGTTTGATGACATGACTAGGAATTCATCTCTATATTTAGTTTATGGCAATTGTTTCTAGCAATGACATGTCATGGCAACTTTATACTTTAGAACATAAATTTTCTTCTTTAAAAAAATCCTGCACTACGGCTAAATGTGGTCTGTTGTCGTGGCTAGTATAGCTTTGAAGTATAAGTACTATAATTATGATTAGCGCACAAACATGTCTTAGTTGCTGTTATTTTGATGCATTATCAATATCACTGACCACCTTGAATAAAAGTATTTCCACCATATAATCCTGCTAACCTAAAAAAAAACTCCAGTTGATTATTACACATTTGCTGATGTCATTAAGTGGACTTTAATCCATGCTATAGAATTAGTCTTCAGCTTACAACCATTCATTTCATCACCATTCAGAGTTACAGTGGAACAGAAAAACGTGACATGGCCAGTTCTCACTTATGACCACTGCAGCATCTCCAGAGTCACATGCTTGGCAACTACCATGTATTTACAATGCTTGCAGCATCCTGAGATCCTGGGATTGTAATTTGCAACTTTCCTAGGGAGCTTCTAACAAGCAAAGTCAATGGGGGAAGCCATAATTGCCCAATGAACACGTTTCACTTAACAACTATAGTGATTTGCTTAACCATGGCAAAAAATGGTTATAAAAAGGGGGTATGACTCCCTTAACTACCTTGCTTAGAAATAGAAATTTTGGACTCAATTGTGGTCATAAGCTGACGACTACCTGTAAAAACCTTAAAGTGGCCTTAAATAGAGAATTAGCCATGTTCACAGATCCTTTGAATCGCAAAAAGTCTAAAACACCAAGAGCACTTTTGAATTCAAGAGTAATCCCAGGATATATAATTTGTGGCAACCACAAATCCTAAAGTAATTTTTAACAAGTTCACTCAGGATTTCACTGGTAGTTGATTGGAAGTGATTGATAATGATTTCATTGAGTGTTACGATTTATATGATTTGTGATATTTTAATATTTATTTTAAGACAGATTTTATATTGTTTTCCTTACCATTTAATAAACCATGGTATTTGACCTAGTTAATTGCTGTTTATTACTGTATTCTTCTGGATAACCAGTGACCCTTTGGGTTATTGTGTCAAGAGATATTTCCTTGTCAGATTCCTCAATGCCTTCAACAGTGGCAGAGCTTCTAATATACTTGAAAAATTCTTTAAAATTCAGGGAGATACTCACAGATGTATCTGCCTTGAGAGTAGCCCACGTTGAACTGTATAGCCGTCAAACATCAAGAATTGATCACAAGAAATGTTTTATGACGTTTTGTGTTATCATAAGATGCTTTATAATTTTTTTCTCATGAATTTTTTATAACATTTGCCAAGCTTCAATACCACAGGAGTCATAAGTCCTGGATTTTGGACACATTCTGTACATTATCTCATTTGTAGTACCTTGATTAAAGATGTTTTACCCTATGATGCACCGATTTACCCAGTTCAAGTTTATAGAGATGTTCCAAAATTTCACAATGGGACTGAACTGTGATTGTTGCCTGTAAAGCAACTTTCCATTTCTGATATGTTAAGCTACAGTACAAACTTCTGAATTTCTCTGCGAATATAAAAGCCTTGTTGGCTAGATGTTCTTTGGAGTTGATCTGGCACATCTGAAGGGCATCAGGTTGAAGACTGCCCTAAAATTGTACACATCTTGTTCAGCAGAGAAAACATTTTTGGAAGGAACTGTTTCACATGTTGCAAATTAGTGCAGTTCCAGAAATGTTGCTGTGTGGCATTTAGCAAACAAAATACGGCTTCTACGGGGCCTTACAGAGGTTGGGTTAAAAGGTGGGACCCAAACAGGTCCACGGATGTATGTGTAAATCTGAGAGCAAGAGACAAAAAGCTGCAATTAAACTTGGGAGGGAGGGGGAGATGTGACCCTCAAAATAACTGTCATATCTGTAAGAAGTCCAAATAAGTTAGGCAACTTGGTTTTACTATTTTGGAGGGAGACTCCAGGATCAAATGTGTGAGGGAGGAAAACTGGTATGAACCTTCAGGACGATTTTCTGATAACGCATTTCATAGAGATAGATTTAACTCCTCATGCTTTCGCCTAGGCAGAGGTTCTCAACCTTGGCAACTTTAAGACTTGTGGACTTCAACTCCCAGAATTCCTCAGCCAGCAAAACTGGCTGAGGAATTCTGGGAGTTGAAGTCCACAAGTCTTAAAGTTGCCAAGGTTGAGAACCCCTGGCCTAGGGAAGGAGCTCCTATTATCATACCATTATTATTACAGTGACCATAACGAATAAATAGGTTCCCTGGTTTTCATCGCTGCCGGCGTGCAACCCGTAGGATCAGCGTCCAAATTGGTGGGAAGGCCGGCCTTCCCCTCTCGATTGTCTCCGATTGAAAAGCCCTCCATCAGCCGCAACCCAGTTTCTATCACGTGACGACGACCGCCCTTTCGGACTCTAGCCCTCCCCTAAGGCGGAAAAAGAGGTGGGCGGGGCCCGGAGTAACCAATGAGGACCAGGGTGCGCATCGCTGCCTGACTCTTAAGGGAGGCGCTGGGCACTTTGCCCAGAGAAGGAGTGCGGCTGCAGGAGCGACGGGGCTTCTACTACCTTGAGGCATCATGGATCGCGGGGACGAGGCCGTTGTTTTCGTTGCTGCTGCAAGGACCCCGGTCGGTGAGTAGAAACTACTACCGGAGCTATTTCACGCCTCGATCTCGTATGGCTCTAAAACGGGCGTTTTCACGGACTGGCGTTACGCTTGCTCCCAACCTTGCGCGGTCCATTCATTCTGATGCCTGCGGGAAATTTGCCTTCGCCCATTTTTTTCCCTTCTATGCTGCCTGTTAGGGGAGGGAATCCCGTACTATTTTCCTGCACACGGCAGAAAGATAAGAACATGAATCGAGGTAGGATTGTGGTAGGAACTGTACTAGGGATGTCCTGCGAGAGGGCTAGAGAACCCCAGAGCTGCTAGGGCGAGGATGTATGTAGGGCTTTGTTAGCTGCTTACTTAGCTGTTGAGAACTATTCGGATAACAGATTGGAAACGGACACCGCTGTCTAACGGTATGTGTGGAAATCCGGCTGAGTTTAACGAGATTTAAATTTTGCTACTGTATGCAAAATAGCAGGCTAAATTGTTCTTCTAACCTATTTTCTTACCCCTCGACGCTAACACTGGCCTTCCTTCAATCTGTCCTCCACAAAGCTCGAGCTGGCTTGGCATCTTTGTTTCTTGGCTCCCTTATTTGTCTGCAATCGAGATTCATTAGGTGAACAGTTTGACACACGGGACATTATTAGCAGAGCGAGTGTCTGAATCGGTGTTTGCCACTCTAAGCTCCCTGTTAACGTTGGGTGTAAGTTGCCCACTGGGTTTATTTATCAAATTTATACACTTCACCTAAGTGCCTCTAGACGGCTTACGATTAAAAAAAAAAGGTTAATGCTACTACGGGAGAATAAACGATGTGAAAAACGATCCCGCTTGCTTGCCCTGTTGACTTAGTCACAACAGTTGCTTTGTTTGTTTTTTGCGTATTGCCGAAGGCTCCTCCCTCGCCTTGCAATGATTGGACAATGAGTTATAGAGCCACCGCGTGAAGATGTGCCGTGATTGCCTGGCGACTCTTGCTGAAGAGTCCCTCGTGCTCTGATTGGCGTTTGGTCGGTAGAACCAGGACTGTCTGGTCGCCGGCTCTCGTTTCCTTCCATTAATAAAATCAACTCCTTTGCTCTTCCAGCGCAAAGAAAAACATCGAAGAGCATCTAGTCAGCCTTGGAGCCCTGGCTTCCCAACCACAGCGTTGCATCTTAGCTTTGGGTTATGGTTCCCATCCTCTTTGACCCTTCTTTCCTCTTCTGATTAGTTATTCCATGTTTTCATTTATTATATTTGTTTGCCATCCATCTCACTGTCAAGTGACTATGGGTGGCTTACACTATCAAAACAATAGTATAAAACAATTAGAACATTAAAAAGTAAGCATTAAAATGCGTTAAAACGAGAACATTGAAAATAAACAAAACTGGATAAAAGGAAGGTAAATGGGATGGGGGTGGGGTTTTCTCCTAATCTATGAAACAATTCCAAAGTAGGATGGCCCCCATTGGGCCCCCAAGCCTGTTGGCAGAACCAGGTTTCCAGGCCCTTTCAGGAGGCTAAGACAGGAGCAGATCTCACCTTGACTGACACAATATTTCAAAGGGTGGAAGTCACAGCAAAAAAGGCTTTTTTTTCTGGCACCCCGCCAGGCAGAATTCCTTGGCTGAGGGGGTCTGCAGCCTGCCACATCTGATGGAGTAGGTGCAGTTGGCCAATCCTATGGGGCTTTTATATTTCATGAGGCCTTTCCTAGAGTTTTGTATAAGAATTAAAAAAAAAACCCTCCTTAAATCAGCTTCTTAAACAACTATGTAAGACATCATGGTTAGAGATATGAATAATTCCTGAGTATTTAACAAGAAATCAATGGAGACTCTTTTTAAAAAAATAATATTTTATTGATTTTCTCACTTTACAATTGGATATTTAAAAAGCAACCTGATGACTGGGTTAATCAATAGTTCAATAGTGTACATAAATCTTTAGTATAAATCTCATGTTACATCAGATATTTCCTCTCTTTTTCCATTAATGTCTATTATCTCATATTAGGCTAGTACAACTATTATTATTATCAACTAAATAAAAACATATAGTATAGTCAAGGCCATGGTTTTCCTAGTTGCAATGTATGGATGTGAAAGTTGGACCATAAGAAAGGCTGAGCGACAAAGAATTGAGGCCTTTGAACTATGGTGCTGGAGAAGACTCCTGCGAATCCCTTGGTCTGCCAGGCGTTCAAACCGGTCAGTCCTAGAAGAGATCAACCCAGACTGCTCTTTAGAAAGCCAGATCCTGAAGTTGAAACTCAAATACTTTTGCCACCTAATGAGAAGGAAGGACTCACTGGAGAAGGGTCTAATGCTGCGAAAGATTGAGGGCAATAGAAGAATGGGACAACAGAGAATGAGGTGGCTGGCTGGAGTCACTGAAGCAGTAGGCGTGAACTTAAATGGTCTCCAGAAGATGGTAGAGGACAGGAAGACCTGGAGGAACGCTGTCCATGGGGTCGCGATGGGTTGGACACGACTTCGTAATTAACAACAACAAAATAAAAACATCTTTGTTACAGTTATCAATAATTTTTACTTTATATGTATCTTAATTGTGTTTGCACTTATTCCTTGTATACAATCAATGTCCTGTTCTGGCGGGTTTTTTTCAAGCTTTAATTTCCCATCAATATTCAGAGTAACACTATTGTTTATGATTTCCAAGTATTTTATGTTTAGGTGACCAAAAGCTTCCCTTATCTCAGCTCCCTTTTCCCCTTTTCATACCAAAGTCTAATATTCTATTTACACATCTTATCTATTTAATTATAATATTATTCTATTTTCTAAAAGTTATCTATTTTCCACTATAGTCAACCATCTAATTGGTAATATAATATTTCCTCTAATGTCAACACCATTATTTTCTTCACCCTTACTTTGGCTTTCTTCCTTTGCCAGCAATAGTACTCCCTCTATTTTTATATATATTATTTGGAATAAGAAATACCATTTGGCTGAAGTTTTTTTGGAAGAACAAGCCCATTGGTATTCATTAAACTGCCTTACTGTTACTCCAATTTCCCACAGTTGTCCTGATAACTTTATCTTCCATTCAATCCATTCTTCTTCCTTTTCCCCAAATATATTCTGATTTCTTGATTTGTGAAAAGTCTTTTCCATTTTCAATGTTGTCACTCCATTTTCTGATTTTTCAGGTGGCTGGGTCTGTTGGTTAGTTGGGTCCTCTGTCTTAGCGTTTAGTTGTTCCAATTTTCCTTTTGTTTTCTGTGTTGTTACTTCTTTGCTTGTAATCAAGATCTGGGTTTGTATATTTAAGCTAGAACATTGTTCCTTTGTGTTGGTTCTTATTTTATCACAAGCTGAAAGTATAGTTTCATATATTGATTCAACATGGAAAGGATTTTTTCCTGATCTTCATCCATATTTTCTTAATAATATGTTAAGTTGAAGACTTTAGAATCAAACATTAAAAATAATTTTTGTCTTTTGTAGCTGGGTATTTCACGTTTTATAGGTGGTTTTATGGGTGGGCTTCCTAATAGAAATTGGTTATCAAGTAAGAGTTTATAATCCAAGGTGTTACATCATCTCGTGTAATAATATATGCTTCTCATTCGGGAAATAGGAAAGCAGTTCCCCAAGCATAGCTCTGAGAGTCAGTAAAAGTTAACATTCATAGTTCAGGCAGGACAGCTTCCAAAACAGTACATCCCAGCCACACAGATAAGCCACCCAGAAATCCCTTCTTTGCAGCTGGGTTTCTCAAAGTTAGTAGCTGTCAAGGCCAAACAAATTTTATCTGAAGTCTGGGCTTCAAGCCAGGTTTCTTTTAGGCAATAACAAATTGTAATACCACAATTCACCACAAGATGTTACCAATGCCGTTTTATAGCTTTTTAAGTCCAAAACTTATATGGTGGTTTTTCAAGTCTAATTTTTTTTAAAAAACAAACAAACAACAGTCTCCAATAAGAAAAAAGAACACTTTTTGTCCCCAAGTTTCAAAAGAATATATTTATCCCATTAGATTAAAATTAATCTTATGGTTGCTCTGTTTCCCCTGGATAGTTAGTCGCCGCTTTTCTTAGAGGGTGGAGTAAAAATTCCCTTCCCTCTCTCCTCACCGGGGAAAAAATGCTTTGGGCAGCATTTTCAGGAAATAAAAGTTAGAATCTTAAAGAGAGGATCATCAATTTCATCCACAGTGCTTGAAAGTTGCTTGGTGGTGCTTTTGACTTCGGCTGTCAGCAGCTTTGTGACCGGCCAGCTGAGCGAATTCAGACGGGAAAGACGGAGCCCTGTCTACCTACGGCACCGCGACATCAAACTGGAAGTGAGATTCTAGTACAGGCATGTCAAACTGCCGGCCCGTGAGCCGGATGCATCACATTGAAATTGCACCTACCCCATTGCTGGCAATGGGGAAAAAGTCACGATATGTCGTGTGACGCCATGTGACATTGTGAGTTTGACATGCCTGCTCTAGTACATATAAATAAAAGTTAGACTGCGCAACTTTTCTAATTGAAAGAGCTGTAAATAAAATTTATTTGTTCTAATAGTTTGAGTTCTATTTAGCATAAGGATGTAAGAAATAGATACACGAAATGCATTTATTGAAGTTTACTAGGTATGACAACTGGAATAGTGTTCTCCCTATTAAAGCCTTGTACTGTAGACTGATATCTGATTCATATATGAATCTAGTAGTTCTGTTTAATTTTTGGGATAATAGCAGCATAGAACTAACTTACTTATATATAAAAAATGTCTACATTACACATAACTATACATAACTCTGGAAGACCAAGAAAATGCTACCATATTTGAAAAATCAGGTCTTAACAGTACATTAGACCAGATAATAAAATAAAATGCCAGACTTCTAATGAACAATATATATATAACTTAAGCCCCAAGTATATCCATAAAAATATAATATTTGTTTATTTTCCTAGAATTTTAATCTGTATCTGTTACCTAGAATGCTTAAAAGAAAAATAGAATGTAAGGAAAGATGAAATAGAGTAAAATTAAAACACATCTATTTCTGATTTTTATCTTTTATCTAGGATCCTTCAATGGTGCCTTGTCAACCCTACATGCCCATGAATTGGCTTCAGTAGTCATTAAAGAATTGTTGCAGAGGACAAAAATTGATCCTAAAGAATTATCTGAAGTTATTCTTGGACAAGTATTGCCTGCAGGTATGAACTTGATAAAGCATTTATCCAGGATTTTGATGTGGCCTCTTCTCTTCGTTTTTGTAACGCAGAAATCACACACACACACACACACACACACACACACACACACACACAATGAGTTTTACTTATTGTAAATTGTACTTTCTTCCCATATGCCCTAGGTTTCAATCTCCCAAACTAGCAATTTGTGTAGCAAGGTCTAATATTCCTGGAAATAGCAGATGAAACAACTCTGACATCTCCTTCATATTTTTGCAATGATTCTCCTTCTACAGTTCCCATTACTTCTTCCAAGAGAAGGTTTTTCAAGTATGCATACATATATCAGAGGGAAGAGTGGGTGGTGGCAAACAAGGATGGGAATGTGATGAAGAAATCATGGTGCTTTTGTCTCCCACAATTCTGGGTGTGTTAAATCAGCAATGTGTCAGTCTGTTCTATCTGCCTGTATTCTTGCCCCTACTTTTACTGCTTTGGATCCAATTAATCTTTTCAGCCTTCTCCAGTTTCTTGACCTGCATATGTGGTTCTCTATGAGAGTCAGTATGGTGTAGTGATTAAGGTGCTGCGCTAAGAATGAGGAGATCCAACTGATCCATTCCTCAGAAACAGTAACTATTTGGCTGATTTTAATCATAAAACTTGGACAAGTTCCTATGAATCAGACAGCTCTGGAAATAAACTTCACGTTACACTGAAGGTTAAAAGCAAAAAACAAAACAATACACTACCTTCACCTGTCCACAGCAGTGTCGAAATATATCCCAAAGACAGTGAAGGTCAGCCTAAGAAAATTGAGAATAAAAGTAACTTGAAAAAATAAGACATGGGCATTGAAACGAAGAGTCAAACATTCATTTTTACAAAGCAAATAACATGGGCACCTGTCTGTCACTAAGAAGTGAGGTAGGAGAATGAGCTAAAAGAATTTAGTACAGTTGTCCCTGTGTGTTTATGTCTGCAGGTGCTGGCCAGAATCCTGCTCGACAAGCCAGTGTCGGGGCAGGGATTCCATATGAGGTACCAGCTTGGAGTTGTCAAATGATCTGCGGATCAGGCCTGAAAGCCGTATGTCTCGGGGCTCAGTCTATTATGACAGGAGATTCCAGTATTGTGGTGGCTGGTGGAATGGAAAACATGAGCAAGGTAAGGCTGCCTGATGTTCATAGAGGTTAAGGCTTGCTGCTTCTATGAAGCTTGTGCTGAAAAGGCACGGAAGAATGATTTCCGTGGGTGAATTACTGTATTAAACAGTACACAAGCTGTACATCAGGTGTTTATCAAGGGGGACTTCTATCTCGCCAGCTACATTCCCAACCAGTAAGAGGTTGGGCTTCACTGGACTGAGGCTTAACAGAATTGGGCCAT
Organism: Bothrops alternatus; assembly: GCA_034064705.1. Lineage (NCBI taxonomy): Eukaryota > Metazoa > Chordata > Lepidosauria > Squamata > Viperidae > Bothrops > Bothrops alternatus. Next base: position 10,186,690 of record JARGCV010000023.1, read on the forward strand.
GTCCAGCCCCTCACTGATTTGAGATACTTCTTGGCGCACAAGGTTAAGCCAGGGTTATTAAACCACAATATGCTAAACAGGGCATGGCTCGATTCCAAAAACAAATCCTATATGAACACCATCAATATCTAAACCTTTGAGTGATGGAATTGAGTGGCTCATGTAAGTGCTATGTCTACAACACTGGAGATGGAGTAATCCCGCTTTGCTAGGTTACTTCCTGATTCATGCAAGGTACAAAACCAAATCTGGAATAAACCGGGATATTTTTGGATTAAGATGTAATGACATATTTTTGTGACTTTATAAAGCTTCTTGAAGTTTAAAAACTTTATAAAGCATTGTACAATTTCTTTTTAAAAAAATCCACAACCCTGTTATTTCTTCAGAAGGATTAGCATATTGCGCAAAATAAATTGCTTAGCACTTCATGCTCCAGCCAAAAGAAGTAATAATTTTGAGGTTTGGATTAGCTGCTATTCATGCCAGAATGTCCATAAAAACCAGTAGGGCAGGAATAAAATAATTTTACAGGAAAAACAGGTTGTTGTTAAACCTTGGAGAGAAACTAAATTGAAATAGACCCAAGTAGTTATTTGGGGGGGAGATGGATTGTGCAACTGTGCTTTAAATGACACTGGATAACTAAGATGTAGCCTGTTTGCTGTGGTCTTATTGTTTTAAAATAACCTGAGTTATTCCAACCATGATTTATCATGAATTGAACTTATCCACTCTGTCCTTTGACTTTATAGTATATATAAGTAGAAGAAGTAGGGAAAGTACTTTGGGCAGAGAGAAAGATAGAGAAAGATAGCTGAACAGAGTCTATTTAATGTACACGTATATGTGAGTGTACATAGGGTTAGGGTTATAAAAATCATTGCATGCGTACACATACATACACATACATGACAGATAGCTACACAAACACAATCAGCAAAGAAGGGATTCCGCTGTTTGGCATTCCTTCATGCTGATGGCATTTGGACTTTGGCCTGACATTTCATCTTTGAATGGGACAATGACTTCTGAAACTTCCGTGGCAGAGGCCAAACAGTTCTTCTAATCCTTTTGTCTCACTGTTGCTTTGAGGCTTGGCCCTGCGTAGGCAGGCTTCAATTCTGATTTGGGGCACCTCATTGCGCCCCAATCAATGGCGGGTCCTTCACGATAGCCGAATTAAGAGACACATGCTGATCACATTTCTCTGGGTGAAGCAACTAGTGACAAAAGGCTGCCTCCCCTTTTTATTAACTGTTACAGTGGGCGGTTATACAATGCATCACATGGTTACAAACAGCCAATGACAATGTTATTTCTTCAGCCAATGACAAGGCTTCACTGCAGGGCCACCCTGTGGCCAATGGATTCAAATCTTGGTACAACGTCCATCCACCTCTTAGCCCCCCTTATTTCCTGTTCCTAGGCCATATGGCCTTTGTCCTTTGTTCCAAAGCACGCACATGGCTTGTTCCTCTGATGTGGCCAATGGACTCCACCTCTTGACTCCTCCTCCATTTCCTGTTGCTCCAAAACAGCATGGTAAAGTCACATGGCACAGTCTCTTTGTCCCAAGCCTCTCCAAGCCTCATGCATCACAACATATTACAACATTGCTTCTGATAAAAAAATAGCAGGGAGATTATTGTGCATACAGTGGGTGCATATACTTCTTTCAGCTGGATATGCTGCTAGTCTTAAAGTGAAATATCTTTTAGCTCAGTGGTGGCAAACCTATGGCATGGGTGCCAGAGGTGGCACTCAGAACCTATGGCATGGGTGCGTTGCCCCAGTCCTAGGCCTTCAGCTGGGTTTTATAAAACCTTTTCTCTTTAGGCCTCTGCTGCCATTCAATCAATCAGTCAATTTCAACTTCTCGTGGGAAAAAAAAAAAGATCTGGCAAAGTTGGAATTGATTGATTGAACTTTTTAGTCCCACCCAGTCTGCTGTTACCACCGCAGCCACGCCCACCCAATTGGCCACACCCAGGCAATGGGCCACATCCACCCGCCACCTGACGATGCATAAGTGGGTTTTGGGTTGCAGTTTGGGCACTCGGTCTCTAAAAGGTTTGCCATCACAGCTTTAGCTCATTTTAAGCCTTCACCTTCCTCTCAGCTCGAATCCAGCAAGAAGCAATATGTGGAAGCTTCTTTTTTCTTACACTCTTTCGCTTTCATATATATCGCGTGATTCTTCTACTGGGTAATATCAGGGATCGAAGCTGAGACCTCATGCATACAAAGCATGTGCTCTACAACTGAGTTGGGATTGCTTCTGTATATTAGATTTACTAATGGCAGATGAACAGAAGAGTCATACAGGGAGAATGGACGCTTCAGAGATTATTTCCATCCAGTTGCAAAAAGAGTTGCTTTCAATGTTCTAAATGGGTCAGAATGCTTTTTTCCCCAGGCTCCTCATGTCATTCATCTGCGTGGTGGAGTGAGGATGGGGGAAGCCTCTTTGCAAGACAGTATTATCGTAGATGGCTTGACAGATGTTTTCTACTGTTATCACATGGGTATTACAGGTAAGCCACGTGGGAACAGCACTTTCAAAAAGGTTGGATGAAAGCGTGTCCCAAGTTTATTTCACCCAAAAAAGGAAGAGTGGACAGAAAGCAAAAATTACAAGGATGAGAGGAAAAATACTGGGCAATGTCCAGCTTCGATGTAGGGTTGCCAGCTGTAATTGCTATGAATCCTTTTATCCCCAGACTATAAAAGCATGGAAATACCTATATATGTCCAGGACTGTATGTTCTAGGGGAAAAAAAGTAAAGTGAAAGAAGCCCTGTTTAGGGCCACCTTCCCCAGGCAAAGCGCGTCTCCCAGGTCATCGATGCGCACTGAAAGCCATATTGGCACAGTAGTGAGGATGTTGCAGTAGATGCAGAATCCCAGTTTCTAATCTATCCTCTGCCAGGAGGATTCACTGGACTTCAGGCCAGTCACTGTCTCTCAGTCCAACCTACCAAAATAGGAGGAAGGAGTGCTGTGGACAATATCTTGAGCTCTTCCCAAAAGATGTGATATAAATAACAGAATAGTAATAAATAACTACAGCTTACGATATAATATATTTGCATCTATTGTATACTTAATGTATATTACCTTTAGCATGTAATAAATGCTGTGTTATAACATAAATAATCTTCAAAGGCCTTCTACCACTTTGCAGCCATTTAGACCTCATGCTCAGTTGCTTTTCAATAGCTGCTTCTGTTGTAATCAGCTAATCAAGTAGAATCAACCTCACCGGACTTCAGAATTGCATTTCTTTGCAGTTGTATACATGCACTCATTTATTCAGTGTAAATAATTTTCCAACAAAAACAAATGCAAAACTGGTAAGAATGTGTGAGCATTATGTGCTGGAAACAATGTATTCCCTATCAGTATTTGAAAATTCAGAGTAATAAATGTAATAAGTACACAATAATTAAATTGTAAAGTATGTACTGTATTTTTAATCATTTCAGCTGAAAATGTGGCCAAACGATGGAAGGTCAGTCGAGAAGAACAAGACCAACAGGCTGTAATGTCTCAGAATAAAGCTGAAAATGCCCAGAAGGGCGGATATTTTGATAAAGAGATTGTGCCTGTTGTTGTACCTTCTAGAAAAGGTCAGTGAGCAGTTTGACATACTGGACAAGGGACTGGGACCTGTTTCTAACTATTATGATCCACCTTTGTATTCATTTTTATTTGCTTCAATTCTTCCTCATAAATTAGAATAATTGATGTCTTGGGAAAGGGACACTTAGTAACCTCAAGCGTAATTACTTAATCTTTACTGCTAGATCAGTGGTTCTCAACCTTTCTGAGGTTGAGACCCCACTTGCCACGCCCATGTGCGCCGCGACCCCGACCCGGGGGCGCGCGCGCTCAAAAAAAAAAATCAAAAAACATTTAAAAAAATTAAAAAAAAACCAAAATGGCGGCCGCGATGGGCGGATCTGTGCATGCACGGATCGGCCCGTCGCACGCGCCACACATGCGTGCATCCGCCCGTCGCGGGCCGCCATTTTGTTTTTTTATTTTTTTTTAAATTTAAAAAAAAAATAAAAAAAAATGGCGGCCGCGACGGGCAAATCTGCGCCTGCGCGATTCGGCCCGTTGCACGTGCCGCGCATGCGCGGATCTGCCCGTTGTGGTCCGCCATTTTGTTTTTATTTTATTTTATATTTTATTTTATTTTTAATTTTTTTTTCCAGCGCGACGGGCGGATCTGAGCGTGCACGGTGCGCGCGCGCCCAAAAAAATTAAAAAAAAATAAAAAAAAATTTAAAAAAATTTAAAAAAAATTTAAAAAGAACAAAAATTAAAAAAAACAAAATGGCGGCCGACGGTGCCCGGCGACCCCCGCGAAATGGTCACGCGACCCCGCGAAATGGTCGCGCGACCCCAAATGGGGTCGCGACCCCAAGGTTGAGAACCACTGTGCTAGATGAAGATAATTTATGAATGTAACCATTGTGTCCTGCCAGTTAATAACCATCTAGATTTTGGAAAGAGAAGTATAATTACAGATCCGGAAAAAATGTCATCTAACATTCATTGCTACCACAATGTCAATTTTGAAGTGGTTCATAGATTGAAGCAGAGTTTCTTCTTGATAGAGTACCATGTATTTTTGTAAAAAAAAATTGCATTACCGGTAATTTAATAGTAATTTGAAGAATAATCCCCCTGAATTTTAGAATTTCTTGTGAGTTAGTTTCAAGACATACTAAGTCAATGTTTGGGACCTTATTATGAGTTTAATATATTTTTCTATGCTGTAGTTTATTTAATAGTGATCTGTTGAATAAATCACAGTAGATGAACTTTACATCTTATGCTAAACCAAAACCAACCAAACAACATAAATTGGGTTCATACTGTATCTAAAGCCCAATTTAGAACTCTATGACTTAATATATGAACTCAGTTTATCACTCCTAGGCTAGAATACATGTCATTAAGAAATGTGGGAAACTGCAGTCACTGAAAAGTTCTAACAGTCATTGTCATACAAGGGAGAAATAAGCATAATATTACTACTTTTTAATAATAAGAAGCATGTAGCTTGTGAACTGGACATTAGAGCTCCAGGATAAAATGCCACTGCAGATGACTCTTCTACAACTCTATTGAAGGGCAGTGCATTTTTTTAAAAAATAAAGCTTTATGTTTCATCAAAGAATAAAATGTAAGAAAATAGAAAAATAAAGAAGTAGTAAAGAAAAAGTCAAGAAGGGATCAACATTAGGAGTGCAGAAAAGGAAAAGAAAATAGAAAAAAAATAACTTCCCACTTTCTTTAGGTAAAGGCACAAAAATAACATACTGTAACCTTTTACTTTAAGTTTAACGTAACAATATTTCTATAATCAAACAGTTCTAATTGTCAAATGCCAAAATCAAGGTTTCATTTGTTTTGATTTCAAGGAAAAAAATCAAAAAGTGTTTTCCAAGTAAAAACAAAGCTAGAGCCTTTTATTTAATCAAAGTATTTTTTTTGTTTCCACCAATTTCATTCATTACACCATCAATTCTTCCATTATGGGAATCTGTAAGTGCTTCCATTCCCGTGCATACAAAAGTCTTACTGATGTTATCATAAATAAAAACATACCCTTTTTTTCCAAGACATTTATCTCTGAAGCCTAAAAGAAAAATCTCTGGTTTCAGTTGTGGATTCCAGTATTGCTCTGCCTTTTTACATTTCTATCAAAGATGATAAAAATGTACTTTCGGGCTGATTACATTTCCAACATATGTTTGACACATCCTTGTGCATCTTTGACAGTTTATCAGATGTTAAACACCATGGGTAAGAGCAGTGCGTATCTTTGAAAAAAGCATGAGAAGTAGAATTTCTATTAGGAAAATTGCACTTTTCCTTTTTTGCACTGAGTATAAAATGGCTGCTGCTGAAATACTTGTTTTTGACAGGTCCCACGGAAGTTAAAGCAGATGAACATCCTCGCCATGGGTGCACCATAGAAACAGTGGCAAAGTTGAAACCTTGCTTCATAACCGATGGGACAGGAACTGTGACTGCAGCAAATGCCTCAGGTTGGTTTGTTGAGCAATGTAAAGATAAGTAAAGATAAGATAATCATTTGTTCCGGTTTTAGCAATCAGGAAGGAAGGGAAGGGAAGGGAAGGGAAGGAAGGAAGGAAGGAAGGAAGGAAGGAAGGAAGGAAGGAAGGAAGGAAGGAAGGAAGGAAGGAAGGAAGGAAGGAAGGAAGGAAGGATCATTAACTACAACTGGAAAGGTTTTGATCCTGGTACTGCCTACGTACCCTCCTATTAAATATGAACTTTCCACTTTTTTAAAAGCTATATATCTAACCGAAAAATGTTTCAGAAGTAAGCAATGTTAGCTTAAAGGAGTAGATATTTTCCAGGGAAATTTTCTTTTCCTCTCATGCCTCATCCTAGCCAAATCTAAAAATTTCCACTGGAAATTACTGCTTTATGATGGAAATATCTGTGAAGATGAAGCTGGGCAAAACTGATATATCTGGAGGTATCAAGCTTTGTTAGATACTTTAAAGCTAGGTTTAGTTGTTTTTCTCTTCAGGTATAAACGATGGTGCTGCTGCTGTAATTCTTATGAAAAAATCAGAAGCAGTTAAACGAAATCTCACTCCTTTGGCACGGATCGTGTCTTCGGCTCAAGTTGGTGTTGATCCTTCAGTTATGGGAATAGCACCCATCACGGCCATAAGAAAAGCTGTAAGTAGGGAAGAGGGTCCATTCCACTGAATTAAGTGTTAATTCTAAAAATTAAACTGTTTTTTTAAGCCTAGTATATTCATATCATAATATGTATAACCTGTCCCAATCCTGATTAATTATGGTGGCTTTGCTAATAAATGTTTCATTAATTCTGTTACTGAATTTTCCAGGTATTTTTTTCTGGATATTAAATTGTGTGTGTGTTTATGCACTTGCATATGTGCACACACTTTTGTGGAAAGAAAACAAGTGCATAGGTCATTAGTGAAGATTGAACACTCAAGAGTTAATTGAATTAAGCATTTCCCCATAACTATAGGAGGGGATGACTCCAGCATCATGCATTTGTGGCCTATCCCGTATGCGTGCTTAAATTAGAGATTAGTTTATTTCAGTACCATATCTTAAATACTGATTTGAGCATCAATTTTTTTATTAAAAACGAACATTGTATTTGTAATCAGAGCCTTATTTAATCTATTTATTACAAATAATTATATTTGGGGGGGGGGAAATAGAACTAATTTTCTAACAGAATTCAGCCAGGAGTTTTAGCCATGTTAATTGAACAACCTTGTTGATATTTTGTAGGTTGAAAAAGCTGGTTGGACATTGGATCAAGTGGATCTGTATGAAATTAATGAAGCTTTTGCTGCCGTAGGTGTTGCAATAACAAAAGAACTAAAATTGAAACCAGAAAAGGTATGTTCAACATTGCCATAAAACCACAATTACTGCAAATCTATTTATAGCCTGGAATATATATTCTGCTCCAGATGAATAGGGCACAGAAATATATTTTGTTTGATGCCTGGAATATTTGCTAGATGGGATAGGAAGGATAACTGATTCAAAGTAGTTTGTCATCTGCAATAATTTGCAGGATATCAATTTGAGGAAAATTGACAAACTATATAGATGGGAAATTCCAGTGCAAATTAGTACTTCAGTGATTAAGAGCTTATCTTTCCCTCTGCAGTGATCCATAATCTCTTTAAATCTTATGTTCACTTTTTGAAAAAATGCTTTTTAAATGCAGACATATTGAACATAAGATATAACTTGGCACTCAGTGATGCTAGTATTCAAATAAAATTTCATTGACCTTTGGAAACAAAACTTACGTTGAGTTGTACATTTCTAGTAGCTGTCCACAAGGAATATATTTAGGCATTGTAGTCCAAAAAGGACATAAAAAAATTAAAGCAAGTTCAGAGAACACAAGTTCTACGTGGAACGATTGAAGGAATTGGATATATTTAGGCTGTAGAAGACTGAAGGGATGTATGGAAAGAATCTTATCTAAAGGACTGTCTTGGTTCTCCATTTCCCCAAGGGGTGGGATCAGAATCAGTGAGTTGTAAGCCCGGGTTAATATTCGGGCTGGATATTAGAGTGATTTTTCTGACAGTAAAAGCTATTAACCAGCAAGTTTATTTCATGAAATAGTATTCATCCTTTCTCTGGAGGGACTCTGGTGGTCCATTTACTTCAAGTGCATCAGCAGATTCTGCAACTGAACAGTATTATTGCACTGCAGGGATATATATTCTCCTGATCATTTTGGGTCCCTCATTCAGACATAACTGATTAACCTAGAACTGCCAAAAGTAATGATCACCATTTTATGCTAGCTCCAGTACTACGTAGGGGAGTAGTAAAGTTGGAGGTCGCAGCAGAATGTTCCTTCCATAGATTTGGTGGCTGGAAATAAAAACCGAATAGCCAAACAGCAGGTGCTTGCTTAAAAATGCTAAGAAAATTTAAAGGCATGTTTGAAGTAGAATCAGGCAAGCGTATTGTGTAAGTAATGACTCAATGAGTCTTGCTCACTTCACTATAAAATCTATTGTCAGAGGTTTCCAATCCCTGTTCTAAACATTAGGTTCCAAAATAGGAAAGGAAGATTCCTACATTTAACAGATACTTCTGATGTATTATTTGTTTTATTTATTTTGACAGATTAATATTGAAGGTGGGGCTGTTGCTCTTGGCCACCCTCTTGGAGCATCTGGGTGTCGAATCCTTGTTACACTTCTGCACTCACTAGAACGAACAGGTGGAAAACGAGGAGTTGCGGCGTTATGTATAGGAGGAGGAATGGGCATAGCTATGTGTGTAGAAAGATAAAGGAAACTTTTCTTTGATTTTGTACTAATTTGTAACATGACTCATCTTTATTAGTAAGTAATAAAGAAACAATATTAGGCAATACTGTACCTATTTCTTGATACTAGGCAAGATCCAAGCATCCTACTGTCAGTTTAAATAGAACGTTCTGCGGCTAACTACTTGGTCTCTTCTTGCCTCAGATTTCTCATGAAAAGGGATCCACTGAATCTTTTAAAAGCGGAAGGCAGCCGATACATACCATTCATACCCACCCTAATATTAACACCTGCAGATAACTTCATCCTGCCTTTGAGAAAAACAGCCATTACAACTTTTTTCCCTTCTCCAATACTAGCATAAAGCTACGATCAATTCGTATGTACACATGGGATGGTTTTTGTATTCTGCTTCATTTTTCTCTGTAGCAAAATACTTAAGAATCGCACCAACAGCTAAATGTTTGGCTGTAATTTGACTTTGTTAGTGGTAGTTTATTGCTGAAGCCTTCAGGTTTTCTCCAACCGCCTCCCCTCTACATTCTGCGTTATAATACTGATGCAAATACAAAATATGGCCATATTTCATTTATTTTCTAGTTATGCAGAAGTCTGACAGCTTGCTTTCATCAACAAACTAGTGACTACAGACTTGAGAGCATTTCACAGGAATAGGCAAATAAAAATTCATTTAGTTTTCAATTGCTCCAGATTGAACTGCATCTTCATAGCATCCTCCTTTTTCACCTTTACTTTCAGGATGCAACTTAATAAGATCATCAATTCGAAGAATAGTAATTGCTGCTTCTGTTGCAAACTTTAAGCTCTTTATTTTGACTACAGTAGGCTCATATACACCAGCTTGTTTGTTGTCACGTGGTTTCCCATTGATTAAATCAAGACCGATCCTTCAAAAAAAAAAGGAAGAAATACTCTTTTAAATAGGAATGTACATTTCAAATGTTTTTGGTAGTCTCAAACCCTAAATCTGAAGCAAGAAATCAACTTTCCAACATCAAATACAACAGAAGTCAAATAGTACCTAGTAGTTCTCTCTGCAAAACGCAACCATTTTATCATATATTTATTTTTATTGTTTAAATTTACATGCTGCTCATCTCACTGATAAAGCAATTCTGGGAGGCTTACAAAATGGTAAAAAAAATTAAATATAAAAACAGTTAAAATTAAAAAGATTTAAACCAAGGGGATGGATAACATGGGGGGAAAGTCTTTTACACTATAAACCACCTCCAGTGAAGAGCAGCCCCACTGAGGCCCCAAGTCATCTGGCAAGACCATGTTTTTAAGCAATTCTGGAAAGCCAGAAAGGTAGAAGCAGATCTTACCTCAGGTACCAGAACGTTCGACAGTAGGAGCTGTAATATATACTAAGAATAGGTAAAATCTAGCATTTAAAAAAAATATTTGTAATAACAATGGCAATTTCTGGACAGGTCATGCCAATTCTGCTAAGGTTTTATCTGTTTTCCATGAGTTATTCCTACAAAGTTGAAAACTTTGTGAAGTCCCAAGGGAAAGTTTGTTCCACAACATAAAAAACCAGAAGTTATCCAGAAAGAAACTAGAACATTCTGGAATGATCAAGAACACTCTGCATCTGAAAATCTAGGTTTTGCACACCCAAAGTATATACAACACTCCCATTTTTTTTCTAATAAAGTGATAAGTCACCTATACAGGATCACTTAATTTAAACACATTCTGTATGCAAGCATCTTAAAACTAGGCATCATTTTGGCTTAGGATGCTGAATGTTAATGCCCAGTTCTGATTCATTCAACAAGATTAAGCAAAAATGCATAAAGCAAATCAATATTCTGACATTGCCATCGATTCTGCACACACTTACCACTTCAAATTTTTGCGATCTGGATTCACTTGAGCTTCATTGTGAAATGCTCTGAGCTTTGCAACAAGGTCTATAGCATCTTGAGCAGCATTAACTGCTAATGTATTTGGAATAACTAGAAGAGATCTTGCAAATTCTGCTATAGCAAGCTGCTCCCGTGATCCCTAATTGAAACAAGAAAAAAAATCTATTAATATTGATATTAATATATGATAAAATAATGGAGAGCGACAATGAAGCTACACTTGCTGGATGTGCTAAAATGAAGACTGAATAGCCACCAAGGATAAAGCTTTAATATGATTTGCACCAAGCATGAAATAGGACTTGTTAAATAGCTCCCACCAGTCCTTTTCATATATAGATAGCACTGAATGTTAATATAAGTCTGATTTCCTAAGAAAAACATAATTTAAACTTTAGTTAACTAAACACTTACCATGCTAGTTGCATAATTTTCTAGATAAATAGAAAGTGCTGCTTCAACTGCACCACCTCCTGGTACAACAGACTTTGACTCTAGTATTCTTTTGACCACACAAAGAGCATCATGCAAAGACCTCTCCATTTCATCACACATGAAGTCATTTGCTCCTCGTAATATAATGGCAGCTGAAGTCCGTGCCTTAGTACTGTTTCAGAAAGAGAGAGAATTTTTTTCCTTGTGAAATAATTATCAAACTATAAATCTCCAACCCTGAGGGTAGGGAAATGCTAGAATTCTGTGTGTCCAAGTTCATCAACAAAGTCAAGACATTTACTGTCTCAACATTTATAGGGGGACGAAAAGTAATTTATCCCACGCGTATAACTGCTCACACAATTTGAAAATAGCATGGCAGCAATTAAATGGGAAATACTTTCAAAGGTTACAACAAAATGCATCCATTACAAATTATATAAGATATAGGTATTTTCTTACTTTTTAATTAAAATCAATTCATCATCACAAATTCGTTCTTGAACCACCTCTTCTGCTTGTCCCAGCATTGATGCTTCAAAAGTTTCTTCACCTTCCAGATTTGCCAGAGTAGAACAAGCAGTGGCTAATACAAAGTAAAAAGATTTGATAAATCATCACAATTTTATATATCTATATCTACTAGTCAGAAGGAATATTAACAATAGCAATCATCTACATAATTAAGCTCTGTATTGACAAGATAAACGTGATAATATTTACAGATGTCTGTAATTACCTCCAGAAGCCTTAGCAATGCGTTTAAGGTCTCTTTTCAGAACTCTGCGTACTGCCATAGCACCAGCATCCACGAAGTACTTCAGACACATATCATCAATGCCCCCAGTGGTCAAAATAACATTTGCTCCTGTAGCCAGGATCTTCTGAATTTTTTCTTTAGTGATGTCAGCCTCTCTGCATAAGAAAGTGCACATTGAATAAACAGAACTATAAACTTAAATTCAAGAGAATCACAAAAGTTTTTAATTAATAGTTGGAAAGTGTCAAAATAATGCTTTAATCATGCGTTCCTCAAAATTCAATGTAGATGAAATCTGTCCATTGTTACACTGGATCATTGAGTTAATTTCCAAGACTAATTAAAGGAAGACACTTCAGGATACTACCAGTAAACAAAGAGACATTACTAACTTTTAAAAATGCATTTACCAGGCAAAGAGGAAAGAGCTTAACCAGATCTTGCAAATTATAGATATAATGTAGCTATTGGATATAGAAAGAATAATGAGATTTGACAGAATACTGTTATATTCCTTGTCAAAATTTGTATTTAAGATGCCATTCTCTTAATACGTGTGGGACAAATGATGGAAATGTACAGATTTATTTATTTATATTTTCTATTTCAAAACTACCCATTTGCCTCATTTTAGTTATTAAAAAAAAGCTCTTTATAGAATACCTCTGTCTAATCTGATCCAGTTTTTCTGGGTCTGTGATTACCACCTGAACACCAAGCTTCATTTTAGTTTTCTGTAGGCTGAAATCAAGGCATGCAATTTTGGCGTTAACTATTCTCTTAGGCATACCTAAAAGAAAAAGAGAAATACTCTTAAAATTCCATATAAAAGATTCCATATAATGCATTAAAACACAGTGATACCTTTTCTTTCATAAGCATCCCTTGGTTTGCTTCTCCTATTGATTTTAATAAGTATAAAACGAACTGTATATACTTTCACAAATGGGAAAGAGGTCCCACTCCATTATAAACAATGAGGCCAAACTAAATAATCAATCTTAAAATATTTGAAATTCACCAAAGCTCCCAAGTTTTTGAAGGCATACCATTGCATACATCAAATGCATCGTACTTCCCTTGATTACTACCAAAATGAAAAGTTAACTTTCTGAGAGATCGTCAAACCACCCTCTTTAATATTAATCTTGCACAATCATCAATATTCTTATGTCAATCTACAAAAAAAATCTCTTTCCAAAGAGATGTATAAAAACAATTATTTTTCTTCTGGAGACAAAAACTTCCCCCATATCTTTTGAGGAAGAGTACATTTATAACCAAGAATTTGTGTTCCATTCTGAATATTATCACCTTTCTCTGTCTTTTAAATATCATTTTCTACCCTAATCTTTTCAGGTAATTTAGGAGGGAAAAGTTAAACTGAGTAATATAATGTTAAACTGAGTTAAGTTAAAGATAAACTGAGTGATATAATGGAACTCCACTTATACCTAACTAAAGCTTCATACCTTACCCTGATAGGGAAAACAGAGACCTAATTTAGGAAAGTCATCTCCATTCAAGCAAAGGGGAAGGAAACTCAATCTGAAGATACTTGCCTCAACTATATTACAAACGTGTAAAATAATTCCAACCTCTATGATGTTATACTATTTCTTCTAGCCGACTTATCAGTCAAAAAGACCATTTCCAAAAAAATGTTTATATACAGATATAAAATTGCAATAACTTTTAAAATTACATCCGTTTACTATTTTATTGGGAGGAACTGATCTTACCTTGGGATCCCACAACACAGTTTAATGCATAGCCATTTACAAGAATACTCTCTTTCTGACTGCGACCATGTGCCTTCAAAACATTGATAGAGCTGATAGGATAATGTGGTTGTCCCTTTTGATCTGTGTATTTTACTGCAAGTACAGCATCTACTACAATGTTGGCAAAGAAGTCGCTGTCACTACAAGAACACTGTTAAGGTTAATGTAGGCTAATACATGAAATGTAAATCCTATATGGCTCACAACACTGAGAATTACAAATGCTAATAAAAATGCCATTTTTCTTCAGAAATTAGAAACTTCAGTCAGTATCTGATTTCGACACAATACCAGTTCCTAATTTACTCTGTGAAAGGATACACTCCTATGATTTTGGATGACATTGATGTTTTTGCTGCATTAATAAGACAGTCTTTGCCCAGCTCATCTGAGTTAATAACCAAATTTTCATTGATGTAACGAACTGCCTCCCTGTTGGGGAAAAGAAACCCAGTATTTTCATAGAATCATCAGAATTTAAACTGAATGTTGAATAAAGTACATATAAATAGGAGTGTGCAAAACTTGCTACTTCAGGGAACATCAGATGTTCTATTTTCTTCCAGACTCTACTGTTCTGGCCATTCTGGTGAGTAGACCTACTGTTTACTTCTGGAATTTTCCAGAAGAAAAGAGAACCAGAAGGTTCTGTCCCCTTTTATTAGAAAAATAAAATATCTCAAATTTACAATTTTCAATGGCCTTGCATTTATTTCCATGCTTTCTAATATTTTAAAACATATTACTAAACATTTAAAAATCTAAATTTTTAAACACAGCATATCATATCTGTATTGCACTTAATCATTAAACATGTAAGCTTCGAAATTTAAAAGTTTCATGGACAACATTATAAATTAATTCTATATTCTAGCCAAAGCCCTGACAAGATTGAGATAAAATATTAAAACATTAAATATAAATTGAACCAAAATTAAGTAAGTTAAAAACCAGGACCAAAATACTGTGGGGTAGAGTTATAGTTATATAAAGACAAATATTTGTTTGGTCAAAAACCAAAGGATAAAATGGGGACAGTATAAAAATTGTTTCCTGTCAATAGACCATTGTTGGCTATCTTGCCCCCAAGCCCTTATGCTTTACTGAATCACAACTGGGGTATAGGTAGCACAAAGAGTTCTAACAAACATCATGACAGCAACAACAATCCTTTCTTTCCATTGAAGGGGAAAATCTATACCAGGCGTCTTCAAACCTGGCCCTTTTCTGGCTTGTGGACTTCAACACCCAGAATTCCTCAGCCAGCGTGCATGCACGCTGGCTGAGGAATTCTGGGAGCTGAAGTCCACAAGTCACAAAAGGGCCAAGTCTGAAGACCCCTGATCTATACTGACAAAGCACTGTTGACTTCATCTTTTACTTGCTCACTCATAAACACCTGCTTGCATCTACCTTTCCAGTTGTTTGTTTTTGGGGGAAGATAACAGCACTCCACCACAATACTCTCAGTGAAAGGGCTCTCTGTTCCTCATGACTGATAGGAGAGGTCATCAATATTTGAAAAATGATATGTGGGCCATCAATATTTGAAAAATGCTATATTGATTAAAAAAATGCACTGGATGATAATTTGAAACTTAATTGTAAAAGTTAACAGGCAAATATTATACAATTTCTCATTTGAAGTACTTCAGGTCTTACTTGCAAGCAAGACGATATCCACTAATGACAGAAGTCGGATGAATTTTCTGTTTCACCAATTCATCTGCATTTTTCAAAAGTTCTGCAGCAACAATTACCTATGAAAGAGAACACTTAATTTAAAACTGCTCTGTGAAAAAGATACGCCCTTGATACAAACAGTAAAACAAAATAAAACAAAAACACATAAACTTTCACTCCAGCAAATGAAAGACATTCTTGGAAAACTTACAAATTCCATTTGCTTCAAGAGGCAAAGCTATTCAACTTTCTCTAACATATGGTCCAAGCTACAATGTATGGAACTTTTGGTTTTGAATACTGTTGAGCCTGAAGCTGTGCAGAACATCTCATTTTGAGCATTATTGGAAATTTTCAACATTGAAAGTGGTATATCATATTCTCTATGATCATGGAATATAATCACAAATTAATCAGAAGTCAAGGAGATACGTGTAGAATGAACCAGCCAAGACAAAAAATAATCAGAAAATAATTTTGCCACATCGAAGACAAGGAAGTACACAGGCCTTTAGCTGATGTTTTAGATGCTGTTAACTGCAACAATAACTGAGCCAGAATAGTCAAGGACATTGGCATGTACTTGCACAAATATCCCAAGGGGACCTCTCCTGGGAAGACTACCCTAGAGTTATTTTAGGAGCCTAAGAACATTTTCTGGTTTTAAATTCTTGCCCCACAAACTATTTAATCCAACATTAGAGTTTAAAATGATTACTTGTCCTCAGTTTTGCATTTCTTTTAGCAGGGTGGCAAGATTAAAAAAAAAGCTCTGGCTATAGACAAGAAATTAAAGCCTATTAGTTGCTCACATTTGTCACAATTGTGATGTCGATCACATCCCAATTAAACAAATACATGCTTTCTTTTTCTGAAAGTAGCCCTTTGTTAGCTATAGTAATTGGGACCAGGGACATTGTCACTATGTGGTCATAAAAGCACATTTGCATGACCATGCCAACTTACAAAGCTATTTCCAGCTGCAATTATTAGGCAAATCCCATGCAGTTGCAGCCAGTCCTGTGATCACCATTTGCAATCTCCTGCTGACTTCTCCATTGATTGTGCTTGTTGGAAGCCAGCAATGAAGATCATAAATGATGATCATCTAACCAGAACCGTGACCATTGTAATTGTGTGTCAGTTGCCAAGCACCCAAATCGTGATCACGATTGCAGGGGACACTGTGATGGTCACAACTTCAAGAACTGGCCGTAACTCTCCTTGTTCAGCATCATCATATCTTCAACAATCACTGAACAAATGCTTTAGGACTACCTTTATAGAATTAAAATTGTTCTATGTTCTGCCACTTCATGTAGGAAAAAGATATTATTAGCTCTTCTCCTTCAGACTTTGGCAGTTATTCCTTTATCCCATAAGCATAGCCATTTATTTTGTAGAGGAAATAAATGGTAGTTAAATGGGAAAGTTTTTGTTTCATTTTTTTAGAGGGAAACTTAAGTAGCCTTGAAAATGGAATTAGTATTTATCTTCTCTGAAGATACATCATAATAGTTCTTCCTATCCAAGTGAGACTGTATTTTAACTGAAGACAGTGCCAGAGCTAATTATCCTGTTTTGGTACAATAAGTTAGTGTTTGCCATTAATAAAAGGGGCACAGGTTAATTTCTCATACTTGCATTATAAAATGGAAGTTTTAAATACTAATAACGCTACTTCAATGTTGATATGATTGTGAGAGCATACAATATGCCCATACATACCACAGAAGTAGTCCCATCTCCAACTTCTTTGTCTTGCAATTCTGCTAGTTCACACAGTACTTTTGCAGCAGGATGTTCTACCTCCAACAACTTCAGAATAGTTGCACCATCATTAGTAATGGTCACATCCTAATATTCCAAATACACAAAAATCAGTCATTTACCCTAATATAGATTAGGATCATGCCTTTCAATTAGTGATGTATTTAGTTATTTAACCATCATATATCTAACAATCCAGTTGTAGGTGCTACTAAATGATAGCTGCTTTTTTTTTGCATAATGTATACCCTAAAAACCATGGTTTTGTCAATGGGCCTAGTGAGAGACAGAGCCAATGGAGACAGAGCCAATCAAGTGGTCATTTGTGTTGTTGATGCCGTGGGGGTTATATGGTGGGTTTTTAAAATTTTGTAAGCTATCCAGAGCCACCTATATGTGAGTTGGATGGCTGTATAAATTTATTAAAATAAATAAACGTGTAATAGACTATTGTCCTTATTAAGGTCTAGAATTAATATTTAGTTTCATCCCGACCTTATTGTTATAAATAACATACTTAATCCTCTTTCCTCTTCCTATTTTCCATATAACCTACAACCCGTGAAGTGGGTTGGGCTGACTGTAACTAACCCAATGTGACAGAAAATATTTTCCAGATATGGAAACATCAGTGTGAAACTATCAAACTGAAGCCAAAGAAGCATCCCTCTTTCCCTTTAGCAAAGGAATAGAATAGAAGTGAAGCTGGAAGGGAACTTGGAGGTCTTCTAGTCCAGCCCCTTGCTTGAGCAGGAGAATCTATACTATCTATACTATCTCAGACAAGTCTCTTTTAAAAAAAACTCCAGTGATGGAGCGCCCATGATTTCTGAAGGCAAGCTGTTCCACTGGTTAATCGTCCTCACTGTTAGGAAGTTTCTCCTTAATTCCAGGTTGCTTCTCTCTTTGGTCAGTTTCCAACCATTGTTTCCTCTAGTGCTTTGGAGAATAGTTTGATGCCCTTTTCTCTGTGGCAGCCCTCAAATACTGGAATACTGCTATCATGCTATCTTTGGCTAAAAGTTGGCCAAAGGTTTTTTATTTCATTCTATTTATCCTGTTTTTGTTTGTTGTTTCTATTTCTGGTTCTTTTTATTTTAGAAATACAAAATTAAAAATAAATGTTGACTTAGTGAGGCAGTCCAAAAACTGCTACCAAGATTTTTTTTGCTATTCCTAGAGCAAAAGATTTCTGAGTATTCTAAACTACTTCTTTGACACCTGTGGGAAGACTACATATTCTTGGGGTGGAGAAAAACCCTACCTATCCATCCTCCCACCATATTAGTTAGCTACCTTGAATATGATTGCTCAGCTTTCTTCTTTTAAAATTAAGACAAATTATGTTCCACTAGTAGTTTCAAAAAAGAAGATCTACTTACACCAATGTCATCCACCAGCATTTTATCCAAGCCAACTGGACCAAGTGAACTCTTTACAATATTGGCAATTGAAGCAGCAGCTGTAACTGTTTTAACAAAACAGATTTTTTTTCTTCATAAACAGAATTGTTTCCTAAAATTTTAACTGATGCAATTCAAGTACTAAATAAATGCTTTTAAATATTTTAAAAATAGCAAATAGTTTTGGGCAATAAAATTGGCAATTACTTTGTTTAGGGTTTAAAAACATAAATGTACACACACAGATGTGTTTTGTAGTTGAATTTAAAAACAGACTGTATGCTATAATTTACACTAAGCAGGAGTTTTATACACAGGCCATAGTTTGTGAACCAGCCATTCAGCTTATAAGCAAAACTTAGGCCATTACGAAGACTTTTGTGCATAATTAACTTTAGGTTCTTTGCATCAGCTACTAACAAAGGAACATGATTAAGTCTTAAAAATACTGTACTTGTCTTTGTAATGCTTTGTTCTGCCATTTCATATAGAAAGAAGCTGATATTCATTCTTCTCCATCAGACTGTGACAGACATTTATTTATCCCATAAAGATTATCTCTTATTTTATAGTGCAAATAAGAGGCAGTACAATGGGACATAACACCTAGCAAATTCTCCTGGAACTATTTTAATAAGAGAAATGTATGACAATCTAGTACACGGGTGTCAAACTTGCCGCATCATGTGACATGTTGTGATGTATCACAACTTTTTTTTCATTGTGGGTGCTGGGGTGGGCGTGGCCTCTGCATAATGCAACAGGCCTGCAGGCAGTTTGACACCCCTAATCTAGTAGATTGAAATATAATATTTCTTTTTTTAAAAAAATCTCTCATATATACTTGGATTATGAACATCTATTTTTAAATTGTCTCTTAACACTGAAACAAGAGGCACATAAATGCATATCACCACAGGATCCAGAGTAAAAGAGACAGCATTTATGTTTTCTTCTCGGTGTTACTAATCAGTAAAGCAGTTTTGTAGTACAGCTGGGCTCTTGGTAACCACATAGAAACATGGTTTGCTTAACAATGCAAGAGTGTTTTGTTACTGTCTTCCTAAACTTTCGAACTTTAACTGCAATACAATACTGAGATTTAATAACCAAACTGAATCCAATGCAATTATTTTCTACTATAGCCTGCTCTGCATATATTTCTTACAGGAGCAGAAAGCAAGAGACATAGATATTTAAGTAGAAACTGTGGCAACCCTCTTTACAGGACTATATGTCTTTGAAATGTCTTCCAGAAATTGAGACATTTAATTTAAACACCTCTAACTTCAAGAGAAGAACTAACATTCTTCACGAGATATTTTGATAGGACGTAAAGGAATATCTGATTCTGAAAAAAAATATATGGTGTTAACAGTTAAGGATCAAAAATGTTTCGGCTCTCAATCTTACTTTTAAACAGCTGAATATATTCGCTATGTTTCCTATAGCAATTTAAAAACGCTCATAGACCACCGCTAACCTACCTATCTTTCCCCAGAGAGACTCTGCATCCAGATGGGATTAACAACGCTCCTTTCTCAACTGCCAGTGTACTTATAAGGGAAGCGATCCAGGCTCTAAACCCCGGTCACTAAACTACCAATTCATACGAGGCGTGACTGAAGTTCTCCCACGTGAGAATCAGAGATAACTGTTACGTCAGTTGCAGCGCAGCCAGAATCTCAGGCAGTTATCTCAGGTCTACGTGGAGCACAACCAGAACTGGACAGCCAAGGGCCGTAATGCGGTCCCTTCTTTCCTCATCCTCGCCCGCAACTTAAGAGGCGACGCCGCAACCCTTCTTCCCCTTTGGGGTTAGTAAAACACGTGCCGCCGGTCGGCAACCGCTGCTTGCTTCCGCGGGGCCCGACTTCGCACCCAGAGCGGCTCATCCTGCTCGGGAACCACGAGTTCAAGACAGCATGGCCTGCCTCGATTGACGCCCGCGCCCACGCCCAAGTTTCCACGCGCCACAAACGGCGACGTGACCGTTAACTCTCCGGTGACTCGGACTGTGGCGGGTTAAAAGCCTGAGGGAAAAGCTTTCTGAGTTTACCATTTTGCGCCCGGACGCTGTCGCCGATGTCCCGCTCCCCGAAGACCGCCAAAGGCCCCTCCAGCGCCATTTTCCCGGACAAAGAGACCGAGGCGGCAACGCGCACGAGCCTGCAGGGATTGCGGCGGGCGAGGCAAGGCCTTCTGGGTAGCTCCGCCCTTCGGGACTAAGCCTATCGACGAATGAAAGGCGAATCGGCTGCACCGGGAGTGTCGTAAAACTAGCGTGACATAGGAAAAAAAGAAACGAACTCCCCTGCTCGGCCCGTTGGATCTTTGAAGACGATTGGCGATCGGGCCACAAATGACCCACCCTTTTTCGCGGAACGACCAATGAGAACAGACGGGTTGGGTCAATGTGTTCTAGAAGATTCTATGGAGGATTACAGTGGTCGCTTCCTTCAAGTAGGGTATTAAGGGCTGCGGCTCGCTTGCGGGGTTCGTCGTTTAAAAAAGAAGCACAAACGAAAAGAATGGTCCATAAATAGAATGATCAACGACGTCTTTGTTCCTTATAACAGCTGATCAAAGCAGGCTAAAGATTCCGTTCCGCAAAGGCTTTTTAAAACACTGAACCCAGAGAAGCTCGATACATAAAGGTTAAAAGTACGCAGTCACGTGGTCTTTTTCCAAATCAAGATTGCACCGGATATGAATTAAGTGCTTCCTTTGAATCTCAAACTCACCTACATAGGAAAAAAAAAAAAAAGGAAAAGCGGCATCCCAACAATTACGTACTTAATTGCAGATGCTGCTTAAGAGACCCCCCCCAAGCGCTTATTAGTCTGATATTTGGATGTTTGCAATTACGGTTATTCTTGGAGAAGTTGTAAGATCGTATAGACGAGCAATAACACTCAGACTTATATACCGTCTCACAGCGCTTTACAGCCCTCTCTAAGCGGTTTACAACGACCTGGGTCCTCATTTTACCGACCTCGGAAGGATGGAAGGATGGGTCAACCTGTTCACTCCCTATCGTATACAGATGTATGCAGGACTACGGAGCCAGCTTTTTCTGACTCGGAATTGCTCCGCGATTAAGATCACACTGGATGATTTTCTAATACTGAACAAAAGTACGCTCGCTATGTCTCAACAATCATTCTCTTAATATTGCAAATTAAGGAAGATGAACTCGAAACAAACGTTTTATAAGTTCTGAACTGTCATCTTCCTGATTATTGAGAACCAGTTCGTGGTAGTGGTTAAGATCTCGGGGTAAAAACCATAGGTTCTGCCTTAGGCAAAAAGCCGACCGGATGATTCTGGGCCAATAAAACATCACGTTCGGTAGGACTGATACTGGTTATTATTACATTGTATTCTCCAAAGCACCTGAAAGCAGATCAAGAAGTAAAGGACGGATTGATACTAACGAATTCACCCACGTTTTGGTGCAAGGCCTCCTCTTGTTTACACTTCAATTTTACTTCTTTTAGAAGCCTCTATATACCTGTAAAATTTGCTGCTCAACACCATGCTTAAATCCAGCGATGTCCGTGAGAATATGTTGAGCTTTTTTCATTTCCTTAAACGTATCCTTCGCATAAAACAAAGAACACATTTAAGGACATCTCTGCGCATTCCTAAGGCGAAGGGTCAGATGCACAGAACAGGGGAAATAGGATAGGAAAACATTGCTATAGGAATGGTAAAGTTCCGATTTAAAAATCAGAAAGTTTTCCATTCCTCTATAGCGGGGGTAGGCAACCTTGGCTCTTTTATGACTCGTGGACTTCATAAAAGAGCGAAGATTGCCTACCCCTGCTCTATAGCAACGTTTTTCAAACATGCCGGCTGGGCAATTCTGAGAATTAAAGTCCTCGTATCTTAAAGTCGCCAAGTTTGAAAAACACTGCTCTACAGTTAACAAATCTATAGCCACGTTCATCCGCATGGTTATTGGCTTATAGGGCCATTCTAGAGGAAATGAAGCAGATTAATATGAAGTTGACCAATCAGGCTTTCGGGTTGTTGTTTTTTTTTTTTTTGGTGAGGACAGAAAGAGCCCATGGGAAAACCCATATCGGTTAGTTCAATAGAGGAAAAGGTGGCGCCCCCCAGCTTCTTGTAGGTCCGATTAGGTCCCTTCCTGTAGTTTCCCAGACGTGATGGCGTTCAGGAGGTTGACTACGGCGCTGAGCAGGGCGCCCAAGACATTCCGGGAAGCCGAGCACGGTAGAGAGTCTTCAAAATTCAGATTTTTAATGGAGAAGCATGGGTCTTTAATATGACATTCAGAAAGGCGGAGAAGGAAACTGAACGGTTAAGCCAGCGAGAGGTTTTTCTCTTTTCTAAGTCTTTTTGCATGGGTCTTTTTTTTGCTACAGTAACGTTATTTTTTCGAGGTTGAATCCGAACAGCGGATTCTAAACCTGCCCTCTCGGAAGCAGATCCCTTTCAAAATCTGCGCAAGCATGCAGCTCCTGCGATTACCAAAGTATTTTGACAAGCGGCCATCCTTAGCCTTTTGCTCTCCGGATGGTTTTAATTTGAATTACAGACAAAATGCTGAATAAAATTATGATAGTTGTATTTTGGAGAACATTCAGTTGTTTTGCTGTAGGTGGTGGGGATTATACTGTACTATAGCCAATCTAGAAATAAACATTTTGCAGTTAAACATTTAAGGGACATCTTTGCAGCCTTTCTAAACCGCAGATTAGAAACAATGATGTGCCAGATATTCTTTAATGAATGGGGGTATAAAATGTGTTAAATAAGATTCAGCTTGCTTAAATTAACAATATTAAGCATTTTTATCTGTTTTCCTTATTCTCATTTCACCATCAGTCTCTGACTCTAGTACATTTTCATTTATATATTATACTGATAATCTTTTGGGTGTACATGGTTGTTTTCTAGGTCCTTTAAGCATACCTTTGTTTTTCTTTATTTTCTTGCAGGAGTTAAATTTAATTCTTCTGTTCCCAATTCCATACCTCTTCCTGATGAAGTGGATACAAAAGAAAATGAGATTGTTGCTCCTGAGTTCACAAATAGAAACCCACATAATTTAGAAAGATTGGCTATAGCAAGAAAGGATCTAGGTTGGAAAACCTCATGGCCAAAACGGGATTATTGGTACAGGTAAATTAGAAAAATGCAAAATAACCAGTGTTCAATATTATAGAACTTCATATTACTTGTGAAGAATCAATTCTTTTTATCAAATATTTCTTCTATTTTGAAGAAGGCAATTATGTTGTCAGTGATATTGATGTCGGCCTCTCAATCTTTTCTGTCTTAGTGTTCATATGAATCTGCAGGAGTTCCATTTTGCTTTTTGCTTTTAAATTCCCAATAATGATATTTGAGATTTTTTGACTACTAGTTATAGATCCTCCTCCTTTTCCTCCTCCTCCATTATTATTATTGTTGTTGTTGTTATTGTTATTATTTTAAATTTAATATTGGGCCCAATGCCCAATATTACAAGTAATTTAAAACATGAAGAGGACAATAATGAAAACAAGAAATGAAAGGGTAGAGATGGCAGAATAACAAACAAGCTGGAAACAAAAGCAAACAACCCAGGAAAAAAGGAAACTTCAATCATCCTTTTACTAAAGGCTTGGATGAAGAGCTTGGTCCTTTGGAAACACCAGCAGGATGAGGACCATTCGTATCTCAGGGGTAATCAGAGAACAGGTGCTGTGACAAAGAAGGGTCACTTCCAGAGTATTAATGGATGGCAGTTTTAACTGAAGGACTTGGAGCATGCCAACCCTGCCAGATTGAATCGGCTGGGTACATACTATGGGAGACAGATGAACCCTCAACCAGGGCCTATGTCGGGCTTTATAGGTAACGAATAGCACTTGAATCGTACCTGGAAGCAAACTGGCCACCAATGCAGCTCATGAAGCAGAGGTATTATGTGGGCATACTGAGATATACTCATCATTGTTTGGATAACTGCATTTCATTAGTTGAAGCTTCTGGATGATCTTCAGGGGCACCTCCATATAGAGCATATTGCAGTAATCAAGCCATGAGATGACCAGGGCATGAGTGACAGTCTGAAGAGCTATTGTATGCTATTCCTCTATCGATTTGCATTATATAGTTCCCTACTCTTTTCTGCCTATTGACAGCAATGCCTTGTGTGAACATGGCAAGTTATAGAGCAACTCATATAGGAAGCTAATATACTGTATTTTTAATTCACTGGGCACTTCTGCATTTGTTTTATGGTTCTCTACCTGTGCTCTACGGACCCCTGGGAGGGCTGTGATGTCATCACAGAGGGTCCACAAAGGCTTGACGAAATGTTATGATTTAAATCTTGGCGGGGCCTAGGGCAAGGGCCTTCTCCGTCGCTGCCCCAGCCCTCTGGAACCAGCTTCCCACAGAGGTTCGCACTGCTTCCTCCCTCCTAGTTTTCCGGAAATTACTGAAGACTTTATTTATGCCGACAGGCTTGGGGCGTATGAACTGTACTCTGCCCCTGGGCCTAGGAATGTGCCTCCATCAGTGACTGTGTGCTGATTGTGATTGTATGTTGTATGAATGTGTTTTGGATTGAATGAATGTGTTTTGGATTGGATGGTTGACTGTCATTGGTAAATTAAATTTTATTGTATTATTGTTGCAAGCCGCCCTGGGTCCCAGGAGAAGGGCGGACTAGAAATTTAAATAAAGTTAAAGTTAAGTCTTGGGGGACCATGGCCATGATTCCTGGCAACAAGAGGTATTTAAAGGGGGCCCATGGTGAAGAAAAAGTTGAGAACCACTGTTATAGTGCAAAACACAATATTTTCACAGCCCGTGGCACCTGCCATAGCATGGAATGTGGTGTAGTATAGATAGTCCTCGACTTACAACCACAATTGAACCCAAAATTTCTGTTGCTAAGTGAGAAATTTCTTAAGTGAGTTTTGCCCCATTTTACGACCTTTCTTGCCACATTTGTTAAGTGAACCATTGCAGCTGTTAAGTTAGTAACATAGTTGTTAAGTGAATCTGGCTTCCCCATTGACTTTGCTTGCCAGAGGGTCGGAAAAGGTGACTGCATGACCCTGGGACACTGCAACTGTCATAAATATGAACCAGTTGCCAAGCATCCAAATTTTGATCATGTGACTATGGGGATGCTGCACTGGTCGTAAGTATGACAAATGTTCATAAGTCACTTTTTCAGTACCGTTGTAACTTTGAATGGTCACTAAACAAACTGTTTTAAGTTGAGGACTACCTGTATTCCTGTTTCACTATAGTGTGCATTTGTACACATACTTCAAGACTGTATATAGTTTGTTTAAAGTAAATTTGTTGATACTTGAGATTACATATGGCCTGTAATAGTCTACTTGTTATTTCAGCCATAGTGTTTTAAAGTTATAGTTATTTTCTTGAATCTCTTAAGTTCTGTTTCTGATTATGCCCTCTTTGTAAATTCACTAATAGGATATCCATGGTTGGAAAATATAGTTTAGGGAAAAGATTATTGCACTAAAGATTTAAAAATAAAGGTTTGTTGTTTTGAGGGGATCTACAAGAGCAAAACAACTTGGAGCTCACTTGAGTATCTACCATCACAGACGTTTCACAGACGTTTCTGCAGGAAATCCTTTAGTTAGTGGCACTTCCCATTTATTCTAGAGGAATGATTATTTTCATCGGTGCAGCATATATGCATGCATGTATGCATCCATTTGTAATGGTTTTTGTGCCATTCAGTTGCCAAAAAATTTAAATAGTTTACATCCATCAACACATGAAATTAAAATCAATAAAACAAAACGAGCACGTATTCTAGAATTTAACATTTGATATGCAACCTGCAAGGGATAGATTAGTATTCAAATCCCTCAAATGTTATGTTGGAAAGCCATATATGTTTGATTCTATGAAAGCCCAATAGGAAGATTGTGGTCCAGGTATCCAGAGACAGGCTGTTTCACATAAAGGAGGCCATTGTTGAGAAAACTCAACTATGGGGGCTGTGCATTTTCTCAAGAGATGAACCTTTCATTCAAGGTAACATAGTACACATCCTAATACAGACTTTTTTCCAATTATAATCCACGTTTGAAAAGAGAGAACGAAATTATACAAATAATCTGAGATGTGTAGAATTTCAAGTATGAGATATAAGATTTACAAGTTACAGAACTATAGGAATTTTGTTATTGCGGGTGAATTTATCTCATAGAAAACATTTTGTTTTTCATATCAAACAATCCAGGTTACGATTTGAAAAAACCCAAAAACATGTGGAAGGCTACATTGAACATTGCAGCGGTCATATTGTAGTCTCTGCTTCCACTCGCGAGTGGGCTATTAAGAAACATCTTTATAAAACAACAGGTGTGGCAGCATGTGAGAATGTGGGGCGTGTATTAGCACAACGTTGTCTC
This sequence comes from Bothrops alternatus, assembly GCA_034064705.1. Classification (NCBI taxonomy): domain Eukaryota; kingdom Metazoa; phylum Chordata; class Lepidosauria; order Squamata; family Viperidae; genus Bothrops; species Bothrops alternatus. The sequence continues at coordinate 10,213,692 of JARGCV010000023.1, forward strand.
GAAGCTGGAATCAACTTTGTGGATGACAAGACTACAATTCCATGGGAAAAACATGGCGAAGGGGCAAGTTGATTTTGTTTTTCTTACTTTGGTTGCTACTTATCTTACATTTTATGTTCTTGACAAACAATATTGTACCGCTTACTTATAGTATGGTGTATGACCAAAGCATTTACATAAAAATGTAAATATCAATGAATGTTTTATGTCAGAGTTGGCATGTACTCTTAACATGAGAATTGCATTATTTGGGAGAAGGGAATTTAAGAGAACTGTAATATATTGTGAATGCTGAAAGTACTAATAGAACTGAGGAAATTAACAGTTATGTCTTTCTTTTTAAATGAAAATAGCTGAAACGTTTCAAACAGGCTATGACTGAAGGTGGAGTTGAACTGACAGAACTTGAAAGAATTTATAATAAATATGGTGACAAGCTGCCCAAAGAAGTACAGCCTCAGAATCCTGCAATTCCATCCTTGGAGAACAATCAATCACACACCGCTCTTAATACATAATACCATTTAATCTTTTTATATTAAATAAAAATCCAACAGATGTACAACTGCTGGTGACAGTTTTTTGTTCGCTTTCTTGTTAATTGTTCTCGTAAAATATTTATTATAACAGCATAAAACAATAACCTGCTATAGTGGTTCCATAGCCAATGTATCTATATTGTCTCTTTTTTAAAAAAAAAACAGCCAATATTGTTATTTCTCTTCAACAATAAATGATAGGTCTGGTGTGCATTCACCTGCAGTAACAATAGGCTCTATTATTTCCTTTTGCTTTTTAAAATAAATCACTCAACTGCGATTATTTATTTTAATGGTAGAAACAGTTGTTTTGTTGCAAATATGTATATATCAGATTTGACAGTGTTTAAAACTTTTGTTGGTCCACAAAAGTGATTAATATATTATGATCTACTTAATGGAAAACATTAGAAGCTTGTGTTCCAAAATTCATTCTGGACCTTCAGCCACCTGGGATTAATTAAATTTTAGCAGAGTCTGGTACTGGAAGCTTCTTAATGGGTTTCTCTGTAATAGAAACTTGATTAGGACTATACATGTGCTTGCTCTGCAATATCTTCATTTGTCTCTTTTCTAGCAAACCTCATAAACAAAGGATAAGAGATACTTGGCATAAAGAAAAGAGGTTTTATTTGTATTATCCCACAACACCAAACTACTTTTCTCTTGCTCTTTAGGAAAAAAAACCCCCTCATAGCTATTTGCCTAGATCAGTCATCATTGTTACCATGGCTTTCTGGTCTACTAGAAGATACCATTTGAGAGGCCTTGATCATTCCTGCAACTAGAGAAGTCTATTAAAGAAAACAAAATACATGATTTTAACTCATTCTCAATGATTGTGTGGACACAATATATTCAGCAAGATACTGCATTAAGCCCAGGAAGTGCAGTTTTTATTTATTTATTATTGAGAATGAAGCAAAATCATATGTATTTTGTTTTCTTTCAGTAAGGTACTTAAAACAGCCCTAAGAATACAAAAGGGGGGGGGAAACCTGCAGGTATATATTAACGGTCCAGAGTCGCTGGGAGTCATGTGGCATATAAATTTAATCATTAGTAAGCTTAGTTTTCTTGCATAAATGCTATCGAACTCAGAATAAAAAAAACAACCCCGATTTATATAACCGTGTTAATTTCTGAATAGCAGATCTGCACTTTAGCTAATAATCGTTTAACTGTAAAAAGAGCGGTTCCTCAGCTCCTTATAATCATCGACGGAGACTAAGCACCTTAATCTTACCCCAAAGGTTGCTTTGCTAGCAGGGGTTCTCAACCTTGGCAACTTTAAGACTTGTGGACTTCAACTCCCAGAATTCCTCAGCCAGCTTTGCTGGCTGAGGAATTCTGGGAGTTGAAGTCCACAAGTCTTAAAGTTGCCAAGGTTGAGAACCCCTGTGAGGAATAACGAAAAGCACCGAAGACCGGATCCAGACAATCATTTCTGGCGATCGAGGAACGCAGATGCTCAGGGAAAGTCTTAAAAATGCCGAGCGAGGGAGGAGGGCGGACTAGCAAGTGAGGCAGGTCCCGCCCCCTTTAGCCTCCCAGGAGAAGCGGGCAGGAGTTGGCGTGGCCCGCGGAGAGAAAGCAGCGAGGGCGGGATGGATGTGGGGGCCGCGCAGTTTCCAGAAATGTTGCCTCGGTTAGAGGAGCTTATCCTTGGCTGCGACTTCGTTGGTGAGGCAGGGGCGTGATATGGAAGGGGAAACCTTCCCCATCTTTATAGGTTAACTACGAAAGAGGACATGCCCCGTTGATCACGCACGTCCACCCTCATGCGTGCTAACTCTGGTCTCAGCTGCTTATACGAATGGGCGCGTACCTCCTTAAACTTTGGGAGGTGTTTTAAATGGAGATAGCTGTTATTGACTCCCCCCCCGCCCCCAAATTGCTGGATCTACTCCAGGGGCTTACCAGGATCTGCTTACTGTAAATGGAGGACTGGATCACTGATTGGATTCCCACTTGGTCAGTGGTGGGATTCGGCCAGTTCGTACCACTTCGGAACAACCGGTAGCTAATTTTGGGTTGCCCAGGCCCAGAATGGACTTTCGGAAGTGGCATCCACACAGAGATATTTGAATCCCACATATTTGAATCCCACCACTGCGACTTGGCCCTTTGATTCGACACCTGGTTATGGAGGCAAAAGATTATATATGGAATGGAAAATAAAATAGCCAGCCAGCCAGTGTAATTTATACACCACGATTTTGTAAATCATACAGGTGTGGCTTGTTAAATAGCTGATGGAGCTGATGATCACAATCATGACCTCAACTTACTTTACAGGGTTGTGGTAAGGATATAAGGAGAGGATTGTATGCAAGTGTGATGAGTTTTATGAAAATAGGTATCCATATGTTGCTACAGATTATGCCTTCTGATTTTGGAAAGGTCATAATTTATTATTCTCGAGAAATTGCAGGGCTCTTTTATTTGCATCCTAGCCAATGCGGGATTTTAAGAGTTGTAGTAAGATCAGTGCAGTATTTCTCTAACAGTATTTTAAGCATTTAATTCTAAGAAAGCTTCCAGGATTATGCTACCGTAAATGAGTACAGTGATACTTTGTGGAAGAGGGGCAAAAACACTGCCTTGTTTCATATTTTTAAATAAGTTATTTCCCAGGGCGAATGTGTTTCTCCAAATTTGTAAAGTTTGCACTTAGTATTCCCCAGTAAAATTCTTTAGTCATGTTTTTTCCATAGTGTGATTATTTGAAGAACTTGGATCTGGCACCCTTACTTCTCTATGGCATTCCATATCTGAATCTTATACCTTATAGTAGAAGTGTTGCTAATATTTAAAATTGACTTACAAAGACACAGTATCAATACGTAGCACTAGCAAATATGTGAACACAAGAATTTGGTCCAACTGATGTAAAGCACATTGAAAAGTATATTAAATGCATTAGTATAGAATATGATAGGTGAGAAGATACTGCAGATGATGGACAAAAATCTGTGTGGTGCACTAAACTATTTATAACTGAAAGCACTTTACTGAACAATCATAATAAATGTTTACATCTCTCGAGTTTGCAAAAATAAGATCTAAATTACTTCATAATTTGGAACAAGTTAGAAGGTTGCTATAGTAGTGGGTACTCCTTCGGCTTTTTACTTCTTCTTAGCACCTTTCTTTCAACTTCACTTGGATTTCATACTCTCAGAGTGATGAGAAAGTTATTGAAATGGGGGAAGCTAAAAAATCTTATGCTTTCAAAAACTAGGATTGCAGTGGTAAGCATCTTGCACAATAGATCATGAAGAAATCCCCGAATCCCTGTTTTAAAGTTTGGAAGCATGTTAACTACTACCTCTATATATTTCCAACTCATTAATATATTCAATATGAATTATTATGAATAGCATAAAACCTACATGTGTAAGATTGAGATATATGCATTAAATAAAACTTTGTATCCATCCTGTAATAATAGTGAAAGGCACGTGTTCTGTCTTTTGCAGGCCTTGATATGGAATTCACAGGTTTGTATTCTGACAGGCAGCCTAGGTAAGCTTGTTGAAATAAATATATTTTCTAGTGATGTCCCCATAGAAGTTAGGAACGTGATGAACAACATGGAAATCCTTCATATCTTTCTTTTCCCCAGTCTCTTTGATTTACCTGCTGAGTGGTATCGGAAAGCCAGACAGAGTGTTCAGCGGTTTACAGTGAATCAACTTGGTGAGCTCTTCTAGTTTCCAAAAGATAGCTTTTATGATAGCTTAAAATGTCGCAGTCAAAATTTAGAAATAGTATCTGAAACAAAATCCCTTTCAAGGGTCACCTTAATTTCTCAAAAAACTTTTTTTGTTTTTATCCTAAAAGAATACATATTATGTACATGTCCTCTTTCTCAAATGTATTAAAGAAACTCAGAGGAAAATTTTGCTATCTACACTATAAGAGTGTATGAATGAGCAAGCAATGCCTGTGAAGGCTCATGGTAGACAAACCAACCCCACATCCACCCAAGATGTTGATTCACAAATCTCTTACATATAAGACCAACATATTTGCTCCCAAATAGAACATATCTGATGATATATAGCAGTGATGGCGAACCTTTTAGAGACCGAGTGCCCAAACCGCAACCCAAAACCCACTTATTTTTCGCAAAGTGCCAGGGTCGCATCAGCATTGTGGTGCCCTTGGGGGGGGCAGGGAGGCACCTCTGAGTGCCGTCTCTGGCACGCAAGACTTGGGGGCACAAAAATGGACCACCATGCTGCAAGGCACAAAAACGGCCGCCGACCATGCCACGGGGTACAGATACAAGGGCACTGCACCACACAAGAACGGGACAGGGCTAGTGAGTATCATGCAGGCACTAGCGCTGCCCCATTTGCAGTACGCGCGTGCTCGCAGACCCGTGCACGCATGCACGCATGTAAAATGCTTCCCCCTCCCTTTTCTTCCAGTCCACCAATCGACAATGCTTGGTGACCTCTGCTTTATCACCTCCACCTGAGCTTGCTAGTTGGCCACTTCGCCTCCTTTGTGCTGGATGGGGCTCCTGCTCTGGGTGGTGGTGGTGGCCTGATGGACCTGCTGCTGGCAGCGGTGGCGCGCGTGCCAACAGAGAGGGCTCTGAGTGCCGCCTCTGGCACGTGTGCCGTAGGTTTACCACCACTGATATATACAAAGGGGACTGATCCACAATCCATCCCTGAAGATGCTAGTTAACATAGAAGTTGGAAAAACAAAAACAAAGGAGACCCTGTGATCAGCATATTGCTGCACGTGCAACTGCATTTTTTCTTCTTTTAGGTTTGGCCATATTTTGCAAGGGGATGTCAAATGAGTAAGTAAATTGTTTTATTGTCAATTATATTTATCTGATGATAACTTTCAGGTCTTCCCTGCCAGTTAGTTAGCCTTAATTATTTTGGTTAATTTTTATAGGTATATTGTGCATTCATATAACTTCTTCCTATTCCCTGCCACATTTGGCCAAATGGATTCTGAGTTCTCCTGCAACGCATCTAGTATTCAGTTCCTGTCTCATTATGGCTTTGACTATAACAAGGTATATTTTATGTTAATTTAATAGAGTAGAAAGGAGTTTAAGTAGGAAAGAAACTAGATTTGGATTTTGCCCTTAAAATGCTATTGAAATGCCGTATAATAAAATATATTTTCAACATTTAATTTCCACTTGAATTATATAGATCAGACATGTCAAACTCGTGATGTCACGGGACGTCGCGCAACGTATCAGGACGGTTTTGCCAATGCCGGATGACGCGTCTGGCCTATGGGCTGGCAGTTTGACACCCCTGATATAGATAGTTAATTTTTATCACTGTCAGTATCTGAGGGCCCCTTGAATTGCTTCATTCTTTATGTGAGGTCAGAGCAGGGCTCCTGTCCCAGGAGCGAGAAGATCCAGCATTTGATCAAGACTCCTCAGTAGGGTTTGTAACTGGCCAGTTTCCCAGAAAGATGTCTGGAAGTTGAGTTATGGCAACTGGACTTCTTTTTTGGTTTGAAGTATTTCACTGCTTATCCAAGTAGCTTCTTCAAACTGAAGAAGCTATTTGGATAAGCAATGAAACGTTTCAAACTAAAAAAGAAAAGTCCATTTGTCATGAAACTACCTAGATGACTGAGAATCTTCATCAACATTTTTCCCCAAAAGACCATGGTGAATGTAGGGTAGAGGTTAGTAAGGAATGGAAAGGTTAGCATGGTAGGTAAAAGATTTTAAGGATTCTAAGTCTACTAATTGTCTATCATTCTAACTTAAGTAGAATCATTTAGACCAGCCTTTTTGATTGGTATATATATATACAATTTTATGCTGTTGTGATCTATTGTGAAAATGGTTTCTTCCTCCACACTTTTTGTCAATCCATAACTTGCAACACTTTAATTTATCAGATTACTTGACCCTAGGATGAATTGTGCTTATCAACACAGTATAAATGGTTGATAAAGAGTTCATTTTTTGTTTTTTTTAATCTTGAATTTTTAATGAATACCTTATGATTTAATGCATGAATATGTCCATGTAGTTATTAGAAGCCAAGCTAAGAGAACCTTTACTTTTGTTGACTTACCCCAGTACATGATTTTCTTTTAAGTCAGATGAAAACAATCTTGATGCCTGAATTCCTTACTATGTATTGCTGTTTATTTGCCTTTAGTTTCTTAAAGATGGAATCCCTTATATGAATGAAAAACAAGAGAAGAAACTTCAGCATCTGTTATCTGGTAATTGGATGGTCCAAAGGTAAACCTCTTCCACACTATGGTTTATATACTAATGTTGGGTTTTTTTCTCCTGTGCTTCTTTATGCACTTAAGTAATTGGAGTGACAGGATTCTGTTCTTAGAACAGTGGCTGTCAACCAATGGCACTTTACAAGAACCGAAATTCAGAAATACTCTAAGTGAGACTTAGGTTAAGTCATTTAAAGTCTTTAAAATGTGAATGATTAACATGAGGCCTCTAAACATACAGAAATCGTTCTTTGAAAAAGTTTTGTTTATATTGTATGAGATGCAGGTTATTTGGTAGAATTATTGTTGGGCCTTAGGATAAATTAAAAAGCAATTCCCTAATAAATAAAAGACCCATGGCCTTAATTTCAGACACTCTCTCCTCACAGTCTTCTTTAATTGTCCTCCATTCTTCCTGAATTTTTTCTGTGTTCCTTCTCACATGTCTGTGGCCATTTTGCTTCTCTAGTCTTGTGAGCTGTTATCCTTTATGTAACTTCAAATTCACAGCATCTGTTCTTCTCATCTTCAGTATATGTTTTATGCTGCATTAGGCAGCTCACTACTCAAATATTTCCCACTCCTTATCTACATGCTACCTGCTCCGTCCTCCTTTTTGTTACAATTTTGCTAGAGGTGGATTCAGCCTTCTCCATGGCAGATACATAGCATTTTTATTAATTGTTTACTTCAAGAAAAGTAATCGGGCTACTAATAAAGATTGTGAAGCATTTGTGAAGGCATTTTGTGGTATGAACATTGGTATCTAGCTTACCATTCCATCTGATCACTAAATGTATGGCCATTATAGGGCATAATTTGTTATTTGTTTGACTTCTAGAAAGCATCTTACAGAGAAGCTGGCCCTTTCTAGGGGTTTACAGTTGATAAATAGAGTTAATTTTCTGAGAAGCTGAAGGTACTGAAAGGCTGAGTTGGAGAACAGTATCATTCAATTTTTTTACTCTGTTTACTGTAGTTTTGATAAAGACAAAGTGAAAAAAGTGATTGATCAAGTAACTTGTTGGATATCCTCAGCAGAAGAGGAAGATTCTGTGGTTCTGCAGGATGTATCTGGTATGAATTAATTAAGATCCTTTCATTTTTTTAAAGTTCTTAATTGGTGCCTTGAAAATCTTTTTTATATTGTTCTTTTAGGGAGCAGTATTCAATTTAAAGGGGATAATTATAGTTTCAAACCATTTGAACGATACGTAGTAAAGACTTTTGCAGATTGATTTGCTTTATGGTATCCCTTGCAAAGATAATCTTCTTATAACTTAACTCCCCAATCAAATTTAAATTTATCATTATAATTCTTGATAACATCTTTATAGTTCTTCTTCCACCACCTGTCTTTCAGCAACTGCCTCAGCTGGCTTCCTATCCCAACTCTAGACTGTGAGACAAATGTATTTCAGAGATAAAATTAAAAAAGTTTTTAATTTATTAATTTATTTTTATTAATTTATTAATATTTTATATTAATATAAATTAATTTATATCTGCAAAGCCACTTTGTGGCCATAGAGCATGCAAATGGGCTAAAGGATTCAGTCCTTCCCCACACAGCCCATTAGGAATTAAACCATAAGAGAGAAACAAAATCTAACTTTATTTTTTAAAAGGAAGGAAAGATAAAATGTAAACATAATTTAAAGTTAAATATTTTTTTTTAAAAAAAATAGAAATTTAGGAAAACAAAAAAAGATCCCTAACAGAAATAGAATATTATGGGTAGACCACAAGTTGATTCTGGTCTAGAATAAGCAAAGAGAATGTTGCAGTTCCCAAGGATACTCTACAGCAAACAATTTGGTCTCGGGACCTCTTTGCATTCTTAAAAATGATTGACGAGCCCAGAGAGCTTTGGTTTATTTGCGTTAGATCTATCAATATTTACTGTGTTAGAAATTAAACCTGAGAATTTTAAATTATTTATTTACTTATTTGACTTTGCAGACCACTTGAAAGGTTGAAAGGGTCTGATCCCCAGACCACACTTTGAGAAGCACTAGCCTGGAGAAAGCAACGATTTATTTTGGACATGCCTTCAGAATGCATAAATATAGGAATTATTTTAAGTGGTACAGAGAAATAAAAAATGTTCAGACTTTAGCACAACACAGGAATATAAGCCAAGAATGTGGTATAGATTCCTGGCTAAAATGTATTAACCATTTCTACAGAAACAAAATCCCTTTTTATCCTGAATTCTTCTTTTCTTTGCTTTCAAATTTGAAATAGGCTGGGGGGTGGGGGGAATGGCAAACTCTCTCTTCCTTCCCAGCCTTGATTCAGAGACTTTTCTGATATTTTGTCCATTTCTCTTTCAAAACTCAAATTTCCTTGTTTTTCTCTCCAGGTGGGTGGTGGTGGGTGATTGTCTTAATGTGCATGACAGAATTTTTCTCTTTCATGGGTGTGCATATTGGTAGCGTGGTATGAGAGACTCTACTACAGGGAGCTATAGCTATTAATATGTGTGTAATATAAGGACTTGGTAGGTAGATAAAAATGCCAACTCTAAACATTTGGCTAGCTGTGCAACCAACCATAAGAATTACAAAGCACAACGACCTGCAAATAGAAGTAGAGCAACTATGGAAAAAGAAAGCAAAAATATTCAATAGTAATTGGCACCTTGGGTGCAATCTCAAAACATCTGGAGCACCACTTTAACACCATTGGCATTGACAAAATCGCATCAGTCAATTGCGAAAGGCAGCTTTACTTGGAACAGCTTACGAATGTATCTTGATGATACCTTTAACACCTTCAAACAGCAACATTGGCCTATCCCAGGGCCTTGGGAAGGACTCAATGAAGTGAATAAAAATGCCAGATCCAATCTAAACATTTGGTTGATTGTATGACCAATCATAATAATAATATACTGAAAAAAGGATAAGAAAATTTGTATGAATCTCATTTCTATTGGAATGAGTCTTTATTATGTTCTTATTTGTGTTTCTCATGTTCTGTTAACATTTTTCTTAGGTGTTTTCTAATCTCTCAGTTGTATGACTGCGATCCGTTTCTCACTAAAATGCTTTAATGCAAGGCTGAGAAACCTTTTTAGTCATAGAAAAACACGTCGTAATTATACTATTTTCAACTTTCCATTATGCTATTTATGCTTTGTCTTACAGGCTTTCAAGTGATTGAACTACAGCTCATTCTAAGAAAAGCTTTTCCAGATATTTGGACTATTCCTTTGGAAGATGAAAAAGTGAGTTTAATATTGTAGGATATTGAGGTAAGATTGATATATGTATTAATATCCTCAGAATCAATCTGTTCCTGCCATTGAACAGGTTTCCATATTTGTAACATTGAGATTTCTGACCAATGTTTAGCTGGGATTATACAAAAGTAATTGTTAAATTAGGCTTAACGTATCACTGGGCACAGAACAAAATTGGTTTGTGATGTAGCCCTGGAAATTACATAAATTACTTCTTTATTAGCGGCTTATGCTATATGTAAGGCATGGGCATACATGGAGTTACATTTAGATTCTGCCTAATTGTTAAGGAACAATAAGGAAATGTCCACTTACGAATAATTCTAGAAATTGTATTAGGAGTGGGTTTTTTAAAATAAATGTTATTATGGAATGTTAAATGAATAAGTGTTTATGGAAAATGAAGTGAAAATACTGAATATTGAAACAATCAACTATTTGAAATATACAAGAATAATAAAGGGAGTGATTGTCTTAAGAGAAAATTTGCAGTATAATTTTATAAAGAGTTTTTTGGACCCATGTCATTGGACAAATGGAACTTGATTTAACTCTGATACCAACTAGCATGAAATGAAAACAGATAAGTAGAATAGGGAAAGAAAAGGATTGAAGAAGAGTAGAAAGTAATGGAATTTGCCATGGAGGTATTGCTTTCACATAACAGACAAATGTGTGTTTTGAAAATTAAAAAGGCTGAGTGCATTAAACATTTACCCAGGCAGATGTAATGAAAGAATGAGTTACTGACAACTGCGGTCCTTATTTCTTAGTTGATGGTGAAAAAGATGAATCCACAATACCGCTGGGTCCTGGAAAACACTGCTTTTGATCCATGTGAAAGAGAACAAATTCTTTTTTCCGCAAGGGGCTTCACCAATATTTTTCAGACACTTGTGAGAGCTAAGAAGGTAAAGCCCAGTTTTCTGTTAGAAAGTTCATTCATGATATAAACCTGAGCTATTGAATATTTATTATTTATTTGTCGCCTATCTCGCCCTGGGGATACTCTAGATGGCTTACAACAATAAAAAGGAAGAAATGAAATGAGTGACAACAAAACAGAAATAATAGAACAATAAAATAAACAATGAAAAAGAAAACAGTGAGAATACGTCCATATGATAACAAAAAAAGATGGACATCTGGGGAGCAGAGAGCAAGGGGGGAGGAAGGTGGAGTCTGCCATTAATCCAGCAGCTACCTCCAGCCTGGAACTCCCCCATTGGGTTTCCAGGCCACCTGGCAGAGCCAGGCTCTTGTGGAAGGACAGGAGGCTGGGATCAGAACTTACCCTAGAACCGTGATGGCGAGCCTATGGCACAGGTGCCAGAGGTGGCACTCAGAGTCCTCTCTGTGGGCACGCTCACCGTCACCCCAGTCCTAGGCCTTCAGCTGGGTTTTATAAACCCTTTTCGCTTTAGGCCTCTGCCACTGTGTGCAAAAAAATAATTTTTTTAATCCATCAATTTCAACTTCTCGTGGGGAAAAAAAAGATCTCGCAAAGTTGGAATTGATAGATTGAACTTTTTAGTCCCACCCAGTCTGCCGTTACCACCGCAGCCACACCCACCCAATGGGCCACACCCACCTGGCACCCAACGATACGTAAGTGGGTTTTGGGTTGCAGTTTGGGCACTCGGTCTCTAAAAGCACCATCACTGCCCTAGAAGGTAGGATGTTCCAAAGGGTGGGTCCCCTGGCAGAGAAGGCTGTTCTTCTGGATCCTGATAGTCGGAGTTCTTTGACTGATGGGATCCATAGTAGGCCTTCTCTGCCGGCATGAGTAGGATGCGTTTGTCCTATATTCACATATGTAGGACACATACATTCCACAGGATTTAGAATAATCTTGAAATCTTGTTTGTGAAATCGCTGGATCCCATGTTTTGGTTGTGGAAATTAATTTTCAGTTTGAATATATTGTTAAACTGCCACATTCTCCAGCGATGGTGTTTCCACGATATGCAAAATTATTGTCATTACATGAAACTATAACAGGAGTGGACAGGCTTTCCTGGCTAAAACCTACAATTGACCTTTACTCGGTATTTCAAAGGTCAGGCTCTAGAAAGGGTGGACAAAAGTTAAAAGTTTCTTTTATTTACATTTAAAATTAATTTAAATTTTGCATGCCTAATAGATCTGGTTTTTTTTAATGGAATTATTTTTCCTTCTATCAGATTAAAATTTGGTAGTAACTTTTCAAGTCATTTCGAAAGATTGGTGTTCTTGAGCTGAATGCAACCCGGGGGCTTCCTTTGCACACACTTTTTACAGGCAATTTTCAAGTATCATTAGTTGCATATTGTTAAGGCAAATGATTAACCTGTTTACGATAGTATAAGTAGTCCTCGACTTACAACCATTTATTTCAAAGTCACAACACCACTGATAAAGTGATTTATGACCATCGCAGCACTCCTCCCCCCATGGCCCCATGAGCAAAATTCAGGTGCTTGGCAACCAACAGGTATTTATGATGGCTGCAGCATCCCAGGGTCATGTGACCACCATTTGCAACCTTCCCAACTGGCATCTGACCAGCAGAGTAAAATGGGAGAAGCTGGATTGTCTGAATGGCTGTGCGGTTCACTTAACAAGTACAGTGATTCGTTTAATAACCACTGCAATCACAGTTGGACTAGCATGGGCGATGTTATCTAGTTTGGGTAATGAACTAGGAAGGAAACAAGCCAAACGCAGAAAGCCCCAAGGACCCTTCAAACAAGGTCCTAACGCTGGGTGTGATTCACTTAATCACCCACTTGATTAGCAATGGAAATTTTGGTCCTGATTATGATATTAAGTTGAGCATTACCTGCAGTTAGGACTGGACACTCAGTTGCTAAGTAATGTGGTCACGAAGCAGAAAATCTCATGACCACAAGTGGGCTTTCAGCCTTATTTTCCCTTTTGGTCATTAAGTGAAGCAATGTGGTTGCTTAAGCATAAAATCACATGATCATAACTTACGATTTTATTTTATGTTCTTTTATTTATGTCCTGCGTTACCTGCTTTATTTCCGTTGCTTTATTTATGTTCTGCATTACCTGCTTGTTGGAAGCAAAAATACATGTGAGTACTGGTCACATGATTGAGGGATATTATGGTCATAAATGCATGCCAGTTTCAGAGCAGCTGAATGGTGACCACATGACCACGGGGCACTGAAACGATTGTAAATGCAAGGATTGGTTACAAAAAAAAAAAAATATTTTTAGCACCGTCGTAACTTTGATCGCTTGTACAAGGCAGTTGATAAACAAGGATTACCTGTAAATACAACTCTTTTTTTTCCTAATTCACTGGCGAAGACAGAATTCTTATGCCTTAAACCTCATTCATAATAAGTATATATGGGCTCCAAGTCACATATCTAGCAATCTCTCAGTTGTGATGGAGTTGATTTGAATGCATTTCCAAATATATAATTATATTCAGTAGCAATGTAAGGCTTAAGATGGGAGCCTTCCTGATTTCAAATGCATATTCCAAGGTCAAAGCTGCTTGCAAAAAGAAAACTAAACTAGAAACTTCTTCTATCCAGCAAGATTGTACATAGGATGTCTCTTACACACTTGCTAAGTATTCCAAGGCAGAGAGAGGCTTGCCTGCAAAGCGTATCCCATTGCTTTTGAATTAATGCTTTTTTTCGTTTTTAGAAAAAAGAATTCTATAAGCTGACACCAATTTGATCACACATAATCAATCAGTCTGTTCCTAGGTCTGGAAAGTTGCCTTCTACAAAGTATAGCCCTGGCAAGCAAATTGCACTTAGTGTTTTTAAAGGAGCAGTGCAGAACCGCAGTGATATACTGACAATCTAACAGAGTGTTGTTTTGTTTTGTTTTTATTTCTGTTCTCTGTAGCCGCTGGTGGGACACAATATGCTGATGGATCTCCTCTATCTACATGAGAAATTTTACAAACCCCTTCCTGGTAAAGCCATTTCGAATAACAGTTGTATAGGATCTATTGTATCCCTCTTTCAGCTCTAAGCAATTGCTCTTGATCTTTGCTATTAGAAAAGAAGTGGTACAGTTTGGTGTCTTGCAAGTTTAATTAGACATTAGCTTAATAAATTTACAAGCCAGCATTACAGATAGTCCTCCACTTATAACCATAGTGGAGTCTGCCCATTAGGGTCATAAGTTTTGGTGGTCATAAAGCAGGTCGCCCACATGAGCAATCCAATTTTACAACCCTTTTTTAAACAAATCACCACAGTTGTTAAGTGAACCCATTGTTCTCTATGGCAGCACCCCCCCCCAATATTTTGGGTGCCAGGGACTAGTTCTGTGGAAGGTGGTTTTTCCATGGCCTGGGGGGGGGCATGGTTTTGCATGCGGCCTGGATCCTGCGTGAGTATGGATGGGCTCTGCTTGCTTGTGTGGACTGGTTCTTGGAGCACCACGGACCAGGGCCAGTCCACGGCCTAGGTTGGGGACCCCTGTTCTGTGTGATGTTTTTTTTGCTGAAAACTAGAAGTAAATGCAGGCTGGTTGCTGACCATGTGCCGTATGGAGGGCAGCCTTTGGAATTTCAGAATCAAGTCATAATTTCCTTTAGGGAGGCTCCTTTGTAACTTTGAACAGTCATTAATCGACTGATTGTAAGTCGAGGACTACTTGTAATTTGTTCTCCCTCCTTTTCCCATTTTTTTTTTACTTAACAATTTTCAGAAAAGTATGAAGAATTCAAAGATAACCTTCACTTTCTGTTTCCTGTTCTTTTGGATACGAAGAACATTGCCAAAGCCATGTGGAAGGTAATTGTCATTCTCTAGCACAATTAAAAACGTTCCAGCTTGTTTCATCTGCGATTCTTTTTTCCTCTCAAAGTGAGGGACTGTAGTTCAGTTCTTCCTTTTTTTTAAAAAAAAAAAAAGTATGCTTAATTTCCCAGATTAAATGGCTGAAGGATCTCAGTTTGAGGCTGAAAAAAACCACACACACTTGGGTGAGGCAATAAAGTGCCGTTGGCATAAAGTGAATGGTCCTGGACTGTTAGACTAAATAGATCAAGCTCTGTCACTTTTATATTACATTTTCTTTCAAATTTAATATTTTAATTTATTCAAATAAATGAGCATATAGTCCTTTCCCCCTTTTAATAAAAAGCAAGAAAGTCTGTTTGTTTTTCATTGTTCAGCACTGATCTCAGAGTTCAGTGGAAGTGATAGATGGCAGGACTTGCTGGCCTCTGATCCTTTTCCTCATAAGTTTTCTGAACCCAGTGCTGTGGGAACCTGAAGAAAGTGTTAATAGGTTCTTGGGGAACCTGAGTATTGCATTTATTAAAAGTTGAATACTTTAAAGCTGAGCAAATAGAAACTTCTTTTTTTGAAAATTAATTGGAAGCATGTAACCACTGGCTCAAGCTCAGAATGACAGTGCTTATACCCCAGTTTGAGGGCGGCTTTGTAAGTTCCACACACTGATCTCAACAGTGTGGGCTGCTAAGATCATTGTTAATACTTATCCTCATTGTAGAAACAGGAGTAGAGCTGTCCTTTCTTGAGTTTCAGCATAGGATCCTATTTTCTCAGATTTCCAGTTTTTGGGAGGGATAGCTGATGAAGATGAGGTGTGTTTTCAGAGGAACTAGTATAAACATACGTTAAATCAGTTCTGGGGCATGTAGATTCCAAGCTTATTTAAGGGTCTTGCGTTTAGAGGATAGAAAATTTAATAGTAAAATGGGTTATAATCTTATTTTCCTCATTGGAAAACAAAGGTAAGAGGGGAAGACCCCGAGGACAGTATTATTAGAAAATTCCAAAACACAGTGGGTTTCACACCTTCCATCTGGCTTCCATAGTCTTACTGTCTTGCCAATTGATTCATATCCATGGCACCTAAAAGCTTTTTGTTTCTTTTTTCCCCTCTTTAACACAGGAATTTCAGTTTCCTCCAGTTTCTTATCTTTTGGAGTTGTATGAAATGCTGTGCAGGTCAGCCACTTGCCTCTTTCTTGAACTCTTTCCTGTTTAATCACTAAATATGATTAGTAATCTTAATATATTTCATTTGATTGAATTCTAGTAAAAATCCCCAGGAATCAAATGGTGTTTTATTTTCGTACTCTATCTTCACTATTTCCTTAATTTAGACATAGCTAGATGGCACGTTGCTCAGATTGACATTTGAAAGAGGAATAAACAACCAATGTTTTGCCCAAAAGTCTTTTGGTTCTCAGTAAAGTAGTCCTTTCAAGCAGCAGATTTTAGGATAACATTAAAGTCAGTCCATCTATAGAATTTGCTGATGTCATGGTCATAAATCTATAGACTGTAGACAGTCAAGAGGATGACCTTGATGGAGATAAAGGTTGCAGAATCCTAGATTTGGGGGCTGGGGGCAATAAAATCTCAGCCAGGTATCCGTCCAGACACAAACACACGAACTTCACATGATAGACAAAATAGGATTGAGCAGAACATGTTCATACTTGCAAGGTTGTGTTACTGTAGTCAATTTTAATAAAAGTAGTTTTAGGCCTACATAGTGCTTGTTTCTTATTCTGGTCTACTTTATAGGATTGACGTATGCATAGTTTCTAATAATAGAAAGTTTATATAAATGGTGTGGTTAAGAAGTTACAGGAGAGTATAAAATAGCGGTATGAGTTCTTTACATCTGACCACTGAAGGCTTATTCTAGAAATTCTAGTCCCACTCAATTTCTCTGTTTCAAAGGAGTCATATGAGTGGAAGTGGAAGAGGAGAGAAGAAGGGAAGGGATTGAACCTCTCATGAAAAGGAAGTTGCTATTGTGCAGCAGTAGAATTTCATTGGGAGACAGATGCCTTCCCCAAAGCCCAACTTAAAATGTTGTCCTAACCATTGGGGAAAGGAGGGCGAGTCTTTAGGCCTGATTCTGTTTCTTACCTCTACAATAAAACATTAGCCAAATGGATACACATATACCATACATTCACTCATTCAACTGGTCTTGCCTTGCTTCATTTTATATAAAAAAAGTCCACCTAGTTTTTTTTGAAGAAAAGCCAGCCAATGAAGATTATTAGTACTGTCAGAAAGAAACATGCAGGGACTAAAAATTATTTCTCCCTCTTAACAGTGTTGTGAGTCCAACAGACCAGATTTGTCCAGAGATCTTTCACTCAGATGATTGCCTCAGATACGGTAAGTCTGGTTTGGAATGAAACTCTTACCATGTAACCATTATCACTGGTAAATCTAAATAATGTCATTTGCTTGGTTTGAAGAGATTTTTTATAGTCTTGAAGAAAAGATCATATTAATAGGCATAAATTTGAGAGCTGTCACACTGTTCAGTTGGCTTCATTGCAGGAGACACTCAGGAATGCTTTGAAAGGGACTATCGGCTACCCCTCTGTTCTTTACAGAGTTATCTGTTCTGTTGCTGTCTTATTCCTTATCTGTAAGGAATAGCAAGGTCAACTTAATAGAGTGTGACTATTAGCTACTTTCTCTTTTTTAAATAGTAGTTTTATTAAAGATTATAATTGTAAAAGTAAAAAAAAACTAAACAAAGAATAAAAAGTAGAATACACAGAAAAGAAAGAAAAATGAAAAATAGAAAAGCAAAAAAGTAAAAAGAAAAACTTATAAAGAAGTGACTTTCCACTTTTATCACAACAAATATGAATACTTTTAGTAGTTTATCACCGCCTCTTAAACATAACAAATCTTTTCTTCCCTTTATTATTTATAGATTTGTTTATCAACATTTCTTTTTTTAATCTTTTAACCATTTTCACTCCGTGAATTACATTTATAAACTTTACTTTAATCAAATAAACTAACTTTATATTCCTTACTTTCAATTCTAAAAATCTTACTCTTTAGTCCATTCAAATAATTTTGCAAAAACATTGTTTCTTTTCATTTTTTTCTTTATCCCTTGTCATAAGATTTTTTTTTGTAAATCCATTGTAGAGAAATTATTCTGGCTACTCTCTTAGTTTATGGTTCATATATCTTTTCTAATTATTAAAATACCAGCTGGCTTCTTTTATATGTCTAGTGTAACATCTTTTTCCATGTCATTCTTGTAGCCTGTCATTTGTAAATCCACTTTTAACTCAGAGTTGCTCTTCTCAGATAAAACCTGTTCCTCCTTCATAACATCTTTTAGACATGACCTCTCCTTCAAGGCAGATGTCTCTGTTGACACTATTAATATTAATTTCTAAGTCAATTTTTCAAAAATATCCTTCAATATGTCTGATGCTAGACTATTTCACTTCATCCTGTAATAAGTCGAGTTTGTGTTCCCCTTTACTGGTAATCTTTAATTTCCTCTAGTATCCAATTTTTAAAATCTTATTTAAAAAAAAATCAAAACAAAAGCATTTTTTCCTGAGAAAGATTCTTTACAATTAATTCTAAAACCTTTTTTTAAAATATATCTGGGCCCATAGTCCTTTTGTGACTTTTTAAATTCAAAGTTATAATCACTTGTTTGGCTGTTTATTATTATTTTTTAAGTTCTTAAAGTTGTAGTTAAAACTTTCTTTTGCTAAGGATAAAAGAAAAGTCACCCAATGGTGTCAAATTCGTTGATTCTAAGGTTTCTAATACTTGAAAAGCAGCTAATAAACAATTTCTGAAAGTGATTAGAAAAGGAAGTATGTCTTCTTTTGCTTCTTTTCAAAGACACGTTCTGTGATTTGAACAAGATGGCTATTTCCTTGTCTCTCAGAGCTCTAAAACCCACCAGATCGATGTTTTGAGGTCTTCTCAAAAGGAGTAGCTGTCTGCAGCTCTTGCTGGTGATCTCAAGTCAATTCCTTGTTTTGAAGAGGTTTCAGAGAGCTGATCAACTTGACAGATCTTCACTTTGCAGTGGCATTGGTCCCCTTTCAACAGAACCATCTTCTGTCTGCCATTTCTTCTTCTGGAAGTCCAGAATATTGCCTGCTTTCTCAAGGAGCTCTCTTTTGGTCTGATTACTAAGCACCAAACCAAACTGCCAGTGGAGGATATGATCTTGGATCCTGATTTTAGATTGTAATAAAATTCTTGTGTAGCAATAGCAATATCACGTAGACTTATATTCCACCCCATAATGGTTTATAGCATTTTCTGGGCGTTTTTACGACGTCTGCATATTGCCCCCAAGAATCTGGGTTCTCATTTTACTGACCACAGAAGGATGGAAGGCTGAGTCAACCTTGAGCCATCAGAATTGAACTCCTGTCAGTGGAATGCAGAATTAGGCTGCAATACTGTATTTTAACCACTGGGCCAACATTTTTTAATGTTTTTTTTAAAAGAAAGTTTTAAAGAAAACTTGAGATTGTTCATGTAATAAAGCTTCGGGAAACTATCTGGGAAACTTTTTCTCTGCCTTTAAAACCTTTCAGCTACAAATAAGTGTCCTCATGAGGCTGCCTATGATGCATTCCTCTGTGGAGCAGGTATGTGCTTTATCTTTAAGAATCTGATGTATTCCTTTTTTTAGGCTTTGTCCAATTCCAGATATGGACTAACCAAGGGGTGGAAAACTGGTGGCTTTACAGTTATAGCCAGTACTTGTTTTGTAAAAAAAAAAAAAAAAAGGTGCCGGAACTCACACACTTCATACAACCCGCCTTGTCCTACCCTATAAGGTTCCATCCAAAAAAGGTGCCGGAACTGTTCTGGGCGTTCTATGAGGAAAAAAGCCCTGGTTATAGCAATAGCAATAGCACTTAGACTTATATACCACTCCACAGTGCTTTTACAGCCCTCTCTCTAAGCAGTTTTTATTTATTTATTTATTTTATTTATTTATTTTATTAATTGGATTTTTATGCTGCTCCTCTCCAAAGGACTCGGAGAGGCTAACAACATGAACAAAAAAACAACAAAACAACAACAAAAAACAGCAAAAAAACAACATCAGCATTTAAAAACCAAAAACCGAGTCGACAAAGCATTTAAAAGACCCCCCAAACACATTCATCATACAGACACAATCACAATCATCCCCAGGCCTGCCGGCAGTTAACAGAGTCAGCCTATTGCCCCCAACAATCTGGGTCCTCATTTTACTGACTTCGGAAGGATGGAAGGCTGAGTCAACCCTGAGCCAGTGAGACTCGAACTGCTGGCAGTTGGCAGAATTAGCCTGCATTCTAACCACTGTGTCACCACAGCTCTTTATAGAATTATGCTGTCCACTTGTTCAGATGCAACCAAGTAGCTTCTGTCCAATTTTCTGTTATGGAAAGGGAAACTTCAGCATAGTTAGAGCTTTCGCTTTGCAGCTTTTGCCTTCATAAAGGATGTATGGCTCTATTAAGATGTAGGTTGATACGGGAAGGATGTCTGGATCCTGACCTTCACAGCTCATGACTGTATAAAATCTGTAAATTTTCATACGTTGCTAGTGAAATTCCATGGATAACTCATTTTTTAAAAATATATTTATATATATTTCTATGCTTTTCCTCTGAAAGTAAATTCCCCACTGGTAAGCTCCAGATTTCCATTTGCAGACAGTCCTCATTTAGTTATCCTACTTGGAACCAGAATGTCTGTTGCTAACTGAAGCGGTTTCTTAAGTGAAACATCCCCTGACTGCGCCACTTAGCAATGGTACAGTAGTTCTGGGAATCCCTTTGCTTGGTGAAGTGAGGGCTGTACTGTTCTCACACTTCTCCAGTCGAGGCAGCTGCTGCCCTTTGCAATGCTTTGTGTGCCTCAGCAGCAGAACTAAGAAGGTGACAAAGGTCAGTGAGGGGTAGCAGGCGTAGGTTTCAGAGGAGTGCAGGGTGGGCAAAAGGCTACAGTTGGAGTGAGATAGGTAAGTACGGAGAATTGAAGTGCACGCTGTAGTCAGAAATAAGGATGGACTACACCAGGGGTAGGCAACCTTGGCTCTTTTATGACTCGTGGACTTCAACTCCCAGAATTCCTGAGCTAGCTTGGCTGGACTACACAAATTTTGGAACCATGGTGGTGCAGTGGTTAGAATGCAGTATTGCAGGCTGACTCTGCCCAATGCCAGGAGTTTGATCCTGACCGGCTCAAGGTTGACTCAGCCTTCCATCCTTCCGAGGTCGTAAAATGAGAGCCCAGATTGTTGGGAGCCATAGGCTGAGTCTGTAAACTGCTTAGGGCTGTAAAGCACTATGAAGCCGTATGTAAGTCCAAGTGCTATTGTTATGTGATCTCTTAGCTGCAGAGGCATTGCAGCCGCCATAACTCTGAGGTGCAGTCATAACTAACTTTGAATGGTTGCTGAATTAGTGCTCATTTAGCAAAAACCACTTGTATGATTCTTTCTCTACTTTTTTTTAAGTAAATGAAACAGTAATTATTTGTGTCTCATGCAAGAGTACGTATTTCAGTCCTTTGTAAATACTTAGCTAAGGAACCAGTCATAATCTTACTACTGTAGTTGTTGGCAATTGGGAATACTTGAAGGGCTAGTTAGTTGGGTGCCCTCAAGACAGGCTCAATTCTGAGTGACTGAATGGGCAAATCCTTGTCACCCCCAGCAAATCTGTACTTCTTCCAGAGGCCAAAGCTCTTCCAAAGCTCTTAATACTTTGTATGAACTATGGTAGGGGAAGGTCATTCTCTTTCACTTAACAGTTTTCACATTTACTTATAGCACTAATAGTAACTAACAATGGGTATAACTATATATATATCCTTTCTTCTAGTTCTTCTTAAAATAGCTCATTTGCTCCTTTGCAAAAAAACTGGGTAAGTAACAGTTTGACTTTTCAATGATAAGATGTGAATGGCAATACTTTTTTTTACTGAATACTCTTTCATGTTAGAAGTTGATGAACATCTATATAACTGATAAATATTCTGAAAGTCAGAATTATCAGAGAGCTGATTACATTTGCTATCCCCACCAAATTACTTAACAGTGGTTAAAAAAATTCACAACACCAAATGTCATATTCTTCACCGAGGGAAGCTTAAAGGAATTTCTTTTATGGCAGGAGACAAAAAATTCTAAGTAACTTTTAGGATTTGAATTAATGAAAACTATTCAAGAGACAGCCTTGGAATTTTGGATTGCTTGTTGAATCAGAAGGTTTGGTTGCTGTGGATAAAGGATAAACTTCTCCATATTTGTACTACACATGAAATGATATGTATTTTTCTGGTAAAATCGGTAGGTATTGGAAAAAGGACATGAATAAATCAGCTGAGGTTACAGAAAAATGGAGCAATTTTTGTGTACGGGAAAGGTTACTACATTGGAGGTAGTTTTGTTTGAAAAAGAAGCATTAAGCTTGGATTTGATCGTTCAAAAACTACCAAAAAAATGAAACCGAAGAAGGCATACTGGATTATTGTCTATGATTATTATTAGGCTAAAAAGGGCAAATTGTCTATTTTTCTTCCTTTTTTTCAAAGAACAAACATTTTAAGCCGGACAAAAAGGACCAAATGGAAATTTGGCATTTATACACTGCAGTCATGATATCTTTCTCCAATGCAACTTTGTAAAATTATTAAAAACTTGCCTTATTTCTTTTCTTTTAGTGATCAAACAGCAGCACCCACTTTTTCTCAGTACGTTGATGTATTAGCTGCATATGTGAATCAGGTGAACTTAATTCGAGGCGGAGTTCAGAAAATTGTGAGTATGAAATCAGCCAGTTATGACAAGAGATAAGCTAGCAGGTTGGGGTGAGCAGCTTCAGATTTCCCTTGAAATGGGCAAGGCTAACCATTTGAACCCTGTTTCCTTGGGGAAGGGGGTTTGTAATGGATGTAGTAAACCTTTCATTAAGGCACTAATTGTATTCCTTAAATTCCCCCACCTCCCATCCCCAAATTGGATTGCATATTTTGTCCCTTAGAGCAGCGGTTCTCAACCTTTTACAGGCCAAGACCCCACCTGCGCCACCCATGCGTGGCGTGACCCCGACCTGCGCCACGCATACGCAGCACGACGGGCCGAACTGCGCATGCGTGGCGCGACGGACCGAACTGCGCATGCGCAGCACGCACGCGACAGACCAAATTGCGCATGCGCAGTGCGCGCGCGCTGGACCGAATCGCGCATGTGCAGCGCGACGGGCCGAATTGCGCATGCACAGCGCGCGCGACGGGCTGAACCGCGCATGTGCAACGCGACGGCCCAAATTGCGCATGCATGGTGTGCGCGACGGCCCGAACCGCGTATGCACGGCGTGCGCGGTGGCCCAAACCACGCATGCACGGCGCGACGGGCCGAATCACACATGCACAGCGCGTGCGCGACGGCCGAGGGAAAATGGGGAAAAAATGGGGAAAAAAATGGCGGACTGCCGTGTTTGGCGACCCCCGTGAAACGGTTGTTCGACCCCAAATGGGTTCGCGACCCACAGGTTGAGAACCGCTGCCTTAGAGCCATCTCAAAATCAAAAAAATAAGAACAAAAAGTCCCTTTATTTTAGATTGGCTGCCACAATGATGTTACAGCATCACAAGCAATGTCCTCTGTGAGTCTTCAGTCAGAGTACAAAGGCTGAGTTATGGTCACCCTCTATCCCAGGCAGAAAAAGGCTGATCCTCATCTGCTAAAATCCCAAGGGATTGGTCTATGACGGGTGGGGGACTATAGCCCTTTTACGGTCTGTGAACTTCAACTCCCAGAATTCCGGAGCCAGCCATGTTGGTGCAGGAATTCTAGGAATTGAAGTTCACAGATCATAAAAGGGTCATAGTTCCCCCTCTCTGGCTTATGTAGTGGGCCTCAGGGAGATGTAGTTTGGGGGCAGGAGGCTTGTAATAGCTACACAGTGAAAGGCTGGGATGTTTAAATGCAGAATTTGAAAAAAAACGTTAAAACAATTACTTCTCCACATCACCAATTGCTTATACCAAATTCCTCTCGCTCTCCCCCTTTTTCTATTGGGTAGTGAAGAAACATGATTTTTGTAGCCAGAGGAGCCTACCTTTTACCTTACAGAGCTTGTGTCTGTTATGGGAGGAATTGTGAAATTGAGGATCTCTCTCTCTGTCTCTCTTCCCCTGCTTTTTTGTCTTTCTCCCTATATAGGCAAGGAGGCAAAACAGGATCATTTATTAAGATAGTGTTATGGGCAGCATATATGTTGTTCATATCATAGGAAGGAAGTAAATGTCCAGCTTTTCTGATTAATAATCATCATCAGCACAATAATAAAGGTAGTTGACTACATGTCCTAGTTTGCAACATTGGACTAAACATTTTGCGCTAGTCCTTATGCATACAGAAACATTCTTCATCTCAAATATATCTGATTTAATCTCCAGGGTCTTTAGAGTAAATGTGTTTCCAGGGACCCACCTAAAATAGACTATCATGAAGTTTGGGAACATCATTAATTTCCAATGTTGACAACATTCTGTTTTCTCTAAATATGGGCATCTGAGCAGCATGCAGTTTGTTTTTTTAACCTTCTCACTGTTTTCTTTGTCATTTTTATCCCCCCACCCTCTTGTCACGGAGGTTTGTTTTTTTCCCCTCCACTCCCTCTTTGTTTTTGAGTTTTAATGTGGCTGGACAGAAGTTCAGCATGCAGCAGTATACTGTTTTCTTTGATACGATATGTGAAGGAAAAAAGGGTAGTGATGACAGAAGACTCCTGTCTTTCTATGAGGTCTCCTCAGTATTTAAATATCTTAACCAACTCCATTATGTAACTTTTTTAAAAATGGAAAGGATCAAATTACAGGCTGGAATTCAGTAGGAAATATACCGATGCTACCTTGCCATCCTTAATTACAGACTCATGTGATTAGTCATTATTTATCTCTAAAAGTAAATTTCCTTTAAAAACTCATATGATAACCCCATATTGAGCTTATATTCCAAGAGCATTGATTCTTAATAAATTTAATTGTTTCACATGTACATTTCATGTTTTCAGGACTACAGTCTGCCAAGTGTGTGTTTTTAGCTATCCTGAATATCAAATCCAGGATTCCCAACCAGGTAGCATTATTGAAGAGAATAAAGATTCTGCTTAGTAGTAGAAACCCCAGGGCAGGGAGTCGGAATAGCTTATCTTCAAGATCTTTTCCAACTGTTGCAGTGTGTGATGGCAGGATGCTTTTGAATTGTACTCAGTTCTTGGTGGTTTTCTGGATCAGGCCATGCAATTTGTTTTGCAGCAATATTGCCCATCCCTCTGAAGCTACCAAGCTTAAAAAACAAGTACCACCTGGATTTCTGGAGATATTTTTTAATGCCAGTCGGATAACCTTGAAAGCTTGCCAAAGTAATTCTCCAGATCAACTTACACCTAGTGTAATACCTAGTTGCATTGGAGGAGAATGACTGAAGGGCCAGGTTTTTCCTTGTGGTTTAATTTTTATTTATTTATTTATTTTTACTTTTGTTGTGAGATGCCCAGAGTTACGTGTCTCTTAAGATGGGCAAAAAAAAAGAAAGCTAGTTACTTGGAGTTGGTTTCTCACCATTCTCCCCTTTCCCTGGACTCAAGAATCTCTTCTCTAATGGCTTTGCTTCCTCCCTTTATTGCCTTGATGGCTCCTCTGTGTTCCCAGGCTCTGTTAAGTACAAACGACACGAGAAATGATTCATTACAGTATTACCTTCTCCCAAATGTTTTTTTTTTTTAATGTCCCTTTCTAATCTGTAGCTCTGGAATGTCCTACTTGTTTTCCATGCAAGTATTGACCAACATTTCCTTTAGATCAGCCAAGGTCAACTGGACTTAGATTTTTGCCATCAAAATGTTATTAGTATATTTAATAAGCAAGACAGCATTTAAAGGATATGCTCATAGCTGTTTTTTTTAAATATTTACATTAATTGTAAGTTCCCATCACCACACAGGGTGTCTCTCTTTTGTATAAAATGCCATAATATTTCAATTCATAGTTTGAAACATCTTTCTGATGGTCTCAATAACTGAAAATTTATTATTTCCTCAGAATTTTTCAGGCCTGGATGACCTGACAACACGTCCTCCCCTCCTATTAGCCACTGTGAAGGGGTGGCCTGGGGTAACTGAAGAGCAGATTCATCAAGAGTTGAGGGCTTTCTGTAGGTTTGATGTCTGTCGGCTAAGAGTGAACCAGTTTCTCCTGCTCGCCAATAATTTTAAAGAGTATGTGATTAAAATCCAATTGCCCCTGAATCTGAAGCTTTCTGACTGTATGGGCTATCAACCTATGCAGCAGGCTGCCACTGTATGTTCACTATTGATACGGATTTTCAGAGTTGGATCTGCCAGTGAGGCTCTAGTGGATCATGCATTGAGCATGAAGTTGAATTAGACAATTTCTAAGATCCTTTCCAACTTTATGATTTTATGAGTAATATTTTCTTTCTTCCCAAACAATATGAGAATTAACCTGTCAAACATATTTGAAAGATGGATAAATCTTAAAATTGCCTTTACATGCTCAAACATCTTAGGACTATTGTCCTTATATTTTGGTTTTCTTTAAATGGTCTCACTTTCTAGTTATGTACTATCTGGAACTTATCTAAAAATTTAAATAGTTCAAATTCCAGCTTCAAAGAACAAGAACACAGCTATTTCCTCCTTGGTCAGTGGTTTAAAGATTGGTTGAGGAAACCATGGTTTATGTGCCAGAATGGACAGGTTCATAAATCTATTAAGGCCAAACTGAACCATGCATATTATATGTTAGTGCCCTGCTTGGGCTTTTAATTTTTAATCCTAAAAACAAAACAGGGAAATGAAGATGGGCTTAAAGGAAATGTGATGTTTTGCGGGAGAAGACGAGAAATTGCTGTGGGTTTGTTCCTCTTGGTCTTCTGCTTTGGCCTAGAAAGAACAATTAAAAAGGAAAAGGTGGAATCTTGAGGGAAAGAAAGGTGGAATCTTCTTTTCCTCAAGACAAAGGGCTAACATATAAACCCTATGCCAACGGTTCTCAACCTGTGGGTCGTGACCCCATTTGGGGTTGAACGACCATTTCACGGGGGTCGCCAAACACCGCAGTCCGCCATATATATTTTTTTGGTCGGCCATTTTTTCCCCTTTGCGATGCGGGCCGTCGCGCCGCGCATGCGCGATGCAGGCCCGCCATTTTTTTTGGTCGGCCATTTTTTCCCCTTTGTGATGCGGGCTGTCGTGCCGCGCATGCGCAATGCGGGCCGGGGTTGCGGCGCGGGCCGGGGTCGAGCCCCGGAAAAGGTTGAGAACCGCTGCCCTATGCGCTGTGAGAATGTGAGCAAGCATGTTTTGGTAGGGTTACATGGAGGTTAATTGCGTGGCTGTAGACTTCTTCTGGTTAAGAGTGGGACTTATTTTGTAGGCAAGAGGAACACTAGCTGAGGTAACAGTTTCCCAGCATTGATTAGTGCCTGCTTCTTTTGGTAGCAAAGCTATTATTTGGTTGTATGAAGCATTCTTTTTTGCTGTATATTAGCCAGCAAGCTGAGTTTCCTCTTCAAATTATTCTTACAGCATCAGGATAGTTCTGAGAGCATATAAGGACCATCCTGACCTACAGATTTCCGTGTATCACCGTTGGAAGCATTCTCCACAAGTGACTAGCTTCCTACAGTAAGTAAGCTTGACTTTATGCTACCTTTTGAAATGGCCGTTTACAAAAAAATATCTGAATTCAATCTGGGTGTTGAAATGCAGAAATCTATCCCTGCTTAATTGCTTGAGTTGTTGCATTCTGCATCTGGCTGCAACTGCTCAACTGGAAGTACATTCTTCAAGAGAAGTGTGCCACATTTGTCTGGCATGATTACTTTCCACTGCTCTCTATTGGCCAAGCATCAATCTTCAAAATATGAATGATTAAAAGCTTATTGAGCATCACCCAGATTCACATTCTCAGCTGTGCATCCCATTGGAGACAGAACAGCTACGTACACTAGTGTGACATACACTTCCCCAATTGCCTTTTCTGCCAGCTGGAACTTATGAACTATGTGCAACTGTTAAGTTTCCATCCTGGATAGCATCATTTAGGGGCTTAATTATTCAAGATGTTAAATTGATATATCAAAAACACTTCCATCTTCAAATTGCACTGTTTGTGGAATACAGTTGGGATCTTACCAGTGTAAAACCTGTCAGTCCTTAGCCTCAATGAAATACAGTGCTTAAAGCCACGGGAAGGTAGAACAGAATCAGGGTTGAAAGAGTGCAGAATTTATTTTAAGCTTTATTGATAATGCACTCTTAAGCATGGTTCTAGCCACTTTCTAATGGTTCAATGAATATACAGCCATATTTGCTCTGGAGTAAGAAACGCGGTTCTCATCATCTCTGGCCTCCACAGTCGCACAGGCCGAGGCTGAGATGAGCTGTATTCCAACATACTTGGAAGAATCTGCTTGAAGAAGGCAGATGTAGGTCATGAACTCTTTTTATATATGTATTCATTTTATTTTGCTACTTCAAGTAGTGAAGACGAAGACTGAGCAAGTAGAGAATCTGAGAAAGATTCTCAGGATTAACAGGATTGTGTTAACTGGATACTGTATTCCATTATAACTGGCTTTATTTAAAATTGCTTACTTAATATGACTTAATATATTTGAAAGATTTTTATGCTATAAGCTACTTTGGGAATTATCTGATTTTATACAATAACTAAAGCATGGAATATCTAAACCGTTGCATAATGCCCTTGTAATTAAGTTGCCCATTTTGAATGATAAAGTCGAGTGAAACTGAATCTATGGCAGATAGAACTAAACTTTTTAACTCTTGATGTTGTTCAGCATAAATTGCATTTATGTTTATATTTTTATGCCCTTTCAGAATATGTGGCATTGTGGCTTCTTGGTCTCTGCTGGCTTTCTTGCTTGGAGGGTCTTATAGTTATCGTGTGTAACAGCTCATCCTCTAGAAATGCTTGGTTTGTTTTTCTCTCAATGTAAGCTGTACAATAATAGATTAAAACACTTTGCAATGATCCCAAAGTTGTGTGGTTCCTAATATGGAAAGATGAATAGGAAAGGAGAACTTGGTCAAATAGGATGCAGTGAAAAGCAGACTTCTTTATTTTGGAAAAAAAAATACAGAAGAATGGAAAGGAGTAATGGAACAGATAAGGCGGATTTTCTTAAAGCGCAAGTATTTCACAAAATATTGTCTGCTTGCTGCTTGTATACAATCTTTTCAAGGGGGATATGAAGCTTCCAGGGCAGTTCACCTAGAGAACCCAAAATAATTTAATGTATAAACTACACAAATACAGTAGATGTTAAATTCTGGAAGAAGTGGAATAACTCTATTTGACATCAAAAAGTTAATTGTAGTAGTAGGCAGTTCTTGCTGAGACTTGAAACATAAATGGCACTTCAATCACTATACAGCTAACCTTTCATGGTAAGAATCTCAGAAGATTAGCTCTGTATACAGAAAAGTTGGGATAGGAGAAAAAAATAGCATTAAGTATTACAGTCCTAGGCTGTAAAATGTCCTAGAAGACCCAGCATACATCCAAATGTAGAACAGCTATTATCATGGCCCTATTTTTTTTTTGTACTTCCTAATTTCTTCTCCAAGAACAAACAGTTTCACTAACAGTCTATTTCAACCTTCTTCTCGGTAACTCATTGAATGTGAAGAGAAAGCTTTTGAAAAAGTTTATGCTGTTTATGCTATTTTCTTTCTATTTATAGTTGATAAAAAGTAAAAATTCCTGTAATTATTTTAAGCTCAAATGTATAGCCCTGAGCTCATACTCCAGTGCTCAGGACAAGCAGTCTTAAACCATCAGTCATCATAGCTGCTACATATAGCTGAATAAGATTTACCTCTGGTTTTGGTAAATGGATATTTCCTAGTTTCATCCAACATAAATACTGTGATATTTGTGAGAACTGTTGATTTTACAAAACCAAGCAATTTGATATTGATATCTCTAGCCCACTCTCAACTCTTCATTCATTCCGATCTTCATTCATTTTTCTTCAGAAATGGTTTCTATCTCTGCCATCAAGAAGGAAAAAAACATCCTTCATAAAAAACGGGGGGAAAAATGATGTCACTAAATGCCTCTTTTCAAGTCTATGCCAGTGATCTCTCTACAGCAGTGTTTCTCAACCTTTTCCATTTTAAGGCATGTGGACTTCAACTCCCAGAATTCTGGGAGTTGAAGTCCACATGCCTTAAATTTGTCAAGGTTGAGAAACACTGCTCTACAGTAAGGATAATCTTTAGAACAGCACTGTCATTGTGTTTCAAACTAAAGGCCACAGTCTCTAACTTCTCATGAGTGAAAGGGTCAAAGTAGAGAAGGAATGTTTTAAGGTGCTGATTATGTAGGTTGAATGCATTTTCTAAACCCTAAACTTAACATGGCAACAGTTTGTCCTTCTGCAGAAGGATGTGCCCAATTCAGTTTATGAAGTTGCTTATCCAAAAACTAGACCATCCCTCCTTGCTTAAAGAAAAATCCAAGACTATAATTTAGTTTAGAAATGTAATAGTTTTTTCCCTTCTAAGTATATAGTAAAACTTTAAGTCCTTGCTTTGAATTTTTTTTTTAAAAAATTGCTGTGAATATATTTGTAACAGTGCATTACAACTATACAAAAAGAAACATAGAAAAAGGAGACAATAATTCAGAACATAAAGTGTGTGTAATTTAACAGTCTTATTAACTCAAGACCGGGTATAGGGGCAGAATGTAAAATTGTATTAAAAATACACTTATGTAATCAGTTCTCTTTGATACCCCCAGGAGCTATGTCTTCTTCCCATTGTTCCTTCTGGCCTCTGAGCTGAATGGGATTCAGGACCCATGGGATTACAAATCAGGTGTCAATGATCCTACCGTACTCCTTCAATAGTTTTTAGTTCCCATGTAGAAAAAAATGGAAAATTTAATTTTATATGCACCTAAGTGGAAAGATTAAAAATGGATAAAAGTTATAATTTGTGTAGTTCACATGCAGCCCCAGACACATATGACTCATATTTACTGGGAATTGTTCTTTCATAGAACTTCCAGTGAAGACATGGCGACCTAGGCACCTGTCAATTAGCAGTGACAGCATTCAGTGGAGATTGGCAGCCGGGGGGGTAGATCTTGGCCACCAAATTCTCTCTGGAGAAAGTAGAGATTGTGAGATCATCCACATGTACCCTGGACAGCAACTCCTCCTTAGGTAGACTGCAGGAACTGAGGTTTTTACAGTTGGCTGGTGATTCAAGTAGTTGGGAGCTGAAAGATTCCATCTAACTTCATAGTTGTAATGTAGCCTAAATGGACATAAAGTTTGGCTAAGCCTAATTTCTTAATTACGTTTGGTCATGACTATATGCTGAGGCGCACAGAACACCGTTAACCTTCCCACCAAAGTGATACCTATTTATCTACTTGCATTTGCATGCTTTCAAACTGCTAGGTAGGTAGAAGCTGGAGCCAGTAACTGGAGCTCATCCCATTGTTGATGCTTGGGTCTCGAACCTGGGCTGCCAGCTTCCGGGTAAGGATTGAAATATTTTTTTTTTGCCTTTTTGCCTTTAAAGCAAAATATGTGAAACTATCTGGTGTCTTCATAACCTTTCACAAGTGGCCTATTGGATTGGTTGGCCCTATAAATCCATCAAATAATGTCACAGTATCCAGTTGCATGATAATTGAACATGGTATCTGAGGAACACCTTTTTAAAGAAAGAAGTGCAACAAGTTCTCCAAATATTTTTACCTTCACCTAGCCCAGTGGTTCTCAACCTTTTTCAGGTTGAGACCCCACTTGCCCCGCCCATGCGCACCGTGACCCCGACCCGGGCGCGCGCGCGCCGGGCCGATCCGCGCATGCGCAGGGCGCACGCACTGAAAAAAAAATAATAAAAAAAATGGCGGACTGCGACGGGCGGATCCGCGCATGCGCGGCGCGCGCACGTGACGGGCTGATCCGTGCATGCACGGCGCGTGCACGCCGAAAAAAAATTAAAAAATTCAAAAAAATAAAAAAATAAAAAAAATTCAAAAGAAACCAAAACAAAATGGCGGACCGCGGTGTCCGGCGACCCCCACGAAACGGTCGTTTGACCCCAAATGGGGTCGCGACCCATAGGTTGAGAACCACTGACCTAGCCGGAGGTGACTGTAAGTGAAAGTCAAAAAATATCAAGATAGCAACCATGCAATCTATTTCCCCTTAAATGGTTGTTACAACACATGTCGAAAAGGGGTGGGGCTTCAGTTACATGGTCACACAACTGCCCTTTTAACTTCCTTAATTACCATGACCCCTTGCAGACATTCCTACTCCTGTTTCTTTCATCTTTATGGTAGAATCTCCCCTGCTTGCTTTAGTAAAATGGCAGAGATGAAAGGTATGCCCTCATTAGGGTTATATCATTAAACTGTGTCTTGTGAAGTATTTGAGTATTCTGTCTCCTTCGGTCTTTCTAGAAATAATTACCCAGTACCAGATTTTTTTTTCTTTAGATTTTTTTTCCTATCAGGTGAAGAATTGTTTTTAATTCTACCAGTTAATTTTTATGCTTCTTTTTTTTAAAAAAAACTATTTTGGCTTCTGATTTTGACCTTGATTTTTTTTTTAAAGACACTGCATTGGTTATCATTTGCTGGTTTTATCCTTGTTTTATTTGGCAAATTTCTACTTTTTTGTTTTTTTAAGTTTACATCAGCCAGAACCTTTCAGTACAATGTCATTCTAGGTATAAAATTTCAAATAAAAAGTTTATGACATTAACATACAAAATCCAAAAAGTTTGGAGATTTTTTTTCCCCTTTGGGAAAACCTATCCCATGTGTTCTAATTAGGTTAAAGTCCTTTCAAGCAGTACATTGTACTCTAAAGATAAACCATTATGCTTTTTCAATGTATGTAACTCAGAGTCAAAATGCATCACTTCGTACCTATCCGAATTTTCCAGATGGAAATGTGGGTTGAATACTTTTTGTGTGAACATAAACCTCCTCTGTCAGTCTTTCGGGGTCTACAAATGCCAGTATATTCCCATCTGTAGATATTTCTTTCCACTCCTTTTGGCTTCCTTTGACTCCACAGCTTTCTCTTCTTCTTTCTCTGCTCCTTCCTCTGCTCCCTTCCAATCTTCCATGTGTAGAGGTAGCCTACAGTTGCTTCTCCTTCCTGCTTTAGGGCTCTTGGTCTCATAGTTCATAACCGCAACAAAGTCTTTGCAAAATTAAAACTCTTTCCTCAGAGGAACCTTTCTTTCCTGGCCACCAACTTCTTTACACTGATTTTTTTTTTTTGTATGGCAGAAATAGACAAGGAATTGTGAGCCAAATAAAGCATTTGTCTGATTTAATTAATGGACCTGGATGATATATAAGGAATAATGAATGAATTGTTTTGAAATTGGAATTGTAAGTCAGTAGTGTATTTTCTATGGATATTTCTTTGGCTCCTAGAGTCATTTGGAAAACTGTTCTTGCTGCATTTATGTTCCCTCCACCATAGTTCCGTCATCTTCCAAAGCTCTCTCAAGAAAATCTTCAAGAGGATCAAAGCTTCTTTTCAGAAAGCCTCCAATAATAAAATACACATACGGGTTGACACTACTGCTTATGGTGTCAAATAATACCCCCACTGAAAATGTTGGTACATGTACTGCATCGAACCAAAATTCAATAGCATTAAAAATTTTAACCGATACATCAAATACAAGAAAAAGAACAACAGTAGCAGTAATAGAGATATCAAGTGTTGCTGGAGGAGTTTGCTGATTTTTTTTCTGCATTCTGATAAAAATAGCCAAAGTGTAAAAGACCATGATGGGAATAAAAATCAGGAACTCAAGACATATTTGGAATAGATTTATGATTCTACACTGTAAAGTATTTTCATCCAAATAAATGTAGAACCTTGGATAGCAAGCAAAGTATTCCAAAAGCGATACTAGGCCAGAAAATATCCACAATGTGATCACGAGAAAAAATGAAAGATGCTCTGGCCGATGACATTGATACCAGGTAAAGAAAAAAACAGATAAATACCTTTCAAAGCAGAGAGCTGTTAGAAGATAGAAGCTGCAATTGTATCCAACTGCATATATCAGTTCTATTATATAGGACACAGATGCATTGACAAGACTTGGTTTTAAAAATAGCATAAAATAAATATATAGATAGATTAGAACACCAAGATCGGCAATAGTTATATTTAAGACATATACGGTAAACCTGGTCTTCTTAATTTTAAAGGAAAGAAACAAAATAACCACTAGGTTTCCAAATATTCCCAAAATGCTGACTGGAATAGCAATAAGGATCATTGCTTATGTCAGTGTGGTGTGCTTTCTGTGCCACTTCAGTCTCATTTTCATTCGCTGGGTCAGCATATATGGAATATTGCTAATCTGTTCTGGCACAACACTGTTCACATATTTTGAAATTCTTCTCAACCTGTCAAAAGCAAACACAATTTCTTGTTATTATGTTATGGGCTCTGTTCATGCAGATATCTAATGGGATTTTGTATTGAGTCGTGGTGGCGCCGTGGTTAGAATGCAGTATGGCAGGTTACTTCTGCTGACTGCCAGCTGCCAGCAGTTTGGCAGTTCGATTTTCACTGGCTCAAGGTTGACTCAGCCTGCCATCCTTCCGAGATCAGCAAAATGAAGACCCAGATTGTTGGAGGCAATAAGCTGACTCTGTAAACCGCTTAGAAAGGTTTGGAAAATACTGTGAAGCAGTATATAAATCTAAATGCTAGTGCTAGTGCTATTGCAAAAAGAAAATCCGCAAACCATATTTTTTTCACATGTTACACAAAACTACAAGTAATCTTCAATAAACAACCACAAGTGGAATTGGCAGTTTTGGTTGCTGAGCTAAATGAAAATGCAACTGTTCTTACGATCTTATTTCAGCTTTGCTCTGTTTTACCGACCTGAAAAGTCATAAATGTAAGAATTGGCCATAAACTTTTTTATCGTTGTAAATACAAACGGTCACTCCCTGAGGCAATCGCTAAACCAGAACTATTATGTCATGTTACATGATTATTACTATTTCTTCATTCACCTAATAGGGAGGAAAGGGAATTTAAATTGATAATTTATTTATCCAGACAAATTTCTACATAATCCTCCAAATAGTTTCCCTGGTGATAAGATGATTGATCATATATAGAAATCATTTTTAATTTAATTAGAAGCGAAGGGATCAAGTCTATTTATTTGGTAATACATTTTATCTAAATCAACAAATGTGCGTTAAAGTCTTTTTCTTACATTTCTTAGTAAAATGGCTTTTCCAGAACAAAATTTCAACATGCAAGGACTCCTTTTCAGAAGTGGCCACTTCAATATACAATAATACTATGTGAACCAGTATTGCATTCTAAATATAATATCTAGATTTGTGCCTAAATATTAAATGTTTTATGCCCAATGATTCCCACATGAACAAGGCAATCAGCAAACAGGTGCTGCAGATTCTAGAGATCAGATTGTTCATAGCAATTTCTGTGCTGGACTGGAGCCCAATACTAATTGAAATGGTTCTAGATAACTTTTTAATTACTGATAAGGTAAGTAACCAGTAATCCTTTAGGTATTATTAACTGGCAATATCAGCAAAGGGAAGAGATACTGGGAGATGTAGTTTGGCAACATTGAGAAGACTTCAGGGTCTCCATTCTTACACTGTCTATGCTGGAACTGTCCACAATCACCTATTAAGACACTGATTATGTAAAATAACTTGTATTGGAACTTATCAGTATCTACTTGAAGAGACTACTTATCCAATCACCTGCAGATCAAACGCTTAACTCTGCCTCTCTGAAGCCAATACAGAATTCCTCTTGAGGAATAGCGAACAGGTTAGGAAAGACAGGAGAGGTCAACACATTAATCTTATTTCTGGAGAAAACACCAAAGAAAAAAGACGATTTTCATTTGCCTCAGTTCCAAACTTCCTTCCAGCTATTATAAGGACTATTCTACTTTTGGTGCAGTGATCTCTTTTAACAGTGTGATCCCTGGTTAAATATTCTTACATCCAAATTACAGAATACATTATACAAGATTATGTTCACAAATTCCTAGAATGCCTCTTAAATAGACACTTGTTGTAGTTAATAAATTTGTCTATCAAATTAGATAGAAAAGTAAATGCTACCATGGTTATAACCCCATATTTTTTTCTACTGTCTTTGATCAAGTTTCTGGTTCATCAGAAACATCTAATTCTATGACCAGGTGCCTATGATGATGTATGGCCCAAACAACAGAATGAGAATCCCATGACCTCACAGCAACTGTTAACCATAGTTTAACTGTGCTCAGAAGAGTATCATTCTGAATCTGTTTAATTGTGCATTTTGTCTTGGTTTGAGCACAAAGCCCCTCTTAATTTCCAAATAGGAATAGATGATCTATAATATAAAAGAGGCAAGCCTACCGTGACTTATGCTTATCATTTTTAAGGGGCATCTTCTCTGGTTTACCAATATGCAGCTCAGAAACCAGAGATAACTGGAAAGAAATCACAAATAAATTAATAAATAGTACTTATATAATTATAGCTTGGAATACGTGGAGCAGTCTCATTTTAATCTTATTAGTATTGTTGGATTGTATATATTACTCCATTTTTCTTCTAATTAGAATTTATTTTAATCTGCATTGTTTTATATGCAATTTCTCCCAATACATGAAGCTTTCTGTGTTATCTTTCTACATTTGCACCTTTTAATGAGATATGATAATGATTTATATGGTTTATATTCCCTATGGGTTGTCTGCCCCACAGGTGAATCAATTTTTCCCATTTTGATCCAATTGAAAACCATGGCAGATTTTCTTCACATTCCAAAGCACAGTAGTTAATTGTAGTGCACTCGTCCATGTAGCTACCTCCTGAATTTTATTCCATTTGAATTGCTAAATACGGTAGTATCATCATAGATTGCAATTAAGTTTATGCTCCTTTATTTGTTTCCTTCTGATTAGGACAAATACCCCATCCCAAACCTGAGAAAAACGAACATACTGTAAGCAAATATATGCATAAAAATTCTTCCTCCTTCTCTTCAGGCTCTCAAAGTTTTTGTCATTAGTTCTTCATGGTTTACTGTGATTTGTTGACAAAGCTTAACTGACTAGGTTCTCATAGGCTAAACCCACATGATGTATAAGTCATGCATGATCTACTGCAATGTGTCTACCAGCCAGACTGTAAAAGTGCTATGTATTGCTGGGATCCCCAGTCTTGTGCCTTTTGACAAGTTCACTGACTAGACAACTAGTTTCCCCATTTGCTTTTTATTTTTTAATGTTTCCATTTTGTTACTCGGAGGTAGATTTACTGAAAAAGGGAACTTCACCTTGAGAATCTCTATTTCCAAGAATGCTTTTAGGCTCCATAGGATATCTAGCATTTGAAAATAAAATTGTCAGCTTGCCTTATCTCTCAAACCCATTGGAGAATGATGTTTTGTGCTTTCTTCGCAAGGAGTGCCTGTAAGGAGTCAAACATGGGTGATCCTTACCTTCTCCTTGACCTGGACAGGAGTTCTAAGCAGCTATTCCCCATCATCGGCTTCTAATTCAGCCATGCTTGCTGGCTTTGGAAAAAGCACAGTTGAGCTCAATCTGCCATGCTGCCCTGGAAGCCAATCATTATCAGGTTTTTTTTTAAAAAAATAAAAGATTCTGTTATGTTTTATAGAAACAAATCTTTGCTTTGAAATGTGAGGTTCAGATCCCACCAGTTATTTATCTCTCAAGCTTATCAGGACAAATGGCTCCTGGAGTAGAAGACTGGGTTCCACATAACATTTTGAACTCGGAAGTACTTTTGCCCAGTGCTTTTTTTCTAAAAAAAAAAAAAAAAAAGGTGCCGGAACTCACACATATCATACAACCTGCCTTGCCTACCCTACAAGGTTCCATCCCAAAAAAGTGCCGGAACTCCGTTCTGGGTGTTCTGTGAGGAAAAAAAGTCCTGCTTTTGCCTTGTTCTTGAATGCTTGGAGTAGACAGTAGTTTGCCTTCTTGAAAAACCTGTTTTTCAAGGAAACATGTTTACAAGGATAGTCATTTTTTTGAATGGGCAAGTCCCCTTTTTCCGAATGGACCTACAACAAAGTAAGATTCCAGATGATGGCTTTTGACACTAGCCCAAAATGATTGGGAATCCCAGAGACCCTGGATGTTGCTTTCAAATGATCATCGTTCAGTTTGTACTTTTACAGAAGAGTACTTAGCTAGATTTCTTTTTTAAAAATAAAAATAAAAAGGAACATCTCTGAATCCTCACTTTTATGTGCTTCTAATACAGGTAGTCCTCATCTTTCGACCACAATTGAGCCCAAAATTTCTGTTGCTAAGTGAGACAGTTGTTGAGTGAATTTTGCCCCAACTCACGACCTTTCTGGCCATAGTTGTTAAGTGAATCACTGCAGTTGTTAAGTGAGTGACAAGGTTGTTAAGTGAATCTGGCTTCCCCCATTGGCTTTGCTTGTCAGAAAATTGCAAAAGGTGGTCAGGTGAGCTTGGCACAAACATGAACCAGTTACCTGGCATCCAAATTGTGATCACGTGATCGTGGGGGAATGCTGCAATGGACGTAAGTGTGAAAAATGGTCATCGGTCACTTTTTTCAGTGACATTGTAACTTTGAATGGTCACTAAGTGAACTGTTGTAAGTCGAGGGCTCCCTGTATTTTGGCCTTAGGGGACTGCTTAGCTTTCTCAGTGGTCTGGTTGTACTGCCTACACTACTTCTTTAGAATTTTCATTGAATGATCAACTCTTAAGACGTCTTTGGTTCATTCTGTGGTGGCTCAGCTGCTAATTGCATAAGCATTGCCCCCTCCATTCACAAAGAACAATACAAATTGGCATGAAATGTGCATGTAGTTTTTTATATACATATATGTTTTATATGCCTGCACAATATAGTTTTCATACGGGGAATACCATACCAAGATGATTTGTTTACCTGCCCCATTTACTATCCTGCTCTTGTGGTTGAGGAGCAATTTAAGGTCTCTGTTTTGGCTTCTTGCGGTTGTTTTTTTTTAAAAAAAACAATCCTGAACTGGACCACCCTTCCGATGGAAGACTTTCTTTTGCAGGATAAAACACTTGTCCACTTTACAGGTTGGTCGCCTTTGCCTCCTGCATGAAGTTTGGTTGGAGTGTTTTGAATGTGTACCAGCTGATCTCCTTATCTCTGCTCAGTGCGAAGAACGAGGGCTTGGTATGTTATGGGGCATAGCACAGAATACACAGTCATATACTAGAAGTCAGTAAGAGTGCATAACAATATTTGTAAAGAATTTATTTTGCAGCGGAGAATGCAGATCCATTTTCTTCTATGCATGCAGTTGTTGGTTTGTCAGTCTGTGTTTGTGTTTTTACAGTCATGGCTGTTTTGTCTGACAAAGCTATTCCAAGACACACACAGGATATCTCCGTTTTCGGCTTCTTCCAATACCCAACAATGAGATATATCAAAGGACTGGCAGAACTGATGATAGACTCGAACAGTGCGCTAAGGTTACTCAGAATATATCCATCTATGCTGTCGACCCAGTACATTAAGATCCTAGCTAAGTTAAGCGGTACATTCAACATCAGAAAGAGAAGAACTGTGGTTACAATGACGATGTCTAGTCTCAGTGGAGGAGCTTCCTCTTGTCTCACATGAATTCTAATCCATATGCCCAAAGAAAAAAATACCATACTTGGAATAAAAATCGTTTGAGTGAGGATTTGTATTATGGTTGAAGTTGTACAACTGTCAATGTCACTGAAGTGTACTTCTATTATTGGAGAGCAAATATAGTGAGTCACAATTGATAACAGGGAGGTGAACCCCCACAAGAAAAAGGACACAATGGCTGAGAAATTCACGGGCCGAAACTGTTTATACCAAATAGGGAAAAAGTGAATGCACCATCTTTCAGCAGCAATAGCTGTAAAGATATAAAAGCCGACCTGATGACTGCTTAAATGCAAAATATGCAATACATGGTGACACATTAAACTGAAATTCACTAGTCCAAAAAACATAACATACTCAAAAATCATGCTGAAGGTCACAATGTTATTAGCAGCTGCCACACACACAAAATACAGGCTTAATTTAATCTTGAGCTTGCAGCAAAGGAGCCATAAAATAATCGAATTTCCTATGAATCCCAAAATGCAGATCGGAAGACAGATGATTAGTATTTTTTCTTCTAAATTGTATTCCTCTATATCAAGAAAGTGGGAACTTTGCTCTGCCTCCATGTTGCTATTAAAATGTTTCATACTTTTTCTCAGCCTGTCAAATCAAACACAATTATTAACATAGGTGGGAAACTTTGAACAAAACCACCTTTAAGATAAAAGAGGCGTTGACTGGGAAGAGCCAACCTAGATTACCTATTGAATACCATAACATCAAGGATTTGTTAGCCCTCTTTGAGAAGACAGATGAACACCTTATGTTCTTTACCATTTACTTTCTTCCATTCCAAGGCCCAATATTCCACATGGCAAGAGAATCCTCAGAAGAATCCATAAATATTGACCTCTACAGTTTGTAATAACTTGAGCTAATTCTGGCTTCACTTCAGTTTTCAGCAAAAGAAAGGTTAGAATAGATGATCAGCCATTGTTGCCTCAATACTGTATGCCACATGCTAACAGCACAATTTCAGCCAATGTGGCGCATTTGGTCAACGTAGCACATGTGCCATCAAAGCCCAATTTTACTCCCAAGTTTGTGCAAACTAGAAACTACCACTATGATGTTACCTACATCCCACCAACTAAATGCTGTATCCTGATACAGTACACACTTGGAATATGACTTTGACTACTTTTTAAGTCAGTATTGAGAAATATTGTACAATCTCATAAGTTGCACAGGCAATTCTCGGTTAACAATGGCAATGGGGATTGGAATTGCCATCAATAAATGGCACAGGTCAAATAAAATAAACTGGAATTGCCATCAGTAAATGGCACAGGTACAACAACATGCCCATGCTACTTAGTGCCAGCAGTCCCAGTTGGCATCATTAAGTGAGGACTTTGTGACCACAACTTCCAATCTCCTGTTGGCTTCCCAATTGATTTTGCCTGTGGGAAGCCAGCAGGGAAGATGACAAATTGCTATCACATGACTGTGGGATGCTGTGATGGCCAGAATTCTGAGGACCAGTCATAACTTATCATTTGTTCAGCCCCATCCTAATTTTGAATGGTTGCTTGAACAAATTATCATTAAACAAGGACCATCTGTGGGGTCCTTGGTGCTCTCTGAACTTGGTTGTTTTCTTGCCAATGTAGCGCTGATGATATTACCCAGTTTGGTAATGAAATGTCTGCAAGAAAACAACCAAGCTCAGAGAGCACCAAGGACCCCTCATTTCAACCCTGATCTACAAATGTTATCTTCCAAAGGACCACTTGTGTTTGTCTTTTTCATCACGTTCTTCTGAGGTGAATTCTTCAATCAATAGAATGGGAAAAGAAATGCCTCTTTTCCTTTGCTTTATTTTGGATGATGGGCAAGAGGTCTAATGAACAAAATCTCACTTCACCAAGCAGCAAGATACATTCCAAATTATTACCTGAGGATTGCAGCATAATTTGTAATAAACTGTTCTAACTAAGGATGCATTATCTTAATTTTCAGCACTTTTTTTTTTTTCAAAGCACTTGGGCGGGAAAAACAAAAGCACATCGCAAAAAACAAAACCAATCATATGTGATTGCCAGGCAAGGAAGAGAGATAATTAAATATCTTTATATAAAAAGTGAAAGCACTTTTTCTGCCTCCTAAAGCTTGCTTCCCAGAATGGATAAGCAATGCATTTACAAGATTATGTAACTACTGTATATTACAGCCTATATACTGTCAATTACTTCCGGATGAAAAAAAAACTGTTTTAAGTGTTAAAATATCAATAGGCAAGAAACATTTCCCAGGATTAAAGTGGTACATAAAATAAAGATTGGAGA
The DNA here is from genome assembly GCA_034064705.1 of Bothrops alternatus. NCBI lineage: Eukaryota > Metazoa > Chordata > Lepidosauria > Squamata > Viperidae > Bothrops > Bothrops alternatus. Next base: position 10,255,585 of record JARGCV010000023.1, read on the forward strand.
AATAGATTGACTGTAGACTGGCAGAGTATCTGATGAAATGTAGCAAGGGGAATAAGATTGATCACAATTTATAGGACAGAGAGGAGTAAGCCAGAGATAGGAAGGCTTGAAATTAGAAAGACGGGTGGGATGTTTTCTTTCATTGAGTTGGCAAGTATGAGGAACATCATCCTGTGGCCTTTAAGAATGGCACTTGACTGATCTTCCAACACCACTATTTTTCAAAGCCATAAGAAACTGGCCAAATCATCTGTTGTTTTCTCATTTGAACATCAGTCTCAGTTAATTAACACTTAAAAGAGAAAGTTGTGGCTAATCCATAGTGCTTGGGTCTAAACCTTTGGCATGGTTATTACGCCTCTTTCCAGAAGAGTGCCATTAAATTTCCTCAGGCTTTGTTGTTGTTTTTTGTATCTCAGATGTGATATATTCATTTTCTGTAGCTCAATGAACAACCAATCCACTGACTGGATATTCTCAGGAAATACAAATCATATACTACAATGTATTTTTGGCCAGTCCCTACAGGTATCTTAATCAGTCACTTAATGATGTTGTGGCAAGAAATGTAGGTTTTAAAAGATTAACATAAATATCTGTTAAACAAAATAATCAATACTAACATCAGATTCCAGTTCTCCTTTTAGTCTTCATTGATCAATCTTCTGTTTTTCACATTACTGCAATATAATTCTGCCAAGATAGAACTGGCTCCACAATTATGATGTGCTCCTTGTGTAACAAATGGAATACTAGAATCTCATGACCTCAGAGCAGTTGTTATTAATAGCATGGTAAGGTTCACAGTAGAATCACTTGACACCTATTTTATTCTATCTTCAGTTTTCAGAGCCTGTCTTGTAGATGAATTGTTGTGAAGAAAAGAAGAAATATTTGTACTTTTAAAAAACTCTTTAGAATACATTTTGATTTTGTCAACAAAAGCATTTTTTGGTCAGCTTGATTAGAATGGTGGTGAAGGACAAAACTTCCACTTTTGGCCGTGTTCTAGACTAGAGTATGACACCAAGACATTAATTCTTGTTTGTTTGTTTACAAATAAAACGGTGACCATAACCAACGCACTTTCCTCCTGAACATATCCAATACACTTTCCTATTTTCCCCACAGCAATCCTATTGGTGGGTTGAACTGAGAGAGTGACTGGCCTAAGGTCATCCAGCTGGCTTTCATGGCTAAGGCAGGACTTGAACTCATGGTCTCCTGCTTTCTAGCCTGGTACCTTAATCACTTTCTGTAAGAAATTTACCTTACTTTGGTGGGTACTTTTTCTCCCACAGCTCTAAGTATCAAATCAAATTATTATGGATCATGACCGGAGCTTTAAATATCTACATTAAATTGTCATGCAGAGATTTGCAACACCTTGCATTCCATATACAGTGGATATAAGTTTTATTTTTATTTTCCCTTCTTATTTTTTTGTATTCCTATGCCATGAGTTCTGAAAGTAGCTAACTCTCTAAGTGGCTAGCAATCAAAAAATTTATAAAAAGAAAACAAACCTACCTCCCACCCAAAAATTGCAAGCTAAACCAGACACAGGAAAATATACAAAGTCATGTGTTTGGCCGATGTATCCCAACATTTCATACCATGCCTTCCTCTTGGGCTAGATGGAAAAAACAAGTCTTAATTGCTCTCCTGAAATTCAGAAGGGGATAGCATAGGAGCAGCTGACTATCCAGGTATAGCCATCTTAGTGTGTTTCTTGTTGGTCACTACTGTGTAAGCAATGAAGACATCTCAAGTTGACAGCTATGGTTGCACTTAAAATATTAATAGCCTTATTATTCCCAACATTTCCGCCCTCAGAGCAGAATACAAGTTCTCTACCTCTACTTTAATAGCCATCTCAGAATGATTTAAAAACCACAGGCTAAGGCTTCTCCTGTCCCAGTATACTCCCTGGGGAATTGGAGTACAATCATAGTTCTTAACGTACTTGCCCTCGTATCAGGTGGAAAAGCACTGATTGTTGGAGAGAGACTGGCAAACCCAGGGGAGCAGAGAATTATAGTCTAGAACAGAGTTTCCCAACCTTTTTGGCTTTGCAGACCGGTATCTGTGTGTGCTCGTCGCTCATGTAAAGGCAGTGTGCACATGCAATCACCTGCAACTCGCACAAGGGATGCACACACTCACCTGCCACTTCCACGGCCCAGTTCCAAACTTCTCAAGGCCTAGTAGTGCACCACGGCCTGGGGGTTGGGGACCCTGGTCTAGAATCCTTGTACAGGCACAATAGGGTGAAGTCAAACCCCACCTTGAATGCCACTGAACCTTATCTAGTCTTACCCAGATACAAACAATCAGTTGGAGGAGATTCCTGCATTTAGGCATGAGTAATGTCAGCTAATTGAATTTTTCACGTGCAGACCTGGATGTTCCCACATGACACTGATAGATGTAATAGTATGTGTAGATATCACTGGAGATGAGGGAAAGAGATGCTGCATAGGAAATGATCAGACAATGGATTAATGGTCAGAGGAAGAAGCAGGAAAGACCCGCCCTAATTGACCAGGTGGTTAAAAGTGGCAGGGGTAATTTTGTACCTTCAGATTTGCAAGATTCTGTTAATGTAGCCTTAAAGCAGATTTAGCTGATCTAGTCATTTCCTGTCTTGTTTGCCTGGGAAGGCTGAAAATAGTTCAATTTACAACATTTTAGAATCAAGCTTTTAGGTCATATATCATATAGAAAGGAAATTCTATGGGATCACCTTGACAAGCCTCTATTTGGTTTATAACAATCCTGTATAAAGATCATTGATTTTATCTTTCAAAACTTCAGTTATCTTACTCCATGCTAGTCATAATTGCAGCATAATTCCCCACCACTCATTCTAATGTTTAATAGAGCCTTAAATGTTATCTAAGATAAGTGCAAGTCCATCCCTCTAAGATAAAATGCAAGTCTTTTTGATGTGGCAGTCCCTGTGTCATGAAATTGTCTAAGGAATTCAATATTCATAATATTCATAAGACATCATCACAATAGTATATGCTGTTTTATCTGAATCTATTCTTGAGGAGCAATGACTTTTTATCAAATTGTGTATTGGTTAATGCCTTATCGACAGTGTAACAGGCAGAACAAAGAGTCTCTAAGAGTGTTTCAGATTCAAGTGGGTTTTAGTGTACTCAATAAATGCATTTTCTTAAGTGAATCAATGAAGAAATTCAATTTATTGAATAAGGATTCTTCTATTCTATTCTATTCTATTCTATTCTATTCTCTGGCATTACCGTGCACATAGCATTCTTAGTGTTTCTACGTTTTCAGAAATACGTGATGGAGGCAGCTTCTTCTATGTGTTCTCTTTTGTCATTATTTTTCTTGTACTATAGAATATAGAAAACACACATCTATTTGTAGAGCCATTTCTATTCATAGGAGAAATTAATCCAGCTATAAAGGCCACACATGATGAAATGGTTCAGGTAAATAGTGCTAGTTTTATTTTTAGCAAAACAATATAAACAGTTCGTCTTGTATGGTTGCTATGTAGTTTTCATTTTTATGAGATCATACTTTTTGATCATGCCTTTTAAAGGCGTTTTCCCCCTGTCAGAGTGGCCCTTACAATTATAAAATCTTAAAATCCCATTTTTTAAAACATAAGCTTGATTCCCCTAAAGGCATTAGGTAGTAAATTAAGTTAGAAGTAGCAAACAGTAAATATATCTGTAATGTGCCTTTATGGGAAAGAAAATGTTTCATAAGATGTCTTTATATCTTTTTCATTTCTGATGTCCAAATTCCTTTGTGAACAACTATAGCTAACTGATGTCTAGAGCATCTGTGCTTTCTTTGTCGTTCAAAGCTCTCTCAAGCAACTTATACATAGGTTCTGCAGTCTTCTGTCTTTGCCGATTTCCAACAAAGAAATAGACCAAAGGATTGATGCTGGTCTTGATGGAGTCAAACAGCAGTGAGAGGTGAAATAGAGTTGGTTCACGAAGAGTGGTAACCCAGCTGCTTACAATACCAAGAGTTTGAAATGTAACAATACAAATAAAAGAAAGAGCAACCATGATTATGAGGGTGATATCAAGTCTCGGTTCGGACCTTGGCTTTGCTCTTTTCCGCATTCTGATAAAAAGAGACAAAGCAGAAAAGGACATGATGGGAAAAAAAAACACAATCTGAGCAATAGATTCAAATAGTAATACCCCATCACATAAAGAATTGCCTGAATAGAGGGATGAAAGCAATTTTGGGTAGCAGATGACATATAATAACAGGGCCACTAGGAAACACCAGACCCATATTATGCAGCATATATTTGTTGTGAAATGCTTTGGACGGTGATGTTGATAATAGAGTGGGAAAGAGACCATGAAATACCTTTCAACACACATAACTGTTAGTAAACAAATGCTGGCATTGCTTGACAATGAATAAATATTCTCCATTGCACGTGAAAAATAATAACTGATATAAAGTGATGTCAGAAATACAATAAACACCATAAAGAAGTAAGCAGCCACAATAAAATCAGCTATTAACAAATTGAGAACATAAACTATGAATGTTGTCTTCTTCGCCTTGCTGCAGAGAAGCCAAAAGACAGTTGCATTCCCCATTAATCCCCAGAAACAGATTGGAATGGATAAAGCTGCCACCATTTCCAGGAAAAATCCTTTGCTGCCTATCTTTGGCCAATTATCTAGCTGTGTGTGATTTTCTTTCATTGTAATAGTGTGGGAAGGCACTGGTAGTTGCTTCTGTCATGTTGACATGGCCAGTGTTCAATAATTCTTCTCAATCTGTCAAAATTAAACACAATTCTCATTATTAAGCCACTGACATATTTTACAGAAGTAAGAAACATTCAAATGTATCCCTTGTCTGGCAATAATACTATCATTGTAATAGGCCCTAGGGTGCTATTCTGTCTTCTGGAAATGTCCTTTGGCTTATCTAGTATAACACTATTAATAGCATAATGATTTCACTGGAAATGCTACACCGGTATTGTCCTTTGTCAAGCCTATTTTGCCAAAACCTGCTCCCAGCAGTGTGCAGAATGCTACAAACATACATTTTTATGCATTTTGGTCACCAGCCCATTCTGAACAGATTTAGTGATAACTGAATCTCCACGGCCCATTTCCTATCAATTATTAATTTCTTTTTAAAGACAGGAGATGCTAACATCTTTAAAATATTACCTCATTAATTTCTGTTATTCCCAACTAACATTTCAAGATGTGAGACCCAATTAATGTTCAGTTAAAGGGAATGTTGCCCAAAAAACAGCCCTTTGGGACACCGCATTACTCAGGGCAAGCATTTAGGCTGAAAAATCAACTGTACTCAGGAAACTAATATCTATAGGGGAGTGTTTACATTTAGGTCACAGTAACCCCTGTTCAGGAAGAATAGAGCCAGAATTCAATTCCTAGAAGGAATTACAAGACCCTGATAGGAACAAGGATCCTAGTCAGAGAAAAGGAAACAGTGGGCTCAAATTGTGAAGCCAGAAAAAGGCAGAATGATTCTGGAAATTTTCCTGGCACAAGAGTTTCTGGAGGAGAGAGGATATGCCATCTCTTCTGTAAAGTTACCCATTTTTTTCCTGCATCATGGGGACTCCCAACTCTGGCACTGCAAACCAGACTTGCTTTTGGAAAAATGTCAGAAGACACAGACATGTATGCATATTATAGTTTGGTGTTCTCAGAAGAAAAATAAGACAAAACATAAAAAATAACATATTACTGCAACGTGCTCTATATGGGGTTACCTTGGAAGAGTATTCAGAAGCTCCAACTGTATAGAATGCAGCGGCACAGACAGTTCTGGAAGTTGTTAGAGTGGCGCATGTAACACTCGCTATTATGTGAGCTGCATTAGTTGCCAGTTTACTTCCAGGTCCAATTCAAGGTGTTGGTTATCATGCTTAAAGCCCTTCATGGCACCTGGTGAGGTTATTTGAAGAGCTGTCTCACCCCATTGGGATTGGTTTGCCCTACTCGCTCCATTGGCTAGGAATTTTGGCTAGCAGAGTCAAGGAAAAAAGCCTTGTCTGCCGTGGCCCATGACCTCTGGAACATCTTGCCACTGGAGGTGAGATGCACCTTCACACTTTTGGCCTTCTGGAAGGGCCTTAAATATGGCTCTGCAGGTTGGCTTGAGGCCCCAATGGGGGTGCACTACACTGGAAGTTGTTGGTTGAGTGAGGGTCAAAAAGTCTGCCCTGTACCATTCATGCTGTTGGTCTTTAACCTCTATTTAACTGTTGTCAGTTTTAATGCTTTCATATTTATACTTTTATACCATTGTAAGCTGCTTTGAATAGCGGTTCTCAACCTTTCCAGCAACACAGACCAGTAGCGGCTGTGGCGGTGGAGGGGAGAGGATGGTTTCGCACACGCAACCTATTCCCATGCATGCACAAATGGAGCATTACGTGCTTGCCTACCATGTGCACAAAACAGTTCCCAGTGGGTTGCAGACCAGTACCAATCTGCAGACCAGGGGTTGGGTACCTCTGGCCTAGAGTCACTTTGGCTAGTGAGGCAGGCAGCACAAAAATTTAATAAATAAAATATCTAATTCTCCAGAAGGATGAACTTGGCCACTTCCCAGGATGCCTGTTGAACAGAGAAGTCATTGTTTGAATTACCTTCGTGATTCCTCTCCATTTTTTTCTTTTCACCTTTGTTTCTACCTTGCTTGTTTTCTTCTCAGAAGCTTGATACTGACAAAGTGTGAACAACTTTGGTGATATGTTCCAGCACAGCCAAGGTATATGAGAACCTTATGACCTCACAGTGGTTCTTACTTCCACTGTAATGGCACTTTCAAAGTTATCATTAATCTATTGTCTGGGGGCTTGGAGGTCAATAGATTTCAGCTTTTGGCAGATGAGCTAGACCTAAAAGGCAAGATTTTAATTTTCTGAACAGTCCCCTCCCCCCGTTATTCCATTATTCTGTGGATTTTTTTTCCTGAAAATGAGATTGCAAAATAGAAGTGTCTCTGTATAGTGTATCAATATTTGTGCGTGTTGCTCTGACTGATTATAGACCACAATAAAACTTAAGTTGAACTTTGTCATGGTTTCAGAACTTAATAGTAAGACGGGATAGGAATTCCTTGTTTGAACTTTCTTGCATGATTCTATACAGTTACATTATTTATTCTAAAAATGTATTATTACATTAATATCCTACCTTTCCTCCAGGAGTTCAATCTCTAGTCTAGGTAATATTCTTGCCTCCAGTTAATCTACATAACAACCCTATAGAGAAAATTGGCTGAAAGATACCAAACTCACTAGTGAGGTTCCATGTAGGGTGGACTTGAACTAAATCTCTCAAATCTTGGTCCATTTTGTGGCCCAGCTTCACGAACAAGGATGAATTCCAGAGCACTTGACACATAGCTTGCGGGTGTGCTGCATGCATCTGCATGCAAAAGTTTGAACACCCTGGATCAAGCACATATTAGCTTAGTTGTTACCAATTGCTGTTTTAACTCCTGCCTTTCCATATTTTTTTTCCAGAACCAATTATTCTTCCTTGTTGCAGCATTTAGACATTTTGTAGGATAGCAATTATAATTTTCAGATAACAAAATAAAGAAACCGGTAATGACTCTTTTCTTGTTTTCTTATTCCCTTTGTGATTTTATCCTATTACACAGATTGCACGTAATTTAAAGGTTCTTGAGTAATTCTACAAAAAGAAGACAATAAATAATCCAGAGGATACTTAGCTCTGTTTTTCAGTTCCTATTTCATGAATACTGGCTGAGACCTGCTCTCTAAAGAATCTTGATATTCCACTTACAGGTAATCCTCAGCTTGCAACAGTTCAAACTTACATCGGTGAAAAAAGTGACTTATGACCATTTTTCACACTTAACAACCATTGCAGCATCCTCATGGTCATGTGACCAAAATTTGGGTTCATATTTATGACCATCACAGTGTTCTGGGGTCATTGGACAACTTTTGTGACCTTCTGACAAAGTCAATGGGTAAGCCAGATTCATTTAACAACCGGGTTATTAACAACTGCGGTGATTCATGTAACAACTTTGGCAAGAAAAGTGGTCAAATGGGGCAAAACTCACTTAGCAAATGTCTCGCTTAGCAACATAAATTTTGGGCTCAGTTGTGGTTGTAAGTGGAGGACTATCTTTCATTGAAAAAAGGCTTGACCACAACAGTGGGAGAACCCCAGCTTCTGCCCAAAAGAGAAAAGGCACTTGATAAATATGGAAAAAAGAGAAATAGAATAGGCAGGATAGGAAAGTAGGGGAAACACCAGAATGCTACATTCCAGGAGTGCTTAAATGACAATAGATTGGCTGGTGAAGAAAAGGCCAACAACAGACAGGCAGACCAGCTTTTTCATTCCTAGTCGGTTATGGACAATTTGAAACTAAAGTTAATGCTAGTTGCTGTGGTATTCTTTTTAAAATATATATATATACACAAAAGAAGTATCTAACTGGACAATGTATAGTTACAAGCTGATCATTTTTACCAGTGGAAAAAATACACTGTTCTTATCTATAGCAAGAAGGTGCTTACAGTATTTCCAAGAAATACGCTGGATCTGAAAGAGCAAAATCTGTGCAAGTTACTCCTAATCTGCCAGGTGTAAAAAATCAGGACCACACATTAAACTCCAGTTAAGTTAGATTTACTGCTCATGCCTATACAAAATAACCTGGGCAAATAAAATCAGCACTAAATTGGCACTAGATAAGAGCTAAGAGAATTCAAGGGGGTGGGGATGAGGTGGACTTGGAACACTTGTTGGAACATAATGACTCCAGCTGATTCCTCTCTTGACTCTGCTCCCAGACTCTGCCTCCTCTTCTCTTACACTCTTCTCTTTGAACAGCGCTTTGAACAATCAGTTCAATCAGCTCTTCAAAGTAGACCAGTCAAGAAAGAGACCCAGGGATTCCAGAAATGCTATGCTATGGCATAGGGCATGTTAATTTTAAGACGCCATCCAAAACCTTCAATTCCCCCCTTTTAAGGTCAAAAGGACAAGGTGTGTTTTTTCTTGGTCTTTTTATCATGCTTTCAACAATCCTGGGGTCAAATAACTGTTTTACTAGTCTTACTCCTCTTTTCAGTGCCAGAGTTAAAATCCTCTGTAGTATGGAATTTAAACAATATTAAGTTGTTAAATCCAATTCAAATCCAAAAACATATGCATGTATTGATGCAAATCAGTTGAAATCTATCACATATCCAAATTGTCCACAAGTCTAACTATGAATCAGCTCTTGCCTCAGCCCACTTTGAGGAGAGTCATTGGTTGAAGTTTTTCTTGGTGATATTTGGTGAGAGGAGAAATAAAACCAGGGAATCCACCAATTGCTTTTCTTAATGTCTGCATTCTATCTGCAAGGACAGTACCATTTGCTGGCCTCATTACTAAGGCATTACTTGGTCATCAAGGCGGCTCAAAGATCAGGTGTTTTTTTTTTTAATGCCGTCTTGAGGCATAGCCCTAAGTAAAGTATCCAAAGGGCAATACCTTGATTGCACATAATGGCTAAAGATTTGAGATGTGTTGTTTGTAGAAGAGGGTAAGCATAGTATAGAAACTTGTACATTAGGAGTAATGAGCAAAGCCAAACTTCAGGCAATAAATGTAATCCGTTTATTCTGGAACTCAAGGCAATAACAAATGGCATAATTTTTGATAGCATCCCTTGGTACAATCTTCTTGAATAAGTTCCTCCCTACATTTCTGTTGTTCCATCATCCAACAAAGCTCTCTCAAGTAATGTTAGCAAAGGTTTTTCACAAATAGTCATTTTCTTTGAATAGCCAACTATCAGGTAGACGTAGGGGTTTCCACTGCTATCAATGGCATCAAGAAAATGAAGCATGAGAAAAAGAATTGGAATATGAATTTTTGGAACCCAACGGGCTATGATTTCAATAATCCTCACTGAAGCAGCAAAGATAAGAAACAGAAGAACTGTGGCCACTATAGTGATATCAAGTCTTCTCAGAGGAGTTTCCTGGGATACACTCAGCATTCTTGTGAAAATAAGATATGTAGAAAAGACCATGATGGGAAGAAAAATAAGGAGGTTGATTATTACTCTGGCCATTTTTGTAGGCTCACAATGTTGATTAGTTTCCATAAGTAATGTATCAGTCTCCAAGTAGCAAGAATAATATAATATTATGGCTAGCATGCCAGATAAGCCCCACAAAATGGTACACATGATTTCTGAGAAATGCTTGGGCCGGTGAAGTTGATACCAGGCTGGAGAAAAAACCATGACAGATCTTTCAGCAGTGATAGCTGTTAGCACATAGGTCTTGGCGTTGAATCCAAATGCATGTGCCAGCTCCATTATATTTAACGAATATAGACTGATAGGAACAGCTTTCAAAAATAAAACAAAAACAATAACATAGTAGATGAGTACAACAAAATCAGCCACTACCAAATTTAGGAAATACACAGTAAAGTTAGTTTTCTTGATTGAGCAGCAGAGAAGGCAAAAGATAATTGCATTCCCAAGTAATCCTAAAATGCAGATTGGAATTGAAATTACCATAATTGTTTTTTGCAAAGAGTATCCAGTTTCCAGTTCTGTTGCAGCATATTTATGTTGTCCAATAGTATGGAAAGACAAAGAGTATGTTTCTGCCATCTTGCAGCTTATCAGTTTGTGATCCTTTTCAATCTGCCAAAAATCAAACACAAAAAGTATTAGTGAGATGCGGCAAAGTATGTAGATAGGAAAACTTAAAAAATGAATCAGCTTTTCAGATAGGAATGCTTGTTTGATTGTTCCCACAAGATTGGGTAGAAAAATCTAACCTAATCATTTTATTTTGGCTGAATGTTTTGTACTGGATCTTCATTTAAAAGGCACACAGATAATGCTTACAAAAGATGGTATGACTTACAATTTAGCAGTAAGGTATAGCATAGATGATCCATGACTTTACCAGGAAGTGTCCCTGCAGTTTTATGGCAAGATTTCAGAAGTGATTTGTCCTTGTCTCCTTGGACTGAGAGGGAGACTGGCACAAGGTCATCCAACTTGATTTGTGCATAAGGCGGGACTAGAACTCATAGTTTTCTACTTTCCAGTCTGTGCCTTAAATGTTACCCCAAACTAGCTCCATGAAAATATATTAATCAATCAAACAAAAAAACTATAAAAAAACACAAATCCAAATAAAAAGATTTTTGTATGAGTAGGGAGGGAGAATAGAGTGGGACCTAGTCTGATGTCCCTTAGGAAGATGTTGCAAAATCTGAAAAGCTACTTAAAAAGTTCCCTGTTGGAAGGACACCTAAAGGCCTTAATGCCCGGTGTGGCATATATATAGAAAAGTTACTTTTCAAGTAGTTTAATCCAAGAGTGGGCAAACTTTCTGTCATTTGGGGACCAGCAATTCTGAGAGCTGAATCCACACATCTTAAAGTTGCTAAAGTTGAGAGATACTATGCTAGAGGCTGGCACCAACTTTCTGCATGGTTTTTTTTTTTCCTATTAAAAGGATCTTTTTAAATTTTAGTGGGGTAGAATTTGGTACCAGCCCAGTTTAGCATTTTTAAGGTGACCAACTTTTTTACAATGAAAAGGAGGACACAAATAAATTGAAGGAAAAAATATCGTAAATAAAAGAAACATTTTATTCATTGCAACAGTAATACAGAATACACTATAATATGATAAATGCATAATAAAAACATTTGTAACAATAACATTTTATATTGTAATTATGCTTATATGCTGCACCCCTGCCTGCAGCCGCTCCGCCAGCACTGCTGCCCCACCGTGTAGAGCGGGCCCCGCGGCTCCTAAAGCACCAGCTGCGCCGGTTCCAGCCCCACCTGCAGCTGCCCACCCTGCGCAGCTCCGTGTAGAGCAGGCTCCGTGGCTCCCACAGCACGGGGGGCAGCCGGCCATCGCCGCCTCTCACAGTCCCACCCACAGCAGGTGCACCACCCCTGCCTCTTGCGCCCACAGCCATTATTACCCTAGCAGGGCCGAAGATCAAGAGAAAGTTACTGTGGCGTTGCCGCTCCAGTCTCCTCCAGGTATCTTCGGGACTAACTAGGAGATGGTGTAGTTGGGTAGCAGGGAGGGGTGCAAAGTTCCTGCCAATTCACCTTCGCTGCAGACAACTTACATGTGCAAAATTTGCTGGCCGGGTGTTTTGGCACGCTCAGCAGCAATTCCTATTGGCTTTCGAAAGCCAATAGGGGGAGTAGCACAGCTCATGCAAAAGTTGAAAAAAAAACCATCAAAAAAAGGTGCCAGAACGCCGTTCTGAGCGTTCTATGAGAAAAAAAAAGCCCTGCAGATTAGTCTTCAAATATCGAAAAGGAGGACATGTAGGAGGACACTTTTCGAGGGAGGACAGAACTTACAAAAGGAGGACTGTCCTCCCTAAAGGAAGACAGTTGGTCACCTTAGCATTTTGAGATCTGTAGCTGCAGCATTTGATAATAAACTATAATCCATGTTACTTGGGGATTAAATAGGACACATGATTAGTAAAGCGTGAATTGGGAATTATGACATTTTCATCTTAATAAGAACTTATAAGGCAAAGAACACATCAATTCAGAAGATTGCAAACAGCAATCGTATGACTGTGGGACACTGTGACATAATTGTGAGCTGGTTGCTCGGTGCCCAAAGTGAGATCCCGTGACTCTAGGGATGCTGCAGTGGGCTCAACTATCAGGACCCATTATAAGTTACCCTTGTTTACCACTGCCATAATTTTGAAAGGATGCTCAGCAATGGTTTTTCAATTAGGATTGACTGTATCTATAGTTAATATTATAATGAAAGATCCATGCTTTGGGGCATCTGTGAGGGCAGAGAGTAAGAGTTGAGATGGTGCCTATGACCATAAAATCAAAACTCCATGTGGCAAATTACATTAATATGGGAATGAGGCTTTGGTCTCACAGTTGTGGCCCCTATCTTAATTTTTATGACATCCTCTCTTCCCCAAAGACAGGAACTACACAAGATGCAATCAGTCATGGTCAGGATGCTATTGAAGACAAACTGGGTTTTTTTAATTACATCAGTCATCTCAGAATAGAAAGAATTCTCACTCAGTAGAGATTCATACTTCTAGTAACATGAAAAATAAAAAGTAGCGTTTAAGGGTAGTAATGCAAAATTTGAGGGCATTGTTTGTTACTGGCATATTCATTGCAATTATGAGTTAGCAGGCTATGTGAATAGGGAAACAGGATTTGTTAGTTCCTTAAAGTTCTAATCTAATCTATTAGAAAGGAGGGAAAACAAACAAACAAAAATGGTCAAATATATGGTCATAAGTATTTTGTTGCTCTGGAATATTGCCTCTTAGTTGTTTGGGGCTTGTTCAACAATCTGGGACACAGTCATTAGGAAATGGTCTGTTCACAGTCCTGCAGGCCCCCTCCATATTAAGAAGTCAACTCTATTCCAGAAGGCATTATATTTGATTGCTACCAGTTCTATTTTTTTCTGGGTAGATGACTAAATCCATCTACTGTATATCTAACTGGTGGTTTAGGAACTTGTAACTTAATCAAGGAAGAGTCTCTAAATTATGTATCACCCAATACATTCAAAATGTCTCAACTTTCTATAGATGAAAATAAGATTTTCATCCCTTTCATCTGTTATTTCATTTCCCTTTCAATAATCATATGCTCAGTTACGGTAGCTGGCAATTTAGCCATGATGGAATGTTATTATAATAAAGCCATGATGATGTGACCAATGACAATAACAACATCATTATCAATTTGGTAAGAACAGCAGCAAACTACAAAACTAAATTTTACCGTTACTACACTCCAGTTCCCTTTCAGTCTTGTCTGATTATGCTTCTGCCTTCATATGAAGCTTTACTGCTTGCTGCAAAAATATGGCCAACTACATGATAATGGGGGTCCTGTGTAATAAACAGAAGATGATATTTTCATGACCTCATAGAAACTGCTAGCTGCTATGTTGCAAAGTTCACAATCATTGTCCTTCATATCAATTGAGATATACCGGTAACTTCATGATTTGGGCTGAAGTCTCATTTGATCCGTTTGATAGATGAACTATTCTTAGAGTCAAAAAGAGCATTAGTTTTTTGCGGATAGTCCTCATTTTCTCAGCAACTTTTGAAGTTATCAGCTGTGAGTTTCTGCTGGGATGGCTTGGATGGCATAAAAACAAGATCATGAAATAGCAGTGATTCTGTTCCTTCCAGGTGGGAAGATTCTATAAGAATCTACTCTCTTTGAATTCTTCACTTTAAATAGGTTGCTTCTTTTATGAATTTTGGGTTTGGTTTCATTAATGGAAATGAATAACATGAGACTCAAGATAGAAATAAATTAACCCCACAAACCCATAGATGGCCAGTTTGTCTGTTTTGGATGGGGTTGTTCTATGTTCAGAGGATCATATTAAGATGAGAAATACCCAAAATCCAGCATTATTGCTGGATGCCAGAAGGAAGTCATGGCTAGAAGTGTTACTCCATTAAATTTTAGTCATCCCCCTTTATAGAGGAATCTGATGAGACTGCCTCTGTGGTGATGGTTATGGAAGGTCTAAAATAATAAAAGTGGCAGTTGTGACTTACTTTCTTATACCTTCCCCTTGCAGGCATGCCTACTTTTACCATAGTTTGGAATTTTCATTGGTTCATAACCCAGTAGCCTATTTTGTTTTTCTTCTGTGCCATCATGCCAATTCTTGGAGATATCTGGACCAGTTCTTACAATTTTCTTGGCAAGATTTTTAGAAGTGCTTGCAATTGCCTCCTTTCTAGGGCTGAGAGAAAGTCATTGGCCTAAGGTCACTCAACTGGCTTTGTGCCTAAGGCAGGACTAGAATTCATGGTGTTCTGTTTTCTAGGCTGATGCTTTGGCCACTACATCAAACTAGTTGTCAGCCTAATTTTAACGAAGTATAAAATATAATTTCAAGTTTATTATGGGCTCAAATTCAGGCTACCCAAATGGTCTCATTTTAGATCATTATTTGTTCTTTTCTCTGTTTTTGATGAAAATTATGCTGCTTTAATTAGTAAATCCATTTATATTAACATTTACCAAAAAACAGAAGTTGCTTGGGAGATTGCCTTGAAGAAGGAATGCAAAAACTGTTGAGGTCAGTTTAGCCGTAGGAAGGATGAGGGGTGAGAAAAAAAAACATGAGCTAACTCTGCCTTGACTGTGCATGCATAAGAGGGAATAGAAGAAAACTCTAATAGGCTTTGAAGATTCTGTAATTATAACTTATAGCAATAGCAGACCTTATATCGTCTGTTCCTTGACCTGCCCTACCTTGACGGGTTGACAATATTTGGTATAATATCATGTGTTTGATATCATCATGCTACATGTAATGTCACTTGCACTCCTCTCCAGCACATTCCTACTTCTAGAAGTTGGAATATCCAGCTCATGTGGTAGATGTACATGGAGAGCAGTAAAAATGACCCCATATAGGACTTATACCCAAAACATGTTTAAGTCATCAGCCACTAACCAGGTTGAATTACCTTACTAGTGATTCTGACAGCACACGATCAGATTAACTTAGCTGTGAGCTTGGTAGCTTGTGTTCTGGGTCCATGCCCCTCTTGGCTGGTTAAGGCTTCCAAGAAAGTGACACGGTTGGGTGCATGAGGGGGCTAATATCTATTTTAGGGAAGGGGTGGTTCTGTCAGGCTGGAAAGTAGTGGTGAAAAGCCCTCTTCTTTAACTAACTGTGTTGAATTTTTGACTCTTGATGGGGTAGCACTTACCGAGGCAGCATTGATGTATAATTTGAGGATCTTCCTGGATTTGTAACTCCTGCTCAAGAAGCAGTTGGCAGTTGTGGCTAGGGACCCTTTGCACAGATATATCTTGTGTATCAGATAAGATAAGATAAGCTTTATTGTCATTTTTTTACTGTGGGCACAACGGCACAGATAAAAAATGAAATTTAGTTGCCCGCTCTCAAAATGAAAGACACACATGACACACACCTAAACATACTATGAACAACATATGTATAGACACACACCCCTACATATACGTAGCAAATAAATATTAAATACTGTCCATCTTGAATATATAATGGAAGGAGGAAGCTTGAGAGTTCACAAGGTTAATGCTGTATGGAATGAAACTATGGCTGAATCTGGATGTTCTGCTATGGATACCACAAAGCCTCCTCCCAGAAGGTAACAAGAAAAACAGGTCGTGAAGAAGATGTGTAGTGTCCCAGACAGTCTTGCGGACCCTGCTCAAGCAACGCTTCTGTGCTATATACTGGATGGGAGGGAGGGAACTGCCAATGATCTTTTCAGCCATTCTCACCACTCTTTGCACCGCCTTCCTGTCTGAAGTAGTGATACCTCCAAACCAGACTGTGATGCTGTATGACAGGATGCTCTCGATCGTCCCCCTGTAGAAAGTAGTCAGGACAGGGAAGGAAGATGTGCTTTTCTCATGCGACGCAGAAAATGCAGGCACTGCTGTGCCCACTTCATCAGTTTCTCACTGTTGAGCGACCAAGTCAGCCTACTCGTTAGCTGCACACCCAGGAATTTGATGCGGGTAACCATCTCCACAGCTGAATCATTAATGCACAGAGAAATGTGACTGCCTGCCTTTTCTGAAATCAACAATGATCTCTTTGGTTCAATTGTGGACTTGGATGCCCTGCCCAGGATCACTCATGCCTTGGTCACTTTCAGGTTGGACTATTGCAATGTATTCTGCATGAGACTGTCTTTGGAGACCTCCTGGAAATTACAGTTGGTCCATAATACAGCCTTTGGCATAGTAATAGACACCCCTCAGTTTGCCAATAGTATACCGTTGCTGTGTGAGCTGAATTGGCTTCCAGTTTCTTTCTTGGTGGAATTCAAGGTACTATGGTAGTTATCACCTTTCAAGTCAGGACATTTGAAGAACTTCTAGGAGCAATTGCTCCTAGAAGCATGAAGCCGAAAGCACCAGCCTGAAGATGACGAATGGGACTTTGTCGAAACGTCACCAAGACACTTCAAATTTTACGTGGGAGAAAACCCAAATTACCAGAGACCTACATGCAAACACCCGCGAAAACCTCAGAAAACAAATATATATATATATTTATATATATATATTAATTTCACAATGCTTGTAGCGTGTGTTGCTTTTACGTCCAACAGATGGTGCTGTTTTTCAAAAAAAGCATGTTTTTACCTGTCACAGGTGTGACATCTATATAATTATAATGGTTGGTATATAAAAACACATGCGTATTTGAATGCAACGTTGTGTCAAAATGTCAAAGTAATAGGTGAAGAACTTTTGGAGATTTAAGATTTTGAACAAACGAACATTTATATTTTTATTTATATATATATAATAATAATATAATAAAAATAAAATAAAAATATAAAAATAACATAATATATATAATAATATACTAGTAGATAGATATACACACACACACACACACATACATACATACATACATATATATATATACTTTATATATGTTGTTTATCTAAAAGAATTAAATTAAGCAACAATAAACTTATTATAATTCAATAAAAGAATAAACAATAAAAGAAAACACCAGGGAAGAAATAATCTCAAAGAAGATGTCCCCTGTTATCTATTGTGCAGCTAACAAGGTCCTGCAGAGCTGAATAACAGAAACAAATTAGCTGTTGGACAATCACATCTCTTACTCTTTGCCAAGTGTTAGGGCAGCGATCAGGTGCCCAGAATTGGTTCTTTTGGATTCATAGACAATAAGCATACCAGTAAATAAAGGGATTTTAAGCTTTATTATTAGCTCAAGCAAACAGATTTAAAACATAATGTAAAAAGCATACATACCAAGTAAGATGATGCCCAAATCTCTTACAAGTCGCCAGGAGCCCCTTATAATGATAGCAGAGATACCCCAAGGGAGCTCAGTTTCCACAGTATCCAATGCTAGATTCTGTGCAGATGCTCCCAACAAACAACAACCCAAAGTTTTTTTTAATCAAAATTTGGCACCATGACTTCATGGCTCTGCTGTGATCATGAGACTATAAGACCTGGCCTTGATTAGGTGGCACATGACTCTAGGATGGGAATTGAAAATCTGAGATTTTCACAGTAAGAGAAGTTTGCAGCTATGTAAAGGTTTTCTTCTCCCCACCTGTTCAGTAAGCAAGAGTAAAAACCAAGCAGGTTAGTTCAGAGTGAGCTCTAAACTTCTATGCTTTTCTTAATGTGAAGGAGAAATCAAAATATGTCACTAAACTCCTCAAAATAACAATGATCTTCCACATTGCCACTGTGTTTTCTTCACCAGCAACAAAAACGATGAAAAACAGGCAAATCTAGGTAAACTGGCTAATAATCAAGATAAGCCCAGACTGACATCCCCATTATTTTCAGGAGATTGTAAGCAAAAATAGGGTTGCAGCTGATATCTCGCTGCCCTTTCAGGATTGTAGAAAAAAACGTCATTTTCTTCTTCTCTGAATCAAATAATGCAGTTCTAGTTTCCTCTTTTAGATCTGGCTGGAATCGTGGAAATGATATTTTTAAAATCATCAGGGAAGAAGCTCAATAAACAATGCTGAGAGGGCAAATGCTGAGAAAGAAGTGGTGGCAAGGGCTCAGTGTTGGGATTCAAATATGTGAACAACCAGTTCTCTGTGTGGATGCCGCTTTCGGAAGTCCATTCTGGGCCTGGGCAACAAAAAATTAGCTACCGGTTCTGCTGAATCCCACCACTGCAAGGGCTGGAGAGTGAGCAGTGGGAAAGGTGCTTGCTTTCAGATTGTATGGGCCTTGATGCTCTGATAGGATAATGTTGGATTAAAGAGGTATAGTGGCATGGCTGAACCCATAGGGTGGAAAGGAGGCCTTTTTTATATATATCTGGAGTTCAGGTGTACAGATCAAAGAAAAAGATGCATTGTCAATGAAGAAAAGTTATACCTGTGCTTATATTTACTATTACATGGGGGAAGTTGCAGGAAGCAAGAGGATAGGAAGTCAAGATGATTATTACATATATATCCCAGGATATTATATTTGAGCATGAGTCACATTGAGTATGTATTACATCCCCATCCATTCCATCTGTAATTATTCCCCACTTTAAATGCAATCCATTATTCCCTAACCTTGTCCTCATCTTCTGCAAATGTTCCTAAACAAATTCAGGTATTATTTTCTTCTTTCCTAAGAAATAAAATGTCCTCTTAAGAAAATCAGTATCCACAAATACTTCTGACTATAATGTCACAAATGCCATTACTTTTAGCAATATTGGAAGTGAAGAGAGAATTCTGTGGGTCCTTCTTTCTCTACAGCTAAAGTAGGAGAAGCTGGTTAAAGCTTATTGCAAACTGTTATTTTGCTGTTTTCAAAATGTCAGCTCCATTTTCTTTGCAATAAAATAAAGAACAGGGACATAACATGTAACATTGTACAAGAAACAAACAAGCCAAAATAAATGGCATAATGTAAAAGAAGTTTGCACATGGACACAATTAGAGCTTTGGCCCATGTGTCCATTGCATATTGAAGAAAACTGCATACATGAAGGTCCAAGAGACTTCTGAAGTTAATTTGCAAAAAAAAAAAAAATCAAGCTCATTGAGAAAGGCTATTATCAGCTGCAAACAATAATTGCTGATTACCTAAAAATCCAACCAAAGTAAAATTATATATCCTCGTAAAGGTAAGAAAATGAAAAAAAAATCAGGCCGCAGGTAGAGAGGTGGTGTGGTTACAGATAAGGAAATCTGCCCTCGCAAATCATCATGCTGGAACATATTAGAGAACTGACTTCTTCGTAAGCAGTCTTTTGAATGAATCAATCACTTTTCACCAAGTGAATCTGTCAAAAGCTGCTTTTAGAGGAAATGAGTGTTCATGCCACTTGTTTGCTACTTGTATGATCCAAGGTTTCATCATTGCAGGATCTATAGATCACTACATGCAAAGGGTCCTTAGAATGCTGTTTTTTCTGTCTCCCAACAAAAAAGTAAACAAAAGGATTGAGGCTGCTGTTGATTAAATTAAGCAAGAAAAAGCTATGAACGATGGTCCAGTTTAACTCCATTGTTGGCTGCATGTAGTACATCAGACATAGGATCTTGTAAGGCAAAGCCAAAATAAGAAACAGAATGACTGTGATAAGAACAGTACGATAAAACCGAGCTGGAGATTTTGATTGTGAGTATCTAGATAATTTGATAAACAGGCTGAAGCTACAAAAGACCATAACTGGCAAAAATATCATTAAAACGATGGCAATGAATATATTTGCCAGGTGTGAAGATCTGGAAGACGTGTATTCCTGCCAACATATATATTCTAGTCCCACCATGATGCAGGAGAGGCCCCACAGGACCGCACATAGTATGGTGGAAAGATGCTTTGGCCGATTAAAACGATAACAGAGAGGGAAATAAGTGCCCACGTATCTCTCCACACTAATTGCTGTCAACAGGAAAAAACTTGTATTGAATCCCAAAAAAGTCAAAATATCAAATGCCAAATAGAAATTCGAGTCGAAAAAAATGTCTTCCCATGTAGCTAGATGAATAACAAAGTATATGATGTGACAGAAGAGAACAGTGAAATCAGCAATGGCTAAATTTAGCACATATACTGTGTATTTAGTCTTTTTGATTCTACAACAGAGAAACCAGAAGATAGTTCCATTGCTGAAAAGTCCCAAAGCAAGGACGGGTAGAGCAACGTATAACAATATTATCAGACTGTCATCTTCTCGGAAGAAATCTTGGGTCTCATTTATCTTGGCTTCATGAATAGTAGGAACGGCCTCTGTGATCAAGGCATGTATGGCGTGGCCAGTATTCTTCTCTTCCCTGTAAAAATAGGAAGAACCCCACAATTATTAAGACTGTCAAACTTTGTATTGCAAATAAAAGGATTTGGAAAGATCCATCTAACCAGAAAGGTTTCCGAGTCATTTCTCTCCTTGATTCCCTGTAACATTCATGTCAACACGACATGAGTAGGTGTAGTGAAATATTTCCACACTTTGGCAGATAAATTGTTTGCAAAGTTTTTACTTAAGCAGTCTTTTTTTCCTTAATATTTACAGCATATCAATTCATCCCATCTACCTGCTCTTTTCTTCTTTTTGATTTCCAGTTTTAATAAGTTCCAAGAAATGTAATAGTATGACCCTGAGCCAATTTCAAGCTCTGCAGTAAGAAAACAGATTGCCTTATTTGTACCTTACTGTACTCCCTCCCTCCCTCCTTCCTCTGTGTCTGGGTGCAGCTATTGCAGCTGGCAACTGAACAAAGGGAAGGGTCACTCTGCCAAAACAAACTACAGCACAATACTTTTGGCTCTTCGTGGTACCTACATGTGACCTACATGTGACTCTTTCGACCCTATTCCTTTTCCTGTTCTTTCTTAAACCGTAAGCCTGTATGCATGGAATATCTTGTTTTGTTAACAACTCTCATCTCGGTTGCACTGAATGCATTTCTTTTCCTGAAATACTCACGGGACAGAAAAAATTCCCACACATTTTCTTCTCTGAGTTCTCATTCCATTTTACAGCTAATCTTTCAAGCAAGAAGAGAGTTGCAAACAGTCCTTATGAGCACAGTGAGGTGTTCTTAAACCGGTTACCTCTGTTTGCAAGGCACAACTGCTTCAGTTTGTTCTAACCTGGAGTAAATAGACCGTGACCAGGAAGCCGATGGCCTTGGGTGTGCCACTCAAAACCAAGAGCTCTTTGCAGAAAGGTAGCTGGTAATTTGGGATTTCCTGAACTCTCTGAAACAAAAATCCAATAACCTATCTGGTTCAGAGATACCTTAACACTGTTGAAGGTGAACCTTCAATGAATCCTCTATGAAATATTTGCAGGACCTGCCTGATCATGGAAGACTAGTTCAGCACAAGACAAATCTAGTGTTGTTTGGTGTTAAAAATAACTAACACAAATCCCACATCTGGTTGGATGTAGATGATTGCAGTAGACCAGTGGTGGTGAACCTATGGCACAGGTGCCAGAGGCGGCACTCAGAGACGTCTCTGTGGGCATGCACGTCGTCACCCCAGTCCTAGGCCTTCCGCTGGGTTTTATAAAACCTTTTTGCTTTAGGCCTATGCCATGTACAAAAAAAAAAAGCTTCAATCAATTAGTCAATTTCAACTTCTCACGGGAAAAAA
The DNA here is from genome assembly GCA_034064705.1 of Bothrops alternatus. Lineage (NCBI taxonomy): Eukaryota > Metazoa > Chordata > Lepidosauria > Squamata > Viperidae > Bothrops > Bothrops alternatus. The sequence continues at coordinate 10,277,799 of JARGCV010000023.1, forward strand.
AGATCTTGCAAAGTTGGAATTGATTGATTGAACTTTTTAGTCCCACCCAGTCTGCTGTTACCACTGCAGCCATGCCCACCCAATGGGTCACGCTCATCCAATGGGCCACACCCACCTGGCACCCGACAATGCATAAGTGAGTTTTGGGTTGCAGTTCGGGCACTCAGTCTCTAAAAGGTTCACCATCACTGCAGTAGACACTATTCCCCTCCCCCCTTGACTCATTTGTGACATGCAGATATGGACACTTAGTTATTAAGAAGTCACCAACAAGATTGAATGTCCTGTTTTGGATTACACGTCATCTTTCTAGACATCTATAGTTTTCCAGATTTACTAGGTTTCAACGGAATCCCGAAGGATTTTTTTTAGTAATGTACCATTAATGTAAGCTTGCTCTTGAAAAAGTTGTAGAAATTTTCTCCTTCTCTAGAAATTGCCTATCTACCCATTTGATACAGGTTTGGCAAGGGCATTTCAGTCCTGCTCTTGCTGAAATATTTGCCTGATCTTCAAGGCTCAAATAGCAATCCCATCTGTCATAAAAATTCATGTGCTCTACTGAAATGTACGTTATATTTCCCAATAGGGGAGAGCTCTAGGTTTGATGGCAGGCATATGTGCCTTTGCTGTTCAGCCCAAAAAAGGGAAAAAATTCTTTCATTTCTAATTTTTTCAAAATCTTAGCTGAGGAATGTTTTAAGATGAGAAATCCATGACCCGAAAATTAAGGGCAATATTCAAAGATTTTGTAGGGATTCTAAAACTCCTCAATCTGGGATCTATATGTCACAGGAGACTAATCTCTAAATGTGGAGTGATACTGGAAATTTAATAAAAGGAGTAAAAGCATTGCAGAAGGAAAAAGAATGAAAATGAAGAAAACACATTTAGGGAACATACTTAGTAGCTGGAGTACTGCCTACATCTGCAGAGAACATATTTCCCAACATTCCTAACAAGTCTTTTTAATTTCAAAACTTAGTTCGTAAATCCATATCCATAATTCTAATGCAATTCTGTTGGTAAATTAGAAAGACTAATATTGCACCGAGTTATGTAGGTGGGGCAAATCTTTATGCCACTAGTCCTTTGATTACTTAACATGGACGTTCAGAGACAGAGCATCCCTAAAATCTCTCAACAGGGTTGAGAAAGACCTTCACTAAATTCCTCAAGAACTCCTGCCAGGAACTCTGGAATATCAAAGGTGTTGAAACCCCACCTCGTTCCCAAAAAGTGCTTCTGAAGCTTGGAGTCGACTGTAGTCTCTTCCCTGGCCCTTTTCACCAGCCAAGTGAAGCAGGGTTCCAATGCAGAAGGGCAGAGTAAGATCATACAGACCTCTGCCTATACAGTACTTCCACAGGGTCAACAACTTCCCAGAAAACATCAGAAGGCACCCCTGTAATTGATTCAGTGGCTCTTTTTACCAGGTTCAAAGAAAGTCCAACCACTGCCAATAGGCAGGCAATCAAAACTGCATGCGGGGTTTCTAATGGCAGAATAGAGGCCAAGTTCTATAAACAGATGTAATGGGTAGGATGATGGGGAAAGGATAAGCATGTAAGCAGACACATACTTACAACTACTTCTACAAACTAAAATTATATTTATAGTTTACAGTATTTCTCGTGGAAATAATTAAGGCTTAGTTCTACTATACAGTTTTACTATACCAGGGGTAGGCAACCTTGGCTCTTTTATGACTCCTGGACTTCAACTCCCAGAATTCATGAGCCAAGTCCACGAGTCATAAAAGAGCCAAGGTTGCCTACCCCTGTACTTTACTATTGGTTAAACAAGCCAATAGATATCTATATAGATGCTGTGAGCCGCCCTGAGTTCTCTGGAATAGGGCGGCATAGAAATTAAATTAATAATAATAATAATAATAATTTATAAATGGCAGGGGTTTTCAAACAGTTCTTAACTATCTTCACTTGTTCCATCTCTTTAATTATTGTTTTGGTATTCTACCTCTTTATCAAGTGATCTGACTTTGGCAAGAGAAGAGCAGGGAAAGAGGGGAAATTTTTTTTTTCTGAGCTGCTTAGAATTCTAGCACCTTAGTTCAAGCTTTTTCCTGCTGGCTCCTGGTCTGGCCTTTCTAAATTACTTTCTGATGAAAAGGATCACAGAATAAGGAAATGGTTGAAGGACTTGGAGGTCTCTGTTTCAGGTTTCCACTCAGCCTTGGAGTCCATTGGGTGCCTGGGGGCTAGTATGTCCCTTTCTTAGCCTCACCTCACCTCACATGTCTTTTTGCTGTGAGAATGAAATGTGGAAAGCCTCATGTAAGTCAGCTTTTATGTTCATTGAAAAAAGGTAGGACATATGTGCAATAAATAATTGATAAACATATTTGGGATGTGAATGCATGCATATACAGATTTCTGAAGTGCAATTTAAGAAAGAAAGAAATGAAAGAAATGAAATAACATTTTAAAAAAGCTAAAGGGCTCATGAGATGAGTTTATACATTCACTGTATTTCTTAGGCAATCCTGAAAAGGAAGGTAAAGCCTCCAGAGGACAAATTCATGCCAATATTCATCTTGCATGAAACAGTGCATCACTAGGCAAACACTGGTGCTGTCAGTATGTTAATGGGCATTTCGGGATTTCTCAAAATATATATTCTCAGATGAATTAATTAGTTGCCTTGTCCTCTAAGTAGAGAGGGGGGGGTTTCTTCTTTTCTTTCCAAAAAGAAGAAAATATGAGGTAAGACAGGCAGAATTTATGTAAATACTGAGGTGTGCATTTGAATAAGGATAGAATGAAGTGAGAGAATGTTATCCACAGTATGGGTACATGAACCATATGCCAACAAGAATGAGAAAATCTTTAACTTATGAATGAAGAATAGCTATGGACAAGATACTGCAAAGAAATACTGTTCTATGGGCCATGATAAAATGAAAAGCCAAAATCCATAGAAGCAATGCTGTATGAAGCCAAATGTAAGAGAATAACAAAATGGAACAATGTCTGCAGCTTATTTGGGGGTCAAACTAGAATAATCAGTTTCCCAGAGATACTAATTTAACCAGAAGCTCAGTTCACACAACTGAGCTTCTGGTTAAATTAGTATCTCTGGGAAACTGATTATTCTAGTTTGACCCCCAAATAAGCTGCAGACATTGTTCCATTTTGTTATTCTCTTACATTTCCCATAATGGCTCATACTGAATTTTTTTTAAAAGTGAATCAATGAAGTAAGTGTTTCCCCAAAGAATATTCTCAGATGAATTAATTAGTTGCCTTGTCCTCTAAGTAGAGAGAGGGGGGGTTTCTTCTTTTCTTTCCAAAAAGAAGAAAATATGAGGTAAGACAGGCAGAATTTATGTAAATACTGAGGTGTGCATTTGAATAAGGATACCGTAGAATGAAGTGAGAGAATGTTATCCACAGTATGGGTACATGAACCATATGCCAACAAGAATGAGAAAATCTTTAACTTATGAATGAAGAATAGCTATGGACAAGATACTGCAAAGAAATACTGTTCTATGGGCCATGATAAAATGAAAAGCCAAAATCCATAGAAGCAATGCTTTATGAAGCCAACTGAAGTGTTACAAAAAGGTAAAAATTTAGAGTTTCCAAAAATGTCTTCATCAGTCAATAATAATAATAATAATAGTAATAATAGTAATAATAGTAATAATAATAATAAAAGTTAGAAGGGACCTTGGAGGTCATCAAGTCCAACCCCCTGCTCAGGCAGGAAACCCTATACCATTTTGGACAAATGGCTGTCCATTCTCTTCTTAAAAACCTCCAGTGTTGGAGCATTCACTGCTTCTGGAGGCAGGTTGTTCCACTGGTTAATTGTTCTAACTGTCAGGAAGTTTCTCCTTAGTTCTAAGTTGCTTCTCTCCTTGGTTAGTTTCTATCGGTTGCTTCTTGTCCTGCCTTCAGGCGCCTTGGAGAATAGCTTGACTCCCTCTTTTTTGTGGCAGCCCCTGAGATATTGGAACACTGCTATCATGTCCCCCCCCTTGTCCTTCTCTTCATTAAACTAGACATACCAAATTCCAGCAACCATTCCTTATATGTTTTAGCCTCCAGTCCCCTAATCATGTTTGTTGCTCTTATCTGTACTCTTTCAAGACAGTTAAAAGCAGGCGAGAAAAGGGAATCAGAACAAATTTTCCTAATCATGGAGCTACACCAATGTAGATTCTTTGTGGGGCAAGATACCAATTGGATCTTAGCAGATACTGAATCTATTACACAAGGGTCTTTCCTAAACTATTCAGGTAGGAATAAACAAGTAATATTTTTAAGTCAGTTTTTGGAAATAAAGCTATCCCCAATTTAGGGAGTTCTCAATCACATCTTGGAACCTTCAATCAATTTTATATTTTCTCATATCCCCAAAGCAGCGGATAGGTTGAACAATAAACACAATGAAAAGAAAAAGAGCTGAAATAATATATGTCTTATTTTGCACAATCGCCTCCTTCCTTATATATTTTTTCCTTTTATGCTTTGAAGAACTCACATTATCTGATGGAGTGGCAATCTTTCTTGACAGAAAAATAAATCTTCATAAATATAAGACATTATATTACAGGTTTCTAAAATTCTGTACTTGCTATTTTGTTAATGCACACACCAATATAATAGGGAAGAAAAAAAAATAGATAAATAACTGCAATAGCAGAACTACAGGAAGATTGTGCAAGAAAAATGTGTAAGAAGGTGGTGCAAGAACAGACCAAAGAGAGCATTTTCTGGCAGGAATAAGTCAGGCTATACTTTGGACCCTAAAACACTTAATCATCAAATGAATATAATATTACTTACCCTTCATTATTTGGTGTAAAGTTCTGAAACATTTTTTTTTCTAGAGAGTCAAGTGCCAACTTACGATCTTACCAAATGGTGACAGAAGGAAAATAAAGTTTAGCTAGCAGCAGAACGAAGACATTACTCACACATCTTTATCTGCTCACAATTTGACAAGTGGCCAGTGCTGGTCTTTATTTGTAAGTGCTCAGCAGAGTGAGTTTGGCAATGAAGAAAACTCATGAAATCATATGGGAAGAGGAAGAAACAAAACTCTTTTTTTTCCTCAAGCTAGTTCACATCTGGCACTTGCTGACACACCCATGATAGCTTTTATGTGAACACTCTAGGTATCAGAAATATTATGCATGTATAATCGCTAGGTATGTTTTGCATCAAGAATAATGGGCTAACACAGGGAATGGGCTAATAATGGAAATAACAATAGAAAAGACCGAAAACTTAAATCTGAGTAAGATCTATAGGATTGACTATTTTTTTCACATGATATACTATAGAGAATTGCTTGCAATAGTAGAGTAGAGTAGGGTAGGGTAGGGTAGGGTAGGGTAGAGTAGAGTAGAGTAGAGTAGAGTAGAGTAGAGTAGAGTAGAGTAGAGTAGAGTAGAGTAGAGTAGAGTAGAGTAGACTTTATTGGCCAAGTGTGATTGGACACACAAGGAATGTGTCTCTGGTGCATAAACTCTCAGTGTACATACAAACAACAAAGTAATATCATATGTAATCTGCAGTGAGATACAGAAAATAAAAATATCAAAACTATTGGAGAGCATTTCACAAAGGCTACCATCGGTGGTGCCATCTTGAGCCATATCTATTAATGGCCTTTTGAACTTGCAAATTAGTTCACTGCTGCAGCATTTACAGAGGATCAATCATAGTTATTCACAGGGAGGGGGTCATAAAAAATTCAAGATGGCAATCTTGACTGTGCAATTAAATATTGGCATTTTTACATGCATCATGCATGTGATACATGTAAAAAAAGATAGCACAGCTTTAATTTTGCAGCTGTCACCACCATCTCACAATATTGACCAGCTCCACCCATGGATGCTCCTGGGACCAGCAGTTCTGTTCCATCTTCTGATTCAAGGTAAAAAGCACCCAAAATTGATCAAACATTCTGAGTGAAAATGGGACGTAAACCTATATCAGTGGAAGAATGGGGTCTTCTCCATTCTTATTTTCTTTTTTCCACAGAGAATGGAAAATGGAGCAGAAAAGTGAGAGAGAATTCCTTATCAATTTCAATCACTTTCACTGACTTTTTTGAGCACATATCATAGCTCATCTTTTTTGTTCTTTAAAAATTCTAGTGGAATGGCCTTCTTGGGGCCTGGGAAAGAGAATGACACCTCGTACAATATTGCAGGTTCAGAATCTATGCACATTCCTCTTTTATGAGGGAAATGAGTAGTTATTGCTTGTCATTGACCAGGACTCATTTGAATCTGATTCTGAAGAAGCTGCTCCAGCTGAACCAGTGGAATGTCAACCTTAGAAGAAATTAAGACAGAATCAACTGAGACTAATCAAATACAGGAACCACCAGAACAGTTGGAGAAGTCAGAAGATGGTGTACAGCATGTGTGTCAAATTCGCGACGTCACGTAATGTGTCACGACGTATCACGACTTTTTCCCATTGCTGGCAATGGGATGGGTCTGGTTTTGGTGTGACACATCTGGCCCATGGGCTGGCAGTTTGACACCCCTGAATGTACAGTCTTCAAGTCGTCAAACACAATGAGCAGAGTGGAAGAGTAAAGGCACTTAATGTAGCACTTTATCAAGCAAGGAACTGACTACCTTAACTGAAGTTAAATGGTTGCAGGTTCATTTAAGAGGGAATCCTGACCCATATTTTTCTCTTGGAAGAAACTGTCTGCTTTCTTTTGTTTGGTGTATCGTCCCTGTATATTCTGCTTGGACAAGAAACCTTTAAACTCTGACTTTTCAACAGGTTCATTAATCTGGTTTGATTCTTTCCATTTTGGATTGCATTTTGATTACTCTTCTGCATATTCCTGTGGAAAGTGAAATTACTTGGGCAAAGTTTATCTGCAAGAGTCTCTGATTTGTGCTCTTTTGCTTGTTTGTCATTTATCTACTCAGCTTTGAATAAACTGCTACCATCATCTTGCCAACTCTATGATATACCCCTCCCCATTTCATCAACACGTGGTTAGCAAAAGAATTAAGGGATCTTGCCTCTAAAGAGTTTAGAAATAAATGGTTAAAATAAATGTACAATATTCAACTGCCAAGAATTCTGCAATCTAATCTCCTTTCCCCTTTTCAATCAATTTGTTTAATGAGGTTGTAAACTTTAGTTTTCATAGCTATAAGACACTGAGAGGACTTGTCATTTGACTTGTCAATTCTTCCTTGACAATGGAAACTAGTTTTTCTGTGTTGCAGCTCACCCACTGGAAACAGCTAAACCAGTTTGTTCATGTGTGCCTTTGAGGTAGTTTTTGACTCACAGTGACTGTTTGCACTAGTCCCTGCAGATTTCATGATAAGATTTTTCAGAAGTGGTTTGTCATTGTCTTCTTCCTATAGATGAAAGAGACTGACTGGCCCAAGGTCACCCAGCTAATTTCGTGCCTAGACTAGAACTCAGCCTCCTTGTTTCTCACCTGATGCCTTAGCTACTAAACTATCTCTAAACCAGTTGCCAATATCTTATTTCTACCCCATCAACTAATAAATGGGCAGATTGATGAATTTACAAATGTTATTATTCAGATGTTGCTCAACTTGGTCAACAAGAGCAATTGATGGGGGCATCAGGATTCATTTTTTATTGTTCCCACTTCGCAGTCCATGCTATTTCACTCTCCAGGATCATTATCAGACAGGGAGGATGGATCTCCAGACTTTTTAAAGCCTTTCAACATTCAATGTGAATTATACTTTTCGTTGAAACCTATTGAGTTTTTCACAGGTTGTATTTGAGTGACATTTATTCTTGGATTCTTCATATTTATAAAATAAGCAGTTCCTATAATAGGCATCAAGGAACCCATGATTAAAATACAAAAGGCATCCCAAACTATACATATATTTTATGTAGAGGTTTAAGCAATGCTTTGGAAATTTGTGCCAGAACAACTGATAATTCAAAAATTTATACTAAGGAACATGCAGGACTTCATTATAGAGTTTCAAATGTATTCCAGGGATGAATTGCCTTTAGATGATCATTTCTGTGTTTAATGAACTGAGAAATGAGCTCATTCACCAAGACATCACAGATAATTTAGCTGAATTATTTCAATAGCATGTAACTATAGTAAGCTGGAACAGCTGGGATGCATGGGGGGTGGGTGGGGGGGGGGAAAGAGATTTTATACCTCCTGTGCTCATTTCCCCCCCCCCCACCAATTTTGTATGATTTCTATGGTTGAACCTCTGAAGCTTGGAGCTAATAAGCCTCCTTTCTTAGTTACAAAATACCAAAGATGTTCCCTTGATTAATTTATTTGTGTTTTAAACTGCTTTAGATATATACTTCTTGCAGATTATTGTATAGTAATAAAAGCATTCACAGTGCAACAATAAACAAAAATTGTGAATATCATGCATAATTATAGTTTATGCCTGTAGCCAGGGGTTTAAAAAAAAAAAAAGGTGCCGGAACTCCGTTCTGGGCGTTCTATGACAGGGCTTTTCAACCTTTTCACCCATTGTACCACTTTTAAGATACGGCAACATCCGAGTACCACTAGTCGCCTAGCAAGGTGTCAAAAACTTGGTGACAAAAAAAAAAAGGAAAAAAAGTGATGAAGTACAGGTAGTCCTCGACTTACAACAGTTCACTTAGTGACTGTTCGAAGTTACAGTGGCACTGAAAAAAATGCCCCCCAAGCCACAGCTGAGCAAGACTCCTGCCTGCCCACCCGGTGGCGCTCTTCCTCCTTTCCGAGGTTTTCATTGTTGTGAGCATTTCTATTGAGGATTGGCAGCGGGGGTGGGGTGGGGGTGTTTGGTTTTTATTCCCCCCCCCATCTGCTGGGTGGTTGCAGCAGGTTTTGGTCACTTGACATGACCCTGGGACACTGTGACCATCATAAATATGAATCAGTTGCCAAGCATCTGAATGTAAATCACAAGACCCTGGAGATGCTGCAACATTCCAGCTGATTGGTGCTTCTGGGCTCAGCAGAGGTACCGGGATCAGTGCTGCTTTCCAGCTGATTGGTGCTTCTTCTGGGCTCAGCAGAAGCGCCAGGATCAGCTCCGAGCTCCAGCTGGAGCTTGGCGCTGATCCTGGCGCTTCCACTGAGCCCTGACAGCCCTGAAGAAGCACCTATCAGCTGGAAAGTAGCACTGATCCTGGCGCTTCTGCTGAGCCCTGACAGCCCTGCAGCTCCAGCCATCTCTCGCTCAGGCTTGTGCGGTGCTGCCACTGGTTCAGCTCATCCCCCCGCCCCCACTACCATTTTTCTAGGATGGTCGCGTACCACCTGCCAGGTGCCAATGTACCACAAGTGGGTACCTGTACACTGGTTGAAAAGCCCTGTTCTATGAGAAAAAAAAGCCTTGCCTGTAGCAATTTAAGGTACTTTGTACTATCTTGCTCTGCTAAACTTTGTTTCACAAATCAGCTACAAAGTATCATACATATGAAATCAAGAATCTTGTAGACTTTTGTCATCACCTGCATCTGCACTTGGTTTTTGTCAAGAAAAAAGATGGCTCTCAAAAAGTGGTTCATTAATTTAGACTGTTGAACTCTGTGACTTTTAAAGATCTCTGCTCACTCTGATCTGGAAAAACTAAAAAAAAGTTGTTTTTTAAAAATAAAATTGGATTTATTAAATTGGATTTGAGGAGGGAACCTTACAATTTAACTTGGACAAAGGAGAGACATTAATATTTAATATCCTTTGACACATGTTGTGGAGATTTGAACATATAGCAATGCTTTGGGGTTTTTCAAATTGTCTCTTGATATTTCATGAATGAAATATTTTGGGGCATTCTAGACTCCTGCGTATTTAGACAAGATTTTGGTTTCTTTCTAGACATAGGGCATAGGAATTGGCCTTAAGGAACAGAAATAAGACAATGCAATAGTCAGTTAAAGAGAGCCTGAGACAAGAATATATGTGTAAATGTCTTGGGTCCCTCTCTAATTCATACAGAGATAAAGGGAGAGAGGGGGGAAGCACATTTAGTCTTGTAAGATTCTGTTACTATTACTTTATAGTAAAAGTAGTACTGACTTATGTGGTATTGACTTCCAAGCCAATTTACATTGCTTGCATCATAGCATACTAGATCAAAGCAAAAATATGTACTGGCAAGGATCCAAAGATGAGAGACCCAAAAAATACATATTTATTAATTATACTGTAATTGAACACATTGTGAGGATATTTATATAAATTGTATACCTTTTGTTTATACACCTCAAAGGCCACAAACAAGCAAATTGCATTACAACTTAGCATGTTACCCAAATAGATTTATACATCACAAGTGTTATGCAAATAGTACCAAACCACAATATCCTATTATGTAATTAGGCTCAGTGTAGGAAACCTCTACACTGATAAATCATGTAATATATTACAATAGCCATTTGTGATCACGTGGACAAGAGTCACCTGAGGAATGTGACTGGTTGGACCTTTCCACGCAGCACATAGTTATTTTATTATTTGTTAAATTTGTTTGCCGCCTATTTCCCTATGGGGCTACAATTCAGCTAACTGAAATACATGATGACCGCCACTAACTTGGATGGCGTTACTTTGGAAAAGATAGTTCAAACAAATAATAAATTTGAAGCACCTCGTCGGGGGCAATATTCCTTCAAACACCAATTACAGGAGGGAGTTGTGTTTGCATCTCCCTCTGGGATGCCCAGAGGCACCTGACTGGCCACCCTAAGAACACAAAATACCGACCTAAATTGGACTAGCAATAATTCAGCAGTGTTCCTAACTTCCAAGTCCGTTCATCTGCACCATCCTTTTAATTAACAGAAGCGAGATGCGCCTTCGGCAGAGGACACCGCTCTCTGGGGCAATGGCCTTCCCCTACAGAGCTGAACCTCTCTTTAAACCCGTGTCTCGCTCCCTTATACACATTTCTCGCCCCCCCCCCGTCAAGAGACGGCCACCAGGGGTAGGCAACCTTGGCTCTTTTATGACTCGTGGACTTCAACTCCCAGAATTCCTGAGCCAGCTTGGCTGGCTCAGGAATTCTGGGAGTTGAAGTCCACGAGTCATAAAAGAGCCACGGTTGCCTACCCCTGAATTAGCCCTTCCCAGCCGAGGCAACCGGGGAGATTTTCCTTCTAACCCAAACTAGTACCGATGGGTAATAGAATGTCTGCCAGGAGGGGAAAAAAAACAACAACAACCCCAAGCTCAGACAGCACCAAGGACCCCTCATTTCCAACCCTGAACTAAAAAAAAAAAAAAAAAAAAAAGGGTTCTCCTTTATTGGGACCCTCCTTCCTCCTGAGAAAAATAGGCGCCAGCCAATCAAAGCCGCGCCCAGGCGAGGGAGCCCGAGAGCCCATTCGCAAAGAAGCGCGAGCAAGCGCCGCGCCGCGCCGCCCCTCCCCTGATTGAACCACCGGCTCCCCGCTGCCGTCATCCTCGCGCCTCGCCTCACATGACTACGAGCACGTGTCAGGCTCCAGTCGGGTCTGTCAGCTGAACGGCGTTGCGCCGAGGGAGGGAGGGAGTCACATGACTCTTCCGCCAGTGCGCTTCCTCGCTTTCTGCTCGCTCATGTTAGCCGAGTAACCTTCGCGGAGCTTTCCCCGCGGCCTGCCATGGGACGCGCCGCGTTCGTCGCAGCGTGCGGGGCTGGTGCGCTCCGGCTCTGCTGGCTGCCTTCCCTCCTCTTGCTTCTCCTCCCGGGCCAGAAGGGAGACCTCGCCACCCCAGTAGCGGCCCAAGACGCCTTCAATTACCAGGATCTATGCCAGTAAGTGCCAGCCCTCCTGCAACGCCGCTCTTTGCTAGGGACCGCTGCAGCTCCGCAGGACTTTTGAGGAGGGACGGTTTGCGAAGGAATTGTCTCGGACTTGTGGCCGGGTTCCTTAGTACCGTAGTTTCCTCTTTGGCAAGCAACGCAGACATGTTGAACCTTAAATACACATTTGCACGACTTCCTTATAAGAGTGCTGTCGCATTTAGATTGCCAAGTGCTTTTCTGCGCTTCCTCTGATTTAGTTAAAGAGGAGCTGCGATTTAAAAAGTGATCTTTGCAGTTACCAAACAACGTTTGGCGTTTCAGATAACCAGCATCATCTTGTTCAATTTGGTTTCCCGAAAAGCTTGCTGCATGTCATTTGCTATAATATACTAGTTTGGAGGGGTAACAGCTGCAATCATTTGTTTAAATTGTGCTGTCTCCTAAACTGTTCTTACATAAAATTCCTAAGCTTAAGAAAAAGTTCTGGAACATGTTTGAATAGGATTTCTCTTATTAAACGCTATTGTAGAATGCTGTTAATTGCTTTGTTCAGATTTCCTCTGTAAGTGTACTAACAAACCATGTAAACATTGTTTTGTGGCTAGAGATCAGAGGTGTTGAACAGTCTTTAAATATAGGGGCTATTGTGAACCTAAACAGCAAGAAAAACCTGTTTCTTTCCGTAGATAGGCAACAGAAAAGAGATTGGGGTGAAAGAAAATAACGTTCACATAAGAGAATGAACTGGCTTTAAAAACTTCCTGCTGGGACCTCTTGGATTGCAGATAAATGGCTCCCAGTTCAATATGTTATGCAGTATGTTCAGTTATGGTTGGTTTAACCAATTTAATACAGCTGGGTTTTTACAACATGCTAAACCATGTGATAACCATAATATAAGTCATATAATTCAGCATGTTATGTGAACCAGGCATATATGTAACAGATATGTTAAGGTGAAAGATTATCTGAAGTTGCTCTATACTACAGTACACCAGAATTTGGCTATATAGCTTAAATAGTTGTTTAAAATGAGCAACAATTCTTCAGAGGGATAGACTGGAAATTTTCTAAACTTTTCCTGATGATGCTAAGAATACATGCACTCTCCACAATCTTTTTCTGGAAGGCATCATTTCAGACTCTGGTTAGTTTAGGACGGGTAGGCAACCTTGGCTCTTTTATGACTTGTGGACTTCAACTCCCAGAATTCCTGAGCCAGCCATGCTGGCTGAGGAATTCTGGGAGTTGAAGTCCTCAAGTCATAAAAGAGCCAAGGTTGCCTACCCCTGGTTTAGGATATAGCTAGTTTACATGCTGCATACTACGGTAGTACATTCACTACGGTAGTACATTCACCAAAGACATGACCGTAATATTTGGTATCACCTCTACTATTTTGGCATGCTATAAAGTAATATTAAATCTCTGCCTCCTCAATAGTATAGTCTAAGGCAGTACCAAAGAAATCATACCAATATATAGAAGAACAATGTCAGCAAACAAAGAAGTGTAGCAATTTGCAGGGTCTCTTTTCTTTTGAACTGAGACAGTTAATGGCAATAGATAGTTTAATTCTTTTAAATGGTATCTCCTCTGTATATCTTCTATTCCTTCTTGCTTTATTACAGAATTTTTAAGCTCAGTTGTGACTGTAAGTCAAGGATTACCTATATTGGCATTTGATCTGTGTCAAGATTTTTAAAAAGTTTTAAAATTGTGAGTGAAGACACTAGCTGTTTCAAAACTGCTATATGTATCGTAATAGGTTTAGTCATTTTGGCTATTGTTTGGGAGTTGTAATTCAGCAAAAGAAAGGTTATTAATTCTCAATTCTACATTCTCATCTGTCTCAAATATAATATATTATGGGACACATTATTATTGCCTGTAGTTAAAAATCCATTATATTTACACCAATAACCAATTTTCCCATCATTGGTTCTTGTTCCTGCTTCTAAGCAAGGCAGTATTTAAAATGTAAATTTCAACACATATTTGATTGTCACATTTTATTTTTTTGAAATATCAGGCTGTGTGACAAAATGTTTGAAATGTCAGGCTGTGTGACAAAATGTTGATAAATGACAAATTTAAGATTTGATTAAGCACGGCTTAATTGACTGAATAAACAATGAATCTTCATACGGCCTTTATTTGAGAAACATTTTGGTGCAATGGTTAAGATGCAAGACTAGAAACTGGGAGAATCTGTATTCTAATTCTGTCTTAGGGCACAAACCCAGGCATGTTGTCTCAGCTCTAGGAAGAAGGCCATGGCAAACCAGTTCTAAAAAATTTGCCTAGTCCCTAGTCAGGACTAGAAAATTGCCAGGAGCCAAGATTGACTTGGAGGCACCAAAAACATGCCATCACTTTTATTTACAAATCATACTGAGTGAACCTTCATAATGCCCAAATCCACAAACAAGTAAGCCATATTTTAGCTTAGTTTGTTGTGTTTATCCAGTATTGTCATCACGGAAGACTTATTTGTGCTCAGAGGAAGTAAGTTGTCTCACTTTCAAATCAACTACTTATATATTGTCAGCTGACTATCTCTTCAATTGTGCTTGAATGTCCCATAATACTATTGATGCCTCAATAATAGATTGGCTGCTATTTAGCTTAGCTACCTTGGAAGACTACGTAATAACTGAAAAATTGCTTAGTTAATACATGTGATGCTGTTTTCAAGATAGTTATTTTGACTTTAAAATTGTTAATTTTATATTCTCTGTTTATAGAACATTAATCTAGGGGGTAATCAATCTTCCTGATACTATTATCCCCCAAAATAGCAAAATAAATTTGTGCAATCTTCCATCATTAATCCATTGATTGGATTGGACAAGAAATATACTATTTTTTAAAAAATTAGATTTCATCTGATAAATTCATTACAGTAGTGGTATAACTTGTTTGGGGTTGGTGAAAACATGCTATTGAAGCGTGATTTGAAAACTTCAGGTGCTGTTTTCATGCAGTATGCTAAGCCTGATTCAGACCAACTTCATAATGGCTTATATATGAATTTGGTCATTGTATAATAATCATCAAGGTTCATTTGCCAAAGTGAATGCTTGGTGTCTTTCACAAACTTGACAAACATATCTTTGTTCTGAGCTGGAAAGGAAATAAAATATCTTTATAGTTTTGATAATTTTTAAAAGTGCTTTTAGTACCTTGTAAATATTACATAGTAAGCTTAAGGAAAGCTTTCTGAGATTAGAACTACAGAACAGACAGGGGCTGTGCATACTCTGAAAAGGTATTTCAAGCTCAGGAGAGGAGTCACAGACAAGCAGTATGAGATCAGTGATTAAAACCTACCCTTGGAAGATACAGGAGTTTTCTATTGTCACTTCTTCTCATCCAAACATAGAACAAATTTATAGCAACCTGACACTTTAACAAATATGTTTTTATAGGTAACACAATTATCAAAACTTGCTAATTGAATATATTTTTCTAATAGAGTTAAATACGTTTTTTTTTTTGTTAGAGTGCCATGGAAGCCCTGCAAATAAATAAGTAAATAGTAATACTTTACAGGTAGTCCTGGACTTATGATCAGTCATTTAATGACCGTTTGAATTTACAACAGTGTGGAAAGGGAGGTTATATAGTCTGTAAAACACTTTCAGTCATTGTAAAATGTCATGCCACTCCTACCCACCCCCAGTCATGTGATGATGGTCGGAGTGCTTGGCAACCTGTTCACACTTAAGACCGGTTGCCAAGCCCCCCCCAACTTATTTGATCACCATTTACAAACTTCGCTGGATTCCCTAGAACAGTGCTTCTCAACCTTGACAATTTTAAGGCATGTGGACTTCAACTCCCAGAAGTCAATGGGGAAGTTGGCATGGAAAATTGAAAGCTTCCACCACCTGCCAAAGGATTTCACCTCTCTTCGGTGCCTGGGGATATATTGAAATCCTTTGTTGGGCTGCAG
The DNA here is from genome assembly GCA_034064705.1 of Bothrops alternatus. Lineage (NCBI taxonomy): Eukaryota > Metazoa > Chordata > Lepidosauria > Squamata > Viperidae > Bothrops > Bothrops alternatus. Next base: position 10,293,524 of record JARGCV010000023.1, read on the forward strand.
AAACAAAGAACAGGGAGGAAATGGAACTCCTTTGCTGGGCTGAAGAAACAAAGCGTGGATTGCAAAGATCTGAGCTTCGTTTCTCCAGCCCAGTGCAGGAGTTCCCTTTCATGCATGGAGGGGAGGAAAACTCCTGTGATGGGATGGACAAACAAAATAATTCAGAAGATCCAAGCTCCGTTCCTGCATCTCACCACAGGTCTTCCGTTCTGCACACACAGGAGAGCTATCTACCTTCCTTTGGCAGGCAGCTCTTTTATTCCATCTATTTAAGGATTGCAAATGGAAGAGTGGAGATTGCAGTCGTTAAGCAAAGTGGTCATGTAGGCATCTCATGTAACAACTGCTTTACTCAACAACAAAGATTCTAATCTCAATTTTGGTCATAAGTCGACTATCTGTAAAAAAAAAAAGCCCCATGTGTCTGACCAAATCCTTAATTTTTATGGCTAGGATGACCTTGTCATGTTATAAAATTGAATTGAATTAGAGGATAATCTCAGTGAGGACAGAAAGACCACATTTTGTAATATTAAACTATTCTTTCTTTGTGTACTTTAAGATATCCTGGTTGACTGAGAGTCACATGACTGGGAACAAAGCTCAGAAAAACTTTAAGTATGGTATAGTTCACAGCAGTTAGCTCCAATGTTAGAATCACTTTTTGTGGTTGTGATTCATCTAGTTAGCTGTCTAGGCCTATAGCTGAATCATTTAAAATGTTTTTCTCTTTGCAGGGGCTTCTTATGGAAAAAATGGTGCCCATATTATTCGAGGACCAAAGGATTTATTTACAGATATTATGGAAAGTTTATGCCTAACCACCTAGCAGATAAACATTAGGGAAATATTTTTTGAGAAGAATGTTAGCATTTCAAAAAATGTATGCTAGTGAAAAAACATTCTTTAACTGGTATCTGTTTTTATGAAGATAGTAAGGGGATAGCTCTTTTTTGTCAAGCACTTGGAACATAATTGGTGATTAATTAGAAATCAGGTTGAGATTTGAGGGGTAATAATAATAATAATAATATTGGTGCTCTGAACTTGCTTGTTTTCTGTTGGCTTCTTGGTAGTTTCTTGATTGGGATATTGTTTACTTGATTGTTCGTCTGATGTTAACCTTGGAGTTAATCTATGCTGATCTGGGTGCTGATTGCTGATGGAGGGGTGCTTGGGTCTTTTGTTCCCTTTTGGGCTGGGTGATAGTCTCTTTTGCATAGTCTATATAGGTGTTGTTAATGTCTATGGCAGTGGTGGTGAACCTATGGCATGGGTGCCAGAGGCGGCACTCAGAGCCCTCTCTGTGAGCATGCACGCCGTCGCCCCAGTCCTAGGCCTTCAGCTGGGTTTTGTAAAACCTTTTCGCTTTAGGCCTTCACCGCTGTGTACAAAAAAAAAAAAGTTCAATCAGTCAATTTCAACTTCTCACGGGAAAAAAAAGATCTTGCAAAGTTGGAATTGATTGATTGAACTTTTTAGTCCCACCCAGTCTGCCGTTACCACCGCAGCCATGCCCACCCAATGGGCCACACCCACCCAATTGGCTACACTCAGCCAATGGGCCACACCCAGCCAACGGGCCACACCCACCTGGCACCTGATGATGTATAAGTGGGTTTTGGGTTGCAGTTTGGGCACTCAGTCTCTAAAAGGTTCGCCATCACTGGTCTATGGTATGCATCTATTGATGGCTCATTTGTTAGAGTGCCAGGCTTTTAGAAATTCCCTGGCATTTTTGGACTTGGCTTGGTCTAAAATGGTCACATTTTCCCAACTGAAACTATGGTTAAATCTGTCTATATGTGGTGAAAGTAAAGAATTTTCATCATGTCTTCTGACTGCTAGTTAGTGTTCTTGGATTTATACAATTTAAGTATTTATTATGCAGTTTATCTAGTTCAAGTGTTATAAGTGCTTCCAATCCTATCACTCAATTTGGAGGAATTAACTGTGATTCCTAGATCACTAACTTTTTTTAAAAAAAGAAGCTGAATTATTTATGCAGATTCAATAATCTTTTTAAATGTCTTATGGTAAAACAATGGAAATTGCTGTCAACTCTATGAAATTAGTTTTGTATGACTATAGCATTGATGGTGAACTTTTTAGAGACTGAGTGCCCAAACTGCAACCCAAAACCCACTTATGCATCCTTGAGTGCCGGGTGGGTGTGGCCCATTGGGTGGGTGTGGCCCATTGGGTGGGCGTGGCTGCAGTGGTAACGGCAGACTGGGTGGAACTAAAAAGTTCAATCAATCAATTCCAACTTTGCAAGAACTTTTTTTTTTTCAGGAGAAGTTGAAATTGACTGAACCTTTTTTTTTTTTTTTGCACATGGCTGCGGAGGCCTAAAACAAAAAGGTTTTATAAAACCCAGCTGAAGGCCTAGGACTGGGGTGATGGCGCGCGTGCCCACAGAGAGGTCTCTGAGTGCCGCCTCTGGCACCTGTGCCATAGGTTTGCCACCACTGGACTATAGAATCAAAATATTTTGCTTTGTATATATGACACCTCAAAATGTTTAATGGGTTGATTATAACACTTCTCGTGGTCACTTAGGTTTTTGAATTTGGTTTGGTTTTGTCCTAAGAAGTGCCTCATTTGGGTTTATAACAATGGGATTAGTAATTTGACTCCTGATGAATTGTTGTGTGAAATGTTTATGTTTTTAACTATCTTTTCAATATTAGAATCTTCAAGGTATCAAGTGCAATGGCTTTGGAGGAGTTAGTTTCTTAACATAATTTTCCAGACTCCTCTTTTTGTTTTTATTATTAGGATGATTATGAATATTAAAATTATATTATTAATACTTTTTAAATGTACATATACTTTATGTTAATTAAAACATTAACAGACTATATAAGCACAGTATTAACAATGAGCAGGTCAGTGTGGATGAAAAAGTTGCTGATCTGAAAATATGTTTGACAACAGTAGTCTATGTTGAAACAGTTATTTGTGGAGTTTGTTTAAAACATAGCAATTGTGATTTCCCTCCTTTTTTTCAGTTACACATGGGAAGCTGTTGATCCTGATAAAGTGCATTATAAAATAAATCCCTGTGGTCATGCGGGAGATTGTGGGGAATCCAGTGCCATTTGTGCCCATGATCTAAATAAAAATGTATCTTTCTCAGTAGGTAAGTCTAAAAGTTTGTCTGCTCCCTGGATTAAAAATGCCAAATGTCATCTGTTCAGCTTTTTTATAAATATTAATGCTGAAGGCTTGTTGTTTTAAATCAGTTTAAAATTTATATAAAAGGTATCTATATAAATATATTTCACATTTTCTTTTGGGTTAAATGGAATGACATGAAATGCTCTAAAATAAGAAATAGTAAACAAAGAAATGAAAGGCATGATACAAGAAAAAAAAAGGAAAGGACTACAGGTCCTTATGAGCACAATTGGATTGGAATTTTGGTTGTTGAATGAAATGGTTGTTAAGTGAGACGTCTATGTGACCACTTCACTCAACTACCACAATCCTGGCACTCCAGTGTGCAGTTGTTAAGTGATATCTCACGTTGTGAAGTAGACAGAGTAAATCAGCTGCCTATCTTGTAGAAGGAGGTTTTGAGAGTGAAAAGGCTGCCTGCTGGAGAATTTGAGCTCCTTTTGGAATTGAAACCTTCCAGGCAGGTGGCTCTTTGAGAGTAGAAAAGGCTGCGTGCCAGAGGGTTTGAACTCTATATGGAGCTGAAATCCATCTAGTAGGCAGCTATTCCAGCCAGCCTGCAGAGTTGATAGGGAGTTATCTTGGCAGGTGGCAGCAGCTTTCAATCTTCTCTTGGTGGCTCAACAGTGAGACACTGCTGAAGTGGGCACAGCAGTATCTGCATTTTGTGCATTGCATGAGAAAAGCATATCTTCCTTCCCTTGTCCTTACCACTTTTTACAGAGGGATGATCGAGAATATCTTGTCATATTACATTACTGTCTGATTTGGAAGCATTACTGCCTCAGACAGGACTGCAGTGCAGAGAGTGGTGAGGATGGCAGAAAAAATTATTGATAGTTCACTCTATCCTTGACATAGTGTATAAGCGATGCTTGAGCAAGGACCACAGGATTATTTGGGATGCTACACATCCTCTTCACAACCTTTTTTCCTTGTTACCTGGGAGGAGGCTTTGTGGTATCCAAAGCAGAACATCCAGATTCAGCTTTGTTCCATATAACATCAACTTTGTGAACTATCAAGTTTCCTCTTTCTGCTATGTATTCCAAATGGACAGTGATTAATATTTATATTGTGTGTGTATGTGTGTTATGTGTGTGTATGGATAGATACTTGCTTTTGAGGCAACAGAATTTCATTTTTAATGTGAGCCAACGTGCTCATAGTAAAAAAAATGACAATAAATATGAGCTTATCTTATTCCTTGCTGGCTTTCCCATTGACTTTCTGGGGACGCTGGCAAAGAAGATTGCAAATGGTGATCATATGAACATGGGGAGTGGGAAACTGCTTATAAGTGCAAATTGATTGCCAAATACCTTGATCTCAATCACATGATCATAGGAGGTCTATAGTGTTTGTGATGTGCTGTATACGTGGCAAAGCTTTCTTTCTGAGGCCGTTAATTTGAATCATCATTAACCAAACAGTCGTAAGTTGAGGACTACCTGTACATTTGGTTTATACCAGCATCATTAATAATACCTCCATTTTGTTTTGTCCTTGCCATCTGTCCTTACTTCATTGATAAATGCTTTAAACAACGAAAGTGTCATGATACACCCTCGCAAAATTTCCACACAACATTTTGTTACTCAAGTCTATTCACTTTACAGTCATACCTCGGCATTTGACTGCTTCAAAATTTGTTGAATTCGGTATTTGATGCATTTTGAAGTAGAAACTTTGTTCCAGCACTCATCTTTCTCCCAGTTGTCAACATGCAATGAAGAATATGTTGATGTCGACTGCTTCATGACTCACTGTTTCTTCTGGGTGAAATAGTGGGTCACATGGTTTTCTCAGTACCCATAGGTTTTAGTATTCGGCACATCTTTCAGAATGAATTAACGACAGAGACCGAGATACCATTGTAGTATGCACTTTCTCTTTAAAACAACAAACATACAATTAATTTTCTTTCTTCAATTCATACATTTCCCAGTGACTTGATGAAAAGAAAAAGTCTGGTCCTGTCTGATATAAAAACGTATTTGTACTTACTGACTGTGGCTCATTGTCATGTCTTACACCCTTTCAAGTCAAAATTCTGCCAAACACCTTCATTTCACAAGCACACTTAATAAACTAATTACTTTGACTTTTTTCACTGACTCTTGCTAACTTTCTCTTTGTATAGGGGAAACAAGACGTTATACATTTTTTCTCTGTTACGTTGTCATATCTGCAGCTTAAAAGTTTCTCACATCCTCAAGACATTTATGACTTTTTTTTCCAACTATTTCATCTTGGATTTGATTTGTTGCAAATGTAATATTTGGCATATTGCTATTGTTTCTAATGTTTAAAACTTTAGAACTGCAGTGCTGTCATCATCACAATTCATTTCATCATATTTATTTCAATTAAGTTTCATTCTACTGGAGACTTCATCTTCACTCACTTTCAGAATAATATGTTACTTCAGTAACATATTTGTATTCTCTCTACTTTATTAATCTTTGCAATTGTTTGTTGCATTCAATTGCTTCCTGTGCATCTATTCTTTCTATCTATATACATCCTCATTTTTTGCAACAGTAATTTTCATATACACATTATTCCAGAAACATATTTTTCTATTCTGCTCATTATTGTTCCATATTTCTGTAGAAATCAGTAATTTGTTTTTGTTCCAAGCACCTAACTATCTTCATTGTTTTATAACTTTTCATACATAGCTTGTATATTCCCTTTGTATAATCCTTTACTTTCCCTCTAATTGTTTCACTTCTCCAATATCATATCTTGCCCAAGATTGACTCTTGATAGTTCCAAATAATGGCCTTTTTTGCATTCAGAACTGTTCTAGTTTTTTTAGTTTTTCTTAGTACTGTATGTCTCTAGATTTGCACTTATTCCTTTCCCATGTGAACGTAGGAATAGACTTGGGCCTAAACCTTATGTTCCAGACAATTTTTTTTCAATCCAAATACCTGTCACTATTTTTATTCACTGAGTTGCTCACCCATTCAATTTTTATAAACTATGAACTCTCTTGTCTCTCATCCATTCACGTCAGCTAATGGAATAATTTTCCCCCTGGAATCTAATACATTTAGAATTTGCATAATCTGTTCCAGAACTCATATTTGGTCCTTCCCTTTTCATTCCCCTGAAGATATTGATGCATCCAGTTATTCTAATTCACAAAATGAAACCTTTTCATTCAAACCTATTACAGGTAGTCCTCAACTTTCAACCACAATTGACCCCAAACATTGCAACCGTCATAAATATGAACCAGTTGATGCATGATCATGGGGATACTACAATGGTTGTAAGTCTGAAAATTGGTCATAAATCACTTTTTTCAGTGCTGTTGTAACTTTGAATGGTCAGTAAATGAACTGTTGTTAGTCGAGAACTACCTGTACATCATATCCCTTTCTCTTAATTTTATAGATATACAATAATTCTTTTTTTCTTTTAATTCATTTATGGATTTATGGTCTTTGCTACTGACTCTCCTTATATTTCAAATTGCTTTTTTGTGTGCCATGATCATCACTTTATGAGACAATAAATAATTGAGATGTGCAGCCCGTCATGACTTAGGTAAATTGAGATTTTAATAAGTTGGGGAAAGTTGCTTGTCTTAGTAGTACTTGTACCATATACAGCATTCTCTCTTAATGATAAGAACCGCACTGATTGGATTGGTTTGGCCCATACATCACAAGTAGAATCAAAGCCCATTTTTTACCCTAAGTTCTTGTGTTTTGTTATGTGCAAGTTGTGATATATACTTTAGAAATTACCTTGTGCTAGCACCCTATGGCTTTTATCATATCAACTTGGAAGTATGTAGAGTGTACTTTTTGACAGATGATCAAAATGAAACCTGAACTATCTTAGTAGACTCTACTTCTCCATGACTCCAGGTATAGTCCACAATATTGTTATACCAAATATATTTGGAGAGTTCCAGATTAAGAAAAGTTGTGTTAAAATTAAACGTTTCTCTCATTTATACATGTTTGGATTCCTTGTGTACAGTGTAATAAATCTCAGAGGTCAGTTTCTGTGTTTGCCAGGAAGAAATAATTTCTTTACAGTATATTTAATTGGACTCAAACAGGATCAGGCAGGATATGTAAACAGTTTGTCCAAGGCTATGTATGATTCTGCTATGGTCTTGATCACTTGTTCTATTAGAGAACCTTATTTGAATTAGAAAGATTTTCTGCTGATACCTCAATCCCCATGATCTGGTTAACCCAGGGGTTTGGGAAAGTTATTTCTCTTTCCTCTTCAGAATCAGCAGGAGAAAGTGATATAGTATGACTTAGACTGCTTAATAAATTATGTCCTGTACGCTCCCACAGAGTGGGTCTCCTCAGGGTGCCGTCGGCCAGACAATGTCGGCTGGCGACCCCCAGGGGGAGGGCCTTCTCTGTGGGAGCTCCAACACTTTGGAACGAGCTCCCCCCGAACTCCGTATGATGACGGAATTGCGTTCCTTCCGTCGAGAATTAAAAACACATCTATTTCGACAAGCCGGCCTGGGATAGTAGCTCCGGTTCCAACAAGGCCATAATTGTTTTTAGGGGATTGAGTTTTTAAGATTATGTATTGGGTTTTTAAATGATTGGGCCAAATTATTTAATCTATTTTTAATAATTTTACTTTTTGTATGTTGATGTTTTTTAATTGGGCTGTACACCGCCCCGAGTCCTTCGGGAGGGGGGGAGGTATAAAAATCGTAAAAATAAATAAATAAATAAAATAAATAGATCCTAATCACCACCATAAGCTCATTAAGTGGATTTCTGCCATTCATTCTTTAAAATGATTATGTTGGTGCCAAGTAAAGTCATGATTATTATTATTATTATTATTATTATTATTATTATTATTATTATTATTATTATTATTATTATTATTATTTTGGTGCCCTGAGTCATTGTTGACTCCTGGCCTTTACCTTGGTAAGGTTTTTTTTGAGGTGATTTTCCCATTGCCTCCTTTCTAGGACTTAGAGAGTGTGACTGACCCAAGGAAGTCTCCTGGTTTCTAGTCTAGTGCCTTAACCACTACAGCACATTGGATCACTAATTATGAATAAGAAATAACTAAAACTCAGAATAAAACAATTAGGTTTGTGTGAAAGAATGCCAGCAGGGCAAGGAGAAGGAATGCTTTATAATAAAATTATGTATAAATACTTGAACGAAAGACGTAAACTCAAAATCACATTTTAATTCAGCCAAGTAAAAGTATAACCAGTTACTCTTCATCTGAATCCCATAGTTCAGGGGTTCTCAACCTTGGCAACTTTAAGACTTGTGGACTTCAACTCCCAGAATTCCTCAGCCAGCAAAGCTGGCTGAGGAATTCTGGGAGTTGAAGTCCACAAGTCTTAAAGTTGCCAAGGTTGAGAACCCCTGCCATAGTTGTTTTTTTTTTAATGAGCTGGATAACTTTCTGAAAAGAGCTTGGAATTTGAAGCTGGATTTCTGTAGGAATGACCAGCACATTTTCTGACTTAGGTTACACAGTATAATCTGTTCTTGCGTGAAGTTATTCCAGGATGAGCCTACTAAATGGAGAAGCTATTCTTAAAAACTAGTTCAATATGTCAACTCAATTGGGCTTTTGAGAAAAAGCAGGGGTAGAGCTGTTCAGCTTGATACTTTTAGTCTGTATGGAATGCTACTCTGCCAGGGATAGTCTGAACCTTTCCCTATATTGGTGTAATGAAATAGTATATTAAGGTGTGGCAAACTAGTTAAAGATAGATCTGCCCTAATTGCCCACAGGTTTCTATTCCTCATTATATGATTGTCATTCTGTATGGGAGTATTTGTTTTATTTGATTATAAAATGAGAATGTACCTTTATATTGTCTCTTGCGCTTTTCTTAATTGCTTCTTACGGACATATGTTAAACTTTACAAAAGAAAAAAGCTAACACACTCCTTATCTGGGACTCAAATGTTTGAAGCTCCAACTTTGCTAATCTAAAATAAAACTCAGCAGGATTTTCATCAACCCGAAGTGAAAAGACTCTGACTTCTTAACATTTGCCTTCTTAAAGTAAAGTCAAATATTCATGAACTCAACAAGCTTTCCTAATTAACAGATAAGCTACTAATATCAATTTGTACTAAAAATGCCCTGGCCTATGAGATGCAGTTTTGCTAATTTTTTTAATATGCATATTGAAATGTCATTTTAAAATGAATTTATTTATTTCCCTTAGATTAATACCACACCTAGACCACCTAAGTGTCTTGTCAGGTCTGATAAGAGGGGTGTATTCCAGATCCCATATATATTTTAAGGTGCTATCTTATGGGACTTTGGAACTGTATATTTTCTTGTTGTCTTCTGGAACACCATAGAACACCATACCACCTGAAATTAAGTTGACCACAAACTGTGTTGGCTTTTCAGAAAACTGTTAAGACCTGGCTATTTTCCTGGCATGGGGTTGGGAATGTAGCTGAGCCTAGGTATGCTGGTTGCTGATTTCCTTTGTTGCTGCAACACATTGTTTGTTCTCATCTTTAATTTTTATTTTACCAGTGATACAGTTTTAGATTTTCTTATCTGTCCAGAGTCACGTTTGTGAGGTGGGCAGCTGGTCCCCAAAGATTTCAGTATCTTTATCTGCATTCAGACAAGTTGTTGTACAGCTGCTGAATGGCTGCATTGAAGCCATTGTATTTAGGAGGTGAAGAAAAATAACCTGAAAACCTGGGTCCATACCATCATCACCACTGCAAGCCCATCCTTGAATGTGAAGTAACTGCTGAAACTAGAAAGTAGAAAGCAAGCAGGAGTTACTGTGGTAATAATACCTGTGAGCAGCCTGTGGCAGAAGCAAATGTGAGCAGCATCATTAATTGTGTAAACATTATCTTGCCAAATGTATCCTCTCAGCCCAGCCTGTATAGCTGATAAAATAATAGGCTCAGAAAAGGAATGAGTTGCTTCACTAAGACTTAGTACAAGCCCCCTGTCCATTCAGCCCAGTGTTTTAAAAAATTAAAAAATATTCTAAAGCATTCCAAAAGTTTATCTGATAAGCATGATGCATTTCTTATCAAGGCTGTAATTACAATAATTGTGCACTCTTGCTCCATTTCTGAGATTTGGCATTTATTTCTATATTGGCAAAGATTTCTGTATATAAGGCTGGCTCCCTCTCTAAATATGCCAAAAAGATGTTGTCTAAAGGTTGGTGCTTGTCTGTCAAAGAGACAGCTGCTGAAATATTATTGGAAAAAATGTGTATTTTGTCTCTCTCAATGACTTTAAAACTGCTGATTTCAGGGAATCATTTCCTCATGATTTTCTGCAAAGCTTTTGGCGATCTTCTTAGACAAATAATACTGGATGTTGATATAATCTCACATTAGCTGCAGGTACATTCAGATAAAGATGCAGAATGCCTTTAACATATGAAATCTTAAAGCAATGTGAGAAAAAAATCTATATTGAAATATATGCAATACTAGTATTGGGCTTTTCTCAGCTGAAACTAAAAGTAGAACCCTTAGAGACAAATTGTTGATAAATACGTTTACTGCAAAAACAAAGAATGGAACAAAGAATTATTCCAGCAACTGCTAAATGTAAAATGCCATCCCTATTTATAGCATAAGCAAGATCATGTGCCTCTTTTTCCCACCTGCACTGGTGCAGTTGTCTGGAGGTCTCATATTTTGGGACAAGAGAAATGAGCCTTTATTGTAACAGACTGGACTGGTCTAAGGATGCTTCTAACCTTACCAGAATTGAGCCTTATGATACACCTTCCCTCTCTCTTTCCTCCTTTCTCCCCCATTCAAGGAAGAATTTTATGCTTCTCCACTCCCTTTTTCATGTCTATATCAATATACACATATTTAAGTTGCATCGAACTATTTGCCAGCTATAAGAGGGGGAAAAAGCCCTATTGTTCACATTCAAAGATGCTGCTGTAAGCATGCCCTTAGTTTTGATCAACTTTCATACACTTTAAAAATTGAGTCCCTAGATATCTTAGTCAAAGAAATTAAAAGTAGGTTACTGAGAAATTAAAACAAGTTTTTATGTTCTTTATGCAATCAGTATACTATTAACAAATCAAAAAAGGATTTGTAATAAATATATTATTCATGCTCAAAACATAGTAACTGCAGTTTGCATCATGTTCTCTTTTATGCGAGAACTAAGAATGACCTGTATTTGCATCCATGTATATATCTGAATTGGTTTGCTCCAACATGCCTCACATTGTAACTTTTTCTCTTTGGAAAAACATCTTGAAATATCAGAAATCTTGAAGATATGTGAGGAGAATTTCTATACTGAAATATATGCAATACTACAGGTAGTCTTTGACCAGTAACTGTTTGAAGTTATGACCCACCCAAAAAAGGAGAGTTGCAACCTTTATTTGAAGTTTGGTTGGGCTCCCTCCATGGTCATGTCTGAAATTTGGATGCGTTGATTGCCATTTGCAACACCACATTTTGCAGTGGTTTTGTTGAAAACTGTTCTGGATTTCTGGCTTTCAGCAAAAACGCCTCTAGCAAACCATTGGTTTGCTTAATGACTGCCATATTCACTTAACAAGTCCACAAAAAATGATAAAATTGGGTCTTTCACCTGACCAACTCATCTTGCAACCATCACAATAGAGGACCTTAATCAGCCGGACCATTTGTGCCTTAAGTGGATTGATTTGTTTAATGGCATGGTTTTTTTTTTTTTGGCTGCCTATATTATTCACAAGAGTCTTTTTCAAAACTAGTGTTCAAAAGGGTCTATACTCTTTCTAGTCTGCTTCTCTGCAGTCCCTTCCAATATCACACTTTTTATTTCTGAATTTGAAGAGGGGGCTATTCTAGGTGAATTTAACCTGAGAATAAGCTCAATTGAAACTTGGTCATCATGACTTAAAGTGGACCTACACAAGATTGTACTGTAGTTCTTTGAGGGCCACTTTCTTGGCAAGTGTCCTTGGCCTATGTTTATGTGTGTTTCAGATGTTTCTTTGGACTGTGATAAAAAGCTGACAATCACATTGCTTTGCCACCCTGCTTAGAACATCTGTTTATTTATCTATGTAAGGTTTTGGACCCCATATCATTTGTTTGATTGATGTCCCTTATCCTGGTTCATGGCAAATATTTATTGATTTCTGCTACAATTCTACATCTTTTTTTTATAGTTACTTGAATTGACAGTATCAGTTGTGGTTTTATCAAGGTATATGTAAAATTTATTTGGATATATTATAGGCCCAAGGGAAAGTTTAGAAATTCTATCAAGAGCTCATTAATGTTATTTACTTCTACATTTTGATAACTATTCACATATACTGTGCATACTTTTCTTGCCTAGATTTATGCTTGGTGGTATATGGTATTCATAATCTGTTTGATTTTCCACGGACTTCTCTTCTATGCTCTATTGGTGAGATTTTTGTGGGTTTTAATCTGTAACTCATATAATTGGAAATCACCTTTGAGATTAATGTATGCTCTTTTTGTTTTAGGGGAATCCTCACAGATAAGAAGGTCTAATTTACTCTTGGAATTCAACACTACACAAACTTGTTCTAAGGAAAGTAAACACACATGGCAAAGTAACATCAATTTCTATTGTGGGAAGACTTTGGTTAGTATGTTATTGCTGAAAAAAATATTTCTAAATAGGCAATAATTATTTTTAATTGTTAAGTACTGATAAGCTGTCCCAGTCACAACAGAAGAATTATGTTTGTCCAAGAATGTATCTGCATGTTCCAGCTTTGCAAATTGCTTATCTGTTTTCCCAAATGAAAGAGAAATATCAAATTGGTCAAATTACATAAAACTAGCACTTGTTAAAAATTGATAAAGAAATCTGCCACTCGACTTATATGCTTGATATCAAGTAAAATAAACATACTTTATTTTAGGCATTTCATTATATTTCTGTTTTCAATTACGTTTCTCTACCAGCATCTTAAAATAATTATTTATTTATATATTTATTAAATTTGTATACCACCCATCTGATAGAGAGACTCTGGATGGCTTTCAAAACAGTACGGTGTTATTAAAGATAAAAATTTAATTTTGTAGTGTCTAGGTTCTGAAATGTTAATTTTGTTTTATTCTCCCAGTTATTTTAATTCATGGATGAATTTTCTCACTCTAGAGTTGATATATATCTGGGTAAAAATAGTTTCTTGCTTGGAAATGTAAATGTAGAATTTATTTTAAACTTGTTTGCTATTAGGTTTTACAAATATAAATTGATCGGTATTGTGCATCCCTTTTTTTTAAAATCAGGGTTCCCCAGAATTTGTGACTTCATTTGAGTGTGTTCATTACTTTGAATGGAGAACATTCCTCGCATGCAAGAAGAACTTATTTACATCAGTTGAAGAGGTAACACAAGTTCTATTTGAACATAAACTAAAAGATGGGGTGGAGAAAGAGAATGATTTTGCACGAGTGCTAGGCAAGCATGCATGCACACGCTGCTCCATTTACATGTGTCTGCCGCTCACCAATTGGAGTGCACTTTACTGGACTACTGCTTGCAGAAGAGGAGGTGTGCAAGCGCATGATTGCCTGCCACTTCTGCAGCCTGGTTCCGAAAGGCTGAAGTCCTAGTAGTGGACCATGGCTCGGGGGTTGGGAACCCCTGCCTTAGAAAATCGCTGGGCAAGCAGGCAATCAATTATATGGCAGGAGTAAAATAACAACAGCCCAGATACGACTATAGCAGCTCCTTTTTAACAATTTACCATGTGTGTATCAAACAATAGCCACAGGAAGTTATGGATTCTGTGGCCCTTCCAGAATACTAGAGGTTTGATTAGACTGTTCTGTATACACTTACTAAATACTCTGGCTTTGATCTGCTCAAGTTGTGAGAAATAGTAACTTTCAGTGAGTGCACATTCTCATCAGTACCACAAGATGGAAGCATAATACCTTTATTCGTTCTGCATGTTGAAAAATAGGACCAGGTTAAAGTGCTTCTCTTTGAAACATAGAATGACAGATGGAATACCAATAATGACCCTATATTGTGTATAATCTTACTTGCAAGATACTTATGTTTTAAATTTCTAGGTGCCTTGCTACATATTTGATAAAAATCTGAAGAAGCGTGATTTAAATCCATTGATTAAGACTTCTGGTGGATACTTGATAGACGACTCAGATGATGATTCACAGTTATACATCAACATCTGTAGAAACATAGGTATGAAACCCAACTAAATAATGGGTAATTTTCTCTAATCTCCATAAGGCAAGACATTTTCTACATCTAAAATTTTACTATGCTTCCCTTTAGGATGAAAGACATAAATTATTAGTGCTTTTATTTGAGCCATGTTGCCAGATTCCTCAGTGTTTCCCAGTTCTCCATTTTATTTAATACTTCTGTTGTATTCAACATTCAGCTATTTATTTACCATTAATATTTATGAGACTTTCCAATTTTTAAAAATATTCTGTAAATTTCCTTTTGTATCTGTGGCTTTGCAGAATCTGCTGATCAACTCTTTCCCACTTTTCTGACATTTTCCCCATAACTTTTTTTCTAAATATTAGATAATGTGTATGCCTATTTATCTTGGATATTTTGATCGTTGAATAATCCATAGTTCAGTATATCTTATTGGTGCTGCCTTATTCCATTTTAGTTATCAATAATAGTGAGATCTTCCTTAAATATGTGGGGAAAAATGTCTGAACTCAAGATTTTCTCAAACTGTTGTTTGTAAGGTTATTAGACTGTCTTATGGAAATATCAGGCAATAGTTTAAATATAATTTTGTGGGAAAATCGTAACTTCGGTTATATAAAATATTTAAGAACATATATTAAAGTTGGTTTATAGCTTCCTTTGAAAATACCATTTTTATGACTAAAATATGACTTTGGTGCATTGTTATTCTTAAAAGTTGTGAAAACAACTTTGAGGCATTAAAAATGAGTGCAATCTTGCATAATACTGCATGTAAAGACTTGATAAACATATTTGCCTGGAACTTCTGATCAACGTATCTCTGTAACACCGATATCTCTTCACTTATATAAAATTCTTAAATGTTCTTGCCCGCTTTGCCATTTTAGTATCTATTGTATATAAAGTTGAATCTTGATTGCCATAGTTCTGATTTATAACTTGGCTAAATAGCCTGTCCCTTCTATTTTTTTAAATTGTTTTGGAAAATGTGGCTAAAGAAATATTTGATTTGATTTAAGCAAACTTTTGGAAACTTTAACTGAGGAACATACTTATACATCAGTAATACATAGGTTGTTACTCATCATTGCTTTAACAGGAAGGTCATCAGGTGAAACTAGCAGTTGTCCAGAGCACAGTGCAGCTTGTTTGGTGAAGGATGGTCATGCATTTGATCTGGGCCATACTAAAGGATTACTAAAACAACTTGATAAAGACAGGTATGGCTGAAGTTTTTTTAGTGATCCTTGAAAGTCATCAGCATGTCAGTTCTGTTCATGGTGAATAAGGCTGGAAGAATGTAACTATAAAGTTTAAATATTAATGTGAAGTTTAGTCCTTACATATTCCTGCTACTACTAGGAATTGTATTGAGAGTTGAATTACATGTCCTTTGTTTAATTTACAACAGTTTTAAAATTAGTCTATTTTTGTATGTTTGTGGAGCACAAAAAAAGAACTTTTTATTAGAGGTTGGCCTAGAATCCCTAGAAAATCACTAACATTGCTTTCATAGGTACAGTATTCTTAATTTTGGTCCTAATTGTATATTATATTATTTGCTGAATTCACTGAATTTATAGTTATTCTTCCCACCACATTATTTACTTGTGCCTATGCAGCAAATTTCAACAAATATTTTTTCTGAAATGCCCAGCATCTCCCTGGAAATATCTTATTTGCTATTTTATTTTTTGGGTCTATATATATTGCCTTGAGGGGAGGAGGGGGGCTAAATGATTATGCAATGATACTGATAGAATTAGTGTAGTATTAACCTGGAAAAACAGTACCACATGATTTGAGTCATCTTGTAAAGTAACAACAATTTGAAATTATTATGATACCATTGTTCTAGATTCTACTTGTGCAATTGTTCACTCCTCCAATTTGGTATCTTGCAGATAAGTTTGAATTCCAGTTCCTTAGATTTCCTAGCCCTCTTGTTTTTTAACTGTTACACTCCAATTACACTTTGTAGGGATTTACATTGCGAACTTTGCTTTGTTTGAATCTCCCAGTACTGTAGTTATTTTTTTCATGTTTTTTTTTCAGGTTTCAACTGAGATACGAAAAAGAAAACAGCAATGTAAAAGAGAGACCAGACTTTTGTGGTAGCCATGACCCAGCAGTTACAATTACTTTTGTATGTCCAGAGGGAAGGCGAAGAGAGGTAATCAACAATTTCCTATGGTGGAAGTTGAGAGCTGTTACTTGACTGGGAAAATCAATGGATCATAGCATTAACGCAAAATAAATATACTAGTGTACTTCAATTTTACAGGGCCAAGTCGAGATATCCGATTGTCTAAAAAGTAAATATCATGGTCATTCTTTCTCATACTTCTACTAATGCCCAATCAAAGTTCAGTATCAAGCCTGTTAAAGTTTCTTTAGAGGCAGAATATCCCATAAGAATATCCCCTTCCTGACAACAAATACTGTCTTAATGAATTAAATTACTACAATTTCTGGACATGCAAAATCACCTGTGTTGACCCTTTCATTGAGGCATTAAGATCTTTGTCATAATTCATGCTATCTGAACTGTGAACAATTTTTGATAACCACAGCCATGGTTTTCCAGTGGTTGAGGATTGCATTGAACAAGGATATTTATAGGTTTGGGGAGTTTTTTATGGTATTCTTTCAAGCTGATAATTGATTATTTGGATTGTTAAAAATCAGAAATAAAAGTTACTTTTGTATTCTGAAATTTGAATGATTGCAGTAAAGGGATTTCAGGCTATATATAAGTTTTTCTATCCCTAAATCAAGGCAGATGTTTTTGACCAAGTATTGCACTTTGTTGTTTTCATTTATGTTCAGCTTTTAAAGACTGCTATAGGCATGCAGTAAAGTCATAGAAGTGGATAAGCTAAAACGTTTAGCCAGTTTTTCTATTTTGAGTGGACGCGTGCTTTAGTTAAAAACAGAAAAAGTACATAAATTCTACCAAAACTTTAATAATCTCTTTTAGGGTGATATTTGTAAGGTGGGAAAAACATTACGTTTTACTGCTGAAAACTGCATTTTTTTCTAGTAGGTTTTGGTAGTATGGTCCTCCAATTGCTGGAGACAACAAAAATGGTTCGTAAGAGGGCTTATGCACAATATGAAACAGTTTGTCATCTTCACTCTTGCGCCTCCCCCCCCAAGTTTAGGCTATTGAAAATTCAAAATCTAATAGCTAGAAATACAGAGCAGTATATAGCAAGCAGGAAGTCATTTGAAACTAAACTATTGTATTTTTTAAATAAATAGTTCATATACATTCTATTGGAAAATTTCAGAATCCAAATTTGATTTTGTATCAGAAAACTGCACCCACATCTTGCTGTAGCACATCTTTGTCTTCCCTGTCAGCTAGAGGCCATTATTAAGTATGCAGGAAAGACAATTTGAAGTGGGGAAGAGAGACAACTGTATAACATCACTATTTTTTAAAAAATAATATTTTATTAGTTTTCTAATTTTACATTTAGGTATTTAAAAAGCAATGTGGTGGCTAGGTTAAGCCATGGTTCAATAACATACAAAAATCTTTAGTACAAATCTCAAGTTACAACATCAAATATTTCCTCTCTTTTTCCCTTAATATCTACTATCTCGTATTTAAGCTAATACAGTTCTTATTATATCAACTAAGTAAAAACATCATTATTACATTTATCAATAAATTTTTAGCTTATACATATCTTAATTACTTTTACATTCAATCTTTATAGACAATCAATGCCCTGTTATTGGTTTTTTCCCAATTTTTAATTTCCCATCTATGTTCAGATTTAACATTTGATATTTATAATTTCCAGGCTTTAGGTAACCAAAGTTTCCCTTATCTCAATTCATAACAGAATCTAATATTCAAAATACACATCTATTTGAGTATAGTCTTGTTCTATTTTCTAAAAGTTATCTATTTCCCACCATATTAAATCATCTAATTAATAATGCAGTATCCCCTTCAATAAATCAAAACCATCATTATTTTTTTAATTGGTAAACAGAAAAAGTCTTTCTAGGGCATCTTTATAGACAAGGTAGGCTAGAGTGGAGCGGAGGGAAAAAAATGAAATCGCACAGCCAGTTATTCTACTTTATGATGCAAGAAAAGACCACCTTGGTAGGTTCCAGACACTGAAATGACATTTCTTTGACTGAGTTTTGGTAAACGTTAAATAATATGTTTTAGCAACATTTATGACACATGTAGGGTGGTATTAAAATGAGAAATTGTGTTACTATTTCCTAATTCTGGAGATTTGTATTGGACTTGTGAGCTTATATTTAGGGGTGGATAAATTGAGGTTCTACGATCTGATTAGTTATTTTTTTAATATAGGATACAAATCCTACACTCACTGCTCAAAGCAATTGTCGCTATGAGATTGAATGGGTTACTGAGTCAGCTTGTCCCAGAGACTACCTGGAGAGTCATAATTGTACTCTGAGCAGTGAACAACATGGTATTTATGTGGATCTGACACCTCTTATGCAATCCCCAGGTAACTATCCTATGAGTGTGTGCAACAAGGTATTTTGTACAAGTAAAACCAGCACCTAGAGCAGAAAAAGACAATTTTCAAATTCTGGTATAGATGTATGGTACAAAATGTTATGTAAGCAATGTTTTGCTCTTGAAAATGAATCAGATGGATAGATACATAAATGAAGTCATCATAGATGGGATTGTACTATTTTGAAGGTTATCTGTTTTGAATGTATTTTTATGCATGGGAACAGTTTACTTGCTTTTTGCCAAAAATACAGTATTTATTAAAGCATTAAAATGAAAACAACAAATAAGTCAACAGATTGAAATTACAGAACTTGCTAATTGATCTGGTCTTTACAATAAGTGCTCTAAAATCTTATGACCTAGCACCTAGCAGTTTAGAAATCAGTGTAATGAACAAATCTGATCAAACACAGTGGAAGTAGTATTATATAGCCCCTGCTCTAACAATCACAAAAACATGGTTTCCTTTTTGATTGTATCAGATGAGGAGGATGATCACATAAGCTTAAACATACTAAAACATAAAAAAGGCAGAATGAAAAATAAACAAAACTGAAAACATTATTAAGAGAAAAATTAGTGGCTTGTTTTCCTTGTCCCTTTTGTTTCTTTTGTTTTAAGGAGAAAACTAGGTCATAGACATTTTCACTGATTTATCCTCTTCATGGAATTTCATAATGCTAGATGTGGTATGCATTCAATTTAATCCCTTCAGAACTGGGATATGGAGAAAAATCTAGAAAATTTGTTAGGAGAGTCTTGTTTTGAATATGAGGATGAAATGGAGAAAATTATAAATCTCTAAAAAATTAAATTTGTCTTGCAAAATCCTGCATCTGAATCATTGAGTAAATTTAGAAAATGGTAAGAAGATCATCACTTGTGGCACTCAGACAGATTATAACAATGCTATACAGTGATTATATAAATATTTTGGTGTCGTATGTATATATTTCCATTTGTATGATCATCTTCAGTATTTCAGATTTGTGGATTTCAATCGTATTTTCTTTAGGTGATGTGTCACCATATCATGCAAAAGATAAAGAGTATGACTATTATCTGAATGTATGTGGGAAGGTAACTGGTGGTGCTTGTATGGATAAGGATGTGTCTTCATGCCAAGTTAAATCTGAAAAAAGTCAGCAGAAAGTGACAGGAAGATTTACCAATCAAACTCTCAGGTTAGTACTATTCCAGAAATGTTAATATGCCTTTTTTTTAAAGAAAAAAATCTGTGATATTGCCCAAAAATATTTTGTTTGATGTCAGAGAAAAATAGTTTTTATTTCTGAAAAAAGATATTTTTTTTCACAACATAAAATGCTCTGTGGGTAGTCCTCAGGTTATAACTACTCATTCAGCAATCGTACAAAGTTTTGATGACACTGTGATGCTTATCACTGGTTCTTGAAATTCTGTCTGTTGCAGCATATAATAAAAATAATTAAGTAGAATCGTATTGTTTTTTTGAAATCAGATATGCTGATGGAGACCTTATTCTGACATATCCAGGAGGAGATAGTTGTAGTTCGGGTTTCCAGAGAATGACAGTCATAAATTTTGAATGCAATCAAACTGCAGGTAATGTACCAATCTGGTTGTCAATGGATTAATTTGAGCAATATTGTTCTGTTGGAGAAACCGCTGATACTTTTTTTAAAAAGTTACATAGAAAACTAGATATTTCATTTCATTACCAACCATGTCATTCAAAGAGAGACTGCATACAATAAAATAAGTTGTGGCTTATTTGGTAAATGAATGCACTAAACAAATTATAGGTAAGTGTGGTGTGTGAACTCCAGTGTTAGTTGTACTATAAAAGCCTTTTTATTTCAACATGTGATGGATTGGCTCGTGCCAGTTCTGCTGTGGAAATGGATGTTCTGTTAAATTATATTTGACTTCAGGTTTTTAATTGTTAATCTTTTTTTTACCTTCTCTTGAATTATTTGGGGTAACTGGATTTTGTTATTCTTATGTTTGATTATGTGTCATAAGCCTAAATGTGAATATCTTAATGGACAATATCAGTGCTTTAATCTGGTATCTTTTTATATGTTTCCTGTTATATCTTAACACTTTTTAATCTGAATGTTTCCTGTATTTTTGTGAATTTATTAAAGATAATAATGGCAAAGGGCATCCAGAATTTAATGGTGAGACAGACTGTTCATATTTTTTCACCTGGCAAACCAAATATGCCTGTGCTGGAGAAGAAGAAGGTTTGCCTTGCATGGTTTCAGATAAGAAGAAAAAGTATGACTTGACACGACTGATTCGTCATTCTGGTATGAAACTTTTAAAAAATCTATTGTCTACTTAATTGTTTTAAAACTCTAGTTGATATATAACTGGTTGTCTGAAATACTGTCCTAAACATAACATATTGTTGCCAATATGTATACCGGGTGAATAGTAGAATATTGATGATTTTCCAAAGATAAAAGGGTTTATGTTTGGAGACATTAGTAGAAAAGCTCTCTGTTTTAGTTTTTTGAACATAATGCACAATGCACATTACTCAGTGAAGTTGGTTAATTTTTATGGTTGTAGATGTGCAGTGCAGAGGTGATACTACAACAAATTCATGTCACAGTGGTGTCTATGGTGCTAGTATAACATTTTAAGACAACCTTAAGGCGTATTCAATCCAGCCCTCTGTGTCAGATGTTGACCAGTCACATCCATTAGACATGAGACAGTTATCCTCTTCAATTGTTCCAGGGCATGCTGCCTTGGAAACTTACTGTAATCCTGCAGATTACAACAAGTACTGGGTTTGATTTTTGTGTTAGGCCTAGAATCACTACTGATTCTCCCAATTTGACCTCCTGGAGGGGGAAGACCTTCATCCCCTTTGATATATGTTATGGTTTTCATTAAATTGTTTTATGGTTTTATATTATACACCAAATGACACTTTCGTGGTGGTTTTTAAATAGTCCAATAGTGTTAATTAGCTACAGGCTCTGGTTTATCATTAGTATAGTTTGACTTGACCACCTTTGTACATCTCTCCTTTTCATTCCTTTTTTTGAATCTTGTGCCTGAGTTTTAAAATAGTCTTACATTAACTGAACTTAATTGTCATTTTGGGTGGGGGAATTAAGTGTGGAATGTTAGATAAGGTGGCATTAGAAAGCAAGCAGGCAGGGTATAGCTAGGGTAGAAACAAGGAGGCAAAAGTACGAAGAGTTACTATGAGTTGGATATATACTACATTTTCTTATCACTTACTTTTTATTTCTTCGTTTTACAATTACTCCCTTTCTGCAATGTTTATAATTGTTTACCCCAAAGGGAAATAAGGTGATGGATATGGTTTAATGTTTTAATCTGAAATATGTCATCTTAATTCTAGAATCAGAAGAGAATTGGGAAGCTGTAGATATCAATCCCGTAGAAGCACAGAAGAAACGTTTCTTTATAAATGTCTGTCACAAGATACTCCAGAAAAAAGAAGCAGTGTACTGTGCCAAAGATGCATCAGTTTGCTCTGTTGGTGAGTAGGGCTCTAAACCCAGCCTCTCTCTTAATAAAAACTAAGTTGCATTTCTTTCATAGAACAATACTCATTTAAGTCTGCAGCACAAAGTGTCTGCTCTAGAACTTGCCCTCCCAGTTCCTCTGTTTTGTATCTTTCTTTCGATTCTCATGTCTCAAATTTTAAGGTGGTATCTGCATTAAAATTACAAGGTACCTTGAATTTAGGAAACTCTTCTTAACATTCTGGAAGATTTGATAAATCCTTAATATCTAAGACTGGTTATAAAAATGGTAGCTATCCATCTGGCAAAATGAGAGAAAATTTAGAAGTATAGGTCTGTGAAAGCGAACTGTAAGACATTTGTTCTTGCTACACTTTATATATAATGTTCCCCGAAGAGCATCTGTTGGAGGAGGCTATGCTGTGAATCTTAATAATAATCATCTTCTCTCTTCCTTTTTTTTTTTTGGGGACCACTTGTATTTTCAATAGTTGTACTTATTTTTACAATATTTCTATGCTGCCCCAGTCACATAGCTCTGGGAGGCATACAGTTACATAAACAAACTATCAAATACATAATTGCAATAGAATAAAATAAATAAAATAAAATAAATAAACCAAGTCAGAGTAGTACTCATAAGTGTATAGTTTTAATTTATTTTCCAAAGGTCAATAGAAGGGGGTAATTCATAAAGGGTAGCTATTCCCTAGGATTGGGGGAGCAACAGAAGAGAAGGCGTATTTCCTAGTTCCATTCTTGAGTTTCATGTTGCATAGGAATATGTATGCCAGATGCAAGCCAAAAATTGTGGCAATTTAATTACGATCTAGCTTTTGATTTACATGGGTATATGCACCTTATAATGCCCTTGGACTTTTGGAGAATCCACAGCATAAACGGAACAATCTTTAGTGGTTTATTATAACAGACTTTTTAAATAATTCTTGAATCCCTTCACTTTATAATCTATTCCATCTGACACCTATATTGAATATTTTATTTTGTATACAATCCGGCAGTCAACTTGCACTAACCCTCCAGTTTGGGAGTGAAAGCCTTTTCTGTGAAAGCAGGGATTCATAGTTTTCATATTGTATTGCTTTTTAGATAAAAACAATAATACAAGAAATCTTGGGACTTTCATGTCTTCTCCCAAAAAGGTTGGAGAAAATATTGAGCTTCATTATTCAGAGGGAGACGAATGTGCACTCAATAAAAAAATTGAAACAAATATAATCCTTATATGTAAACCAGGTGAGTGATGTGATTTCATTATTAAATCTTAAATATCTGATCTTTATATAAAATAGTATACTCTGTTGTACAGTGTACAAAATACACCATAGTAATTGTATTTTTTTATAAGCTTTGACTTTTGAGTCTTTAATATACCTCTACAAAGTATTTTTTAAAATTATTTTTGTGTACAGAATAGTGAGGGTTCATTATTACAGCATTCAGATCTTCCTCTACAAAGCTTGGATATAGCATATACAGTGGTGCTTAAAAGTTCTGAATTTTTGAATCTTCAATATTTCTGTATAAATATGGACTAAAACATGATCTGTTTTCGACACAAGTACTAAAACTAGGTAGAGAACACACACAAATGTGTCAAAAGAAAGAAAACCAAATAGGAATTTGTTACTGTTTATATTTTATTGGACGTGGAAAATACTCTCTGACTGAAGAAATATAAACTGATTAAATAACTGATCCACATATCTGATCAGATAATCTGGGAAGTTCTGTTACTGTGTTCTTGAAGATGAGTGACTATTCAGATCAGTATTTTTCTGTTGATAGGTGATCTGGAAAGCGCTCCTGTTTTGATTAATTATGGATATGATGGATGCTTGTTTGAATTTGAATGGCATACTGCTGCTGCCTGTGTCCTGTCTAAAACAAAAGGAGACCACTGCAAAGTTTCAGATCTTCAAGCTGGTATGTAGCTAAACAGAACCTGTGATGGGGAATTCAGATTTCTTGTCTGCACTTAACATTTTGTGTTAGCTAGCAGTACTGTTTTTATCTTCGTTCCAAGATTAAGTATAGGATTATACATACTTAGAAATGATTGTTATATATTTTTCTTCTTGTGAAGACTGTCTTATACATATTAACAACTTTTTATTAAAGGAGACTTTTTTTAATTCCTACTTAGGCGTTTCCTTTGACTTATCGCCACTAATGAATGAATCTTTCTCAACAATCACAAGTGACTATACTTTCTATATTAGTATTTGTGGCTCTTTGCCAAATGAGCATTGTGGGTCAGAGTCGGCAGCATGTCAAGTAAAGAAAAAGTAAGTAGTATGTGCATGCCTCCTGAATCTCCATTTTATGGGACATTCGATGGCCTTTATGTACTTTTTTGTCCTTACTGTATATTAGGAAATTATCTAGGGCAGGGCTCAAAGAATGGAATAACCAAAATGTTGTTGTGAATAGGGGGGTTGCTTTACTTGCTCCGCGCTTATTGTGCCCTCTAAAACCAGTGTTCTACGTGTAAATTTGGCCTTCACAACTCTAGTGAATTCAATCTTTTCATCGGGGCCCCTTTTTCTCTAACCCCAAGGCCAAATTAGAAAAGATTTGGCCCAGGATTACTGATGACGTGCAAATAAAAGTATGTTGTATCTTCAAAATGAGTTGGTTGCTTTACCGGACCGATTGTGAGGTGGTAAAAAAGATTAATTACATTTTGGGATATTATTTTGTGTTTTGTTGGTTTGCTTACATGACATTAAGGTTTTAGTTTATACAGTGAGGGGAAAAAAGTATTGGATCCCCTGCTGATTTTGTACGCCTACTGACAAAGAAATGATCAGTCTATAATTTTAATGGTAGGTTTATTTTAACAGTGAGAGACAGAATAACAACAAAAAAAAATTCCAGAAAAATGCATTTCAAAAAAGTTATAAATTGATTTGCATTTTAATGAGTGAAATAAGTATTTCATCCCTTATCAATCAGCAAGATTTCTGACTCCCAGGTGTCTTTTATAAAGACAATGAACTGAGATTAGAAGCACTCTTTTAAAGGGAGTGCTCCTAATTTCAATTTGTTACCTGTATAAAAGACACCTGTCCACAGAAGCAATCAATCAGATTCCAAACTCTCCACCATGGCCAAGACCAAAGAGTTGTCCAAGGATGTCAGGGACAAGATTGTAGACCTACACAAGTCTGAAATGGGCTAAAAGACTATCATTAAGCAGTTTGGTGAAAAGGTGACAACAGTTGGTGCGATTATTTGCAAATGGAAGAAACACAAAATAACTGTCAATCTCCCTCGATCTGGGGCTCCAAGCAAGATCTCACCTCGTGGAGTTTCAATGATCATGAGAATGGGGAGGAATCAGCTCAGAACTACACAGGAGGATCTTGTCAATGATCTCAAGGCAGCTGGGGCCATAGTCACCAAGAAAACAATTGGTAACACACTACGCTGTGAAGGACTGAAATCCTGCAGCGCCTGCAAGGTCCCCCTGCTCAAGAAAGCATACAAACAGGCCCATCTGAAGTTTGCCAATGAACATCTGAATGATTCAAAGAAGAACTGGGTAAAAATGTTGTGGTAAGATGAAATCAAAATCAAGCTTTTTGGCATCAACTCAACTCGCTGTGTTTGAAGGAGGAGGAATGCTGCCTATGACCCCAAGAATACCATCCTCACCATCAAACATGGAGGTGGAAACATTATGCTTTGGGCGTGTTTTTCTGCTAAGGGGACAGGACAACTTCACCGCATCAAAGGGACAATGGACGGGGTCATGTACCTTCAAATCTTGGGTAAGAACCTCCTTCCCTCAGCCAGGGCATTGAAAATGGGTCGTGGATGGGTATTGCAGCATGACAATGACCCAAAACACACGTCCAAGGCAACAAAGAAGTGGCTCAAGAAGAAGCACATTAAGGTCCTGGACTGGCCTAGGCAATCTCCAGATCTTAATCCCATAGAAAATCTGTGGAGGGAACTGAAGGTTCGAGCTGCCAAATGTCAGCCTCGAAACCTTAATGACTTGGAGAGGATCTGCAATGAGGAGTGGGACAAAATCCCTCCTGAGATGTATGCAAACCTGGGGGCCAACTACAAGCAATGTCTGATTGCCAACAAAGGTTTTGCCACCAAGTATTAAGTCTTGTTTTGTGAAGGAGTCAAATGCTTATTTCACTCATTAAAATGCAAATCAATTTATAACTTTTTTTGAAATGCGTTTTTCTGGATTTTTTTGTTATTCTGTCTCTCACTGTTAAAATAAACCTACCATTAAAACTATAGACTGATCATTTCTTTGTCAGTGGGCAAACATACAAAATCAGCAGGGGACCAAATACTTCTCCCCCCCTCACTGTATTTCTCTGATGTATGTTTTATTCATATACTTAGTGAATGGAGCATGACAACAATAATACAGAATGAATACTTCCTCTAAAATTGTCTTGGAATAAAAACAAAGCTCTAGGACACTTCTTCCAATCCCAATTGATCAATCCTGAGGAGCTGTTCCATTATGTGAATTGGCATGAACTCCTGATCAATACTTGACCTGAGCTCCTAATTTTATTGGGTGGCTATAAATTTTTGCTAGCATGTGGCATTAGCAATTTGCCTTTTATATAAAATATGGATTATTGTTGATGGAGATAGGAAAATATAACCCAAACAGTCATGAGTGTATCTTGGATTAGTAACATAGCACAGTGGGACAAATCACAATAGAGAAAGTTGATTCATAAGATTGATATCAATCAAGAAATATATATGTGACAGTTGCATATGCTTTTGTAACGAAGCTTAGTTTTTGGGAAGATGACATTTATACTGGAACATTTAAAGCAAACTTACATGAATTGCATTAATGTATAATTCTAGTGGCCAAGATTCTTGGAATCTTGGGAGGCCCAGTTCTCAGCTGTCCTATTATGATGGAATTATTCAGCTAAACTATCAGAATGGCACACCCTACAACAATGCGCAGCATACAAAACGGTCTACCCATATAACATTCCTGTGTGATCGTAATGCGAACATGAGTGTACCAGAGTATCAGGTAGGAGCTGACTAAGAACAATTTTCTTTAATTTTGTCCTTGCATTGCATGTTTAATTCAGCTTTTGAATGGGTAATTAATTCACCAAATTTAGTTTTTGAGTGGTATAAATGGGGAATTCTAATTCCATAAGCCTTATATGCCTTGGTGGTTGATCTTTGTAGATTGTCTAGAAATTGTCAAGGCATTGGCTCTGATGTTAATTTTAGAAATTTTCATATAATTCTTATCCTTTGGGATGAAGTACACATTTCAGCTTTAAAGTAGTCTGTTCAGGGTCCTCTTGCCAGCCCATTCATAAAATTGACATATGGGCATCTCCAGTTACTCAATGCCAATTTACCAGAATGCTTAACTACCAACTTCTGTAACCACTCCTGATATAGAATGTTTCATCCTATTCCAACTTACCTTTTTAAAAAAAAAATCTGGGCAGGTTATTATATTTCTAGGCAAAGTACTCTTACATTTTTTTATTTTTCAAAGGAGCCTATATGGCTTATTGGGGGCTCTGATAAACTTTTAGAAGTAGAGATAATGTTGGAATCTGGCACTTTACTGTGTATCATGAAAGTTTTGTATTTTAATTTTAAAGTTACAAATCTTTAATAGAATGTTTAAACTTTTTTAAAAACATTAATAGTTTCAGTTATCTGAGAGGAGGAACTCAGTAAGCATTAAAAGAAGATGCCTTCATTGTTGTCCTAGGCACCACTTTGAGGAATCTGTAGTTAAACGCATACATATTGAAAGTTCTTGTTTAGGGCCTGCTGCTTCCAATTGCAAGTATAAATATAGATTCTATTGAATGTTCTGGTGGATAAGCCTGAATCTGTGTCTGTAACCTGAAACGTCTCATTTTGAATTGTCATAATATTGATATGCTATATTTCCAATCTTGGTTGTTTGCTTTCTGATAACTTAGGAGGAAGACAGCTTCACATACAACTTCAAGTTGTATACTCAGTATGCTTGTCCAGAAATACCTACAGAATGTGTTGTAACAGATCCTAAAACCATGGAGCAATATGATCTGTCAAGGTAAACAAGAAAACAGAAGTTTTGAATGTAAATTCTAAATATGTGGAAGAATTCTCAGTTAGCAATTTTTCCAAGCCAAAAAACAACTTTATATTTTAATCTTAATACTACTTTGCATTGATCAGCAGTGCCGTCATTATGCTTAACTATCAGAGAATCAGTTTGTTATGGAAAAATAGCTTATTACCTTACAATTCCTCAAGGGTGTCCATGTATAGTTTTAATTGTTCATCCATCAGTATGGATGTTTCTGAGGTGAATAAGTTGTATTAAATCTTATTTTCTCAATACTGTGTTTTAAATAAACAGTGTATAATTTTTAGTATATTTCTGTGCTTATCTCAGGGAAATATATGAGTACAATTATTTCTGCCTTATTCCTGAATACATAGTTGCCAACTATAATGTTTTTATTTTTAAAAACTGACATATTTAATAATTTTTGATCTATTTTTAGTTTATCGTTATTTGGCAATGTAAAAGAAAACTGGTTTGCAATGGACAACTCAGGAGAGAGTGTTCACAGAAAGTACTACATTAATGTCTGCCGACCTTTGAACCCCATTGCAGGATGTGATAGAAAAGCATCCATTTGTGAAATGACGTTCAAAAAGGGTGAGAGTGTAAGTATATCCATTCTATAGAGAGACAAAATCAAAACTAACTTTGGAGTTCTCCTTTACTTTGTATTTCTGGATATTTATACAATACTGGTAGTCCCCAAGGTACAAACCTAATGGAGCCTGGTCATTAGGCTCATAAGTAAAAAACCTCATCAAATGAATCAGACTCAATTTTACAAATTTTTAAAATCAAATTCATTAATTAAATCAAAAGGGTTGTTAAATAAACGAAGATCTAACTATTTCCTCAGATAGCTGCCATGTTAACTGAATTGAGAGGATTTTCCGCCAGCTGCCAAACAGCTGTTTCCAGCTCAGGAACTAAATTGCCTCCAAGCAGGGATTAGAGCCATTGCATTTACTTAAAAAACAACAACTGCTGCAAGCATCTTCAACTAGCTGCGGGGCTGGGGGGGGAGGCGTTGCTTTAAAAAAACAATAACTTGCCACAGGCATCTAGAGGGAGATGGGGGATGAATTTGCAGAACTCTCGGCTTACAATAGTAACAGAGATGGAAGGGACCTTGAGGTCACCTAGTCTAACCCACTGCTCTAACAAGAGAGTATTTCTGATAAATGCCTATCTAGTCTCTTCTTAAAAGCTTCTGGTGATGGGGCACCCACAACTTCTGGAGGCAATTTAAATTTAAAACCTACAGTTTAGTTTATGAGCTGCAACCATTATTAGCACATGACCGAAATTTCTCAGTTAAGAGATCCTGTACCGCCTCCAAACCATGGTTTGATAAGGATTGCGTAGAAGCCAAGAAAGCCCTTAACGTGGCATACAAGGAATACAAAAGCGAGACTGGATATGGCAATAAAGCGATTCTTAAACAGTTTTACTCAAACAACAATTCAAGTAAATTGATTGCATTCAAGAAGAGACAAGACACAAGGTGTTCCTGAGAACAGCTCATCGTGGCAGCAAAGCAAAGAACTCCTCCTTATTTTGGCGTCTAATAGCTTGCCACTCTGAAAGAATCTATACCCCATTAGATTGTCATATATCTCCTATAACCTGGGAACTTCATTTTCGGAGAATGTATGAAGACCCCTCCAGCGAGAGTACAAGGTCTATAATGAAGGATTTACCTGAGTGGCCTCCAGTTTCAGAGTCTGAAATTAAATCCCTCATTGGCTAACTCAGGATTGGGAAGGCTCCAGGAGTTGACTTCATTTCAGCCGAATTATTAAAGAATAATATGGAATGGTGGATGCCCGTCTTGGCAGCACTATTCACCTATATTGACTGCACTGGCTATGTCCCAGAGGATTGGGGCTTGGCAATTGTGGTCCCAATTTATAAAAAGGGAAAGAGAGACGACCTGCCAATTACCGACCAGTAAGTCTGCTAAATATAATCAGAAAACTCTATGCCAACACCTTCAAGATAGAGCAGATACCACCTTTAAGTACCTAGGGGTGGTCATCCATGCCACTGGCTCACGAAAAGCCCATGGAGAATACGCGGCTCCCTCTGGCCAACGATCAGCGAATGCTATTCTTAAATTTTTCCGCAGAAAGGGAGGACACTGTTCCAGCTGCAATTAAGCTCTTTCTGGCCAAGTCACTAGCACAGCTTCTCTACAGATCCTTGTTCAGACCCTCAGTGTTTTACACCACTGGAAAGAGTTCAACCCAAATTTATCAGAACAATTCTCCAGATGCCACGCTGTGTCCCAAACACACTTCTGTGCCTGGAGACAGGATTGATAAAAGTCGAAGCAAGAATCTGTATAGCTTCCTTAAACATCTGGCTAAGGCTTAATTGCTTTCCGCAAGGCCTTGCTCCATTAATTCTTCAAGATAAATTCTCCTCTTCATGGATCAAGGCAGTCGAGTCCAACTTTGCCAAACTAGACTTCTCGCCAGCCTCAATTCTCAAATTGGACTACAACCAAGCAAAACAAACCTTGTGTCAAAGGATAGAGGACATCGAGAGGCAAGCGGACTTAGGTATGGCTCTGCTGTTTCTGGCTCCAGATTCTGTTAACTCTATTGGTTACACCTGCCAGGTATCTTAGTCAATTAGAGTCAGTAAACCACCGGAAAGCATTTCGCTTGCACAGGGTCATGCGTTTCCATCAGCCGTCCTGTACGGCAAGTATAAAAAGATACCATTGGCAGAAAGACTGTGCTCCTGTGGCTCAGGAGAGGTGGAGAACATTGGACATATACTCCCTCGATGTTCCTTCTATAGACCTATTCGGAAAAACCAATATCCTCCCCATAATTGATAGGTATCCTGGTCGTTTGGATAGCATTTATCTCCAGTGGCTGTTTAAGGACGAGCAGGCAGTGATCACTGCGCAGATGGCTAGATTCTGCGCAGCAGCATTGGGGATTCGACAGAAACATAAACATTTTAGATCTTTTTAATCTTTTATAATTAATTTTATTATGTGTTTTAATCCAGCATTAGATTATAAAAATAAAAAACCCTGCAGTAATATATGCTAATTTCCAAAATAAAAGCTCAATAGTTTGCAAACAGTTCGCAAAGTGCTTGCAAACTATAGAATAACAAAGAAAATATTTTAAAATACTTGCAGAAGTAATTGTAGCACTCGAGCCCAGGCGGTAGCAGATTGCGGCAAAAGCAAAAACCGGTGCTGGCTTGGCTCTTGTTTGGCCATGTGACTAGGGACAAAAAAACAAAAACCAAACCCTTCCCGCTTCTCGTACCCCGGAATGGCCCAGGCAAGTCAATAGAGGTAAAAATGGCCACTGCCTACAGTAGAAACTGAAACCAAGTCACATGGCTACAGAGGCCTCTGGTTGCAATTTTAAGTTTCTAATGTAAGTACTCTTTCTAAATTAATTTGTTTTTTGTGAAAACTCGCTAAATAAATACTCGTACCTGGGGGATTACATGTATATGGATAAGATTTGGAGAATTTTTATAATCTTTACAGAAAGAATTGTGCATATTTTATTGTATTATTTTAAATATTTTTTTCTTATAAATGCTTTTGCTTTAGAAAGATTTCGCTCCTCTCATTTCAGGCTGGCTCTTCTAAAATTTCCAATAGTAACCTTGGGATAGCCTTGCAAAGTCCCATTTTTGAAGGACATGGAAGAATCCTTTTAAATTACACCGGTGGCTCTCTATGCGTAAGGGCAGATGATGACAAGATAGAACCTTTCTCAAGCCTCATCCATCTTATTTGTGCCAAGGGCCCTCTTGTAAGTTTCTGATGAGTTATTTATTTATTTTTTTAATGAAGCCTATCTCCCCTAAAAATGACTCTGGGTGGCTGGCATCATTCTTGCACTGTAGCTTCATACTGTTATAGAATTTGACCACCACTATATAAGAGTAGAAAACACCTTATAGATGAATTCTTTGATTCCTCTTGTCATATTTTATATATTTATTAATTTAAAAAAATTATATAGCCACCCATCTCACAAAACAAGTGACTCTGGGTAACATATAATAAATCTAAATAACAATAAAACACAGATACTAACTGTTATTATTAAAAACATTAAAAACTATAAAAGTTCAGCTAAAAATGGATGAAGAGGTGTCAATAACAATAGAGCCATCTTACTAGTTTGCTAGTTTTCTGGGATTTCCAGACCTGGTGCCAACCTAACTTCTGGGAGAATATTCCAGAGTGTGGATGCCAGAACTGAGAAAGTTGCCACCTAGGATCCTCTACTAAATCTGGTGGGACAGAAAGATGTAATAGGGAAGAGACAGCCTTCAAGTGACCCAATCCCATGCCATGTAAGGATTTAAAGCTTGAATTGGACCTGGAAAAAAATTTGGCAACCATGCAGCTTTTGGAGCAGAGATGTAGCAAGTGTTCTATGAGGAACTCAAGTAACTGTCCACACTGCTGCATTTTGCACTAGGTGAAGTTTCCAGGTGCTCTTCAAGGGCAGCCTGATGTAGAGCATATTACAGTAGTACAACTCGGAGGTTATAGGGATGAGGGAGTGTGAAGAGAACCCCTTGATCTAGGAATGAGCGCAACTGATGCACAATGCAATGTTGTGTGAAGGCCCTTCTAGCCACGACTGCCACCTGCTTGTTGGTAAGAGCTGTGAGTTGTGAGTCCAGGGGGACCTCCAGATTGCACATGTCTACTTTGGGCAGTGTAATTCCATTGAGCAGCGAAGATGGCTTAGTGATAAAATGTAAATGGATTTTACATTTGTTCGCTATTATATCATAATAGTCCAAAATATGTTTTGAAACTTTTGTGACTCATTTCATCTTCATCTAGCTGAAGTATCATTGAAGAATGGAAATAAAGCACAACCAAAGAAGCCCTAGAATTTTCAGAAATATAAAAAACTTTAATATTCTCAAAGCACCTTAACATGGAACACATATACCTAGTTATTACACTATGCTAAATAATGTTGGAAAATCAGAACAAAGGGAATAGGATGGAGCATCCAGTTAATTAATTTAATTAACTAATTAATTAAATTAGGATTGATTTAGCTTTTCTATCACAGATTATAGTATTAAAAGTGACATAACTGCAGGATCAAACTATTTTAGGTTTATTTTAGGTTTTTGGATTTCATTCCTAAGTAGAAGTGATGATGGTTGAGCAAGTTCTATGTTTTAGAGCAGGGGTCTCCAACTCCTGGTCCGTGGACCAGCACCAGGCCACGGCATGCCAGAAACCAGGCCGCAGAAACAAGTGAAGCCACATCCATGAGATGCAGACAGCATGTGAAAGCACGCCCCCTCCAGTCCACGGAAAAACCTCTGTCCGTGGAACCGGTCCCTGGTGTCCAAAAGATTGGGGGCCATTGTTTTAGAGGACAGTTGAGTGCATTCCGCTTAGTCTGTAGCCATGTTATTTTCTAGTTGCCTAGGTACTAATCAAGTCCAACTCTGCTTAGTTTTTCAGTATTGCTCAGATTGAAACAATGACCTATTTCATATTTACTTATCTCTCTTTAAAAGCCATTTCAAATTTGACATGTTATATGTGTGTTCATTTTAATATATTCCTTGCCTTAACATTGGGACCTGTTATATTTCCAGAATAGCAGCCCGCAATTTTTAGAGATGAAAGACTGTGTTGCAACTTTTCTGTGGGAAACTGAAGCTGCCTGTCCAATCACTACTACACAAGGAGAGTCTCAGGTAAGAGCAGAAAAGGCTTATACGTGCATGCTATGTGTAAAGATGGATTATAAGGATTCATAAATATAAATGTGAATCCTCATAATCCAGTCTTTTGCTTGTTGATTTGAAATTCAGTCTGAGAAAGCTTGCATGCATGCTATAGGTGAAAATCTTGTTTCAGCTGCCTATTCCATCTCCTTTCCAAAAACTCAATAGTTCTAGTTTTACATTTTTACCCAGCAACTCATTATTAATTTTTAGTACAAAGAAAGGCTTCTGGGAGATGACTAAGACAGTAGAGGCAAGCAGTTGAAGCAAGCAAATTTACTAAGAGCTCTAAATAGGATACTGATGTTAGAATTCACTTTTATTCAACTTCTTACAATATCTTTTTTTAAATCAGATTTTCCTAGATCATTCTCTTAAAGATTTTATTGGGGCAGACTTTAAAGTCTGTTTTTTAAAAAAACTTCCAAGGAAGATGTGAGACACAAATAGCATAGCCCTTAAACCTATGATTCATCAAGCAAGATTTGGGACTAACACTGCTGTAGATAGAGGGCACTTTCATAAATATTAGTAATTTTACTTTACTTGATATCCTTTGACTTTCAACAAGATAAATATCCTGAATATAAATAGCTTTGAATTTACCTCTAGATAATCATAACTATATGGTAGATATTACTTCCTTGACTTCTTATTTCTAAGGCTGCAAATGTTTTAAGTTTATGAATTGTGCCTTTTCCTGCAGAGCTGCTCTGTAAAAGACCCAAACACTGGATTTCTATATAACTTGGAACCATTAGCTTTGGAAAAAGCATACATTGTTGAAGGAATTAAAAAAAGCTACATGGTAATAATTTTCATTTCTGAGTTCTTGTGGTTTTTCTGAAGTGAGTTAATAAATTGGTTAGCTTTCTTGAGGGAAGTATAAAAAGCACTCAGAACCATATCTTGTGTATTGTGAAAAGAATTCCTGATAATAGTAATGTTAATAAACAGCAAACAAATATACTGTGAGCTACATACTGGGAAAAGCTCTAGCCCAAGAACTGAACAAATGATTTATATGCAGGATTTAGTAGTCAAAAGTAAAATACAGGTCATTTAAATCCTGCAAGGCTGCTATGAAACAGAACAGAAAATACTGAGTTATAAGTTAGATGAGTTAGATGGGCTAGTTAGATGGGTAAAAGGCAGCTTCCAGAGCTGTTACTGTGGAATTAGAATTTTTCATGTCAAACGCAAAGCCTACCTTTATATTCTGTATCACTTTGGCTGAGCTAACTAAAGATACATGAATAAAAAAAGAGTGTGGTCTTGATAATTATGTGCATCAAATAGTAGAAAATTAGCATATATTGATTGTGTTCAATCTCTTAGGTAAGTATTTGTAGACCAGCCAAGGAATGTGGGCCTATTCATGGTACTGAAGTTGATGATTCAATTGGTGGATGTGAAACAGACGACCTACAACATATTCGCTTGGTGAAATTGAACAAAACTCTTCAGTTGTCTACAGAAGGATACCTATCACTTATTTATACAGGTAAAGTGAGTGTGGCTTACTTTGTAAATGTTTGCCTTCCAGTATAGTCACTACCAGATGTTTTTGAGAGATAATATTTATACAGTGCTCATCCCCTCAGGCTTTCTTCTGCAGTCTGTAGTTCCTAGAGCTCATATCTAAAGAAACACCTATTATTTTTAATTCAAAGGAAAGTAAAGAGTCAATGTACAATGTACAGCTTGTTCGCTATTACCCTAGAAATTGTATATGCTTGCCCATCTTATTCTTGTAAAAAAAGAGAAATTGGAGCTTAAAAATCTGGAGATGTGGAATTCAAGATACAGTATATAAGAAAGCCTAATAAGAGAGATTGTAGAAAATGTTCATTGCTTACAGGCTATAATTTATCTCCGTCATACTTTAATATTTCCTCTTTCTTTAACCTATAGTAGTGAATGTATCTTGATTCAGTCATGGAAATATCATTTTGTTTTTTAAAAAAATAATACGATGAACTTGGGTGAAAGTCTTTCCCTTGCCATCCCTGAAAACCATCATATTTCTCCCTTCATTGAACTGTATTGTTCTAGTGGGGTTTTTTGCTCGTTACTATCCGATGTTCCAACGTGTGCAGATTTAAAGGAACAACATATATAGTATTCCTTGTTGAGCCACCACTTGCTCAGTGACTGAAGTTATGATGGTCCTGAACAAAGAGATTTATGCCTAACCATTGTAGCTGTGGCTGTTACAGTATCCTCAAGGTCATGTGATAGCAGTTTGAATGTTTGGCAACTGGCTCACAATTACAACATTGCAGCATCCCTCACAAGATTGCTGTTTGCTGCCTTTATTACTAGTTTCTGACAAGCAACTTCAATAGGGAAATCAGCAGGAGGTTGCAGATGACAATTCTGCGACGTTACGCCTGAGTGGGATTTGCCTAAAGACACCAACTCAGTCTTAGCAATGGAATTCCCAGCTCCAAGTACAGGAGTTAACCACTGACTGAAAAGAGTTGGAGAATACTTTTGTCTTGACGTTTTATTTTCATGTTTCAGGGCCCCATGACAGTTTCATCATTACTTTTACTTGTAATCAGTCCTATCCTGGAGAACTCAAATTTGTACATGAAGAAATGAATTCTGCACAAAATATTCATAATACTTACTTTACGTTCTACACAGCCTTAGCCTGCCCACCTGCTCCAGTTGATTGCCAAGTCACTGGTGAGTAAACTAGTATGACTAAGTGTTTTTACATATGTTTTCCCCTTACAATCAAATAGTAAGTGATGAAATTTCAGAATTAATAATACTGATAATAATAAAGTTGGAAGGGACCTTGGAGGTCATCTAGTCCAACCCGCTGCTCAGACAGGAAACTCTATATCATTTCAGACAATTGGCTGTCAGTCTCTTCTTAAAAACGCTCAGTGTTGGAGCATTCACAGCTTCTGGAGGCAGGTTGTTCCACTGATTAATTGTTCTAACTGTCAGGAAATTTCTCCTTAGTTCTAGGTTGCTTCTCACTTTGATTAGTTTCCATCCGTTGCTTCTTGTCCTGCCTTCACATGCTTTAGAGAATAGCTTGATTCCTTCTTCTTTGTGGCAACCTCTATTGGAACACTGCTATCATGTCACCCTTAGTCCTTCTCTTCATTAAACTAGACATACCCAATTCCAGCAACCATTCCGTATATGTTTTAGCCTCCAGTTCCGTAATCATCTTTGTTGCTCTTCTCTGTACTCTTTCTAGGGTCTCAACATCTTTTTTTACATTGTGGTGATTAAAACTGGATGCAGTATTCCAAGTGTGGCCTTACCAAGGCATTGTGAAGTGGTATTAATACTTCACGTGATCTTGATTCTGTCCCTCTGTTAATGCAGCCTAACACTGTGTTGGCTTTTTTGGCAGCTGCAGCACGCTGCTGGCTCATATTTAAGTGATTGTCCACTAGGACTCCGAGATCCCTCTCACAGTTACTACTATTGAACAAGGTACCACCTATACTAGACCTGTACATTTGGTTTTTCTTCCCTAAATGTAGAACCTTACTTTTTTCACCAATGAATTTCATTTTGTTAGATAGCATTCAATGTTCAAGTCTGTCAAAATTCTTCTGTATCTTAAGCCTGTCTTCTGGAGTGTTGGCTATTCCTGCCAGCTTGATGTCGTCTGCAGATTTGATGAGTTCCCCATTTATCCCCTCATCCAAATCATTGATGAAGATGTTGAAGAGCACTAGGCCCAGAACAGAGCCCTGTTCTGAGTTACAGGGATCTGCATTATTTTCTATAATCCAAAGATCCTTCAAGTGGAACCTGGTTTAAAAGATGTAGAATTTAAGAAATACTGAGCCTACATGTAAAGTGACTTCATTACCCTTCCATAGAAGGAATTAACTGTTTTTTAAACATAGCAGTATAATCTTTGATTTTTGAGGTGCTAGTCATTTTGTTCTTGTTCTATTTAGTAATTATTTTTGATTAAACTATAAACCGTTCCTTTTACCTAAGGTACTATAGTGGTTTTCTTTTTCTTGTAAATTAAGTTAAAAAAGAAAGAAGAAACATTTAAGTGGTTTTTGTTGACTTAATACTGCTAAGGTATTTTTAAGTGAAAGTTTAAAATTATATATAATATAGTTGTCTTTTACATATAGTGCAACTCCATCTCCTCTTTTATGGGGTCTGGTTTTTTTGAATAGTTTGTATCCTATCAGTATGTTCCAGTCATGGGTTTCATCCCACCAAGTTCCAGTAATTCCAACTATATCATATCTACCTTCATGTATTAATAATTCAAGTTCACCCTATTTGTTCCCCAAACTTTGAGCATTTGTATATAGGCATTTGAGATCTTTTTGCCTGACTCTAGGTATGCTTCCTATGTTTCCTATTTGAAGTTTGAGATTGTCTTCTTTCCCATCCCTCCTTACCTCATTATTTGATTTGTTTTCTAGGGTTTGCTTGGAATTAGGTTCTGGAGATCCTAAAGATTGGTCACCTCCCCCCTCAATTTTAGTTTAAAGCCCCCTGATAAGTTGAGCTGGTCATTTTCTGAAAACATTCTTCCCAGTTTTTGTGGGGTGTAGCCCATCTCTTGCTTAAAGTCCATCATGGAGGTAGTGCAGACCATTGTCCAAGAATCCAAAGTTCTTTTGGCGATACCATCCCTTAGCCAGTGGTTCACTTCTAGAATCCTTTATTCTCTTACTGGATGTTGACCTTTCACTGGCAGTACAGATGAAAAAGCTACTTATGCACCTAACTCCTTAACTTTTTTGCCTAGCTGCTTGTAATCACTCAATATTATTTTCAGATTCATTTTCGTGTCATTCATCCCTATGTGTAGCAGAAGAAAAGGGTAGTAATCTGTGGGTTTTATTATTTTGGTTAGGGATTTCTTGAGATGTGCTTGAATATTTGATATAAAAATACTGGGAAGTTATATATAGTAAAGCACCCAACATTTATTTGTAGAATCTTCTGATTTCATAATGCATATTTTGTTTTAATATTATTTTATTACTTTGCTCTTCAAATGTCAGGCTTGGATGACTAACCTCTTGGAAATTGGGGTCTGAGTTGGATAAGGAGGATTTGATTTAATCAAGCATTTCCAATTCCTGCTTGTGTTTTCAGATTCTGACGGCAATGAATATGATCTGAGTGACTTGAGCAGAGATCATGAACCTTGGATTGCCCTGGATACAACGACAGATGCCAAAAAAAGAACTTTTTATCTCAGTGTTTGCAGGCCACTTCCCTACATGCCAGGATGCTCAGGTAAGTATCTTAGGTTAACTAAGGATGTAGATTTGAGTTACCAGTGCTTAGAACTCAAATGAGTAGACTTAATTGAACAGACTACAGTGATAAGGTTCGTGCAATAGACTGAGCCAGGAATCTGCATCCTGTTACTCATGAGCTGCAAGCTTCTCCCCCGTTCTAATTTTATTACTCTTGATTGATTGATTATGTACCATCAAGTCACTGTCAATTCTTAGTGATCATATAGATAAATTCTGGAAGAGTTCCTGGAATAGGGCGGCATAGAAATCCAATAAATAAATAAATAAATAAATGTTCTCCATGATGATCTGTCCCTAACCTGGTCTTTCATGTCTTCCAGTGATGCCCTCATCATCACTTTAACTGAATCCATCCACCTTGCTGGTGGTCCTTCTCTTCTTCATTTTTCTTTCACCTTTCCCAGCATTGTGGTGACTTCATTTGCCTATCATGTTGATCAAAGCTAAACAAATCAGTTTGGCACCTTTCTGTATATAAACCTGTCAGTAGTTTATTTGTTTAAGGACCTTCAAATGATTTAAAAAATTGACTGAACTATTTCTAAAAGCCTTTTTAATCTGACTTTTATTTTTCTATCTTTGTCACATTGAATTTTAATGTTAGAATATATATTACAATAGAGGAGAATAGCAATTATCAACTTGGTGCTTGGATAATGTAAAGTTAGAAGTAATAGTTTTAAACCAATTTTAATTTTTTTTTACAAAAAAACAACTGTAAAAATAAAGGAAGTAAAGAAAAATCCTTGTGTCAGTCAGCAAGGTCATATTGAGTTTAAATTTTACTAACACATCATCAGGCCAGATATGATTAACTTAAGAAAAGGAGAAAAGAATGTTAAATTACTTTTGAGCCCCTTTTAAAAAAAATTAAGGCAATCCTTTTGGGAAACATAAATATCTATTTTGAAATGTGTCTTTTGGCTGCAGCTGGTGTAGTAGGAGCTTGTGTGAAATATGCTAATAAAAGCCAGAATCTTGGTGTCATTCAAATAAGTCCTCAGGCTGCCACTGATGGATCCCTTACTATTGTGTATTTAAATGGAGACAAATGCAAAGATAAAAAACAGTACTCAACACGGATCATTTTCCAGTGTGATCAAGCTATGGTAAGTTCATCTATAGCAGTGTTTTTCAAACTTGGCAACTTTAAGGTGTGTGGAATTCCAGAATTTCACAGCCAGTTTACCATCCATCTTAAACTTGTCATGTTTGACAAAAAACAACAACAACACTATGTATGGTATAAGCAAAGTCTACTATTTCATGATCTAGATGCCCTAACATGACTGCTTTTTGCAACCTTGCAGGCTGGTATTATCTTTGCCATTCATATCCTTTTCCAACTTGTCTGTACTTTTGCAGAACTAGTGTGTTTGGAAGCTTAGGAATTCTGTTCCTTTAAAAAATATATCAAACAACTGTGCATAGGTGCATTTTTCAAGGCTTTTGATTTCTTCTAGCCTCAAAGGGTTTGGCTGGAAGAAACTTGAGTGTACAGCTGCACATTATCTCTTTCCCAGATGGCTCCTTGGGATACTGTCGGAGTTTCCTTAGAGCAGTCTTTAACACCTTTCCCCCAGCCTCCAATACACCTGTAGAGAATCAGGGACTCCAAAAGTAATAACATATTGTGCCTATGTCGTATGATTGTATGTAGTTGATTTGGGTGGAATAGCTTCACAAATGTTCCTCTTCTAAAGATGTAGAAATATATTTAGAGGAACTAGTCAATGGATGCTTCCTATTTGAAATCACAGTTGCTAAAAAAAGGATACTAAATTTAAAGTAAAATGAAAGGCTCTGTTTTTTTCATTATTTAAAAGTGACTATTTCATATGGAGTAGTCCATATCACTCAATTTTCCATTTTTCCACGTCAGAGAGAGCCTCAGGAGATGAGGCAATATGGGTTGTTGAGAAATGTATTTATTTTGGCTTAAAAGGTTTTAAGTTAAGTTTGATGCACTTGCCTGAGCAGTTCAGAATCTTAGCCAGCCTTCCTTCCTTCCTTTGCTCCCTCGCTCCCTTGCTTCTGACAGAAAAAAATTGGTGGTGTGATCTACAGGGGCAGTATGGCTAAGAGTTGCAATTCAAATCACTTGCTTAATTATTATTGTTTACTCTGAATTTGAATGAAGTTGGAGCTAAGCTAACAGGGAGTAGGAAGAATGAAGAAAAACAAAGGAAAGATTGGTAGAGACAATGTAGACAATATACATATAGGTATATAGATATATGTTTGAAAACCTGGCTCTTGTTTAGCAATACTGATTAGTTCTCCTGTTGAGTTATAAAATGATAGTCAAAAATGAAATTCTCAGATTCCCAGTTTCTTTTTTGACAAATGAGATTTGAATGAAATAATTGCCAGTGAATCATAGAATGGTGATTCAGTAACTTATAAGGGAATCAGAAGTTCATTCATTCATGCAAGAAACCTGTCAAACTTTTCATCTTTATATTTAGGAATCACCCGTGTTTCAATATGAAAAGAATTGTGAGTTTGTGTTTCTTTGGAGAACACTAGCAGCTTGCCCTGTGCACAGAGCAGAAGGTAAATATGAAGACTTAAAATAGTTTTGTTCTTCAACCTCTATAGCTAAAGCCCATGAATAAGTTTATATTTAATATGAAAGAAGAAAGGCAGGTTTTATCTTGAACATAAATGTCCCGTCTATATCCAGTTCTTTTCTAATTCATGTATATGGCAGAAGTCTTAACTTCCAAATATTTCATATAGGGAGCAATATGATTACACATATACACCCTATCTCCAAAAATTGTTATAAGTTACAGCTGCTAATATTAACTATTTTTAAATTTAATGTAAATTAAATAACAAGTTGTTATTGACTTAATTCTACCATTTTACTTTTTGGAATGGGAGCCTTCAGTATTTGTTATAGGCCAGAGATGGGTTTTGGTCCAGAAAGGATGGTCTCACTTTTTGTATGTATGTGTGATGCATATAATATGTTCAGAAAAGAGATGATGCAGGTGTTTTTGGAACAGAAATCTTGTGTAACTAAACGATTGTAAGAGATGTAACATTTCCATAAATTTTAATTATATAAAATATATAGGAAAAAGGGAGGATTTGTGAAGAAAAATGAAATACATAAAATATTTAATTTTTAATTCTCTTTAGAAGTGTAAAGTCATTTGCTACACTTTATATATTCTTTAGTTTACTTTTTAGTGATATGCTTTAGCCATATAGTTTCTCAGTGAGAAGATAAAAAAACAATAGTAGTCATTAAGAGAAGGTAATGGAAAGGAAGTTGCTAATGGATGGGCTGATGCACAGCCATGCAAATGTGAAGTGGAAAAAGTGGGGCGGGATGCACCAGCCCTTCACTATTTGCCCCGTAAGACCTGCCTGTTGAATTTTGTTGTGGTCAAAACCCAGAACAATCAAACTCTTCCAAGTTTTACTTCAGACTGGTTGCATCATACCTAGAATGGTTCAGCTGTCAGAGTAGCTGGGATTTGGGTGGCATATAAATTTCATAATTATTATTTCTGAGACACAGTATAGCAATAGCACTTAGACTTATATACTGCCCCACAGTGCTTTACAGCAGTCTCCTGGCAGATTACAATGTCAGCATATTGCCCCCAACAATCTGGGTCCTTGTTCCACCAATGTCGGCAGGATGGAAGGTTGAGGCAACCTTGAGCCCATCAGAATCGAACTCCAGGCTGTGGGCACAGTTATCCTGCTATACTTCATTCAAATTACTGTACCACAGGGCCCCATATTTCTTTGGGGTGTGGCACATAACGATTTTGCTTTTGATACTTGCATTAGATAATCTATTATTGTGAAAGTAGTTTTCATGACAGCCAATTTGTACGTTGGAATTTCTATTTAAAGAAATAATTTGCTGAAATATACTTAAGTGGTTGTATTAAATAAATAACTGTATGTCATTCTACAGCATTAGATTATAGTTTTTTCCCTTGTGGTTTGGGTTTTTTTTAAGGTGAGAACTGTCAAGTGAAAGATCCAAGATATAGTTATGTATATAACTTGTCACCACTTCGTGGGAAAGATATTAAAGTCAGCACCGAAGAATATGACTACTACTTTAGAATCTGTGATGGACTATCCACAGGGCTTTGCAAACCATCAAGCAACAGTGGAAATATGGTGTCATCATGTCAGATTAAGAAACAAGAGCCACTTGCTAAAAAAATAGCAGGTAAAGTAATTCTCAGATTTTTTGCCTTGATTTGCTATCCAAGCAAATGCCTTCATGGAGCTTTTCCTTGATACTACTTTAGGTAACTTGAGATTTAGTTGTAGTGGTTGTGTAATTCTGCTTCCACAGCCACAAATCCTCTGGCTGTGCTAATAATTGCATGTAATTACAATTGGAGGCTGACTAAAGATGAATTTTTTACTGTTGATGTCCTTTCCCTCTATACCTTCACCAAATTTTAAATTCATCTGAAAGTCCTGTGGAATTCTTGGTTTCTGTACATTTTTATAAACGTGCAGGTATGTGTGTGTGTATACACACACACACACACACACACACACACACAAATACATATACTTGTCAATTTATATATCTTGTGTATATGCTTTTATTTGCTAATTTTTATCTTTACATCTGATGCCACTAAGTGATTTCCATTCTCTTTTTGTGTGATAAAGTAAAGGTAATTA
The DNA here is from genome assembly GCA_034064705.1 of Bothrops alternatus. Classification (NCBI taxonomy): domain Eukaryota; kingdom Metazoa; phylum Chordata; class Lepidosauria; order Squamata; family Viperidae; genus Bothrops; species Bothrops alternatus. The sequence continues at coordinate 10,337,750 of JARGCV010000023.1, forward strand.
GAACACAGACAAGGTGCAGAACAGGCCATCCACATTGTAAGCTGCCCAAAGTCATTGGGATGTGGATGGCTATATAAGTGGAATGAATGAATGAATAAAACCCCTCCATGTGGATATCCCCTTGATATGGAGGAGGGACTTGTGTGTTCTGTTAAGGTTGAGAGCTGGAGGTATACCACCAGAACATATACCAGAAGAATCACTCAAGGCAGACAGGTCTCAACAGAAGAGCCAGACTAAGAGTATCCACAACTAAATATGTACCGTAAATTCCAAAAGCCACAGTGATAATGCCCTGTTATTATGAATTGTGGGAGTCGTGGTCCAAAGCAAAGACTGTCTGCCTTCAGATTACAGAATAGTGAGAAAATGATTGAAGCAGCTTTTGGAAAAGATGAAAGAAAAAGGTCCTAGAGAGTGCTCTATGTTTATGTATTCTCTGTGTTTGCAATGAATGGATATGTGTTTGGCTTCTCTTGAACAAGTGATATGCAGGCAGCAGTTTGTGTGATTACTCAACTTAATGTAAAGACTAGTATTGGAAGTTTTTGTAGGATAATGTATGCTGGTGATTAAAACTGGATTGTTAAACTTCCATTCTCTTCTCCCAGAAACATAACTACGTTAGTCTTTTAATTCAACTCTAAGAATCTTCTTCCAGCAAAGGATAGCTCATTCTCTCTCCACACACATACACTTAGAAACTTTAAATTTTCAATAAGTTTCTCTTAATATTTTGTCATATACATTTCTGTAACTAGGTTTGCAGTCTGAAAAACTGACATATGAAAATGGATTACTTAAGATAAACTACACTGATGGGGACACATGTCACAAGGTTTATAAGAGATCAACAGCCATATTTTTCTACTGTGATCCTAATCCTAATTTGCAGGTAAGGAAACTTTGGAATTTTAATATGTTTCAAAATAATTAAGTGTGGCTTGACAGTTCTCTAACTTCAAAGAGAAAGAAGCTCTGTATAGACCAACCACAAAAAATTAAATGCAGTGAGAGATTACAGTTACACATGATCCTGATAGTTGCCTGTTAGATAAAATGTTTATTAAGGACAAAGATATATACTGAGTCCTCAAATGCAAATGATTAAGGGCAATCCCTTTTTTATTTATTTCATTGTATCAGAAGGGAAAATATTAAATATATATAGTTTCACCATTTAGTTAATTCCATTTTAATTTTAATTAAGTTTAAGGAAAATCATATGTAACTTTTGTCCAGGCCTAACCCTAACTCCATCCATTGCTTTGTCCTGTGCAGTGCTTGTCTTAAAGAATTACCCTGCTTGAAGGATATAAAATGTATAAATTCTTGCTGTATCATTGTCATTTCTTTTTTCATTAATTTTGTGCTGCAGTAGCTGTCGCTTATTTAAATCTGTTCCAATCATTTTATTGGAGCAAGCCTAAAAAGCGGCATGGAAATAAAAAACATTGAAACTTGCAATAGTTTAAAGCTGGCATGTCCAACCTGGCTCACAGGCCATATGTAGCCCTGAACAGCTAGTAACAGCCCCACAAGATCATAATTTTTTAATATTATGTATGTTATATGTGGTCCAATTCAATTCTTCTTCACTCAAGGTGGCCAAGGCAAGTCAAAAGGTTGGACATGCCTGTCAAAGGATTGGTTAATTTGATGATAGATTGCTAAAACTTTCTAATTTTACAGTGAGAAGAGTCAAGCCCGTGTTTCTGGCCTTGCCTCCTTTCTTCCACCCCAATAGACTTCAGTCTTGGAATTACTGCCTTGTGCAAAAGAGCTTGAAGATAGATTTCCAAATGTCCATCCATGGTTTAATATTTTTTTACCTATGGTGTTTGTCTGGTCTATAATACGCAACAGGTTTTTTAAATCTGTTTCCATAGCCAGTATTTCTGAAGGAAACCGAAGATTGCACCTATATGTTTGAATGGCACACTCCTTTTGCCTGCCCACCTTCCAAATCTGTTGAATGCTCCTATAAGTAAGTTGTCTTTCCCCAAAGTGTTTTTAGGATTTTCTGCTTTATTGATTTATTGTTGCTTAATCCATGCTAGATATGATTTGCTGTGACATTCTGAGAACATGAGTTTTCCTCTTCTGTAACTGTATAACAATAGTCTTGTACATGAGCAGCATTTGAGTGCTGTCTAGGTAAAACTGTGTGATCTAACTCGAACAAAAGAGGAATTAATTAAAGTAGTAATATTGAAAAACAGATATAAATGCTGGTAATACGTTTTAAGTCTTTTCTTGCAATATTCCCATATGCCTGTCAGGGTTGCAGACTAAGATTAATATTATGAAATTTCACATTTTCTTGTGCAGGCAGCTGTGCTTGCCAAGAAGCTGGGGGCAAAACGTGGGTTTGGGATCACAGTCTATTTTAGCCTGAGTGCGCCAGTGTGTAGTTTGGACGATGGGGAGCATTGGATGTCAGTAGTCACATTAGAATTGCTTTATGCAGTTAGAGAGGAATTCAAAAGAATTGTGCCTACATTCAAAATATATGAATGCAAATATAATTGCTTTGAACATTTGACTTGGATTTTTGTAATAGAAGTTGTCTACATCTTGCATGTATTTACTCTGTTCATTTAACATTTTTTTTTGTTCTTTTGTAGAGATAGTGCTGGCAATTCCTATGATCTCTCTCCTCTGATCCAACAAAAGAAAAACTGGGAGGCTATTTCAAAGACCAGCTCTTCACAGAAATACTATATCAATGTCTGTAGATCATTAGTACCTCATCTAGGAGCTGGTAAGAATTGGGGGAAGTACTATTTACTGAGAAGTGTTGCAGGAAGTTTTGGAGAAAAGTTTGAATGTGCCATCAGATTCTGAACAAAATAATTCAGTTTCTTTGTGGCGAGTCATTTTGCTCAAGTTAAATCTAGCCGTTTATGTCTGATTTGCCATCTATCTGTTATTAAATAGGAAATATTCCCATCTGTGTAAATGAATAAAATTTCATTATCAGTTATACAAATCTGGATACTGACACAATGGTCAGCAGATTGTAAGAGCTTGACGCCAGGCTATTGGGTCAGGCTAGGGCTTCCTGGGAAAGCTGCAGCTGGGACTGAGATGGGATGACTGCAGCTTTGTGCCAAGCTGCTGGGGCAGCTGGCACTCCCAGAGCCATGATGACCCAAGAAGCCTCTGAGTTGTATAGCTCTGGGGCTCTTTGCCATACCACAAGGCAAAGTGCAGGGCAGCCAGAAGAGCAAAGATGGGGGAAATGGGGATAGTTGAAGGGGAGGCATTATCTTACCTTGCAAAAAATGAGCCTTGAGCTGGGAGGGACCAAGCTTAGAGTGGCGTGAATATGGTGGGTCCTTGGCTAATGATGGCAATGGGGGGGGTACCAAGATCGCTGTTGCTAAGTGATGTAGTCACATAACATTGCATTTTATGACTGCATCACTTAGCAATCTAAATTCTGGTCCAAATTATTGTTGTAACTCGAGGACTACCTGTATGCTGAGGGAAGTTGAAATGGAAAAAGAAGAACATGGTTTTAAAACTGGATGAAGAAACATCACTAGCTTGCACTATGCTGATGACATTACCTTGATAACTGAAAAGGCAGAGGATCCGTAAGCTTAGTAATAAAATTTAAAAGCAAAATGAAAAAGTGATTAAATTAAATATAAAGATAGAACAATAAATGCTAACAGGTAGAACAACCAGCTTTAAAATTAGCAATAAAGATCCTGATGATGTGGGTAGCTTCTGCCTCCTAGGTTCAACCATGAATAGTAAAGGAATAAGGAGTCAAGAAATACATCACAGACTAGCACTTGTTACTGTAGCCATGAAGATTCTGGAAAAGACATTCATTCCTTTGTTTAAATTTATTGGCCACCCAACTTTTCACCATTCAGATGTGGTGATGTGTCAATTCAGAATTGTGCAAGCCAGGGAGATAGATGGGGAGTGGGAGGTGCTTTGTCCCTGCAGTTGGTTGTCAGGGCAAATGACCACCAGTATGCCGCAACGGACATCATTTCGGAACCAGGTTGTAACAAGATTTTGAAGGGTTCTCCTTAACTACAAACAGTTGCTGAGCAATGACTTCATCTATATAAAAATCTTATCTATAAAAAGGATTGTCTCATCTTGAAGTAACCTTTATTTTTTTTTTGCCAGATCCAGATTTTTTTTAAAAAAAAAATTCTTTAATGTACCCTTTCTGTGTGTATATGTATCCATACTGAATTATTTTTGTTTTCTTAACTGGAGTTTTTGTTTGTTTGTTCCATATTTAGATTTTTGTCCCCCACATTCTGCAGCCTGCTTAAAGGATGGTTCTAAGTATATAAGCTTAGGTGAAGTGGCTGAGGGGCTGAAATTGGAAAACGGTATTTTTGTTCTTAAATATATAAATGGTGAGAAGTGTGAAGACCATATCCGGAACAAATCTGCAACCATCCATTTCAAATGTGATGAAAGGAAAGATGTAAGTATCTTTCGTTAACTGAGGGCTCAGTGAAAATACTTCATAGATTCCTATTAAAATAATGGTCATAGAATTAGAATCCTAATTTGGATCTCATTTTCATAAATTTGCTCTCTCCATGGAATAAAATTCATCTTTTCATTTCTTAGGAGGAAGTATTATTTAGCTACAGCTATTTGGGTATGGTAGCAAGATAGCAGATAACCAGCACTGACTCATTATGTAAGAGGAAAAAAAAAAACCAAAGTGAAATTTTCTGGTTCATAAAACTCTTACAAGTAACGATAAGCAAACTGGTATCTTCCAGAAATTTAGACTGCTGCTTCCAAAATTCCTGACTGTTGGTGGGATGGGAATAATGGTTCAAAGTCTGTGGAGATCATGCCCATACTTGTATTAAATGTAAATTCACTAGCATTATCCAGTTAATCAATATTAGTTACAATTTTATGTGACCTCTGAAAAAAGATGAACTGATCCCAGCTTGTCATGTTTCATTATTTTTCTAAGTGGAAAAGTTGTTTCTTGAATACTGAGAAAACCATTGTTTATCAGCTCTGCAAAGACTCATATTTTCCTTTTTTATCTCCCAGAATTCCAATCCAGAACTGGTAACAGCCCATATGGATTGTGAATATAATTTTATGTGGTATACAGCTGCTGCATGTCCTCTGAAAAGCAATATGCACAATAATTGCACTGTGTCTAACCCTCGAACAGGTAATATTTTTCTCTAAATGCAGGTTGACTAGATGTAACAAGTAAATAGAAAAAAGGACTAGAGTTGACATCTAATACCATAGAAATGTCTCAGGATGTTGAGAAAGCAGTTCATACTAGAAAATCCTCAATATTTTTTCAGATGTTACTGAACTGAAGCAGTTTGCCCTGAAGAAATAGGGCACAATTCCCATATAGTGATACAAGATCCCGATCACTATATGAATCTGACATGGTGATTTGTTTTCTCTGTGACATATTGCATATTGGTTGCATTAATAAATTTGGGAGATATTCATTGAGACCCATGGGAAGCTCTGACAACATTCATTGACAAAGATAGACAAAAGATTAAGAAATCCAAAAGAAAGCAAGGGCTTTTTCATAGAACTAATAATCACCCCCTATGCACTTATGTTTATGATCCATGTTAAAATTCTGTGGGTATTTCTTTATATACCATATTTATTATTTTTATAAATAATATGTCAAAAGTCCTGAATGAATGACTTTTATACTGGTTTTGAACTTTTGAGGTCCTTCTCGTGGAGTCAGCTTATTGAGCATCTTGATTGTTTTAATAAAAAAATATTTTCCATAGTAATATTCCTTTTTTCTTCCTTCTCTGTTTTCTTCCAGGTCATCTCTTTGACCTTAATCCTTTAAAGAGACAGGCTGGCTACACTCTCTTAGATTTTGTGAACCAGAGAATGCTCCAGTTAAGTGTGTGTGATGAACCGAAAAGTTCATGCGGTGGAGACACTGGTAAATTTTGACTTGCTGAGATGCTGGTAGTGAACCCAGGTTCATAGGATGGAAAGAGATTGTTGTGATACTTTATTTTCTGAAACCTATGTTGATATGTGATGTACCAGTAGTAATGTAGTAAAGTACATTTCAATAAAAAATGTAGGACAGTATCTGGATAACGATGTGTGCTCCTCTCCCCGGGATAAGCTTTTCCCAATGTATCCAATTTATCAGCCACTTTCTACATTCTGTACAGGTAGGTCTCGGTTAGTACATTAATGAATCCCACAAAATGGTCACATTATTTGAATTCACACTATTCAAAGTGATTTTTCTATGGGAAGTAGGGCAATTGGTTCCAGCTCAATGGAAATAGGCAGTTTTAAAAATCAATGTAATTTTTATATGTTTATTACTGAAATAATGTGTAACAGTAAAAAAGGATAAATCTACATCCAAAATGTATCCATTATCTCTTATATTCTGTTGTAGTTCTTCAAAAATTTTACACAAAAGACAGTGTCTGAAACCCCAACAGCAGCTGTGCATATACTAGACCCAACCGCACATATGCTAGCCTTGCACTAATTGAATTCTGGCTTGAATTAGACATGACTTGGTATCAGTTTATAAATTAAACTAAATCAAATTTTGCACTATTCAAATTTGCGCTAATACTGATCTAAGTATAACTTTTTAAAAAATAAAATAAAAAAGGATACTAATGAAACCTGCTACATGGATCAGATTACCTAGTGTCCAAAATTTACTTGGGATAGCAGTAAAATGATTATTGGATAATATGCATGCTATATTTTGCAAGCAAGGCCATTATGCCATACTTGAATAGCCGCTCACTATATTGTTAACAGGATGAGATACAAGAGGGAAAAGGCGCATGTTCACTGCATACCATACTGTGGAATGGATCTGGTGAAGGCGTTGTCCCGTCTATCTGATATTAAACGCCTACATAGCCTCTTCTTAGGCACTGTATGCCTTAATAATATGCTAGTGTACTGCCCACTTTATATTGAGGAAGTAAATTTGAAAGAACAAAACTATATTAGGACTCTCAATGAATCATTGAGCAGCTTGATCCCAGCACTAAAGAACAGATAATTCTCTTTTTAACCAAAATGTTGAAAGCATACCTTGTTCTGGATTTATTAATAAGAGTAGCATATTCCCTACTAATTGTGTTGAACCTAACATTTCTTCTGTCCAAGAACAAGGAAACGGGACAAAAAACAGACTAGCATTGTTCTGTTAAATCTGTTAATAGGAGTTTGTGTCACGGGTGGCCATCAGCGATCAATTAATGCTGGACGACTAAGCAAAGCATTAACCTATGAAGATGGAGTTTTGAAACTTGTCTACAAAGAAGGCGAATCCTGTCCTGCAGATCCTGATTTGAAGTATATGAGCTATTTCAACTTTGTGTGCAGATTGGATGCTGGGCCTGGCAGCCAGCCGGTTCTCCTTTCTTTTGATGAGAAGACATGCACTTATTTTTTCTCTTGGCATACTGTTTTAGCCTGTGAAGAAGAAAGAGTGGTAAGCAAATTGTCTATTTTGTCAACTTAATTTTATCTAAAATGACCTGGTTGTTTAAGATTTAAAAAAAAAAAGTTTAAATCTTCTAGTTTGGAAAAAAAGTTGCAACATAATACATTTACAAATTTATTACACTCATTTGTGATATTTTGCAGAGCAGTTGTTGAAATAAAATAAGCTAATCTTATTAAGCATAAAAGAGGTAATATAGTATTTATGAGATCACTTGAAATTTCTATCAAAAAGACATTCAACTCCAGTACAAAATACCCCAGAAGACAAACTCAGGATCCAAAAAGATCTTGACAAACTTGAACAATGAGCCCTATCCAACAAAATGAAATTCAATGTGGAGAAAAACAAAGTTTTACATTTAGGCAGGAAAAATCAAAGGTACAAGTACAGATTAGGCGAGACCTGGCTCAAAAACAGAAATTGTGAAAGGGACCTTGGAGTCCTAGTGGATGATCACTTGATTATGAGCCAGCAGTGTGCATCAGCAGTCAAAAAAGCTAATACAATCCTGGGTTGTATAAACAGAGGCATAGAATCAAGACCACACAAAGTATTAGTACCGCTTTATGAAACCCTAGTAAGACATCTGGAATACCGCAGCCAATTTTGGTCACCATATCTCTGAAAAAATTCAGAGAAGAGCAACTAAGATAATCATAGGCTAAAACATGCTGCAGGACTTGGGTCTGGCTAGTCTAAAGAAAAGAAGAAATAGGGGCGACATGATAGCAGTATTCCAGTATTTGAGGGGCTGCCACCAAGAAGAGTGGGTCACATTATTCACCAAAGCACCAAAGGGGCAGGACAAGAAACAATGGTTGGAAACTGATCAAAGAGAGAAGCAACCTGGAATTAAGGAGAAACTTCCTGACAGTGAGGACAATTAACCAGTGGAACAGCTTGCCTCCAGAAATTGTAAGCGCTCCATCACTGGAGACTTTTAAGAAGAAGTTAGACAGTCACTTGTTTGAGATGGTATAGGTTCTCCTGCTTGAGCAGGGCGCTGGACTAGAAGACCTCCAAGCTCCCTTCCAGCTCTATTCTGTTCTATTTCAGTGATTAACAATGCAACAACTGCCATTGGAATTTTGAAAAACAGTTAAATTTCATCTTAGCCAGAGTAATTGGGGGAGGAGGAGATAGAATAAATTCATTTATGAGATTAATGAGATGAGGCTGAAGAAGAGAGCATAGAATCTCACAACTAAATCCCTGAATAGCATCATGTCTGTATTTAGCCTCTGTGTTGTAACTAGTATGTGCAGAAAATTCCAGGCATAAAACAGCTGGTTTGGTCCATGTTCAAACCAAAATATTCACATATGGGTATGGTTTGGTTCTATAGTCAGGCTACTTTACCCAGGGCAGGTGGAAGTAAGGAAAAAAAAAAAATCAAGGACAACTTGAAGGGAGGAAGGAAAGGTGTTGGGAAGAATGGGGAGTCTGGAGGTATGAGATATACTGGGATATCAGCAACTGGTGACGGGAGAGGAAGGAAGGAGATGAAAGGCAGGTGAGCTGGTTTTATACGCCGAGCTGGATCATAAATGGTTGAAATTAGGGAATGGGAGGAAATGAGGGGAATAGTGGGTTATGCCATGGTTGCCCAGTAGTTAGAATGCAGTATTGCAAGCTAACTGCCCACAGCCAGGAGTTCAGTCCTGACAGGCTCAAGGTTGACTCAGCCTTTCATCATTCCGAGGTTGGTAAAATGAGGATCCAGATTGTTGGGGGGCAATAGGCTGACAGTGATGTAAAGCACTATGCAGCAGTATGTAACTCTAAGTGCTATTGCTATGCCATGCTGAAAGCTGCTGAAGGTAAGTGGGGACATACATCCATTTTTCCCTTATTCACCCAATGCAGATTCATCTGTAAAGCTTAACCACCAAAACATTCTGGATATTTTTTTCTCTTTTAATAATTTTATTAAAAGTTTGCAAAAAGAGAAAAGCTAATACAGTAATAAAAAAAATCAAATGGAAAGCTAAAAGTATAAGAAAGTAAAAAAAGTTAAAAAAAAAGATTGCAAATTAATGATTTCTAATCTTAGCAGTTAACATTTACAAGTTGGCTCTCTGTTGTCTCTGTGCAGATACTTCCTTACTTGGCTAGGCAACATCTTCAGTGCTGGAAAGGAACAGGGTTTGCTGTCTGTTTATATATACCATGTTTCCCTGAAAATAAGCCCTATCCCCAAAATAAGCCCTAATTAAGACCCCCCCACACACTCCATCCCACCATCTGGTTGCACGAGGTGGGGTGAGGCACATGCGTAAAAAATCAAGTTAGGGTGGTGGGGGGTGGAGCTGCCCCATGCACCCCGCACCCACTTACCTCAGGACGCGTTGCTTCCTGGCCTCCTTTTCGCTGACAGAGGACTTTCCTGAAGAAGTGGGCCAGCAGCAGCCACATGGGCTCCTGCTGGATGGGCCTGTCGGTGCCGCCACCCTGAGGCGAGACGGTAAAAAAATAAGACACCCCCTGAAAATAAGACCTAATGTCTCCTTTGGAGGCAAAAAAAATAAAAAAAAAATAAGACCAGATCAGGGAAACACAGTAGTAGCCTGCCCTGTCAGTGTTGGTGATGTTTTCTCCTTCATAGTTCCTTGATAATAACAGTAATAATACAAGGCAACTCTTTCTTTTTTTTAAAAGTTCCTACTGTAATAACTTCCCCCCAATTTTTATAAATGAAATATGTATATCCTTTTTTCCTAATATGTGTCTATCACGTAGCTCATAATGGTTGTTTCTACTGATATGTGAAATTTCTCTTCCCGACCCACAGGCAGACTGCTCAGTTACCAATGGCAGCAGAACAATTGATCTTTCCCCTTTAATCCACTGGACAAGTGCTTATGAGATATTTCATGACTTTTCTGACCAGAATCCAGATTTCTATATAAATATTTGCCAACCATTAAATTCCATCATCAAGTGTCCACCTGGAGTAGCTGTCTGCATGATCCCACTTAATGGCTCTCCTATAGTAAGTAATACTATCAGCATGTATCAAATTGTCCTCTTTTTCACAATAGGATATTAGAATGAATACCTGATGTATTTAATACAGTAATGTATTATTTAAGAGCTCAGTTCTTTGGAGACTTCACGTTCTCCAAACAATTATTTGGAAAAGCAATTTCAGCATTTGACATAGTATAAAATGTTGAAAGGAGGAGGGAAAAATATTGCCTGTTCTTGTTTCACTTTGGGACCCAGCCACTGTCATAAAGTCATGCGCCAAATGTCAGGAAACAGTTGTTTTCAAACAATATGTGTTCACATATCATGGAAAATCTCTAAAAATGGAGAAGTTCTACAACCTTGGGGCAAGTAAAGATCATGCTAATTATTCATTAAAGCAGTCAACTTCTTTCAGTCTTCCATACAGACAGGAAGAAACATTTTGACTGCTTTAAGCAGCTGACTTATTTAAAACTAATACGATTTTGAAAGCAGAAAAACTCAAACCAGGTCAGACTACTTGAAATGTATAGTTTCTGATTCTTTGGGCCATTTTATGCTAAATGGATAGCAATTTCAGATAGTGGAGCACATCGATCTTGCTTATGTTTTTTGCAGTACTAACGTAAATATTTTGAGTACCTCAGAACAAAATGTAATTGGAATCATATCTTTCATCAAATGAGAAATACGTTCACAATAAAAATGGATGGACCCCTTCTAATTCATTCATTGTGTCCCCTACTGTAACCTATATTATTATAACTTTTATATAGATTGAAGTAATTTGTTTCCTAGTTGATGCTGAAGCTTTAGTTTCATTTTGGAGTCAATCAGGTTAATTTATATTATATTTAATTAGGATATTGGTCGAATCACAGCACCTCCTCAGCTCAACAGTGCAACAAATGAAGTTAATATTGCCTTCAACAGTACCACTCCTTGTCCAGATGATAAAAATCTCAACTATTCTTCACTTATTGTGTTTCACTGCAACAGAGGAACAAATCTGGTAATCATAGGTTTATTTTGCTTGTTGACAAAAACTTACAAGTGTTTACAAATTAAGAAAAGGTTGAAAAAAAATCCCTTTCAGGCATAGGGCACATCCAAACAGCTAGTTTAACCTTGTCCAGTTTGTGAGTTGGCAGAAAACATGAGACAAAAGATTTGCTCTGTTTGCATAGCCAATTCCTACTCTGCTTCATTAATGAGACTGGTGAATGATGCTGTCTGCTGCCAGGAAAGTTAATAAGGTGGGTTTCCTAGTGGCAGAGTAGATGTTTTTCAATTGCTTTCCTGGTGAGTAAGACTCTAGAAGGTGGAGTGTTTTGACAGATGACTAGAAAAGTAGGTTTGTGGAAACTGATCTATGGAGTAGATGGGGGGCTTTCTTCTCCTGCTTTACCAGGAAGTCCATACCTTTCTTGTGCCTCATTATGGTGCCAGATCCACGGGGTAGATTAGGCACATAGATAAGGGAGGGCTAAGATGGGGGTAAAGATGGAGGGGGGAGTCTCTCTTAATTGGAAGCCCCTATTCAATCAACAAATCACTTGTATCTACTTGGAGAGGTTAGTATCTATCCTTCCCTCTCAAATTCCCCCTTGCTACAAGAAGACTCTTGAGAACCACTACCCACCCATAGGTGATCACACCAGACAAAACCAAACAATAGATGCTGGACAGACCCTTCCCCTCCTGCATCATTATTTACTACTGAAGGGCTCAGTTTGAATGGATAGCATAGCTTGTGTTGGGAGAATACTGAAAACACTATTTCCATGTTGGATCAATACATTCCAAAGTTAGCTGACCTCATGTTTGATTTGGTGACACATTATGCAGATATGTCCTTGTAGCATGGATAGAGAGGCATGACATTAGAGGGATATTAAATGTGCTAGTAAATATGGAAGGTTCCTTAACTACAAATTAAATAATTTCATCCATCAAAAAAGTTCAACTTTCTGGTTAGTAAAATAGAAATATTTTGCCAACAGAATCCATGATGAGATGATGAGGGGGAAATTATTTGATTTTCTGCTTTTGCCAATTATCAAAGCACTTGTTCATTCCACTTTTTAACTAAATGAGAAGTGGAGAAAGAATGAATTTTGAAGGCTGAAAGGGAATATTCAGGTTGTGTACATAACCTGATATCAAGCCCTTCTCTGATACAAGCAATTTTTAAAATTGTCTTAGGTTTGTATATAAGCATGTGATCTGCAAACACATACTTCAGTTCTCTGCAGAAAGTCAGCATGAAGCAACAGAAGTTGGGACATGAACTTATTCTTTTGCTGTGGTAGACATTTTTGAAGCTTGATTATTTCCAGTGTCATCAGCCTCAGTCACAGCAGGCAAAACCAAAATGTTATAAATAAAAACAGATGGATTTATTTAACTTTCAGTGTGTGTTTAATTTTCAGTCATTTAGCTTTCTTACTGAGACATCTGATTCTTAACTATGTTATTCCCTTGTTTGTTTTTTGGTAACAGGGGAAGCCCAGAATGATAGAAAAGTCCGGCTGTGAATATATATTTGAATGGAGTACCCCAGTGGTATGCCCTGATGAAGAGAATGTTTTGGGCTGCTCTGTAATTGATGAACAATTACACTATGCTTTCAACCTGTCAAGCCTTGCAAGGAAGCCCTATAAGGTGATTGTATTGCTGTGGCTGGTACGGGGAAGTGTTAATGCTGTTCTGACATGAAAAAAGTGGGAATTGGTCTGTTGCAGAGCCACATGATCATAGCTTAGCGATAAAATATATGCTTTTAGTACCATCACAAATCACATATTCTGGAATAAGGTAGAAAGGGAATCAGATGGCAGCACAGAGGCAGATTTTATGTCTATCAAATTGTATTGTCAGTGAAAACGTCTCGAGGGACTGAGCTGCATTTCTCATATTTCCTCCCCAAAATAATATGCAGTTGAAAGCAGTGGTTAAGGTATTGGGAGTTGAATCCAACAGCTGCATTTTGAGTTCATTTTGAGTTAGTCGTTATTGTTCAGGCCAAAATATGTCAAGAATCCCCGTGGACACCAATTTGAAAATAGGAAAACAGGATGTACAGGTTATAATAAAATACAATAAAGGTGCTCATCGTACAAAGGTTTCTTTTTCTGTTAAGACATGGGCCTAAAAATTATGCAAATAATATAGATGCATTGATCACCAAATAGATGCATAAATACCATCAAAGGCATTCCTAGAACTGTTTCCACCTATGAGTGCATGAGATGAAATTCTGGTAACTGTTGGAAATGTTAACGAGCATCATATTCACAGGGGTATTTTGGAAAGTGACCAAAGCACCCCTCTGGACCTGCTGCTTAAAGTGAACATCCTCTGGAAGAGCCATTCCGAGACCCTTTCCATCTTGTGTTGCATAATCTGGTCAAGCCCTTGGCACGGCCATATTGAGCTTTTAAAAATATTTAGCATTTTCTCCGATTCCATTTGCAGATCTTTAATGGTATAGTTTTGGCTGTTCAAACAGGTTCCTTCTGGACGCAGGAGCTACCATATAGGGGTATGTTCAGAAGCGGCAGATATACCTCAAGGAAAATGCAAAGATGCTGCAGTTTGTCTTATCTCTGGCAGTAGTGCTGTCTCATTTGGCAACAAAAAAGAAGTACAATTGGACTACAGGCATCAAGATGAAGCTGTTTTCTTGCAGTATAAGGGTGGTGATAAATGTCCTCCAGGTATGATGAGATTTGCAAGGAATTTGCCCATTACTTTGAAAATTACACCATTGCTTGCTTAGAATCTTAATTCATCAGTTTTTAAGTTTAAGATAAGTGACCTTATTTCTTTAACTTATCTCATTTAAGGAAGGTAACATTCAAGGCTACTCAGGCTAAATTCACCCATATAATTTTCATTGAGTGATTTTGAGATTGAACTTTGTCGAGTGATCATATACATTAACTCAAGAGGTCCCCAACCTTTTGGGCACCAGGGACTAGTTTCGTGGAGAGAGGTTTTTCCATGGACCGGTGGGGGCATGGTTTTGTGTGCTGCCTGTATCCCGCAGATGGGCCTTTGCTTGTTTGTGCAGACCGGTTGCTGGCATGCCATGGCCCGGTACCGTTCCACGGACTGGGGGTTGGGGATCTCTGCATTAACTTATTACCATTCTGGACTATCTAATTATAAGAGGTGAAAAGGAGGAAGTGATGCATAATACAAGTGCTTTCATGGATGTATCAATACATGCATCTTGATGTTTTATCTTGTAAAATGCTGTTTTGGGCTTGTATCTTGTTCCTCTTTGTATAATATTGTTTTGCAAGGAGAGCTGACATATGCAGAAGCATTCCAGCTGAAGGTGGCAGAGAGAGATGATCTTTGGGGCAATCTCAGTTCATTGTAAAATAAACTTTATATAGAAAAATGATGGCTAACAGCAGTTACATAAATTGTTATTTGGAACTTGGCCTTTCTTAATTCTGGGTGCCACTGACAACCCACTTCTGTGCTAAGTTTTGGTTCAAGGTATATTTATATTTCACTGTTTGTATTTCATTAAATATTTGATTGTGCTCTTCTTTTACTTAACAGTAACAGAAAAGGGTGAGCTTTGTGTCTTCCCTTTCCAGTACAATGGTAAAAGTTATGACAAGTGCATTACGGAGGAACAAGGCCGTCCATGGTGTGCCACAACTGATAACTTAATAAAAGACAAAAAATGGGGATTCTGTGTGAATGGTAAGCAAGGAAATCAAACTCTGCTGCACACCATGAAGCATTAAGATGCATAGCTGTACTAGTGATACCTGGTGGCTTGAGATAAAATAACAGCTGCTGAAAAGAAAATCCAATCAGGATATGGGCAGTTCTCGACTTACGATCACAACTGAGCCCAACATTTGTATTGCTAAGTCAGACAGTTTTTGAGTGAGCTTTGCCCCATTTTATAACCTTTCTTGCCACATTTGCTCAGTGCATCTGCAGTTGTTAAACTGTTGTTAACGCTGTAGTTGTTAAATGAGTAACACAGTGGTAAAGTGAATCTGGCTTCCCCATTGACTTTGCTTGTCAGAAGGTTGCAAAAGGTGATCGGTCACGTGACACCCCCCCGCCCCCAGGACACTACAACCGTCATAAATAGGAGCCAGTTGCCAAAGGTCCAAATTTTGATCATGTAAGCCATGGGGATGCTGCAATGGTCATAAATGTGAAAAATGGTCGTAAGCCACTTTTTTCAATGCCGATGAAGTGCCGTTGTCACTAAGTGGTCACTAAGCAAATGGTTGTAAGTTGAGGACCACCTGCCATTTGTATTGCCACACATAAGGAGTTGTTATGTAATAGAACTAAAATCAATCTTGTGCTATAAATTAGAGCAATGTTTCTCAACCTTGACAATTTTAAGGCATGTGGACTTCAACTCCCAGAATTCCACAGCCAGCAATGCTGGCTGTGGAATTCTGGGAGTCGAAGTCCACATGCCTTAAAATTGTCAAGGTTGAGAAACACTGAATTAGAGTAAATGCAGACAGTAAATATCACAATGTTTGTATTTGGATAGCATATGTTTATCCACATTTGGGAGCGTCATTCAGGTAGAACTGGCCATTAACCCAGCCTGTTGATGAATTACCTTGATTTACGACTACAGTTGAGCCCAGAATTATGGTCTGTGTTGTGCTGGTTGTTAAGTGGGCCATCACATGATCTGCTAGATCAGTGGTTCTCAACCTTTCTAATGCCGCGACCCCATAATACAGTTCCTCATGTTGTGGTGACCCCCAACCATAAAATTATTTTTGTTTCTACATCGTCAGGTGCTGGGGGCGTGACCAAGTGGGTGTGGCCACCAAGTGGGTGTGGCCAAGTGGGCGTCACCACCAAGTGGGCGTGGCAAGAAAGACAGCCCCAGCCACCATTAATGCTGTGCCACCACTGCATGTATTTTAATGCATGCTTACCCTGCCTTTAAATGTGGGACCAAAATTTACAGAAAGTTAGTAAATAATAAATAAGAACAGGCTGCTTTCATTTGAACCATAAATTATAGTGGGGATCTGGAGGGATTTTCTTTCAGTGAAGATAAAAGAAAGTATATGAAAGAGAGGGAATAAAAAGCAAAGCAGAAAGGAATAAGAAGAGTGAGAAATGGAATGGAGGTTATAGGTTTCGTGGATCAGAAATAAACAAAACAATTAAATCAGTTTTAAGAGAATAAATGGCAACAAATGGAAGATTCAAACTAGTTTTAAGGGAATAAAAGGAAATAAATGGAAGTATTAAACCACTTTAAACAATAAATGGAAGAATCAAAGCAGTTTATAAAAGGAAATAAATATCAGCAAACAAGAATGCTTTAACAAAATTTTTGTAGCCCAGATGTGATAGCCTCCTCAGAGATTACATGCATATTTGTGCAGTTGTGCATTAGAATAGCACAAAATGTTGGTTTCAAATAATTTTATTGTGCAATAAATGAATGAATAAATGAAGCAACTTTGTTCAAACCCCCTCCTCCCATTTGCTAACAAAGTTAATAGCACGTGGGAGTCCACCCACCCCAGGGGTAGGCAACCCAAAACACTCAAAGAGCCACTTGGACCCATTTCCCACCGAAAACAAAACACTGTGAGCCACAAAACCCTTTTGATATCTAAAATGAAGATAACACTGCAGATATCCTTTTTTACCTTTAATGTGTGTGTGTGTGTGTGTGTGTGTGTGTCTTTGTGTGTGTATATATATAAAATAAAGATAAAAAAGGATATATGCAGTGTTATCTTCATTTTAGATGTCAAAAGGGTCTTTCTCTGTCACTTTCCTCTCTCTCTTTTTCTTTCCTCTCTTTCTCTTTCCTCTCCCTCTTTCCTCTAACTTTCTTTCTGTCTCTTTTATCCTCTTTCCTTTCTTTCTCTTCTTTCTTTCCTCTTTCTCTTCTTTCTCTTTCCTTTCTCTCTTTTCTCAATCTTTTTTCTCTTTCCTCTCCCCCTCTTTCTCTTTCTTCTTTCTCTCTCTCCCTCTTTCCTCTTTCCCTCTCTCTTTCCTCTCTTCCCTTTCTCTTTCCTCTTTCCTCTTTCCTCTCTCCTCTAACTTTCTCTCTTTCCTTTTTTTCTTCTCTTTCTCTTTCCTCTTTTTTCCTCTCTTTCTCTTTCCTTTCTCTTTCCTCTTTCTCTTATTTCTTTTTCTCTCTTTCTTCTAACTTTCTCTCTCTCCTTTCTCTCTTTCCTCTAACTTTCTCTTTCTTGCCTCTTTTCTCAATCTTTTTTCTCTTTCCTCTTTTTCTCTTTCCTCTCCCCCTCTCTCTTACTTTCTCTTTCCTCTCCCTCTTTCTCTCTCTCCCTTTCCTTTTTCTCTTTCCTCTTTCTCTTTTTCCTCTAACTTTCTTTTTCCTCTCTCTCTCTTCTCTTTCTCTTTCCTTTTTTCCTCTTTCTTTCCTTTCTCTTCTTTCTCTTCTTTCTCTTTCTTTCTCTCTTTCCTCTAACTTTCTCTTTCTTTCCTCTTTTTCTCTTTCCTCTCCCCCTCTCTCTTTCTTTCTCTTTCCTCTCCCTCTTTCTCTCTCTCCCTCTTTCCTTTTTCTCTTTCCTCTTTTTCTTTCTTTTTTTTCTTTTTTTTCTTTTTTTTTCTTTTTTTTCTCTAACTTTCTTTTTCCTCTCTCTCTCTTCCTCTTTCCTCTTTCCTCTTTCTCTTCTCTTCCTTTCCTCTTTCTCTTTTTCCTCTTTTTCTCTCTCTCTCTCCCTCTCCCTCCAGGTGAAGAGAGAAGGAGAGAGCGAAAGGCAGACGGTGCCAAACGGACAAGGAGGGGGAGCAGGACGGCAGGCAGCAGTTCCCAGCCGCCCCCCATGTCCTCAGCCAAACAGATGGGGAGGGGAGCAGGTCGGCAGGCAGCAGTTCCCAACCGCCACCCCCCCACGTCCTCAGCCAAACAGATGGGGAAGGGAGCAGGACAGACGGCAGCAGTTCCCAGCCCCCCCCTCTTCAGCAGAACGGGTGGCGAGGGCGAGCAGGACGGAAGGCAGCGGCTCCCAGCCGCCCCCCCCACGTCCTCAGCCAAACAGATGGGGAGGGGATCAGGACAGCAGGCAGCAGTTCCCAGCCGCCCCCCCCATCTTCAGCAGAACAGGCGGCGAAGGCGAGCAGGACGGGAGGCAGCAGTGTTCTGGGGCTGCTGGGGTGTCCAGTGGCCAAGCAGAGGAAGCTCAGCAGCAGGCCAGAGACAAAACTTACTGTTTTTGCTTGTTCTCTCTTGCTTTCTGCTGCTTGTTCTCTCGCTTTCTGCCACTTGTTCTCTGTCTCGCTTTCTGCCACGTGCTCCGAAACGAAACTTCCTTAGTTTATATTGGTTTTCGAACGCCAATAGAATAGAGTCTCTTGAATAGACTCTATTCTATTGGCTTTCAAAAGCCAATAGAATAAGCGGGAGTAGCATAACTAAGGAAGGGGGGGAAATGGCGGACTGCGTTGTTTGGCGACCCCCGTGAAATGGTCGTTCGCCACCCACAGGTTGAGAACCGCTGTGCTAGAACCTTTGAATCATCAGAGTCATAAGTACCTTTCTTGGAGTCTGTTGTAACTTTGAACAG
Organism: Bothrops alternatus; assembly: GCA_034064705.1. NCBI lineage: Eukaryota > Metazoa > Chordata > Lepidosauria > Squamata > Viperidae > Bothrops > Bothrops alternatus. Next base: position 10,356,794 of record JARGCV010000023.1, read on the forward strand.
TTGTAAAGTGACCGGTTGTAAGTCCTTGACCATGATTGGGTTTCCTGGCTGGGGCCAGGAAAAATAGAAACTTTGTGCAGGTTAATTAACCCCCTATCAGAGTCCTTTGTGTTTTCTTGAAGAAGAAAATGTGACCGAATTTTAAGATTGGGGATTCCAAGTATGTTTGAATACTTGGAAATCAATAAGACTTAACTTATTTTAGATACATTTTAAAATCAGAACTTTGTAGGAAATATATAAAATTGTTTTGCATTCTGAAATCTCCCTGCTTCCCAAATTCACTATTTCCCTTTTGATATTGTAATAGATGACCTTATTTCCTTTGAATTGGAGTATAATAATTCCAGCTCTGATCACTAACTCAGATAGCTGATATGCCTAGACCTATATAGTTTTGCCCAAATATAACACTACTGAACCACTGTACCCAACCTGGACTATATGAACATTAGAAGACAAAAGACAGATACTGCTAAGTTTATTTATTAACAACTTTCCTACAGAATTTAATCCATGGATTTACAGTCTGTTTATAAGCTTTTGTTTATATCTTGCAGAAGCTGGGCAGCGTGAATCTACTATTATTTTTAAATGTGATGAAAATGCTAATAACGGAAGTCCTCAGCTGTTGAGTGAGACCCTTGGCTGCGCTGTCACATTTGAATGGAGGACACAACTTCTATGTCCTCCAAGGAAAATGGAATGCAAGTTTATTCAGAAGCACAAAACTTACGATTTGAGAATACTTTCCTCCCTCACTGGCTCATGGGTCTTTGCAGACAAGGGCAGCTCGTGAGTGTGCTTTGGAACTCTGAATAAAAACGAACTTACCAGCTTGTTATTCATTGCTAGTATAGCTAATCATTCTTGCAATTCAGACAAGATTGCCTAAGTCTCAGGAAAGTGACTAAGACTAGACAGTGCTTAAATCAAGTTTTGTAGCCCTGTGCTTTCAGTCAGGGAACGGATTGAAGGAAAATGTATATCAAAGGGAAATGAGGGATGCTTACTAAATAAAAGGGGGCACATCTTTACTAGAAATATTTGATCACTCAGCTTTGCTCCGTTGAATAACCTACAATCATTGGAATATTGTGTTTAGATCAGCGGTTCTCAACCTTTTGCAGGCCGTGACCCTGACCTGTGCCACGCATGCACAGCGCGACCCCAACCTGCACCACGCAGGCATGGCGCGGTGGCCCGCATCGCACAAGCGCGGTGCGACAGCCTGCATCGCGTATGCGCGACAGCCCGCATCGCGGCCCGCATCGCGCATGCGCAGTGCTACCCCCTGCGCCGGCTGAGGGGAAAAGGGGAAAAAATGGCGAACTGCATTGTTTGGCGACCCCCGTGAAATGGTCGTTCGACCCCAAATGGGGTCGCGACCCACAGGTTGAGAACCGCTGGTTTAGATTGACTATCGCCTAAGAAATTGCCAAAATTCTAAAAAGATCTTTGAAGATTATAGAAGAACTTTTGGAAAATTCAGTCAAGTTACCTTACATAAATTGGTTGTCTTAGATAGATAACATACCACTTCATGTTCTTGGAAATTAAAAATAATGTAAGATGGTTCTTCTTGAGGTCCTCTACTGATTGCTTTAAAAAAAAAACCTGTTTGACTGAAGGGTAGAATATTGATGCTTTAAATAATTATTAAACTGATGAAATTACTCTCTTTTCCTTCTTGGATTTAGTTACTACATGAACCTTTGTCAGAGAGTCCACGAAGGACCCTCAGGCTGCCCTAACAGGGCAAGTGTTTGCCGACGAAATCAGAATGGTGCTGTCCAAGTTCTGGGATTGGTTCATACGCAAAAACTTAATGTTACAGGTATGTCCGTCTGTGTCATGTCCCCTGCTATTTTATGCAAGGGAAAGTGAGAGTTGCTATACTAGCCTTGATTTGTTAACATATTTATTTATTATTTGCCTTGCGCCCTTTTGTACTGCTTGTGCAGACAGATCCGGGTGATATATAGCAAAATCATGATAAAACAATTAAGTTGGTCCTACATTATTAAAAAAAATACTTAATATATAACTAAAATCAGAATTGTTAGTTTTGCAAGTCAGCGTGTCCCACTGTTCATTTGATAGGAGCCAAATGTTCGGTAAAAAAAATAAGATTTTTTTTCTGCCATCCAGGATGCCAGAATGAAGGAGCTGAGTGCATTTTTGGGGACAGACTGTTTCACCAAGTGGAAAAAAACATAGAGAAAGTCTATTTTCTAGTCTGTGTCCACATCCTTTGCAGGGAAAGGAGCTTAAGTATATACTCTGTAGATCAGGAGTCTTCAAACTTGGCCTTTTTATGACTTGTGGACTTCAATTCCCAGAATTCCTCAGCCAGTCATGCTGGTTGAAGAATTCTGGGAGTTGAAGTGCACAAGTCATAAAAGGGCCAAGTCTGAAGACCCCTGTTGTAGATGATGAGTGGGTCGGGGGGTCCCTAATGTGACTTGATCACTCCTTAAATAGTCTTATGGTGATAACCAGCACTTAAATGAGGCCAGGAAGCTTATTGGTGGCAGCTGCAAGATATGTGTTGATCTGCAACAGTGGGTTCCACTCTGAGTTATCCTTAGTTTTAGTTTTCTTTTCTAATTTCATTAGGGTTACGTGATCTCATTTGCATATGGATGTATGAAAAAACCTAATGCTAGTACCTGTTATCCATTACATCCATGTAATTCCACTTAAATAAAGTGATGTTCTACTAGAAAGAGACTGTAGATGTGGAAATAGAAAGAAATTTCCTGATGCTCAGTGCTTATATGGGTCAACTGTTCTTTATAATTCGAACAGTTGTTGGAATAAAATATGTTTAATTTTACAGAAGTATTGATATCAATCTATGAAAATATGGACATATACTAAATATGTCCTGGTTATAAAATATTAGCCTTTGAAGATATAACCAATCATTTTTGATGGAGGAAATATTACTAATGCCAAGTCACAAAGAAAGAAATTTAATTAATTAAAAAAGTATTTTAACTAAAATTTAAATAGCATCCAGTTAAATTCATTTGGGGCTTCACAGCATTGCTTTAGATTCAGAATCTCATTTTGCTTTTAATAAAACCTGGTGTTTTAATTCAGGCGACAAAGTTCTTGTCAGCTACTCCAGTGGTCATGAATGTCCTCAGAGGAACAAAAAGGCAACAACAGTCATAGAGCTGAAATGTGGAAAAACTGTTGGGTTGCCAAGATTCAACAGGTAAGTGCATGGGTGATTTGGTTTTTATAGCATAACAAAGGGCACCTCAGCTTTTATCAAGGTATATATTATGCACGTTCAGGCTTTAGGGTAGCTTTCTTTGATTTAGTGGGTTCTGAACAGTTCAGTAACTCCTAATCAACCACAGTGTGGCCATACAAATGAAGTCAATAAAATGAATGAATGAGTGAATGTTGAGAAAGATCACTATGTGGCGTGAAAGCGTGTCCTACACTAATCACCAAATTAAACAGTAGAAATAAAATAATTTTTATGCTAAAGGTACCAGTGAAAACAGAGTCTATGTTCCAGTCTAGTTTTGGTTCTAATTCTTCCATTTTTAGAGTATGAATCTCTGTATCTGCTGAAAGACATCTGCAGACTTTGAACTGATTGATGTAACTTATACATGTGCACAAACACACATATGTATCCTCCTTATACAGTAGTATAATTCTGTGTTTTTATACTCTAAACCATTCTGCTTAGATAGTTATGAGGCAGTATGGAAAAAATAAGAGAGAAGGTCTCTCCCCCCCCCTTTTCTTGACAGCATGCCTATTTTAAGGTCAAATTTTCTAAAGGTTTACATTGGATTACTAAATAAAACCATCTGTTCTAAATGGGTGATTTATAAACCTTTGCCTCTTATGGATATTGAGAAGTGTTGGCGTAATTCTTTGAAACTGAAACTCTTTGCATAATTGCATTCAGATTTACACAGCAGAAAAAGAATTGAATAAACAAAATTGGCTAGGTTCACAAAAAACATTAAATTAAAAACTAGAATGACCAGAATGGAACTTGGGATAATGTGTGCTTGATTTAAGTTCAGTGAAATGTGTAAATCCAACCATCAGATCCACATGATAGTAAAAATATATAGTTACTTTCATTTCTCTACCTCTTAGTCTTTATTTCCATGCCATTTCTGCCTCTGTTGGTAAGTTCATTTCCCAAATGCTTCCTCTTAGGATTGATGAAGAAAACTGTGCCTATTATATTACCTGGGAAACTCGGGCTGCTTGTGCTGTGAAACCTCAAGAAGTAAAGATAGAGAATGGCACAGTTATAAATCCAGAGACAGGGAAGAATTTCAGTTTGGGTAATATTTATTACAAGTAAGTTAATATTTTTTAATACTTATAAGAGACCAGGAGAATACTCTTAATAATCAGCTTTCTAGTTGCCAGTTGCTGAGTGAAAAACTGGTAGATGATCTGAAACTGAGCACAATGTCTATCTTCCACTTCTAGCAATGTGAAGTTTCAGGTCACAACCATCAGTCTGGATTTTTTTTTTTTAATTGATGCAATAACTTTTAAATCTGGATGGAGGTGCTGACAACTTTATAAGAAGAGTTGTTTAAGAATTAAAGTTTGGTTAATACATTTCTTAAGCAATTAACTAATTTTGCATGTGTGTGGCTTATTTATGTAAGCTAAATAGATAATTCTACTGTTACATAGTTAGATATGTGTGTATATTGAAAAACAAATTACATTTTCTCACAGAGACAGATTCATCTTTATGTGCTGGAATAGAAGTAAATTCTGCTCCTGCAGACACAGTAGCAAATTTGTGTATGTGTAGCAGATTGATGCAAGAGATATGTGGTAGATTTTTCAATCTTTAGGAAAGTACTTATTGTAGATATATTATAAAACTATGATAAATATATAATTTAAAATTTATGCCTATCATTTAAATGTATCTCTATCCCTATCATTAAAAGTAAAAACTAGTTCTAGAATGAAGGATATTTAGACAAAATGTTTTCTCCAACCCAGCTGTGTATTCTTGTGCATTATACCTTGTATGTGAATGGTTTTCATAAATAATAGTGAAGATAGGTAGTCCTTGACTTATGACGACAACTGAACCCAAAATTTCCATTGCAATGCAAGACTGTGGTGAAGTGGGTTTTGTGCCATTTTACAAGCTTGTTGCCACAGTTGTTAAATGAACCACTGCAGCTGTTAAGTCAATAGCACTACTTTCAGGTTAATCTGCCTTCCCTGTTGACTTTGCTTGTTAGAAGATCACAAAAGGTGACCATGTGATCCTGGGATGCTCAATTGTCATAAGAGTTGCCAGGCATCCAAATTTTGATAACATGACCTTACTGGTTGTACCGGTAAGTGTGAAAAACAGCCATAAGTCACTTTTTTCATTGCCATGGTCACTAAACGAATGGTTGTAAGTTGGGGACTACCTGTATAGTATTTAGGTCAGCGGTTCTCAACCTGTGGGTCGCGACCCCATTTGGGGTCGAACAACCGTTTCTCGGGGGTCGCCAAACACGGCAGTCTGCCATTTTTTCCCCATCCCCCCCCATTTCCCCTTGGCCGTCGCGCGCTCGCTGCGCATGCGCAATTCGGGCTATCGCGCCGCGCATGCGTGGGTCGGGCTGTCACATGCGCACCACACGTGTGGTTCGGTCCGTTGTGCCGCACATGCGCGGTTCGGGCTGTCGCGCCACTCATGCGTGGTTTGGGCTGCAGCGCATGCGCGGTTTGGGCCGTCGCGCGCCACGTATGCACGGCGCAGGTCGGGGTTGCGCCACACATGGGCGGCGCAGGTGGGGTCTCGGCCTGAAAAAGGTTGAGAACCGCTGATTTAGGTAAAACAAAATTGAGGAATTGTTGATTACTTGGAAATGGGTGAGAAAAGTCCTTTGCTAGATGGAACTAAACTTGAAATTTTAGGTGAATTAAAATAGATTCCCTTGAATAGAGAATAGTAGTAATTAGCTAGGTGAAAAGAGGTGCTTCCAAAGTTTCTTTGTTTTAGCTCTGGTTATTTCTGTATCCTTACTTTATATATGTGTGTATATTATGTATTTTTATTTTAAATTCTTTTGTCCCAGATTATACAGTGCAGCAGGAGATTTCAGAACAAATGGTGACAGATACATTTATGAGATTCAGCTTTCTGCTATCACTGATTCAAAGAATCCACAATGCATGGGCGCTAACATCTGTCAAGTTAAAATATCAGATACACGTATTCGCAGAGTTGGATCATCAAAAAATGCTCATTATTATATTCAAGGTAAGTAATTACTTGCTAGTGATGATGACAACCTGAGTTACGTGCAAAATAGAAATCCAAGCTAAACAAATTGCATCGGAAGCTCTGTTGAACTATTCGAGTGTTCACTAAAAATGAAATCTAGAATGTTTTGTTTATTCCTAGTTTCTTCTAAATCTTCTGTTGAAATTCAGAGAGATTCCAAAGTGATTTTACTGAGCAAGAAGGGCAAGTCTGCTCTGTTGTGTCTATTCACCACCATCACTACCCGCCCCCATTTCTGCTGATGTTATCAGTCCCAGAATGTAACCATGTCCCATAATCAGATATCTTACCCTCAATCTTCCCAGTGTATTTTCTTCTTATCCTTTTTGCTGCCCTTCAGTTATAACAAAGAAGGCTATACCTAGTCATTCAAACACAATCCAAGGCAGCTGCTCCCTTCTTTTAGGGCAGGGGTTCTCAACCTTGGCAACTTTAAGACTTGTGGACTTCAACTCCCAGAATTCCTCAAGTCCACAAGTCTTAAAGTTGCCATGGTTGAGAACCCCTGCTTTAGGGCTTTCTTAAAAAGCCAAGTTTTTATGGATAAAGTCTGATTTTTGGAGATTTTTTTTCCCATTCTCCTCTCTCCCTCCCAACAATTCTATTCAGAAGGACATATTTCTTTGTGTATCCCAAAGGAAACAATCACATTTCATTCCGTATAATTGAGGAAAAAACTACACAGAAGCTGTTTTGTGGCTAGAATTATTTGGGCATAAATCTACCCAGTAACTTTTGTATGAGGGGGAGAGAGAGTGTGTTACGTTTCCCCCTTAGTGCTCTTCTATCACCTCTCTATTGCATGTCCAAGTTAAAGAACAACTGAAAAGACAATATTCAATAACAGAAGAGCAGGGTGAAGGGTAAGTTGTTGGATGTACAGTATATTTTTTTCACTGCATTTTCTCTTGGTTTCTGAGAGGAGAATGGTTGAAAAAGAAAATGATTTTTTATACATAGAAATCCCATTTTTTTTGTTTTCCTAAACTAGATAGCTAGAGAACAAAGATAGGAAAACAAAAAACAAAAAAATCAACCTTTGTGTTCTCACCTCTTTTCCTTCCAGTCATTACACAAATGGAAACTTAACGTGCAAATTTGCCAGCTCACCTCTGTGAGAGGCAAGAAGGAAACTAATAACATTTACTAAGTAAGAATTTAGTAACTGTAGTAATTTTTCTATATAAATAAGAATAAGTAGTCCTCACTTAGCAACTGCTAAGTGACTGTTCAGTTAAGATGGTGCTAAAAAAATAATTTTATGACTAATGCCCACATTTACGACCTTCATGTGATTGCCTTTACAGTTAGTATTCCTTGTTCTGTGCTTGATCTTTCTCCCCTCCTGCTTGCGGAGCAGAGAACTTTGAGAAGGAGCGAGTAAGGCACATAATAGGGAATGTACATAGAAAGAAATGCAAGGGGGGAGTTGACAAAAAATAATAGTCAAGCACAGGAGAGGTTGCCTACAGAAATTGATTGGGTTTTCTCCCCAGTTGCTTGTGTAAGCGATCTCTCTGCTCTGTGAAAAAAAAGCGATTTTTAATAGGCAATCTCTCCTGTGTTTTGTCCCATTTTTTTCTCCCTCATCTCTCTCTGGCAGAGAAAGAGATTGGAGAGGAAGGATTTACAAGAGAATAAGCAGGCACACAATGGGGAGTAGACCAGTTTTAGTATCTTGTAACCTATAAGACTGGAAGTACATTTCTTCTCTGTCATCTTAACAGCCCAAGAAACTAGGAATGTGCCTTCTGAGATGTCCACAAAATGTAACAACCAACAATTGATTGTGAATATATTAAATGTTTTCTTCCTTTGCAGATGATGTTTTGGATCTCGTGTTCTTCTCTGACTCCACATGTGGCAGAGATACCAACAAATCTGCCTCCTCAACTATTGTCTTCCATTGTGATAAAGATGCTGAAGAAGGCATCCCAACATTTCTTCATGAATCAATGGACTGCCAGTACCTATTCACCTGGCACACCTCGGCAGTTTGCCAGTTGGTGTAAGTAAATTTCATGAGAATAATTATTAATTCTTACCCCTACAGAAAATACCGTTCTCAAATTATGTATGTGTGTGAGACAGATATAGATATATGTAGTTTTAAAGTGCAAAAAAGTACAAAAATATTATTGGGATCTGAACAGAACATGGATAACTTTTATTAGATTAAATTTGTCCAAATGTTTACTTCAAGTTACAGCTTCTTCTGGACAGATTTAGTCTAGATCAGAGATTACATTCAGCTACAAATCTATTGAGAGAAATGCAACCCCATGAAAACAGATTGAATCCCCATCCCCAAACTACAATATTACCTGAACTGAATGTCATTTTTTTCATCCTCACCCAATCCATTGATGATTTCAACAATTCTATTTTTTGTTACTAAACTTGAAGGATTGATTTAATGCAGGGATGTCAAACTGCCGGCCCACGGGCCGGATGTGTCATGCCAAAACTGCACCCATCCCAGCTCCGGCAATGGGGAAAAAGTCACGATATGTTGCGACACGTCACGTGACGAGTTTGGCGCCCCTGATTTAATGGATATTGCCTTTTCCAGTTGTTTGACCCAAATGTGACCATTATGAAGAATAAAGTGGAATATAACATACAAAACATGAATTTAAACAGTTGTCATTCAGAGTTGTGCATATAGCAATAACCTTAGCACCCTTTTGGACTTGGAGAATTGAATAGATAACTGACCATAACTATATTGGAAAAAAAAACAATGCTGGGAAATTTTGCTTGTTTGGTTGGAAGTTGATTAATCTGCTCTGAAATGGGAGGATTAAAATAATTAATTTTTAAAATGACTTATAATTACAGCTCATTCCATTTCCAGGAATGTACTTGAACATGGTTGTTAATCATTTCCAAATACAACCTTCACCGCTTGTTTCAGAATAGGGTAATTTATCAAAGTTTTTGGATATCATTGAATTTAATTAGTTAAAAATCTGCAAGTGTCATTTATGAACTGAGTCCAGGAAATGCAACAGAAATATGTACTCAGAGTGAGGCTAACTTGTCTCCTCTGCACCAAACCTTTCCAAGGATCAAAGAAACCTAGTCTGCAACAGAACAGAGAGAATAAGTAATATGTGGAGGGCTTCTTTTGCAGAGCAGATGACACTTTCTGAATTCAAACTGCCATTTCTTTAATCATTTGCAGAAGCTCTGAAGCAACAAATGATGGAAACTATGTGGAAGATTTTCCTAAAGGCCTTTCAGGAAGAAGCCAAGCAGTTGGAGCATTATTGAGTTTACTCCTTGTGATTCTCACAGCATGTCTTGTGATCCTGTTACTTTACAAAAAAGAAAGAAGGTAGGACCGAAAAGAATGCTCAGATGTTTGCTTTTGCAATGCCTCCCCAAATGTAACATTTTGGAAAAGTGTTAAATCCAGAAAGCTTGGAGTGTCATTGAAAACAACATGTCCAACACCCATAAAACTGTGCTAGAACTGTTTCTTCATTAAACATATTACTATTCTTATAGAGTAGTAGCAATACCAATAGCACTTAAACGTATATACTGTTTCACAGTGCTTCAGAGCCTTCTCTAAGCGGTTTACAAATGCCAGCCTATTGCCCCCAACAATCTGGGTCCTCATTTTACTGACCTCAGAAGGATGAAAGGCTGAGTCGACCTTGGGCCGGTGAGATTCAAACTGCTGAATTGCTGGCAATCAACAGTCAGCAGAATTAGCCTGCAATAACTACTGCGCCAACATAGGTCTAGTAGCAGCACACAACAAATAATACTGGCCAATATTCTGATAGCAGACCACACCTCATTTTTTTTTTAACCAAGCACAAGTAGTTTTGAAAGAGCTAATGTCTACAGACATCTTTGGAAATTGCTATTGAAGTCCAAACTTCGCTACTAGTAACATCTCTTTCCCACTTTTGTCATCCACTGTAACCAAACTGCCTCCTGCCTCTAATCTGCTATCAGGGTCCTCTTCAAAGCCTGCAGTGCTATTCCTTGACCTGTGTGCTTGGTTCCTTTTTTTTTCCTCTTCCAAATATGGTATCCCTCTTTTTTCCAGTTTCATTTGCAACTTGATAATGGCTTGTTTTATTGAGAAGATACAGAAACTTGTAGATAAGTTACCTCAGAATATAAAATGTGTAACATTAATTTTTTATTTCATAGAGAATCTATGAAGCAGAAGATAGTCAATTGCTGTCGGAGATCATCAAATGTTTCTTATAAATATACTAAGGTATTTTATTGTATTTATATAAGTGCATCAAATATTCTGCTTATAGCTCTATAGTGTAGTCATAACTATACTGTGTGCAGAACTATATCCTGTTTAAAATCAGTGCTACAGTACTTAATTATACATAAGCATGAAGTATAAATAACTGGATGAATTTTACAAACTAAAAAATCTGTCATACATTCACTAAGGATTATTTATTGTTAGCTTTCCGTTTTCTCCTATTGTTCAGTATTTGGAAGAACTATATAAAAATATTTCCATTCATTCAAAGCTTCATGTTTGAACAGTTGGGGGTAAATATTGAAAGCATAGCTTTGTGTCATTTCAAAGGAATAAGTGCCAAATGGAGAAGCAGCCAGACTTGTTCAAGAAGGGGTGTAGAAGTTTACAGTTTATTTCTCTAGATCAGCGGTTCTCAACCTGTGGGTCGCGACCCCATTTGGGGTCGAACGACCATTTCACGGGGGTCGCCAAACAACGCAGTCCGCTATTTTTTTCCCCTTTTCCCCTTGGCCGGCGCAGGGGGCAGCACCGTGCATGCGCGGGGTAGCACCGCGCATGGGCGGTGCGGGCCGTCGCGCCACGCATGCGCAGTGCAGGTCGGGGTCGCACCGCGCATGCACGGCACAGGTCGGGGTCGTGGCCTGAAAACGGTTGAGAACCGCTGCTCTAGATCACTTTGTGGAACTGGTGGCCCCTGGGGTATTTCTGAACTATAAACATAAGCCATCCTATCAGTGTCCATGCCAAGTTCTTAGAAGATATACTTAGCAAGCGAAGGCAACAGCTTTCTCCTCCTGTCTGTAGAAAACAACTAAACTCTTTTCTGTAGGAACAAAGCTGCTAGTATTTAATCAAATAATGTGGTGCGTAAAACTTTGGGAATTCTTTTGAATTTTCAATATTTCTGCCTAAATTTGATGTAAAACACGATCTTTTTTCCATACAAATCCTAAAACCAGATAAAGAAAACCCAATTAAATAAATAAGCCGAAAACATATTTGTTTATTTATTGAGAGAGATGATTCAAAGCTATTTATTTGTGTTTGGCAAAAGTATGTGAACCTTTGCTTTCAGTAACTGGTATGCTTTCCTTGGGTAGAAATAACTGCAACTAAACATTTTTGATAACTGTTGATCAGTCCTGCACATCAGCCTAGAGGAATTTTAGTCCATTCCTTCATACAGAATAGCTTCAAGGCAGAGATGTTGGTGGGCTTGTTTGCATGAACTGCTCTCTCTCAGGTTCTTCCACAACATTTCTATTAGATTAAGGTCTGGACTTTGACCTGGGCATTTCAATACATTAACTTTCTTTTGATTTAATCATTCTTTGGTTTTATGACTTGTGTGTTTTGAGCTGTTGTAATGGCTGCATGATCCACTTTCTCTTAAGTTTCAATTCTGGGACACATATCCTGTCATTTTGGCCATACAATAATTCAGAATTCATAGTTCCATCACTAATGGCATCCTAGTCAAAAGGCAGCAAAGCAGGCCCAAACCATGATATTGCCATCACCGTGTTTTCACAGATGAGACAAGGTTCTTAAGCTGGAATGCAGTGTTTGACTTTTACCAACAGAATGTTTTTCATTCAAGGCAAAAAAAAAAAAATCTGTTTTGATCTCATCCATCCATCCACAGAACGTTCTTCCAATAGTTTTCAGGTCTTTTTCAAAGTATAGATGGGCAGCAGTATTCTTTTTGGAGAGTAGTGACTTTCTCCTTGCAATCCTGCACACCATTATTCTTCATTTGTTCTCCTTATGATGGTTTCACGAATGCTGACATTTATCAGTGAAAAAGAGATCCTCAGTTTCTAAAACATTATCCTTTGAGAGCTCCCAGCGTATTACACACCTTGCTCTTGGTGTGACCTTAGTGCATCAAACACACCTGGGGAAGGTAGGTATAGAGTTGAGCTGCCTCCATTTGTACACAATCTGCCTTATTGGATTGATGGAATCCAAACCCTTTGTAATCTTTTCTAGCCTGGTGAGAATCAACCGTTATTCAGAGGACTTCAGAAGTCTCCTTTGTTCAAGCCATGACATATTTCCATGTACCTATGTTGTATAGATTAGACCTAGATAGTGGATACCCAGAATTCTGTTCTTTAAGGAAAGATTTCCCACATTCACATCTGATTGCCATCACTCTATAATTTCCCCTTCAAGCGAACTTATATTCCTAGAGCGTCACATACTTTTGCCACACAGAAATATATAGTTTTGAATAATTTTCTTCAATAGATATATGAACAAGTATAGTAAAACTCATTTGTTTAATTGGGCTTTCTTTGTCTAGTTTCAGGACTTGTGTGATGAATACATCATGTTTTAGGTCATATTTTTCCAAAACTATTGAACATTCAGAGGGGTTCACAGATGTCTGAGCACCATTGAAGTGCTCCATAAAGCACTGTGTTCTTTGCTCAAGGATCCATATAACCTCAGCAGATGCTTTTCAAGATCTCAGGCAAAGGTTTTCCCATTGTTTGTTCCTGATTCTCTCTAGTAAAAGAATTGAACATATTTTGCTGAACTACAGTTCTCCAAAATCAGATTTACCTTGGTTTTCAGTAAACTGAATGAATTTTTTTTAAAAAATACCATTCACTACTTGTGTGCTCTTGGACTTAACAGATAAATACTGAAGAAGTAAATGAGAATGAAACAGAATGGCTCATGGAAGAATTAGCGACACCAAATCACAGCTCCGGAAACGAAGCACGCATAAATGGCCACGTATCACGAAAGGCAGCCATGTCAGATACCCTCATGTCCCTTCCGGTGGATGACATGGACAGTGAGGATGAAGTATTGACAATACCAGAAGTGAAGATTCATTCAGCAAGAGATGTTGATTCAAGAGGCTTGAGCAGCACTAGAAGGCCTTATCATAACAAAGCTCATAAGCTTTCAAGCAGTGGTAAAACTCCTCTGCCTAACGGAAGGAAGAATAGCAAAACCAGCCCTGCATTTGGTCATGAAGATCTACAGAACTCCATGAACACTGCATCATACCATGATGATAGTGATGAGGACTTGTTGAACGTTTAACCTGCAATTGTGCCTAATTAAAATTCCATATGTGTGTATGTATATTAAATATATTAAGGTGGGACAGCAAAACCCTTCCAACCAAAAATAAGACTTGAGTTGCAGATGTCTTTAGCAAGGGATTGTTTCAAGGGAAGGGTAGGAAGGTCAGTTCTAATTGTTTACAATGATTGGTGATGGCTGGGTTTCTAGCATTCAGTGAATGAAATGAAGGTAATTTTCCTTAGCTAGAACACTCATACATATCCCTTGGGAAGGTTTTAGAAACTGTATCGTATTTTACAATGATGGGCTCAAATCTAAATGAAGTCCTTTCCGCTTCATTGTGAGACTTGCATTTTAACACTCTTTATATTTATTGCTCTCACTACTCAGGTTCACTGGAAAAAAAAAAGTTAGGCAATGTGTTCTTCCTGCAGGCAGGGTATTTTCTTCTGTAGATTCATCCATCTCATTAGGTTGGGTTTCTTTGGTGCACATCTTGGAGCTGGTCTGTATCTTGAATTCGCCTGTATATTTGATTGCTGTAATCTTATTCTATTAAAATAATTTGTTTTGATTTGAAAAATGTTTTAGCTGGAAGGTACAAATCCTATAGCTTTAGCCTTGAGCGGTGGCTGTCCTTTGCATGTTAAGTCTGTTTTTTGGTACCAGTCATATAATGTCGTTCATCAGTGTTTATAAGACTGTTGGTATACCAACCCAGTGCTATCCTTCAATATTAGCTGGGCAAAAAATAATAAGAGTATGCCCTTTCCCAAAGACCCTTTCAGGTTAGATACTAATGCTTGTAGCTTTTTCTCTTCAACTGTTGTTGTGATGAAAAAACACATGTACCTTTTTCGAATGCTGTCTCTCATCAGAAGCTTAAATGAATTTTTTTTCCTTCTTGGGAAATTGCCAACTAATTCCAAATCAAACTACAGTGTCAGCTTTATTGCCCTGCAAATTTTTATGGCTGCTTTAAAGTCACAGGCTTGCAGAACAGAGAGGTACACTAAGGTTTTGGTACTAGGTGCATTTCCTTTGAAAGGTAAAACTCTGGATATCATCACCGAATTCCTTGATCATTGTTATATGCTGCAACAATTAACCATAAAGGAAAGATGGAACAGGTTCTTCTTGCAGTATTTAGCATCTTAGTGCTTTTTAAGAGGCTCATGGATAACACATGAGTTTCTAAGAACTGTGCACCCTAGTATTTAGGCTGATCAGAGGCTCTTCCTTCATTCCTTGTCTTGTTCATGTTGGAGTACTTAAAATTGGCTTCCACTGGGTACCTGGATTTAATCTAGCAAAGTGTTTAAAGAATTTCAATAAATAAAAGCTAAATTATGTTTCTGTAAGAATCTGTGTAGTACATTTTTTTCATGCCTTTACATGTCTATTATATTGGGTTTTCAAACAAGCAAGGGCCAAATCTTTACAAAGTCCTTAATGCAGAATGCAAATAATTTACAAAATACTGATGGTGAACCATGAAGATGTTAAAATGGGTGAAAGAGAGATAATATGAAAAGGCTCATGTCAAATACTGATATGGCAGAGATGCCGGAAGGTTGTCAGAGTAAAATTGTAGTAAATAAATTGCTGAACTTCTCATGTTACATTATGAAGGTCGCTAAGGTAGAACTTAGAAAACAGTCATGCAAAGGCAGAATTAAAATTATAAGGGGCTGCAGAAACTAGTACAGAAACTTACAGGTCTGCATAACTGTCGTACAATATTCATTATAGTAATAGCCCTTTAATAAACTGCTTCACAGTGCTTTACAGCCCTCTCTAAGTGGTTTACAGAGGCAGCATATTGCCCCCCAATAATCTGGATCCTCATTTTACCGACATTGGAAGAATGGAAGGCTGAATCAACCTTGAGCCAGTGAGAATCGAACTGCCAGTACTGCATTCTAACCACTGCGCCACCACCGCTCTTATACTTTTAGATTTAAAACTGCAAAGCTGCCTTTAAACATAAGTACTGTTTAGAGTTACCATAGGTCAGGGATAGGCAACCTTGGCTCTTTTATGACTCATGGACTTCAACTCCCAGAATTCCTGAGCCAGCCATGCTGGCTCAGAAATTCTGGGAGTTGAAGCCCATGAGTCATAAAAGAGCCAAGGTTGCTTACCCCTGCCATAGGTCTAAGACAGAGATGTTTTTTTAATAACAGCATGCATTACAATAAGCTTGTTTTCCCTTGAGCAGTGCTTAAGTAGGTAGAAGCCTCAAGAAAGACAAGTTGACCCCATTTTAATTTGTATCGTATCTATTTTTTCTAGAGTATGTTACACTTGCACCACATTATCTTAGGTTTACTCAGCCTAACTACGTTCATGCAACCTACTGAATTGTAAACTTAATCACACAAGCTTGACTTACCCAATGCACTGAGCTACAGATTGGCCAATTGGACCATGCAGTACTAGATTCTGAATTCCAGAAATTTCTTTGGGAGGGCTATGGGTAGGCATGTAGGATACAGGTAGTCCTCGACTTGCAACAGTTCATTTAGTGACTGTTCGAAGTTACAATGACACTGAAAAGGTCACAGTTATGACCTTTGCAGCATTCACATGATCACATGATCCAAATCTGGATGCTTGGCAACTGGTTCATATTTATGAGTGTTGCTGTGTCCCAAAGTCGCGTGATCACCTTTTGCGACCTTCTGACAAGGAAAGTCAATGGGGAAGCCAGATTCACTTAACAACCGGGTTACTCACTTATCAACTGCAATAATTCAACTGCGGCAAGAAAGGTCATAAAATGGGGCAAAACTCAACTACGGTACGAAAGTGCTGACCATCACTTGGAAAAGTTATTGTTGCAACAATAGGCAAATAGAGAATAATACTTCTCAGTGAGGGAGGTGGAGTTTCTGAGAACAGTAAGAAGAAGTCTATGGGGACAAATCTGCTGGGAGTTGGGCAATAGTCAGCTCACCCAATGTGAGTTTCTTTCTTCCACCCCCCCCCACCCCGCAGTCGTCATATGATCTCAAGTAAAACAACTTGCAAATGGAAAACATACAAGCAATTCTCCCAGCCAAAGAAAACCTAAAACAGCCAGCATTGTCTCTCCAGCTTCTCCACCACTTACAAAACTAGGACAGCATGCAATCTTTCATAAACCTGTTGAGTACATTTCTACTTTAAAAGAGGTGCTTGAAAAACCAATATAAGCTCTGTGTCAATAGCTTATATATAATAGAGATTAATCTTGAGGAACCTGTCCTTTTCCAGTGTCCTCCTTACAAAAATAATTTGATAATCATGGTTTAATTTTTAACCACAGCACTCTGGCAACATACCTTCCAGTTCTCATTTCTCATTAGGAGATGAAGAAGAAAAACAAGCCCCTTACTCTTTTTAATAAGTGGAGGCCCCACTTTGAGCCAAGTTTATTGTAACTGCACAGAGGGAAAATATACCATTCGGCTCATTTGGCAAGGAGGGAGAAGCAACTTAACAGAATTTGGTCAGATAATGATGTCCCATAGCAACAGCACCCCTCCCTCGGCACCCAGAGCCCCCTTTGTCTTGTCTAATCATAGCAGACAAAATGTCCATAAGTGTGCTCACAACTCTTAATAAGTGTTCCCCTTCAGCTTTATCAAGCTGTATAACCTGTTGCTATAATTGTGCTTCGTTGCATCAGGCCAGTTCTGTTTAGCAAGCTGAAACCATTTTCACTAGGCCAAGCTACAGTGCCTCTGGATCAGCTTTTCTCCTTCAGAGAAAGCCTGGGAAATGTGATTTTTGCAGTATCTCAGCTCTGATGCATCCTCCCAAAGCATAGATAGGCAATGCCTTAGGGGCGGTGACCTTTTCTTGATGATGGAGCTGGGTGAAAGCCCAAAGATGGAGTTGACGACCAAGAAATTGGGGGAACCACATCAGACACAGAGCAAGGTTGCATGTTTTTCTTTGTTCTTTTGAGCAAAATATTTGGGAGGGGAGGGTGGAGTCTCTTCTTTTTTTTAAAAAAAAAAACCCAGGTAAGTCTATTTTAAAGCTTATACTATTTAAGACTCTTTCTCTGATCTATGGCAGCATTTTTTTATTTTTTTTTGCAATCATGATAAAAAAGAGCCCCACTCTTTCTGCCTGTGTTGTGTGATGCATATTTTCACACTGGTTGTTTACATGCAAAGTACCTTGTGCAGTGTTTGTGCGGGGATTTCTCTGCAAATGCAAACATGTCCTGTATTAAAAAGGCTTCTGCATTAATTCTGATATGCTGACTCTGGCTCAGAAAATCCATTGTTACAGTACACGTAGTCCTTGACTTAACAACAGCTCATTTAGTGACCATTCAACATTACAACAGTACTGAAAAAAAGTGACTTATGACAGTTTTACAGTTACAGCCTTTGCAGCAGCCCCATGATCATGTTATGAAAATTCAGATGCTTGGCAACTGATTCATACTTATGACCATTGTTATGCCCCAGGCTCATGTGATCCCCTTTGGTGAACTTCTGACAAGCCTGGTTGACATCTTGCCCCTAGCCAGTGTATGTTTGTGTGTACGTTTGCTGAATGAATGGTTTCTTAATTTAGGGGTTCTCTTTTTTATATATGTATTTTTTATATATGTATTATGTAGTTTTTTATATTGGATTTCTATTCATGCTGTGAGCCGCCCTGAGTTCCCGGAATAGGGCGGTATAGAAATTTAATAAATAAGAATAAAATAATAATAATAATAATATTCAATGGGGAAGCCAGATTCACATAACAACTGGGTTACTAACTTATCAACCGCAGTGATTCACTTAACAACTGTGGCAAGATGTCGTAAAATGGGGCAAAACTCAACAAATTCTCATTTAATAACATACATTTTGATTGTAAGTCAAGGACTACCTATAGTCAGAGAAGAATAGTTGTCAGTGATGGAGGCAAAGTTTCTAATAGTCTTCTGAGGACACTAAAAGTAGAAGTCTATAGGGCCAAATCTGCTGGGAGCTGAGTAGTATTTAGCTTATGCAATGGGAGCTGCTTCTTCTCTCTTCCCACTTGCAGTCCCCATCTGATCTCAAATAAAACAACAGCAACTTACAACTGCAAAACATAACACAAGCAGTTCTCCCAGCCAAAGAAAACATAGAATAATCAGCATTGCCTCTCCAGCTTCCCCATCACTTAAGAAATTAGGAGAGCACACAATCTTTCCTAAATCTGTGAATAAATTCCCACTTAAAAAGTGGTGCCTGAAAAAGCAGGTAGCCTAATCCCATAGCAGATAAGTGTCAATTTTCAACAGAGATACATATTTTCCTATTTCTTTCCCACATTCTTTTGCAATAACCGTTGAAAGAATTCCCATATGAAAAACCCTTCTTGATTAATCCTGATGTGTTCCCACAATGACTGACCTTTGATAGATGTATCTATTTGATTTACCTTAATACAGAGAGTAGAAACAGGCGGCTGTCATCATCTAGGAAGTGGCAGGTCAGTATTATTAATACATTGGAGACTTCTGAGGTCTCTGGGCCGTAAGATAAAAGATTTGCTACTGTAGAACGTCCCTGTACCCATATTTATGGGGTAACAGTAATGAATTCCTGCATTTGTTTAGATCCCTAAGGTCCCATACAACTGTTACATTCTATGGGTCTATTATGAGTTATATCATCATAAGGATGGTTGGGTGATGCTATAAATTATTAGTATGGAAGATTTTTTGTGGTGTAATGATTCCTTATTCGTATAATTTAATGGGAGATCTGAATGATGTCAATGTCCACATATAAGCCTCTCATATCTTACTGTGGCTTCTTCCATCTTTTTGATATTTACTGCAAAGAAGGGGGAAAAAATGAAGAACAGATTGGAGGCAGTAACATCTAGAACACAGGTGTCAAACTTGCCATGTCACGTGATGTGTCGCAACGTATCATGACTTTTTTTCGCATTGCTGGAGCTGGGGTGCGTGCAGCCACCACATGATGCAGCCGGCCCACGAGCCGGCAGCTTGACACCCCTGATCTAGAAGGTCATAAATTCACCCAAATGTTGTGAAAGGAAAAAATATCTTAATAATTCTTTCTGCATAAATCAAACATATTTCTTTGATAGTCTATTAAAATAAAGACCGGTGTCTGCTGAGGAAAAGGAAGAACTGTGACCTTTGCAGAAGAGGGTGAAAGATTGTGGTTGGCACACATTTTCACAGGAATGGAATTGAGGAACTGAGCCTTGTTCATGCAGACAATGACATGAGTAGAAATGGTAGTGAGGAAAATAGTGGTCAGAGCAAGGACAAGGAAGAACAGGAAACTGGCTCAGTAACTAGTACAACATAATAAGAATAAAGAACTAACGCAGTGGTCAGTTCCAGGAATAGGGAGCTGACCTGGAGTTCAGTCCTGACAAAGGGAAATGGGATGGCTATTGGGTGGCACCAGAATGCTAGAGGTGGGCACAACATTAAGGTATAAAGCCTGATTCAAAGATTTGGGTGTTTTACCTCCTGGCCCAGCTGTCACACTTAATTTCTGCTGTCCATTTGGTCCTTATTGCAATAAGTTGTTGAAATGTAAGTACTGAATTGTATGTCAAATTTAAATAAACCTCTAGATCCTAAAATGAGAATTTTGTTTTGTGTTGTCTCTTGTTTCTCTTTAACAAGTTTTTCCCCCTGACAATGTAAAATTAGCAAATAATGTATAGCTTCAGATATTTGGAAGCATTTCCATGAGTATTGGAAACAGAGCTAATCGATAGCCTTTGAAAGTATAGACTGAGGTAATAATCTAAAGTTGTGGATATGGCTAGATGGCAAAAGGAACCATGTCAAATGAAAAACAACACTAATTATTTGTGAATCTGATAGGTAGATGAGCCAATCTGCTATTCACTGGTCTTCAGATTATATTTATGTTGTACAACATTGGATTTTTAGTAGTTTTCTATTTTTAAACAATTTTTAGAATAGAAGTACTTGAAATTAGGTCCAAGGCTTTTAATGAATTTCTATGGTGATAATCCAACTAAATATTCCACACCAAATAACCTGATCTTTTTTTCAACAGATTGACCAGTTTTGCTGACCAACAGAATATGGTGGCATATTCTGCATTTGCCATTTTTCCCTGAAACTCTGATAGATAAGAGTAAAATGTGGACTGGGCAATGCTATCACTGTATGTGTGTGTAGGTCTTCAAGTCAGCGTTTACTCCTGGCAACTGCCTGGACCAGTCCCTGCAGTTTTGTTGGCAAGATTTCAGAAGTGGCTTGCCATTGTCCCCTTCCTAGAGCTGAGAGAGAGTGGCTTGCCCAAAGCCACCCAACTGGCGTTGTGCCGAAGACAGGACTAAAAATCACAAGATCCGGGTTTTTAGCATGATGCTGTAACCATTGTAACAAATTGATTCTAAATTGCTATTAGCTGGGTATAAAACTGCTTGAACAATCATACTAGTACATCAATGACTCAACCTCAGGCTAGAATTGAATTGAATTCCAGTCCAGTTCCATTCTAGGCTCTGATCATATTCTTAAATAATTTGGATGATGAGTTAGAAAACATGATTATCAATTTGCAGATGACACAAAAATAGCATGGCAAACAACAGAGAATAATATCAAGATTCAGGAGGACCTTGACAAGGTCATACAATGGGCAAAAACCAGCAAGCTACATTTCAAGAAGGACAAATGCATGCATGAAAGAAAAATCAGATGGTACAAGTGGGGAAAACCATAGTGGACAGCAGTACATGAATAATGGTTCTGGGTATTTTAATAACTTGCAAGCTGAACATGAGTTAAATACAATATTCAGGTTTTGTTTTTGTTTTTTAAAAAAGATGCAATTCTAAGCTGCAACATCATAAGCACAGGATCAAAGTCAAGAGATGTAATAATAGCTGCTTTCTATTTTGTGATGATCAGGAAGTATCTAAAATATGGTATCCGATTCTGGTGACTGAATTTTAGGAAGGACATTGACGGAATTGAGTGTGTCCAAAAGACAGCAACAACAATGATAATCATGAAATTTTCCTACCTGCAGATTGGGAGGAAGATGATTTTCTCAATTTACCTTTTCATTCACTCTGGGTCTCTTACAAATGTACTCCAGGGTTATGACAGACTCTCTGACCCAGCATGGGAGATGCTGCAGAGACTGAAATATATATCGTGTTTTCCCCACCACCACCACTGCCTTAACCAGTAGGAATCTCTGCTGCTAAAAAAAGGTCCCTCTTTCTCCCTCTCTTGAACATAAGCACTCATACCCACACACATGAACAAACAAGCCAGATTGCAGCTCTCTTCATACCTTGACCCTGCAATTCTCCCTGACTCAGCCAAACAGTCAAAATTGGTTGAAAAGTAAATAGATTTAAATGTACGGTCTTCCATTTTCTAATGGAAGCAATTCAAATTACTGCTTCAGTTTAGTTGCAGAAATATCCGTGTAAAGTTAAGTGGAAGAGGGAAAGAAATCATCTAAACTTTAAGAAAGGAATTACCATCGGACATCAGAAACTGCTCAAACAGGTAAGTATCTAACAGCAGATCAAAAATCTTTCTTTCTCTCTTTCCCCTAACATTGTTTTTCCTCTAAAAGAAGCAAAAGGTTGTCAATTTTCTTACAGATTCAAGGTAGATTTAACTAACCAAGTTTGTTTTTTTAAAAAAAGTTATCTTTCTACATCTAAGAAATTTTGAATGTAAGAATATAAAGTTTTAGATAAAATTTAATTTGCAAGTTAAATTATGATTATGACTAAATAATAATAAAGAAAGAAAAATGAAAGGGCAAAGGAAAAAGGAGCAATACAGTTACAACAAAATTATATAAACCAAACTGTTTCTCACAGATGTGTATATTTACATACATTTTATTATACATTTATACATTTTACACAGCAGTTTCAATGTACATGAATTTGATATATATATTATTGTAATTTAATCTAATAGAGCTATATTTCAACAGGGGCAGCAAATGATCATATCTGATCGGTAACTGCTGCATTTTTACTTGGAGTTTTGTTTTCGAGAATAAAAACTGAGAAAATATGCTTGCCAACTTTAATTGGAAGAAAAAAAGTGAAAAAGCAATATAACAGCCTAAAGAAGAATGATGAAAGGGGTGAAATACTTGGAAGGAAAATCCTGTAAAGATTGGTTAAAAGAACTGAGTATCTTTGTTTTAAAGACAAGTCAACTATGGGGAGACAGGATTGCAGTCTTTCAAGGGATGTCCCTTCCAATGACATTCTATCAATGTTCCTATCAACCATTCATGATAAAAACTTAAGTGGTAAACAATTGATTTTTTTTTAAACAAGACATCACTTGGAATAAAGTTAAAATTAATGAACACGTTGAATGAGGGGTGTACAATCTGCAAATTGTGTGTGGCCCCCAATACCCTGAAATGTGAAAATTAAGGCAAAATAGCTGATTTTGTTTCCAAAAAGAAAAATAAAATGAGGTCAGGTGACCTCAGTAAGCAATCATTCCCATCTCTGCACCTAAAACATTCCCAATCTTTTTTTTTTTTAGTGCCCCAAATCATGCAACAAAATGTAGCCATTTTGCCCGTGAATTTCAAAAACATGAATCAGGGCTGTTTTTCAGAATTTGGGAGAAAGTTGTAAAGGGTATAAATGGGACCTGTATGCTTTCCCAAGGCTCTTAGCTACCAGTTCAACTCCCTAAACTCTCTGAATGAGCTGATATAGTTTGGGCAAATGTCATTTAGTGAAGGCACTATACAATTCATGATTTTTTAAAACTTTTCCTTTACTTACTTTTTACTTCATTGGATTTTAATTGTAAATGACTCAGAACCTTTACAGATATGACAGGATACAAATGCAATAAACAAACAAATGATGCATTTTGTGGAATTAGCGTCAAACAAACGAATATGCCAAACTGGATATTGTCTAAATAGAAAATAGCATAAATTTGACTGCTAGATTTGAATTTTTTTTATAAAAGGTGAAAAAATTCAGTATTTGTTATTCATGGCCACAACTGGGTTTAAATGAAAGGCGGGTAAGGAAAAACTTTTAAGATACATACACATTTTTAAAATAACTTAAACATTTCTGTTTAATTAGTATGTCTGAAATTAATATTAAACTGGTATTAAGTTTAATTCTTTGAAGCATATGTGTGAATAAATGAAATATTATGAGAGCTTTTTAGAGGTGTGCTAAATTATGCAATAATGAACAATGATACTTTTTAGGAAAAAGAATTATTACAGTCTGCTGTTGTATGATTGCAATTGTAGAAATTCAAATTGCATGACTTAGATTTGTTAGCAGGTATTAAAGAAAAATGTTGGAAATTAAGCAATGGAGATCCATCATGTCTTTGTTGACTTAAGTAGTTTGGAAGTTAGAAGATCCCTTAATCAATTAGGATCCTAAACATACGTATTAAGAAATATGTGCAAGTTTATCTATATATATAAATACAAACACATAGTGTGAATATTGTACAGTGTGTATGTGATTTTTGTATATGTTTTTGGACTTTTGAAAAATAATAATGGAAATAGTATTACTTTAAAATTGTACTAATCTAGAGTATTAACAAGTAGCTGATAGCTCTGTTGAATAGCTCTGAAAGTCGAATTGTAACAGAATCACTACCTCTCTCCAGATTGCCAGTCTAACTCATGATGGCTTTTTCCTAGAATGTTCATTACAGGGTGAATTAGGGACAGCACTTGAAGAAATGTACTATGGAATGCAGAGTATGTGACTGTACAAGAATATTTCCAGTGTCCAACACTGGACAAATATTTTGGGAAGCAGGAGAAAGAGACTTTGCTCTCCACCAGAGGTTTGCTGATTGGACTACTACTAGTATTCACATTGCTATTTGCATTCATGAACAAATCCTGATTGTTCATTTGGTTCCTGTTCATTTTTCACCTACAAGAAGTCAGTGAAATCATGATTTCTGGAACCCTTCGTAGAAGTTTATTACCAAACCTGGCTGACTGCTAAATAAGTCAAACAAGTCACTAAAAATATTTGAAGCTTACTGAGATTATCTTTCCTCTGGTGAAACATCTATAAAGGCTGCAATGGATGGCTTAATCATTCATAAATTAACTCTTTATCTTGTGGATGAATGCCTTGTTGTATAAGCATCTCTCATCTCAGTACAATTAAATACTGGATTGCAATTAAACGAGGCTTCATCCAAAATGCCTGACTTTGATGATCTTTTGGAACACATTGGTGAATTTGACTTCTTTCAGAAAAGGATCTTTTTTCTCGTTTGCTTTCTCTCAGTTGTCTTTGCCCCAGTCTATGTAGGAGTTGTTTTTCTAGGGTTTACACCAGAGCACCGTTGTTGGACTCCAGGAGTTACTGAATTCAGCAACCGGTGTGGCTGGACTCTTGAAGAGGAACTGAATCACACTGTTCCAAAAGGGACATCTAAACAGGATACTTTCACCCCTCAATGCATGAAATACAATATCAACTGGAATGAAAGTGAACTGAGCTGTACAAATCCCCTGGAAGACTTCACCAGCCAGGAGAACAGGAGCCTCCTTGTGACCACTTGTCAAGATGGCTGGCTTTATGATGGTTCAATCATATCCATTGTGACTGAGGTAAATCTAATGATTATAAGATTTTGTTTTAAAAATATCTGTTGCGTCATGGTTTCCCACTTGGATTTATTCAGCAAAAAGATAAATGCATTTTCCCCATGGCTACTACAGAGAATTCTGGAATATGCATACCCAGGAGTTAGAATTTGTAAACATTTTAAAGTGCAATCTAAAACTTATTAATCCCTCTTTTTCTCTGTTGTGCATGCGTATGTATACATGTGCCTTTGACTCAATGCTTACTCCCAGCAACTGCCTGGACTAATACCTACAAGTTTCTTGACAAGATTTGGAAATGCTTTACTATTGCCTGCTCCTTAGGACTGAGAGGGAGTGAATGGCCTTAAGAAGCTCTAATTTGTGTTGAATGATCCCAAGCATTATTTGCTAGCATGTAAAATTAAGAATTTTGAATGACAGTTTGTATATTGGATTTTTTTTTGTATTGGACTATAGATTGATTTATTCCAGTCTGTTGGCCACAATTTTCTCCAGATTTGCTGACATAACTTAATTGGAACTTTTCTTCTTCTTTTGCTTGCTATATTTCAGTGGGTATTCCATCTTTTCCTATACCCTTCCAAATAGATAATGATCTACCAGTGCTTTTTTTTGTAAAAAAAAAAAAAAAGGTGCCGGAATTCACACACATCATACAACATGCCTTGCCTACCCTACAAGGGTTACCTTTGTAGTTGAAAAAAAAAACCCTTCAATTTTTAGTGTATCTAAAAGACTAGGATTTTGTTCAAGGTAAGTTAATACTATTAATGTTACCATGCACTGTGTGGCTTTAAATTACAAGAATTTAAATTATTTAAATTTAAATAATATTTATTTATTTATTTAAATAAATAAATTTATTTATAATTATTTATATTATTAATCTTTTGGGACATTTACCATTGGCATACTCATTTAGTTTAATGAGTGGAAATGTCAGCTTTCTATGTGGAATGAAATTGGCCCAATAAAACACAATTTGGTTACTTGCAAAAGATTGAATTATTTTTAAGAAGTTGTCAAACAAGGTGGAAAAATGTACATTTGGAGTTTAATATGGATATTGACTTGAAACAAATTAAAGTTGAACCTTTATCAGTGAATAGATTACTTTTAATTTACCTTTAAGTTAAACCCAATTTAATAAATAGATCTGATTAAACCTCATACTGTAGGTCAACCTTGACATCTGCCCAATACATAATTAATATATATTATTATTATTAATAATACCTCCAAATCACAAGACATTGGCTTTATTCTTATTCTTCCCCTGTGCAGTTTGAATATAAAATGTAAAAGACTAAAAAGAGATTTTCATAGACATCCCAGCCTTTGAACTACCCAAAGAACTGAAAGAGCAAAGTTTCCCTGTCCGGGAAGCTTCCACGCCAGCTGCTTTTTCCCCCTCTCGCTTCATCTCTTTTTAACCTCACACCCCACCTTCTGTAAGAGAAGGCAAAAGGCTCACTCACCCTCTGGTGAAAGATGGCCTTCATGTTTATGTGTCTCCCACCGCCACTATCGGCTTCCACACCACATGGTCCGACCCAGCCAATCAAGCCACACTCTGGCTGTGGTGCTCCGGGGCCTCATGGCTCCTCCTAGAGGAGACAGACAGCGCCGGAGGGGACCCCGTTGGCCTCAAGTGTCATGCCAATGCCACTGCCATGAGACCGTGGAACAAGCCAGGCGGTGGTAAGGAAGCAGTATACTGATACCGTGGGTCAGATGCCCCCTCCCCCCTTGGTTTCGCCTCATCATAGAGGCAGGCCATCCGTGCAAGCCCTTAAGTAGGGTTTAC
This sequence comes from Bothrops alternatus, assembly GCA_034064705.1. NCBI lineage: Eukaryota > Metazoa > Chordata > Lepidosauria > Squamata > Viperidae > Bothrops > Bothrops alternatus. Next base: position 10,383,829 of record JARGCV010000023.1, read on the forward strand.
TTTCGGGAAGAGGGCTTATATTAGGCCCACCCCTTGAAAATCAGCTGGGGCTTACTTTCGGGGGCAGGTTTACTTTCGGGGAAACACGGTAGTTGAGAGATTTTTTCCCCATGTCTGTTTCCATCCTCAATGTCTTTACAGATACTGTTGTAACACATTTCTTGTCTATTCTGATAGTTGTCTGAAAACTCCTAATCCATAGGAGAAGGTAATCAAAGAAGCATATTTACTGGTTATGACATTAAAGGATCTGTTCCATAGGATAGACAATTGGATTAAAAACGACAGGCATAATGCATCTGTTTCATTGACTACATGTATGCATGTTATATAACCAAGTGTTAACATTGTTGAAGATGTCCATATCCTATATAGTCATTTTAAATATATGACTTATCATTTCTTTATTTTGAAACCCCTTTGCGATGTTTTCTGAACTTGTAATTTCCTGGATAGTGACTTACTCCTCTGGAGATAAGAGTGGAGGACCTTCACTTGCTACAGTTTAGTTCAGCATTGTTTGTTTTGCCTATCCTTTCTGCAGAACAATCAGTTGGCTCCCAAACATCATTTTTCAGCCTCTCCCCTAACAGTCCCAATTTATATCACTAAACAAAGCAGGTATTAAGCAAAATATCAGCTGACTGCACCACTTATGATAGTAATTTTGGTAGTCCCCATTGCAGCTGTTAGACCAGAACCATGCATTATTAGGTAATTACCTCACGCTTCTCCTGCCCTGCTGCAGTTACTTCTACTTCAACTCCCCTCAAATGTCATTTCCCCCCATCTCTGCCGTTTTGGCTGTCCTTGCTCTATCTATCCTGGTGTCTGCAACTGGCTTTTGCCATCTTCTCCCTCATTTGACAAAGGACGCCAGGCCCAGCTCTTCACAAGGCAGCTGCTGGCCATGTGAGGTCTTCCCAAGGCTTGCATCAGCATTTTGTGTTCTCTTGGTAGAGTGAAATTTCCCAAACTGCCATGGAGAGTCATATGTTTTTGGCAAATGAGATAAGAAAATAAACAAACAAACAAACAAACAAATAAATAAATAAATAAATAAATACATACATACATACATACATGCATGCATGCATGCATACTTGTCAAATAGTATCTTCCTTTGTCTTCCTGAATTGTTTGAATGACGATGGAAAATTAAAGATCTGGCCTGTTCAACAATAATTTAGTAGAATACAACGAAAAAGAAAACAAATTATTCTCTTAAATTTGGAGCAAAGCAGCTTTCAGGAAGGGGTCTGGGAATAAATCTGATTTAGTTTGATTTTATGTTTCCCTTTTCATTGTAGATTTTTCTGTGAACAGCTCTTAACTGTCTTAATGATTAGAACTCTATAATTTTACTTTCCTGGTTTTTGTCTCCTCAGTTTAACTTGGTGTGTGGAGATTCCTGGAAACTAGATATATTTCAGTCAGCTGTGAATGCTGGGTTTCTGATTGGATCTATATTCATTGGCTACATAGCAGACAGGTAGGTTCATCATTCAGTCTAAGTGTGAATAATGGAAAGCAAGGATTGCTGGAAATGAAAACCTGTTTTGAAAGTGGGTGAAGAGGATTAAACTGTCTCCATTAGAAAGAATGGAATTAAACATAAAAGTGAATACATTATTTTGGATGCAACTGAAGTGAGGTAATGCTGGAAGGAATATTTTAGAGATGGGTTCCAGAATAATGATTATATCAAAGAATGGAGTTGAAACAAATGCTGGGAATATTTTTGACCAAGAAAAAGCTTTATAGAAAATTATAAAAGCTGTGAGAACGCAGAAAAATGGGAAGGCTGCAAAAATGACACATCAAAGAAATGTTAAAATGTGGATATGGTTTGCTGATGGTACATTTGTGCTCTTATTTCTGCTGGTTTGAAAAATGTTGCTCCTAAAAATTATAGGAAAGTAAGAAGCATGAAAGCAAAAATTACAGGAGGATTAGTATGATAAAGATTTGGGGAAAGTGTGTGGCAGCATTCTGACATGATACAAGAGTAATAATCAGGTAAATGTGGGAAACACAGCATGGCTGTATCCTGGGCAGAAATTCTGCCAAAAGGATTTCTACTCTTCAACAGGTCACTGAGAAATGTCTGAATATGATGAAGAAAGTGAATCAATTTAGAGAAAGCAGATGGTAAAATGAATAAACTTGATATATAAGCCGAGTTGGACAGTCAGAACTCAGAGAAATAATCTTACAAGGAATTATTCTAAAATGAGGGTTTTTTCCCCAAAATTTTATTTATAATACAATTAAAAAAACAACATTGGATATAATGTGACATTCCAGTATATACATTCTTATCAAATTATTCCACATTTTACAATTGATTCTTCATCTCTGAATATACATCTAAATTTTATATACAATACTTATTCTAAAATGACATATATTTCTATCTTAACGCTAGCCTATAATCCTAACCGTCCTCCTCGAATCACTCCAGCAGTAAAATTTATCCCAGGTTTCGAAATAAACTGATCTACATTTGTCTTTCAATGCCATTGTGAGCCTGTCCATTTCCGCACATGATAATATTTTATATAGTGTCTCTTCCTCTGTGGGAATTTCTTTGCTCTTCCATTTTTGCGCGAAGGCTAGCCTAGCTGCAGTCAAGATATGTAACAGCAAATAGATTGTTCCCTTATTGTATTTCTCTGTAGTTATTCCCAACAGGAAAAGTTCAGGTTTTAACTCTTAAGTCCAACATTAATATATCTTTCAACCATCTTCGTATCCTATTCCAATACTCATAAGCCTTTGGGCATTCCCACTACATATGATAATATGATCCTATTGCTGTTTTACATTTCCAGCATAAAGGTGAGATATTTGGACCCATTTTGGCTAATCTTACGGGTGGGAAATGCCATCTATAAAACATCTTATAGAGGTTTTCCTTGTACGAGGTAGCTAGAGTGAGTTTCCTATTTCTTTCCCACAGTTCTTGCCAAATATGCAGATCGATACTGAAACCAAAATTGGTCCATACATCTATTAACGCCCGTCTAATGAAGTGCCTCTGGAAGTACTGGTGAACTTTATGTTTCTCCTCCCATAACATAGTGTGCCATCCAGTCTGCATGTCATGACTTTCCAATTTTAATAATCTCCGGTTTTCCAATCGAATCCAATCCCGCACCCATAGTAAAATTGTAGATTGATAGTATTTTTCCAGGTCAGGGAGGCCGAGACCCCCCCTTTCCTTAGCATCCTGTAATAATTTTAATTTAATCCTTGCTTTTTTTCCTTGCCAAATTAATTTAAGTATGGATTGGTTGAAATTTTCAAAGAATTCCTTTTCTAATTTAATTGGTATACATTGAAATAGAAATAATATTTTAGGTAGTATGTTCATTTTGATTACGGCAATTCTACCCATAAAAGAGAGCTGAAGGTTTGTCCAGGTATCCAAGTCAGTTTTAATCTGTTCCATTAATTTATCATAATGGTCTCTTTTAATTGTCACACACCTAGCTGTTAATTGTATCCCTAAGTATTTTATTTTCTTTGTGATCTGAATGTCTAATCTATCAGCTAGTTCATTTTTCTGTGTTCTAATCATATTCTTCACGAGCATTTTAGTTATTCTAAAATGAGGTTTTGATGGAGAGAATAAACAGAGATTAAAATCCAAACTGGCACTCAAATCTTGGCTTGCAAAGACCCTGCATTGCTACTTTATATACCTGCAGGTACTATTGCTGTGTGACCTTTTCCTTGTTAAGTTTCTTAAAATTTGTTTAAAAAGATCAGTGGTAGAAAGATGCTTTCCTCTTGATGGGGAGAAGAGAGGATAAATAAAATAAAGCTTTATTTATTTTTCTTTCCATGGTGCTTTGCTCTTGAATATTATGTTGTTTTCCATTGCATGATTCTCAATGGGATTTGTTAGTTTAGCTGAAAGCAACAGGGATTCCACCATTCATTCCTAGCCCTAAGAAGCTAAAAATGTTCCAGTGTTTCCTCTCACATTTCCTGCCAACGCTGCACCATCCTTCTAGTCTTCTCTTTAGAAGCTTTATAGAATCCCTCCCTTCTTCAAGCTCTTCCCCTATGTTGAAGGAAAATTCTTCATCATGGTTCAGTCCAAGCCGAGAATAAACAACATGGTGACTGCTTTAGGAAGAAGGTTGCAGTTTATTGAAGAGGAGAGCCAGACAGAAAGATGGCTCTGGAAGAAAGAGGGGCAAGCACATGTAGGGAGTGGGTTTTTATACCCTCTGGGGCTCTTGAGGTTGTTTCCTGTTCCTGTTTAAGGCTTTGTATTTCCTGTGTCATGTATTTTGACCTGAGTCTGGGTGTGCCCTTCTGGTATTCTGATGGTGGTGGGTTAATCCTATTATGTCTCAAGGGTCATATCCTGCTTCCCTGGGGCTGGGGCTGGTGACTCTTAGATTTTTGGTGTTGATTCTAGGGGTCTTTCTTCATAATCCCATTTTCATGACTTCAGTCTTTCTGACAAAATTATCTGCATTTCTAGAGAGCTGGTTTCTGCTTGGGGGAGGGAGACTTGGGGCTATTAAAAAAAACTGGGCATGATTTTCTGTCTCTTTAAGATCCTTTGAGGAAATATATTTTTCTGCCCTTTTAATATTTCCTTCTCTGGGGGGGGGCTGACCTCCCATACCTAATACAATTTTCATCCAACTTTTTAAAATAAATGTACATACATTCATGCCACCATGCTTTCAGGATGAACAATGTTTGGCAAAGTGCAAAAAAGTAAGAACAAAGAAGAAAATTTCTATGGAGATTCTCAATCATCCAAGTCATGGTTGTCCTAAAGGTACTTTTTTTTTTTCCAAAAGGCAACTGGACTTTCTTGGTTTTTTTTTCTTTAAAAACATTTTGCTCATTCAAGAAGGGGAGGGATACAACACCCCCTATCTCCTGTTTACAATGGAGTCTTTTCAACAGTCCCAAGAAGATTCCACACCCATTTGATTCTGATTCAGGTGAAGACACAGATAAACTCTCACGTGGCCTCAGTGACTCTCAGAGAGCTAACAAAGAATATGACTGCAAAGAATATAAATCCTTCCATTCCCCACCAATCAGAATTGAAGAAGCTTCTTGGAGTTTCCAAAGGGGAAAAAAAAGATTGCCTTTTGGAAAAAAAAAAAAGCGCCTTTGGGACAAGAAAATATTTTTATGTGTAAATAAACATAACAGGAAGTGCTTCTCCCTGTATCCCTATCTGTGGCAAACATTTTGTGATATCAGGAATAGATGACCCATTATGAATTCCAAATCTAGTAACAGCAATGGTAAAATTTTAATGTCACGATTTTTGTTATTTTGGTACACACACACACACACTCAAAATAAGATGGGAATTGTGAATTGTGATTAAGGTGACAGTTTTCTCCCACTTTACTCGCAAATCTAAAGCATGATCCTAATTATCTCCTAGATTTTAACATTTGTGGGTAACGATTTAAGGGTGAATTACTTCTGTTCCCACACTTAAAAGCCTAAAGGAAATAAAAGGAGGGGAATATTTTTGGTTTACTCTTTATGGTGATGCTCACCTGCAGTTCTTTGGCAGGCACAGAGACCCCTGACTCCCTCAAATTGCCTATTTTTTAGTTATTGTTTTACTAAACCTATGGAAAATGCAGTTGATATTGTTTCGACATTTATTTTGATTTGGGGTTAAGGCAAGACTTTTCTCTCCTGGTGCCAAACACTGCTGGAGCCTCAGTTATTAATCTCTATTTTAAACCAATTCCTTAACAGCTTGAAAAAAAAGAACACATGCTTGAGGAACAATCATACATTCATGCACATAAACATACGATACGTGCATACACCAAGTCCCTTTCTTTGATCTTGACAGATTGGTGGGTATCAGGATTATTTACATTTTTTTTGCCTTCTCTTGTAAAGGCAAGAAGCTTTGTAAAGTTTTCTATCCTTAAACATGGTGAATAAATAAAATAAAGTAAAATTAGAGTGCAGATATAAATGTCTCATCAGAGAAGAAGAATAGAAAATTGGACCTACAATGCTTTATATTGCTGTGAACATTGCCACCTTGTGTCCAGATTCACAACTGTTAATCAGACGCTATGATGCAGGTGCTTACTATTGCTGAAGAAAAACATTTATTCCTTTAGGCAAGGCTACTCAACTAGTGGCTTTGTCAACTGAGGCAGGGATAGGTTGATCATAATTTATCTTTATTCATGGTGTTCAAGAAAATTCTTAGCAACTCCAAACTTAGTTTGCTGAGCTACACTACACTAATCTATCCTAGGGCTGGAAAATTTAGGATTCAGTGCATTGTGGGTGGCCAGCCATTGTCTTAGCCAATTACATGAATTGTAAATCATCTTAAGCCATATCTAGTTAATCTATTTTGGAAGAACACATTATATGAGTAGAGTAAATTTAAGGTTTAGATGTTGTGTGAACCAAGGCAGCAATGATGAACCTAGAAAGATAATGATAAACCCATATGCAAAAGGACAAGGGGGCACTCCCTAAAGCTCATAGCTAAGAAAGTGAGGACAAATAAAGGGAAATATTTCTTCACCCAGAGGGTCGTTGATTTATGGAATTCACTTCCAGAAGGGGTCGTGACAGCTGTCAGCCTTGACAGCTTCAAGGCAGGGTCAGACAGATTCATGGATGCCAAGTGTATCGGTGGTTATTAAAACGGATGTCCATGTGCCGCCTCTATGTTGGTTGAGGCAGGCAGGATTCCCTTGAGTACCATTTGTTGGGGGTCAAGGGAAAGGGAGGGTTTTGCCTTCTCTTTCTGCTCAAGATCCCCATGTACAATTGGTGGGCCACTGTGTGACACAGAATGCTGGACTCGATGGGCTTTGGCCTGATTCAGCATGGCTCTTCTTATGTTCTTATGTTCTTATAAACAAATTGGCTGGAATGAGATGGTTAGAAGGCACCTTACAGGTCCATCTCCTACTCAGGGCAGTACCCACTAGGGCAGCTTAAGTAAACCTTCAGCTCATGGCTTTCCTTGTATCTTTCTGAGCATCTTTATCTATTACTTCTCTTAATGCAGATTTGGACGGAAAGTAAGCCTTTTAATTGCTGTCCTGGTAACTACAATCTCCGGAGTACTTGTTGCCTTCTCGCCAAACTACTTATGGTCTGTGATATTTCGTTTCTTCCAAGGTCTGTTCAGCAAAGGCAGCTGGATGTCAGGTTACAGTTTGCGTAAGTATGACACTTTCCCACAGATTGGTATTTTGCAAGAGGACAGAATCTAACACATTAGTGGAATCCAACTGAGATTTAATCTTTAACCCTATTCTCTAAATTAGTACTGATCAAGTCCAACGCTAATAAATCAAACCCATTCTTGAAACTCAAAACCAAAGTTTTGAGTACATTTAATAATTTCAGGAAAAAGATGTCTCTGAAGCTTTAAGAAATCATTTTACATTAGGTAAAAAAAAAGGTAGAGGTTTCTCCTGCCCAGTCATGTCCAACTCTAAGGGGCAGTGCTCATCTCCGTTGCTTAGTCGAGGGAGCCCGCATTGTCCAAAGACATTCAGTGGTCATGTGGCTGGCATGACTATATGCCAAAGGAGCATGGAATGCTGTTACCTTCCCACTGAAGTGGTACCTATTTATCTTCTTTCATTTGCATGCTTTCAAACTGCTAGATTGACAGGAGCTGGGGCAAAAACGGGAGTTCACCCCATCATGCAGTAGTTAGATCTCAAACTGCTAACCTGTTGCAGCCCTTTTAATTTGGGATACTTTTGCTTCAGTGTATATTAACATATTAAAGTTAAAGGCTTCCTTCTCGTGACAAGATTAAAGGTCTATCCATGTCATGAGCCAGCCAGATGCTCTACCAGCATAAAAACTGCTGTTCCTGCCACAGTCCCAATGCCCAAAAAATGGCGCTGTTCCTATTGAATGTCTACAGGACGTATTTGGGGCAAGAAATGATATATTTTCCCAGCCTTGTTTCCTTCCTTTCCTTTGTCACCAAACATTATCATCTGGGGGAGAAACATACACCAATCATGCTTCTTAATAAAAGATGGGGAGATGGGATAAAAAGAGATAATTTCTGTTTTGGATGAGTGTCTCAAAAAGTGCTAATCCAGGGTTCAAAAAGTGCTGAACAGTAGTACTGTTCCAGAAGTGCATAAACCCATATGCAAAAGGAGCTTGACTACCAGTTGACATCTGGGTGTCTGAAAAAGCACTAAACCTGGGTTCAAAAGCCATGAATTGGCAGACATGGGAAAGATGATGTGAGGAAGTGATAAAGGAAGAGTCATCCCCTTTCTCTCTTCCTACTGCTGGTCAGCTGCAATTCTTCAAGTCAGGAATTGTCTTGGAGATTTGGCAGGCATAGAGAGAAAGAGCTCATTTAAAAGACGAACAAACAAACAAACAAAAAGTTTCCAATTGTCCAAACAAGAATTTCCCTAAAGAACAGTCTCCAGGAATTATAAGTGAGGCTGTGTGCCCATACCAGCCTGAAGTGGCCAATAGGAGATTGGATTCTAGTTCCCGGGAGTCAATCTGATCTCATAAGGTACAGAATAGTTGGTAAAGCATGCCAGAATATATCCACATTAAAAAAAAGTTGTTTGAGGAAAAAAAGAGAGAAAACAGCACTTCAAAACCAAAATAGCCAAAGAAGAGTTAAAGTTACCTCTTGTACAACTAGGGATCAAATGATGGCAGCTTCATGAGGGCATGGAACAACAAAGATTTTGCTGGGTTATCTTTATGTTGTAATTAGCTTCAGATGAGCAAAGGCTGAAATAGAGTACAAATACCTTTAATGCATCTCTTGTTGCATGGGTTAGGGCCCACAGAGTTGGCCTTCTCCAGGTCCCGTCAGCCAGACAGTGTCGCCTGGCGGGGCCTAGGGGAAGAGCCTTCTCTGTTGCGGCCCCGGCCCTCTGGAATCAACTCCCCCCGGAGATCCGTATTGCCCCCACCCTTTCCGCCTTTCGCAAATTATTGAAGACCCATCTTTGCCGGCAGGCCTGGGGCAGTTAATCACTTTGCCCCAGCCAGTATATGTATTTTTGTATGTCTGTTTCTGGATAATTGATTGTTTTTAATTAATGGGCTTTATAATGTATTTTAATATTAGATTTCTTTATATTAGTATTCATGTTGTGAGCCGCCTTGAGTTCTTGGAATAGGGCGGCATACAAATCTAATTAATAATAATAATAATAATAATAATAATAATAATAATAATAATAATAATAATAATAATAATAATAATAATAATAATATGGATTTAACCCAATGAACCGAATTGGTTCATTTGTAAGTTTAATATGCTTTTTTAGGCTGCTTTCTTAGTTTTTCTGCCCAGATCTCTGGATGATTTCCTCCACTAATTTCATCTAAATGCTGCAATAAGAATGAATCTAGAGGTACCTTGTGAATAAAAAACCATGAGATAAGAAAAAAGCTACAGCTCTGTTTTCTGAGACATTCCATGCAAATCATGGTGAGATGGGCAGCCACAAATTAAATAAATAAATAGCAAAAACATTACAGCTCTGTGTTCCTAAGTCTGACCCAGAGAAACAGTCCAGGAGGAGGTCATCATTAATGCTATTAAAAGCCACTGAGAGGTCAAAGAGATGATAGACATTGGCAGCATATACTTCTATGCAATTTCAAAATTGATTTCCCCTATTAGTTTTTCATTGTTTGAAACGAGTGTGTTCTCCACTCTTTCTCTTGTTTACAAGCATTCTTCCTAATCAAAGTCTATGAATAAGCTATTTCTCAATTGAGAATTAATATGGAAAGCCCTCATTTTATTTTCCAGTCACAGAAATTGTTGGCCCAAGCTACAGGAGGACTGTGGCCATTCTCTACCAACTAGCGTACGCTTTTGGCCTTCTCATCCTTAATGCTTTGGCTTATGCAATTCCCAACTGGAGGTGGCTTCAGCTTGCTGTTAGTCTTCCAATGTTCCTTCTCTTACTCTACTACTGGTAAGAACTTCTTGCTCAGAGTCAGTCTTTTGTTTCATCTCTGGGTGATGTTAGATTACAACATCCAGAAGCCTTGTCCACCATGGCAATTGTGAAGGATTGTGGAAGCTCTAATTTAACAACATCAGGAGGCCCATAATTTGCTTATTTCTAATAAATGATTCCTACATGTAATTTCCATTTAGTGGCTGTTTTTCACAAAACACTAAACCATTAAGGCAGTCTAGCCTAAATCATGGTTGCCACCAGATATCCTAAGAACTGGAGTGATCAAGGATAGATTTAGAAATGAGCTTGTTGTAATAAAAGCACTCTCTTTTTTGAGAGGCAAGTGTGCTGAGATTTCCATAAAGGATGATTATATGCAACATAATCTGCAATAGGTATTGTCACTAATAAGGGGCCAGTCCAGCTTCAAAGGATGTTCTGCCTCTGACCTCAAACAAGTCACCTTTGAACAAAAGAGTGAAGATGCATCCATGGGCCAAGTAAAAAGAGTCAAGATGGTGATGGTGACTGTAACTACTTGGCCATGATCATGTGTTCATAGTCATCTACTGTATTTCTCAAGAAGTAAACAGAAACCAAGGCCCCTTACCACGCTACAAGAATAAAATAATGTGTTGTATCCAACAATTGATTTGTGAATAGCCAAGAGCAATAAGTAATTTCACTGCTTGCTTCTCCTACATCTCCATTTCCTTCTGAATTATGTTATTGCTGTCTAACCTGCCCCGATAAGCATAGATATGGATGTATTCCTTTTATGGAATAATGTTAGTTGTATCACATGACAATTTACACCACAATAAACTGGTTATATCTTTAAAGTGCAACAAGCCTCAATTAATTAATGCATGTAGAAGAAAGGAGATGTCTGGGTCCCACCCCATGGGTTTGTTTTTTGCCATGAGCATTTCTGGAGGAGATCAATGATTCCAGTTCTTTTTTTTTTAGGTGCCTCCCTGAGTCACCCAGATGGCTGATTACTCAAGGACAGAATGCTCGAGCTATGAAAATTGTGAAGGAAATTGCTAAAAAAAATGGAAAAGTTGTACCTGCTTTTTTTGAGGTGAATCTTAAACACTATATATATCTATATCTATTTATCATTCCTTGGTGGGCTATTAATCTACTCTTAGTTTTCTTCCACCTCTGCCTCATTAGATGCATTTGAATCTTTCAGTGGTGAGTTTGAGCAAATAGATCAGTGGTTCTCAACCTTTTTCAGGTTGAGACCCCACTTGTGCTGCCCATGCGTGGCGCGACCTTGACCCTTGTGCACGCGCGTGCGCGCAACGAGCCGATCTGCGCATTCGTGGCGCATGCACGACAAAAAAAACACAAAATGGCGGACCGTGACGGCCCGATCCGCGCATGCGCGGCATGCATCCGACGGCCCAAACCGTGCATGCGCAGCACGCGCGTGACAAAAACAAAAAACAAAAAACACAAAATGGTGAACTGCGACGGGCTGATCCGCGCATGCGTGGCATGTGCACGATGGCCTGAACCGCGCATGCACTGCACGCGCGCGACAAAAAAACACAATGGCGGACCGCGACGGGCCGATCCACGCATGCACGGCACGTGCGCGATGGCCTGAACCACGCATGCGTGGTGCGCGTGCAACGGGAAAAAAAAACAAAAAAACAAAATGGCGGACCGCGGTGTCCGGCGACCCTCGCGAAACGGTCGTTCGATCGACCCCAAATGGGGTCGCAACCCATAGGTTGAGAACTGCTGAAATAGATGGATGGTGGATTGTGTGTACCACACATTTTGCACTATACCATTCTCCATCCTTCTGCAGCTGCCCATACCTTCTGAAATGAAAGGACAGAACTTATCACATGATTTCTTGCCCTGGCTTTAACTGAGAGATAGAGAGCAGAATGCAGGCTGCCAGAAAGATGCATGTACCATGAATTATAGGACATTTCATAGGCATAGTGTATATTACCTCTTCCTAATCATGGTAAGCAGAAATGATCCAATAATTATTGCAATGTCAGTGAAATAGGAAACTGGACATGGTAATTCTATTGTAAGCTGATCAAAAGCACTTGGGACAGGGGGATGGGTGGCATATAAATTTAATATAATAAAATAAAAAAATAAATACATTGCTATGTTTGTAATTGCCACAAAGATGATAAGAAAAATAAGCAAGTCACTTATTTAGATCTTCCTTCCTTCCTTCCTTCCTTCCTTCCTTCCTTCCTTCCTTCCTTCCTTCCTTCCTTCCTTCCTTCCTTCCTTTCTCCTTCCTTTCTCCTTCCTTTCTTAATTAGGGAGGACCCCCAAAAACCTTCTTTGTATGGTTTATATTATTAATATTTACTACATTAAAAACTAAATTTAACACATTTGCTTCTCACAATGGCTTGATGGGATTTCAATATTGTATTTTTCATTAGGAGACTTGAAAGAACATGTTAGGATAGATCATCATGGAGAAAATCTATGTGATTGGTGGCAATTGCAGGTGGCTTGGTGGTACATAATCAACCAATTATTTTTCAACATAGTCGGATGAATAATACTGATTTTGTGGACCCTTGAGAAAGGTCCTTGAACTACACTTTGAGAAACATTGGTATAAGGAACACTTGCGAGGACATTAGAGATGTATTGGTTGGGCGTGTGAATGTATATGTATTTTTGTATGCAAATAATAGTCTTGTTAGCCACTGTTTTATGGAAAACAATCATCATCTTGGATACACAGCAAGGTAAATGGATCTGAAAAGTATCAAAAACTAAAGAAGTTGTTTTTGATGGGGAAAATGGACCGAATGCTTATATATTCATATATAATTTGACAAAAAAACTAGAGCCAAAAAAGGATGAATGTATATATCTTGTTAAAAAGGTTAACTAAAGATGGAAAATGCAGGGAGATGTTTTAAGACAAGCAAATACTGGTAGAATATCATGTTGTCGGTTCTGAGGAATGAAGGTTGAATGATGCTAAAAAGCTGCATTGCTGAGCTTGTTTCTCTCCACTGTATTATAGAGAAATGGGAGTTTCGTATTTATTTATGTATTTACTTACATTTCTAAAACAACCTAACTTTTTGACTTCTCTGAGCAGTATACAAAATTAAAAGCAAAGATATAGAACAACATCAGACAACAGAAACGGGAGATGGTCATCTGATGAAACAGACATAAAAGCATGTCAGCAAAAAGTAAGTTGACTATAGTGGGAGTTGGCATCAGACATCTCTTGTAGTTGTCCAAAATGGAAATGGTGAATCTAAAGAATAAAACTCTCAAAGCTCTGATGAGTGATATTTATTAGATGCAAGGTGAGGTTACCACACAAGAATTTCAAACAGAAAAACTATACTCAGGCAATATAAGCAGCATGGTTCTGGGTCATTTTCTCATGTTTTTGGCGTAAAAGGGAGGAGGCTATGTGTTTGCATCTACTGAGAGTCTTACAAACAGGCCATAAGACTTTTTTATCAATGAGAAAACAAACTCTCGCAGTGAGGACCCACAAAAAAAAATCAATATTATTCATCAGACTATGTTGAAAAATAATTGGTTGATTATGTACCACCAACCCACCTTTTTAAAAGCTACGTATGGCAAGAGAAAAAGCTATAGGGTCAAGGATGTAAAAGTATAAATGAATGTAGATTGAGAAGGAAAGTGAGTGAAAAATTTGAATGAAGTAGAGTTGGTCATAGAAAAAGAATGAAAGAGGGTTAAATTTGCAAAAAAAAAAAGTCAGATGCATCTGCAGATGCTGTCACTAGCATCTAAATCAGCAGTTCTCAACCTGTGGTTCGCGACCCTTTTGGGGGTTGAACAACCCGTTCACAGAGGTCACCTAAGACTATTGGAAAACACATATTTCCGATGGTCTTAGGAACCAAGACACCGCTCCTCTATTCGTCTCCAGGCGAGGGGAGCGGGAGGCGGAGGAAAGCCCAAGCAGGGAGGGATCTGGCCCAGTGAGGGCGTAGCCGCGTTCGGGCGCTGCTTCTGGAGCTTGTGGATGCTGGCCTGGCTCTGGCGTGCTTCAGGGCAGAGGTTGTCTGCTGCATTATTGCCGGGATTCTCAACTGGCTAAAGCGCCTTTCAGAGAAAGAGCAAGGCCGCGGTCCAGCATGGCCCTGCTTTCCCCTGCAGGGCAACCCAGCCAGCAGCATCCTACTCTCATCATTTCAGGGAGGAGGGAGAGGAAGAAGAAGGCATCCGCCCGGCGGGCTGCTACCTCTGCCTCCTCGTGACAGAGAAGTGCTTTGAGGCAGATGGCAGGTTATAAAACTGACGCTCGGCTCAAAGCGGGGTTGGGCGGGCCTACGAAGCCACTGCTCCTCCGTGGGCGAATGGATAGCTGGACAGCTAGGAAAGTTCCCGACTCTTCTGCTGTGGAGGAAGAAAACCAAGCTTCGAGATCTCGCGAGCAGGCGTGCAGACGCGACTGAGCTTGCAAGAAGCCCGGCAAGCTTTACGTTGAGGCGGGCAGTTTATAAAAGGAAGGAGCGGTCTCCTCATGCTCCGGAGTGGGGGAGGGATGGTGGTATGTCCGTTCGCTTCCCAGAAAAAGCTGTTCGGGACATCTCCATTGCTAAAAGATAATGCCCTTGCTTTCCTATGATGTCGAAGGTGTCCTACGTTAGGAAAAAACAAAACACAATCCCCGCACAAAAACAATCCACCTGTGATAATGCAAAACCTAATGAAGAGCGTAGCTGTTTTTATTACTTTTATCACAACTCTGAGAAGTAAGTTGGTGGCAGTTGCTGCACAAGAGTTAACTGAGCTCCCAGATAATCCATCCTCACACAATTGGAAGTTTGCATTAGATCCCCTAAATTCCCAGTGATAGATCATACTAATGATAAATGTGGGAGCTTTGTTCCTATTTATGTGGCGGGCATAAAAGTATAGTAGCTTTTTCCTCTCTTCCCACGGCAGCTGATTTCCTCCCCCCCTTGTCCTCTCCTCCTCTGAGCTATCTGCAGCCCTCTGTAAGACAGCACATACTTTTTGATTCCTGCTGCTCAATCCCTCCTCCTCCCCCCACCTTGATGGCTTCCTACTTGTGGGATGCAGGGTAAGGGAGCGCCATTTCATTACAGGTGGAGAAGGAAAACTGGTCCAGGCAGTGAAAAGGGAAGAGATCAAGGGGGGGGGGCTTTGGAGATGAAAGCTGCTTTGGGTGGATGTTTTGGTCTGCAGTATGTGTTTCCCTTTCCCCTCCTGCCTGCCTTTTCTCTAGTGTGCCTATGGAAAGCCGGGAAGGGGGTGGCAAAATGAATATTGCTTAGTGGAATCAGCAGTGGGGTGGGAGGAAGGAATGGATTTCCCTTCTGCTGCCTCTGCCTCAGTGGACAAGACTTCCAAAAATCTCTTCTAAAATTCTGGCAGGCACAGCTCCAGAACTGAGCTATGCTGGCTCAGGAATTCTGGGAGTTGAAGTCCACAAGTCATAAAAGAGCCAAGGTTTCCCTTCTGCCTTCTTCAGAGAGAGAAGCTCTGAAGGTCATTAGGATCAATTGTCCTGGAAGGACAGGGGTCCTCTTCCACACACTCAGTGAATTTCAGCTGGAGGTAGAAAAACAGGCAGTGGCTCAGGCTGAAGAGGCAAATTGTGTGGGCAACATCACACACATGGACAACAAATGTCTACAAGTATAGCTCCCCCTGAGTATCACCTCAACTAATCCTTATTTTCTCCCACCCCATAAGCACTCCCTTCCCAATACACAATCATATTAATTTTTCACAGGTCATGCTTAACCTAATCAGGCAACTTCAAGGGCTCATTTAAAGAAGATAAAAGGTCAGGTCTCCCCTTCAGAGCCATAAGTGGAGCAGCTGAAGGTGTGATTCAGCACCCATGCTTCAAGACAAAATTTAATTTATTTGTAATTAGAAATAAATATTTCACAATATATAATTACATATTGTTTTTGTGATTAATCACTATGCTTTAATTATGTTCAATTTGTAACAATGAAAATACATCCTGCATATCAGATATTTACATTATGATTCATAACAGTAGCAAAATTACAGTTATGAAGTAGCAATGAAAATAATTTTATGGTTGGGGGGTCACATGAGGGGGTCACATGAGGAACTGTATTAAAGGGTCACGGCAATAGGAAGGTTGAGAACCACTGATCTAAATGGTGGTTATGGAAACATTACCCCTTTTACATGTGATGCATTTGATACATCAGGGGTCTTCAAACTTGGCCCTTTATGACTCATGGACTTCAACTCCCAGAATTCCTCAGCCAGCATGCCTGGCTAAGGAATTCTGGGAATTGAAGTCCATGAGTCATAAAAGGGCCGAGATTGAAGACCCCTGTGATACATGCTAGAAAAGGGCTTTGATTGCCTGGTCACCTGCAATTTTGATGTCATAGTTGGTCAATGCAGATTGCCCTGATCAGAGTGAATGGATAGAGAAACAGAGGAAATCCAAGAAAGATGTGGTTGACTGGAATGAATGTAGTCCTCAAAGAGAGAAGACGTTGGACTTGGTGTTAATTAGCTTTAACTTTTTATTTTAGCTTTTTAAATTAACTTTTTCTTATCTTGTACCTTACATTTCTTACTCCATTTCTGTTTTCAGTGTAACGTTTATTCTGAACAAAAACAATGTGATGGATAAGTATGTATTTATGTTCCTTGTCTTTTTATTTATTTTGCAATAATTACCTTATAGAATATTAATCTCGAAGAAGAACAGGTAGAAGACACAAATCTTAGCCCTTCACTGCTGGACCTTGTGAGGACACCACAGATCAGGAAATACACATTAATTTTGATGTATAACTGGTAAGAGGCCATTTATTTTACGCATTTCATCGAATCCTTGTTTGCCTTAGCTATATTGGCTCTATTGGTACACACACAATCTTAATATGTTACAATTTTATGTGCAACTGAGGGTCAGGTAAACCCTTGGTTAGAGTTCATATTTTGCCTGAAGCTCAAACTCCTCTGCTCATTAAAAAATTGGGTCCACATTCCTATAACATTATCAGTGGTAAAAGGAAACCAGGCCACCAAAGAACACAGTGTCTAGACATCATCAAAGCTGACATCAACTAGAGCAGGGGTAGGCAACCTTAGCGCTTTTATGACTCGTGGACTTCAACTCCCAGAATTCCTGAGTCAGTATGCCTACCACTAAACTAGAGCATAGAAAAACTCAAAGAAATAGTGCAAGATTGGAAGATGTGGAGAGACCTGGCCCACTCCAAGAATTGTACATGGCTAAATGGATATCATCATCATCACCATCATCATCACTACCACCACCACCACCACCACCACCACCACCACCATCATCATCATCATCCTATAACAGTGATGGTGAACCTTTTAGAAACTGAGTACCCAAAAACTGACGCGCCCCCTGGCCCACACCTGCTCTGCCCCCCACTCAGCCCCCCCTGCAGGACCACTCACCACAGATTGCCCAGGCAGCTTTGCAGCACCATGGTGGCCATGCCCTGCACCTGAACCCCATAGCATCATCTGCACGTGATGGGGCACGAGGGCGGAGTCTTGCCCCTGCTGCCCGGCTGCCATGTGCTTGGCTACGCTGCTCCACGTGGGCCGCGCCTAGAGGAGACTTTCCTCCAGGCAGGCTACTGGTGAGGAGGGGGTTGCAAGGGGAGGCAGGGCTGGGGCACGGCTCATGTGCCCACAGAGAGGGCTCCAAGTGCCACCTCTGGCATGCGTACCATAGGGTCGCCACCACTGTCCTATAACATTACACCCTGCTCAAGACAGTTCTTTTTTTCATACTGAGTCTTCTGAATACATTGGAATTGTATTGCCCTGAACACATTACAGCTTGTGATTGGATATTGTCATGGATTATTATTATTTTGGTTCCTTTGAGACAGTTTTGACTCCTGGTGACTGTCTGGACAAAGTCCCTGCAGTCTTCTTGGCAAGATTGCAGAAGTGATTTGCCTTTGTCTCCCCTCTAGGGATGAGAGAGAAAGATTGACCCAAAGCCATCCCTGGCTTCATATCTAAGGTGGAACTAGAATTCATAATCTCCTGGCTTCTAACCTAAGGCCTGCACCAAACTTTGTGTCTGCTGGCTGTAATTATATATAGGAATGATCTTGGGAGACAGGAGGCCACAACCAGGGCAATGGTTGGATAAGTGGCAGCTTAGCCACAGCAGGAATGTAAATGTGGCAAATATCTCAGAAGGGATCCTCTGTAGTTTCTTCAGCTCTAAAGGGGACAGGGGGAGAAATGTAATTTTAGACTTGCAAGATACTGTTACTGAAACCTTACAATAAAGGAGAATTAGCTCCTGTAGCTATACTTCCTGTCTGATCTACTTCACATCAGGCCATTCTGCCTCTTACTGTTCTCAACTACATTGCACTGAGCAAAGAGGCCCAAAGCAAAACTTATACTGAGATTCATGCAAATGCAAGTACAGCTCTCTCTATAATCTGGGATCCTGATACAGCAGAGTCTACCAGGGTCAAATGGAGAACTGTGCTCATATATTAGTGAATATAATTATACTTTCCTTTCAGATCTACCTGCTGAGTGCATGGAGACTGAGGAGAGGGCAAACGGGATATAAGAATTTGGATTACCCCAGACCACCCAATTTTCTACTCAGTTTCCAGTTTCCATGTTCAGAGCTAGCATGGCAAAGTGTTGACTTAGGACTGGAGAAACCCAATGCCAGCCCAGATTAGATGGGATTTAAATTGACAACTTCAGCATAAATGGTAGAATATTTGAGAAGATATTGCAGGCTTTTCTATTGTTCATTGATTGATTGATTTTTATTTTGGAGGGAGACAGCTCCATAAACAAGAAAAGGAAGCAAGCTATGGGCAGATGGGAGTAGTCAGTGCATTCCTCATTCATATAAATTGTGGATGTCTTAGGGTTGTGGGGTTGCAATAATAGAAAAACTCCCTGTTTTCCAACAAGCTTCTGTTGCCTAATTACTTTTTTTTTAACCCATTCCCGCTGCTACTCATCAGTTAATGGCAGGAAATTCCAGAAGGAGAAAAGAATCATGGAGTCCTTGATGTTCTCTGAGCTTGGTTATTTGCTTGCAGATTAACTAGTTGTTACCCAACTAGGTAACATTACCAGGACACCAAGGACTCTGAGCTACATATATCTCTTCTAATGGAAGAAATATGGATGCATATCTAAGGAACATACATGCCCACACGGAGAACCAAATTCTTGTTAACAGTCAAAACCCCAGAAGACAAAAAAGCTTCTACTAACAAAACTTGATCATGCATCAGGTTGCTTATATTAGTAATGTAATGTGGGATTGACATGTCAAATCTGGAGCACTGATTCTTTCGAGACTTGCTAGCCAATAAATTTATCCCCAATTAATTGTTGTTCCTTCTCTTTTCTTAGGTTCACAAGTGCCATAATGTACCAAGGACTTATTATGTATATAGGAGTTGCTGGTGGAAATATTTACCTGGATTTTTTCTATGCCACCCTTATTGAATTTCCAGCTGCTTTCATCCTCATCGTCACCATAGAGCGGGTGGGCCGTCGTTATCCCTGGGCAGCATCTAATCTGTTAGCTGGAATTGCTTGCCTTGTTACAGCTTTCAGCCCAGAAGGTAAGTAGATAAGGTCTGTCTATCTTTTTTAATTGCCCTGACCAAAGGCAGCCTGGAGGAAAAGGCTGCAAGAATCTACTTTAGCCAAATTATGGTCATAAGCAGCCTTTCTGCAGGGACATAAAGAGGAACAACCCAAGATGTTGAAGGGTCATAAGAACATAAGAACATAAGAAGAGCCATGCTGAATCAGGCCAAAGCCCATCGAGTCCAGCATTCTGTGTCACACAGTGGCCCACCAATTGTACATGGGGATCTTGAGCAGAAAGAGAAGGCAAAACCCTCCCTTTCCCTTGACCCCCAACAAATGGTACTCAAGGGAGTCCTGCCTGCCTCAACCAACATAGAGGCGGCACATGGACATCCGTTTTAATAACCACCGATACACTTGGCATCCATGAATCTATCTAGCCCTGCCTTGAAGCTGTCAAGGCTGACAGCTGTCACGACCCCTTCTGGAAGTGAATTCCATAAATCAACGACCCTCTGGGTGAAGAAATATTTCCCTTTATTTGTCCTCACTTTCTTAGCTATGAGCTTTAGGGAGTGCCCCCTTGTCCTGGTATTGTGTGATAGAGAAAAGAATTTTTCACAGCACACTTGCTTGATAAGAGAAAGAACTATCCACAATATGGATAAAATGATGATCATTGTGGTCGTGATGAAGATGTTAATCATAATGATGATCATGATAATGAATAGAAAGGTTTGAGGGATTCAGGTTTTCTGAACTCTGACAGAAATGGACTGAACCGCTCAGTGGTGGGATTCAAATATGTGAACAACTGGTTCTCTGTGTGGATGCCATTTCCGGAAGTCCATTCTGGGCCTGGGCAACAAAAAATTAGCTACCGGTTCTGCCGAAGTGGTGCGAACCGGCTGAATCCCACCACCAGAACCGCTTCGCCAAACCTAATATAGTGGTCAGAATGAAAGTATTTGGTGGATTTCACATTTAGTGCAAAAGAATATCCAATAGGTTTTTGAAATGTATTTTGAACAGACATACCTACACATATCGTTAAATAATTAACAAGGACATATTTAAATGGGTTTTCTAAGTAGTTGAATTCAGAGATGGATAGTGACATGTGCAAAAAGGACATGATTTGAAACGGGACATTTATTCCCTCCCTACTGTATTTATTGCTGCATCCCCATGCTCAGAGATGAGCATGTTAAGGCAAGTTAACATGCTCATCTCTGTGACCTTAATTAATTGATTAGAATTCTTCTGCAGGCTTTCATTGCCACCTGACAGTGATTAAGACTCTAATTAATTTCATGCTAAAGTTTTTGTTTGCCTCCTAAAAACTCTCTGCTTTCAACTGTAAGCCCCATTCCTTTTGATCAGGGGTATCAAACTCACAATGTCACGTGACATGTCGTGACGTATCGTGACTTTTCCCCCATTGCCAGAGCTGGGGTGGCAGCGGTTTCGGCATGACGCATCTGACCTGCAGGCCAGCAGTTTGATACCCCTGCTTTAGATGCATATTCCCCATTGTGTGCTTGCATACTCTTTTGTGATCCTTCCTCTCCAATGAATGTAAATACAAACATTAATTCTCTTCTGGCTAATTATCCCAGTGTTGGGTGAGCATTCCAAAAGGTTGGAGAATTGGGTAAAGAGGGTATAAGATTTGCCCTTTTACCCAGCTCCCTTATGAATTGAGTTCCAGGAGCCTACCCCACCATTTAGGTTCACCTGATTATTTAGAGCTGATGCAGTAAAGCAGGCATGTCAAACTGCCGGCCCATGGGCCGGATGCGTTACGCCAAAACCATGCCCACCCCATTTCCGGCAATGGGGAAAAAGTCCCGATACATCAGGCAATGTCACGTGACGTCGTGAGTTTGACATGCCTGCAGTAAAGCAAAGGAAAGCTGAAGTAAAATTTTGAGCACAGTTGTGGTCATGTGACTTTTCACTTAGCGACCGTTTCTCAGTTGTTCCAAGCCCCACTGTGATTGCAAAAGGAGGACTATCTATTTTATCACCAGTATTAATCATCTTCCTCCAATAAATTATTTTGTGTAAACTGTGTACACATGTTTTCTTTTCAGATATGCACTGGTTAAAGATTCTTGCAGGTTCCTTTGGCAGGTTGGGAATCACTATGGCTTTCGAAATGGTCTGCTTTGTCAATTCTGAATTGTACCCAACATTTCTTAGGTAGGTGCTGCTTCAAAGAATGGCTTAATCTAGAAAGTCTGTATCTTTGATTACTCAATTCTCACCAGTTTTGAGGTGCTATCCCTCAAAATTAACAGTGTAAATAGAATTAGCATGGCAAATCAAAGTGGAGAAACTTTGGAGATAAGGCAGGACAAGATCAATGGCATCTCCTTTTCCTGGAGTAAAAGCCAACTAAGAGAATCTTTGTTCAATACAGGGGATGAGATGGTGGCCTTCACCATATTTAAGGGAGGAACTTTGGTCTCACCAAGAGGGAAATAAGCAAGTGACAGTTTTGAACTAGAATGCCATAGAAGGGAGTCTAACAGTCACTCCATGGGATGGCCTGGAGAACCTGAAGCACATCAGCTGACAGTGCTGCCTTCTTCATGAATCTGTTTCCTCCCTGATTTTTATCCATATTTGTGAATAAGTCTAAGATATCAGATCTGCAGTTGTCCTGGATGTTTCTATTCAAAATAAAAAAAAATCAGCATAAACCTCAAGCTAGAGAGGTCTGCCACTTTTGCATTCCCTCACAGCTGATTTTTAATGACATTTCTTTCCATTCTGTTCAGAAAGATATTAACTTCTTATAAAAATAAATCAAAAAGGGTTTTAACTGTTATGCACTAGACAGGCTTAATCAGTGACAGCTGTTTCCAGCATGGAAGTGATCACATAGAAATAGCTTGTGAAAGGCTTTATTTCAGGACAATAAACAGGACTTGAGCTTCAGGCCTTTAAGAGTTAAGCATCTAACGCAGCGGTTCTCAACCTGTGGGTCGCGACCCCATTTGGGGTCGAACGACCATTTCACGGGGGTCGCCAAACACCGCAGTCCGCCATTTTTTCCCCTTTTTCCCCTCGGCCGGCGCAGGGGGCAGCACCGTGCATGTGCAGGGTAGCACAGTACATGCGCGATGCGGGCCGTCGCGCCACGCATGCGCGGTGCAGGTCAGGGTCGCGGCCTGAAAAAGGTTGAGAACCGCTGACCTAACGTCTGAAACAAATCTGTTAGTTTCCTTTCTCCTGCTTTTAGTTCCTTTAAATTTGAACCTCTTTTCTGGAAAGAAGGGGAAAAAAATGAAAACATTGCTAAAGTTTTAATTTTTTAAAATTTGAAAAGAATGTCTCATGCACCTTTATGGTGGACTTCTCATTATTCAGAGAATCAGGTGATCTTAAAATCAAATCTCCCCCAGACCTTTTGCACAGTTGTGGGATTCAGCCAGTTCGCACCAGTTTGGTAGAACCGGGAGCTAATTTTTTGTTGCCCAGGCCCAAAATGGACTTCCGGAAGTGGCATCCGCATAGAGAACCGGTTGTTCACATATTTGAATCCCACCATGGCTTTTGCAGGATATATGAATTCAGTAGGGAAGAGTTTGCATCTGTTCAGCTTGTAATTATTTTTCTTTAATCCATCTGTGCTCTCTTCTGACCCCGTTAAGAAGGTTGTATATTAAAGAGGAATCTGAAGGGCTCAGTAAGTGTCTTTTCAGACAACTGACTGGGTTGCAATCACCCACCAAACTCATAGGCTTATCTGGAGCTCAGAGTATTCCAGGGAATAAAAACAATATTAAGGTTTGGCTCTTAGCTTTCTAATAAGACAATTTCTCATGCATTCATTTCTTTTCTTAGTATGTTTGTATGTATAGCATTGAAGTGTTTCGATCTAATCTTTCTGTCTGTTTATCTTTCAGAAACCTTGGCTTGATGGTATGTTCTTCCTTGTGCGATTTTGGTGGAATCATATCCCCATTTATAGTCTACAGATTGGCAGAGATCTGGCATGAACTACCTCTTATAGTCTTCAGTAAGTACTATTCTATCTGTGGCAGCTGCACCTCATTAATATTCAATCATGCACTTTTGTACTCACCCAGGGATTCAGTCCTATTGAACCTAACTGGACTTAGGTCTGTCTAGATCTGTATCATACAATAAATTGACAGGCAAGATATGCTGCTTGTGATTAAGATTGGAATGCCAAAGTTTCCAAAGTTGGAAACACAAAATAGCAATAGCACTTAGACTTATATACTTATATAAAGGTGCTTTACAGCCCTTTCTGAGCAATTTACAGAGTCAGCCTATTGCCCCCAACAATCTGGGTCCTCAGTTTACCAACCTCAGAAGGAGGAAAGGCTGAGTCAACCTTGAGCCGGTGAGATTCAAACTGCCAAAGTGCAGTCAGCTGGCAGTCAGCAGAAGTAGCCTGCGGTCCTGCACTCTAACCACCGCGTCACCACGGCTCAAGAGGAAAATATAGTTGGATTATGTGGTTTAGGAAACCAAAATAAAGCAGAAGGCCATTTTATCAATTTCTGTCACTCCAAAGACATAGCTAACACGGTCTTCAAATAATTAGAACGTCTTCATGCATGGACACTTACCAGATGGAGTATATAGAAATGAAATTAACTAAAAGGAAATGGAGGAGGAGTTCATTTATGGCATTCAAGACTTTGCCAGGTGCTGACTGTGGAACAGATCGCAAACTGCTCCTGTGCAAAGAAGAAGAAAGCCAGTCAGTTTCCATGATGTGATCTTGAACATATACCAACTATTTTCAAGGAGAACTGCAGGAGTCATTTTGAAGTCCTGAATTCATTGATAGAGAACCAAAAGAACAGTGGAATGAACTTAAAGAAGTCATTAAGAGGTTGCCAAAAGTGAGGAGAAGAAAGGAAACTGAATAGAACAAGGTATGGAAATTGCCAAGAAGAGAAGAGAAATCAAAACCAAGTAAGAGAAAAATCTCAGAAAGGAACTTACTAAAGTATATCAGAGAGCTGTTACTTAACATACCAGGTACAGATGCCAAGATATTAACTACTTATAGGAACCTCAAGTACCAGAATATGACATTTGATCAGCACTCTGGTCATTACCAGTTTGGGGTGGAATGGAAGGAGGATGGAAACAGACATGGGAAAAAAAAGATACTTGAACTAGTTCCAACTTTGTATTGAATGAATTGATTCCAATGGATATATTGTAGGCCAATGGTTCTCAACCTGTGGTCCATGGACCACTGAAGGGCCGTGATGTTGTCACAAGGGGCCCACAAAGGCTTGAAAAAATGTTATGATTTAAATTTTGAGTTAGGTCTTGGGGGTCCGTGGCCATGGTCTGTGGCCACAAGAGGTTTTTAAAGGGGATGCATGGTGATGAAAAAGTTGAGAATCATTGTTGTAAGCAATTTAAAGAAGATCAAAGATGGAAGGAGTTTACTGAAGCACAGTACAGTATAGATATCAATATTCAAGATACTCTAAAAGCTATTCCCTATTTACAAGAATCTCTAGTCCTAGAAGGTGAACTTAGAGATTAGCATTCTGGTCATTACCAATTCGGAAAGCTATAGGAAATCATGGAATACACACTAAAATATAACAAGCAATAGAAGAAGAATCTGTAAAAGTTCTAACCAATCTATGCCAGCAAATCTTGAGAACAGCACAGTAGCCAACAGACTGGAAGAGGTCAATCTACATTCCAATACCCACAAGAAGACTTAATGGAGGGTGCAAACAATCATGCAATATCCTTAATTTCACATGCTAGCAAAATATTGATTAGGATCATTCAACACAAATTAGAGCTGTACATGAAAAAAGAAATGTCAGATCTTCAAGCTAGGTCACCAGACTTTCAAAGGGACCCATGGCACAACAAGGTTAAGAATCCCAATTTTTAATACAGATAATATTGATGCAGCTTAAGTAAAAGATCCAAAATAAAATGATTGTGTGTCCATCTTGACAATATGTCATAACTCGGTTTCTGATGTTTTTTTGTTATGTTTTATTCGTAGCTGTCATAGGGTTGATAGCTGCTGGATCAGTGCTGCTTTTGCCTGAGACCAAAGGAAGCACCTTGCCTGAGACCATTGATGACATAGAAAACTTCCACAAACCTACATTAAACAGTCAATCTTGAAGCAAATTCAAGCTTAATTCTTTTTGAATTGTGTGTACTCAGCTATTGTCCATAGAAAGTCCATATCTAATCACTAACTAATAAATGTTTTACATTATACAGTCTTTCATTTGGACAGGTATTTTATACACACACATGCACACACACACACCACACTTGCTTCTTTCATGGGTGCCTGTATTAAACTGATGAACATGGTCAATATAATATTTGCAGCATGTAAACAATAAAAATAAGGGAGCAGTGAAAATAATACTTTTTGCCTGATATTTAAACATTGTATTTATGACTGGAGGTTCTAGATATGCTAGAACACTTTTTATTTTAATTTTTATGACTTCATTTAGTTTTCTATGTATATGCATACACTGTGAATTTATGGGAGGTTCTTCGTAGTGCCCAGAAACAAGATAAACATCCTTTTGCAGGGAAAAGAGATCAATACATAAATAAACGGAAATGTCTATATTATCCTGTTGGTTACAGCAGAGTTGAAAAATAGCCAAAGGGTTTTAAATTGGTGCAAAGTGGCAAGAGTTTGTCAGGTAAGGAAGTAAGTAAGTAAGGAAATTAATATGGGTGCTTTGGTTCTGGAAGGAGTCAAGTGTAGAGGAATGATCACTCTTGGAGATGCTAAGATAAACAGAGATTAAGAGAAGCAGTAAAAGGTTTCTCACTGGATAACTTTGAATTAGGAAGTCAATAATGGAGATGTCTAGAAAGAAATGAATGTTTATCGCAAAGAATGGAGAAAAGGAAACAAAATCCAGAAGAGATAGGAAAAAACAAAAACTGTAGATGCCCAAACAACATAGATTCTCAAAACTGGGTGAATCAAGGATGGAAAAAGAAAGAAATAGAATATTAGTTAAGGAGAAAAGGTAACATAAACAGCTAAAAGGAATATGAGCAAAGTCTGAAGGTAGGAAAAAAAGAGACCCTCCATGATTAGATAAGAGTTAAAGGAGGATTTTTGTCTAGCAGGGTTCCGCTCATGCAACCAACAAGGGTAGAGTAGTGCTGAGGGTGCAAAGATTCACAAATATAGTATCAGCTTGGCCAGTGCAGATGGACAGAGGCATCTGACCTTTTCACTGTTGGGCAACCTGCACAGCAGATCAATCAGCTGTGGGAGGACAATAGCTTGGAGCACCAAAAGGAACAGCAGATAGGATTCAGATGGGCCAGGCAGGAAGAAATTTACAGAATTTACAGAATAAGAGAATTGGAAGGGATCTTGGAGGTCTCCAACCCCCCACATTCAAGCAGAAGACCCTATACCATTCTGAACCAATGCTTGTCCAATCTCTTCTTAAAAACTCCCAGTGATTGAGAACTCACATCCTCTGAAGGCAAGCTGTTCCACTGATTAATTGGGGAGATTAAGCAGCCTAGAAGAGAATGGGAGAACTGCTCCATGAGATTTTTTCAGAGACAATTCTTTGGGCATTTTATGAGGTAGGAGGGAGAGTTTGATTGTTTAAAGTTGCACTGTGCCTTGGATGTGCTGCATGCTAAAGGCAACTGCTCAGTATGTATGTGCAGGGGCGTCAAACTCGTCACGTCACGTGACGTGTCGCGACATATTGCAACTTTTCCCCCATTGCTGAAGCTGGGGTAGGCGCGGTTTCGGCATGACGCATCCAGCCCATGGACTGGCAATTTGATACCCTGATGTACTGTATAGATGTAGGAACTGCTGGCTCTGAACAAGCTCCTCTGTGGGACATATGGAAAATCACCCCATTGAACTCAGTACCTTATTTTTATTGTTGTTGTGATTATTATTAATAATAATAATAAAGTTGGATGGGATCTTGGAGGTCATCTAGTCCAATCCCCTGCTTAAAATTAACCCTGTGCCTGTTTGATACTGTCTATATATCTGTATGCTTACTGCTTTTCTATTGCCATAATAAAGTTGTTCTTATCTATTCAAGAAGTTGGATATTTTTTTTTCTTACTGGATAAGGTGGGAAGGTGGGAAATCTCCTCTTAGAATCTCCTTACTGATAGAAAAATCAGCAGTAGGTTTAATTAAGGGAACTGCATTAGAGCTAGTAAGATCTCTGCAGTGAGGTTGGGATTCCTTGGATTCGAGATCCGCAATTATGTTAAAAGAGGAACTAGTTCTACTTCATAAGCTCAGGGTTTTAATAATCTTTTATTTATCCCCTCAATACATTTAAGTTCTGGATTGCATATTCACTCCCCCCGCCCCTTTCACAGAATCATTCATCTCCTTTCTGGTGATCCAGCCAATTTTCTGTATTTCAGATGATAGTCTTTGGTTTTAATATGAGATAACCACGACATTTCTCCCTTTTTAAAAGAAAGCGTTTACCCTCTGCCCCTACAATTGCTATTTCCAAGCTTAGACTAGTAGCCCTTGAGCAAGATGCTAGTCCCAGGGGTACTTGAGAAAGGGGCCAAAGCATCCCCAATCACCATAAGTTGTTCTCTGCACAACATAAACATGCTTATGTTTATAGATCTTCCCAATAGGAGAAAGCAATTGGATTCCTCTCAGTGCATCTCCCCCAGCACATCATTTATGTAACATTTCTATCCTAGTGTCCAATTTTACTGAGAGAAAAAAATCCACCCAAAATCATCTCCAAAAGTGGGAGGTGAAAAGAATGGAAGACTGCACATATCAGTCCAGGTAGGCAGCGATATGTGTGTGTGCCTCTGGATTCGAAATTGGGCTCTATGAAGATATGTTTTGTGTGTGGTTTTTGCCTAATCTTCAAGATTCTCAACTTTGTCAGGTTGCAGTCAAAGTTAGGAAGAAAAGAGTGAATCAGTACATTTTCTAAAGCACAGGTGTTTGAAACGTGCACTTAACACTTGGGGAAGAGACATTTAGAGCCAGAGTAGATTGGGCAAATTGGTCAGAGGCAAATTGGTCAAAGCTGCCTTATTTACATGAGGGGCGATAGGTCGTCTGCTGTTTCTCTAATTTAACAGAATAAGAGAGTTGGAAGGGACCTTGAAGATCTTCTATCTAGTCCAACTCCCTGCCCAAGCAGGAGAGCCTATACCAGCGGTTCTCAACCTGTGGGTCGCGACCCCATTTGGGGTCGAACGACCATTTCACGGGGGTTGCCAAGCACCGCAGTCCGCCATTTTTTTTTGGTCGGCCATTTTTTTGGGGTCGGCCATTTTTTTCCTATCGCGATACAGGCCGTCACGCCGCGCATACGCAATGCAGGCCCGCCATTTTTTTTGGGTCAGCCATTTTTTTGGGGGGTCGGCCATTTTTTTCTATCGCGATGCGCCCCGTCGCACCGCGCATGCGTGGTGTGAGCCCACCATTTTTTTTGCACGGTGCGGGCCGGGGTCGAGCCCCGGAAAAAGTTGAGAACCGCTGGCCTATACCATTTCAGACAAATAGCTGTGCAATCTCTTCTTGAAAACCTCCAGTAATGGAGCACCCACAACCTTTGGACGCAAGCTGTTCCACTGATTAATTGTTCTAAATGTCAGGAAATTTCTCCTTAGTTCTAGGTTGCTTCTCTCCTTGATTAGTTTCCATCCATTGCTTCTTGTCCTGCCTTCAGGTGCTTTGGAGAATAGGTTGACCCCCTCTTCCTTGTGGCAACCTCTCAAATATTGGAACTGTCAACTCTGCTAATATTGAATATTCTTGCTTTGACAAAATATGCAGAACTGTCTGGTACTTTTAGAGTGAATTCAGATGAGAATGAGAGAGCAGGGAAAAGCCCGCGGAAGGGAACGGAAGTGAATCTTTGCCCTCCAGGTTAATTGGAAAATGTGAATCATGACCCCAAAATAGGGGAGGGGAAATGCCTGGAATGTTATGTGCAAAGGAAGGGAAATTCAGATCTTGGCATTCTCCATGCCGTGCTGACACTCCTCTACACTAATAAAGGCTTTTAAGGTTAAACCATGCCTGAAAGTTCTTTGAAGTGTTTCATTAGTAGACACATGACAGGAACATTACTATCATGTCACCCCCTAGTCCTTCTCTTCATTAAACTAGACATACCCAATTCCAGCAACCGTTTCTTATATGTTTTAGCCTCAAGTCCCCTAATCATCTTCGTTGCTCTTCTCTATACTCTTTCTAGAGTCTCATTTTTTCTTGTCTTTTTGAAACAATGGTTAAAGCATTTTCAAATGTATACTAAATTGTCGCCTCTCTCTCAAAATTGGTTGTAAAGAGTCGGTTTTGCCAGTCATAGACAGAAAGGTGACCGTCCACTCACAGGGTGCGCTTAGGTTAAGGATCCTGAGCCCCAGATTGCTCCTGAAATCTTGAGTACTGCCCTTCTCTGGAGGCTTCCAAAAGCTATTATCAAATGATAATGTTTAGTGGGACAGAGGATCATATGATAAACTACAAGTACTCCTTGTTTAGCGACTGCCTTGTTGAACAACAGTTTGTAGTTATGATGGTGATGAAAAAGTAACTTTATGGTTGGTCCTTGTATTTATGACCTTGTACATCAGCGGTTCTCAACCTGTGGGTCGCGACCCCATTTGGGGTCGAACGACCATTTCACGGGGGTCGCCAAGCACCGCAGTCCGCCATTTTTGGGGGGGGTCGGCCATTTTTTTGGTCAGCCATTTTTTTCCCTATTGCGATGCGGGCCGTCATGCCACGCATGCATGATGCGCCCCGTCGTGCCGCGCATGCGCGGTGCGGGCCCGCCATTTTTTTTTATTTTGGTCGGCCATTTTTTTTTGGTCGGCCATTTTTTTCCCTATTGCGATGCGGGCCATCACGCTGTGCATGTGCGATGCGCCCCATCGCGCCGCGCATGCATGGTACGGGCCTGCCATTTTTTTTTATTTTGGTTGGCCATTTTTGGGGGGGGTCGGCCATTTTTTTCCCTATTGCGCTGCGGGCTGTCACGCCGCGCATGCACGATGTGCCCCGTCGTGCTGTGCATGCGCGATGTGCCCCATTACGCCTCGCATGTGCGATGCACCCCGTCATGCCACGCATGCGCGATGCGCCCCGTCGCACCGCACATGCGCGATGTGGGCCGGGGTCGAGCCCCGGAAAAGGTTGAGAACCACTGTTGTACATCAAAGGAAATTTGAAGTAAGATCATAAGCACAATTGCAGTTTTACTTAGTGGTTATTTTGCTGAATGATTGAATCATCAGCCCCAATTTTGATTGCTAAATGAAGACTACCTATAAGCAGAATAAAATGAAACTCTGGTGGGTGTTTTGGGACTATGCATTAGTGTCCTCTGGTTTATCTTTCCTAAGCCAAGGGACATCCCTGGCCCAGAATGCTGGTTCTTTCTGAAAAGTTCTAACAGAGATCTGTATATTAGGAACCCTGCTAACAGTATTGTGTATTTGAAAGAAATGTTCATGAAAATGCATATACATTTGTGTGTGAGAAACAGAAAACATCAGCTGATAAATGAAACAGAACAAGACTTAAGGGGAAAAAATAGGGACAGATTAAAATCAAGCTTTCAAACAATGTCAATTTCTCTATCATGTTTTATGTTATATTTCCATTTGAATGACTCCTTCCACGTATGGTTCCTTAAAGTCTGCAGTTTTATCAACGAAGTCATATGGCCTGTTAGACTCAATGGGGCTTATATATAAAGACATAATTGGCATGTTGCATTTTGGGCTATTAATGGGCACCGTCTCTAGCCCAGTTTCTCCAATCCGAGAAATTCAAGCCAGATTACATAACTGGAGGGGAAGGCTTTAAAACGTTTACCAGGACCACAGAATTCCCTGGAATGTATGACAGTCATAAGTGGAGACAGAAAGCAGAAGATATTGAATGTTTAAACATTTCTGAGATAACTGAAGAGTTGTGCTTGTATCCACCCTTTTGCTTTTCTCTCCTTACGCATCCATGGAAACTTGTGGGGAACACAGTTGTTCTTCAGTAAGTTGACACATCTGAGTTCTGCACATGAAGATAAATCATTTTTTCTTTGGGCCTCCCTGGTCTATGGAAAGGAACCAAGAGATGAATGGGAACAGATAAAATAAATCAAACTGATAGCCACAGCCATTTGATCCAAATTCTTAA
The DNA here is from genome assembly GCA_034064705.1 of Bothrops alternatus. NCBI lineage: Eukaryota > Metazoa > Chordata > Lepidosauria > Squamata > Viperidae > Bothrops > Bothrops alternatus. Next base: position 10,415,608 of record JARGCV010000023.1, read on the forward strand.
GTATATTATCATAAGCTCATTGGGCAATTTATTCTTGAAAAAAAAAAGAATTGTGGCTCTGCATTAGCTGAAAATGTTGTGGAAGAAGTCCTTTAGATCCTTTATCATTTGCATGACCCCAACTTTTTTCAGGCTTTCACACTAATGATTGGGAAAGAAGGACTATTTTAAATTTATCAAGCTGTCCCAATGTCAGCCATCTCATAGAACATTAGAGAAAATGTGAATTTGCTGTGGTAAGCTGTCAAAGTGGGCAGACCTGGGCCTCCAATAGGACATCTAACCCAAGAAAACTTCCTGAAAGTTCCCTGTGCTCCTTCAGATCGGTGTGGGTGTCTTAGGATGCTAAAGAAAATAATGTTATGAACAGCCAATATTATCTGCTAGGCCAGTCAGGCAGCATGAGGCTTTAGGCTACTTCAAGGACCTGGATGAGAGCCCATAAGTGCATTTTTTTTCCTATGTAAGCCTGAACGTTTTTCAGAGGTGGGAAAAGATCTTTGAAGCACGAAGTTCTTGGAAAGTTATTTTTTAAGCTTTGAGGAGAGCTGTGCTGTTCACAGATATTTTAGGAAATGGTTGGCGGATTTCCCTGATTAATTGAAGCTCTTTGCATTTTGGCCCACTTTAGGGAGAGAACGATCCAGGAAATGGTTTAAAATTGCTAGAATATTTTATCCTAGGAAGCTGGCCAATTTTATCACAACAACCAAACCAATGGTCGAGTCTTCATAAAGTTGGTCTCCCGAGACACTGTTTTTCAGGAGGTTAGGGAAGCTGGGTAAGAGAAACATTCAGCCTGCATCACCATGCAACCTTGTTTCCTAATTCTGAACAGAAAATATTCCCCTTTAAGAAATGTCACGACGCATGCCCATACCTGTGCAGATTTTCAGCATCATGAATAGTCTCAGGTAAAGTTTTCCCTTTGGTTTCAGGTAAGAGCAAAACCAGACCACCATCCACAAGGCCAACGACAGCTTTAGGCACAGAACAGAAACAAAAGGAACGAGTCGACTCGTGTCACAGAGATGGTGTACTGACCGTGCCTTTTCAGTCATTTAGTTGTGACTTAAGTAAAAATGCATTCCTGAAATGCATTATTTCTTTTTCCACCAAGACTTTAGATATACTAAAATAACAATCAGAATTCAGACCAAACGTATCTTTTAAATATCACCACAAAATTATATGAGGGAAAGAATTTCCAGACAAGTGCAAAAAAAAAACAAACAAACCCCGGAGTGTGGATAGGCAGGTATTCATAATCCAGGCTTTTTTCGCAATGAAAAATCTTAGGCAGCCTTCTTTTTAAAATAAATTCATAGGGAATGCTTAGTTTGGCCTCTGAAGAGTCTCTTAAACAATGGTATCATTTAAAAAAAAAAAGATTATTCAAAGGCTGCCCTGCTCATTTGCCAGATTGGCTGACTCACAAAGGCTCACATAAGAGCAAGGGAGAAATTGATTTTAAAATTGGTCTTTTCACTGGTGTGGCTTGTTATTATGCCAAAATTCAGGGCTGTGAGGTGATAGGTCATTATGATCTAACTCCTGGCCTTTTCTCATAATTCCTGCCCACGCAATTCTTCCTCCCTAGATATCTTTAATGACATGCAGTGTCTTTCCTCTGTTTGGCAATGTTTATCTTTTTGCAGATGAACAGGAAAAAGTCCTGTTTGCAGCCAAGAGTCACATTATGTAAATCATTGATTAAGCTGAATTGCTTAATAGAACAAGATACAAATTCCATTGCCTTGACCCTGAGATTTAGAGATTTTTTTTTTAAAGAGCTTGACCAGAAGTCCCCCAAGGCTGCACTGTTCTGCCAGGATACCTCTGAGACACAGGAAGAAATCTGAGACTTGCTATCACAGAAGCACAAGTGATGCCCTTATTCTCAATCACTCAAAAGAACAAAAGGTCATTCTTACCAAAGACGATAAGCGGAAGTTCGTGCCAAATGTTTGCCAGCCTATAGACAATGAACGGAGTTATGATCCCCCCAATATCACTCATGGAAGAGCAGACAAGAACCCCCAGGTTCCTTTAAAAAAAGAAAAAAAGCGCAGGAAAAAAACCTTTATCAATAGTGTGTTCAAAGGATTCCAAAACAATGTGGATAATTTTTTTTTTTTTGTAATCAGCCATATTTCTCAGGCCAGTTCTTTCGTTTTGCTTGGAGAATCTATCAAGCTTTTTTGGGGGGGGGTAGCACCATTCCCCTTAGCTTTTGAAACTAAATAATTGAGAAAAACATTTATAAGCTTGGTATGCATCAGAAGTTGGCTTTGAATATTAAAAGCTACTTGAGCAACCATAACAGAATAACAGAGTTGGAAGGACCTTGAAGATCTTCTAGTCCAACCCTCTGCTCAAGCAGGAAATCCTATACCATTCCAGACAAACGGCTGTTCAGTCTCTTCTTGAAAACCTCCGGTGATGGAGCAGAGGCAAGTCATTCCACTGCTTAATTGTTCTGTCAGGAAATTCCTCCTTAGTTCAGCCCAACCAAACCAAAAAAGGTCCAACAAGGTCCATCCCAACCCAACCCAGGATAACGGAAGAGGATTCACTCACCTGAGGAAGGTTGGATAGAGTTCTGCATTGACTAAGCAAACCATTTCATAGCACATGGTAATACCCAGCCTGCCAAAGCAAGCTGAAATCATTTTTAGCCAATAGAGATCTGAAAAGATATTGAATGATATCCTCAGCTTCATCTTGTCTTTTAACTTCTTGGGAGGGGTTTGGTTTTGTCCTTTTTTTTTATGAGTGGGGGATGCAGAAGTGGTAGAGGAGGTCGTACCTAATTAGGAATTCTACTTTATTTGATAAGTGATAACAACTCAAATAGCATGATATGATCAGGGAATAAGGGATTAAGGGATAATATATAGGCATAAACCCTCCAAACTGCATAGAAATAAATTGCCTTGTATTCTGGATTTGGTGTGTTCTAGATGACCCAAGCAGCTGCTGTTTTCTTTGTTATTTCTCTAAATACATGCTTATATAATGGATATTTATATGTTAGATACTAAAAGCGTATAGTACTTTGTGTACTCAGTGGTGTCTACTTGTCTGTGAGATCTGGCAGGAGACCAGATCTCTCTGTCTATGAGAGAAAAGGCTGCTGCCTCTCAGGACTCAGGAAGAGGGTCTTTTCTGCCATAATGCCTGCCTTCTAGATATCAGGACCCGTGCTGAAATTAGATTAGTCTTTCTTTCACAGAGCACTAAAAACCTGGCTTTTATCTTCAAGTCAGGGGGGACAGGTCTGATAGCATGGGTAAGCTTAGTGTTTGTGAATCTTCTCAGCTCCTATTTTTATGTCATTTTTAATGCTTTTTTTTTTTAAACTCTGGTTGGTTTTTTTCACTCTTTTTATTCTGTTTTAACTGTGAGCTACCCAGAGTGATGTATATGAAATGTGGCAGCCTATAAAATTACTAAATACATTTAAAAAATCCAAAGCATGCACGGCATTTATACATAGGTCCAGGCTTCAAGAGTCAAGTTTACCCAATAGACATTGTGCAAAGCACATGCGGGGAGGGGAAGGCAACAATTTTGCATGTGTATGACACAAAAGGATGGATTATACTTCTGAAGCAATTGGGATGAACAAAGAAATGTCTGCCTGACTCTTTCCTGATTGGACCACTTCATTTGCAGAATGGTCTCCAAATTCTATTTCCCCTTGCCCATGAGAGGGAGGGGGATGGTACAAGCTCTATGTATTATATTTTAATAGAAAAAAAGTTGAAAAGAATAGCATTGGATTAGGAGAGAAAACTGACATTCTGAACTTCTTCGACACATTTCAGCTAGGAGTAGACAATTTGAGCACAGCCAGGTGTCTTTGGGCTGCTTCCCTTTTCATTCCTCACCACTAGCCATGCTGGCTGGGGCTCATGGGTGTCAGAACTCAACCCAACTGGAAGGCCACTGTTGTTGACCCCTGGATTAGAGAGAAAAAGGGGCATACCCAGTGTATCACTACAACACTCACCTTCAGGAACTAAGGCAGTAATGAGACAGGCAATTCCTGTCATAAAATTTGCCACAGCCCAGGGAAAACGGCGGCCTATACGGTCAACTGTGACTATGAGTATGATGGCAGCAGGGAATTCCACAAGAGCAGAATAGAAAAAGTCCAGGTAAATGTCGCCTCCACCAATTCCCAGATGCATGATGAGGCCCTGATACACTACAGCACTGGTAAACCTAGGCAAAGAAGATGAAGCCAGGCTTTGGGTTTTTTTTTTTTCCAAAACATTATTCAAGTCCTGTACTATATTGCCTCATGCCATTTTCTAAAGCTGAAAGACAGTTTGAAATTAAACCTGAGTATAGTTTAATGCCAAAGAGCTTGAGAATGAATGCATATAAAGTGTACCTGGCTATCTATCGACATTAATGCCTGGACACATTTCATTATAAAAGCAGGTTTGCTTCACATCTCTTTAGCCATAATGTGGTTTGTTTCATTTCAGCTTAGCATATTGTTGGGTGAACCTAAGCACTGTGATTTGTAAAGCACATTTTGTGGCCTAAAACAGGGGTATCCAATCTTGGCAACTTTAAGACTTTTGAACTTCAACTCCCAGAATTGACAGTGGCTGTTTGACTGGCTGTGGCATTCTGGGAGTTGAAGTTCACAAGTCTTAAAGTTGCCAAGGTTGGACATCCCTGGCCTAGAATGTAAAATTGGCTAACTGAGATGAATCACTGAACTGTAGCTAACCAAACAATGGCTTACCATAATGTGTCAATCCAGTCAATTAACTAAAGAGCTCTGCTAAGTGTAGCTATTCCTTTCAAAAATTGTGGATGTGAGAGAAAATGGATTGTTTTCATGAAGAAAAATTGAGCCAAGACATTCTGCTCAAGTAATAAAGGTTAGCCTTTTCCATTCCACAGTCAAAAGCTAAACAAGTAGCAGTTAATTAAATTAAATAAGTTGTTTAATTAAAGTTTAATTAAAAACAAAACATTGCTATTTGATTCTATGTTTGATTTCAATGCTCTCTCTTCCTGTCTCCTATTGCCATTCTTACTATTTCTGCAGCCTCCCCCTCAGCTGGTCAGCTACATGGAGATGTCTTTGGACCTTTTTTTAAAAAATGAACTTTTCTTACCAAGTGTACATTAAGATTAATGTATGTTTCCTTATCTGTGGTGTTCTCACCAGGTCTATAAAGGAAGGGCTAGGCTTATCGCTTATTTCTTCCTCAGGCCGAAGTTTCTAGGACAAAAAAAACCAAAACATTTTTCACTGTTGGAGGTAGTTGAAATCATGGTATCAGAGATTCTGGTGAGAGGACTTAGCTTTTCAATTTTTTAAAGTAAAAAATATACAGAGAACACAGCAGTCAGCTATAAAAAAAAAGGAATGTGCCCTATTTTGTAACTCAAATGTTTTTATGTTCTCCATGTTCATTTCCTGACTGACAGCAATTGGAGTAAAGTGCCAATAAATGAGATGATTTTTTTCATCGTCTCCTCACCACAACAGCCTAATCTGTCCACAAAGCATTTCCTAAAAGCTGTTGGACCCTCATGAATGGATTTCTACTGATCTGAGTAGGAGTGGAATCTCTGGAAATCAGACTTCTTATATACCTAGGGCGGAAAATAATTTTCCACCAGCCTCCTTCTACAGTCACTTCCTTGTGCAAAAGTCTTACCTAAACAGGGTTGGCGTTTTTTTTGCTCTTTCCATGCTGTTCATAATGATGTCCACATGGAAGCACTTCTGTTGGAATAACTTTTGCTTTGGGGTTACTAATATGTTGATCTTATTTACTTGCTATTATATTTATACTGTATTCTCCATTCAAGAAACTCTAAATAATATACAGCAATATCTACTCACAGGCTACAGTAAGGTGAATTGAGGCAATATATCTGCAAAGAATACTTATAAATTACAAATTCTGCCCAGAATCCTGGCTTATCAAGTGGGATGCTAAATCCATATTTTGGAATGTTATCTGCACAGCATACCACTCCTGGGATAGCTTTGCAAGGAGATAGGTCTGATTACCTCCATGGATGGTGGCAGCATCTTTTGGTTCCCCTTAGCTATACGTTTAATAATTTTCAGAGCTTTGTCATTTTCCTGCTGGGCTATCAACCATCTTGGGGATTCTGGAAGACACCTGTAAAACAGTGTATCTGTGTAACATTGATGGTAACACAAAATCAGGACTTGTCTTGAATTGGTTGAAACAAGATTTAGCTTCTTTGTGTAAGTATGTAGTATCTGTCCAAGTTCCCTTTTGTAATATCTTGTCCAAGTTCCCTTTCTGCAACATGATGAAACTTGTGATGATAGAGAATACACAGGTAGTCCTTGACTTATAACCATCTGTTTAATCTCTCTTCAAAGTGATGAAAAAAGTGACTTACAATTATCAGAGGGTCCCCATGGTCATGTGATCAGAATTTGAGCCCTTGGCAATCGACATGCATTTACAATGGTTGCAGTGTCTTAAATTGGGGCCTAACTAGAGACTTTATTTTTCCTGGAAAAAAATGCACTTGTTGCCAGTTTTGCTTTGACTGTATCACCCAAATTTAAACATTCCAAGATTTGTGTCCTTCCCAGTTGGCTTCCAACAACCAAAGTCAATAGAGGAAGTTGGATTCATTTATCAATCAGGTGCATCACTTAACAGCCATGTGATTTGCTTACAAACCATAACAAAAGATGATGGTAAAATTTGGCCACGACTCATGCAACAATCATCTCACTTAACAATGGAAGTTCTGGGCCCCTACAAGATTTTTGCAAAAGTGATGGCTAATAGATTAATGACAGTTTTACAACAGACAATTCTTACTGACCAAACCAGCTTTTTACAAGGGAGGCAGATGAAAACTAATGTTAGACAACTTATTAATATAATAGAATATTTGGAGAAGCATATTCAGGTGCCCGCAGTTCTTATGTTTTTGGATGTGGAAAAAGCATTTGATAGATTGAATTGGTTGTTTTTGAAAAAAATTGATTGCTCGGATGGAAATGGGGGATCAGTTTATTAATTCCATATTGGCGATTTACCAGAAACAAACAGGACAGATTATTGTGAATGGGGACTTAACAGATTCATTTAATATAGAGAAAGGTACCAGACAGGGATGTCCATTATCCCCTTTGTTGTTTGTTTTAACTTTAGAAGTTTTATTGAATAGGATAAGAAGAGCAGATGATTTAAAAGGCATAGAGATTAGACAACAAGACTATAGATTACGTGCTTTTGCTGATGATTTGGTCGTGACATTGACTCAACCAATACAGTCAGCCAAGAGATTGATGGAGATAATTAAAAATTATGGTAGGGTATCAGGGTTTAAATTAAATATATCTAAAACAAAGATGTTAGTTAAAAATTTAAATATTAATTTAAAACAGGAATTGGAAAAAATAACGGGATGTGAGATAGTTAAGAAAATTAAATATTTAGGAATTGATATTGAAGCCTCTAATGGGAAGTTGTATAAAAATAATTATGAAGTTTTGTGGAATAAGACACAAATAGAGTTGGAGAAATGGAAGAAATTACAATTATCTATGTTGGGTAGGATAGCAGCAGTTAAAATGAATGTATTGCCTAAATTTTTATTTCTTTTTCAAATGTTACCTATACTTAAAAAGGATGCGAACTTGGAGGAGTGGCAGAAGGGTATTAATAGATTTATTTGGAATGGAAAGAAACCGAGGGTCAAATTAAAAATTATTCAGGATACAAGGGAAAGAGGTGGTTTGAAAATGCCTAATTTTAAGTTATATTATCATGCTGCTGTTTTAGTAGCGATAAGTGATTAGGTCAATTTAACTAATGATAGAATATTGAATATTGAAGGGTACGGTTTATTATATGGTTGGCATGCATATCTAGTTTATGATAAAAAGGTCGATAGGAGTTTCAAAGAGCACCTATTGAGAAATGCTCTGCTGCGTGTTTGGAAAAAATATCAGTATAAATTAAATGATAAGATTCCTGTTTGGTCGGTTCCCAGACACGCAATAGAGAATATAAATAGAGTACAATTACAAGATGTGGTGCCTTATGAGAAACTCCTAATTAAAGAAGGGAATCTTTTATTATTGAAGTCCTTGAATATTTTAAGAGAGGAAGGAATAACCCTTACTTGGTTTCAATATCTACAATTGCAGACTAGATGGAAAAAAGACCTGAAGATGGGTTTATCTCAAATAGATGAAAATTTAATTAAACAAATTAGAGACCAAAGGTCAATGCATATTAAAAGATTGTATAATGTATTGATAGAAATTGATTCAGAAACTGAATTAGTTAAGGACTGTATGATAAAGTGGGGACAAAATTTTGGATAACCAATCATGATGGAAACTTGGGAGAGGATCTGGGTGAAAAATGTAAAATTTACACAAGCGCAACATTTAAGAGAAAATTTTTATAAAATGTTTTATAGATGGCATTTGGATCCGAAGAAATTATCATGTATGTACCCTAATTTAAAATCTAACTGCTAGAGATGTGAATGTATGGATGCTACTTATTTTCATGTATGGTGGACTTGTAGAAAAATCAAGGCTTTTTGGATAAAAATATGGTGGATACTTCAAAATATTTTGAAAAAACGTATTGAATTTTCACCACAGTTGTTTTTATTAGGTATTATAAAAGATTGCACCACCATAGAGACAAATTTAATTTTGAACTTGATTACAGCAGCGAGACTGTTGGTTGGACAATATTGGAAGAAGGCAGAATTACCATCCATCGAGGAATGGACTTTGAAAGTTATAAACCTGGCGGAAATGGCTAAAATATCTACATATTTGAAAGATCACTCAAATGAAAAATATATGTTGGACTGGAAAAAATGGATAGACTATATTCAAGGGAAATATCAATCTAAGAAATTGTATTTAGCATATAGTTAAGTTTGTATTAGGATTTATATAACAATTTTGTTTAATTTAGTGGGTTTTCTTCTGTCTTACCCTGTATTCACTTTGGGAAGTCGGGGGATGGGTGGGCTGGGGGGGTGTCTAATAATGTACTCAACTGTAATACTTGCAATATATAAGAATGATATATTTATTGATATAAGAGGGGTTGCTCGGGCAGTACCTCTGGACCACATCTGGTGGGGGTGGAGAGTGAGGAGCGAAGGAGTGGAGGGAAGTAGGAAGGTTGTAGGAGAGGAGGGTGGAGAGTGAGGGAGGGAGAGAGGGGAGGGGGAGGGAAGTACGAGATAGGGAGGAAGGAAGAGGGGGATGTGGTGGAGGGGGTGCTGCCGAGCAACACCCATAGTTATTTTAAGTATTTTACGTAAGTTTTTAAAAGAATGTATATTTTGTTTTGCCTGGGAGAAAGTTGAAAAAGATTGTATTAAGTTGAGTAGTATTTAATTTGATTCTTTGTTTATAATTATAAAACTAATAAAATATATATATATAAAAAAGAAGAAGAAGTTCTGGGCCCAATTATGATCATAAATCAAGGACTACCTGTATGTTATTCAGGGTTGGAGTGTCAGGAGTTGTCTGGGTTTGACCCACCAAGGTCATATCTGTCATAGAATGTAGTCTGGAGGAAGTGCATTTCAGAGGAGTAAGCAGCAAGTCAGTTCAATTAGTTTGTGTGAGAGAAAGAAGATGAAGACAGCCCCTCCCTAATGGTTCCCAAAGTATATGCTTCATATAGGGCAGTGGTTCTCAACCTTTTCTGGGGCTCGATCCCGGCCCGCATCGCGCATGCGCGGCGTGATGGCCCGCATCGCAAAAGGGAAAACAAATGGCGGACAAAAAAAATGGCCGACCCCCCCAAAAAATGGCGGGCCCGCATCATGCATGCGTGGCACGATGGCCCGCATCGCAAAGGGGAAAAAAATGGCAGACCAAAAAAAAAAGGCCGACCAAAAAAAAAAATGGCGGGCCCACATCGCGCATGCGTGGTTCAACGGCCCGCATCGCAAAGGGGAAAAAATGGCGGACCAAAAAAAATGGCCGACAAAAAAAAATGGCGGACTGCGGTGTTTGGCGACCCCCGTGAAATGATCGTTCGACCCCAAATGGGGTCATGACCCACAGGTTGAGAACCACTGATATAGGGAGTGATTTGCTTTAGTTTGGTAAAATTCTGTCTATAGGTGTGGAACAATAAAAATATCTACTTAGAAGAATCACTACGTGTCCTTCTTGGTTCTTGGAGCCTGACATATCTCAATGCTATGATTTTGGAGAAATGAGGTTTGTCAGTTAGCTGCAGAATGTATAGTGGTCTGTCCTATCAGGGTTGTATGTGATTGGGCGAGTGCCACTGTTTTCCATGTGATTGACATATTATTTAGTTCTTGTAATGTTGACGCAGTATCATCTGCTGCTCATCTGGATGTTGTTTAAAGTTGCATCAGAAGACACTGTAACAGGTGGCACCACATCAGTACAACAAAAATAGCTCAATAATCACATAGAAAACAATAAAATGCAGCAGCATAGACTATCCACTCCCATATAAGCAGTTTCCACAACAGGCAGCAAGCCTCACTTCTCCAAGATCATAGCACTGAAGATGTTACCTAGGTAGGACATGAAACTTCCACAAATGAAAAGCCAGCTTAAACTCAATTCTTACAACAGTTCTTTTCTAAGATCTTTGCATGGATTAATATTGTCAATCTTCAATGACCTTTCATAATTAAAGTATACTAACTTGGAAATAATTGACAAAATATATTTTGGAGTGCACAGAACCGTGAGCATAGCACCTATCTGCTGCTCTAAAGCACCAGGGCTTTTCACAGGATCACGCAGCTGTCCTGTGTAGCTATCAAATGACAGCAAGGAAAACCACAGCTGTTTTAAAGATAATTGCTACATTCGTTACCCTTCAAGTTCTGAATCCAAAGTATTATACACATCCCTAAATTAACATCTTGGAATGTTAAATTTGGGTGATACAGTCAGAGCAAAACTGGCAACAAGTGCATTTTTTTTCCTGGAAAAATAAAGTCTCTAGTTAGGCCCCAATTTAAGAAAATTCCCCCCCCTCAAAGGTTCTTCTTGGTAACAATATGTTATGTGCATTCTTGTTTTTCTTCTGTTTTAATTAGAAGGGCAGCCTTACTTACCAATAATAGAGCAAAAAGAAGAAATTTGGCAATGTGACAGCAAGCTGAAGCCATCTCCAGTGAGGAATTCCATAAGCAACAGCAGCAAGTACGAGGAGTCCAACACTGAAGGCCATTTGATAAACAATACCAACTGTTCTTCTATAGTTCACACCAACAAACTCTGCAACTTTGAAAGGGCAGAGGAAATTAAACATAGCACTGTATCATCATGGTCGTCATCATCATTGGAAGGGAGCTCAGTTTTAGTCTTCTACATGCAGCACTCAAATAGGAAAGTTTCCATTTTTTTTAGAATTCAGAATTCAACTTCTGTAAAATGGGGAAGCACATCTTTCTATGGCAGGGGTTCTCAACCTTGGCAACTTTAAGACTTGTGGACTTCAACTCCCAGAATTCCTCAGCCAGCAAAGCTGGCTGAGGAATTCTGGGAGTTGAAGTCCACAAGTCTTAAAGTTGCCAAGGTTGAGAACCCCTGTTCTATGGCATCATCAAAAGTATTCAATATATTCCTGGAATTTTATGAACTTTCCCAAGATGAAAATGTGCACACTATCTCACCAAAGTTGTCCATAAGACAATCAAAACATTCACAATTGTGGGACCTGAGCACCACCCCTTTTTAAGGTATGTCATGACATACTTTATGGAAGGGGAGGGCTCAGATCTCATGGTTGTGGCCAACACCTTGAGTGTTTTGACTTCTTCTTGCAAATATTCCTACATATCACTTATTATTTATTATCACTTATTATTTATTAATACTTTATTAATTGTACAAAGCATCTTCTTTGAACAGGGAATAAGCAACTTTCCATATTAGCAAAAGCTACTACTGGTACATTCTGAAATAATGAAAAAACCTATATGGCAACTTTTAATTCAATAAACGAAAGGTGTACCCCATCTTGTTAGATGGAAATAGTAATTATTTTATTTTAATTAATTAATTAACGTATAAGGCAGTATTAACTGAATATTTAACACTCTTACTCAAGATATATCCTGTTAACCAGCCTCCTTTGCTGACCAATCCTTGTATCAAGCGAAAAATCACTACCCATGTGTAACTAGGGACAACAGCCACAAGAACACCAGAGATAGAATTTATTAGGATGGTAATTAGTAAGCACCGTTTTCGGCCAAACCTAGAGAGAAAAAACATTGCAGTCATTATTATGTACTTGAAAAGTGGAAGGGAGATGAACAGTATTAATGGAAGACAACAGAATTATTTTCCAATGAAACTCTAGATAATTAAAAAAAACCTCATTAATTTAGAACAGTCCTCTTGTTCGGGAGTGCTGTGATATGGAAACATGTTGAAAAGATTGAGAAGTCAAAGGCCATCTGGACAAATAAATCTCTGCAGTTTTCTTAGCAAGATTTTCAGAAGCGATTAGCCATTGCTTCCTTCCTAGGGCTGAAAGACAGGGCTGGCTTTGGGCCTAAGGATGAGAACAAACACCACAAGGGGGGACATGATAGCAGTGTTCCAATATCTCAGGAGCTGCCACAAAGAAAAGGGAGTCAAGCTATTCTTCAAAGCACCTGAAGGCAGGATAAGAAGCAACGGATGGAAACTAATCAAGGAGAGAAGCAACCTAGAACTAAGGAGAAACTTCCTGACAGTTAGAACAATTAACCAGTGGAACAACCTGCCTCCAGAAGTGGTGAATGCTCCAACACTGGAAGTTTTAAAGAAGAGAATGGACAGCCTGCCTGAGCAGGGAGTTGGACTAGATGACCTCCAAGGTCCCTCCCATTATTATTATTATTATTATTATTATTATTATTATTATTATTATTATTATTATTCTCCCAGTTTCTAGCTTGATGCCTTATCTACTACACCAAACTGGCTAAGTAAAATTTATTAGTCAAACTAGCTAATAAAGCCTAATTGGTCATAAATCAGGGAAGGATGCCACAGGAAACAATAGGTCAGACCACTATTTCCTGTTGGCTGAATGGATTTTCTTTGAACAAAGAAATATTTAGATTGCACAGAATCTCTTTGGATCTAATGAAAGGGCAGACAAGGGCCAACTGCGAGAGCAAATATTCTCACTTTCTGAATACATAATACAACATTCTGTTCCAAGTGTTAGTTTTCCAACAAAAGGCAACTTTGTTCTAAAGAATGTCTCTGCAGCTTCCTCTTTTCTTCTGAATAGAGAAACAGTAAACACTACAATTCAACATGGAAAATCTCACTTACTTGTCTGCCAGGTAGCCAATGCTTACGCAACCAAGAAAAAAGCCCACATTCACGCATGACTGAAATAGATCCAGTTTCCAGGCATCTTTGCACACCAGGTTAAACTGAAAAGATAAAGGCTGCTGGTTACAGAAAGTACATCAAAATGTACGCCATTGTTTAAAATATTTTACACAAAAGTAACTTCCTTTTTAAATTTAAGACAGAATAGCAAAAATATCTTTCCTTTTTTCTTGTTGGGTTTCGGGAAAAGGCCAGAATATTGTGTTTATTCATGATTCAATTAAAAATCTGCCCCACCTTTTTTGCTGTATATAATGTTCAGAGCATTTAACAATAACATACAGACATTAAATTTAAGACATTAAATCTTATAGTTTAAAACTACATCAGCATATCCAAGTTGTCCTGTTATGATCAATGAGTCTCCTTTAAACATGACAAAGGTTGAATCATCATGTAATTCCAAATTCTTTCAAGACAATTATTATTGTCTCATTCCTCCTTCATTAATATTTGTCCTCTCTGAATACATTTAAACAATATCACCTCTATTTCCCATTTAACATCTGAGGGCTTTTTAAAAAAATACCTCTTTTTTAAAACATCTATAGGATACACTAAAAAGCAACTCCTTAGGCCAATCACAATATGTTTTATTAATTACAGATAGTCTTTGATTTACAACTGTAATTGATCCTGAATTTATGGTTGTACGTTAAGGGGGTCATAATGTGCCTGATTTTACCACCTTTTCTGAGGTGATTGTTAACCTCAAACTCAGATGACTAGTGCATATTTTGCTTGATGTCTAAAAGATAATGTGGAAATTATCAGTAGATCTACCTTGGGACAGAGCTTGTCAGCTCTTTCATTCCAGAAGCCATCTGTCTAACTTCAAGAGGCAATAACATCTGGAGAAGAGAAGAGCCTTTGGTGTCCATCTCAGCTGGCCAAAATGGCTTAGCAGAGGTTTAGCTCTTTACAGTAGCTTTATCACCTAGCAAGTAATTTATGATTATTGCAGGGATCTTACCTCAGTCACAATGGATGATCCATGGAAATCAAAAATCCAACCGTCTTGGCATGCAACAACAGGAATGTGGCTGATATTGCTGTCAGCAGTGAAAAAATTAATTGGATTTGTGCAATTGAGCTCAGATACATTCCAGTCCACATTGTATCTCTGGCACTGACTAATGAAAACATCCCCATGGGTTTCTTTCTTTGGAAGGGTATGATTCAGCTCCTCTTCAAGGCTCCAGCCACATCTAGCTGTTAATTCAGGAAGCCCAGCAGTCCGGCAACGATGCTCAGGAGTAAAACCTAAGAATACGATACCAACATAGATGGGTGTGAAGGCAGCAGAGAGCAAACACAGGACAAAAAACGCTCTTTTCTGGTACAAGTCAAACTCTCCAATGTGCTCTAGAATATCATCTAAGGTTGGCATTCTTGCACCAGGAACAGGTCACCCAAAGTGTCAGCCTCACATGCACTTCTCAACATTTTGTTGGCAGCAAAATTGCTTAAATTAACGAGGTGGATCAGACCAAAAGTCACAGGGAAACCATTAATTTACTTTGTAAATTGACAAACCATGCATGCAAACTTCATTTTTAATATGCTAATTCACATTACACTTGCAGGCTCACGTCCTACACGTTGGGTGATTTTTTTATTGTTAAAATTACCACTCCAGTATTAACTGTCTGATATAGTCTTCCCTTCAACCAGCAAAGATCTGCAGGATAATACAAAGATCTGCAGGAATGAAACATACACCTCTGGGAGGAGTCATTTAAGATGTACAAGATTTTGTGGATCTTCACAACCCAAGTCCAAACATTTTTTTAACCAAACATTTTGGTTTGCTTAAATGGACCTTGATTCTTCCATGGTGTCTGCTCATGGTCCCAGCCCATCCAGGATTAATAGGATCTACAATGATGCTACATTGAAGGAGAACCAATAATATGCATAGAAATGGAGTCTTGTGCTTTGCCCCAATTCCACGTATCATAGTGGACAACCCTGCCTGGAGCATCATGGAAGGCCAAAATATGACTAAGTCAGATGTTGTGTAAGGCAGGGGTGTCAAACTCACAACATCACATGACGTGTCACGACATATCACAACTTTTTTTCCAATGTCGGCTATGATGCATCTGGTCCGCAGACCGGCAGTTTGACACCCCTATTGTCAGGGGGTTTTGGTGCTCCCCGAGCTTGGTTGTTTTCTTGCAGATGTTTCATTAGCCAAATAAGGTAATGTCATCAGTGCACTTTTAGTGTTAGTCAAATTCTATATCCTGTGATACAGCTTAAACTATAATTCCATAATGTACTATTTTTTTAATATATCTAACATTTCCTATTCTGTGGGTGGAAGCCACATTTTAATCAGAATGTGCAGCCATTCAGGAACTATAGTTCAGATGAAGAATGCCCCCAAGTTCATATGAAAAATATCCCAGTCTTGATTGACTAAGAAATAGAGTCATCCACAGAGGCGGGTGGAAGTGCAAAAGGAGAAAGTAGCACAGGTAGCTTTTGTTTAGCGACCATAATTGGAACCAGCAATTCAGCTGTTAAGCAAAGTGATCATTAAGTTACATCACAGCTGTCCTTATGACCTTACTTCAGCTCTTCTTTGCTTTATGGACCTGTAACATCCATATACGTGAGGACCGGTTGCAAAGTTACTTTTTCACCCGTCATAAATGCAAATGATCACTATCTGAGGCAGTTGCTAAACGAGGTCTACCTGAATCACACCAATGCAATGCCAGCTCTCCCACTTCTATAAATGTGGATACCTCTACTAAGAAAAAATATTTCACTGAAACATTGAAAAGCTATTGCAGTCCATGTAAGCCATACAGACTGGCTTCACACATGAGGCTAAAGAATGGTGCATACCATTTCCTGAATAAAAATAACATGCCAAGAAGCAATAAATAAACCTCCATTATGGTTTAGCATGAAATGTGAACCAAATAATAGAATGAGACTAACCATTATTCTGATGATAATTGCCTTCTGTGCTCACAACAGGCAATGCCCAAGGTCAACACATTTCACAAAGAAGACATATTGATATTTACCTGAGAAAGAGGATGAAAGAACAGGAACGGTATGGGTCATAAAACAGAACCAAACCCCATAACCCCCAAGCCTCTATCCATGGAGAAGACCTTGACAGAAGCAGCAAAAGCATCTCTACCTCCGAGGGGATTGAGAAAAGGATGAATACTAGTTTGCCAGGAATGCCAGATTTTCATCTAGGGAATGAAAATGTACGTAGTTAGAAACAGGGCATTGCTTCTGAAGAGGCAACTTTCTCTAAGGGGGGAGTAGTAGCCTTCACCAAGCACATCAATACTGTGGACAGATACATTAAATTCACATGGGAAGATGTCAAGGAGAATCATCTAGCTTTCCTGGACTGTGCAGTGCACATTAAGGAAGACAATAGCCCCAACATCGAGGTATACAGAAAACCGACACAGAGATCAATTTTTACATTTAGATTCTCCTTTTCTCTGATAAGAAACAAGAAAGCTCCAGATAGAAGATGACATCTGACCGCTATAAAAAAAAACAGTGGCTAAATATGATGAAAGCAACAGAAACATTTTATCTGGAAATTTCTCTGGGAACTGCAACCATTATTGGGGAAAAATTCTTCTGACCTTGCAAGACTTCTCCCTCTTCTTTTTTCTCTTCTCCCTCATCTTCTTATGGCTAAAACTTTTAGACATGGGAACAGTCTTATGGATCGTTTCTATTTAATGTCATAGGTGGCATCTATGCTATAAAGTCTTACTTTCTATGCTATGAAGTTTTACTTACTCTATCTTATAGTGTATATGAAGGTTTGGTTCATGTATGATTTCATGAAATTGTGACAGAATGAGACCAATGAGATCAAAGACCAAGAAATTGAGAATAAGATGAAAAATAAGTGCACTCTCAGATTTGTTGAAGATCTCACACTGAAAGTCCCTTATGAATTTTGTAACTGGGATCACATCTATAACATTTTCTTCTTAATACAATATTATTTTTAGTGCTATTTGTTTTTTCTCTTCTTTAAACCATCAAATTGCTTTTGAGTCTTTTATGTTAAAAACAAAGTTTAAACAACATCCTATTTGGGCATATCTATTTCTGCCCCTTTAAGAGAAAGAACTATGATGACCTTAGGAGTTATTTTCTTAGTGAGAAAAGAATGTCTAGCAAATGGAAAGTATGTGGACTGATCATATAAAGTTTGTCTTTCTGTTATTTGTTGTTCTATTCTGTGAGGATGTCATCTTACAAACTATTATGAGGACGTTTCCTCTTGTGATTTTAATAAAAATGCAACAACAAAAACTACAAACAAGTAGAAAAAAACCCAGAGAGCAATAATTTATATATCTCTTTTTAAAAATACGTCAGTCTCTGAATCCAAGGAGCACCATTGCTCTCTAATTGCTTTCCATTAAATCTGGTTTCTTGGGAGCTGTTCTACTTTTATAATTAGTAACCCATCAGTCTATAAAAGAACACAATCTCACGGTTTTGGCAGGATGTGTTACATGCCTGAAGAGCACAAAAGTACTCTTGTACTCTGCAATGTTAGCACTGATCAGGACAAGCATCTGTTGCTCCATTTCAGAGGATAAGAATTGCAGGATTTGTAACTGTTGCAGAAGGAAATGAAAGACAAGAAGGACTGGAATAGAATAAGGGGGCATTAGCAGTTGGTGGGTTTTGCACGGTCAAACTTTATGGTGGCTTTGCTTGTAAATGTCTATGGAGATTCTCAATCATCCAGGTCATGGACTTGTCAAGAAAATCCAGTTGCCTTTTGAAAAGCACCTTTGGGGCTTCACTTCTAACCCAAACTGGAAAGGATACAAAACTTGACAAATCAAAATAATCGCAGGTGTAAATAGAGGTCTGTGATGAATAGTTACAGTAAATGGACTTTTTCCCTTAGAAAAACACTGTGAATAGGGAGGATCTGATGATTGATAAAATATTGCATGGTATGGAAAAAGTGGCAGAGGGTTTAAAATATTACACTAAAAATATTAATTCCCGGGATCCTCCTATAAGATGAATAGAGATATTCTGGCTTAATAGAAGGAAGTATTCTTCTTAATTAAAATCCGAAGTAATGTCATGATGTAAAGATGCTTTTCAGCCAGAACAAAGAAGCTTTGTTAACACGAATAAGGAAGGCTGCCAGGGGCTGTCTCTCATTATGATTATTTATCTTTTGTATTAGTTGCTGAGATTACAAGTGGGAGGTACTACTGACAGGCGTTGACACGTTGCAGGATACTATGTACTACTACATATTGTAGGCCTTTTATTCAGTGGTCCATTGATTTTTCTATCAGCTGCCATGGTTTTCCTAAGTTTCCTACTTCTCTTTAGTTACATGGTCAAATAATAATAATTACATGCTCTGACTGAGGAAATCTGGGAGTTGAAGTCCACAAATCATAAAAGGGCCAAGTTTGAAGACCCCTGCTCTATACAATAGATATTATGATATTTGATTTGGTTTGTCTCCTGAACAGCTACCGCATCACAGACAACAACCACTGGTGCCTCAGATCCTGCTCATGTCTCATTCCTTACAATCACAAGTGACTTACATCCAGTTCTGACTTCACTATACCTGAACATGACCACATTCTACCAGCCTTGGAGTCTTATATTTCTTTCCTTCACTTTCTTAATGAGCACAATTCTAAAACTACACAGCAGAAAATCCCATGCTTAGAAGCAGGCTCGGGACGTTGCATTGGTCCTGGGCATTCCAGGAGCTGCCTGGGACCAGACAGAGCAGCGCCTGCCTTGTGCGCATGCGCAAGGTGCGAAAACGCTCTGTTTGCATTGGCTGACATTATCCAGGTTTCTGGCCATATAAAAAGGCCTGCGTGCCTTTTGTTTGTGTTCGGGTGTTGTTAGAAGAAGAATAAAGAGCTGTTTAACATCGCCATGTGTCTTCATCATTCGCACACGAACAAAGTACTTAACACTGGCGATGAGGATGGGATCCTTTGCAAGCTGACCGGGTGGCTTCACAGGTGTCACAACGGCGGGCACCTAGGAGACTCCAGGTGGGCGATCCGGTTTGGGCAAGAAACTATGGGCCTGGTCATCTCTGGGTCACAGCTGTGGTCTGCAAGGTCTCTGAGCCATTGTCATACGAAGTTACCTTTGGAGACGGCCGCATTATTCACAGACATGTAGACCAACTGCGTTGGAGACTGGACTCTCACCCTTCCACTCCTGGCTCTGCTCTGGGGGGGGGGGAAAGGAGGACCATAACATGCATTCTGGGTCACAGTTTCCCAGGCCGAACAGGCCATCACTAGCTGCTACTGAGGCTATTTGGGATTCATTCCAAGGTTCCACAAGTGCTCCTAACAGGAATTCACAGGATAGGGGGTCATCCCACACATCCATAATCACTCCAGACAGGGAGTCACACCGGGGGTATCCACAGTATTCGTATATGACAGATAGTGCTCCAGACAGAGAGACTGACCGGGGGTACACACACAAATCACAAGCAGCAAGAGAAAAAGAATTCCATTAGGGGCGCTTGCCAAATTCTGCAATTGCTCCCAAAAGGAGGTCACCAGCAAGGGGGGTTGCCATAGAGGCAACTCCTGACTCTGGCACCTCGGGCATGTGCTTGGGGGCCACAGAATATTGGGGTACTTCCGCTACCCAGTCCTCTCCATCTGCTGGCCTTGGGCTCGAGCGACAGTGTTCCCAAGAGGAGTCCATTGTGGACTTGGGTAATGCCACCCCTTCATGGTATGCTGGCCTGGACTTAGAGGGTCCAGCCAGCCAGCAGCAGGACAAGTCAACCGGGTATTTGGGGCAGCAAAGTCCTGGCCTGCCTAGCCAGGTAGGCAAGCAGGTAGTCCAGGCACCCTCACCAGAGTCACCTGGGAATTTAGGGCAGCAACGTCCTGGCCTGCCTAGCCTGGTAGGCGAGCAGGTGGGCCAGGCAATCTCTCTGGCCCTTAGAAGGTCACAGCAGGCCAAGTGCCCACCCAAACATCTGAGAGACTTTGTGAAGTTGCTGTCAAATTATGAGGGTTCTGTTCAGGAGGCCCCTGAATAATGGGAGTAACTCGTGGTAGATATTTGTATTATTTTTTTGATTTTGGATACATTTATTATATTAATAAAGTTTGAAGGGGTTTTGCCTGAGGGTAGACTCGAGTATTCCACACTCCTTGCATTTGATTAATGAAACTGTATAACACTCTTCCCAATGTATGACATACATGTGTGTGCGCAAGTATGTTCCATCTAGGGGGGAGGAGTGTTGTGTCCGGAGCCTGCAGAAGCAGGCTCGGGACGTTGCATTGGTCCTGGGCATTCCAGGAGCTGCCCGGGACCAGACAGAGCGGCGCCGGCCTTGTGCGCATGCACAAGGTGCGAAAACACTCTGTTCGCATTGGCTGACATTGTCCAGGTTTCTGGCCATATAAAAAGGCCTACGTGCCTTTTGTTTGTGTTCGGGTGATGTTAGAAGAAGAATAAAGAGCTGTTTAACATCGCCATGTGTCTTCATCATTCGCACGTGAACGAAGTACTTAACACTTAGCATAAAATCCTACTTGCTTTTCTTCCTGCCTCTGAAGGAACTTTGAACTTCCTGAAAAATACTGAAACCTGAAGTAAGTCTTTAAAAACTACTCTGTAAGCTTTCTCTTATTCTTTGAATTATCTTTCTTTTGGGGGTGGGGTATCAACAATCCTTCCCTCCCCCTTTTTAAAAAAAATAAATACTCTTGGCATAACTTCAGTCTTTACCGCTCTTCATTCTAGTTCTATGGCCCGTGAATTCATCACTACCAATTAGTCTCTTGAACTCTCGTCCAACATGTTATGCAAAAGCATTTATCAACTTCTTGGGAGACTTTTGTCCTAGTAGCTAAGAGTCAGGCAAGCTAGCCAAGAAGGATTGTTTGCCACTACCTGAATTTAATTAGAATGTTCTCTTCTCAAGCAATCTTAACTGCAAAGCAAGCATTAAATCAAACACTTACTTTCAGAAGTAGCTTTGTTGTGTTGTAGGGCAGTGGAATGAGAAGGGAAACATATTTGAACATTACCTTTTAATGTTTGCTTCTGCTATACTTGTTTCTATTTGCTGTTTTATGATGTTGCCTCTTGTTTTTAGAGCCCAGTGAATTGTTTATAATCGTCCAGCTACTTTTAAGTATATGCACCACTTATTCTCAACAGCTACTGTGTACAGCATGCCAATTAGGCCTGAATGAAAACTTTGGTTTTACTATTTAGTTTCTTTTTCAAATTCATTTGTACTTCCACCAGATAAAGCAACTCCTTTTTCATATTTTTTTTAAAAAAAAGCTAACTACTCATATTTATTCATTTAGTCTATATTTAGAAATGGGTTTTACAATTTGCATTTTAAAGTATTTTTGGCTCCTGGATAGGAATATATATATTCTCTTAATTTCTTTTTTTTTCTTATTGTAGAAAATATGCAGCATTCAAGAATGAAAGACAGAACTGGGGGCCAATTGTTCCTAGAGGTCCTACTTTTCAAAGGACGTCTCAATAACTGAATTAGACCTCTTCATAAAAAGGAACATGAGTACAACTAAGGATTTTTGCTGAAGTTCCTAATTTGGCATCCTTTTCCAATTTGACCTTAGAAACAGGTACATCGTCATTGCTGTCTTGGTCTTCATCTAAAATAATGAACATATTTAAAGCAAAAAGAAAAAGATGAATCTCGTGATTTCATTTACATCCACCATTTTGATAAATAAAGATTTTTTTCAGAATAAACTCATAGGTCAAATATATTTACAGGCAAAGGTGAAATTTTTCCGGGTAGATTACCAGATAGATGCTCAATATAATCTATGTTGTAGCTGTTGTTTGGTTGATCAGTTAGTTCCAATTCTTCCCAACTCTGTGGATCATAGCATACACATGCACACACACACATCCCCCCCACACACATCCTCCATGGTCTCCTGGAGTTTGCTCAAATTCGTGTTCATTGCATTGATTTCATCCTCTATCATCCCCTTCTCCTTTTGCCTTCAATTTTTCCCAACATCAGGGTCTTTTCCAAAGTGTAATTATACCATGAAACAAAGGTCAGCTTTCTTTCCACCTTTTCTTTTTGCCATAGCATATGCTGACAAAACCTTTGAGCTGAAAATTGATTTTTCTTTTTGAACTTTGCTATAGATAAGAGAGAGAAAATATAAATCTTTATAATTCAATTGTACTGCATTAATAAAAGGTATGACTTTCTTTTTGAAAGTCAAGGTAATTTCCTTTGCCTCATTTGTTGCCTTAATTATGAGACTGAAAGTCTATACACCCTGCTTTATGTCTTACTCAAAGCGATCAGATTGTATGTGGATAGTGTGATCTAATCAGCCTGCTAGCTGTGGAATTCTGAGAATTGAAGGCCACTCATAAGCAACATTAAAATCAAAACACAGGCATTAAGTCTGGTCTTCAGATTAAATAAGGAAAACAAGCCCAGTGAAGACATGGGGAGCAAGCAATAATTTAACTCTGACAAGCTGGAAGTTGGGAAAGTGATCTAAACTCCATAGCCATTCTTGGATGAGTTTGTCTTTCTCTGAAGAATCTGGTTTGGGTGGCAGAATATCATAGGCTCACTGCTGCTACCTATGGAAAGAAGAGTAGTGACTGCCAGTGTCCTGGAAAGATGGTAACCTCAGGCTAATTTACCACCGTGGGAGCAGAGCACTAGATCAGAGCCCTATTTATTTTTTTAAAAAAAGAAAGATAAATAATTATGCAGTCTAAGGATTTACAGATCCTGTCTTTCTTGTTTCTAGGTATTTATACTACTGGAACACAAACATGTGTAAATGCAAAAGGATTTAAGATGTAGAAAAAATTAAATTAAAGACCTTGACATATGATGGCAACAGAGGCACATACAAAACAGCTTTTGGTTTAGAGGAGATGAACAAACGTTTTGAAGAAATATGAAAAAAAGGCATATGGGTCATTTTTAATTTAAAAAAAAACTTCTGCAAAACATTAATGGTTTTGAACTTAAACCCAGAAAAAGTACAGCTGCTTATAAAAGAAGAAATCAATGCGGCTGTGGCTCAAAGCTAGCTTATCCATTAGGTCAAAGTATTTTGGGCAGAGCTCCTAATGAGCACTGTGGCTTTGACTTATGTAGCCTGGTTTGTTGGGAAAGCTGATATATGAGTGGCCTGAGACCTGATTTACCCATTCATGCCTCATAAAGATAGCAATATCCTTCAATGAGAAAAAGGGAAATTTATGCACCTTCTTAGAAACCTTTGACTAGGCTGGTTTCTCATATCTTAATGCATCTCCATTTGCCAACTATTTCTATGTGACAATTCTACTAATGAGAGAATGGTAGAATAGAGTAATTCTCCTCTAGCACTGATGAGGTTACCTACTTTGGATAACAAAACATCTGCAAGAAAACAAGCAAGCTCAGAGAGCACCAAGGACTCCTCAGATCAATCTTGAGCTACAAATATTCTCCTCTACTAATGTGTCCCCAAGGCAATCTCACTGGTCTTTGAGCAATCTAACAATGGTTGCTTGATTAATTACCACTGGATCCCACTTTTCACTGGAGAGCTCACTACTTGGGGAATAGGCCTGCCTTCACATTTTATCCCCACTGTTGTGTCCTGAGCCTGCAAAAGCAGGCTTGGGATGTTGCATTGGTCCCGGGCATTCCAAAAGCTGCCAGGGACCAGACAGAGTGGCGCCAGCCTTGTGCGCATGCGCAAGGCGTGAAAACGCTCTATTCCTATTGGTTGTCACTGTCCGGGCTTCTGGCCATATAAAAAGGCCTGCAAGCCTTTTGCTTTTGCTTGGTTGTTGTAGAAGGAGAATAAAGTGTTTGTTCAGCATCGCCATGTGTCTTCATCATTCGCACGCGAACGAAGTATACAACACCCACCACACAACCCTGTGAGATATGTTGGGCTGAGAGATAGTAATTGAACCAAAGATATCAAGGTATTCCTACATAGGAAAAACTAAAGAGATCATTGTCAATTTCAGAAAAGCAACAAGGGAACAAGGGAAGCAACAAGGAAGAAGAGACCATTTCTATTTTCTCATTCAAAACAAGGTCCTAATAAAGCAAAGGAAAAGGAACCAGTAACACTATCAAGAGATTATGAATGTAGCAATAGGAATCTGCAGAGGGCCTCACAGTTTCTTAGGAAGGACCCAGTCATCCCAGATATGGTCCTCGTTCTTCTGCTGATTTGCTGCTGTGCCTAAATGAATGTACAGGGAAAAGAGCAGCAGACTGAAAAAGCTGCTACCCCAGATTCTCTTTTCCTAGTTAATGCTTGTTTGGATTGTTCCTTCCCTGAATGAAATCAGTGGATCTTGGCCACTGCAGCAAGGAGAAGGTGCGCCTTGACTCAGAGAAGGAAGCAGACCAAGAGCACCTGGCCAAACACCTTCTAAAATCTGGAACTGACACAAGCAGCAGGGAAAAGTTAGAGAAGGACCAATAGTTGTCTAAGTCATCCCAATAGCAAGTCGGACCAAGACATAGTAAGAGGAAGGCTGTAATTCAACAAGAGTCTGCTTTTGGAGGGAGGATTTTTTCCCCTGTATAGTTCCCTGGTTAATTTTTGTGTGTGTCTCCATAAAAGAACAGTGACTTTCCCTCTTTAGTCATAGGGCAGATCTGCTTGGCCCATCATTAGTTAGGCCATTCACCAATTCCTGACTGAAGAAACAAATGTTATTATCTTACTCCCACTCACAGCCTATTGCAAATGATCCCCACATTTTGATGCAAAACTGCTGTTTCCCAACCTGAGCTGCTCTTCAGAGCAGATGATCCCAAGGCTTCATTTCATTCCTGCAGCAGCCACAACTCCTACTGGTGGCAGAGCCTGGCTTGGCCCTTTACCTCCAGCGGCTGGTAGCCGCCCAAGCAGTTGTTTTATCCAGAGCTGCCAGGATTCTGTATTCTCCGCTGGTCAGCAGTTGCTTTTTCAAAAATTTATTTATTTATTTATTTATTTATTTATTTATTTATTTATTTATTAATCAAATTTCTATACCGCCCCTCTCCCAAAGGACTCGGGGCGGTGTACAGCCTAAAATTTAAAAAACATATAAATATACAAAATTTAAAATAATTAAAAATAAATTAAATAATTTGGCCGAAATCCCCATTTAAAACCCAAAACATACAAAGCTAAAATCTTAAAAAATACTCAGTCCCCCTAAAACATTTTGACCCTATTGGAACTGAAGCTTCTATGCTAGGCCGGCCTGTCGAAAAAGGAATGTTTTTAGTTCCCGACGGAAGGTGCGTAAATCTGTTATTATACGGAGTTCGGGAGGGAGCTCGTTCCATAACGTGGGAGCTCCCACAGAGAAGGCTCTCCCCCTGGGGGTCGCCAGCCGGCACTCTCTGGCCGACGGCTCCCTGAGGAGGCCCTCTCTGTGGGAGCGTACTGGACGGCGGGAGGTATTTGCTGGCAGTAGACGGTCCTGTAAGTATCCGGGTCCGATGCCATGGAGCGCTTTAAAAGTGGTCACTAACACCTTGAACCGCACCCGAAAGACCACCGGCAACCAGTGCAACTCACGCAGGAGCGGTGTTACGTGGGAGCGCCACGACGCTCCAATCACTACCCGCGCGGCCGCATTCTGGGCAAGTTGGAGCTTCCGGATGCACCTCAAGGGGAGCCCCATGTAGAGAGCATTACAGTAGTCCAGCCTGGAGGTCACGAGGGCATGAGTGACTGTGCGTAGCGAGTCCCGGTCTAGGAAGGGACGCAACTGGCGCACCAGGCGAACCTGGTAGAACATCCTCCCGGCCACGGCCGTCAGATGGTCCTCTAAGGACAGCCGTGAGTCCAGGAGGATTCCCAAATTGCGAACCCTTCCTGTGGGAGCCACTGTTTCGCCCCCAATACACAGCGATGGAATCAGCTGGCTGTACCAGGACGACGGTAACCACAGCCACTCGGTCTTGGAGGGGTTGAGCTTGAGTCCGTTTCTCCCCATCCATACCCGCACGGCCTCCAGGCACTGAGTCAGCACGGCAAGGGCATCGTTGGAGTGGTTTGGCGTGGAAATGTACAGCTGGGTATCATCAGCGTACTGGTGGTACTCCACGCCAAAACCACGGATGATCTCACCCAGCGGCTTTACATAAATGTTGAACAGTAGAGGCGAGAGGACTGACCCCTGAGGTACCCCACATACGAGGGGTCTCGGGGTTGACCTCTGGCCCCCTGTCAACACAGACTGCATCCGGCCAGAGAGGAAGGAGGAGAACCACTGCAAGACAGTGCCTCCTATGCCCAGCCCCTCCAACCGTTGCAGCATGATACCATGATCGATGGTATCAAAAGCCGCCGAGAGGTCCAATAGCACCAGAACAGAGGAGTAACCCCTGTCTTGGGCCCGCCAGAGATCATCCACCAACGCGACCAATGCTGTTTCCGTGCTGTAGCCAGGCCTGAAGCCCGACTGGAACGGATCGAGATATGACGATTCCTCCAGGTGCTGCGGGAACTGTCGGGCAACCACACTCTCAACAACCTTCGCAAGAAAGCGAAGGTTGGAGACGGGACGGTAGTTTGATAAAACAGCTGGATCCAGGGCAGGCTTCTTGAGGAGGGGTCTCACCACTGCCTCTTTCAAGGCAGCGGGAAAGAAACCCTCACTCAAGGAAGCGTTGATAATTGCTCGGAACCAGCCTCATACCACCTCCCGGGAGGCCAGCGCCAACCAGGAGGGGCACGGGTCCAGTAAACATGTGGTCGCCCTAAGTCCCCCCAGCAACCTGTCCACGTCCTCGGGGGTCACGGGGTCAAACTCAACCCAGGTAACAGTCTCAAGACCAGCCTCCGCCTCTCCCATTGGACATACCCAGTTGAAGTCGAAGCCTTCCCGTATCTGAGCGATTTTATCATACAGATATTTTCCGAAATCCTCAGCTCTACCCTCTAAGGGGTCTCCCCTCACCTCCTGATGAAGGAGGGAGCGGGTCACCCTAAACAGGGAGGCTGGACGGTTATCTGATGACGCAATAAGAGCAGTGAGGTAGGAACACTTCTCTGCTCTTATCGCCATTAGGTAGGTACATAAGCTTGTGACTGATCCAGTGTGGTCTGTTAAGTCAATGCACGATCCTCAACTCATGCTCTAGTCCAGGGCTGTCAAACCTGCCACATCACATGATGTGTTGTGACATATCACAATTTCCCCCCCTTACTGGAGTTGGAGTGGGCACAGCCTCTGCGTGACGCATCCGGGCGGTTGGGCTGGCAGTTTGACACCCCTGCTCTAGTCAAACCTTACATCTCCCAGTGGACACCTTTCTTTGATTTCTGCCTAAGCTGAGGGAGGCATGCTCTCATTTCTTCCCTTCCCCCTCCCTTTCCTTCCCCCCCTCAAAAATATTTAACTTGCAAGATAAGTTACTATAGGTAGACAGACTTTTGACTTTCATTTAATGACAGTTCAAATTACAAAATGATTTATGACCTGTACCTGCATTTACAACCATTGTATCACCTCCACACTCACGTGGTTGCAATTTGGGTGTTAGGCAGTTGGCTTGCATCTACAACTGGTTACAGCATTCTGCCATCATATGATTGAGATTTGCAATCTTTTGTTGCTTATTTCCAGCAAAAAAACAGCCATTGGGGAGGTTGGATTTCTTAAAGACCACAAAATTTTGTCATAAAATTGGATGCAACTCAATGTACACCTGCAATGATCTACATTGAAATTCTGGTCCCAGTTATGTCTATAAGTAGAGGGCTAATTGTACTTTGCTTCCATGAAGCTGAGCTATCAGTTGTGCTTCTATATTTCTATCAGTTTCCATGGATCTACAGAGGAATTTATAAAGAAAAATCTGTTCCCCATTGCTTTCATTATTGTATCACAAAGGGAAAAAAAAGAAAAAGCCTTTGTATTAGTGTCAAGTGAGATATGTGGGAAGGGAGTGTGAAAGCACCCATGTGTGCAAACATTTTGGAACACAAAGAAAAGGCCTGGGGACTAGTGAAGAGCAAACAATACATAAAAAGAAAAGGCTGACACTGGTAGGCCAGTCCACACAGGAGCCAGCCAGTGAGGCTAGTCTTCCTGCATACATAAGAAGCGCTAGAAGCAGAGGAACAACCCATGAGGTCTTGTGGTGACCAGAGTCTAAACCGAGCACCAGCCCAGTCCCCTTGCTGTCCCAAGGCAATTCAGACTGGAATTTCTAAACCTAGTTTAGGAAACAGCCTGGACTAGCATCGGAAACAAATTGTTCAGGCTGGGGTGGAATTATCCATGGACAGAAGCAGTGGTGGGATTCAAATAACTGAACAACCAGTTCTCTGCATGGATGCAGGTCTGGGCCTCTGAGGTCTAGAATGGACTTCCGGAAGTGGCATCCATGCACTTCCAGAGGGCTGTTCTAGGGCTGGGAGGAGTCTCCAGGCCTCCAAGGCCTAGAACAGACTTCTGGAAGCAGTGTGCATTCAGCCAGTTCTCCGAACTCAACAAAATTTAGCTATCAAACCAGTGCAAACCACTGAATCCCACCACTGGACGGAAGGATATAAATCAAATGAATTTATATAGGATAGTGTTCCTTGGTTTTTTTCTGCAGAAAAATGTGGAAATGTTTTGGAAAAGCAAAGAACACAGACTTAAGAGTAGATATTCAGGGATACCCCACAGAGATTTACAGAAGAACAATTAAAATCTTAATTGTTTCCACAAAAGCCCTTCTTGAATGGACCTTCAATGCTTACCTGCTTTACATTGTGCTTGTGCTTTACAGTGTCTTTCTCCCATCACCATGGTGTCCAAATATCATTATGTTTCTTACAAATGGGAAAAAATGTATTTATGCTTTAAATTTCTAAGAACTGTGTGGCATGGGAGGTCTATGCTATTTCTATCCCCAGAGACAGTAAGTTGCTGAGTTGGGGGGGTTGTCTTGCTACCTGAATTTTCTAGAACCTTCTGCTTACCATTGAGAGAAGGGGTCTGGACAAGAAAAAAATTCCCCCTATCTTGTATTTAAATGGGATGGAACATGGAAGTTATGAATGAATGCAGATAGTCTTCAGTTTGCAAGCATTTGTTTAATGGCCATTCAAAGTTATGATGACATTGAAAAATAGTGACATGACCAGTTTTCATACTTATGACCATTGCAGGATCCCCACAGTCACGTGATCAAACTTTAGGTGCTTGACAACCGGCATCTATTAATGATGGTTGCAGCATCCTGGGATCCTGGAATTGTCATTTGCAATCTTCCTGGGGAGCTTCTGATAGCAAAGCCAATGGGGGAAGCAGGATTCACTTAGATACTGCATGGTTCACTTAACAATTGTAGTGATTCGCTTAATAACCATGGTAAAAAAGTTATAAAACAGGGCATGACTCCCTTAACTGTCTTGTTAGCAATAGAAATTTGGAGCTCAATTACAGTGATAAATCAAGGACTGCCTGTATGAATAAGTACTGTATTCAAAAATATTCTATATTTTTTTTTAAAATTCAGCTCTAGACATGTAAGAATTATAGAATCAGTCTCAGGATGTTGCTACTTACCATATCTTTCAATAGCAAAAGATGCCTATATTTTTCAGTTTCAGTTAATAATTTTTCCTGCTATTATCTGTTAGTTTGCTTTATATCGACAAATTTCATGTATATGAATGGTATTTTCTTTTTTTTTATTTGTAAATTTTATTGGTTTTTAAAACATAAGTCACATAACAGTCGGTTAACAGTGTGTTTGCTTAGTTTACATTTGTAAGGAAAGATCGTTAACAATTGATTTCTGTAATTCGTAATCCACATATTCTAACAAATGTCTCTTTTTCTCTTAAATATTCTCTCTGGTGGGTCCCGTCATCTATATTCTAAATTTTCATTTAATATTTTCAATATGAATCAGAGAATTTTTCCGTCTATTTTTCCCCAATCAATTGTACAATTTATTCCAGATTTCATAATAATCTGTTTCACTCTTATCCTCAAATTCTAATGTCAACCTATCCATTTCTGCACAGGATAAAATCTTATTTATTACTTCTTCTCCTGAGGGTGTCTCATTATCCTTCCATCTCTGTGCAAAGGCTAATCTTGCTGCTGTTAGCATGTGTAATAATAGGTATAGGGATCCTTTATTGTATCTATCCTTAGTGATACCCAGCAGAAAGAGCTCTGGTTTTAGCTCAATGTTCTGCATCAGTATCTCTTCTAGCCACTGTTTTATCAAATGCCAAAAAATTTGTACTTTTGAACATTCCCACCACATATGATAGTAGGTCCCTAGTGATTCTTTACATTTCCAACATTTTGGTGAGGTCTTTTTGTCCATTTTGGCTAATCTCACAGGGGGAAGGTGCCACCTATAAAACATCTTATATAGGTTTTCTTTGTACGCAGTAGCTAATGTGAGCTTCCTATTCCTTTCCCATAATTCTTGCCAGTCATCTAAATCAATATCATAACCAAACTTTTTACCCCAAGTTAACATTGTGTCTTTTACTTGCTCTTCCAACAGAGCCTCTGGGCTCTGTTCTCTCACCTCTGCTTTTTAACATCTACATGAAGCCGTTGGGTGAGATCATCCGTCGACACGGGGTGAGTTATCATCAATATGCTGATGACACTCAGCTTTATATCTCTACCCTGAGTCATCACAGTGAAGCAGTGGAAGTGATGAACTGGTGCCTGGAGGCTGTTGAGGTCTGGATGGGCGCCAACAGGCTCAGACTCAATCCCAACAATTTGGAGTGGCTATGGGTTCTGCCTCCCAAGGACAATTCCAACTGTCCGTCCATTACCCTGGGGGAGAAGTTCTGTCCCCCTCGGAGAGGGTTCACAACTTGGGTGTCCTCCTTGATCCACAGCTAAGTTTAGAACATCATTTCTCAGCTGTGGTGAGGGGGGGCATTCTCCCAGGTTCGCCTGGTGCGCCAGTTGGGGCCCTATTTGGACCGGGAGTCACTCCTCATAGTCACTCATGCCCTTGACTACTGTAATGCTCTCTACATGGGGCAACCTTTGAAGAATGTCAAAGGCAGGTAGTCCAGAATGCGGCCGCGCGAGCTGTCTTGAGTCTCCCAAGACATGCCCATATCACTCCAGCCCTCCGTGAGCTGAACTGGCTACCAATTGATCTCCGAACACAATTCAAAGTGTTGGTTATGACCTATAAAGCCCTTTATGGCAATGGACCAGGTTACTTGCGGGATCGTCTTCTGCCTCATGGATCCCAGCGACCGGTTAGGGCACATAGGGTTGGCCTCCTATGAGTCCCGTCTACTAGGCAGTGTCATCTGGCGGGACCTAGGGCAAGGGCGTTCTCTGTTGTTGCCCCAGTCCTCTGGAACCAGCTTCCCACAGAGGTTCGCACTGCTTCCTCCCTCCTAGTTTTCCAGAAATTACTGAAGACTCATCTATGCCGACAGGTTTGGGGCGTATGAAGTGTACTCTGCCTCTGGGCCTAGGAATGTTTCCCCATCACTGATTGTATCTTGATTCTGATTGTATGTTGTATGAATGTGTTGTAGATTAAATGAAATGTGTTTTTAGATTAAATGGTTAACTGTTATTGTTAAATTTCTTATTTGTTATTGTATTATTGCTGTAAGCTGCCCTGGGTCCCAGGAGAAGGGCGGCATAGAAATTTAATAAATAAATAAATAAAATATCTTGTTCCAATAAATATTGATATATCCTTTTTATCTCTCTTTCCTCCTTTCCTAATAGGATTTTATCTAATTCTGTATGCTCTAGTTTTATTCCCCATTCTTTTTTATCCTTCGTGTATCGCGATTGAATTTGAAGGTACGCCCACCATTCAAGTTCTATCCCTTCTTCAAATAACTTTTTCCTTGAGTTAAGATTACTTGGTATTTTCATGGAGAGAGAGAGAGAGGGAGGGAGGGAAGGAGAGAGAGAGAGAGGGAGGGAGGGAAGAGAGAGAGAGAGAGAGAGAGAGAGAGAGAGAGAGAGAGAGAGAGAGAGAGAGAGACAGAGACAGAGACAGAGACAGAGACAGAGACAGAGACAGAGACAGAGACAGAGACAGAGAGAGAGAGAGTGTTTCCAGACTTAGAAAAATAGAACCTATCAGTGTACATAAGACAGGATTAAATGGACCAGTTATTTAACAGTTATTTAATACGGTATAAAGCAGCATCAACATTTGCTGAATGTAAAAGATACGAAGTAGAAACTTCTGTGTTATGTCTGAGCCCGAGAACTTGTAATTGTCATGCATCACTGTCTGTCTGGCAGCCATCTGCTTAACCAAAACTTCTGAGGCTTCTTTCTTTGGGTCAGACTTTTTCTCAAAACACATTATTTAAACTAGCCTTTTCTCCCTTGGAGCTTGCCAGATACTT
Source organism: Bothrops alternatus (assembly GCA_034064705.1). Taxonomy (NCBI): domain Eukaryota; kingdom Metazoa; phylum Chordata; class Lepidosauria; order Squamata; family Viperidae; genus Bothrops; species Bothrops alternatus. The sequence goes on from JARGCV010000023.1 coordinate 10,448,434, forward strand.
TGCAATCTAATTCCTGTTGGCCCTATAAAACAGAGCAGAACAAGAGATCCATTTCATATGGGTTTTGTGGCCTGGCCCGGTTGTGCTGGTGGGAGTCAGAAAAGGGAATGAGAAAAGGAGAGGAGAAAGCTCAGTTCTGGTCTTGCAAGGCAGCTGTGCTGTCACAAGGCAGACGAACTGACCTGGCTGCTAACCAGGGCGGTTGTGGGAGATGTCAACATAGCAGTCCTATTATTCCAGCCTGATGTTCAAGTGTGGGAGGAAGCTGAGGAGAGAGAGAGAGAGAGAGAGAGAGAGAGAGAGAGAGAGAGAGAGAGAGAGAGAGAGAGAGAGAGAGAGAGAGAGAGAGAGAGAGAGAGAGAGAGAGAGAGAGAGAGAGAGAAATGGAGTGGCTGAGAGAAAAGTTGGAGAATGAAATTAGACGAATGTGTAGAGCAGCTGGTGCTTCCTGGTCAGGGAAGGGAGAAAAAAGGTCCATGGGTATGAATGAGAGTGAAGACCCAGAGAGAGGACATCTTCACCCAAGACAGGAAAGATGGAGCCAGCTGGCTGCACACAGCATCTTCACCTTTCAAGGCCCAAGACAGAAAGGAGAGGTTTGTTGGTCATTGGCAAAGCCCTGGTCTCTGAGGAAGGAATGGGCCAAAGACCCTGAGAGGGGTTTTTCCCTCGTTGAAGAAGCAGTGGATGATTGGCTGAACAGATCCAGGAGAAAGTCAACTTGTGCTGAGCACACTACAGTAAACCCAGCTGTTCCTTTCTTCTCCCTTTCTCTTGATAAGCCAGAAACAAGGGGAGCAAGATGAGGTAAAAGTGGAAGAGAGCAAGAGGGGCATAGTCTCTGGGAGAACGACCTAGGATGTTATTTGACACTGGGTGAACCTCAGGATCGTATTGTATATACCCAGGGAGTACATGTTGTAAATAACCTCACCGTACAGGTAGTCAGGTACGACCACAATTGAGCCCAAAATTTCTGTTGCCAAGCAAGACATTGTTAAGTGAGCATTGCCCCATTTTAGGACCTTTCTTGCCACAGTTGTTAAGTGAATCACTGCAGTTGCTAAGTTAATAAGAAGGTTGTAAAGTGAATCTGACTTCCCCATTGACTTTGTCAGAAAGTTGCAAAAGGGGATCCCATGACCTTGGGACACTGCAACCGACATAAATACGAGCCAGCTGCAGAGCATCTGAATTTTGATCACGTGACTGTGGGAGGTGCTATAATGGTCGTAAGTGTGAAAAATGTCACAATTCACATTTTTCAGTGCTGTTGTAACTTCAAATGGCCACTGAATGAAAAGTTCTACATTTGGGGATTACCAGTAAATATAAAAAGCATAAAAACCTCCTCAGCTATCCTTCATGGCCAAAAGTGAGCTTCTTCCTTTTCTCACTGCATGTGTGGATTACTGCCAGCACCAATACAGCTATGCCATGCCATGAAACACTGCATGCCCTATGTCTAAAACTATTTTTATTGGAACAGATATACTACTGTAGTGACAGCCCGAATGTGATTCCTTCGCTCTCATTTTATCTTTGTGTGAATTAGAGAGGGGCTTGTCTGAGATGTTTTGTCAAATTAGCTTCTTGAAAAGACTCCAGCCTTACTTCTCTGATGATTGTTTTGGTAGTTGCTCCATCTTGTCCTTCAAGGCCATTCCTATTCTCTTTCCATCTCCCATCATCATCATCATCATCATCATCATCAAGTTGGAAAGGACTTTGGAGGTCATCTAGTCCAACCCTTGCTCAGGCAGGAAACCCTATATCATTTCGGACAAATGGCTGTCCAGTCTCTTCTTAAAAACTTCCAGTGTTGGAGTATTCACCGCTTCTGGAAGCAGGTTGTTCCACTGGTTAATTGTTCTAACTGTCAGGAAGTTTCTCCTTAGTTCTAGGTTGCTTCTCTCCTTGGTTAGTTTCCACCCGTTGCTTCTTGTCCTGCCTTCAGGCGCCTTGGAAAATAGCTTGACTCCCTCTTCTTTGTGGCAGCCCCTGAGATATTGGAACACTGCTTCATTTGGCATCTCTGTTTGCCATGATGTCTGGGAATGATGGGAATTTTAATCTAATGTATCTGGGAGATGTCAGCTTGAGGATGTTGACCTGGGTTCATAATTTGATTGTCATAGATTGTCTTCATTAAATAGCCAGTTTTGGGATTTCTCTACAGGACTTTTAGGCCAACGTCTTTTTGAGAATTGACACTCACTGAAGGAATAACAGGAAGAGAACATCTGGTAATAGCAACAGTAAGAGAATGAAAACATCTTTTGGAGGATAGAAAGTGCTAAAAAATTATCTGTGACCATATATGGTCCCTTTTTCCACAGTTATTACCCAAACAGCCTCATTATAATGTTTGATGTTCGTCATATGCTATCCAGCTGGGCAATTTAACTCCGATGTTTTAAACAAAAGCTAAATAAAATCAATCATGTAAAGCTCAAAGAAAATATTGTCCTTTTAAATTGTGAACTTATCAGAAATTAATGTCACAATTATTTGTGCACTGCAAGTATTAGAATAAATTAATATGCAAGGTCAGTTTAAGTCAGGCAATTTCAGAGAGGCTAATGTAACCTTTTAGTCTACAAAGGAACATTCATGCTAATATGTCTGATTAGCAAACACACACAAACAAATAAGTATAATTCAAAGTGCATTTCAGAAAAGCAAGCAGAATAAACAAGCAATCATCATCATCTGATCATCATCATACTGAGTCTTGTGAGTGTCTAGAGTCACCTTGGGAGAGATGGGCAAAGGTGACTCTAGACCAGGGGTGTCAAACTGCCGGCCCACAGGTCATCCAGAAGCCGCACCCGCCCCATTGCCAGCAATGGCAAAATCGTCCCGATACGTTGCGCGACATCATGTGACGTCATGGGTTTCACATGTCTGCTCTAGACACTCACAAGACTCAGTATGATATATATAACAAGTTCAATAAATAAACCCAAAACCTCATTCTAAAGATACCATTACTGAAAAATTAAGCATTAGGTACTTAAAAATATATATATTATAAGCAATTATTAATGTGTAATAATTCTGTAATCATTCTGATGCAATCAATGCCATGGTTGCACAAATAAGTACTGAGAAAAAAAGTGAATGGACAACTACAAAATGTGTTTTCAGAACATCATATGTTGAATTGCAAAAGATAATTTTCCGAGAAGAGTCCAAAAGTGAAATGAAAGATTCCTACTGGGATTAGAAATCCAAAGAAATGAAAGTCAGAAAACCAGAAAATATCTGTCCAAGTACTCCAAGGAAATGTAGTGCTAATTTCATAGTTGGGATTCATACAATCAGATAACTCCTTCTAAAATGAAACAAGAAAGGAAGCTGCTTTCAAAATAAGTTGGGGCAGATTGAGAAGGATGATGAGCAGTGATGTCCTAAACAACTCATTAGTGTGGTATCTTCATGCAGGAGCAAACAAGGAATGAACTGAGCCTCCAGGCATTGCACCAGCACCTCTAGCTAACAGCAAACAAAGACTGTCATTTTTAAATGGATAATGCTGTTGTTGGAAATAAATAACAACAACATTGGAAAGATGTTCCCTGCTTTTTTCTGATACTCTGTTCAAGAATTTCTAACCTCGTTCCATGTTAATTGAGAAGGATCCCTTTAAATAACAAAAGCTTAGCAAGAGAATACTGAATTTATTTTACTCTACTCTACTCTACTCTACTCTACTCTACTCTACTCTACTCTACTCTACTCTACTCTACTCTACTCTACTCTACTCTACTCTACTCTACTCTACCCTACCCTACCCTACCCTACCCTACTATACTCTACTCTACTCTACTCTACTCTACTCTACTCTACTCTACTATATTCTATATTATTATTTCCTCAAGAAACTAGCATGATACTCTGCCAACAAATGGTGCTTCTGAATAATTTGGCTCCAACCTATCCCTGAATATCTTCATTCCTAGGGCAAAAGTATGGGAAATGTGGTAGGATACTGTTGAAGGAAAAGTCTTCATCATGGTTCAGTCTAAGCCGGTAATAAATAACATGGTGACTGCTTTAGAAGGAAGGTTGCAGTTTATTGAAGAGGAGAGCCAGACAGAAAGATGGCTCTGGAAGGAAAGAGAGAGAGCACATGTAGGGAGTGGGTTTTTATACCCTCTGGGGCTCTTGAAGTGGTTTCAAGAAAAGTCTTCATCAATACCATGACAACATAACCAAACAATATGAAACTCTTGACTCTCCAGCATCTGGGAATGTGTGAGATTTCAGTGAACAGAATGAAATAAAAGTAGCCAGCTTAACAAGGAAATTACCCAAATGTTTCAAACATTTTTGTAACCACTATAATAAGAAGCTTTCAAAACGCAAACACTTCTCATTTCATTATATCCGATGACATACTTGAAATCTTTGAAAGCAGAAAATCAAAGGTTTACTTAATTTGACAATGAAACTAGATCCCTAGATACTGCACGTGTGCAATTTTGCTCTCCTGCCCCCACTTCCAGCTGTGTGGCCTGGCTTGGGGGTTGGGGACCCCTGCTTTAAGGTAAATTGGCACAGGATTGCAGTCTTATTAAACTAGATTTAGATGCCACATCCAGATAACCAGGGAAGATCAGGGATGTAATAGACTCAGATTTTTTTTAAAAAAAAATCAGAAGTCAGTAGTAAACAATTGCTATATTGTTGCCAAGAACAAAACGTGGATGTGCCCTTTCAGTCTTTAGGAGTCCTTCTTAGGTCAAAAGAAACTTCCCCTTTATTGGGGAACCCACTTGATCCAAGTTCTACTTCTCAGGGAATACTGTAGCCTTATTCTCCATTAATATGGAGGTTATGAGCCTGAAAAGTAGCTGGTATGTGATTGTTGGGTGAGGCTAAATTAGACATACTTCAATAACAGGAGACAATTGACATTGATACTGTGTGCTTTTCTGGCTGAAAAAAAATGATACCAACAAATATAATAATATTGATTCTCTGTCAAATTTATAAAAGTCTGAAGAAGTCACTTCATTTTCACATCTAAATAAGCATTTTAAAATCAGAAGCTCTAACTAGAGATATTTTTAAAATGTGACTCTCACTGCATATTCAGTGGTAATTCTCAAGAAAAATTAAGCATGATCAGACCTGGTTGACACTTAGATGAGTGATCATCAAGGAATTTCTGAACTTTCCAGGGAAAGAATGACCATCAGGGAATTTCAAAACACTTCCATATTTTGCTGAGAAAAATGCATGGAACAGGTTCTTCCTCACACCTACGTTAGTTTTCCCCCAATCTTTCAGCAGGCAGAAAACCCCACTAGCATAAATTTTGGTGCCCCATTAATTTATGATAAGGATAAGGATTATTAGATTTTCACTGCTTTGTTTTCCTCCACATCCCCGGCGCCATCCTATTTTAACTTAATGGGTGATGGGACTGGCACTAAGAAAGAGATTCGGGACGAAGTTAATTTTGAGAGATGACTAAGCCAGCAGGTTTATCCATCTTCCAAAATTTACTCAGGACAGCTACAAGTGTTTTGTGTGGGCAGTGGTGAGATTCAGCCAGTTCACACCAGTTCGGTAGAACTGGTAGCTAATTTTTTGTTGCCCAGGCCCAGAATGGACTTCCGGAAGCGGCATCCACACAGAGAACTGGTTGTTCACATATTTGAATCCCACTATTTTGTGTGGGGTATATTGATACTGAGCCCCACCATCAGCCAATGTCAGCTGGTGATCAGATTCCTTTCCAGAATAACAATATTTTCGAATAACACTATTCAACTTTTGTTCAACTTTTGCTCTTTATCCAAAAGACCTATTGTCCTTTTTTTTTTTTAGAAAACTCTCAAAACGTGGTTTTCCAACAAGCCTGGGGATTCCTTGGAAATAGAGAGATGCGACATGGCTTTACAGTATTCTGTGTGAGTTAAACACTCTCCAGCAGTTTTACTTCTATGTGCTTTGTTGTTTTTAATGGTTAAGAAGGTTTTATTGTTTTGTCTTTTTTTTTTTTAGGATCGCTCAAATGAACAATATATGTTGGACTGGAAACATTGGATAGACTACATACAAGAGAAACACCAATCAAAGAAAATGTATCTGGCTTATAGTTAAATCTTGACATACGGAGTGAAGAATGTTTACAAATCTAAATCGAGTGTATTAAGTTGGATAGCAGTTAACTTGAATTTTTTCCTGGTTTACATGTACAGATATATATCTATTAATAAAAAAATGTTTTATCTTATGTCACCCAACGCCCCATTTGGAGATAGCTGTATAAATAAATAAAAATTAAGTTCGGTGATGAGCTGGTATCAGCTGATTCCCCATCTCCTTTTGAGTAAAGTTTGAAAGCTGTGGGGGAAGAGCATAAAAGGAGGCCAAGGAGTCACTGGCAGATGTAAGCAGAGTTATGTTATGAAGCAACTAAGATCCTTTTGATTTTACGGTGTTGCTCTCCTCCTCTGCTGCTGGTCAGACTGATGCAGGTATCTGATCTGTCGAATGGTTTGAAACCTGACAGGTACATAGGAGAACCTGTTTCAAGGAAACAGACATTCCTGCTACAAAAATAGTCCTAGAAGATGATGCCTTGAGACTTCAGGAGGGCGGCTGAGCCTGAACCAGCCTGAACCAGCCAATGGGTGTTGAGTAACCTTCCCATTTGCCACCCGTAAAATAATCAGTGATATGCATTAAATTGAACTCATGTATTGGGATAAAGGGGAAAGCAGTACTTTAAGCCCTCCGTATGCCTACATCAAAGCAGCCTTGTAGAGCGTGACGTTAACCTTTTAACTCTTATGCATTTGGATTGCACATACTAATTTAAATACTTAATAAGCCAGTTTTTGTTACTGGTAAATAAAAAATCTTGAATGTTAATAATTTAATTGTATAACATAACATGAAGATCTGTCTGTCTGTCTGTCTGTCTGTCCGTCCGTCCGTCCGTCCAGAATGAAATTCCAGCACCTTTTTTGAATGGAACCTTATAGGGTAGGCAAGGCGGGTTGTATGATGCGTGTGAGTTCCGGCACCTTTTTTTTTAGAAAAAAAGCACTGGATCTATCTATCTATCTATCTATCTATCTATCTATCTATCTATCTATCTATCTATCTATCTATCTATCTATCTATCTATCTATCTATCTATCTATCTCTATCTATCTATAATAATAATAATAATAATAATAATAATAATATAATAATAATAATAATAGTAAAGTTGGAAGGGACCTTGGAGGTCATCTAGTCCAATCCCCTGCTCAGGCAGGAAACCCTATACCATTTTGGACAAATGGCTGTCCAGTCTCTTCTTAAAAACCTCCAGTGTTGGAGCATTCACTGATCCCATCAGCGAAGAGATCCGGCAAAGAATCATACCCAGAGAGAAATCATCCAGATGCCCCAAGCTCTATGACATCCCTAAGATTCACAAAGAAGGAACACCACTCAGACCCATAGTCAGCTCCATAGGCTCACCTCTACAGAATCTTGCCAAATTTCTCACCAAAAAACTTCAGCCCTACACAGAATTCATCTCCTCACACTTACAAAACTCACTCCACTTCATAGAAACAATAAAGAAACAAAATCTACAACCCAGCGACCTACTCGTGAGCTTCGATGTCACATCCCTTTTCACCCAAGTGCCTATCAAAGAAGCCTTGACAGCTATCCAAAACAAATACAACCCCCCCCAAGCACATCCTAGATCTGACCAACCACTGCCTAACCAACACATACTTCATCCACAATGGACAAAGATACAAACAGATAGAAGGAACACCTATGGGATCACCCCTCTCACCCATCATCGCAAATCTATACATGGAACACTTCAAAACCAACGCCTTAGACAAATCTGAACACAAACCCAAACTCTGGCTCAGATATGTAGATGACACTTTTGTAATTTGGCCACACGGGAAATAAAAACTGGACAACTTCCTCACACATCTCTAACAACCAACTCCCCTTTCTGGATGTCCTAATCTACAAAAAATCCAATGGCTCCCTAGGACACATCATCTACCGGAAAAAAACACACACCAACCGCTACTTAAACGCACAATCCCATCACCACCCTGCACAGATCAACTCAAGACCCTCATATCCAGAACCAAATGCCTAGCTGACAAAGACCAGTTAAAAACTGAATTACACACTCTCACAAACGTATTAATCTCCAACGGATTCCAAAGAAATACTATTACCAACCTAATCCAAAGGGAAACACCCCCCAAGAACCAAGACATAGAACAGTACGACATTACCCTCCTCCCCTACATCAAAGGCACCACAGATAAAATCAGCCAAATTCTCCACAAACACAATATCAAGACAGCCTTTGGCACCGACCAAAAAATAGCCAGCATCTTAAGAAACCCCAAAGACACAATCCAGCTAGAAAACCAAGGAGTCTATGAAATACCATGCAAAATCTGCCCAGCCACATACATTGGACAAACTAATATGAGAATAAATGCACGCATCGCAGAACACAAGAACGCAGTCAGAAAAGAAGAAAAAACTTCCTCCCTCTTCCAGCACCTTAAAGCTACAGGACATAACATTGATTTTGAAGGAACCAAACTAATCTCCAAAACTGAACACCACAACAAGAGAATAATTATGGAAGCCATCGAAATAGAAAAACACCCCCACAACATGAATAAACGTGACGATACTTCCCGCCTACCAGACATCTGGAAACTAGCTCTAATCAACAAACGAGTCCTAGCCATGAAAACTGACACCAGACCCAGAACAACAAAGTATGCCTCCACCATTCACCCTCACCAGACCCAAACCCAAGCCCAAACTCATCCCTCAGATGAAATGCAACCACCATCCAGAAGCCAAACCACGACGACATCACCAGCTGCTGCACCTCCCTCCCACCCCCACACAAAGCAAACGGACACACGCCATGAATACAGAACTAGACCGCAAACTCGGAGCCAAACCAAAGCCCGGTATGTTACTTCACAGCCTTCAGCCCTGGACATCACATCACAGAACTCAGGAGGCTACAACGCTAAAGCTCAGGATGTTACAACACAGCCAACCACCCAGGATGGTGCAACACAGAACTCAGGATATCGCTACACAAGATCTCAGGATGTCATCACACAACCCATTACCCAGGTCGTTACAACACCAAAGACTAATGGGCACACAGCCAGCACCTTAATTACTCAGGATGCTATGAAACAGCCAAAATATCCACAAACAATAACTCCAACACAGCCAACCAACCCACCTACAGCAACTAAGCCGGCAGACAAGGGGAAGGCGATGATAGTTGTGGACAAGGCACACTACACAGATAGTGTTGGCACTGCTCAGGGATGAGGCAGCATACAAAGTCATCAATAAGGACCTCATGACGGCACTTAAAAACCACATTAACAAGCTGCTTAATAACTTCAAACGTTGCAAGAAGGTGGATGAAGACACTCTGAGGAGGATACGCCTGGGTGATTCAGTGATGGCTAGGTTTTATGGCCTGCCAAAGATCCATAAGGAAGGCATTCCCCTCCACCCTATCATCTCATTCAGAGGTACACCAACCTCGGAGCTGGCCAGATGGCTGAGCAACCGGATCAGCCATCTTTTAGGTAACAGCACAATCACCATAAGGTCAGCAGAAGAGTTCCTTGAGAGAATTAGACCCCTAAGAGTGGAAGATGATGAAGTGATTGTGTCATTTGATGTCACTTCACTCTTCACCTCCATCCCACAAGATCTGGCAGTCACAGTCCTAAGAGACTGCTTGAATGAAGAGGGCAAAGAACAACATCAGGACTCCTTACAAACCAAGGATTTGGTGAAATTGATAGAGGCATGTTTAAAAACGTACTTCAACTTCCAAGGGACCATGTATGAACAGGTCAAAGGGATGCCAATGGGACCCCCTATTTCAAGCATAGGCAGTCCTCCAACGGCTGGACCTCATAGCGATGACCAAACACCGGCCTAAGTTTTGGATCCGTTACGTGGATGACATGTTCATCATCATCAAAAGACACCAAAAAACAAGATTTATGGACACACTGAATTCAGTATACCCGGATATCAAGTTTACAGCAGAGGAGGAGAATCAGGGTTCCTTGGCTTTCCTAGATGTGCTAATTAGCCGTCAGCCAGATGGAACCCTACATACAAGGGTATACCGAAAACCAACACATACTAACAGAACCCTCCATTATAAGAGCAACCACCCGGTGGCCCATAAAGCAAGCTGCATCAGAACGCTGTTTAAACGTATAGATTCACATTGCAGCACAGCCAAAGCGAGAGCAGAGGAAAGAAACCATCTCTTCCACATCTGCAAATATAATGGCTATCCAGTGGAGTTCATCAAACATCACAGTGCACCACCTGAACCCCAGGAGAATTCGCAAACCAGCAGGACGTCAACACAGGCAGTACATGTCCCCCTCCCGTATATCAACAATGTGTCTGAAGCAACAGCTAGGTTACTAGCCCCCTACAACATAAAGGTGGCCCATAAACCAGACCAGACATTGCGCTCTAGGATCATGCGCCCCAAGGATCCACTCCCCAATGAAGAAAAATAGTTGGTGATATACAGGATTAATTGCAAGGACTGCCCCTGCAATTATGTTGGGGAGACCTCCAAAAGACTAAAGACCAGGGTGCATGAGCACAAGCTGGCCATTAAAAGCTGCAAACAGCACTCACAGGTATGGACACATATGACTAATATCGGTCATCAGTTCAACCTCACCAATATACAGACCCTATCCAGAGACACTACTAAAGGAGGCTGCCTACTTAAAGAGGCTTGGCTCTCCAATAAAAACTCGATAAATCGGCACATAGAACTCTGCCCTGCACATCAGGCATTGAGAACGTGGGATAAACAACATCATGAATCCCAACAAAGACAATCTACTCTCCTGCCACAAGACCAGAGAGATAGGACAATAGAGAGAGTGAAAGTAACATCACAACCCATGGACAATCAGGTAGTGGATACCTGTGAACAACCAGCAGAGGATCTTTCCCTGGGGGTTTGTACACGTTTAAAAAGAGCATGAGAGCTGTCAAATAGGGGAGCGGAGTCCAACAGGCAATCTACTGATGCTTTGATGACACAGAGACGAGGACCATGAACAACAATCAGGAGGAAGGGTGACCAGACCGAACGACAAGCAGGAGGCCCCCCGGATCCCTTAGAGTACCCATGGAGTGGAATAACACCCCCCAATGAAGGAGCGAAGGTAAGAATACATTCGTCAAAAGCCCCCATACCAGATACCCGAATATGCTTGACGGATGACATCAAAAAGACCCGCACATGCGCAGAAACAACGGGGCACAAAAACAGGAGGGCAGAATCAAATGTACGGCATGTTGACAGCCCCACGACAAAAGAACGGTTGCCATTGAGGGAAGAGAATAAACCAGAGCATCGCACACAGCATGAGGGCTGTAACGACACGCACACAACGAATGTCAAAAAAGGGGGGGAAAGAATGAACGGCTACTCCAGAAGCCAACAGAGACATGATGGGCAACCACAGAAGTATGAGAAGGATGTTTGAGAGAAAAAGGGGGGAGGAAAGAGCAACAAGCCCAGGACCCAACAAGGTGGGGATGAGTCACAAGAGCAGAGGGGCAGAATCAAACACACAGAACAGCGACACCCCCATGAGGAGAGAACGAACATGATCCAGGTTGAATGAAAGAAACTAACTAGAACGAGAGTTGCAATGTGTTGACTGGAGCAACACAAATGAAATAAACATCAAAAAAGGGGAAGAGGAGAGAGTAGGGACCATAGAAAGCAACAAAGACATAGAGTATGTTTATGGAAACATGAGAAGGATGACCGAAGGAAAGGGGGAGGGAAAAACAGCAAGCCCAAAGCCCAATAGAGTGAGAGTGAGCAACTGGATACGTACGAAGGAAATGATTGGCCAAAAAGGGGGGGAAATGAACACACTGGTTTTGGGAACCTGTGGCGGGTTGATAGATAGCGTACACAGAAAGGGGAAGGGTGGAGGAAGGGAAGTGAACAACGAGTAGCAGCCTCGAAAAATACCAAGAAAACAGCCAATACGTACCTGTCAGAAATCAAACAATTAGGATCATTGGATGGATCGATGACGAGGTCCAGGAGTCGTGCGCAAAAACTGGCCAGTGCTATAAAAGAGACTCCCATTGACCTGTTTTAAGCCCTGATGATGTTGGTAGTGCTGACCGACGAAAGCTTGGCATTTGATTAAACGTTTTTAGTTTAAATTTTATAGCTATTTCTTCTTCCGTATTTGGGCTGACCTGGTGCATCCAAGATGATCAAATTCAAATGTTTGAGAAGCACATAAGGGAATTCTCATGGTTTTGTCAAGGGCATGCTTTTATCTTTAAATATTTAACAGCGATTGTGCTGTGGGTTTGAATCAATATTGCTTGCATAAGCTCAAAGTAATATTTACAGTACTCCTCCCTCCAATTGTATCCCTTGACAACAACTTTACCAGGAAAATTAAGAAATATTAACTGGCCCAAAGCCACCAAGGGAACTCATGTGGCTAGAAGTGGACCTGAATCATGGGGTCCCCGGTCCTAGTTCAATTGTATACCAAATTCAAACCCTAAACATGATCCAGATGTTGACAGTGTCCAGGAGGTCAATATTCAGGAGGGCCCTTTCCTAAAATATGCAGATCTAGTCAACATGACACTTACATATTATGTAATACCACTACAAAACTGGATTCTTACAGTGTACTTCACATAGCACTGCCTTTAAAGTCTTTGGCAACAACTGCCTAAAAAATATTGTGCAAGCATCCATACGTTAACAAATTGTCATGGAGGACAGATCGTCATGGAGAAAATCTATTTATGTGTCTACTAAGAATTGACACCAACTTGATGGCACATAATCAATCAATACTTTAACAGGGCTGACTATAGAAAGCAGACTCTCTTCCAGAAAGAGCTATCTTAGCTTCCAGAGTAAACACTAACCACTGGTTATGACCTTTACAGCTCTGAATGATTTAGGACTATGATATTTTAATGACTACCTTATCTCATACGATCATGTTCAGAAGCTCTCTTGTTACACCCAACAATTTTTGAGATTCATTTTGAAGAGGATCATTTATGCCCAAACTTTGGAATATCCTTCTCAGGTCTGTTTCACTTCTTCACTAACAATTTTTCAGAAGCAAACAATACACCTTTATAGAAAGGCCTTTGTTGTTTATTCCTCCCTGCTATTTGTGTTCTGGGGGTGGGGTTTGGCTACTGCTTTGTGTTTTCTGTATTTATGCACTAAAGTCATTTTAAAAGATCTTTTTTTAAAAGAGCTTCCTAGAACTGTAGAGACTTTGTGGAACGTACAGTAAAATAAAACAAAACACAATAAACTGCAAAAACCAAAGCTTAATATTTGTTATTCCTAATTCTTACAACACTTAAGAGATTTATCTATGACGTCAACTTTTAAATAGTAACAATTGATTAAACTGCAAGTTTCAGTTGCATTGTTTCTTTGACCATAAACTGGAAATTATAAAGCCCACTTCATAAATACTATCCAGAAAGCATAAAGAAGTATTGCAAACTAAATAATATTTTTATAGCCAAGAAGAGTTCAGAATACATCAGCTACACTTAAATAGCTCACAACCAAACTTTGGCCCAGCTACTTTGCGGCAGGGGAAACTGAGACTGAGGGGAATGATGTGGTAGTTCCAAAACCCATAAAAAAAGATGAGCTGCAAATGCAGAACTCTGATCAGAAGCCTTTTGAGAAATTGTTAATTAATTGAGCGTCTGCCCACAAGAACTCTAATTCTAATTGGTGATTTCAAGCTTCCTGGGTGTAGCAGGTAGAAAATAAAGTTGCAGGATCCAATCTGGGTTGGTCACTGGGACCAGACCCAGTGACCAGTGACCAACCCACATTGAATCCTGCAACATTATCCTGCAACATATGTTCGCCTTCATTCGCAAAAAAAAAGAAAGTGCTTAGATTGGGTTTGTCTCTCAGATGCTTCTGAGGTTGGGATAACAAGAAGCTAGAATAGCGCTCCAAGGATAATTGATAATAACAGAGAGATAGATCACAATAGAATTCCTACAAATATAATAATTGGAAATAGGAATTTCAACACCAAGTTGGAATCACTCTTTATAATAAAGTGTTGCATGACATTTATTTTGATATGTTCTAATATTGTTCACTCAGCAACTGCAAAAGACAAATGCAAAAAAAAAGGTGGTGGTGGTGGTGATGGTATTGTGGATGGAGTGTCAATGAAACTCTGATTCATGTCTTTCTATATTCTTCATTTCATTTTCACAATATGTTTTGAACCCTATAATTGGCAAAATCTTTGTGGGCTGAGAAGATCTTTACTTTATGTGTGGATTCAAATTCTAAGCGGCATGCCAGATTACAAAATTCTATTGGGCTCTTTAGGGAACATCCAAGTGTAATGAAATACTGCAGTATAAATGGTCATATTTTTATTATTTTATTTATTAAATTTTTTATGCCGCCTAGCTCTCCTATAAAATGACTTTGGGTGGCTTACAAGTTATATGAGTTCTTTAACATTATGTTACTTAACTGCATTTGAGTTTTATTTTGTTGTCTAAATTGTCTGTTTAAGGGGTGAACTTGAATACTGATTACTGACCAATAATTCATAGATTCTGAAGGTGTAGCTGGGTAAATTACTATAAAAAATTAATTAATGTCCTCTCCCAAGGAAATAATTTTATTCTGGGCATCTCCTCTGAAAACCATAATCCTTTCATTGTTTTTGAACGCAGGGAAGGAAGAAATATTGTTTTTCATAGACTTAATAGATTTCTATGGATTCTTTTCATAATTTTGTATTACCCTATGACATGTTGGCATTACCTTTTGGGCATATTGGCTGAATCTTCAGTTCTGCTTTAAATCCCCTGTTTACTGATTATTGTTTACTAAAGTGTTAAGAGTTTTTAATGTGTAGTCTCTTGGGGAAAATATAGTCCTTTTGGGAACTGTAGGTGTGCCAAATTCATCGTGAAATCCTAAACTGTGCTGTGTACACATTGTGCCAAAGTAACATAATAACTGCGCGTGCACATGTGTGGATGTGTGTGAGTCCTTCAGAACGAAAGAAAAAAAGAGGAGGGAGTGAAACTTTGATCTGTCCCAGCTTTGCTTATATTACTTCGTGACATTTGTGAGGAAGGCAGAATGAGAGGGAGGGAGGGAGAGAGGGGGAAAGAGAGAGAGAGAAAGAGAATGTATGAGTTATAGGAAATGCTCTTTATATAGTCACAAAGTTGGAAGAAAGTTACCACCGCTATCATTTGGAGTCATCCAATTTAGTGCCGGGTGTGTGTGTGTAGAAGACAACTAGTGTTTACAATGCCGTCTTTTGATGAGGTTTGGAAACAGGCTGGAGACTTTGGAAAGTTTCAAAAGAAAGTCTTCTTCCTCCTCTGCCAGACTGGCATTACCTTCTCCTTTCTATTTGTTGGGATTGTATTTCTGGGACGAGATCCCGAGCAATATTCGTGCAGGATCCCTGGTGTATCTGAACTGAAGAAGCAGTGTGAATGGACGCTTGAAGAGGAATACAACATTACCATTCAAGCCTCAAGCCTGATGAATTCTTCGCAATGTGAGAGGCATGACATAAAGTGGAATAACACCAGGCATAATTGTACGTATCCACTGTCTCATCTTACCAACAACTTTGCCGGTGAGTCATTTACTACATGCCAGGATGGCTGGTTATTCAAAAAACCCCACTCAACTATTGCCAGTGAGGTAAGTAAAGGCAATGTTATCCAGAAAATTACGTTTATTTGCATAAGGATATGAAATAAATGTTTATTATTAATGCAAGCCAATAAATTGTATAGGTATACAGTATATAAGGTAATACATTGTACAGTGTAAAAATAGATTTGATATTTGGATTAAGCAGGGTTCATTTCCTATTTTCTACACAGTGTAAAAGTGTCGTGGATAATATTAGCCTTGTTTCATTGCCTTTTTGAAATAAGTTATATCTGGAGAGAAAGAAAGAGAGAGAGACAGAGAGAAAAAGACAGAAGAATGGAGGAACGCTATTATAGATGTTGGTTTGAATATAGGAATGGGAACAACTTTGAAAATTGAACATATTTGCACGGACAGACAATACTGTCTCAGTTACACAGTTGTGCCTTGGTCCTCCAGAAAAATCAGATATAATTTTTCATTTGAATTGAATTTTCATTGATGGAGCAGGTCAAAGGTAATAGATTCTTTTCCCAGCATCTCCCTTTTAGGAGCTTCCATATAGTATAACAGGTGAGATCTTTTCCTTGAGTCTTGGAAGAGCTGCTGTCATTTATAAAAGAACATACTGATTGAGCTAAGTGAACAGCTAGCCTTAGCTAGACTAAAGCCATTTTCTTTTAGTTTTTAAATTCCCAGCAAATTTCAGGGTAGTTCAGTAGCATTTATTTTAGTGCAATCTTGGCAAAAATATGAGGTGGGAAGAAACAGAAAGCAACAGCTAGTACCGTATCTCAGCCAATGCATTTTTAAGACATAACTAATGTGCATAGCACAAACTATTACTTAAAACTACCTAGGCAGTTTACACAAAACCAAATTTATAGCAGCAGCTAGTTGTTTGGCATGAACTGAAAGTCAAAAAATCTTGAAACAACTTTTGAGTGTCAAGAAATACATAATCAGGTGTTAAATGGCTGGAGGGGGAAGGAAAGTAAGAGAAGAGAAAAAAAGAGTGGCTGCTCATATGAGCTGTGATGGAAGCTCATTTGCTCTTTATGGATGGTCATTAATTCAGGAGATTCACAGACTACTGAAATTGCAGAACTGAGTTCAATTAAACTAGGGAAGACCCTTCAGATAAGGGTCTTATGTCGGCCTTATGGGTAAACTAGATAGGAATCACAGCCAGATAAGCTAATTTTATTTTATTTAAAGCAGCATTGATGGAATCTTGCAAATCTGAAAGTACAATCCTCTCTTCTGTCTCCTTTACAGTCCTGAGTGGGAGGGTCTCTTCTAAGCCTCTTGCCCCACCTACTCTACAAATGTAGGCTATGCTGTCTTTTATCTGACCGTTCCCTTGGCAGCATTTCTTGGCCCAGTTTCTCAAGGTCTTTCCCACATACCATTATACTCTTGACCTCAAAAGTAAGTCTAACTGAATGCATTGGGGCTTACTTTTAAGCAGGCTTGTATCAGATTGTGCAGAAGATTGGGCTACACGCCAAACCACATGGTGATAAAAAAAAAAGGAATAACTCTTTCATTTAAAAAAAAATAGAAATAGTAGCTACTGACCTGCCCAGCTAGGACTGGTGCACATAGGATCCTCATGAGATGCAAGAAGAAAGCATGGCAATCTATATATTATACACTGCATCTTCCTCTTAGGCAGAAACTTCACAAAATGTCTTAAAAACATAATGGACTAATAGAATAATGAAAAGAATTGCGTTATAAGCAACATCCAAAATAAACCCTATCAGCACCATACAAAACCAAAATCAGTGCAGTCATAAAAGATATAGTAAGTAGAAAGAAAATTGCAGGAAGCTACTGGGTAAAGTATGCACGTTATCCCACTAATCTTATTTGTAATTTGAAAGACAACTATCATAAATGCATGCTTCCTAGGCCCCATAAGATGACAAAGTTTACAAGAAGGAAGCATGGAGCATGCCCTCCCAATGAAACAGGCAATGTTCTTGGAAAGGCAGTTCTTCAAGTATTTATGCACCCATTACTACTCCCATCCTGCCTTCTGGACCTACTGAAGCTTCCAGACGGTCTTCAAGGGTAGCCCCAAGTACAGCATATGGCAATAATACAGTCAGGAGATGAGAAAGGCATGAGTGACCATGAACAGAGTTTCCCAGCCCCCCCCCAAATGAGCACAACTGATATAAAAGAAGCCATTGTGCAAAGCCCCCCCCCTCCACATTACGGATGAAACCTGCTCTTCAAGCATGAGTCAGGAGTCCAGTATAAGTCCAGATTGTGCATCAAATCTGAATGGGGCACTGCCACCTCATGCAGAAGCAGATCCAGGGGATTCATAAGCATTTATTCTTGGCAAGGCTGAACCACAGCCTCTTCTCCCCCTCTCAGATTCTTACAGCCTCCAGACACTGGAACAGAATAAAAGTAATGAAAGATTAAGATAATTAAACACAATTAAAATTGATTGTCTTTGAATCAAACTCTTCTTATTTAAAAATAAATTTAACAGATCAAATATATATTGAATAGAAGTCATTCAGTACCAATCCTATCGTATTACATTTGTGGCTGGTTATTGACTAAAGCCAAAAAAATTTGTATGGGAAGAAATGTACATGTGTATATTTGTATTATTTTGTGTAAATATTATTTTTACTTCTTGTATCTCCTGCCAATGCATGCTTTAGATAAATAAAGTAGTAGCAGTTTTATGGGAACATTCCAGCTGTGAGTGGAGTTAGAAAAATGGGCAAGTGAAACTCATCTTTTCAAGTCTTATTGTGGTCCCTTCTGCTAATATTTTGTCAATTATTAATACAGAACTGAGGCAGCCAAAGATTTTTTTAAAAGAAAAGGTTGAGGTGTTAAAAGCGGTTACTTTTCTAGCATGGCCTTCCCCCCACCTTGGCACTTTTTGGGATTGTTAATTGTTCCCACCTTCCTGGTCTAAAGTCTGTGGCATCTTAAGAACAAACCTAGATCAGCTAAGTTTTAGCCATAATCTCAAGCCAACTCCACTGTAACACTCTGACTAACTGAGATCATTTTGAGGCTGTGAACTCAGGAAAGCTGTTCTATCAACATTAGAAAGATCAACTACCTTAAGCTAAATCAGACCATTCATTTATCTAGCTCTGTATTATTTCACAAAATTGTAGGTGGACATCCTTTCCTGCAATTCCTGGGAAACGATAGGAACTGAATTCCTGGCCTTTCGTGCACATGGGCTCAGGGACTTGGCTTGTGACAGCAGCTCTAATCCTGACCTAAATAATCATCTCTAGTAAGGCAATGGGTCAGTTACTTTGCACCAATAGGATTTCCTCTTGTGGAAAACTCTGTATGGGTGTTTTATTTATTTAAATTTCAGTTTAGCTCATGCAATGGAAGTCCCTCTCAATAATGATTTTTAAAAAAAAAATGAAATAAACCTTCTGCTGGGAGGATTCAAAAACTGTCAGCGCAATTCTACATGGTCCCAATTTTTGTCTCTTTCTCAGTTATTTATGGCTACTGATATTCATGCAAGAGAAAAGAAGAGGAAAGCCAGCCTGAATCATAGTTTAAGAAGATCAAATTAGGAAGTAAATCTGACATTGCCAGGCCATTTTGGTGATGCTGTAAATAACCAGTGCATCCTCTTCTCTCTTTTTTTGCAAGTTTATTTTAGGGAATCCTCATTACATACACCTTACATTAAAATGTAAAACACAGAGCACAATCACAACACCAAGCAGTTAATGACGGCACAAAAGATAGTTGTAATTGGACTAATTCGCATCATATGCTGGACAAGTTATTCATTTTATTTTGCTGTAAAATGTTATTATGAATGTTTTATGACTTCATAATGATTCATCAACCTAATTCCACTATCCTACTACTCTATTAACATTCATTGAAAAATCAGACAGCTAGGTGATCTTATAAAAATAAAACAATACAAAAATCCTGAGGATTTTGTCAGGACATAACTCTCCCAGGGCGTTGCATCAAATCCTGAGCTCAGATCCAGCCTCCTGGAATATATCAGTTGTTTCCCCATTTTTCCTAATGAGAGGCAAGAAACATTTGTGAGAAAAGAGGAATTATTGCAACACATGTTCCTGGCTTGTATTCCTACATCATTTGTATTTCCTTAATGCAGCTTCCCTATCATTCCATATCATAAAGGTAAACAATATACAGCTTGCAGGTGGTCTTCCAGCCTTACTTTTTCAGCCATAACACCACTCTCAGATTGTGCTGTCCATTATTAAGAGCAGAAATGTGGTTATTGATAGCAGAAATGACTGAGCTCTGCATTTTTTTTTTTTTGCATATTTAGAGGAGCCAAAATAAGAGTATGAAGTTTGTGCCTGTCTTCTTTTGGTTTGCAGTGTGCAGTTTGCATACTGTCATCTTCTATTGCTCTAACAAAGTCATTGGCTTAATTTTAACACAATGAAAAGTTATTTAATCTCAAATGTAGTAAGATTACTGCACAGTGTGGAGGTCTGCGTGGTATGCACACAGATATCTGACAGGCATGAATGTGCCCAGCCCTTAACTCATGTCCTGGCAGATACATCAACTGTAAATGACTCTGGAATGACTTTAAGAGATCAGGGAAGGAACAAATCTTTTTTAAATGTTAATTCTCATGGAGGCATTCTCACTGGGGTGTTATTGTGATGCATTCTTAATTATCTTTTTTTTTAATTGACTCTCTTCTCTCTCTCATATCCTGGAAGACTGGAACATCACTTTACAAAATGATAGTGTGCTGAAGCTCATGGGTTCAGTATGATAAGTGGATGACAAATGGTTCATCTCTAAGAAAAGGGAATGGGGAAGGGAAGAGAGCAGCATTAAATACCTAAAGCAGGGATAGGCAACCTTGGCTCTTTTATGACTCATGGACTTCAATTCCCAGAATTCCCGAGCCAGCATGGCTGGCTCAGGAATTCTGGGAATTGAAGTCCACGAGTCATAAAAGAGCCAAGGTTGCCTACCCCTAACCTAAAGCAACAATAACATTGTTACCTTTTTTTCCCCCAAGACCTAAAACCCATTGTCCCTCTGCTGAAACTTACTGTACTTTTACGCTTCCTTCTGCAGTATGACCTTGTCTGTGAGAACAAGTGGCTAATAGACATGACTCAGTCTATACTCAATATAGGATTTCTGGTAGGAGGTTTTGTTCTGGGATACGCTGCGGACAGGTAACGTTTGCCTTTTGAACTATGACCTATGAACTATGACCTATGGACTGTATTGTCTTCCATGACAAATAAGGCTATGTCGTGCGATATGTAGATGGAGAGAGAAATACTTTATAGATAGTCTTCCATTTATGACAAGACAGTTGGCAAGTCAGTTTGGCCCCATTTTATGACCTTTCTTGCCACAGTTGTTAAGTGAATCATTGCAGTTGCTAAGTTAGTAACATGGTTATTATGTGAACCTGGTTTCCCCATTGAGTTTGCTTATCAGAAGTTCACAAAAAAGGGGATCACATGACCCAGCTGCCATCATAAATATGAACCAATTGACAACCATCTGAATTTTGATCACATGACCATGGGGAGGCTGCAACAGTCGCAAGTGTGAAAACCAGTCATAATTCACTTATTTTCAGTGCCATTAAATGAACGATGGTAAGTCATTAAATGAACGATGGTAAGTCAAGGACTACCTGTGTGTACTGCATGCTCCTCTTTCCCTCCCTCACACTCAAACTTGAGGGAAGGACGTTGAAAGCTTGCATTCACGTTTTGCAATAAAACGTATTTTTCTTTATTGTTCAAATAGGGAAAAGTGTGATTTCTGCCCATTGCAGTTTGCTAAGAAACCAAAGTATCCAAGCATTATCCTAGTCAGGGGTGGGCAACTATGGCCCCTTTTCATCCGGATGGGAGTTGAAGTCCACAGGTCATAAAGGGGCCATAGTTGCCCACCTCTGATCTGACTGATGGACAGAGATTTCCACACTCTGGAAGCAAATTCAGACATAAAGCAGATGGTCTGCTTTTCTGGCTCTTGTTCTGACAGCTACAAGTATTTAAATATAGATGAGTAGAATTAAGCAAGATTATGATGGTGCATAAGCTTTTGTCAAAGTTTTGTTCACTTTGACTCTAGTCTCTTGTTCCAAAGCCTTCCCTGATCTAAGAGATGTGGGTTACCAAAAGGTAACAAAGATGGCAAAAAAAAATATTTTTAGGGATTTATTGACTGTCATAGTATGTGGCATTAGTCGTTCTACTAATGTCTGGCAATGCTTCTAGTCATTCTGGGATTGCTGACTGTGTTTTCATCATTTTCAGAGGTCGCAAGTCATAATTTTGAACCCTTAAGGCCCAAAGCAACAACAAAATAAATAGCCTTTGAGTATTTGACTAAAATACTAAAGGATAAAAACTTCCAACCTGCTGTGCTCCTTGTATGATAAATAGACAGTATTAATTACAATCATTCATAGGTAGAAGAATGGATGTAATTTTCACATTCCCCAATCCAACTTCTTACAGTTTAAAAGTGTAATCATTTTAAGGCACTTATCTTCATTAGTACAATCAGTGGTGAAACATCTGATCTCTTCCAAAGATGTGCACACACCCAGGATGTTGCAGTAATTAATACATGGAAGGAGTAGAACTGGTGTGAGATACCTTAGCATTCAACTAAGAATTATTCATATTTAGAAGATCTAGCTCTATAGCAGTAACAGAATCCTATGTATGTTTATGCAGAAGATATTCCCAAATAGTTTTATGAAACAACCTAAGAAAGGGAGTACCAATGAACCACATTGATTGAAGATCTTGTAATTGAATGTATCTGGGCAAACGTAGTAGAGCATCTATACTCTAGGGGAAGAAGAGAAATTTCACTAGTGATTTTTAAAGTTATCTTTGCCTCCTCTTGGCTCCATTTCTTCTTTATTTATTCATTTATTTTGCTTCCCTCGACAGATTTGGCAGAATCACCATTTATCTCTTTTCTTGCTTTGGGGCAGGACTATGTGGCCTAGTAGTGGCTTTTGCACCAAACATTATTGTATTTTCAATATTTCGCTTTCTACAAGGAATCTTTGGAAAGGGAACCTGGATGACAAGCTTTGTATTGGGTAAGGCATGGTGTGTTTTCCGTTGTTTCCCAATGCAGCTGAGGCAAAGTACTGAAGCTGAATAGTTTTACTGAAGGAGCTTTGCTGAATTGGATTTTATTGTAGAATTTGCTATAGCATCATTCTGATGAAGGTTGGTTTCCTATTTTTTCCTGCTGGAAGCACAGCTTAACTTGCGCAAGTGGCAGGCGGGTGCACATGTACACATATGAGTGCCAGCCCACTGCTTGCGCAGGCCGGTTCCCCTCTCCCTCTCCCAGGCTGCCAAGCCATAAAGGTTGGGGATGGCTGACATAAGACGCTGGAAAAAAATGTGCTATTACTTCAGCTATGATTTTTTATAATGGCTCTCGTTTTCTTTCCAAGTTTTTTGTTTATGTCTTTTTGTCAATTCAGTAACAGAGCTGGTTGGTTCAGATCACCGACGGGTCGTTGGAATTGTAATACAGATGTTCTTCACACTCGGAGTTGTGATTCTTCCTGGAATTGCTTATGTGATTCCCACATGGCAGGGGATTCAACTAGTTACCACACTTCCCAACTTTCTTTTCCTGTTATATTACTGGTAACTCAGCCATTACTTTCTTTTTTCTCCCCCACCCCGACAATTATTTTTTCATGCATTCATGATGAGTCCTATTTAATACAAATAGCAGCTGTTTCTTGCAACAGAGTCTTTACCAACTTAGTCTTTTCTAGAAGTTGAACTCTCAATGTATCTTCAGAGAAGCACATCCAAAAAATTATGAAAATCATGAGTCAAACATTTATTAATGGCACTAGATGGAAGAAAGCTAAAATCATTTTTGTGTCATGATTAAGACAATCTCTCTGTCTAAATCTCAGTATTAGATAAGCTCTTATGACATCTACATTATGGGAACAACAATAATACTGTCCTATATTTTGGAGTTGTTATATAGACTATTAATTTATATAAGTTTGAAATCTATAAAAATAATATTTATCATTATTAATGAATTGCCATAAGTCATCATCCTTACTATGCCATGACTATATTCTATTAATATAATTGCTGTTCTTAATAATAAGATAATTAATGCAATCAGTTTAAAACAATCCTAATGCCTAGTAAAAATGGGAGTACATTTAAATGTAAAGAAAACCAAATTCATGACAACAGGTACAACAATCAGGTTTAAGATTTACAATGAAAACACTGAAGTGGTGATTGTCTTCAATCTTCTAAGAACATCTATCAAGAGGAAAGAAACTAGTAGTTAAGAAATATGCTGCAGACTAGCAATTGATATAGCAGCAATGAAGGCCATGGAAAATATATTCAGATGTTGGAATGTATCTTATATCCACAGAATTAGAACCATGGAAACAATGTTTTTCCCCCATTTTCTTTTATAGAAATAGTTTTCTTTTATAGAAGTGAAATCCGGACAGTGAAGAAGCAGGATAGAAAGAGGGTTTATGCTTTTGAACATTGATATTGGAGTAAACTCCTGAGAAAAGCACAGCCAAGGATCATTAAACAAATCAACTCAGAGATCTCACTTGAGGCACAGACTTAAATGATCAAACCCACCATCCCATCAGAGCTGAAGAAGCTTCTTGGATGAGAAGCAAAGTGTCTTCAAAGAAAAACAAGAAAGTCCAGTTGCCTCTTGGAAAAAAGCATCTTTGGGATAACCGTGACCTGGATGACTGAGGATCTCTATAGACATCTAGAGAAACTATCTGTATGATCACAAGGACTTGACATACACTTGACTGCATATAATCAAACTTGTTGATTATAAAGTGTTTGTAAGCCCTAGGGCAGGGGTAGGCAACCTTGGCTCTTTTATGACTCGTGGACTTCATTTGCCTACCCCTGCCCTAGGTAGAATTTCAGAGCCATCAAATTATGGGTATGAGTCACCTAATAATCAATAACAACTTCTAGCTTACTGTTGGAATGATTTGATTCATTAGTTTCACTGAGTTCAATTGCGCTGGACCTCTTGTTTCCTTATCATATGCAATGTCATTTATTGGCCCAGAAAAAGTCCACAATATAATTAACAATCTCAACCAAACTAACACAAAAGAGAACGAAAGCTTTTGGAAGGATACTCCAAAAAGCAGGGGAGCGGGGCTGAAGCGGCCAGGTTTGCAAGAATCATTTTCCCCAGCAAAACAAGTTTTCAGGAGGGAGAAGGAAACTCTAGATGCCAGGAAAGAACTGAGAACTCATTAAGATGCTGATGAAGTTTTGGCATTCTTGCAGGCAATATATCTAACCTGCTGACAGCTGCCAACTCTTCCTCATTGGTCTCTCCTTTTTGGCAGGCTGGTCCCTGAATCTCCCCGGTGGCTGATTACTCGCAAAAAAGGC
This sequence comes from Bothrops alternatus, assembly GCA_034064705.1. Classification (NCBI taxonomy): domain Eukaryota; kingdom Metazoa; phylum Chordata; class Lepidosauria; order Squamata; family Viperidae; genus Bothrops; species Bothrops alternatus. The sequence goes on from JARGCV010000023.1 coordinate 10,473,682, forward strand.
AAGAAGGCCCTGCAGATTGTACAGTCCGTTGCCAAGGAAAATGGACAAAGCCTCCCAGAGCATTTTTCGGAGGTACGGACTTTAATTTAATTTGTAAAATGTAATGTTATTGCATTACAACCCAGGGTGGCATACGATACACTCAATTTGAAGTAAAACTATCCATGCAATAGACAAAGGGTGCCTGGAAGAAACAAACCATCATCTCACAAATCAAGCAACCCACTCTAGCCCAAGGTCTGGGAAAAGAGCCAGACCAAATATGGTTAAAGTGGGAGACAAACAGATCTCTGGGAGGGGAGCAATGTCATTCCAGAGGGCAAGTGCTATAGCTGCAACAATAGCTAAAAAAATGTTACCGCTGTATCTTCAAGAAAGTATTCTGTAAAAATATTTCTTGCCGTTTATTTAGACAAGTCTTCATATAAACCCACAGGCTAAGCCCTGCAGGGTTTCAAAGCATAGCATCCCCTCAGCAGAGAAGTCCTGTAGTCAAAACAAGAATGGCTTGTAGGTCACATGTGTATGTGATGCTAGCAACCATCAAATTCCTTTGAGGTGTTACATCACCTAGCATTTAGGGAAAACTCCCCACCCCACCCACCTTCAGTTTTTTCGTGGCTTTGAGCTGCGTCCCATTTCTCCTAGATTCCAGTTCAAATGGGAGAGCAAACTGAATGCCACTTGTAACAGTGTTTTGATTCCCTTCCTCTGTCTCTTGCCTCTAACCAAAGCACATGTTTATTAACAGCCCCACAGCAATTTCTTCTTACTCTTCTGGTTATGTCCTCATGTTTTTTCTATACACAGCTTAACCATTCTACAGTTGCAAATTAATAAGATTACTCTCAATAGTTCTCTTTCTTTCATGGTGGATTTTCTCAGTGAGATGGATTTTTCACACACACACATACACAGAGACACACAGAGAGACGCAGAGAAATACATAATTCTCAATCTTGGTGATCCAGCTAAGTACAAATAGGCAACTTCAGGAAGTCAGTTTCATTCGGTCCACTGCAAGATGAAAGGATTAATATGATAAGGGTCTTTCCAACAACTACTTCTGATTTTACTAATGTGGTCATCATTGGCCAGAACTTGAAGGATTTGTTAAAACTTTTCAGCAGAACATAGGTAGAGTGAATCCTCTTCCAAAGAAATGGAACTAGTCTGTTTTTAGAGAAGAAGGTGCAAGGATTTAAAATTCTGTTGCTGCTTTTTATGGAAAACATTGTTTCAACAACATTTAATGATTTTGGGATAAACCCTAACAGACTTTAGATCACAGAGGAGTCTTGACAGATTGTGAAGGAAACATTTGCCAGAATCTCCCCACCAACAATCCCTCCCCAACAATTCTTGAACAACATATATGAAAATAATAGACATTATACAGGCATCACTTGTCTTCTAAGAAAAAAAAACCTTCTAAATTATACTTAGTTAGTTCTAACTATAATTCCTAACTTAGTTCTAACTCCTATAGTTAGACGTTTATGGTATAGTTTGAGCAAGCCACCATCAAATTAATTTTGGATTTTCCCCATTCCTAATAGTATATAATATTTCAAAAGGAGAGGGTTTATGAGCCTGCATTATCTGTCATTATATCTTAGTTTATCTTGTACAGTGCACTTAATTCCTTGCTTGGAAAATGTTGTTAGTAAACTAAACTATTTTTTTTTAACGAGAAATGGAATGGAAAGTTGGCTATTTGTGTGTCTCTTAAAACAGAAAAATTATGTTCCATCCCACATTTCCAAGAAGAATGTACTAAAACTTCATAAATCATTTATAAAGAGATTTTCCAACTTTTCATATCACTTGAACAGCACTACATGAAAGAGTCTCTTTCAACATAAATGTTATAAAAGCATTGTGCATAATTAAGTAGATTTATATATAAGGTAAGATTAAAAATAATGAACAAAAATTGATGCTAGGGAGGGCACCAATCAGTTTATATTAAATTCAGTTTGTTCAACCACAATATTTTTAGAACTTTAACCTTGGCTTCCAGATTGTATTACTTTTCCTGCGTCATTTCAAAAATTTTAGTCTAAAGTTTCGAGCTAGTGTTCTCAGCCACAATCATAATTTATTGACAGCTGCACCTGGCTAGTTTTCAGTCATATCTACATATCTAAAGTGCACTTTGGCTCTTTTCCAAAATCCTTTTGGATACACAAATCTAGTCATTCTTGACTCTGTGCCCAGCAAAGAGCACGCTGCTTCCGGAAGTACTATGATGGGAACATCAAATGCATTTTACATTCTGTACTCTCAGTGGAGTTTCTCCCTAACTTTTGTAGCTCCAATTTCCAAAGGAAGGTTGAGGCTGGGGAGACAATTACGTTCCAACAACTAAGTGTAGCAAACACATTCTAGTACTAGTCTTGTAACAGTATAACAACAGAAAAGGATTGTGTTATTTAACACCCTATCATTGATAGAAATAAGTTGGTGCATTTCTTTTGGGAAAAAATGATTTGAAAATCCTTTCCCTCCTTTTATTTATTTATTTATTTATTTATTTATTTATTTATTTATTTATTTATTTATTTATTTACGATTTTTTTTTATAAAAATTCTTTTATTAAAACAATTAACATTGAACATAAAAATATATTATGCAGCAATCATCATGACACCTGGTATACAATACTAAGTATTAGTCTTTGAAAACGTCTGGGTTAGTAAGCCTTTTTCCCCACTCCTTGTGTCTAGCCTCAACTATACTCCTGTTACATTTTATTTTGATTGGTGTTTCCCCTATCCGTTTCAATATTTATGTGATCAACATTAAACATAAGATCCTATTGCTAAGCAATCATCCTAGAACATAGCATACAACATTAGGTATTAATCTTTGTATACATCTGTTTTAGTAAACGTTCTTCCCTCCTCCCTTCCCTCTTCAAGTATACTCCAAGTACCTTTTGTTTGATTGGTGTTTCTCCTATATATGGTCTATCTACTGTATCTAGTCTATCGCATATTGTGCGTTTGCGCTTCTGAGTTGACTTCATCCCATTACTAGTGCAATCTTTCCCTCCTTTTATTTATTTATTTATTTATTTATTTATTTATTTATTTATTTATTTACGATTTTTATACCGCCCCCCTCCCGAAGGACTCGGGGCGGTGTACAGCCCAATTAAAAACATTAAGATACAAAAGGTAAAATTATTAAAAATAAATTAAATAATTTGGCCCAATCATTTAAAAACCCAATTACCTAAAAGTAATTTGGTCCAATCATTTAAAACCAATGCTATCTTAAAACTCAATCCCCTAAAAAACAATTATGGCCTTGTTGGAAATGGAGCTACTGGATAAAGGATGCCAAGATGCCCTGATAATATATATTTTCTTCCATGCTCCCATGACTCCATCTTCAGCTTGCTCTCTGCCCATGAATGAGATAGCCATAAGTTATTTTGGCTGTACCAGTATTGCTTTTCTCTTTATGCCAACAGGATCAAGCATTAATAGGAAAATACATAATTTTCTTTCCTACCCATTGTGCCAGATGACAAGTAGTAAGTGGAATTGGTGGTGCTGTGGGCCATCTCATGCAAGGTGTGCCTGTTCTCTGGTCCCTGATAAGACTCCTAGTCCACCATTTTGCAATTCTCTCTCTAAAGAGCTGATTAGATGTACTTTGCTGCTGCCCTATCAGAATAGACTATTCAATAGGCAAGACAGTAGGTGTCCCAAAAGTTCAGTGAATACTTTAGTATTAAGATCAATGATCAGAACTTTTCTCATATTATAAAATAATTCAGGGCATTTTGCAACTGTTCATCAGTGTCATGCTTAGCATTTGTACAGTTTAAGCAACCATGTGTTCATGACATTTTAAAAGCCATATTTAATCTTGATACAAACTTCCCCCCCTCATCTTTAAGATTTATCAAAGTCATCACAGTGTTAAGAATTACTATTTTTATTGTGTAAACAATAAAAAGTATAAAATTGTATGAAATGTAACTGGCTAGTTTGTGTTCAGTCTGTTCTACAAACTTAAGTATTAAGTAAAGTTCATTCCAACCTGGTAATTGTTAGCTCTAAGCTAAAAATAAAAGTCACTTTGGGTAGTGAGATGGATGGCATATACATTTAATAAATAATAGGTGGGGTGGGGTGGGGTGGGGTGGGATGGAGTGGAATGGAATAGAATAGAATAGAATGGAATGGAATAGAATAGAATGGAATGGAATGGAATGGAATGGAATGGAATGGAATGGAATAGAATAGAATAGAATAGAATAGAATAGAATAGAATAGAATAGAATAGAATAGAATAGAATAGAATAGAATAGAATAGAATAGAATAGAATAGAATAGAATAGAATTTAGAATAGAATAGAATAGAATAGAATAGAATAGAATAGAATAGAATAGAATAGAATAGAATGGAATGGAATGGAATGGAATGGAATGGAATGGAATGGAATGGAATGGAATGGAATGGAATGGAATAGAATAGAATAGAATGGAATGGAATGGAATGGAATAGACTACATTGTAGTAGATTGAACATTTGTGGGAGTATATCCAACAATATTCTGTTCACAGGGATGCAGCCATGTAGTTTAGGGAAGACACATATACCATGGCAAGGAAAAAATGAAAAAATATTAAGATGAAATATGTTGGCTTATTAACAGCTCTTTCATCATCCCTCTTGCCAATTTGCCTTTTGTTTTTAAAATTAAAACTAATGCATTTCAAAACTAGAACACTTCCCCCCCAAAACTATTTCTTTGCTGTTATTAGGAATATGAACTCTGCCTCTCTCACTTCTTAGATCAAGGTTTCTGATGAAGAGGTGAGCAACCCCTCTTTGTTTGATCTGGTTAGAACTCCACAGATGAGAAAATTCACTTTGATTCTCATGTATGCCTGGTAGGTATCTCGCAGATGCACTGCAGCTTTGCCTGTCACGTTTGATATTTCCCAGGCAATCCTGGAGGCCCCACTGTTTCTTGTTTTGTCTTGCTCTTCAAGGTTCACCAGTGCAATAGTTTACCAAGGGCTTGTGTTGCGCCTGGGACTCATAGAAGGGAATCTGTATTTGGAGTTCTTCATCTCTGCGGTGATAGAGTTGCCTTCAGCTTTCTTAATCTTAGCGACCATTGACCGACTTGGCCGGCGTCCTCTGTTTGCCTCAGGAACCCTCGTGGCAGGGGCCGCCTGCTTAATCACAGCATTTTTACCAAAAGGTAACTAGATGGCTTCATTTTTCTTTTTCTTTTCCCTTTGTTATCTCACTTGTCTCTCAAAGCACTCACTTTAAGTACAAAAGTGCTTTTTAAAAACAGGTTCAAATATTTCAGTTGGGTGATAATAAGAGTGCGCGATACTCTTTCAAAAGAAACCCACTGCTTTTTGGAACGTGATGGAAAATAATACAAGAGGTGGCAGCATTCAGCACAAGGCTCTTTCACACCCGGTGTTGATACCAATCTAGCCTGGAGGCCATATTGGAGGATTCCTGTTATTTGCCCTCCTTGAGCAGCTCAGTTGATTTTCCTCCAGATTGTCTGTGGTATAAAGCTCACCTTTTGCACTTTGTGACTCATATTGGAGTTACCTATTGGAGTTAATATAGGGGGTTGTTTGCTGAGCAAATGGAAAACAGATGGAGGCTAACTTCAAAACACCTTAGAGGTATCATGGAGTGATCCAAAACCAACAAGTAGAAATGTCATAGTTTCCAACAGTGCCTGATTCTTATTTGTTGTATGATCGATAACAAGAGTATATGTTTAAGTGACAATAGTACTGTGAAACTCTGTAATATAAAATAATGAGAAATCAATGAAGGCCACTGGGCTTGTCTCCCATAGTTTCCCAAGAATTTTGCTTCAGACTTATTAGTCAGCTTTCATTAATTCGCTATTTATCTAAGTACGGACGCTGTGTAAGCACAGAAGGATGTGATTTGCCCATCATTTATAATCTGAGTTCTCAACTCAGGCTTCTGAGAACACTTATCAGGTGCTTCGTCATCAACGCATCATCCTGATCAGAGTATCTAGAGCCTGTTCTAGATAGACCTGCCCTGAACTACAGAGAGAAAAGGGATCATTGGAGTCATGAATGGGATATGAACTTGCAGAGCTAAAAGGAGCTTTCTAATGGAGGCTGAGAAATATCTCTTTGATTAATTATAATTATGATCCCTCTCAACTTTTAGGCCAGAAGGATCCTTAAACTTTAAGCAAAGTCCACAAAGAACAAGAGATATTGAGGATGGGGGCATGCAGGGGATTTTTGGAGCACATTGTGAATATCTTCTGAAATAAATTTCACTAAGGAAATTTACACACATATAACATAGTTGTGTTAGAGGGTAGAAAGCTTCTCATTTTGATTTTTATATCCCCAGAATGGTTACTTTTGCTATTTTTCCGAGCAGGTGGGCATGCTTCCAGACCAAACCCTAGATTGCAACTTGCAGCCATCTTTGTTTTGCAGAACAGTTTATGGTATTCAAAAGCATAAAGATGGTGTGGAAGGCTGGGATTCTATTTTGTGGAGTGTCGTCTTTTCATTTAGCTCTTTTTAAAAAAGTAAATACATGTTGGCTGGGGAATTCTCGAAGTAGAGGTCCGTACACTTTAAACTTGACAGGGTTCACTGATATAGAAAGCTACAGTAGGTGGGAAAGGGAGCCTGAAAGAATAGACTCATAGACATATAAGTGTTCATAGATGTATAAGTGCCTTAGACACCGGGTGGGGTGGGGTGGGGGAAGAATACATCTTACAAATACATTCCATTCATTGGTTATTTCTCTTCCCCTGAAAGAATAAAAAACTGATGCAATCCAGTAAGATTGGAACAAATATTCTCTTTGCTGGAATATTGAAAGGGCTTTGTTTTTTCTATAAGATCAATTTAATTAAAAGGGATCATGGTCCTGTTTTCTCCTTGAGAAAACAAGTACATCACACGTATCTGCCCGCCATCACCTGCAGCTCAGGATATCCAAGCCATATAATTATTGCATTGCAAAGATATGAGATCAATAATGGCAAAGGATAAAAAAAAACTAAGAAGTTTTTTTTTCCTGGATTTGTATGTGCTGACCTCACAATACACTAGAAGTTAGGCAAGTTTTTCCGTTCTGTCCCTTTTAATGAGATGCTTGGGCATCACTGGCAAATAATTCATCTTATCAGGTTTTTTAAAAAGACTTTAGACTTTCTCCATTGGGCAGAAGGGGACATTGCTTTCCAATTCCGCAATCAGACACACCGTGTCCATGGTCACACCCTAATCCCATAATTACCTAATGGTGAGCATTGCCACATGACATTATCCAAATTAACTATAATAGATAGGCTAAACTATATTCATTGATATTTCTGTGATCATTCAAGAGAGATCCATTATCATTTTTAAGTACAGTTGAGGGAACAGAGAGGATGCCAAGGGCAAAACGGCCTGTGTCTCTTTTTGTCTGCAATGACAAAAAGTTTCAAATACTTCCAGAGACCTGTTGATTAAATCCAAAAGCAACAGTTGCTGGGCAATACGCTTGAGTGAAGCTTAACTCCTGCGGATTTTCTTGGCAGTATTATGGAAGTGGCTTGCTACTGTCTTTTTTTGCAATACTATTATTTCTTTTTTCCTCTCTCATTCTCAGTCAAACCAACAGCCCCAGATCAACTGCAGGTGGCTCAGTGCTGCCATCTGCTGCATTAAAACCAACAGTGCAAGCGGAGTGATTTGGATTTGTCCCTTAATGCAATCTGGAAATAATGGGCCCTATGAAAACAAAGAGTAGAACTCAGGGGGAAAAGAAAAAAAAAAGAAAAAACAAAAGAATTCTTCTATATTTTTAGTAAAGCTTATCAGTTCCCTTTAGGGCAAACCTGATTGTTTACGCATTTTAACAATAATGCTATTTGCAGCAAGAACAAGGATCCTTAACAGGATAACAATACATAGTTATTGAAAGGTAGATTTCAGCAGGACCGGTATTCTTCCCCTCCATCCAAAATGAGCAATTCACGGTTATATTTTCTCCCCCCCTTTTTTCAAACACTGCAGTCTTCTAAGCTGCAATTACAAGGGGGGGGGAAAGATTCATTTGATGTTTCTTTCTGTCACGTGGACCGTAAAAGTTATTCCTTTCAGCTAAAAATGATTTGCATCAAGATTTTAAGGGGGCAGGTGAAGGCTCATATATTTATTGCATTAACATACTGTGATGGCTTCATTGGAATAAAGCTTATATCTATTCATGTATACTTGGAAATATTATGTGAATACAGGTGATCCTCAACCTTTGACCACAATTGTGACTGGAATTGCCATTATAAGTTAGTGTGGTTGTGAACCAAGTCATCCTATGACAGGACCCACATTTTTGACCATTTTTACCACTTTTATTAAATGACTCACACAGTCATTAAATGAATTCAGATTTCCCAATTGACTTTGTTGGTCAGATGCTAGCTTGGATGTTCTCAAATCATGATCACATGACTGCAAGCTAACAGAATAACAGAACCACAGAGTTGGAAGGGACCTTGGAGGTCTTCTAGTCCAGCCCCCTGCCCAAGCAGGAGACCCTGGCCTATACCATTCCAGACAAGTGGATGTCCAGTTTCTTCTTAAAAGCCTCCAGTGATGGAGCACCCACAATGTCTGAAGGCGAGCTGTTCCACTGGATAATTGTTCTCATTTCTGTTAGGAAATTTTCCCTTAGTTCTACACTGGTTCTCTCTTTGATTAGTTTCCAGCCATTGCTTCTGTTCTGCCTTCAGGTGTTTTGTACAGTAGATTGACTCCCTCTTCTCTGTGGCAGCCAGTGGTGGGATTCAAATATGTGAACAACTGGTTCTCTGTGTGAATGGCGCTTCCAGAAGCCCATTCTGGGCCTGGGCAACAAAAAATTAGCTACTGGTTCTGCCTACCGGAACTGGCTGAATTCCACCACTGGTGGCGGCCCCTTGCAGATGCTGCAACCATCGTAAATACGAGACAGTTGCCAAGATCCTGATTGCAATTATGTGTTCGGGGTGGTGGTGGGTGGTGCGACAGTGACAAGTATAAGAGTGGGTTGTAAGTCACTTTTCCCATCATTAAACAAACATTCATAAGTCAAGGTGCACTGTATACCTGTGATCTTAAATATAAATCTAAACTTCTGAAGCATTCTTAAACAGTGTTTCTGTTCAGAATAGCAGAATATTTCTACTATGAACACTAACCCTCATGCAAGTTCTTTGTTAATAAAGCTTGCCACCTAGAGATTGTGAGGATTAAAGGCACTAGATGAATTGCATAAATAAATTAATTTGTATTTTTTTTAAAAAAAAAATAGAAGTGCCCCAGAGGTGCTTTTCAAAAAGCACCTGGACTTTCTTGTTGTTATTGTTTTCCTTTGAAAACATTTTGCTTCTCATTCAAGAAGCTTCTTCAGTTCTGGCTGAATGGTGGGGAATGGAAGGATTTATGTTCCTTAGCAATCATCTGGTCATTGGCACTTTGAAGGTCAGTTTGTATCATTAAAATCACTAAAAACTGGGCTATTTTCTCAGGCCTTAAGATAGGGGTCTTCAAACTTGGCCCTTTTATGACTTGTGGACTTCAACTCCCAGAATTTCTCAGCCAGGCACGCTGGCTGAGGAATTCTGGGAATTGAAGTCCACAAGTCATAAAAGGGCCAAGTTTGAAGACCCTTGCCTTAAGATAAGGTGGTAATTGGAATCCCTTGCACTTAAATCTGGCTTTGTAGCTGATTGTATTGTTCTGGCTAATCTCTCTCTTTTATAGGTACTGGGTTTTTTAAAAATTTGTAATCCACCCAGAATCATGAAGAAATTGAGCAGCCTTGAGCCTGGATAGTAAATACTTAAACGACTCTGAAATCAATCTCTTTGGATAATTTATTTGGAAGATGATTCGTGAAATAACAATTGTCAGACACCAAGATAATAAAATCAGTATAGGATCTTGATGCCTGGGTCCCAAGTTAAGTGAATTTTTTAAACATTTCCTTTCTGCATACTGTGTATCTCAACAGATATACCATGGTTAAGTACAGCAGTAGCCATCTTGGCAAGATTGGGGATCACCATCACTTTTGAACTTGTGTATCTCGTGAATAGTGAACTGTATCCTACAGTTTTCAGGTAAGTGGAATCTACACATTGAGCAATTTTCACAAGATCACAGAAAAAAAAAATCAGCTTTTTCTCCAAAGGCATTTTAAAAGTAAGAAATAATATTTAACAAGAAAGTGTCTCATAGAGTTGCAGGGCAATCCTAACGTCTATACATATTGAGAAGTGAACCCTATTGTATTCAATATGATGCAGTCATCAATAAATGTATAAAGGATTGGGACTCTGGAGAAGAGGCAATCACAGTTTACGAGCTATATGCAACTGCCAATACTCTATTTCAGCGGTTCTCAACCTGTGGGTCGCGACCCCATTTGGGGTCGAACAACCATTTCACGGGGGTCGCCAAACACCGCAGTCCGCCTTTTTTGGGGGGGGTCGGCCATTTTTTCCCCCTTTGCGATGCGGGCTGTCGCGCCGCGCATGCGCGATGCAGGCCTGCCATTTTTTGGGGGTCGGCCATTTTTCCCCCTTTGCGATGTGGGCCGTCGCGCCACGCATGCACAATGCGCCCCGTCGCGCCGCGCATGCACGATGCGGGCCAGTGTCGAGCCCCGGAAAAGGTTGAGAACCGCTGCTCTATTTGAATCAGCTTACAACATCAAAACAAACTTTCCTTAAGAGATAGGCTTATTTCTCAGCCTTTTTATCACTTTTCCAGAAGTGGAGAATATATTTTCCTACTTTAATGTCATTATGTTTCACCAAGCAATGTAAAAGGCCAATCTAGTATTGATTAACTAATGACACTCAAGTATAAATTTCTAATTCTTACAAATTAAGACATTTAATGAAACTTATCTGGAAAGTGTCTGATTCCCTCCAGTTCTGAATGCTTGTACACTTCCATACAAAGGTTTATGTGAAAGTGTTTGTAATCCACTATTTGTAATGGTGTGTATTAAACTTTGTGGCAAAATTGGTCTTTTCTTGAAAATACCACCGTTTTCTAGAACTTTTTAGTGGCCTCTGTTTTGCCATTTATGGGAGGTCTTCCTTATTCAGATCCAGCCTTCAAGTGTTCTAGCAGCAAGAGAAATTTGCATTTCCCCTCGGAGGAGCTTTCCTTCCTTCCTTCCTTCCTTCCTTCCTTCCTTCCTTCCTTCCTTCCTTCCTTCCTTCCTTCCTTCCTTCCTTCCTCCCTTCCACACTTCCTTCCTTCCACACTTCCATCCTTTCTTCCTTCCTTTGCTTCCTCCCTCCCTCCCTCTTTCCCTTCCCTTCCCTTCCCTTCCCTTCCTTTTTGTTTTAATTCCTTTTATTTTAAAGGTTTATAAAGCTGCCTATCTTATACAATGTAACTTTGGACACTTCACAAACACAAACACAAATAATGCTCCCCTCCAATCCATTCTTTCCTCCATTCCAAATGTTCAATGTAGTTGAATGGTTATTTGCAAAATATTTCAAGTGGTTGTTTTGACCGAACATGTCCTGAATGAAAAAACCAGCTTCCTTCTTCCTTCTTTTTTTGAAAAACCTTTTGTGAGGTATCAGATTTTTGCAGCTAGGTACTTTTCCTGATACAGTACCTCCACCCATGCTTGCACGCTGCTATGGAGGATGGAGTGGGTTGAGGGGAAGATATTTTTCTAAAGATTGCCTACAATCAGACATTAAGAGAAGATGCTGAAGCCCTGAGAGAAGGAGGGATTAATGGCTGCTTTTGAACCTACATCCAGGAGATGGAATAAGACAAAGTGCTCATCAGTGGGATTATGAGCCACCAATAAGAGCTCAAGAGCTTCTGTTTTGCAAATGGAAAGCTAATCTTTCCTAGTCTTCTGGATATACCACAGTTGAGTCAAAGACAAGTAGGTAGCAAGCAAAGGATCACATACCGTGATAGACACCTTGCACACCTATGGGAAAATTCCTTGTATATGGTGAAAAGGAGTAAATATGTTCATCTGAAACTCAAAACTGTACATGATAAGTAAGATGTTTTCTTTTCTTTTCCTTACAGAAATTTTGGTGTTTCACTATGTTCAGGAATGTGTGATATAGGGGGCACGGTAGCCCCGTTTCTGCTTTACCGATTAGCAGACATCTGGTCAGAGCTTCCTCTGATTGTCTACTGTAAGAAATTATTTCAAAATTTGCTTTTCTTTTGCCAGTTTAGAAGAAAGATCAAGGCTGATTAGAACAAAAAACAACAACATATAATACAATGAGCAAATGCACACACCGGCATCTGTGTTTAAACCAACTTTGAAAGGGAATTTTCAGCAAACAGGGTAGGGGGTTTAGGAAGCAGTGTGTACTATCTGTACTGTACCCTCCTTCTTTTGTACATTCATTTTAAAATATCTTTACAAAGATACAAACACATCTGGAGTTCTGCATAAAGGCAAGTAGTTTGGAGGACAGGAAATTGCAGGAATGGCAGAATGGGGATGGGATTTAATTTCTTGTGTTAGTATTTTCCATGTAAATGACTCCTTTCCGAAGTCAAATCACAATACACAACCAGTGTTTAGGTCAGGAGTTCTCAACCTTGGCAACTTTAAGACTTGTGGACTTCAATTCTGGGAATTGAAGTCCACAAGTCTTAAAGTTGCCAAGGTTGAGAACCCCTGGTTTAGGTGCATGTTTGCACAAAAAATGAGCTTTGTACCCAGGACGATGATGAATCTACAATACAGGTAGTGTTCAACTTACAAGCATTTGGTTAGTGACTTTTGAAGTTACAATGGCACTGAAAAAAGTGACTTTGGGTGGGTTTTTATATGACTGTTACAGCATCCCCTTGGTCACAAGATTAATTATCAAGTTCTTGGCACCTGGCATGTGTTTATGACAGATGCACTGTCCTGGAGGTCACCCTTTGTAACCTTCCCAGCTGGCTTTTTACAAGCAAAGTCAATGGGGAAAGTCAGATTAGCTTAATAACTACAATGATTCATTTAACTCTGGTTAAAAAAAAAAAGGTTATAACATAGGGCAAAATTCGCTTTAACAACTGCCCTGCTTAGCAATGGAAATTTGGGGCTCAATTGTAAATTGAGAATGGGACTAGACTAGAAGACCTCCAAGGACCCTTCCAGCTCTATTCTGATTCTGAGAAGTACCCTCTATTTTATTTTATTTTTTGTCCAGGAATTTAGTTTCCTGTAAGAATGCTGTGCACTTCAAAAAAGACCTCCATGTTGGTGATCTCACCACATTCATTTTTATGTACTCTCAGTTAAATAAGAGAATAAACTGTGTTGAGGACTGGAATTTATTTTTAATTGAATTCATTTCTGACTGAGACCACTGTTTTACAATGAAATCAAAACAAATGGTTATACTATTCCTTAAATAAAATAATTATATTAACTGATATTTTAATCCATCTTTCTAAGTGCAACAGCTTCTGCACCTTTCTAAGTGCAACAGCTGGTCCTGAAATCATAATGGACCAGAAAAGCTTCAATCATAGCATTCTTGCTAGGAAAACACAATAACAAATCACATCCATATTGTTGTCAAGAAAATGGCGTGGTTGTACCTATGTAGTCAGCAGGAGTTGAACTCAGCTCGAGTAACCTGACCCTACATCTTCCCAAATATCATTTCCAACAAATATGATGCTAATAAGTATGGAATTCGTAATCCATCATATCTGTGGAATTCTGGCTTGGGAAAAATTGATTTGTGTATCACCATCTATAGGGCTATGACAGGATTCTATTTCAGATCTGTCTCTTCTATATGCACCATGTCTGCTAGAACAATTTATTGTCAAGACTAAATTGTTTGGCCCAAATCCTAAATCTGATGCAACTGGATAAATTATATTTTAAATATATAAGATGCTGCCTCAGTGTAATATTTCATGGGATTGGATGAATTCTCGAATCAGCTTATTTAGACCTTTTCTTGCTCCAAAAAACCCTATTTAAACTAGTTTTTTTTTTCCAGCACAAACAGTAGAATCACAAGAAAATTCCAGGACAAATGTCTAATGCCTGATATATTTCTCACTTCACTTTTTCATAGGTGTACTTTCTCTTCTCTGTGGAATTCTGGTGCTACTTTTACCTGAGACCAAGGGGCAGCCCTTACCAGAGACAGTGGAAGATGTAGAGAAAATGTCAAGGTACTGACTAAGTATCCTTAGAAGAGAATATATGTATCCTTAGATATTCTTGCATACCCGCTGGAAAATTCAGCCTTCCAATGATTAATTCTATAACTTTAGGTCTAGTTCAACAATTTTTGAGAGACTTAGCACAAACTCTACACTAAATACATGTGCATCTGTTTATGTATGAATTCATGCACCTAAACATTCATATATACTTTTTTTTTCTTAAAAAATAAAAAGACATGGCAAGGAGCAGTTTGGACTAGAAGCAGCATAGGAGCAGAGGGAATTAATCCCTCACTCCCTCAGCACGAGTAAAATTGTCTTAGCACAGATTTAAGCTGGTTATGACATGCAAATTTTACCTTCTTCCAAGAAAATGAAAGCAGCATTTATTTTCAACCCTTACCATTCTAATTATCACAATTATTCAGAACAATTAAGCTATTGCTTATTTTTACACGATTTGGTGATTAAGCCATAAAAGCTAGGTTCAACTAAGCCAGAATGGCTGAATTCATACAACATGCTAAGCCAAAACAAGTCACATTGTACTTATGGTGTCATGCTAGATGAGGTGGACTTGCAATTTTATCTCCTTGAATTAGTCTGACCACAGCACCCTTAATTTAGGAGAGAGGAGAATCAATATTCATCGGTTCACTGGTACAGGAGGAAATTCATTTGTAACTTCATTCATGAGCCCAGTCTAAATGTGGCCCTCTTGAGCTGCCTATTGTAAAACATGCCAGTGCACATTACAGTGCACATTCAGTCTTAAAAATTAATTACTTTAAAGAAACAGCATTTCTATTTAAATCAGTCTGCCCAATAAAGTTAATTGCTTATAAACTTATTTTTCCCTTCTCTACACAGTTTCAGTGGCTGTTGTGAAAAAAAACAAGCAGCAAAATTCCAGGAAGGAAATTTGACCTTTTGTTAATACTGCAAAGCCTCATGAGCTACCCGATTTTCAAATTCATGATCGCTGGACACCATCTTCTTTTTGGAGGAGATGGATTCAATTGTGTCATAAGCCCTAAAAGAACCTTTTTATAAAGTAAGCATAGAATTTTTCTATGGGATAAATATGAATATATTTTCAGAATCTATTGTTTCCAGGTAGGGAACTATTAAAAATGGCTCTCATAGAAGAGTAATCACTTTCATTAAATATTTTGTTTTACTACAGGATCTTGGTTTATTTTTAATATATATATATATGTAGGTCTTTGGTTATTCGGGTTTTCTCCTGTGTAAAATTGGAAGTGTCTTGGTGACGTTTCGACTAAGTCCCACTCGTCATCTTCAGGCTGGTGTTTTCAGCTTCGTGCTTCTAGGAGCAAATATATATGTATGTATGTGTGTATGTGTGTATGTATGTATGTATGTATGTATGTATGTATGTATGTATGTATGTATGCCTGCCCTATCTCCTTTCTCTTTACTAATTTGCAACACGGGTTTTTTTTTCTTCAAAGTATTCTCAGCTTACATGGAATCAACCAAAAGCCATTCGTTTCATTCATTGGAACAGGATCAGAATGGAATTTTTAAAACATTTTCAAAGAAATATGTTCCTTATTTCAAAGGTACATATGAATAAAGACATTTTTACAAGAAGTGTAGGCATTAACTTTGCTTCCTATGGATTCAGAACAAGTGTATCACCTTTATCTTCAAAATAATGCTGTGATGTGAATAAGACTATAAAATTGTTTCTTGATGCAGACTCAACATGGACTTTCAAGTTGGCCTAGGGATTAGAAATTAGCTTTTTGTTAGAAATAGCTTTCCATGAAACACCACAGTTAGCATTACGAGCTGGTATTAAATTGCTAGCCTGACTCTGGATGCACCCAAGTTCCAGAGATTAGCCCAGCCACAATTTAAAAAGTTAAAGATGCAAAAACTGCAGGTGCTGTTAATACTTAAGTTTACTTAAGTTCTTGATATGAATGAAGCTGAATATATGTGTCCCAGGATAATGTTGCAGGATCCAATCTGGGTTGGTCATTGGGACCAAAGGTTTAGTCTTCTGAGCTTTTGCACTTGTGCCGGATTTGGATCAGACAGACATCAGGTTCACATAACAGATATGGAGAAGGAAATTCACTCTTTAGTTTTTTTTAAGCATCCTCCAGAGGAAATTCCTTCCTTTGATGGTTTTAGTTGCTTTGGGTAAAAGTTCCTCCTGAAGCAAAAGCCATTTCAAATTCAAATGTATATATATACGTTAGTGGCCAAAATTGTGGAAACATTTTGGGAAAAGTGTACAGTAGAAATGCCACCTTTGGTTAAGTTTCCACCAATTTTTCTTCTAATTTCTTTATAACTGTAGCCTTGTTCACTTATTTTACATCACTTTCTGGGCAACCAGTCAACTCTTTGTACCATTACTTTAATTTTATTACGTTTTACAAGCTCAATGTAAAACGTAATAAAATTAATGTAATTTTACAATCTAAATGAAAAAAACACAAAAAAATACAACCAACTTGATAGCGATCACATAACACATTGACAAATGTCCTGCTCTCAGCTTCAATGCATGACATCAATAACTGAATCCTACTGTGATCTGATTGGTTCATTGCCAAAACAAGATGACACCTGATTGGCTCTCTAAACACTCACACTCATTGGCTACAATCAGATGAAGGAAAGCTACCTGATATTGACCTAAGCAAGTTGTGCTTCCTTTTTCTGGTTATTTGGCTATAACTCAGCGGTTCTCAACTTATGGGTCGCGACCCCATTTGGGGTTGAACGACCATTTCGTGGGGGTCGCCGAACACCGCGGTCCGCCATTTTGTTTTTTGGGTTTTTTTGTTTTTTTTCGTCACGCGCGCGCCGCGCATGCACGGTTCGAGGTCCGCCATTTTGTTTTTATTATTATTATTTTTTTATTTATTTTCGTCACGCGCACGCACGCTGCGCATATCGGCCCGTCACGTGCACACCCGGGTCAGGGTCGCGGCACGCATGAGTGGCGCAAGTGGGGTCTCAACCTGAAAAAGGTTGAGAACCACTGCTATAACTTTTCATAGAATACAGTACAGATAATTGAACAAACTTAGTTGCATTATATTCTTGATTAAATTATATTTCCATTGATATTTAATTTTATGGTACTACTCCAAAAAAGGTGATGTTATTAGCCATCAAACTTCAAAAATACACTTTTCCACATACAAAATTTCCACAATTTTGGCCACTACTGTAACTTACATAACTAACATTGCTTGCGTTATAGCTGTACACTGAATATAAAGCCAGATTAAATCTCTTCTCTGATTTCTCTCTGAAGATAGATTTATGGGCCCGTTGTTTTCTCCTCCCACACCCAGCAACTGGTCAGAAATTATAAACTGATGTTCAACTTTGCCTGGAGAAAAGTAGCTGGCTAAATACTGTGTCTACAAGGATGTAATCTTAAATACTGAATAAAAGAAAAAGAGTCAATTTTAGACTGCAATTAAATGCTTTTGGATGCTTTTGAACAAAATGAATAAAAAAAAACTTAGCAACTTTAAGACTAGTGGACTTCAACTCCCAGAATTCCCCAGCCAGCATGACTGGCTGAGGAATTCTGGAAGTTGAAGTTCACAAGTTTTAAAGTTGCCAAATTTGGAGACCCCCCTCCCCCAGACTCAAGCAACAACCATTTTAAGTTCTATTAGAATCTAAACAGTGGTCTCAGTCCAGCAAATGAAATGTTTCTTGGAGTTGCACTGAATCAGAAACAGGCTACTTTTCCATTTAATATAATGAAGAGTAACAACCTCCCCATAGAGGCACTCCAAGTCCCTTGAACAATGTTTCCCTCTCTATCAGCTTGCAGAATCAGCTATAAGGCAGGTTTTACTCCTCTTCTGGGTAACTTTGTCCCTCGTCCACCGGAGGAGGTCTCTATGAAGGCATACACTGAAGGCAGATGTCTGCTTTAGCATCCATGTTAGAGTAATGATCCACATTGAATAGGCCAAATGCACCCTTTGTTGTGCCTAAGAATCTCTCTCCCATTTAGACCAACCAACTTGTCTACTCTAGCTTAATGTCATGAAACTTTTTGAAGCACCGAGCAGAATATCCTGTTCTTTGGTCTTTACTTTTAAAAGCTAAACTTGTCTATTTTCTAGAACACACTTTGTTTTTTTAAATTCATTTCTTGCACCGAGCAGAATATCCTGTTCTTTGGTCTTTGCTTTTAAAAGCTAAACTTGTCTATTTTCTAGAACACACTTTGTTTTTTTAAATTCATTTCTTGTATGCCAGATTTTTTTTCCTACACTCCTCTTCCAAATAAATGAGGTTTTTTTTTTGTAGTACACAATGATCTGTTTTGCACTGGGTTGTTCAGAAGTCTTGTTACAAACTAAAAGCTGACTCAATAATTCTACACCAGACCAAAAAAGCCAACACAGTGCTGGGCTGCATTAACGGAGGGATAGAATCAAGATCATGTGAAGTGTTAATACCACTTTACAATGCCTTGGTAAGGCCACACATGGAATACTGCATCCAGTTTTGGTCACCATGATGTAAAAAAGATGCTGAGACTCTAGAAAGAGTACAGAGAAGAGCAACAAAGATTATTATGGGACTGGAGGCTAAAACATATAAGGAAAGACTGCTGGAATTTATTTTATTTATTTTATTTTTGGGTATGTCTAGTTTAATGAAGAGAAGGACAAGGGGGGACATAATAGCAGTGTTCCAATATCCCAGGGGCTGCCACAAAGAAGGAGTCAGGCTATTCTCCAAAGCACCTGAGGGCAGGACAAGAAGCAATGGATGGAAACTAATCAAGGAGAGAAGCAACCTAGAACTAAGGAGAAACTTCCTGACAGTTAGAACAATTAACCAGTGGAACAACCTGCCTCCAGAAGTGGTGAATGCTCCAACACTGGAAGTCTTTAAGAAGAGACTGGACAGCCATTTGTCTGAAATGGTGTAGGGTTTCCTGCCTGAGCAGGGGGTTGGACTCGATGACCTCCAAGGTCCCTTCCAACTTTATTATTATTATTATTAGATCTGAACTGAAAAAAATTCAGACAATCACTAGATGACAGGAGAAGGTTCTAGAATACTCTTGCTCTCTGCTCCTGATTAACTGCTTTGAAGCTCAGACTTCATAACCCCATTATAGGAGGCAATACTAAGATCAAAACGAGCTTTGCCTTAAAACCTCCCTTAGATTTCAACACTTTTTCTTGAAGCAAAAGCCATCTCAATTTTTCACACATACATAACTACCATTACTTGCATTATAATTCAGCACTGAATATAAAGCCAGATTAAATCTCCTGTCTGGTTTCTCTCTGGTCAGTGACAGGGTCCACACATTATACTGGGCCAGGCTTTCTTTTTAGCCATGGTTTTAGATGCACTCTAAAAGTGACTCAAAGCAAGTCAGACAAAATAATATATAAAACAGAAATAGTCAGAGGGGAATGTTGTATATGCATATTTAGTTAAAACTTGGTGAAACATTTCTTGGTGAGTTTTCACTCATGGTGCTCACGAACAGAATGAGCAATGAATGTAAGGCAGCATTAAAGATGATGATGCCATTTGTAGAAAGAATTGAATCTGAGCCTTCCACCACCATAGCCATCCAACACTGCTGTACAGAAATTTTGTAGAAATCCTTCTCCATCTCATCTTAAGAAAGAGTCTTTCCTTTTGGAGCCACATTGTATTCTTCTGGATACTAGGTAGGTAGATTGGTAGGTAAGTAGATTAGAGAGATGAGGAGGAGGAGGAGGAGGAGGAGGAGGATGGAGGATGATGGAGAAGGAGGAGGAGGATTATTGATGAATGGATGGATGGATGGATGGATGGATGACCTAGATGGATGGATGCATGATAGATAGGTAGGTAGGTAGGTAGGTAGGTAGGTAGGCAGGCAGGCAGGCAGGCAGGCAGACAGACAGACAGAGATTAGAGATAGCAATAGCAATAGCACTTAGACTTATATACTACTTCACAGTGCTTTACAGTCCTCTCTAAGAGGTTTACAGAATCCGCATATTGCCCCCAACAATCTGGGTCTTCATTTTACCAACCTCGGAAGGATGGAAGGCTGAGTCAACGTTGAGCCAGTCAGGACTGAACTGCTGACAGTGAGCAGTAAGTTAGCTTGCAATACTGCATTCTACCACTGCTCCTGATAGAAGGATGATCAGACAGAAGGATAGACAGAAGATAGATAGACAGACAGACAGACAGACAGACAGTTAGATGACCTAGATGCCATGTGTCCCACAGATCAAAAGTCATGCTATAATACCAAAAAGTTTCCTCCTTCAGTGGCTATTGATCCTGCCAAATGCCAGTGATTCAATTTCCTCAGATTTTCTACATCATAACTAACACAGTTTACTGCTCCACAAACTCAGGCATCTTGTAAACCAGTGTTAACAAACCAACAAAGAAAAGGATGCTTACAGGATATTCATGAGATTTATTTTACATTCATGTAAATGATTTCATAATATTGCACTTCACTTCTACTTATTCTTCTCTCTCTTTGTTGATTTCGGCAAGAGGTTATGGGCAGCTCAATTTTCATTCAGTATTCTTTGGATCCATCGCATAAAGCGAGACACTCGCACATAAACACCAGGTTTCATGGGCTGGGCACAGCCCAGACCCCAGGAGGTGACTCCATGTAGCACATATCGTCCTTGCTCTTCACAGACCAGAGGTCCCCCACTGTCACCCTGGAACCAAGCGTTTACAAAAAATGAACAGGAGTGCAAGAGAAATCAACAAGTGTAAGATGAGTTACACATCATTCTCACTGGATGATGTTTATTGCCTGACAATCTCTTACCAAGCTAATCATAAAAAGGACTTCATGAGGGTCAAACTAGACCCAAAGGGGGGATGTTATACAATGTCACGTTATACAAATAATATGAACTGGATGGGTTCTTAACTCAGAGGATCACAGCAGATATTTATTTAATTAACTGGTTGATTTATCTCACCACCCATCTCAGCATCTGCCTCTGGATGGCTCACAAGATTAAAAGAAATAAAAGTACAGACAAAGATAAAACAAACAAGAAATAAAGCAAATAGTACTGGAGAATCATAAAAACATCCTCAACATAGCCCAGAAATGCAGTTTTGGGATACATATAGAGATAAAATGAATCTTTTCTTCACTTGCTGTAATAATGAGAGGGAAAAGCCCTCTGAAGGTGGCATTTTCACTGGGAAAAACATGGAAATATCCTTGGGTTTATCTACAAAGCCAACATTTAATACTAAAAGGTTTCCTCCTTCAGTGGTAGGATGGAAACGTATCTTACCTGACAGCTATCAGATATGCCATCAATATTACCAGCACAAAGTTCATGGTTGCCAACTCTGTTATTTAGAAACTCAGGCCGATTACACACTTTATTTTCAATGACAGGGAAGCCAGTCTCTTTAAGGAAGCCTTCTCCACCAGTTCCTTTGAAAAGCAGAGGGGAGGGAGGTAATAATGAAAGGAAAACCCATACAGGATAATGTATGTTTCCTGATCTGATAAGAATGAGAGCAGATATATTCTTCTAGCTTGTTTGTTTTTTAATGGAAATGTTACTTAAAGCTTCAGGATGCAGGCATAATTTGTCCAGGGTATAAAACAAAACCAATAATATTCTAATATGCTCAGGGAAGCATCATCATCACCAAATATGGCACTTTATAAAAAACTCCCTTTTTACCACCCTGTTATTCCCTAAAAATTCTATATGACTGTGAATTTGCAGCTCAGGAGAAAAAAAAAGTATAATCCTTTGCTGCCATCTAGTGGTCATATGGATTTTTCAGTCCAAATCTACGGTAGTTTAGGAAATCCTCATTTAGCAATCACAAGTGAAACCAACACAGTACTTCAGCTTTACAGACCTGTGGTCATAAATGTGAGCACTTGTCACAAAGTTACTTTTTCATCACTGTCATAACTGCAAATGGTCACTATTACTCTTAGTCAAGTGTTTTGCAAAATATTTTCTTATTAAAATTATATGGTTGCCCATGTTAAAAACAGAAATGTGTCTAATTTGTGTGGGGTTGTATAATCTCTAATACAAGTAGAACTCCTTTCTTTGTTAAATTAATACTGATCTCTATCTCAGCCACCACTGTGATGGAATTTACCCACCCAAGAAACTGGGCTTGCCCAGAAATGCCCACATTTCGGCATCACTCCGCGAGCTGCATTGGCTGCCAATTGGTCTCCGAACCCAATTCAAAGTGTTGGTTATCACCTATAAAGCCCTACATGGCATCGGACCAGTTTACTTACGGGACCGTCTGCTGCCCCATGAATCCCAGCGGCCAGTTAGGGCCCACAGAGTCGGCCTTCTCCAGGTCCCGTCAGCCAGACAGTGTCGCCTGGCAGGGCCTAGGGGAAGAGCCTTCTCTGTTGCGGCCCCGGCCCTCTGGAACCAACTTCCCACGGAGATCCGTGTCGCCCCCACCCTCTCCGCCTTTCGTAAATTACTCAAAACACACCTCTGCCGGCAGGCCTGGGGTAGTTAACATCTTGCCCCAAGCCAGTGTATGTCTGTGTGTATGCTGAATGATTGGGTTTTTTAAAAAAAAAAATTAAGAGGTTTTATATTTATATGTATTTTTATGTTGATTTCTACTGTGTTGTGAGCCGCCCTGAGTTCTCCGGAATAGGGCGGCATAGAAATCGAATAAATAAATAAATAAATAAATAAATAAATAAATAAATAAATAAATAAATAAATAAATAAATAAATAAATAAATAAATAAATAAATAAATAAACAAACAAACAAACATCCTATTGTAAAGTACACCCCATTAATAAAGATTTTTCTTCCCCAAATTTCCTATAGTGACTAAATTGTGTTGTGTCCAGATAATAAATATAAAAGTAGTCATTCATTTTTATTCATTCATTCATTCATTCCAAGTCTCCCCAGATGTATAAAAGATAAAATCCATCGATAAAAATTCATCAGTTTTATAAACTGATAAAAAAAAGATGGGAAGAGGAATGGAAGAAATGCAGTAACAGAATGGTGGATATTTTGGATTTTGTAGCCTCTGTGAGGTTACTCACCTTTTGTGTCACCCCATCCCGTGACATAACATTCTGCCCCACCTGCTACAACAGCATTTTCTGAAGGCAAGCAGATTGGAATGATTTCATTGGTGATCGTTACTGGCCTGGAAGAAAAATGATATTTCATTCTAGTCACTCTATTATATTACCCTGTGGGTTTGTGTGTGTCCTGCCTTTATATATATATTTTTTGCAAATAACCCACCATGGCAAAACCCATCCAACATACTTCCCCACAACAACAACCCTGTGCAGTGAGCTGAGGCTGAGAGAAGGGAGTGACTGTCTCAAGGTCACCCAGCTGGCTCTCATGGCTGAGGCAGGACTTGAACTCATAGTCTCTTGCTTTCTAAGTCTTGTGCCTTAACCACTAGACCAAACTGGCTTAGTACCGGCTAATTGGTTAGTCATTGGATGTTTTTAAACAAAACATTCTTAGGAGGCTAAAGTTTACACCTTGTGAAGTCAGCTCACTTGCCAGTTCCTTAAGCACATGAAACTTCAGAATTTGATCTCTAAAAGGAATATAAACATAACGTTTACATAAATGCAGTAGCTGTAATTGAGCATTGTATTTATTTTATTTATTTATTTTATTCGGCTTTGTATGCCGCTCCTCTCCGAAGACTCAGAGCGGCTCACAACATATATATAAAACAATTTAATCTAAATCCGAACAAAAAACATTAAAAATAAAACCCCACACATACTCATCAGTCACACCACAATCAACAATCATCCCCATGGTGATGATTGCATATATATCTCCCTGTCTCAGCTAGTCTGTTCTTCAAGTCAAACAATTCTGGCTACTATAGTCACTTTCTGAAAGAAAGATAATCCTGTATAACAACAGGTAAGAGGATTGGACCTCACAATTAGCTTTGAGCCATCCTTCATAAAAGCGCTGTCTCCAGGAGACAATCCTTGATGTTAACAGAACTGAATCTTAATGTTGTATGAATAAAGAACTAAAAACTATTAACTAGTTTCAGCATCATTGTGGTCTCTAGTGCAGTGTTTCTCAACCGTGGCAACTTTAAGATGGGTGGGCTTCAACTCCCAACTCTCATGCTGGCTGGGGAACTCTGAGAGTTAAAGTCCACCCATCTTAAAGTTGAGAAACATTGCTCGACTGTGGCTCTTTTGTGAAGTTAGCCTGTTTTCATGCTATTCCACATTATCAGCTATTTTCCAGCAAAAAAAAACCACAAATACCTCAAACGGATCTTCCCAAGTGGGCTGAAAAAAGCCTGGGTTTTGAAATGAGATTACAGGTGGTCCTTGACTTGCAGTCACAATAGAGTCCAAATGTTCTGTTGCTAAGCAAGACACTTGCTAAGTGAGTTTTGCCTCATTTTGCAACCTTTATTGCTACAGTTGTTAAGCGAATCACTGTCATTGTTAAGATAGTGAATCTGGCTTCCCCATTGACTTTGTTTGTGAGAAGGTCGCAAAAGATGATCACATCACCCCAGGACACTGCAACCATCATAAATATAAACCAGTTGCACAGCATCATGTGACCATGGGGATGCCACAAGGGTCGTTAAGGGTAAAAAATGGTTATAAGTCACTTTTTTCAGTGCCATTGTAAATTTGAACAGTCACTAAACGGACTGTTGTAAGTCGAGGACTACCTGTCTTTACACTTCTCTGGGAACGAAGGAGCAAGAAAGGGTATCAAGCTTGGTGGGTGGGGGGAAGTTAAGAAAAAAAGAAAAGAAAAATAGTAGAAATTTTCAAAATTTAAGCTGGACTCTAGCCAAAGACAACATTTCCAGGAAATGCATTGTCTGTTCCAGGATGAGTTTACTCATACTCATATTTCTCATACTTGGCAATTTTAAGATGTGTGGACTTCAATTTTCAGAATTCTGGGAATGACTTCTGGGAGTTGAAGTCCACGCATAAGTTACCAAGTTTGAGAAGCATTACTTTATAACAGTGGTGGTGAACCTATGGCACGGGTGCCAGAGGCGGCACTCAGAGCCCTCTCTGTGGGCACACGTGCTGTCGCTCCAGTCCTAGGCCTTCAGCTGGGATTTATAAAACCTTTTCGCTTTAGGCCTCCACCACCGTGTAAAAAAAAAACCCAGGTTCAATCAATCAATTTCAACTTCTCACAGGAAAAAAAAAGATCTCACAAAGTTGGAATTGATTGATTGAACTTTTTAGTCCCACCCAGTTTGCCGTTACCACTGCAGCCATGCCCACCCAATGGGCCACACCCACCCAATGGGCCACACCCACCCAATGGGCCACACCCACCCAGCACTCGACAATGCATAAGTGGGTTTTGGGTTGCAGTTTGGGCGCTCGGTCTCTAAAAGGTTCGCCATCACTGCTTTAGACGAACTGAGATCAGATAACCCAAAACTTGAAAAACATAAACTTGTGTGGAGGGAGTGTTACGCATACCACCATGAACTTTTGGAAGAATGGAAGAACATAAACCTAAGAAACAAGTAATAAAAATAAATCACCTGACAAAAGAAGAACTCTGCATTTTTTATCATTAGTGGACCCAAACTTAGATTCTCATGCAACAAAAGCACCAAGTGCTATGTACTGTTGTTATAGATTGCTGGTTATATTATATTTGTTTCATATATATTAGTATTCTTACTCCTAAATTGTACATAAACCAATCTATATCAATTTTTTTTTTAAAAAAAGAACTTTATGGATATTCTTCCATGCCAGAAGCTTACCCCAGTTACAATGATTTTGTCCATAACTACAATGCCACTACCTGAAAACAAGAGGCATAGTGTGCATCAATAAATTTGGAAACTACTGGCCCATAATGAAATTGGATCAATTCAAATGTCATGTTAAGCAGTGTTAGTATATTGACAGCAAGGAGTAAATATGGTGGCCCAAAGGATACCTGTTTAATTTCAGCAAGGCAATGTCTGCCCTGTTTGGTTCTTTGAATATTTTCTGAACAATGCGATGCTGGGCAGATGGTTCAGAAGCTGACTCAGTGTGCAGGCCAAGTGACACTTTGTAAAAGGTAGGATTGGGTGACCTAAAAAAAAAAAAAAACGAATTTCCCAGGTGAGAATATCTTCATAGATCCATAACTCAGTTAGATAAGAAGAGGACAATTCAATGAGAATTTCTGAAGACTGGAACCATAGCTGGATCTGTGTTATATAAGTCTGCAGGTAGGACAAATTGGGCCAGGCTAGCTCTGAGAACTGTGGGGAAAAATGCGCTGGACTTAACAAGCTAAATGACTAGAATTCACTGTTTCAGTGGGAACATTTGAGGGAATTATGGAAAACCAGAATATCAGATACCAGGCATCAGATGCCAATGGTTATTTAATTATATTCACTTACTAAATGGCATTAATTGCTGTTAATCTACAATGTATACATCATTGGTTGAAGTTATTTGTTCTTTATAGAGAAACAAAGGAATGTCTTTGGAGATTCTCAGTCATCCAGGTCATAGTTATCCCAAAGGAGCTTTTTCACGAGGCAACTGGACATTCTTGTTTTTTCTTTGAAGGCGTTTCGCTTCTCATCCAAGAAGCTTCTTCAGCTCTGACTGGATGGTGGAGAATGGAAAGATTTATACTCCTGCAGAAAGCTGTTCATTGCTAAAAGAATGCAAATGAACAGCTGTCTGCAGGAGTATAAATCTTTCCATTCCCCACCATCCTGTCAGAGCTAAAGAAGCTTCTTGGATGAGAAGCAAAACTCCTTCAAAGAAAAACAAGAAACTCTAGTTGCCTCGTGAAAAAGCATCTTTGGGAGAAACAAAGTAAGCTGAAACATGAAGCAAGACCACTATTCCATACTGTAAGAACATAAGAACATAAGAAGAGCCATGCTGAATCAGGCCAAAGCCCATCGAGTCATTCTGTGTCACACAGTGGCCCACCAATTGTACATGGGGATCTTGAGCAGAAAGAGAAGGCAAAACCCTCCCTTTCCCTTGACCCCCAACAAATGGTACTCAAGGGAATCCTGCCTGCCTCAACCAACATAGAGGCGGCACATGGACATCCGTTTTAATAACCACCGATACACTTGGCATCCATGAATCTATCTAGCCCTGCCTTGAAGCTGTCCAGGCTGACAGCTGTCACGACCCCTTCTGGAAGTGAATTCCATAAATCAACGACCCTCTGGGTGAAGAAATATTTCCCTTTTATTTGTCCTCACTTTCTTAGCTATGTGCTTCAGGGAGTGCCCCCTTGTCCTGGTATTGTGTGATAGAGAAAAGAATTTTTCTCTATCCACCTTTTCTATCCCATGCATGATTTTATACACTTCGATCTGTACAGCTCAGTATTACCACTCTGCCACTTGGCAAGTGGTTCCCAAAGCTTTAGATCAGTGGCTCCCAACTTTTTCTATACCCCGCACCCCTAGAACACTGATATATTCTCACACCCCTTACAAAAGTCCGAAATAATGGCAACGAACTATGCAAATATACTATAATTTTGAAAACCCAAGTTTTGGCACCCCCTGGAATATTGTCTCACACCCCCAGTTGGGAACCCCTGCTTTAGATGCAGGGCCTTGCCAGCCCTGGACAGAGAGGCCAATTAAGTAGGCCAATTAGGCTGGCTTTTTGTGTATCCAAAGCAGGATCTTCTGATCCTGGAGTTACAGCTCGTTTTCCATGCGCAATTACTCAGAGAAAGTAGCTGAGAAAGAGAGAAAATATATGAGGGGTCCTTGGTGTTCTCTGAGCTTGGTTGGCTTCTCGCAGACATTTCATTGACCAAACCAGGTAACGTCATTACTGCTACCGTAGTAAGGAGTGGGGTTTGTTCTTAGTTTATATTCTAGTGACTTGCCCTGTTAGGGTTGGGGGTGGGGCTGATCTTGGAGGTTATTTGGTTGGGCTGTTTACTGTTAGCTAGTTCGTCAGTTCCTTGATTGGGGTATTGTTTACCCTTCTTGATTGTTGATCTTTCTGTTAATCTATGCTCATCTGGGTAGTGACTTCTGGTGGAGACGTGTTTTGGGGTTTTTTTTAATTCCCTTTTTGGTTTGTTGATTGTCTCTTCTGCATAGTATGATTATACTATTATACTGCATGATTATGTCTTATATTGTCTATTTTAGAGAAAACTTAGTCTGTCCTTTTTGCCACCAGGTTCTTCTGGGAATCCATTTGGCAGGTATGCCAGGCCACAATGGATACGTTTGCACAACATGACAAAGCCAGATCCAAACAAATCATATTTGGAACAAACTGTGAACTAGCCACAATTTGTTATCTATAAGGAAGTTTTGCTGTCATTCGGTCATTTCCAATGGAAAGCTCCCCAGCTCTGTTGACAATGTATTAATTCTCAGAAATTACACATTGCTTTTTTCTACTGATTTCTGCTACTTGTTTTCCTTCCCCCCCCCCAAATAATCTCGTATAACATTGAAATTTCTAGTGTTATGGTGAGATGTCTGTACATTCAACAGATTGCCAGCTGCAAACAGATTAGAAACTTCTGTTCTCAGAATTGTGTTGAAGGATGGGATATAAACCAGAGTGAATTAAAGTCTGAACATGGCTAATGCTAAGCTAAATGGCATATTTATCATAATAGCAGATTTGCCATAATCTGACAAATACCTACTAGGGCTAATATAATGGACCCAAAATGATCCAGGTCACCACAGAATGGTCCCAAACAGACCCAGAAAGCTCTAACTCTTTGCTGCCAACTGACAGTCAACTGAATTTCTGCAGCCCAGGTGCTGCATGCTGGTGTTTTCTACCTGTGGAGTCACCACAACTTCCAGAATTCCCAAATGGTGAATTTTGCCAGTTGACATTTCAACCCACTCAACCAATAGCATTGGATTTGAAAAATCTGGCCTCTTGCCCAAGGAAAGTTGTATTTTTATATATTTATCATATTTTGAAGCTGCCCATCTCCCTCGAAGAAGGACTCTGGGCAGTGTACAAATAAAGGTTTTACCGGTCTAAGCAGTGAGTTGCCGTCAGAACCCATTGTGGTTGTATCAATGTGCCACCACAAAAATGTAGATTGAGGTGACTGAAAAAGAAAAAAGAAAACAGAAGATTAATTTTACAGTAAATAATTCACATAGAAATCAGAGGCTATCCATTCTTCATTCAATCTCCTCATTCTCAAGCATTACACAGAGCTAATACCAGCATCCATGAAATGGTTTAAATTTACACAGTTACACAGTTCATAGCAAACTGAATGGCATTTCTTTTCTTGCTTCTTTTTGACTAATAAATTTAGAGAGTGAAGCCATGTTTGCACAGCAGAGTCTTGTACTACCTTAAGTACAAGATTTATTATGGCTTTAGGCTTTGCGGATCAATCATGCAAAGGGATATCTAAATTAACAGTGTATTACAAGTAGATGAGAAACAGATGTGAACCATTAGGGAAAGCAACAACAGAATGCAAAAAGCACTGTTTCAATAGTACAAGGTAAATGTGAAGAGGATAATAATTGCTCATGACACTGTTCCAAACAAGGATAGAGTTGGCTAGTGCTAGGATGGGAGACCACATGGAGATCTCACAGTTGCCTGCTAGACTTGGAAGTTGAAGGCATTGGCAAACTACTTCCAGGTATTACTACTAAGTCATGGATATATAGTTCCCAGGAGTCAAATGTTATCTGAGAGAGCCTTTATGTCTTCATTATTATTGTTAGTTTTATTATTATTGTTGTTACTATTATTTTGAATGCACTGTATACAGTGAGTCCTTTCACCACTGCTGAATTGAAGTGCTGCTATCCACTAATCAATGATTTGAAAAAATACTATACCAGCATGAAAATTGTAGCCAATCCCAGGCCTGCCTCTACTGTTACCTCTATTGAAGTCAACATAACCAGTTGACTCTCTTCCAGAGAGATGAATGACAAAGTCCAGGATATTTTATACCCTTTCAGGCTACTTTGTGGCACTATCACAATAAGAGAGGAAATACTATTTTAATAAAGTTGTAGTTAAAGGCAGTTCAGGCCTGTCTCACTCATGGGCTGGGGAGAAGCTATGAAACCAACATCATGGGATGGTGGCGGAAATGATGTTGCCACTGTATGTTTGTGCCATGGATAGAAGCAGCTGGGGAAAGATCCTGAGTGATATAACATTGCACAATTAACTTCTCTCTTCCTCGTCTAAAATGAGGTCTGGAGATAACCGTATCTGCACGTCAGCCACAAAAGAGAAGGCTTGGAGAAGGAATGCAAACATGGGAACACCTGGCACCAAGATTTCGTGAGAGGATAAAGCACGGGTGTCAAATTTGATCGCCTCATGTGATGTATCACAATGTTTTTTGCCTTTGTGGAGCCAGGGGTGGGCGTGGCCTGAGTGTGACTCATCTGGCCCACGGGCCGCCAGTTTGACAGCCCGAGGAGAAAGGTTTTACTGCTTGCTCGGAAGCGAAATTCAAGCTAATTTCACCCATGTGGAATAATACATTGTGTCAATAGCTAAGATGTATAGGTAGTCCACAACGTATAACCATAATTGAGCCGTAAGTCATAGTGACCATAAAGAAGGTCACCACATGATCTGATCTGACATTATTTGACATTCCTAGTTTACTCAGGTGTGGTCATTAAATGGATGGAGCAAAAGAACTGTCTGCTGAAGCTCTCCCATTCATGGGCAGAAGAGAACAGCAGCAATGAGCTGGAGAAAAGAACTTGGATTTTCATGATTCCATTTCTTCGAGCTTCTCTTCTCCAACTCAGTACTGCAATTCCCCTTCTGCCTGCCAGAGAACTCTGCCCCAAGCAGGCTTAAATCAATCCATCAGGCAGTGTTTTTGCTCTCAACGAGGCTGAATGAAGAAGTCCCTTCATGACAGATCATCCAACCCCTCTGAGAGCTTACAAGAGAAGCACCAATCAAACAAAATGCACCTGGCGTTTAGTTGAGGCTCGACGTAAAGAGGGAAGAATGTTCACCAAATCAAATGTTTACAAAGACTAACACCTAATGTTGTATGCCTATGTTATATGATGAAAGCCTCTTAATATGATCTTATGCTCAATGTTATTTGCTTTAATAATGATAAAGTGGATTGAATTTCCACCTCAGGTTATGAAACTTCTACCTCAGGATCTTTGGTTAGGGACTATAAAAGATTGCACTATTACTGAGACGAAGTTAATTCAGAAGCGTGAATGAACAATATGTGATAGACTAGATATAGTAGATAAACTATATACAAGATTCACCTCAGGTTATTAAGCTTTTACCTCAGGATTTTTGATAAGGGACCATAAAAGATTGTACTAATACTGAGATGAATAATATGTGATAGACTAGAAACTGTGGATAGACTACAGAAAAGAAAAACACCAATCAAATAAATTGTAACAGGCGTCTAGTTGAGGCTTGATGTGAGGAGTGAAAAATGTTTACCAAACCAGATGTTTATAAAGATTAATACTTAGTGATGTATATCAGGGGCTATGATGATTGATGCATACTATGATTTTATGTTTAATGCTGATTGTATGAATGTAGATAGACTATATACAAGAGATGTATTTTCGGGTCTTATGAGGACAGCTTATTAATATGAACCCAGATTTAATGTTGATTGCTTTAATATTGGGAAAGCGTACTGAATTTCTACCTCAGGATACTGAATTTCTACCTCAGGATTTTTGGTTAGGGATCATAAAAGATTGTACTAATACTGAGATGAATAATATGTGATAGACTAGGAACTGTGGATAGACTATAGAAAAGAGAAACACCAAGCAAATAAATCGTAACAGGCGTTTAGTTGAGGCTTGATGGGCGGAGTGAAAAATGTTTACCAAACCAGACGATTATAAAGATTAATACTTAGTGATGTATATCAGGTGCTATGATGATTGATGCATACTATGATTTTATGTTCAATGCTGATTGTTTTAATAAAAGAATTTTTTCATTAAAAAAAAGAGCAATTACAATCTGGTAATCTTAAATTCTATTTCTCCATTTTGATTAAATAAAGGCTTGTTCATTTTAATCCTTAAAAAAAAAATAGTACCAGTTTGCAGTATTGTGTGTAAATTTAAATAGCAACATAATGATGATATTATTACCATATAGAGCGCTATAAAAATAAACTATTGTAAAAGCGGGGAAAAAAATGCTGCCTGATGATGAGGCTCAGCCTCTCCAGCAAGCAGCATTTTTTGCTCATAAGGAAGCTGGCTGAAAAAGGTCTGGAAATCTGGAAATCCAGGCAGAAATCCAAGCTTGGATTTCAGGATGGGACTTTTCCAGCCAGCCACCTGGAACCAGCCAGGTGGCAACGGCTTGTGGCTTTTCCTTCCGGTTTCCCTAGTGACTTCCTGAGGAAGCCAGCAGGGAAGACTATGAACAGTGATCACATGATCCTGAGGCACTTGGCAACTTGTCGTAAGTATGAATGCTTGCCAAATGCGTAGATCACAATTATGTGACCGTGGGTGTCCTGCAAGCTCAGGTGTACCGGTAGGTAATCAGTCCCTTTGTTCAGCACAGTTGTAATTTCGAATGGTTGCTGAACAAATGGTCATTAAGCAAGGACAAACTGTATAGAGAAACAAGCTTTGGAAAGGAAAGATGTGCTGCCATTTAGAACTTTGGGGAAAATAATCTGGTCCTTTAAAAAAAAAGATCTATAAACAAGTTCATTGAAAAGTTTCAAATAAGAAAGGTACAAGCCCTGAGTGATAAATAGAAGAATAAATGCACAATAAAAATAGCAAATCAAATAGAACATGGGAGAAAAATCACAATCCAAGTCCAGAATATAACAACAGAGAAAGATTAACCAAATATTCCTTCCTCCTCCTATTTTACCTACAACTGCAGTATGTAAGATATTTATATTATATTTAATACCTAATACGGAGACTGATTTGCCAGGGCCAGGAATGGGGATTTGAAACACAGCCACCGACAACTCTTCCAAAACAAAGAAGGGGTGGATATTTGGCTTTTCCACATCCATCATCAGGAACAGCTGAAATATGAATGGGAGAGATGTAAGATAGACGAATTTCCATTGTTTCTGGGGGAATAGGTCCAAAGCTTAAGAGTTAATAATTTCATCAATAGCTGAAGCCTGAAATAGTTCAGTTGGGGGTATCTGAAGAGAACCACATGCACCCTGTGTTTGTGTATGATGGGGCAAGCACAGGGTATTAGAGATGGCTACTGTGATCAAAAACAACCTTAAGCTATATAGTTCAGCATGAAAAACTCTTTGGAATTTTTTAGTGTAAACCACTGAAATACTTTGATTGTCATAGTACATCAAGATCACAGACAGACAGATGGTTGGATGGTAGATCAATATAGATAGTTGATAGATTAGATGATAGATGTTAGATGATAGACAATTGATGGATATAGAAAGAGATAGATGATAAATAGATCTACTGTAGACAGATACAGATAGATAGATGAGAGAGAGAGAGAGAGAGAGAGAGAGAGAGAGAGAGAGAGAGAGAGAGAGAGAGAGAGAGAGAGAGAGAAGGAGACGGAGATGATATAAAACCTTTTAAATGAAATATAACAAAATTGAGAAGTCAGCAGTGGGAATCAGCAGTCTAACTTCTGGCTGCAGCCTTTATCTTCTTCAGCAAATTAATCATTAAGAAAAATAAGTATGTGTTTAGGGCAGGGGTAGGCAACCTTGGCTCTTTTATGACTCGTGGACTTCAACTCCCATAATTTCTGAGCCAGCATGGCTCAGCATGGCTGGCTCAGGAATTCTGGGAGTTGAAGTCCACGAGTCAAAAAAGAGCCAAGGTTGCCTACCCCTGGTTTAGGGCATCAAGGGCAGTGGGGGGAGGGGCAACATAGAATCTCCCCCCCCCCAGTTATCTTGCTCTCAATTCTTTCACTGCAACATTCAAACTTTACTTTTATTGAGTAATGTCTTGTCAGTTAAGCAACGGAAGGGAAGAGGGGTATCACTGATGAGCTATGCTTAGGACATCCATTGGTCTTAATCTGGCCCTCCCTTACATCTAAATTACTCAACTGAATGTGGGGAGAAGAATTTTGGGCAGGAAGAGTAAATTCTATAATGAAAAGCAGCAGAAGAGAAGAAGATGATAAAAATTAAATAGCCATTGCCAGTTATGGGTATCCCACTGTGGCCTCATCCATCATTGTTTCTCACTAAACAAGGATTTCTCACCCTCAGAATAATAACACACTTATGAATAATGTACTTACGGCACTGTGGAACATCACAATATTCCCAGCCTTTAGCTTTATCTGTTGTATAGCACCAAGGACCATTTATATCACCATCAGGATTTCTGCAATACTGTAAAGAAATAAAGTAATATTAATAAGACTGGATTACATTTAGCCTCACTAGTTTAAAAAATGCAGCCAAAGTAAATGTTGGCATAATAAAATGAATATAGTTATGGGAACATGAAGTGAAATAGTAGTCATTTATTTATATATAGTACCGACATGGTATTGCCTTGCCCAGAAATCATGGTCTGCCATTCAAGAGTGAGCCCTTTTGCTACCTTCTGTTTCTCCTATCACAAACAGAAACATTTACACTTCTTTTAGTAGCCTTAACAATAATTCAATAACCTCCACTGTGTCCGAGTTTTGCATTATGTCTTTTTCAATCAGGTTGGCTCAGGTATTCTGGGAGTTGAAGTCCACGAGTTATAAAAGAACCAAGGTTGCCTACCCGTGGTCTAGTGGTTAAAGCACCAGGCTAGAAACTACGAGACTGTGAGTTCTACTCCTGCCTTAAGCATGAAAGTTGGCTGGATGACTTTGGGCCAATCTCTCAGCCCTTGGATCTTCAAACTTGTCAGCTTTAAGACTTGTGGACTCCAACTCCCAGAATTCTGGGAGTTGAAGTCCACAAGTCTTAAAGCTGACAAGTTTGGAGACCCCTGTATCAGCCCAATCCACCTCACAGGCTTGTTGTGGTAGGAAAAATAAGAGGAAGGAGCATTGGGTATGTTAGGCACCTTAAATTATTTATAAAAAATAATAAAGGCAGGATAAAAAATATTTAAAAACATACATTGCAATAAGTGATTTCAATTTACTACAGTGTCGTGTTTTCTAATTAAATAAATTTTAGAGCAAGATATAGAATATTGATAGAGGAGAAGGGAAGGATAGAAATAACAGGGGGGGGAGAGAAGAAATCATGTCCAAGAACAAGAGATATTGATGGGGAAAGGACACTTTTATAATTCTTGTCACAAACCTGAACATAAACTTGTCTGATAATATTGTTATTATTATAGTTGGTCACATACTCAGCTGTTTAGATGGAATTTGGCAATTGTATCTGCTTATCAATGCTGGTGGTATGCAGCAGATATTGTGGGATTGTATACAAGGTGTCTATTATTATTGGTACTACCTTTGCTTTCTTTCTTTTGCCATAGTCCTTCTACTTCTATTTACAGGTCTTTGTATTTTGTGATTTTTCTTCTCTTTTCCTGTCTCCAGGTACTACCATGTCCATTAGAAAGACTTTTTTTTTGTCTTTCTTATTGACAATTGTTAAGTCAAGGATCTGATTCTTGTGGCCAATGGTACTTACATTTTTCTCCAGTCCTGACCTTGGGTGAGTCTCTGGTGTGAAAGAAGTATGTTCATGAGGGGCCTGTGATTGCCATTCTTGGCAGGTCCTGCCACTCCCTGTGGTTGCAATATGTCCACGATAGTCTCTACCACTTCCAACCTTACAGTCTTTAAAGAGGGGGAAAGGATGAATTAGAATTTGCTATTATATAGGCTACAGATTTATTTCAGCACAGGTTGAATAGCTATTTCCTTTTATGAGAAATTCTGGGAGCTGCCATTGTATGCCATTAGAGTTATTAATGAAAAGTCCTCGGGGCTCTCTTGCAGATGTTTCTTTAACCCAACCTAGGTAACACCATCAGTGCTAGTAATGAATGCAGTTTGCTGTCAAGAAACTGCCAAAGAAGCCAACAGCAAACAGCCCAACCAAAGAATCTCTAAGACCACCCCCTCCAACACTGACAGGGCAAGCCACCAGAATATAAACTGACAGCATGCTTCCACTGATGATATTATTATCTAGTCCTAAAATCTGCTCCTCTGCTCTTATGCATAATTTTTTTTAGAAATAATTATCTGAAAAATTAATAGAACATATAGAAAGAACAATGAACTTGGCTATGGATTGCTAATGGTCCCTTAAAAACCTCATGGCTTGAGGTGGAGTTATCTCCAGCCACTGAGTCTCTCTTTTCTGCATTGAAAACAGTGTCATTCACCGTTTAAGGTTAGCTTTTGCCTGGTTGTTTGTAATCTAGGCGAAGAGGAGAAATCATACCAATGTTTGGTGTCAATGTCTGCGAAGTTTCCGGTTTAGCACACTTCTGTAGACTGCAGTAGTCCCACCTTGTCTCAGGATCAGTAGTATAACACCAGGGTGCTTTGTCATCATCAGGGTTTCGGCAATAGTTCCTTCTCAAGTCCCTATTAATAAGTGCATCAAGTGGGTTAAATGTTATGTTATAGAGCAGAGAAGGGCAACTTGGAGATAGAAGTCCATCATGAATATTTCTTGGGATGCTGAGAATATCCATAGACAAAGAATGAATTATGTTTAGAAAGCCATCTCTCATTATCTCAGAACAATATTCTACAAGTTCTGGTTGTTTGCCATCTAATACTTGTTTATATCTTTATAATAGTCATATTAAATATTTCTGTCAATCGTAGAGGCAAAAAGTTTTTTCCTATCAAATTTTCAGATAAAACTGCCAACAAATCTCCATGTTCTGATATATGTGCGGCTTCACCTTTGTTCCATATTGTTCCCTTTTTCTTAAGTATTACGTAGTTATAAAAATATATAGAACACTATCTCATCACCCTGCAGGTTTCATCATACCCATGTTTGTTGTTGTTCAGTTGCTATGTCATGTCGGACTCTTTGTGGTCCCGTGGACCTTAGCACACTAGGCCACCCTATCCTCCACTATCTCCCCAGGTTTGCCCAAATTCATGTTCATTGCATCAATGACACTATCTAACCATCTCCCCCTCTGCCATCCCCTTCCTTTTGCCTTCAATGCTTCCCAACATCAGGGTCTTTTCCAATGAGTCTTTTCTTCTCATTTGGGGCCAAAGTATTTGAGCTTTGTGCTTGATCACACTCACAAGAAGTCCCGTTCTATCCAAAGTGAAGTGGAAGAACAATCAAGAAGAATCAAGTTCTTCCTCTCTGTAGATAGGGCTGGAGTATCTCTGAGATGCTGGCTGCCCAAATGCACAGCATGACTACTCATGGAAAGGATCTCTAATGGATCTCTCCAGATGGAGATCAGATACATATTGAGATCACTTGGAGAGAGGAGAAACAGTTCATTGCTCCTGTTGTGTATTACCAAAACAAAGCTATTTTGTACCCAGGGGAATTTTGACATTGAATGGCCAGCACACACAACAGATAACGAACACATCAAGAAACCTACGCATCTGGGAATGTAGATGGTGTCTTAGAATGACGATGGGGGCGCATAGAAATCCATGCTTGGCATTTTTTCCCTGTGATAGTCATTGCTGCAGTACCCCGATAATTTGAGCCATTGTCATAATAGCAATCATCAACCTGTTGAGGTTCCTGTTCAGGTATTTGGGGAGGAACAGCAGGGACAGCAGCTACATTAAAGAAAAAAAGCAGAAATAAAAACAATTTGTGGGAAATCATACTATCTTCTTTATTTCCAAAAGCTTTATTATCAATGTCCCATTCTCACATAATTGTATAGTAAAAACAGAGCAAGCCTTCCTATTTTTGTTATAGATCGGTGACAATATATTATTTATTTGCTAATATGTAGTCAATTCTGTTTTACAAGTGTGTAGTAGTTGCAAGCCACTATCCAAAATATTTTAACCAGAAGAAAATTCTTCTCACAGTCCTCTTAATAGCTGACTATTTCCAAAATTAGAAGACTTCTATCAAAATTTCGAACTGATCCTGTCATTTTATGTAAATAAGCACTAATGTGAAATAGATATAAGCATAACAACATCTGCATTTAAAACATGCTGAATTCATTTAAATCATATTGAATTCACTCAACTTGCCCAGTCTATTTCTATTGCCTATTTCTCAACTTTATTTTAGTTTTGCACCTTTAATTTCCTAGAGTTTTGTTTAAAAGTTCAAAACATTTTAGTTACTTTGACCCTTTCTCAATTACACAAATATAAATATTATTACCAGTAACTGTGACGACATCATCACATTGAGTAGCAATGTTGCAGTATTCCCATCGAGTATTTGGGTCAGTTGTATAGCACCAAGGCTTAGTCTCTCCATCAGGGTTTCTACAATAGTTTTTTTCTAAACCTCTGAAATAAAATGTGCATAAAAGCAAGAAATGTTTAAGGGAACAAGAGAGAGGTAAACATTATTATAACATGAAGTCTGAGTTACTATCTTGAAAACAGGTATTGAATAAAGCAAAAGTCTCCATTAAGTTTCAGATTTTAATTTGATTCTGCACCCATTTTTAATGCAATGGTTGTGTTCATAACAAAGATTTTTCAATGAGAGTTTGTTAAGGAAGCCATAGGGGGCTGCTTAATGTACAATTGTTATTTGTTAGAAATTTTTCCACGGTCTGTCCCCCTTTATGGGACATCCATCCTTTGGAGATTAGAATGGCTCCAATCTTGTTAGCTTTTCATAAGGCTCTAAAAATTTGTGTTCCCATTCCTGAGGCACTGAATGTGTTATGGGGACCATTTCCTGGCTGTATTGCTAACTGACCAAGTAGCCTGGCTGCTATGTATATTTATTTTGGATGCTTCTATTAGTTTTTTTCTTTTTATTGTTTTAAAATATTTTTTAATATTTTTATTGTAATTTTTTTAATTGTAAGCCTACCAGAGTCATTATCTATGATGGGCATTTATAGAATTGAATGAATTAATGAACGACTAATGATGCGCCATGATTGAAAGATGCATGCATCAGACTAAGCCAACAAGAAATAAATAAATAAGCCATGAAGACAGCAATATTTATTACTAAAAGGAAAGTTTGGAAAGTTAGAAACAGAACTACAAAAAACTTCACAGAAAAAGATTTTGAAAAGAGAAATGAAAATAATAAAACATAAACTAAATCTGTTGGACTTAAAAAAACCCTGGCAGAACAGATAAAGAGAGCAAAACAAAACGTTTTCGAAAATGCCAATAAAACAGGAAGATGATTAGCTTATAAACTTAAAAAACAGAAAGAGAAGAAAATAATACATAACTTAGTAGATGGAAAAGGTTGTCTACAATTCAGAAATGAAGAAATAAAAAAGTTAATTAAGGAATGCTGTAAGGAATTGTATGATAAAGAGGAGACTTCAAGAGAGAACCGCTCAATACCTAGAAGAAAGTAAACTTCCAAAAATTCCAGAGACATTTAAAACTATGTTAGAAGAAAGGATCACAATGATGGAGATATCAGAGGGTATAAAAAAAATGGAAAACACCGGGCCCGGCAGAGCTCTATAAAAATTTACAAGACATATTAAGTGAACCGCTGAAAGATGTTTTTAATGGACTTTTGTTAGATGCTAAGGTTTCAACTACATGGATAGAAGCAAATATTACTTTAATAACAAAAGAAGACTCAGATTTGATGTATATTAAGAACTATAGACCGATCTCATTACTTAATATGGATTATAAATTTTTTACTTCAATAATGGCAGAGAGATTGAAAAAATACTTAGCTGAATTTATACATCCAGATCAAAACGGCTTTTTACCAAACAGACAAATCAAAAACAACTTAAGAGTGATAATGGACGTATTAGACTACTATGAACTACATCCAGGGAAACAATTAGCATTAATATTCTTAGATGCCCAAAAGCATTTGACAACATTTCCTGGCAATTTATGATTCAGCAATTACAAATAATGGACTTTGGAAGGAACTTTATAAATATGATAAAAGCAATATATAGCAACCAGACAGCAAAAAGTGATTGTGAATGGAGATAGTACTGAGAGCTTTGAAATAAGAAAAGGCACGAGGTAAGGATGTCCACTATCCCCACTATTATTTATTTTCACTCTGGAAGTTTTAAATAGAAGGATTAGATAAGACACAGAAATTAAAGGACTGAAGATAAAAGATGAAACATACAAGTTACAAGCATTTGCTGATGATCTAGTATTTATTCTAGAACAGCGGTTCTCAACCTGTGGGTCGCGACCCTTTTGGGGGTCGAACGACCCTTTCACAGGGGTTGCCTAAGACCATTGGAAAACACATATTTCTGATGGCCTTAGGAACAGAGACACCGTTCCGCATCTGTCTCCGCATGGCCTCCTCCACCATTTGCAGAGAGAGAGACAGAGAGGCACTTTCGCTTCCCTTCTCTCTCTCTCTCAGGCAGATTTACTTCCTGCAGGGCTCCTGATTGGCCCTGCGCCCGGGTGCCTCACCCCCTGGGAGAAGCGCAGCCAGGGCCTCGGGGCCTTGGAGCCGCCCAGGGAAGCCCCGGGATCCTTGCTGGGAGCAGCCCGTTGGAGGCTCCCCTGAGTGAGCCAACCCTCTCGCAAGCGGTGGACCAGCCCCTGCGATCCCCAGCCGGCCCGACCATTGGACCCGCTGGCCAGGAAGACACGCCAGAGTCCAGGATGCCAGGAAGGAAGAAGGAGATTCAGCAAAGGTAGGAGAGGAGAGGCGCCTCCTGGGGCCCAGTGCTGGTGAGGGCTTCCTTGCCCTCCTCTTCCTCCTCCCCTTCTTCCTCCTGCTGCCCCCAAGGCAGCTCAGGAGGGCACTGGGGCAAAAGAGGTGCCTGGGGGGGAGCAGCTGGGCTGGCAGAGGGGCTGGCAGGGACCACATGGCACCAGCCCCCACCGTGGCACCATTGGATGGACGGAGGGCAAGGCTGGGCAGTGTGGAGTCCCAGCTGGGGTGACGGCAACGGTTTTCTCGCCCTTCTCCTCTCCTTCCTCCTGCTGCCCCCAAGACGGCTTGGGCGGGCGCCGGGGCAAGAGGGGTGCCTGGGGGGAGCAGCTGGGCTGGCAGAGGGCTGGCAGGGGCCACGCAGTACCAGCCCCCAGTGCGGCTCCATTGGATGGGCGGAGGACGAGGCCGGGCAGCGTGGAGTCCCAGTTGGGGCGGCGGCAGTTTTCTCGCCCTTCTCCTCTCCTTCCTCCTGCTGCCCCAAGGCGGCTCGGGCAGGCGCCGGGGCAAGAGGGGTGCCTGGGGGGAGCAGCCATGCTGGCGGATGGGCTGGCAGGCCGCGCAGCACCAGCCCCCATCGCGGCTCCATCGGATGGGTGGAGGGCGAGGCCGGGCAGCGCGGAGTCCTGGCTTGGGTGGCGGCGGTGGTTTTCTCACCCTTCTCCTCTCCTTCTTTCTCCTGCTGCCCCCAAGGTGGCTTGGGCAGGCGCTGGGAGGAAGAGGGGTGCCTGGGGGGGAGCAGCTGGGCTGCTGGAGGGGCTGGCGGGCCGTGCAGCTCCAGCCCCCACTGCGGCACCATCGATGGACGGAGGATGAGGCCGGGCAGTGCGGAGTCCTGGTGGGAGCGGCAGCCAGGCCGGGGGCAGCGGGGACCCCCGACAATGCTGCCGTAAGAGAGAGAGAGAAAGAGAGAGAGGAAAGAGAGAGAAACAGAGGAAAAGAGAGAGGAAACAGAAAAAGAAAGAGAGATTGAGAGGAAAGAGAGGAAAGGAGAGGAAAGAGAGAGAGAGAGAGAAAGAGAAAAGAGAGAAACAAGGGGAGAGGAAAGAGAAAAAGAGGAAAGAGGGAAAGAGAGGAAAGAGGGAGAGAAGAGAGAGAGGAAAGAGAGAGAAAAAGGAGAGAGGAAAGAGAAAGAGGAAAGAGAAACCGCATGCGCGGATCAGCCCGTCACGCCGCGCATGCGCGGTTTGGGCCGTCGTGCCGCGCATGCACGGCGCGGGTCGGGGTTGCGCCATGCATGGGCGGCGCAAGTGGGGTCTCAGCCTGAAAAAGGTTGAGAACCGCTGTTCTAGACCAAGCCTTCCCCAAATTAAGGTCAATGTGAAGCCTTCCTTCAGAAGAACTTGACCCTTGACTATATCAACAAATCCATTTGGGGTATTTTTAGCAACACTAAAATCATGAACTCCTTCCAGTATTTGGGCGAATGGAAGAGAAAGGGAGACACCTTGGGATTTCTTAGTGGTTTTCCATCCAAATACTAAGCAGGTCAAGCCTACTTAGCTTTTATGAGCCCTACCACCTCTAAATGAATTCAGCTTCAATACTTACAATAATCAACTGGCACCAACTGGAAGCCTTCAGTATGAGGAAAGCCAATTCGTTTTTAAGATGCCTAAAACAAGTAGCATACTAGTTGGCAGTTATATTATCTCTGCCAAGTTCTGAGGTAGCAGTGTGAACCTGAGACTGAATTTCGAACAGAATTCTCTGGCTGAAATTTGTTTAACTCACGAACCTTCACCCTCATCCTACACTCGATATTTGCCACTATTGCAGAATGCAGTATTGCAGGTTAACTCACTGCTCACAGTCAGCAGTTTCATCCCGACCGGCTCAAGGTTGACTCAGCCTTCCATCCTTCCGAGGTCGGTAAAATGAGGACCCAAATTGCAGGGGGCAATATGCTGACTCTGTAAACCGCTTAGAGAGGGCTGTAAAGCACTGTGAAGCGGTATATTGCTATTGTTATCTGAGAAGCAAAATAACTGAACTGTTGTTTGTGTCTAGATGCCTTGCCTTTTTCTTTACCGTAGCAACAAAGTGATGACAGAGTTGTTTAACATACTTGCAAGGGTAGTTTTCTGGACTTCTTGCATGGGCATGAGGTTCTTGGGATGCCCATGATTGACAGGTTTTTCCTGTTTCGGTCACTCCTACATTTCCTCGATAATCTTCTCCATTTCCTACAAGGCACTGTTGGCCCGTAATGGCTGGCAGAGGTGTAGCTATATTCGCAAAGGTAATGCAAAATAAATCAGCACCTTCAGACTCTGTATGCTAAAAATTGCAAGGCCCTGGCAATCCAGAGGTGAAAAGCCAAAAAAGCTACTGCATATGAAAAAAATAAATCACAGATCATTCTCATTTAGTGACTGCCTCATTTAGTGACCATTTGAACTTACCACAGTGATAAAAAAGTAACTTTGTGAACAATCCTTGGACCTTTTCAGGTCTGTAAAGCAAAGGAAAGCTGTAGAAAATCATAAGCAGTTTCACTTAGCAATTTCACAATTGCTGATCCCAATTGTTGTTACTAAATGAGGACTACTTTGAAAATATAGACATATAGAATATATATGCTATCTAGACAAATAGAATATATGTGCTATTTTCTTAAAAGCCACTTGTGTATATGTTTTACATTTATAAAAGAGAGATCACAGA
Source organism: Bothrops alternatus (assembly GCA_034064705.1). NCBI lineage: Eukaryota > Metazoa > Chordata > Lepidosauria > Squamata > Viperidae > Bothrops > Bothrops alternatus. The sequence continues at coordinate 10,517,387 of JARGCV010000023.1, forward strand.
ATAACAAGGTGCATTGAATTGGAATGCATGGATTATAGCATAAAATAATAAAGCTCAAGCTACATGTTATATTGTGATACCTTAATTAAAATATAGCTAATAGCCATCTGTTATAGTGAATATTCAATAATAGTTTGCCTGTTATCAAAATATTTATTATTAGATTAATATTTCACTTGAACTAAGCTACAATCCTGGTGATTTGATGGTTATATGACTTAATATCTGTTCATATTTCTGTGAGAGTGAGAAAAAAATAACCCACATGTGGTGCCCACTATAAATCTGCTTAGGAACTTACTTTTATTTTCCAAATTATATTTTTCCACCTGAGCAGCATTAATGATGCCTTTTTTGAAACTGGTTGAGTTTGTCAGTTATGTGAGGCTCAACACTCAATTTATCCCATTTTAAAAAGCTACAGCCAATTTTATAAGATTAAAAGGAATCCCCCCCAAACTCTCCTACTTGAATTAAAACATTGTTTTCTCCACAGAATTGTTACTATATTGTGATTAATGCAGGTCAGTAATTACATAAATGATACTTACCGCACCGTGGTATACTACAGAATTCCCACCGTTTTGTCAGGAGGGAGGTGAAACACCAAGGACGTGGCTCACCATCAGGATTACGGCAGTAGTTTGATATCAAATTCTTTTCTGGGAATCTGAATATTGGATGAAAAGGTAGAAATGTCTTCCTAACCATCTCTTGACAAATTGGGGTTGAACCCAATGGTGTTTCAATTTGAACCCAATGGTGTTTCAATGTTGACAGAATGGTGTTCACCCAATATCATGTATTCCTGTATTCCTCTTCCACAGTACCACATTCTATGATCTCAAATTTCTTTCTGTTAATCTCTCTAGTTCAGAGATTACTCAGAGCAGATTTGATGTGTGGGAAATAAAAGCAGAGGAGAAAAAGGAAAAACTCCCTTTGAATCCTCAGAATTTCCTTTGGATGTAGCCCAATATCACCTCAGAAAACTATACAATATCACCTCAGAAAACTATGTAAATGTGGGTGTTGGGGAGTATGCATGTGCGTGTCAAAATCCAAGACAGTAAGCCTAGTGTGACTGAATGCATCGATGGTAATGTGTAAAGAGGAACAATTACTTTTATTTTATTTACACCTAGCATCTTGACTTTTTTTAACCACCTGTCCTCTGGGCAGATATCTCTGCATGCTAAATTACATTATTTCTGTTCACATATCTAAGCTAAAAAAAAGCAACCAAAAACTTATTTATTAGATGCCAAAACCTTTAGTTACAACAGAGATGAAAAAATGCTATTTTCAGTGACCCTTAATGAAATTTGGAGTAAAAGACTTTCCAGTGAAGCAGGTGTGCTGCTTAATACATTACATTAAAAAATAATGTATATATCTAAGACAAAGATGTTAGTTAAAAATTTAGATTGTAATTCAAAGCAAGATTTGGAAAGAATAACGGGCTGTGAAATAGTTAAGAAAGTTAAATACTTAGGAATTGATATTGAAGCTTCTAATGGGAAGTTATATAAAAACAATTATGAAGTTTTGTGGAACAAGATACAAATAGAATTGGATAAATGGAAAAAATTACAATTATGTATGCTGGGTAGGATAGCGGCAGTTAAAATGAATGTATTGCCAAAATTTTTATTTCTTTTTCAAATGTTGCCTATACTTAAAAAGGATGCGAATTTGGAGGAGTGGCAGAAGGGTATTAACAGATTTATTTGGAATGGCAAGAAACCGAGGGTCAAATTAAAAATTATTCAGGATATAAGGGAAAGAGGTGGTTTGAAAATGCCCAATTTTAAGTTGTATTACCATGCTGCTGTTTTAGTAGCGATAAGTGACTGGGTTAATTTAACTAATGATAGAATACTGAATATTGAAGGGTATGGTTTATTATATGGCTGGCATGCATATTAGTCCATGATAAAAAGAGGTTTTTTTAAAAAAAGGGGGTTTTTTAAAAGGGGTTTTTAAAAATAGGGGTATCAAGGAGCATCTACTGAGAAGTGCTCTACTGCGTGTCTGGAAAAAGTATCAGTATAAATTAAATGAAAAGATTCCTCTCTGGACAGTTCCCAGACACGCAGTGGAGAACATAAATAGATTACAAGTTCAAGATGTGGTGCCCTATGAGAAACTCCTAATTAAAGAAGGGAATTTGCTATTATTAAAGTCCTTGAGTATGTTAAGGGAAGAAGGAATAGTTCATACTTGGTTTCCATATGCACAATTGAAGACTAGATGGGAAAAAGATTTTAAGACGGGTTTATCTCTAACAGATGAACATTTAATTAAACAAGTTAGAGACCAAAGGTCTATGCACATTAAAAGATTGTATAATGTATTGATAGAAATTGATTCTGAAACTGAATTAGTTAAGGACTGTATGATAAAATGGGGACAAAATTTTGGACAACCAATCACGATGGAAATTTGGGAGAGGATCTGGGTGAAAAATGTAAGATTTACACAACTGCAACATTTAAGAGAAAATTTTTATAAAATGTTTTATAGATGGCATCTGGATCCGAAAAAATTATCATATATGTACCCTAATTTACAATCTAAGTGTTGGAGATGTGAGTGTATGGACGCTACTTATTTTCACATATGGTGGACTTGTAGAAAAATCAAGGCTTTTTGGATAAAAATATGGTGGATACTTCAAAATATTTTGAAAAAACGTATTGAATTTTCACCACAATTGTTTTTGTTAGGCATTACAAAAGACTGTACCACCATAGAGACGAACTTAATCTTGAACTTGATTACAGCAGCAAGATTGTTGGTGGGACAATATTGGAAGAAGCCAGAATTACCATCTATCGAAGAATGGACTTTGAAAGTAATAAACTTGGCAGAAATGGCTAAAATTTCTGCATATTTGAAGGATCACTCAAACGAAAAATATATGTTGGACTGGAAAAAATGGATAGAGTATATACAAGGGAAATATCAATCTAAGAAATTGTATTTAGCATATAATTAAATACTTATATGTTGGATTGAAAAATATAGTTAAATTTTCAATAGGACTTATATAATAATTTGGTGTAGTTTAGTGGGTTTTCTTGTGTTTTTACCCTGTATTCACTTTGGGAAGTCGGGGGGTGGGTGGGTGGGTGTTTTTTTATAATTTCCTCAACTGTATTGTTACAATACCTCATGGTATTGTATTACATAAGAATGATATATATTTTTTTTGATAAAAGATGGGTTGCTCGGGCGCACTTCGGCACCACATCTGAGGAGGGGGAGTTTGAGGAGTGAAGGTTGGAGGGAAGTAGGGAGGTTGTTGGAGGAATGAGGAGAGAGAGGGTGGTAGAGAGGGTGGGGGGAGAGAAGTTGAGGTAGGGAGGAAGGAAGAGGGGGATGGGGTGGGTGGGGTGCCGTCGAGCAATGCCCATAGTTATTTTGTCTATTTTAGCTATGTGTTTATGCTTTGTCTTTGGATTGGGAAAAAGTTGTAAACGATCCTATTCAGTTGAGTTGTTTTTATATTGATTTTTTTTTGTTATACTTATAATTATAAAATTAATAAAAATTTCTACAAAAAAATAATAATAATGTATGCTGTTATTTTCCTTTTCAAGGGCAACAGTTACCTGAAATGATTTGTTTCCCACACACACTTTCACTTTTCCCTATATGTCACTCATAAGGGTCCATGAGTGAAACTGAGGCTGGTAGACTTACTTTGAAGGAATGTACCCGTGAGCATGGGGCTCTTGTGAAGCCCAAGCCTGGCACGTGAGCCCAGATTCCGTGGTGGAAGCTTTGCCTCTATAGTTTTCCCCACTGCAGTGCATACACTTCTCTGTAAGGATAAATATCCGTGAGTCAAGCAGGTTTATCCTACTAGATTACTTTTTTTTTCCCTGCCCTCTGGATAGTAGGAATCATGATGCCCAAGTGTTTGTCTGTCTGAAATGGGATCTGTTATCCTAGGTTGCTCAGCGATCACATTTCTCATTTTATAAGGAATCGAGAATGGTCTTGAAATTGCTTTGAGCTAAGTCAATCTAAACAAAAAATATACATTAATCTTTTCATTTTGTCTTTCTAGATGCTTAATTTACGCTACGGTGGGAGCCAGTTTGGTGTAATGTGAAGGCATTGGGTAAGGTTAGAAACCAAGAGGTTGTGAGTTCTAGGCCTTACACGCAAACACACCTATTGACAATGTGTTTTGATTTATGGAATGATTTTTCTTGTTTTATCTTAAGGGAATCACATTTGGGGTGATCAGATTTGGGGTGATAGACAATTTTTCTCTGCTAATTTATTTATTGTTTTATTTTTTTCATGCGCTAAATCTCAAGGGACCATGATAATCTTTAGCACCTTGCAGGCGTGGCATGATAATTTGCCAAATCCTTAAAAGATATTACAATAGGACAAATGGGGAGCTTTTCTCCAGTGTATTACAAAGTTTATATGACACTGTTCACAGAATTTCTCACTTTGCTCAGTGCTTTGCAAACTTCTGCCTAAATCTGGCATCTGTGTAGACATGCATTGATGTAAATGGACCAAATGGTGCCTAGAGGGAATGCACTGAAATAAAGTTCATATCCATCATACAATACTTTTGTCTTTTTAAAAAAAGGAAGCATTTACAAACAAAAGAACATCAAACTATTGACTAATAATAGCTTAAACATAACAATAACTTTTAAATATAACATTTAAATCGTCCTAGGTTTCAACTCCTGTTAGTTGTAAATGTTTTAAAATATTACCATTTTCATTATTATCAAACTATTTCTATTTATGAAATGCTATTGCTAGAGAAGTTACGCGATTCTCAAGAATAAGTCTATTGCAATTTAATATAACCTGTTCTATACCATGAAACATACATACGTTAATTAGATTTAAGTAATTATCATTCCACCTTGATCACTTCAACGATACTGTTATAATTATGTTCACATTTTATTTTATTTGAAATAGAAAAATAAACATTTGTTTATTTTCTTTGTGATCCTGGTTAATGACCATAAAAAAAGAATGAAATAACATCATGTTATTTCATGCTGCTGCTGCTGCTGCTGCTGCTGCTGCTGCTGCTGCTGCTGCTACTACTACTACTACTACTACTAATACTAATAATAATAATAATAATAATAATAATAATAATAATAATAATAAGTTGGAAGGGACCCTGGAAGTCTTCTAATCCAACTCCCTGCTCAGGCAGGAAACCCTATACCATTTCAGACAAATGGTTGTTCTATCTCTTCTTAAAAACCTCCAGTGTTGGAGCATTCAGCACTTCTGGAGGCAGGTTGTTGTTCCACTGGTAAATTGTTCTATTCAGTTATCGGTTGTTAAATAAATACCTAGCATTATTTCACGTTCTCTCTTATACTTGAATAAGAAAGTGCTACTCCAATGTTTACTTTTTTCTTAAATATTTTTTCTAAATATTGTACAGCAGACATGTCAAACTCGCGACGTCAAGTGATGTCGCATGACGTATCGGAGCTTTTTCTCCATTGCCAGCAATGGGGTGGGCGTGGTTTCCTCGTGACGCATGCGGCCCACGGGCCAACAGTTTGACACCCTTGTTGTACAGTGTATAGGTTGTCTACCTATACATCGTGAAAAAGAACAATACTTTGCATTCAAAATTTTCTCAAGGAACTAAAATGCCATTGTGTGCAATTCTACCTTCACATTCAGGAATGTTGCAAAAATCAAATCTGGTTCCAGGATCTGTTGTATAGCACCAAGGACCGTTCTCATCATGATCCGGATTTCTGCAGTAGTTTTCTTCTAATGAAGCATTAGGGTGAAGAAACGGTGTATACCTAATAAAAACAAAAGACAAGACTATTGTTACATAAGTCATACCTTTTTTTCTTAGAGATTCAAAAGATTGAGTTATATTAGATAACCTTGTGACTCATTTAATCATCCTTTGGGAGAAAGGTAATGAAGTCTGATTTGACCAGAATGAACATTAATTTTTTTTATGGCTTTGCTTTGAAAACTAAAGAAGAAAACATCAGTTTATTAAAGAAGAAAGACCTAAACAGATAAACAGAATGATCACAGGAAGGCAAAAAAGCAGCCAGAGTGGGACAACTTCTGACTTCCTGTAGGCTCCCCCATTGATTTTTCTTGGAGGAAACTGACAGAGAACATTATAAATCATGATCATATGACCCCAGAGAAGCTCTATGGCTACACCTTTCCAAATAAAACTGATGTGAATGTGATGTTTCAATTTCACTGAAGTAAATGGGTGCTAGATTTTTTACACATTCTGTGAATAATATTAGGGTTAGACCAGCGGTTCTCAACCTTTTTCAAGTTGAGACCCTGACCTGTGCCGCGCAAGCGCGGCACGATCCCAACCTGCACCGCGCACCGCGCATGCGCGGTGTGTGCAATGGGCCACATCGCGCATGCGCGGCGTGTGCGGTGGGCCACATCGCGCATGCGTGGCGTGTGCGATGGGCCACATCACGCATGCGCGGGGTGTGCGATGGGCCACATCGCGCATGCGCGGCGCGTGCGACGGGCTGCATCGCGCATGCGCAGCGTGCACGCAACGGGCCGCATCGCACATGCGTGGCGCAACGGGCCACATCACGCATGCACGGCGCACACGCGATGGGCCACATCGCACATGCACGGTGCTTCCCCACGCATGCGCAGTGCTGCCCCCTGCGCCGCCCGAGGGGAAAAGGGGAAAAATGGTGGACTGCAGTGTTTGGCGACCCCCGTGAAATGGTCGTTCGACCCCAAATGGGGTCGCGACCCACAGGTTGAGAACCGCTGGGTTAGACAAAGAAATGTTAATAGGACACAGTCAATAAGTGTTCAATTTGTTAAGGCTTCCAGTACTCTAAACAGGAGAGGACACTAGAGTTGAAGTTGCTCACCTTTTCCCCATCCCAACTCGGGGAAAGGAGGGGAGAGTTTTAAAGGAAAGATAGCTGCCTCTCTTTGGAGACTTCACATACGTAACAGCATTTATTTCTTGCTTATACTATTGCTTTCACCAATATTCTACATAGGCAATTGCAGCATGCTACCTGGGGAATTCTGAGAGTTGAAGTCCACACATCTTAAATTTGCCAAGTTTGAAAAGCACTAAATTATACCATCTACCATTGCTGATACATCTCTCCAATTGTCCTCCAAGTCAAACTTCAGTAAGTACTGTCTTGCAACATTTAACTACTTGGAACAACAGCAACAACCTCAACAGCTACAACATGCTCATCCACTGTATGAAGTTGTCCTGGCAATGATTCAGAAATGGTTTTAGCTTTTTTTTTCAAGATCAGAAAGAATTGGCCAGAAGCCATTGCTCACTATGATAATTTTGTAATAAGTGAATAAGAGAGCGATAATAAAAAAAAGTATTTTTATAATAACTTTGTTTGAAGTAGTGGGTTTTCTTTTGTTTTACCCTGTACTCACTCTGGGAAGTCAGGGGGGGGGTAGGGAGGGTTTATAATTTTATATACTATGTTTTCTCAACTGCAATTGGGGTTGATGCAAGAATATGTAATTATTGTTATTAAGGGGTTGCTCGGGTGGCCTCTGGGCACCACATCTGATGGAAAGAGGAAGGAGGAGTGAAGGCTGATGTAAGTAGAAAGTTGATAAGAAGGGGGAAGAGTAGGGATAGTTGGGTGGAGTAGAAGGAGGGAGATAGAGAAGGAGGGAGGAGAGTAGGTAGTTAGTTGGTAAGTGAGGGGGGAAGGTTAGGGTTAGGGGGATGTGGTGGTGGGGGTACCGAGCAGTAATGTTAATTGTTTGGTAAATGTGGTCTATGATTATTTTCAGTTGAGTTATTATTATTAGATGTATCGAAATAAGTACTTATGTTTTGTTTATGGATGATTTTGAAATATGTATTTATGTTGTGATTATGTTTATTGTTTATTTTAACACTATGATTTGATTTGAGCATTTTTCTTTTTTTGTTAAAAATTAAAAAACCAATTAAAAAAAATAAAAAAATAAAAAAAGTATTTTAAAAAATATTGAACATGTACTAATTCAAAATTTTTGGGGACAGTTTAAAAAAACATTAACAGCTACTTCATACAGCTGGAGTTCAGATATATCAGCATTTAATTATATTTTCTGCAGCATGTGGGAATAGAGGGAACTCAATGGAAATTCTAGCTGGGGCAAACTAATATGCTTCACTATATTCTATGCACTTCCAGAAAACTGTCTGTTCAGTAAACCTGCTCTTATTAATGGGACAAGAAAGCAAAACCTAGAGTCGCCTCAGTGAGATGGGTGGCTTAAAGCTTAATTACAAAATATTTTTTTAAAATCTTTATTCAGAAGGGCCTGTTGAATTCAATATAGCTAGTTCCTTTCAGGTAAGCAAGCAGAAGATGGCAACCTTAGCCATGGCTCATTTTTGCTGAATTGTGCTATACACATTTCCTACAAAAAATCAGGTCAAATCATTCTAAATTCATATGGCTATAGAAAATCGAACATCGTTTTACTTTGATAGGAAAAGGTCATACCTGGGTCTATGTGGGCTGTTCTCACTCCACTTCTGACATAGTACACCTTTCTGTGTTTTTGATTCAGTTCCTCTGTAGTCCACTCCATTTCCAATTCTGCATTCCAGGAGATACACTGAAAGAAAATGTGGTTATTAAAAATCGCTATTGTTATTACTGAGCACCCTTCCACCAAAGAAAAATCATTGTTTACAGATGGACTTCCACCCAAGTGTGATCAGGTTGAACACTTTAATATGTGGCCTTCACGTTCAGTTTAATTAGGCAATCACAACCTGAGATCATGGAATTGCAAACCTTGGATTACAAGCAAATGTTTAACAAACTTAATTTAAAAGGTAAAGATTCTCTCAAGCTGAGCTTGGTTTGTAAGGACCACATGGCTACAACATGGAAGAAGTATGTCATTACCTTCTTCTGCTTTTTTTTTTAATTTGCCAATTGATATTGCAATGCAGAGATTTTCTGGTGGTCTTCCATCTAAATTCTGGACCTAATGCTGGTTAGCTTTTTTTTTTCAGCTCTGCCAAGGTTGGTTAGCATCTACCTCTAGCTATGGTTTCAAAATTATTACCAGATGGGTATTTTAATTATAATAATTCAGGGGGAATGCAATGTGAAATCAGTGACTAGAGAATAATTATATTAAATCAGTTTTAATATTAATTCAACATAAATGTAAGTCAAACCAAATTTAGGCTATTTTTTTTAATGCTCTGATTTCCTGATGCTCATTCTCTGAGCACAGAATAGAAAATTGAGCTGAGCAACAAATGAGTGATTATCCAAATGAAACAAAGGGCTGCTTTAATCACAACATTGGTGACTACATCAGCTTCTCTTTCCAATTGCAAATACAGTAAGGGACATATAGGACACCAAGAAAAACAAACATATAGAGCAGCGGTTCTCAACCTTTTCCGGGGCTTGACCCCGGCCCGCACCGCACAAGCGCGGCGCAACCCCGGCCCGCCTCGCGCATGCGTAGCGCAATGGGGTGCATCGCGCATGTGCGACGCAACGGCCTGCGTTGCAAAGGGGAAAAAATGGCCGACCAAAAAAAAAATGGCGGGCCCGCATCGCACATGCGCGGCGCGACAGCCCACATCGCAAAGAGGAAAAAAATGGCTGACTCAAAAAAATGGCCGACCAAAAAAAAATGGCCGACCAAAATAAAAAAAATGGCGGGCCCGCATCGCGCATGCACGGTGCGAGGGCCCGCATCGCAAAGGGGAAAGAAATGGCCGACCCAAAAAAATGGCCGACCAAAAATAAAAATGGCGGACTGCGATGTTTGGCGACCCCTGTGAAATGGTCGTTCGACCCCAAATGGGGTCGCGACACACAGGTTGAGAACCGCTGATATAGAGGGTGACTGTCAATTTTGATCAAGAGGACCATTTCCTCCTCTGTTGTAGCCTCCTATGCTCCTTAAAACTAATTCATGGAGTATCCCAATCTCACAAAATAGTATTGGACTGGGGTGAGACACTGAAAAAGAGGGGGCAAACAATGTCATTTTGTTGGCAGTCAGACATCACTGAACAAAACTTCAGGTAGCCCTCGACTTACAACTACAATTTCGCGCAGAATTTATGTTGCTAAATCGAGGACTACATGTGCCTGTGGATCAGTCAGAAACCCCATCAGCATCTTGCATTCATCCGTGACGATCTTATAATGTGTTCTGCATTTTTCAACTTACATGGGCTACTGATGGGTAAATCTTACGTGGCTACTGATTGGTTTGTATATAGCTGGGCTTTGAAACAACTGCAGATAAACAATTTCTTGCTTCGTTCCATGTTTTACCATATCACAACTAATACCTTGAATTGAATCACCTTATAGTCTTTTCTCCTGAAGTCAAGATTCCCTGAACATCACCTACAAAATTCATACTACCCCAACTAACAATTCTTCCAAATTTCATGAATCGTTACATCGCATAAGGAACTGCAAAAGGCATAATATCCAAAAGTGTACACTTACTTCGTTTTTCAAAGAGAATGGCCCCTGCCTTTCTGAGCACAGCCGCTGTTTTAGTATTGTCGCCCAGTGTAATGCATTGCTGCTCTTTCGCTGTAAATAGAAACGCCCTGTGGAAAGGGCAGAGAAGAGGGACGCTGTCACTTTTAAGTGTTGGTTTGCATTTTATTTAGAAGCATAATTTGCCCAGTTTGGAGGCACATTCCAACTTACCATAAAAATAACTGAAATAAAATACACGAAAAGCAAAAGAATGTCGTAACACAGCAGCATTAAACCTAATCTAGATCAAATAAACTGTAAGGGGTCTCTCTTCTTCTGTATCCCTTATACCAGCGGTTCTCAACCTTTTTCAGGCTGTGAGCCCGACCTGCGCCACGCATGCACGGCGCGACAGTCCGCATCACGCATGCGCGGTGCTGCCCCCTGCACTGGCTAAGGGGAAAAGGGGAAAAAATGGCGGATTGCGGTGTTTGGCGACCCCCGTGAAATGGTCGTTCGACCCTAAATGGGGTCGCGACCCACAGGTTGAGAACCGCTGCCATATACCTTCACTAAATCTAGATTTGGAGCAGAGGAAGAATTGCTAAGGAGCAAAAGAATCTCCTCCTTTTGCTGGTTCAAGCTGTGATGCAGGAGATAGTTGGATCCAATCCTAATGGAGTAGCACATTAAATGCCAATACTTAATGCATAATTCTGAGGATTCATTTACTAATTTTTAGTAAAGCGGCACCTGAAAAAGAAGAGCCATATTTAAAAAATCATGAGATTGTTATTATGTCAAAATATAGTTGCATGGTGGTATCTACTACCAGAAACCAATCACAATTCAATACAAAAATCACAAGGGTCCTTAATACAGGTAGCCCCCAATTTACAACCATTCATTTAGTAACCACTCAAAGGTACACCAGCACTGAAAAAAAGTGACTTATGACTGTTTTTCACACTTAGGACCATTGCAGCATCCGCATGATCATGTGATCAAAATTCAGCTGCTTGGCAACTGACATGTATTTATGACGGTTGCAGAGTCCCAGAGGCATGAGATCCTCTTTTGCGGCCTTTTGACCAGCAAAGTCAATGGCGAAGACCGATTCACTTAATGACCATGTTACTAACTTAACAACTCTGGCAATAAAGTTCGTAAAATGGGGCAAAACTCACTTAACAACTATCATTAGTCTCTAAGGGAGATTTCAGATAATCAGCAACAATCAAAACATTCGAGCAATTTTCATAAAATGTGGAAATACTATGATTACCTGCAGGTAAATGCTGTTTCAGTTTCACATTTCAAACCACAAGCTTTTTTAGTTAAAGTTCTATAGGTGATGGATTCTTGACTAATGATCCAAGCACCATCTGTCCTTGCATAACCATCCAGAATATCTCCTTGAACTGAAAGGGAAAAAAAAGTGAGACGAGTTGAGATACCGGTAGTAAAAACACCAAACACATACTTTTCACCAGATGACAAGCTTCCTTCTTCTACATGCAGGGAGGTATATATTATCAGAACATAAAGTCTGCAGATTGCCTGAATATGTAAGAATTACATTAGTGCAGAGGGTTAAATTAACACTCGGGAAAAACTTTATTTATTCCAGTGGCGAAAGAAATTTCACCAAAAGTTATTATATGATGATCTGAGTAGCAGAATAAGAGTGCTTGTGAGAGGATGACATTCCTGGAACTGGAATCATGGCCCCAGAAGTAGAATAACAGGCCAGCAGATGAACATATGATCCCCCAAGCAAGGGATGATAAATATGCAAATGGAATGAAAATTCCTAGATTTCTTATGAAAATGACAGAGTAGGACTACAGTGAATGGAATGATTACGGCAAAGGAAGACCCTGAGATTATGCCCCATTTTTCTGTAGTACTTGATATGGAACCCTTCTAAACAATTCTGCTGGTTTTATAAGTGTGTCTATTGAAATAAACTCACTACCAGGGAAGCGCCCAGTTAGATAAAAAATAATTGCCTCGGGTACCAAATAAGTGTATGTATATTTGCGAGAGAAATAATGCCAGCACACCCTTTCTTTCTTGTTTAGTTTTGGTTTAACTCACCTTTATTATTTTTATAAATAACTCAAGGTGGTGAACATACCAACACTCCTTCCTCCTCCTATTTCTGAGAGTGAATGACAGGCCCAAAATCCCCTGGCCCCTTTCATGCTTAAGGCAGTACTAGAACTCCCAGTGTCCTGTTTTCTAGCATGGTGCCTTAACCACTAGACCAAACTGGCTCTCTTCTTGAGTGTAGTTGGCTCTCTTCCTTATGTAGTTATTTCTGTCTTTTGAAGAAGCAACTGTATTTAGATGCCGTCTCTTCTGAAAGCCAGCTGCTGCCTCAGGTGAAGTGAGGGGCATTCTATCTCCTTACAAGAGTCTTGATAATCTTCACTTTCCAGGCCAGGAGATAAAATGGGGAAGAGACCGCAAACCATCTTTTTCAAGGCAGTGCCTCAAAGTTGTGCCATCATCAGGCTCATTGCTAACTTTTTGTCCCAAGAGCACTTTCATAAATTTATCCAAGGGGGAAAGTAGAGATTGTGAGATTCTGAGTCCTTGTATGCTATTGTTTGTTTCACTGTTAAGTGTACTTTGCAAAATCAAGTCCTTTCTCCACTGGTTTGATTTTGGCTACGCTTTAAGCAATGTCTCCAGTAAAACCTTATGCAATTGCAAACTGTTGAGCCATTGTTGAGCCAAATAAAAGGTCACCTTAGGGAAATTAATATTTGTTTTGTTTCTACCTTTCTTCTCTGGTGGAACTCGGGTATGAATGATATATCTTAGGCATTTTCTATTTAAGCAGAAGAAGGCCTAGGTCAGCTATGTTGACTCAGGAATTCTGGGAGCTGAAGTCCATGAGTCATAAAAGAGCTGAGGTTGCCTACCCCTGGCCTAGGTCTTAATAGGCTTAGAAGAGCAAAACTGTTGTTTATTTCCAGCCTCCAGGATCTGGAGTTCAGCACCTGACACTGTAGTGAATTGGTAATTGGAAGCTATTGATAGGGGAGAGAAAAAAAACCTAAGTGATAGAAACCTTGTCCATCTGGAATATTTAACAATCTGCTAAATAAACACAATGATGGTGACTTGAAAATTATCGTATAATGGAAGTTCTAGCTTCTTTCTGGTTTAAATCTAGTCCTGTAACCTGCCTGCCCAGTAACATTATTTTTAAACAACCCAGAGACATGTAGAGGAAAAGAAGAAGAATATAATCCAAGAGTAATAAATATTAATAGAAGATGCAATAGGATATATGATATTAAATTTTCATAGACAATATGATACGTACGCTCACTTTATATGAATGGTTCCTAGATTACTGAACATTACATAGCATACAGGACACAATTTGCAAAATTTTAGGTATAGAAAATCTCACATCTCATTTTACATTAAATTGGGCAGTCAGTCGGTTTCTCTTAGCACCATTAGTTCTTGGGACTGTAAAACATTTAGCAAAATTAGACCTCATTGTAATATAAGATTTTAGAAATAGAAATACAATTATTTAGTATTTTATATATAAAGTTAGTAACATCAAGCATTTATCCAGTGTATGCCCATTCAAACTTCCAAGGTCAAGTCCAACATTCATTAAATATGATAATATTTCTGAGAGTTCTATTATCTCAATTCTTCTGAAAAGCAGCAAAAAAAGAAACATACCTGTGTAGAGAAAGAAAACTAATCCAAAAATATATTTGCAGCACTCCATTTTGGGACAGGCAAGTTGTGTGCTGAGAGCTGTGCGTGTCTGCGGACAAAGTTATATTGACTTAGTTTAGTTAGACAAGCCTCAAGCAAAGGAGATTAGCCAAATTGGGTTAAATATTCTCTCAGTACTTTGGTCCTCTCTTGTCTGGATTAAATGTTCAAACATTACCTTGAATTCATGATCTTACAAAATAACATCTAAATGTTTGAATTGATGAAACAGAAAGGTAGATATTTCCCTAGATTTATTATTTTGAAATTCTCCTTTACTTAACCAAAAATGAAGTATTATTAAGAAATATAGGTAGATAGACAGACAGACTGGATAGGATAGGATAGGATAGGATAGGATAGGATAGGATAGGATAGGAAAGGAAAGGAAAGGATAGTAAAGGAAAGGAAAGGAAAGGAAAGGAAAGGAAAGGAAAGGAAAGGAAAGGAAAGGAAAGGAAAGGAAAGGAAAGGAAAGGAAAGGACAGGACAGGACAGGACAGGACAGGAAAGGACAGGACAGGACAGGACAGGACAGGAAAGGACAGATAGAGTGGGAGAGAAGGAGAGGAGAGGAATTACTCCAGCCAATACTCAAGAATATTGTCATTGGATAAAACATAAGGTAGGAATCAGGTATTTGGGGTATTTGTAGTGTTACATTCAGTTCCTAGTACAGAAAAGATTAAATCATGATTGTTAACCATTGTTGAAATTCTTCCTTTAAGAAAGCCTATGTATTCCCATAGCATCTTTTTGACTAAATATACACCTAACCCTTCTTAATAATCAAAACTTGATTTTCAATCCCAGTGTAATCCTGAACCTTCCATTAGAGAGAAGTTCCCTGCACGTGGGCTCCAGCACAAGTCCATAAGCTTGGAAGACTAAACTTCTGGTCCCGGTGACCGACCCAGGTTGGATCCTGCAACATTATCCTGGGACACGTATATTTGCCTTCATTCATAATCCTAAACTCACTAAGTACAAGATTTTTTCTAAATGGGCAAGTTGTATAGATAACTGGGAAAGGATTAACCTTGCTAGAGCAGAAGAGATTGGAATACTTAACAGAATACTCAGAGTAACAGAGTGGAAGGGACCTTGGAGGTCTTCTAGTCCAACCCCCTGCTCAGGCAGGAAACCCTATACTATTTCAGACAAATCGTTGTCCAATCTCTTCTTAAAAACTTCCAATGTTGGAGCAATCACAACTTCTGGAGTCAAGTCGTCCCACTGATTAATTGTTCCAATTATCAAGAAATGTCTTAGTTTTAGGTTGTTTCTCTTCTTGATTAGTTTCCATCCATTGCTTCTTGTCCTTTCTTCAGGTGCTTTGGGGAATAGATTGACTCCTTCTTCTTTGTGGCAACCCCTTAGATATTGGAACACTGCTAACATGTCACCCCTGCTCCTTCTTTTTATTAAACTGGACATACCCAAATCCTGCAACCATTCTTTATATGTTTTAGCCTCCAGCCCCCTAATTATCTTTGTTGCTCTTGTCTGCTAGCTTCTCTCTATGGTCTCTTTGCATGCTGTCTTTTTATTTAACAACATAACAATCTTCATCTGGAGGTTGGAACTACTAAGATGCTGACAGTGCACTGCATATTAAGGATGCTTTGGCTTGAAAATAGGAAGGAGCTCCTACTAATGCTGCTTCCTTCTTATCATGTATGTTGACTGAATCTCATCATCTTTGTGGACCTATTGATCTAGTCATGTTTGCCCTCTTTGATACACTCAGAAGTTTACCTAGAACAGTGTGTTTGTTGGAGATAACTCAGCACTGGCCCTTTAGTTAGCATAGTTGTTAAATTGTAATCAGTTGCAGAATATATTTAAGTAGCAGTGTAGCATTGAAGGTTTCCTCTCATATGACCACATGTTACCTACTAGCATATAAATCATTTTGGTTAATGATTTTGGTTAATTCTTGAATGTTGGGGGAAGTCCCAAAATTACAACTCTGAAATCATTGAAAAAATTATTTACAAAACTCAGAAGGTAAGAAGTGATATAGAAAGAATTGGACAAAGTCCAAACTACCAGAGGCTTACCAAGCTGATGGCAAAAGACTGATATGCAAGTTTTTTAAATGCTAGGTCAATGGTGAACAAACCTCCTGATCATTCCTGTTGTCTTTCTCTGAAGCTGTTCCCAAGTGAATCCCATCACTGGACAAAATGCTTGAATTTGACCAGAGTAGAATAAAATGGAACAATTACTTTCTGCAGTTTAAAATTATATTTCTGATAATGGATTGATGATCCCAAAGATGGAAATTCTTTGCTGCCACCATATGCTGATGACTCATGCTCCGTTTGCAATCAACTATTAACCCAAGGCCTGTTTTGTGCATATTATTGCCAAGCCAAAGATCCCCAATGATTTCAGTGTCCTAAGTGAATAATTTTGTATTTGTCTGGTACATTTTGTTCTGTTGACTTCAAGTTTTATTTCTGACTAAACCACCCACTTCTATTATTTGCAAGTTTGAGATGCATTCCCTCCCTGTTTCATCCCAACTATTAATAAAAAAGCAAAGGAGTTCAGACGCAAGGATTGAATTTTGTGGAAGTCCACTATTCTCTCCATCTTTTCCATTTGCTTAAGGATGGATTTTCCTGCAGCTTCATATCTGCATTAACACACAATCTGCTAGTCCTTGAGAAGGTAGAAAAGTATACTGATCTAAAAATTTGCTGTCCCAATTAGCCAAATTCTGTTCTAACTTCAGAAATAAGGCTGGCAATCCTTAAAGGTATTAATACAGGATAAATTAACAAAAGAGACTGGTAGATTCTCCTAGGATTCATTTTCCCTTCTCACCAAGCATTACTTGCCAATTGGAAAAGTAATCTCCAATTCCGCACCTTCATGGGGAAGGGAGAAGAGGCAGGAATAGTTTGAGAGGGGCAAATGAAGGCAGATCCATAGGATGGCTGATTTAGGAACCCTCAAAGGTTCTTTGGATTAAGAAATACAATGCGGAAAGGGAAGATCGGGAGAAAGAGCCAGCATTGTTGCAGTGGGGGACAGGGGTGTCTGAGGTGATACTGATGATTGTCTCTCACTTGTCTGTCCCTTTGGTGCAGCTGGCTGCAGTAAAAAAGACTTGGGGTGGCTTATGTGGGTCCAAGGAGGGCAAAATGGCTGGCAAAGGGAACCCAGGAAACAAAAGGCTGCCTCTCTCCATCTTTGGTCTTTCTTCTATTCAGGAATGGAGGGAATGTAACCTGCCAGTTCTAGGTGGAATCCAAGATATATTGGGGAGATGAGTGAAGCCAAGTCACAAAGCACCCTCGCTGATAGCTGACCAGAGACTATTAAGGGACAACCCACGTCAAGAACAGTAGATAGACCATATATAAGAGAAACACCAATCAAACAAAATGTATTCGGAGTATACTTGAAGATGGAAGGGAGGAGGGAAGAACGTTTACTAAAACAGATGTTTACAAAGATTAATACCTAATGTTGTATGCTATGTTCTAGGATGATTGCTTAGCAATAGGATCTTATGCTTAATGTTGATCACATTAATATTGAACCAGATAAGAGAAACACCAAACAAAAAAAGTGTAACAGGAGTATAGTTGAGGCTAGATGCGAGGAGGGGAAAAAGGCCTACTAATTCAGATGTTTTCAAAGACTAATACTTAGTGTTGTATATCAGGTGCCATGATGATTGCTGCATAATATGTTTTTATGTTCAATGTTGATTGTTTTAATAAAAGAATTTTTATAGTGAAAAAAAAAAAGAACGCAGTTCAGTGACCTGCCAGCCACATTTCCTCCATAGTCCAGTGAACCCAATGCACTTGCTCATCTGGGCATTAATTAAGCATATCTATGGGGCTTTGCGGTCAGCAGTAGGCTTGTTTGGCACTGCACTCAATGGCTCTTGCTTCCAAGAAAGGACAGGCTGCCTAAGACTGCATTCTGTTACGTGTTTATTTAGCAATAAACTTGATAAAAGAACTGAAGCTGCCTGATCAATAGGTGTTTTCCTTCCCCTCACACAACTGTTGCCAACAATGTATCACCTTGTCACCCACAACTTCTCCCTTTCCCTCACCCTTACAAACAGATATGCAGAATACAGGTGTGTTTGTGGCAATTTACTGGAGAGTTTTCTCTGTCTCTCTAAATCCCCTGATGCTTATTTGCTGCATCAAAGAAGAAAACTGGGTAGGGATTTCTAGTTCAAGCTTTTTTCCATCTTTAGCTTCAGCATTGTGAACTGTTTCTTTTCCTGGTATCACTTGATTCCTCAGAAACATTCTTTTCTACTTCTTTCAGCGCCTTGGCTAAAGAATTGTAGTCTTCTGAAGGATTGTACAAGCGAGGAAATGGAAAGTGTTTGCAGATTGCTGGGAGTGTCTTCTTCACCCAGAAACAAAATCAAGGAGAAGTGTTACAGAATAACAGAATACAGACTTGGAATGGACCTTGGAGATCTTCTACTCCAATCTGCTGCTCAAGCAGGAGACTTCATACCATCCATTCAGAGAAGTGGATGTCCAGTCTCTTCTTAAAAGTCTCCAGA
Organism: Bothrops alternatus; assembly: GCA_034064705.1. NCBI lineage: Eukaryota > Metazoa > Chordata > Lepidosauria > Squamata > Viperidae > Bothrops > Bothrops alternatus. The sequence goes on from JARGCV010000023.1 coordinate 10,536,194, forward strand.
AATGGAGCACACACAACTTCTGAGGCAAGGTGTTCCATTGGTTAATTGGTCTCACTCTTGGGACATTTCTTAGTTCTAAGTTGCTTGCCTCCTGGATTTGTTTCCATCCATTGTTTCTTGTCTTGCCTTCTGGTGCTTCTTGGATTTCTTTCTTACCTCTTCTTCTTTCCCATTGTTTAGTTAATGCTTCTTGCATTCCTTCTTCAAGGTCACCTCTGTATTCTTGTGCAGTAAATGCCTCCATAGAGGCTAGGCCTTTCCTGATCTATTAGGAGGGAATATGGTAGAGAAAATATATTAAAAATATGTCTATGAGGAGAAGTTGAAATAGTGACTTCAGTTACAACTTCAGCTCAAGATATCCCACAGGCTTGATGCTGTGAGGAAAAGTAGGAGGAAGGAGCGTTACATGTGCTGTCTTGAGCCCTTGGGTAGCAGTTGGAATATAAATCTAATAAAACAAAGCAATGTACTTGAAGATTCATACAAATTTCATGTATATATTTTCTTTGCTGGCTTTGCAAATTAATGAAAGAAAGGCGTAAAACCTTAGCAATGGATTCACTCATCCACAATGAGATCCATTTGAGTAATTATAGTATATTATTCTGATTCTAAACAAATGACATGCAGAGAAAGATTTAAGAGCATATCTATTTGTGAGTCACTAGTTCACTGAGAATTTTAGAATGGAATTTTCAGCCTGCATCTGGCTTAGGGAGGAGTTAAGTTTTACATAAGCTAAAAATAGCACCACTGTATGTGACACATTTTTCAACACCAGTCATCCACAAGGTATATTTTGACACCAGTGAAATTCCTCCCATTGTTAGGGAATAGGCAAACGTAAGAGCTAACTGGGAAGGCTTTGACTCAAATCTTATTCATTCTCCTTGAGTGATCTTAGGCACATCAGAACTTCAGTCTGAAGATGATCATGGAAGTCTAGAACAGACGTTTTGCACTTTAAGCCTGAAAATTATGATTATAATTATACAGGACCTTTTAGTCATTCCTTAGGTAAGCTTTCATTCAACATACAGTACACATTTGGATAATGTATTCTCTATTATATAAAATATATTATGGATCTAATTGTGCAATACATTTTTAAAATCTAGTATTACTTGATTTGGAAAAGCTACTATGTAAACTAATTATATAATTATATAACGTGAGTATTGAAGTCCCACTCCAAAATTCTGTAATTCTGCATATGTATTAGAGCGATTCATTTTTTCTATTATATCTTTACAATTAACATTTCATATTATGATATATTATACTTTTCATCATTTAAGCAAGAAAAGAAAAGCAATTTACCCAGTTAAAAGGTCAAAAAGTGTGAATCTTATTAAGATATCCTCTGGGTTGAGGTTGGACAATTGAAACAGCACTATTACTCACTTTGATTTATCAAAGAAGCTTTCATTTGACCTTTTTGTTCTGTACTCTAGGTTGAATTATTGGTCAGTTTTGCTGTTCTTTGCCCCCATCCAAATCATCATTCAGTTTTATACACTATCCAACTCCAATGAATATCAAAAGAAAGAGTACAAGTGTTTGGACTTATCTTTGTTACTAAAAGCTTGGTCTTTTTGTTTGTCTCTAATTACATTTTACATTTTATTTTGTTTGTCCCTAATTACATTACATTTTATTTACATAAAAGTAGATAAGTTATCACTCTCCAAATGTTGTTTAATAATTTGTATAAATGTCAACCTAACAGGTCTATAGCTTCCTGGGTCCTTATGCTTTCCTTTCTTTAAAATGGGTAGTGGTGATGATCAGTATTTGGCCTGGTCCAATTTTCTGAGACCTCACCAGTCTTTTACAAGTTTTCAAAATTTACCAAGAGTTGTTCTGTAATATGCTTGGCTGGTTAAATGCCCTGAGATATAATCTCTTTGCCCCTATAGATTACATCCCAGTTGGCATTTTAATTCTGAAATGTGTCATCCAGGTCATGTCTATCCCAAAGGTGCTTTTTCAGAAGGCAACTGGACTTTCTTGTTTTTTCTTTGAAGATGTTTCGCTCCTCATCCAAGAAGCTTCTTCAATTTCTGAAATGTGCTGTTTGACATAACCGTCTCCTAAAAAGCCTAAAACGACTGGGATAAATGACTATCCCCAAACAGCAAACCTATTCTTTCTTGGGGAGAGCAACCCTATCCGAAATAGGTTCCACACAGTTCACAAGTTTTCCTTTCCAGCAGCCCTTCTTGCTTTTCTGAATTTAATTTCAACTTGTTCTCTCTCACCCAGTCCTTAATAAGTTTAATCAGGATACTGAGTACTTTCTTGGCATTAGATAGCAAGTAGCAGTAGTACTGGGGAACATCTGCATATTCCAAAGGAACAAACAGTACCCAACAGTTCCATATAGATGGTAAACATGACAACATGGCTCCATAACTTAGGTGGCTAACAATAGTCCACAGCACTACTTTCAGCATGCACCATAACAAGAAGGACTAAAACCATAGTAAAAAAAAATGTGTTCAAGGGACCTCCTGGCCCAAAAAGATACCATGGTTGACTGCACCGAAAAAATAGCAAATTGACTATCCCAACCCACAATGCCTGGATTGTTTGTCTCCTAAAGTATCTATAGTGTATACTTTGCCCAATCTGACAGAGTTGGTGTGCTCCAGGTTCCATCTATTAAAGAATGCCACCTATCAGGACCCCCTCTATAGCAGCTCCTCCTGTCTGAATTGATATTCTCACAAGACTGAAACTGTCCCATCCTACAGATATTTCTAAGAGCCCTAAAACGTGGTCCTGGGAAGACAAATGATGCTTCTTTCTTCTTTTCCTTGTTCCCTTCTAGATTGGATTTTTGTTCCATCATTGTTCTTTTGTTTTCTGCTATTTTCATGTTTTTGAGCACATGAATAAATCTATGCAGTTTCTTGGAAACAGTACAGAAGCCGTTTGTCAATTGTTTTTTGATTTCCACCTAGCCTTGGGATATCTTAGTGGTCTTCCAAGTGGTAATGCTTTATCTAGTGCTAAATAGTATTACTTACTGACCTGTGTTTTTGTATTTGTTCTGGCTAGTAATTTTTAGATTCTATTGCCTACATTGTGCTTTATTGCACAATATTTGCCTATTTTAGGCTGTGTTGATTTTTAGATCTAGTGCAGGAGTTTTTATAGCAGTGTTATGATGTTTATGGAATATGCAACATTAGAATATTCGTTTTATAATGCATCTAGTATAATAATTAAAGAAATTTCAAGATAACACAGTTCTAATATCATATATCTACTAGTATCCATGTATATATCGAGACAAGCAAGAAAACTGCTGGGTGTAATTTTAATTACCTTCTAACATTTTGGATTCTGATTTGACCAGAGGAAATAAGGCTAACGCTTTTCAAGATATATACAAAAATCTAGTAACTAAACCAAAATGGTATCATAGCAGTAAATGTTAGAGCAACATGCCAATTGTCTCACATTCATATATGTTCCTAACCATGATGATGCTATTGTCAAAACATACATTATGAGATCACAAAACAAGCCCCACCTTTTGGTATTTGAATCATGGCATTGCACATAAATACTTAACAGTTGTCACAATCCATGTTTTGCCACTTGCACTGCCAGAGTAAAGCTGCAGACATAGTGAACGTACATGAACAATTTGTCTCATTTCCATGCAAATATGCAAGGCCAAGCTTACACTGGTTGCATACTGTTCAACTCTGGATTCTGAAAGATTTTTCTAGAGGTGCTCAGCATTCTCCAATAAAACTGCAATTCTCTCTAAAGAAGGGCTTTAAACCAATTGAAATGTGTGGCCACAAATGTCTCTGGAATACCAGCAGATGGAAAGCTCTTCTTAACTATAATCATTTTTATGCAAAAGCCAGACCAGTGCTTTTTTTGTAAAAAAAAAAAAAAAAAAGAAAAAGAAAAGTTGCTGGAACTCACACACATCATACAACCTGCCTTGCCTACCCTACAAGGTTCCATCCAAAAAATGGTGCCAGAACTCTGTTCTGGGCATTCTATGACAAAAAAAGCCCTGAGCCAGACTATACGGTAATCCACAAGTATACAAACAGCAGATTTACAATGAGAAAATAATAGATGGTCATATTAAGAGAATGTTTACTTAGCCAGAGGCAGATTAGTGGTATCACTGCTTTATCATTTTACCGGACACAATGTTGCCTAGAAGCCTCCCAAAGTCAGTCCTTAGTTGATCTTACTTTAAATTAGAGCTAGTGTTAAATTAGAAAATTCAAAGAATCTTTAGCAACTCCAGTGGTAAATGACCATTTCTAAGACATAACCCAGATCTAATTGGACAATCTCAAAGTACCACTGGGTTGAAGCCATTCTAGCAAAATGCAACTCCAAGAAAATGTTGATTTTTTCCCCACAAATTCTGCAGGCATTCTTGAAGAGTAAAAGAAAATTATTTCACATTCACAATCATTGAAACATTTGATTTCTCCATTGTGCCAAAGAACCAAAAAACTGCGAAGTGAGCTCTATCAATGTCACATATAAAAAAGAGGTAGAGCACACTGTTGATTGCACTGCTGTAACACGACTTTTTTGACCATACCCTATGTGTGACTCTGATTAATAGAAGAACAGGAAACAAAGTGGTCACCTAACATCAAAGTAAGAAGGTGCAGGCTGTATGTGGTCCCTACAGTTTGAGTGGGTCTAAAATCTAAGTGACCATTTTTAATCGTATTTATGTCTGTGGGAAGTGGGTTAATGGAAAGTACCTGACTTTAGTATTTGTTCTTGCAATGAGAACAAAATAGGTCTACTGGCCATTCTACTGAAGTTATGACATCCTCAGCCATTATTTCTATGGTTCCCTTCCCTTTTCAGGCTAACAATGTTGCCAATATCAATAACTGATAAGTAATGAATGATGATTTATAATCCTTAAGTGTCTGGTTCGTGCAACAGGCTAACCCCAAACCATATATTAGCTTAGCTGTTTGTATAAATGAGATCATAACTCAACATTATTCAGATATCATTAAACTCAACTAGTGACTAACCTGCATAATATCAGTATCTATTCAAAAGTCATCTACTTCTAATACCTTTGGCATGTTGAACACAATACTTTATTAAACCATTTATAAAATGTAACTCTCACATTTTCATTTTTCCCCTCTTTTTAATAAATTTTGATACATTTCACATCAGGCCGGCCCCATTTTGGCACACATTCCATAATCCTTGCAAGCATGCCCAATGTCTATGGCAGTGTTTCTCAACCTTGACAATTTTAAGGCATGTGGACTTCAACTCCCAGAATTCCACAGCCAGCAATGCTGGATATGGAATTCTGGGAGTTGAAGTCCACATGCCTTAAAATTGTCAAGGTTGAGAAACACTGGTCTATGGTGATTACGATGACTGAATTGCAATTCAACTGAAGAGTACCGAATTGCATTAACCCTGGTTGTACAATCCGAGCCTTTGGCAAGACACAATTTATCGGGGATTTACTGCACTAAAAATATGGTTTTCAAACTTTCTAGGAACATATTAGTTATCCCGCTTGATTACTACCCTACCTTCCGCTAGAGAACAAGCGCAGGTCAATCGCAGGTAGCTCCGACCTCACATTATTTTTTGGGAAGCTGGAGCAACAGGGCTGCGCTTTGAAGAGCTCCCAAAAGAGGGCAGCCTTCTCTAGCGCCTGTTGGCCTCTTTTCCCAAAGTCACCCATCCGCGGAGATGCTACGGTACAATCTGGAAAGCCTCTCCCTCGGGGCCGCGCCTTCTCCAACGCCGCCTCATGCTGGCAACCCAGTGGCTTGATCGCCTCCTTTCCGCCAAAACAAGAAGCGGAAGGAAAAGGAAAGATCCCCAAACTGGCTGAGGCTTCTCCCCCGCCCTGGAGGACACGAGGTAGGCGGTGCAGAGTTGTGCAACTCCTCGGCTGAGCCGGAGAAGCTGCTTGTTGCCTTCCGCGTGGGAACATCGCGGGCGTCCCTTCTCCATTGTTCTCCGGTCTTTCCCAAACGGGAAGACTATGGGTGTAACGCCAGCGCGGCAGTGGGTTTCTAGCAACTCTTCTGATCCGCGGTGGAAAACTGGATGATTAGCGGATGCAAGTAAGGCATATTTACCTTCATCATCTTCTGCATTGCTTTCTTGGGAAGGAACGGTTGCCCCTCCCCAAAAAAAGGTTTAATACCCAGAGGGTATTAAAGGGGTATTAGAGGGCTGCAATCCTAAACATGTTGGACCCCTAGGGATTTGCAACTTTTGAGGAAAGTAGGGCTGCTCGAAATGACAGGTAGCAATCCTGTAGGCGTGGAGATACTTCATTGCGTCCAGGGGGACATTTCCTTTATGTGTAATTTTTATTAAGAATTTTAAACCGAAATTAAAGACTAGCAAGAACTAATACAAAGTAAAAATGAAAAAAAAAAACAAAGGAAAAGTCAAAAGAGCAAAAAGATAAATTAGAAGTCACTTTGGATTTCCTTTACAGCAAGTATAATTACAAGTACAAAACTACCTGTAACTCTATGGTTACAAAAACAAACGCTCTTTTTTCCTATTTATTTTTCTTCTAGTCATCAAAACCTTATGTCCCCAATTCAGTCCGCCTCCCCCCCACCTTTCCTCATCTTTTTTTGGAAAAATTGTTGTGCTAGGGAATAGGAAAGAGTTCACAGGTGAAAGAGAATATCTCTCAGGCCAGTTGCCAGGTAAAAGCTTTTCCTGGCATACCCTCCCCATCACACACTTGTCAGTGTGTGTCCTTCTGATGGTCCTCTGCAACAGAATAGTTTCTGCATAGGCCATTGTGGGAAAAGTTTTGTTTTAATAGGTAGTGTGTCAGCCCTTAAATACAGAAATGGCACAGCAACAACTTCAATTTGATTTTCCAGAAATATGTTATCTGTAAAGGGGCTCGTATACATTTGAAGGTATATAAATTGCCTTGTATCCGTTCTTCTCTGCCTGGTTGAAACATCTGAATTGTTATGGGTGGCAGGCTTTTCCTGCCATACCTTGGAAATGCTGGTATTTGAATTTGGAAGTATTTGCTTGTCAAACATATTGCTGAACTAAAACTCTTCCATTTGAACCATTTGGAGTAAGTATGCTGTGAATTTAGCCCAAATCTAGGTGCTTTTTTTCTGGAAGTTCCTGGGGTTTATTTTAAGGTAATATATCCCAAAAGTAGAGTTGATTTTTTTATTTTATTTGCCAGTAATACTTGCACTTTAAAGTGCCTTAGATTTGCTGAGGATTTAGTGCTATTACCCTTGGGCTGGTGAGCATCTTAAAAATCAAGGTTTCCTTTCCTCACTTTCTTTTTGTGTAAATATAACATGCATAAGCAGTATTGTAGATGTAGAGCCTTGATCCTGTGTTTTTTAAAATAAAGATAATTGAATGAAGTTTAGTTTCTAAGTACATGTAGGATTGTAGTCTGGTTCTAACAATACTTTTTTCAGTAGAGTTCCACTTCTTTTCAATAAGAACTGCTTCTTGGTAAATGGGAATGTACGTAGGATTGACACCTTACTGTGCACAAATGTTTTAGACGTTGCAGAATTTATATCTTGTTTTAAACACAGAGAGAGTTGGTTAAGGAGATGACGTTACTAGTAGTTAGTTCTAGAATACAGATGTTATCAGCAAAGTTAAATTACCTTTATATTAAATACATATTTACATGTCCAGATTAGATTGCTGCCTGCCTGGATTACTTTGAGAACAAAGGAAGGCTGAGCTGTGTATTTGGTGTTAAATCTTCTGTTTGGCACTTGGAAGAATGGATAGATAATTTTTAAGACTGCATGACTGAAAGGTTTGAAGCATTATGTGTTTTATACCTAGGCTTCCTGCATTTATTTAATTCTGTTTATCACATTTGTAAAGTGATTGTGCCCATTTCACATCCAACTACTGAGTTTCTAGAAGGTGAAGATTTTGACTTGAATGTCTTCCAATCAATATGTCTTTCTTGCTATGCTCTATATTTACATTGCAAAGATACTGTAATTTGCTGTGGCTGGCTATGATCATTTGCTGTGGCTAATAGGATCTCATATATCACTCAAGAGCTCTTAGGAAAGAGTCAGAAAATTATCCGCAGCTGGCAGGAGGTCTTGAAGATTGATCCTCTGGCATACTCAAAAGCCTACTGTCCATATTTGTTATTCTAGCAGCATACGGTTTACCCTAATTGGTCAAAAACTCTGAATATGTGCTGGATTCAGATATGCTAAGCTGTGGTGTGTTTTAACCATGGTTTGATGAAAAAGTCCAGTTTATATATACTGCTCCATGATAAACCTGGTTCACAAATCATACTGAGCCCAAACCAACAGTCCATATAACAGTTCAGCACGAAACCAGCTATTACTGCAACCATGGAGAGCTATATTCAGGAACTATGCTGGCCCTTTTGTAATATTGCTGAAAATTTGTGGTTAATACATACACTGGAGCACCACATTAAATGGAGCAATATTAGCTTCGGGTAGGTTGGGAGCTGTTTCTGTAAAAAGCTGTCATTTACCATAGCTCAGGTATATATGAACTTTATGTAAGAGTTGTTGAATAATTTTCTAGAGCAACCTGATTATGGACTAGTTAGCTGGATTTGCACAATCTTCTAAGTCAACTCATATTTTAGTGTGATTTAGTGTGATGGCTTCTTCAACAAACCAGAGTTAGCAAATAAATTTATTAAATTCCTGGTGACCAAGTTTTCATCTTCTGAGGAAAAGTTGAAAGTATTAGATGTAATTAACTAGGAGAAACAGACAGTTTGATAAGCTTGTTAGTTGAAGATAGCACAAATTTATTTTTCTTACATTTGGGAGTAGGGCCTAGGTCAGCCTGGTGAGGGAAAGTTGGATCTGCTCTGTCTTATTTGGGCACAAATATTGTGGTAGTTACAGATGCAAAGTTTTGCAAGAATTTCTTTTAGAGACAATTTGTTATAGTAATCTAGGGGGCTGAGATAGGTGAGTAAATTAACATAACTTGTACTATATAACATATGAGAAAGAAAAGGCATGGCAATGGAGTACTGTGTTTCCCTGAAAGTAAGACCTACCCTGAAAATAAGCCCTAGCTTGATTTTTTTGGGGGGGTGGGTGGGCCTAAAATAAGCCCTACCTCCAAAATAAGCCCTAGTTTTGGGGCGAGGCACACACTTAAAAATCAAACTGGCCTGCAGGGTGTTGATCTGCCTACTTACCTTGTAGCCAAGCCTCTCATCACCGGCCCACTTTTTCTGCGGTCTCTTCTGCAGCCAAGCCTGCATTTTGCAGTCTGCAAGACCTCTGCAGCTGAGGACTGAGCTATGGATTCAATCCATAGATCGGTTCTTGGCTGCAGAGACCTTCCGGAAAAGCCTGACTGCAAAATGCAGGCTGGAATGCAGCTGCAGATTGAAGCTGCTTCTTCGGCCCCAGAACAAGTGGACCTGCTGGGTAGGGCTGTCGGTGCTGGAGGTAAGTATAAAAGACATCTCCCGGAAATAAGAAAAAATAAGAAAAAAAAATAAGACCCTGTCTTATTTTCAGGGAAACACAGGTAGTACTGATGTAAAAAAGGGAAGAAAAAACTAGTCAGGTTAAAAGGAAGATAAAAATCTATTTATATGTAAACTTATACTTTTGTCCCATGAAATGAATCTGAAGCAATCATTGGATATGTAAAAGTGCAATCCTTCACAATATTTGGTCTGAAGCAAGTACAGGATGTAAATGAATAAAGGCTTTCTTGAACTGAGCTGAATTCCTGGTGACATTCATGTTGGTTTCTCAGCTGCAATATGGAAAATGCTCCAATCATTGCAAATTAGATGTCCTTCATCACGTGAACTTAAAACCATTTCCCATTCTTTCCCCAAATAGCTGACATTTATTCTGCTCTATGGAAAGAACCCTGAGTTCTTTGTAGAAGATGGAAAAATGCAAAGGGAAACCAGAGAAGCTGGGCTTTAAGACCACAAGACTGACTTCCTCTCTCCCTTGCAGGAACCCACATGTAATGTTTTTGAAAAGGGTTTTTTTTTAATATATCCTCCTCTCTCTTCTCTGCCTGTTTTCAAGCATCATAATAATTATTACACAATACAATATTGACCCTTTTGAAGATTATCGGCTACTTCTCAAAGTGGGATAAACCACAGAGAAGTCGCCCTTTTAATTCTTGCAGATTTCCAAATTGCAGCTTCATTTAATCTCTTTGTGGATGTATACTCTGTTAGATACAAGAACAGAACAAGATAAAGGATTTGTGTATAATTAAGCTTATTGTACAAGCTCATGCCTATTATGAAACTTCTAGTCCTTGGTGTTTTAGCTTTCATCCTGTTTTTGACTACTGTCCCTACATCTGGAACTGCTTTTTTTCCCACCGTGTTGCTTAGCTCTTTTCCATTTTTATAAAAGCTGTGCTAGTTCCGTTAGACTCAGTAATTGAGCAAAAGCTCACAGACACAAGCAACCTAAATTCCACATCTAATTCCACAAATATTTCCAGTAAAATAACCTAAGAAACAAAAAATAAATGAAATATTAATATATACACATGCTGTTTTTATAGCAGTCTAATTTTATCAGACCTTTTACAAGATTTGTGGATTAATTACAGGGAATAGCAAGCCTCTTCTTCAATTTGGATGTCATTTTATAGCAACCTAATTAAAAACCCTGATTGCTGTTTACAGTCCGGTTCCCTGAATATGAAGTTGGTAATGAGGAGCAGCTTCTTGCCTGCGTTCGGTGACATTAAAATTTCTGCTTCTGTTTTTGTGATAGTGCCAAGCTGCTGCTAAGATTTGACTAAAATTGAACTTGTGTTTTGCAATTTCTTCCCTTGTTTCCAACTATTGTGTTCTGTGATTTCTGAAGTTTGAGGATATTGATTTTTAAAATGGGATCCTTCTGAGGCTGAGTTTACTTGAACCCATTTCATTATCTTAATATGTGGATTCTTGTGGCCTAATGTTGCAAAAATATGGAATATAATCTTTTTTCCCTATTTCAGATCATATTTATATTTAAATTTTCAGCATTAAAATGATTATAGCTTGAACTTTGAGAACCGTGGACTGGAAACACAGACATGCTTGTTTATATTCATGGGATTTGGGAATTGGATTAATAACACATTTGGCATGTAAAGCATGCAACTAGATTCATAGTATACAGTACTTGGTATGTAGCGTGTGCATTCAAGTACTCTTTCCATTCCATGTTAAGTGAGAAATTTTCAGTGAGATAGATAGGCCTGCAGCGTTGGATGTCATTCAACATTAGTCTTCATACAATGGAAGATCTTGGTACTTAGACCCAGCAAAGACACCTACCTATTATGGAGCTAGCATTTGTGAGTCATCATGTCAGTGGTGCCCTTGAAACAAATACTCTTTAAATTACTTTTGTAAGCCACCGAGAATCACTGAGAATGAGTTGGGCAGCCATATAAATGTTCTTAAATACCGGTAAATAAACTGTGGACAATTGTTCCTGAGTCCTGTTCCACTTCTTACATAGCCACTCCAGGTCAAGAACAGATGAAGTCTTATACAACATTGGACAATTTAGTTCAGTTCCCCCTGCCCCCGCCTCCCATCCGCCTCATATTAATGTTCTCCATCAGTGGTCAGGCTGGGTATTGGTGACAGGAGCTGTAGAGTCCATGGTGATCTCTTGAGTTTAGTTGTTTGCTTGCAGACATTCCATTACCCAAATAGGTAACATCCTCAGCACTAGTGAGTGTGGATTTCCTGAGAAAAGAAAAAGAAAAGTCCAAACCTAAGAACTGAACTGAAAAGTAATGCTCTGAAACTGAAAAAAAATAATGTCCAAGCAATGCATACAGTATGGTAAAGCTATTCATGAAACAATCTGAAGTTTATAGACAATTTGTTTCCTTTAAGACATTGTATTGCTACAGTTCTTTTAATGTTTACATTTTAGAAAGGAGAAAAATATTTAAAGCATACAGTGCAGTTATTTTCAGGTGGCTCAAGCAATAACACACTGATCACTTGAATTTACTTCTACTTGTGATTATTTGTACAGATAGTCCCTGACTTATGACCACAATGGAGCCCTAAATTTCTGTTTCTAAGTGAAATAGTTGTTAAGTGAGTTTTGCCCCGTTTTTAAGTGAATCATTGCCACATTTGTTAAGTGAATCATTGCAGTTAAGTTAGTAACATGTTCGTTAAGCGAATCTAGCTTCTCCATTGACTTTGGTTGCCAGAAGTTCACAAAAGGTGATCACATGAACCGGGACACTGCACCTGTCATAAATATGAGCCAGTTGCCAAGGGTCCCAATTTTGATCATGTGATCACAGGGAATGCTGCAAGGATCGTAAGTGCGGAAAAAACAGCCACAAGTCACTTTTTTCAGTACCGTTGTAACTTTGAATGGCCACTAACTGAATGGTTGTAAGTTGAGGACTATTTGTATACATTGATGGATAGCAATACTTTTTCCACCACCGTTTCCCTGTGGGATGCCAATGACTGAAGAACAGTTTTGACGCCCTTCTCTGCTCAGATATTCTTCAGGTATTTCGATATTGTAACATCAAGAATCCCCAAACAACTGGAAAATACCAGACAGGTGCAGGCTAAGCTAGAAATATGGGAAATCTGTCAGCCAGGGAAAAGGATACAGCAGTTGTTAATGTTATGGTAATGCAACTGCATGAGCTGTTGTTTTCTGATGTCGGTTCCCTCTTTGGTGTTTGCATGAGTCATTATTCTAGACTTGCCTTCTTCCAGTCAGGAGGCATGCCTAGATCAGTGATTCATACCAACATGTTGGAGGTAAAAACATGGGAAGGTGAACTGGAGTTGTTCAGACAAACTGTCTTATTTTACCCATAATTTGTTTTCTCTGACTGCCAGAAGCTTTTTGCATTAACTGTCAACTGTTTGGAGAAAAAGAGAACAGTAGGTTTATCTCCCCAAATTTCTCCAGTGTTGAGGGTCTTGGATTGTTTGCTTGAGGTTCCTAAAGCAATCATTCATCTCGCTCTACGTAGGAAGATGTATTTGATCTTCTGGTCTGTATTCCTAGCATACAGAGTCTGTCAGTGCATCAGGTACTAGATTCTTTTTGTTTGGTGTATATTTTGGACAGGAGAGGGAAGAGAACTTCTAAGAAATTTGATGTAATATTACAGATTTCTGTCTGTGATTATGTATTCCCACATAATTTCTTTTGGGAAAGAGAGAGGTAGGGATTACATAAAGACAAGGTTTGCTTAACTGTAGCTTGTTGAATAAACTATGACTGCCTGTATTCACACATTCCCTGGTGGAAGCTTCTTCTACTGCTCCAGTTTTCTCTTATTTATAAACACATTTCTCTCAGCTTTTGAAACTCATTTAAAAAAAGTACTATTATGATAAATTCTACTATTTCTAGAAAGATGCAGTCATATTAGCATCCTGGGAAATAGAGTTGAACAGAGGTGAAGAGAAGCTGGTCTACAAAGCAGGAAGACTAAGTCTGAATGCCATATCCACCTGGAATCCTTGATAGTTTCTGCCTCTAAGGTTGGAAGGAACAAAAAAGGGGGCAGTCCCCAGTCATCTGCCTATATAGTTGCAAGTTGAGAGAAATTCTACATGGAACCAAAGACAGAATAAGTTCTTCCCTCCCTTTTATTTCAGCAGCACAAGCCCAATAGGACTCTGGATGTGGTGGCACCTCCATTTTTCTGCTGCCGACCGAATCATTCTGTCCAACTGCTTAAGTACAAGTGAAGTCAGTAGTTTTCAGTAGCAAAATTGTGACCAGGGTTTCAGCCTTTGGGTGGAATTGGGTTCCTTGAAGTCTACATTTCCTGGAAGAAAAGTTAGAATGGTTATGCCCCAAATAAAACATGGATTATTAGACTTTGTATAATCTTTTCAATTTATGTAGATTTTAGTAACATTTTAAGGAATTTGGAAAAATATAATTTCTGTTCTTGTGTGGTTTAGAGCTGAGCAGTTTCTCATAAAGAGGTTGATCCAAAGGTTAGAGCAGCTAAACTTAGACTGACTCTATCTTAAAATCCCTAATTAGGGAGTTGGATGATAAATAGTTGCATGACCTCATGCAGCCATGATACAGTTATGTAACTTTGGCACAGAACTTTGCAACCAATCATATCTAATGCCTATTATAGACAGATTTGTCAGCAATCTTTTTCTCACTGCTACAAGGATAACACTGGTCCTCTTTAAAATGGTTGTTGGACCCAAGTGAGTATGAATGATGAGTGAGTGATGAATGTACATGGAGACTCCTCAAGAGTTTGGTGAGATTTTCCAGAATAATTAAACAAGCTTCTTTTAAACTGGGGTTTCTCTCACTACCATTCTTTCAACTGATTTAATTTTGTTGTTTATTTATATACAGGTAGATTATTATTGATATTATTTGCCTTTCAACTAAATGTCCATGATGATATAAAACAGTTAAAATATATTCTTTTTTTTTTAAAAAAATAGGAAATTAAAATAAGATGAATTTATCTTTCTCAAACTCTGAAATCAGTTTTATTTGTTTTTGAGGGGTAATTAGCGATTTATTTATGCTACATATCATTCTAGGATCTCAGTTGGAAAGTTTAAAAGGTTTGTTTCAAGAACTTCAGCTTTTCTGAATTGGATTCTTCATTATAGGGATGGTATCTTTGAAATCTCAGCTTTGATGGCCTGAGGTAGAGGAAGAACAATAGTTTTATGAAGTCAGTTCTCAAATGAAAGAAATTAGTGTCTTCTGTTCACTGGCTTTTAAGACTGAGATCCACAAACCTCCATTCTAGCTCCAATCCTGCTTCACTTCCTTTGGAAATGATTGCTTAGACTTGATCTTCAGTGATGTAAGGATGCTGGTAATAAAAGGTGAGAGAGGCATGCTTAGGTACAGTGGGACATTTTAATTATCCTAGCATCTGGTGAGAAAATCTAACTCTGACAATGTTGACAGATCCAGCAGATGCAGAGGGTAAGAGAGATTTTTGTTAATTTAAGCTAACTTGGGTCTCTGGGCCAGAGAGATTTTCAACCCAGGATATTGAATGAACTAGCAGAGGTGATTATAGAATAGCTGTCAGGAAATTGTTGAGAATGTCTGTTGGATTGGCAAGGTCCCAGAAGGTTGGGGAAGAGCAAATGTTGTCCCCATCTTCAAGTAAGGAAACTATAGACCTACAGTTTGATGCCTATACTGGGCAAGATCCTCAAACAGATTGTTAAAAAGCATTTGTGAGCCCTTGGGTAGGCATGCTGCAATTAACAGAAGCCAGTCTAGGTTTCTCATAAACAAATCTTGCCAGACTAACTTCAGCTCTTGTAACTACAGTAATTTAGTAGAGCATGAAATACCATGGAAACGATGAGCCTAGACCTCAGTAAAGCCTTTGACAGTCTTTTGCAAGATTTTTTGTTAATAAAATGAGAAAATAAGGACTAGAGAGAAGATTCAGGAAGACCCAAACAGGTTTGAACTTTGTGCTGAAATGAAAAGGATGGAATTTAACTGGGAAAATTTAATGTTCTGCATTTGAGTAAGAAAATATATAGCATGGAGAGACTTGGCTTAGCAGTAATATATATAAAATAGATTTGGGGAGCCTTTTGACTGCAAATTAAATATGAGCTAGTGGTGTAAAGCAGCTGCCAGGAAGACAAATACCTATTGCAGAATATATTAATAGGACTATAATGTACAGATCATGGAAGAAATTGTTCAATTCAATTACTCAGTTCCATTCTGCCCTTATCAGACCCTATTTGAAATATTTTGCCCAATTCTGGGCACCACAGTTCAAAAGAACCATGATAAATTAGAACAGGGGTGTCAAACTCAATTTCATTGAGGGCCGCATCAGCATTGCGGTTGCCCTCAGGGGGGGCGGGGGTGTGTGGCCAGGGTGGGTGCAGCCTACTGGGTGGGTGTGGATGGAGTGAGTGTGGCCTGTTGGGTGGGCATGGCCAGCTCTACATCGTTCGTGTCAAAGGTGCCTATGGGGGCCTGGGCAGGAGTGGACAGATCTGAGGGTCTCTGGCAGAAGGGGCTGGGACCGGGGCAAGCACCAAGGCATGGTCCATTTCTTCATTCCGCACAAAGGGTGACACCTCCCCAGCATGCACCCAGGGGGCGGGGCCGACACAGCAGGGGCTGGTTCCTCGCTGTTTCTAGATGGCTTTGTGGAGCTAAGACTGAATGCGTTTCAGCATAGATGGCTACCACAAAATTGTACATTGGATCCCAGCCAGCCTGGGCCAGGGCCAAGGCAGTGGGGGCCTTTCCCTCACTATTTCTAGGATGGCTTCCAGGCCACATGAAACCACTTCGTGGGCCGCATCCGGCCCCCGGGCCTTGTGTTTGACATGTCTGAATTAGAACAAGGAAAGGATGGTCAAAATGGTAAAGGTTCTTAAAAATAAGTCTTAGGAGAAATAATGAAAGAATCTGAGCATATTTAATTTACAGAAAAGACTAAGGGATGATATGATAGTAGTCTTCAAATACTTGAAGGAGTATCACACAGGTGAGGTACTGGATTTATTCTCTATTGTCCCAGAGAGCTGAACCAGAGTCCACAAGGAAGGAATTTCTGGCTAGATATTAGGAGGAACTTCCTGTCTGCACAAACTGTTAACCAGTGGGACACACTGACACATGAAGTGGTGAGTTCTCCTTCATTGGAGGTTTTCAAACAATCTATTATAGCTTTGTATTGTTTATGTCTTATATTAAATATATTGTAAGCCACCTAGAGTCATTGTAAGCCACCAGTTAGAATGAGGAGGTGTATTCATTGCAAATAAATGAATAAAGATGCTCTAATGCAGGGGTGGGGAACAGTGGCCCTTTTATGACTTGTGGACTTCAACTCCCAGAATTCCCGAGCCAGCCCGCCAATTCTGGGAGTTGAAGATCACAAGTCATAAAGGGGCCATTGTTCCCCACCCTTGCTCTAGTGCAGGGGTGTCAAACTGCCGGCCCATGGACTGGTTGCATCATGCAGAGGCCGTGCCCACCCCAGCTCCGGCAATGCGAAAAAAGTTGTGATACGTCGCAACACGTCACGTGACGCGGTGATTTTGACACCTGTACTCTAGTGGATCCTACACTGAGCAGAAGATAACCACCTTCTTCCAACTCTCTATGATTCCACAGTACTTATATTACTCTCTCTCATTTCTCAGTCTAGACATTTGGTGGACATCCTAAGTTAGTTTACTAGGATCAGTAGAGAAAACCCCAAATTTATTAATTCAATTTACTAAAGGTTCTCTTGGGATTTATAACCAATATGGAAATGAATTTTCAGTTTCTTGTGGCTTCAGTTTGCACTTCTACCTAAATAAAATAAAATGTGCCAGTCTCTAGCTTTGCACTTGCATAACCATGTAGCAGCAATTTCCCATTACTTTTGCATAAATTCAGTTACTGTGTTGACTATTTTCCTGGTAAAACAGAGGTTGCCTTGGTAACTTTCTGCTTAAACGACTTAAATACATTCTCTCTAAAGATGCATTGGAAAAAAGCTGATATTCTGTGTGGGAGCTTCTTTTGAACTTCAATTGATGCAAAATGAAGATTTGTATCTTCACAGCACTAATTCTTTTTGGATGATCTTTTGAATTTAGGTAGTCTTCTCATAGTGATTTTGTGCCAATAGCAAGACACTCTTCTGTCCCAGGACTTGTTTCCTTTCTCAATTTTTAATAGAACATCTGTCAAGACAGAAGGGTTTGCTCCACCTTTTATCACTGAAAACTTCTTACTTCTTTTTTAATCATCTTCATTGCTGTGAAACAGTGTTGTGCAATTAAGAAGGTGGACAAACTCCCTATTACAAATTTTAGCATGGTTGCTGACTACAAAACTCACTAATGCCTTGATCTGACAGTGGAATTAATCTGTGATTTAAGACATAGTGCTAGGGTGTTGAATAATCTTATACTTTTTGTTCACAGCCTGTTTATCATGATTTATGACATTCAGATCAAAGACAAACTATTTCGGTAGTCTCCATGTTTTTTCCCTAGACATTTATTGCATATTCATTCTTTCTTACAAATTGTCAAGGAGTCAGGGGTTCCTAATCTTCTACATATAGTCTTTCCAAGTTTTTTCATGCCCTGGAAGTGAAAAGTGGCGGATGCTAAACAGAAAAATCTGTTCAGTAAGTTTGGACAGTCATCTTCTAAAATCTCTTCCTGTTACTCCCTTGTGCTGATTTTGACCTTAACAAGCTCACAGTATGGTAGTTATCAGATCAGTATGTCAAGGTTTGAGGAAGAGCATAGGTCAGCAAACAGACACCAAACTACTGTGTGAATACAAAAATAAAAGCAAACTGTACTGGTATAGGTGAACATGCAGGTCCTTTTAATATAGAGAAAACTTAGCCATTTTCAGCAGTTCATATATCAACTGGCAAATGCTGTGATAAGTAACTCTTGTTAAATGAATTAGTCACAGTGTGTGGAGCTTCATCCTTTCTGGATATGTCCTCCTGTGCTGAAGCCAGTGTGAGCTGGGGGTGTACTGTTTGGATTCAAATGTTTCTTCAGGCACGAAACTTATATAGAGGATGAAGGACCAATTACAGGTAATCCGTGACTTATGACCACAATTGAGCCCAGTTTTCTGTTGCTAAGCAAAACAGTTGTTAAGTGAGTTTTGTCCCATTTTACAACCTTTCTTGCCATAGTTGTTAAGTGAATCACTGCAGTTGTTAAGTGAATCTACCTTCCCCATTGGCCTGGCTTGTCAGAAGGTCAAAAAAGGTGATCACATGACCCCACAGGACATTGCAACCATCATAAATACATGCCAGTTGCCAAGCAACCAAATTTTGATCACATAACCATGGGGATGCTGCAATAATTGCAAGTGTTAGAAACAGTCATAAATCATTTTTTTAGTGCCATTGTAACTTCGAATGGTTATTAAACAAATGTAAGTCAAGGACTACCTGTACTGCTAAACATATGTGACACATTTGACATGCTTCATGAATATAACAGTAATAATAATAATAATAATAATAATAACAATAACAACAACAACAACAACAACAATAATAATAATAATAATAATAATAAAGTTGGAAGGGACCTTGGAGGTCATCAAGTCCAACCCCCTATTCAGGCAGGTACAGTTATACAGTTATGTATAAAAAAATGACTTGGCTATATATATATACATACTACCATACTAATTTTTCTGGAATAAGCGACAGTATGCAAAAAATGCATAGAAAGTGAGAAAAACAAATTAAAGGGAGGAGATAACAGCAAAGGAATTCTGTTTACATCCAGTTTACACTAACATCTTTCCATATTTTACTATCTTTATTTCCCCTTTGCCATCTTTTGTTTTTTAAAATTGTAACAGTTTTTGTGGATCTCTTCAACATTTGTATTTCTGTCTGTCTGTCTATCTACCTTCCTACTACCTACCTATTTACCTATCTGCCTATCTCCATCCATCGATCCATCCATGATTTTCTTTCCCTTTCTCTATTCGGGCATTCAGTCCTAAAAACGTTAAGGTGTTGTCAGAAAAGCTTTGGAATCAGATCTTTGGTATTTATACCATAATATTCACATGACTTTATCTGCCAATAAAAATGAGAAACAGCTATTATATAAGAAGGCAAGATGTACTGTTATTTATAATAGCTTTTCAAGACAGGAAGTAGGGACAAATTCATTGGCTGGCAGAAGCAAGAGAGGATGAGGCTCAAGAATGTCTTTGACCTTATGGTACCATGTTTTAAAGTCTCCCAGAATAGCAGTGACTTAATAGCACTCAGATTTGATATGGAGGGAGTAAGTTGAAGGTACTAAGACTTAAAAATATCCTTTCTGTCAAAGGTTTTTCTTGGTGTGTAATGTAGGCTCAGAGTTAAAATTTTGCAGGCATGGCAATAGTAGCTTTCAGGAAAGAATGTGTTGTAGCAGAAATGCCTAACTGAAGAAAGATGTATTCATTTAAAATTATTTAGAAAATGTATACGGCTGCACCGCTTAAACAAATAACTGCAGGTGATTAATAACTAGTTCAGATGACAATTGCAGTGTCCAGGGGTCATGTGATCACCTTTTGTGACCTTCTGACATGCAAAGTCCATTGGGAAAGGACATTCACTTACTAACTTAACTGCAGTGATTCACTCAACAACTGTGGCAAGAAAGGTTGTAAAATGAGGCAAGATTCACTTAATAACTGTCACATTTAACAACAGAAATTTTGGGCTCAGTTATGGTCGTACATCGAGGACTACCTTTATTGAGAAAAAGAGGTGGCCACGTAATAACAAGCACCTAGAATTGTAAATGGAAGCCTAAGGGAAGCTAGGGCAGCTGGATGGTGTTGTTACATAGGTGAACCTTGCTCAAAGCTGCGTATGCCGCTGCATTCTGGGCCAGCTGAAGCTTCTGAATGTTTTTTAGGGCATTCCCACGTAGAGTGCATTGCTGTAGGCCAAATGGGAAGTGACTAAGGCATCATATATTGTTAAATGATTTTAATGATAGGTTAATTTATTTTAATTATATTAGGTTTTGTGTCGTATTTTGTATTTTGCGTTTTGTTTTATTGCTGTAAAATGTTTGATGGGTTTGGAAAAGCAGAAAAGTGGGGTATCTATTTAATAATAAATAAATACTTTGAAGTGGCAATTTATGGCATCCCAGATATTTCTGGACTGCAATTCCCATACTTCTTAACCTGGTTGCCATGCTGAATGAACTTTAGAAGAGTCAAAGGTTAATAGTATCCTGAGGGCAACTTATTATCTGTCCTTGCTTATTACACACACACACACACACACACACACACACACACACACACACACACACACGACCTGCCACCAAAACCAATGTGAACTCTTGTTATCTGGGCAGAGAACATTGTGTGACACTGAGTATAGTCAGTCTTTGTGCTTGTTTGGATTTCTTTTCTTTTTTAAATGGAATAGTGCCATTTGAACTGTTTTAAAACATTCATTGGATGTATTATGTTACTATTCCACTAAGAAATCAAAATTTATTTTCAATTTATTTCAAAAATTGAAGAAAAAGCTGGGACCTCATAACAAAACAACATATCAATCACTAGTGGCTATGGAGATTTTCAGTCATCCAAGTCATGGTTGTCCCAAAGGTGCTTTTCAAAAGGCAGCTGGACTTCGTTTTTTTTTCCCTTTGAAGACATTTTATTATTTATTTATTTATTTATTTATTTATTTATTTATTTATTTATTTATTTATTTATTTATTTATTTATTTATTTATTTATTTATTTATTTATTTATTAGATTTTATGCCGCTCCTCTCCAAAGGACTCGGAGCGGCTAACAACATGAACAAAAAACAACATCACAGCATTTAAAAACCAAAAACCGAGTCGATAAAGCATTTAAAAGACCCCCCAAACACATTCATCATACAGACACAATCACAATCATCCCCAGGCCTGCCAGCATAGATAAGTTTTCAAATTCTTCCGGAAGGCCGGGAGAGTGGGGGAAACGCGGACTTCAGGGGGCAGTTGGTTCCAGAGGGTGGGCGCCACAACAGAGAAGGCCCTCCCCCTAGGACCCGCCAGATGGCATTGTTTCACTGACGGGACCCGGAGGAGGCCGACCCTGTGTGCTCTCACCGGTCGAAGGGAAGTATGTGGCAGAAGACGGTCCCGTAAGAAGCTTCTTCAGTTCTGACTGAATGGTGGATGGATTTATATTCCTTGCAGTCATCTGGTCATTGGCACTCTTTCTGAGTCATTAAGGCAACTTGGAGATTTATCTGTGCCCTCAGGGTCACCTGAATAGTGCAAATGGGTGTGGAATCTTCTTGGAGCTGCTGAAAGGACTGTGTTGTGAACAGAAGATAGGTGGTGTTTTATCCCTCCCCCTCTGTTGAGGGAGGGCTGTTAGTGCTACCCAAGCATGTTGAGATAATTGAAAAAACAAAGGGTACCTCCACATGTGATGTTTGTGGCATTCCTAGATCAGTCCCACTCTTATGAAGTCTCCCAATATAGTCTCTGCTAGGCAGGCAAGCCATTTTAGTTCCACTTGAGGTGCAGTTTAAGACGAACGAAAGTCATGGAGGACAAGAAAACTCTTGATTTCTTCAGAGTTTTGAGGACGAACCTGTTTTCTACTGGTGGGAAACGTTGCCTTACTGCCCCCAGTGCTTATGTCACTGTTTGCACTGTTTTACTCTTCTGCTATTTTAATACTGAACTCTTGAGCAGACATACTGTATATGGTACTTAGGCTGCCTTGCAGTTAACTGGGATGACAAAATACCTTTTAAATGCCAAACAAAATACTGTGAACTGGTTCAATGCCATTTCTTTGCAGTCTCTTAGGCAGCTGGAGACTGGCTGCATTGATTGTCCCATCTGTTTTGAGCCAGCTGTGGGGAACATGACTGGGGGCTGGCTTGAAACTGTTTCTCAGAATGGTGGCAGAATGGATGAGACCAAAGGCATTCTGCTATTCAATTGTGGCCAATTCTCAGAAATTTTCTAGAGAAGTCCCTGCAGATTTCTCCGAAGTGGTTTGCTATTGCTTCCTTCCTAAGGCTAAAAGTGATTGGCCCAATCACCTACCTGGCTTAGTGCCAGTTTCTAGCCTGATGCCTTAACCACTACACCAAACTCAAAGATTTTAAACATGTTAAAAAAGATGAGAATTTTAGAAATAAAAGTGCAACCAGTCTGCATGCAAATTAAAGAGCATGTCCGTTATCTCTGTTCTGTTTTCCCAATACACAATTGGCATGTTATGTTGATTCATCAGGTTTAATATTTCTGCTGGTCTTTTAAGAATTACCCACCACCACCCCTTTACTTTTTTCTTACATATTTTTGTATTGTGCTCTACAAGCAGGGGGTGATTCTCCTATTCCACCTCTTTTTGCTGCTTTGCATTGCTTCAGTACAGCTTCCTGTGAAATCCTACCTCAAGTGATTTTGGGTCAGTCACTTTGTTTCCAGGGTTGTTGCTGTGATGAAAATTAAAAGGAGGAAGAGTACTTATACTACCTTGAGCTTATGAAGGAAAGACAGAATATTATTCTAAAAAAATCATTAAAATGAAGTAGAATAATCTGTGAATTCATATAGTGACTAGAATATTGATCATAAACCATGGACCACTTAGTTGGAATCCATGTTTACCTTTATGCTTTTTGAATAAATCAAATACCGTTCATTTTCCCTAAATGCAGTTTACACAAACTCATTTTGCTCATTTGTTTAAACCCATAGCTCTTTCTAAGAAAGTTTTGATGGCTTTTAAAAGGTCAGCACTTCTAATGAAGGACTGCTATCAGAGGAAGAAATAATCAGGAAAATATTGGAATGTGCAGAGATGGACAGATTAACTATGAGGTTGAAAGATAAAGAAGATACAGACTACTATCAAATTTGGAACTTATTTTATTCTTGGTTAGAGAAAAGAATGAAGGATTAGGAATTGAACATGTATTAGCATAGCAAATTCCAGACAACTTGTTGATTGGAAAAATTAACATGTTGATGAAAAAAAAACCAATAAAATTTTTATACAAAAAATAAAAAATAAAATGTCAGCACTTCTTTAATATGTTTGTGTACAGCAGTAATTGTTTGCCAATTTGTTTTTAGATACCAAGCTGTCACAATAACACACAGCATAGATTTTTCCAAAATAACTATGTGTTGACCTATAATAACATTACACTTTATTTTATAATTAACTGCTGGCGCAGAGAAGTACATTGAAGCTCACTACACAACTGTTTCATAATGACACATTAGGGAGGCATGAAATGTTGGTGGCTGATACAGTGTTTGAACCTTGGCAGGAAACAGGCATACCATCAGATAATCCCTGGATAAAACTTCTGATCAATGGTTTTACTAGCAAAGAATATTTTTGGTCTTTATAGAGTCTTTTTTAGTTTTACAACGCTGTACACACCTTTCACTTTCAGTGTGCTTTAATAACATCTTGTCCTGAGTTGAACTTCCTGTATTTTAGAATAACTCACCTTTCGGTATTTGGCATTTCCTCTTCAAGACTCAGCAGCTATGGTGTCCCTTCTGGGAGTGATAGTAAATCTTAAATCGTTTGATTTTAGTATCAACTGGAAACTGTTTCTGATCTAATAATTCCTTTAAAGAGCTATTACCATAGGGTATTCACAATGATATATATAAAAATAATAATTGTAATGAGTTATTACAATAGGAGCTTCTTTTCCTGTCGTTTGAAATGTCTGCAGCTATCCTTCAGGAAAACAGAAAGCTGTCTTATACCAACTGGATTTAGTAAACCATAATGTGGCTTGTACAGTTATAGCTAAGCACGTTACACGATCCCACCTATTGTGGTTTGGTTTATGGCTTTGTAGTTATGAACCAAGTTGTTGTGTCTTGTTCAACAAATTATGATTAAAACAAACTATGTCTTTGTATGCTGTATAGGTTAATGACTTATATAATTGAGTATAACCAACATGAACAGGCATAATTTTCCAAGGGTGTTGGTTAAGTTGCTCTTATTCTCCCCTACTTGCAAATTGTATATTTGAGAGTTTGATATAGTAGTAGATTTGTATAAATTTAGACAGAAAGTCATATATCCACATTTTTTGTTGTTTGGGGTTTATTTTTATTTATATGAACATTCAATCCTTGCTCTGCAGTAAGGATGAAAGATTGAAAGTTTCCATTAGTTTGACATTGTAATGTAAAATGAAAGTAATAAAAATAATCATAATCTATAATCACATTGATTTAAATAAAGAGACAGTCATGTTTCTTTAACAAAAGGTTTCTTTGTGAATTACCTTATTCTACTGCCAATAAAAAGGGATACTTTTAATTATTTGAAAGATCATCTATGATCTACTTAATGGATTTCACATTAAACCAAATTTCAACCTAAAGTGATAGAAACATGTCATAGGTAGAGTAAGGTTTGGTTTTGTTTTTTTAAAAAAGCTCAAACTTGTAGAAATTGAGAGTACAAGGCAATATCCTTAAAGGAGAAAGGAAATACAAAAAGGCATTTGATTGGATGATATTAGAGAGCCAATTTAGTGTAGTGCAGCGGTTTTCAACCTGTGGGTCGCGACCCCATTTGGGGTCGAACGACCATTTCACAGGGGTCGCCAAACAACGCAGTCCGCCATTTTTCCCCCTTTTCCTTAGCTGTGCTACGCCATTATTTTTCCCTTTTCCTTAGCTGTGCTACTCCCTCTTATTCTATTGGCTTTTGAAAGCCAATAGAATAGAGTCTCTTGAATAGAGTCTAATTCTATTGGCTTTCAAAAGCCAATAAGAATTGTCCAGGCTGTCTCTGCCCTGCTGAGCTCGCCAAAAGTCCCAGTCTGCAAACGGTGCTGCAAGTTGTCTGCAGCGAAGGTGAGCTCTCCGGAAGTTTTCACCCCTCCCTGCTGAGCAACTACAAAACTGTAAGTAAAAGAGGGCCAGGGGTGGGATGTGGGAGGCCGGCGGGCGCAGGGAGGGTTTTTGGCGCGCGTGGGGCCCGGTGGGTTTTTTAGCTCCCTTGGGCTGGGCCAGCTGGTGGCCCAGCCCGTGGTTGGCCTGCATCGTCGCCGCGGCGGCCGCCCAGGAGCACCTGAGCACCTGGGCCTGCCTGCCACCGCCCCGAACGGGCGGCGGCCTACGCCTCGGCCGGCGCAGGGGGCAGCACCACGCATGCGCGGCGCAGCACCGCACATGTGTGGGGTAGCACCGCACATGCACGGTGCAGGTCGTCGCGCCGTGCATGCGCAGTGCAGGTTGGGGTCGCGCCATGCATGCGCGGCGCAGGTCGGGGTCGCGGCCAGAAAAAGGTTGAGAACCGATGGTGTAGGGTTTGGGCACTGGATTAGAAGTAGGCGCTCAGGTTCTAGTTTAACCTCAGTTACAGGCACTCTTTAGCCAATCATACTATCTTAGTCCAGTGGCAGCCTACCTCATAAAATTGCAGTTGTGGAATAAAATGGAGACAGCCTTCCCCCACCTTGACTTATATATAAAAATAATGGAGGTGGGATAAAAAGTCTTTTTAAAAAATGCATCAGTAACATTTACTAAGAAGTATTCCTTTGCATAAAAACAAAAATTGGATCTCCTATTTCATTGTTTTACCATTATATCAAAGGTGTTAATCAGGTATTCATCTCACTTCCATCTGTTTCACTGTTTACAGAAAAAGGCTTTTGAAAGAAGCAAGGATAAAAACTGAATTGTTACACTCATTGAAATGATTGCATGTTTCATTAGTCTGCAGCTGAGGTCAGTAATTTGTGTTAGTGTGCATAAATAGATTTTTAATTCCTATTGAACTATATATGAACTTTATTTTTTCTCAGTTTGATAAATTTAGGATCTGCAAAACTACGATTTTCAAAGTCCTGGGCAAGATTGAGATTATAGTTCCAGGACATTTAAAGGACATCAGGTTGGGAAAGTGCAATAATTCCTGTAGTAACAGGATGATTTTTCATGGTCATGCATATTAAGAAGTAACTAGGGCTGTTTGCTTGTTCAGTATGTTATGTACACCATTAAAAAAGCCTTAAATGTCATTTATTTTTTTAAACATCTCTAAGGGATGTTTGATGGTACTTTTGACCCCATAATCAAATGGGCTAAGATATAGATTATTCTACGTAATATTGAGTGGTGTGTTTTGTGCTTACTCTAACAAGAAAACCCCAATGCGTCCAAGCAGGTAACTTGTCCACCGGTATCAATGAGTAAGCCTTGCTGAGGTCAGTGATGTTGCCTCTGAGTAAATGAGGCAAGCATTGATTTGCAAGGATATGACGCTTACCTGATTTTTTCCCCCCACTGCTGTCCTCCAATAAACGAATAAGTAAAATCCCCATCTCCTGTCTATACCACTTATTCTACTTTTAGTATTACATGGCTCTCCTTATCCCTGAGATAAGGAAAGCCTTCTCCCAGACACCAGCCCAGCCATCAGCAGCGCGCGGCTGTAACAGCAATCCTTCGATAGGCATTGCGCACGGCGAGGCTGCAGTCAGGAATTTGCTAAAGGAAGGAATTCCGAGCGGAGCGGAGCAGAGGGCCAGTCCTCCTCCTGGGCGCGCGCCGCCTCGTCTCCGTTCCTGCATGGGACGTTCCCTTCCCCTTCCTTCCGGGTGGCGTTCCGTTCCTCTTGCTGCTCGGAGGAGCGAAGGAGAGCGCCTGTGGAGGGCTTTGTCCCTAGACGCTCTCCGTACTAGCGGTGCTCCCGGCTTCGCTCCTCTTGGAGCCTCTTTCCAAGATGGCGGCTGCACGGCCAGCTCTGCGCCGTTGGGTCTTTGCAGCCGGGTCGTGAGTGAGTGACATCGCTTCTTTTTGCTGGTCGGCTGCCCCTCCGTGCTCCTCCGCTCTCATCGCCTGGCCGGGCTGCAGAAGAGCTCCTGTTGTTGCCATGCCTGCCCTGGTGCACGCATGAAAGACGCCGCCGCCGCCTCCGTCAGAGCCATGGAGGAGCCAGAGCCGGAGTGCAGCTGCTCGGCAAGCAGGTCAGACTCCGATGAGGCTGCCAAAAATTAATGCATTAGCAAGAGAGAAAGTTGTTCGTTTCCCCCCCCTCCTCCCTTTCCTACAGCTGCCTTGCCTGCCTTTTCAGTAACTTTTTCTTTCTGTAGCTTCCGCCTGTCTTGCTGTTTCTGCAAGAGGGGTTGCTTTAGATGCTCTTTTGGTAAAGTAGGCAAAGTAACTCTTTTGCCAACCAAAAGCACTCTGTTACCATTGCTCTGCTCTCAGGCAGCTGGATTGCTTGAATCGATTTTTGTTGAACGTAAATCTTAGGTTTGCCTTTGCAGAACAGGGATTCCAAAATGGGCAGTTATTTGTTACCCTCTTGGAACAAATGTTTGCTGTAAAGAAATGCATTGAAACCAGTACTTTTACCTCCCCAGGAAGATCTTTTCCAGGCTCGTTTTTGCATTATTCATATGGTAAATAACATTTCAACATGCCACGGCTTCATCCTGTGTGAGCTTATTCAGAAGTTCAGTGGGTCATAATCTAAAGGAAGAGTGCAACAGGTCAGGGGTGTAGTTCTTGTGTTCTTTTAGCATGAAAATCCCTCAGTCTCTGCTTTTTCTCTACAAGGGAAAATTCTGAAGCTAATACATTTTCTAGTGGTTGTGGCAGGTTTTTGCTGCAACAGTGATAATTGCATTGAGGGTGGTGGTGCAGGTTTCCTTTAAAAATATTAAATGTGGTTGGGTTGCAGTATGGATTGCATAAATGGATTTAAATGAATTCTTCAGCTCTAAAGTGCTACTGAGAAAATAAATTGAAATGTGAATATTTGGATAAAGAAGAAAAAAGTCTTAATTATTTT
Organism: Bothrops alternatus; assembly: GCA_034064705.1. Classification (NCBI taxonomy): domain Eukaryota; kingdom Metazoa; phylum Chordata; class Lepidosauria; order Squamata; family Viperidae; genus Bothrops; species Bothrops alternatus. Next base: position 10,564,589 of record JARGCV010000023.1, read on the forward strand.
AAAATTTCATTGATGCAATAATTTTATGTTACAAAAACTTAATTGTATTAAATATGTTAATTGGATCTAGCATAGTGCTTTGTAAATAAGTTTACATTCAAATTTTTATGAATTTATTTGATCTCTCTTCGCCAGATTAACTAATTTCCTACTCTTCATACCTTTTGTTCATATGCCTCTGTAATGCAGTTTTCACTAAATATTACAGTAGCAGAATGATACTTTGCATTTTCTATCAAGTACAGTTCTGACAGAAGTGCAAATAACTGGTTAATTCCCCTACCAAGTTTTTCAGTAGGTAGGGAAAAAAATGCATAAAACTGAAGTAGTTGAAAAAAAGTACACCATTTCTATTTCTTTCTGCTTTTTAAAGCAGGGTGTTGAAAATGCAGTCTAAAAGATATTCAGAAAATGACATTCAAAGGGTGTGTTTAGTTATTATTTGGAAAGAAGAAAAGAAATCTAGTTTCAAGAACTTAGAACAGTCTATGCAAAGTGAATCTGTTCTTCTGTTTTCAATGTTTGCTCTTCTAATTTGGATTCTTACATCAATCTATAACTATAAAAAGGATATATTTGCCATTCAGGCTACTGATTTCACCTGAAGTCTCTTTGTTTCCTGAAAATGTGTGGTGCTTCATTGTTTATAGTTCCAGATTTTCTGTAAGAAAATATTAATCAGTTCATATTTTATTCTATGCCCACTGCACAGCCATATTGTATGCAATGATTAAGGCAGCTCTATGAACTTCCATGGCTGGAGAGGCAAATTAATATTAATTTGTAGTATTTAATCTTAGAATCAGTTATCTCTACTGAAGAAGATCTGAAATTGATAAGATAATCTTTTCTTATAAAGCAAACCAGTACTTCAGTAACATCACGATATGTATTATGGATTGCTTAAAACTACTGTTTTCTGGAATCTAATTGTAAACTCCATATGATCATTACTTTGCACTGTATTGTGTTGCATAATGTACATTAGTTGGAATTGGCCTTCGGAGGTGAGAATGAAAGTTATTTCATGGCTCCGATATTTTCAGATTTCCAATTGTCTGTCAAAGTGCTACATTACTCTTTGTAATTCCCAAGCAATTATTTTTCTTACTTGGATAATATCCTGTTGATTCATGTTACTTCTCCCAGCAGGTACTCAGGAAATGCCTTCTTTTTAAGAATCCAGCATTGTACATTCTCAGTACAGGATGGATTATAAAATAAGTAGTTACATTTTGACAAAAGAAAGAAAGGTGGACCTGTTGTATGTATGACTTACCTTTGTACTCCTTAAGAAGCCATTTCTGTATCCAATTTGGACAATTTTCACCCAGCCTCCAACTTTCCCCCCTTAGTTGTTGTGCAGGTGACTGAGCATGCAATTCCATAGAAGTCAGGAGGAAACAGATTATCTGAACCCATTTCAGTTGGGTATCAGACAAGGATATCTTACAAACACAGCATCAGTCCTGTTTTTGATGTACTTTGATGGAGCTGGGATGAAGGTGGTGCATCTTTCTTGACTCTGTTTTGTCAGTGGCTTTTGATATCATGAGTAATACCTTTCTGGACTGTCCAAGTGGAATGGGTGTGGAGAAGGGTCTCCATTGTGCCAGAAGGTGTGTGTTCATAATCCCTTTAATTTAACAGACCCAGGAAGCATTCTTTTTCTATCACAGCATGTTTTTGATGTTGACTGATTGAAAGTGATGCAAATATTTAAATTGTGTCAGGAATAATAAGTCGGGTTGTTTTCAGACCTGTCTTCTTATGAAGGAAGGAAATTTTGTTGTGGCAAAGTTTCACAAATCTATGAGAAAGAATGCTTAATGGATGCCCAGCCCTGCATGCAGTCCAATCAATCCATATGTGGAGATTCCCTGAACCTCTCCCCCAGTTCTCTGCAAATTATAATCTCTATCATGAACAAAAACAATCACCTACATAAGGAATGATAATGTTAACTGTAATCAGTTAATTTAATTTCATTCAATTTGAATAGAAATTAAATTGTATTAACTTTATCCTTGTTCCATTCACCTTTTTTTGTCTTAACTCTTATCATGTTTTGATTTAACCCTCACCCCAAGCACATTGCATATCCTTATTTTATGGCTGTGTTTTTATTTTTATTAATCACAGGATGGGAATTAAAAATTAGAAGAGAAATAGCTATAGGTTTTTTGGACTTAAATCTTTAGCAGCAGTGGCATTATTTATTTTTTAGCTATTTATTAATGAAATTTACATAGTTGCTCATTTCATGGAAAGTGATTCTGGTTAGTATACAATAATCCAATAAAACAATAAATACATAAAACAATCATTACCTCAAACCATTTTACAATTTGTTATATAGCTGTAGAGCAGGGGTCCCCAACTCCCGGTACGGGGACCAGTACCGGGCTGTGGCATGCCAGCAATCGGTCTGCACAAACAAGCAAAGCCCCATCTGCGGGATGCAGGCAGCACACAAGACCAACACCTCTCCGGTCCGCGGAAAAACTTCTCTTCACATAATCGGTCCCTGGTGCCCAAAAGGTTGGGGATGTCTGCTATAGAGTATTATTATTAGTTGTGTGTACAGGTGGTCCTCAACATCCACAATTGGGGCAGCAACCTTTGTCACTAAGTGGTGAATGATTGTGACTTAAAATTTTACTTCCAGCTTTTCCTTGACTCTTCTTGTTGGAAGCTGGCTGTAAAGTGGCATGTGGTAATTGTGCGACACGTGACAGTCATAAATTACTAGTATACATGTGAGGACCAGTCATAAAGTTATTTTTTTTCAGTGTTATCATAAATTTGAACAGTTGCTAAATAGGGCAGTTGTTAATTACCAGTAGGTAATGCTTTGGTTTAGCTTTGGAAGAGACACTTTAGAAAGTGTGTGAGTACAAATACAGCACCTGTCTGCACCTTATGTCTTTCACAGCAGCACAGTCCTGTAGACAGTGTATTTCAGTGAGTCACAAATGAGTGTTATGATTTTGCACATGCTGAAGCATTGCACAGATAGATCTATTTTGCATATTGTTCTTCAGAAACAAATTTCACTGAAACACTCTTTAATTACTAGCAGAGAGAATTGCAGCTTTAGTGAAGTAGTACAGTATTTTTATTGTTCCCCTAAAAATCTATACAGTATTGGATCACTTAGCAGACTTCTGCCAAACCAATCAAAGGATTCTTATTTCCAATGTAGGTCAGGCAAGTTCTTCTGAGGAACCCATAAGTTTCTGAAAAGCCCATAAGAGAACGTGGTGGCAGCAGGGCAAAATTCAACAATTGATATTTATTGACATATTTTCTCACAATATGGATTGGCCACAATGATCATGGCCAGGAGCCATTGATAACTTCTTTGAACTAAATTCAGCTTATGACATACTTTGTGTGCCAGTAATTTCCATAGATTAATCATGCAGTTGTTGTGTAAAGAAGTGCTCTTTGTCGGTGACTATTGTACATCAGTTGGATAGGATGATTCAGGGTTCTAATATTAGTGCACCTGGTCCACAAAAGATTTGTGCAACTGTGCTTGCAGTATACTTTTTCAGAGAAGCTGACTGGTAAGAGAGCAAGATGTTATTGCTTAGTAACTTCCTAATAGTTACTCAATGATTATTTCACAGATGAGAAAGACTAGTCTTGGAAACCAATTTCATGTTTCTTAGCTGGCTTAGTTCCTAAACATTTGGAGCCTAATAAATTATGAAACTATAATTGATGCTTGTGTAACTACAAATTGGGAATGTAAATGGATGGGTGTTTAGACTTATATAATAATAAAATCTATAGCGAGATACAAATCATCTTGCATACTAGGCAATTTGTTTTCAGTGGTGCACAACAGTGACACAAATTTTGGAGAAATTTTTGAATTTTTCTTTAAGTTCTTCATTTATTTATTAGATTTATATTGTCACCCATCTTATGTACTATGGCTCACAAAAAAACAGCAAAAAAGGCATAAAGAGACAATAGAACCAGTATCAAAAGCTCCTGGCACCCTGAAAACAAATACTCCTCCATACAACAGCATTTAAATTGATTAGACTCCATCCTCACCCTAACCCTGTGGTTGGGAGGGGTAAGCCTGCTCTTCAAGCTTTCTGGAAGGCTAGGAGGGTAAGGGGCCTGCACAGAACTGAGGTTGCAACAAAGGACATGTACTTCCTAAGTCCTACCAAATGTCATTTAAGGTAATGAACCTAGAGTGTTTCTATCCCATCTGATGTGGTAAATGAGCAGATACTCTCAGGGAGAGGCAGTCCTGCAAATAGTTTGGCTCTGTCATTCAGGCTTTTAAAGTTGATAAGCAGCACCTTGAATGTACCTGGAAAAAAACTGGAAGCCCATGCAGCTCACAGAGCAGCAAGCAGCAGCATAGTTTGAGTGAATCATGGGTGCCCATAAGTGTGCCTACCACTGCATTCTGGACCTGCTGTAACTTCCAGATCGGCTTCAAGAGCAATTGAAGCTGTAATTATCCAAATGGAAAGCAACCGGTGCATGACTGGCTATGAACAAAGTCTCATAATCCAGGAAAGGGCACTATTGGTACAAAAGATTGATCTATGCCAGCGGTTCTTAACCTGTGGGTCGCGACCCCATTTGGGGTCGAACGACCATTTCACGGGGGTCGCCAAACAACACAGTCTGCCATTTTTTCCCCTTTTCCCCTCAGCCGGCGCAGGGGGCAGCACCGCGAATGCGTGATGCGGGCCGTCGCGCTGTGCATGCGCGATGCAGGCCGCCGTGCATGCGCGGTGCAGGTCGGGGTCGCGGCCTGAAAAAGGTTGAGAACCGCTGATCTATGCAAAGGCTCACTTAGCCACGGCTGCCACTGTTCTTCAGACATATGATAGGAGTTTCAGAGTGTCCCCAAATTATACAAGCTCTGACCAGGTAAGTGTCAAGAGTCAAAGATGACCTCTTACCATATCTGGGCAGCAAAACCCCAAAATTTCTCTGTCATGATCAGAAGTTAGAGCTGGGGTTCTCCTTGTCCAAACCCTCACAGCCTCCAGGCATTGGGACAACATTTGAATGGTATAGTTATAGTTTAGGCCGGCTATTTTTGGAGAATTCATGAACATTCATATTCCAAAAAGATTGCTATCATTCTTCTTGACTGTCCAAAAAGTACTTGTCTGTGTTGTTGGCAAATGAAATATTTTCTAGCATTCTCAAACATAAATTTTCTTCAATATTATATTCGTATTCTTATATGCATATATGTGGAATGTCTGGTGAGTTTTCAGTTTTAAAGTTGGATAAAATACATTCATAAACTAGAATGATGGAACATAACTTATTATATACATGTTGTAGTAGACTGAAAATTTTAATAGCTTTGGAAGTTGACCTTTAGAGTAACATATTTAAATGTATATAATTAGAGACTGACACATGCTTTGCAGTTTGAGTTTTTATTAAAATATCTTAATGCATCCCCCTCCCTCCTTGTTCAGTGTCTCATTGTTACTTATATCCTTACACAATGAGATCAGTGTTGTGTTGGCATTAGCCCATTGAGCTCATCTAGTTTCTGTTCTTTCCTTCTGGAAACTGCTGTCATCCTAATGCTCCAGAGAAGGAATGGGGGTGTAGGAGGTTTGGTGGTTTGGCTATGCATACTCAAAATATTTTGGCTGTGCTGATCATAAAGCTCAACTGCTAGGATGATTTCCACCTACTTCATATTATTCAAATCAGAAGGTGATGCCTTAGTTACCATAGCACATATATTGCAGTAATAAAAATATGGAAGTTTGTCATCCAGGTCCTGCCATTAGCACAAAGATGGCATATTTTGACCCTTTATGTATACGGCTGGATACATCTCAAGAAGATCACAGAGAGGAAAAAAAAAAAGAATGGGGCATCTGATGCTCATATTATGAATGTATTTTTCATTATATCTGAGCTCACTGATAAAGCTGGCACCTTGTGTCTGCACCAGGTGTTTTCAGTTCTAGAATTAGATTGTATACATGTTTTATAGAAGTGTTAAAGATGGCTTTCTGCAACATCTTGTGTCCTGTTCCCTACTCTGCTGGGTAAGTGCTTACGTGGGTTTAGGGCTGTTTTAAGAGCATGTCATTATTTTCAGTCCGTACAGGAAGGATTAGAGTTAGGTTTACATTTATAAATATTAAACAACAGCAGTATTACTTTTGCATTTTGAACTTATATACGGAATGGTGTTTGAGCATTACATAATGCTTTTAAGTAATTTTTTTAGCAGATGTTCTAACATTTCTTATTAGTTCATTCTGTACTTACCTGAAATAATGATAGCTTTAACACTGCTGCTGTGATCAAATGTCATGGGGTTTATTCATCACAAATTTTATTTATTGTAAATTTCTTTGTCACTAACCTACTTCACATATAGAAGTACTGAAATGAAAGATATAGATATGATAAATAAAATGAGCGCACAGATGTTAGCCAAGCATGTTCAGTAGGAATATATATTCAGGATAACGTCATATGTAAAACCAGTTTATTACACTGGCAGTTATATTAACTGATAATATTAAATACTGTTTATATATAAAGGCTTTACTTGACAACAGTTTGTCTGATATAGATATGGAGAGTTATTTATGTTAGATTTCAGCTTCATTGACTTCAGTACTTTTAAAACATTTTTTCAAATGTTATACTTTTATTTTCTAATTTCCAGTTGATAGGATAAATATTTGGTCATATGCAGTAAAGAAAAAAGATGGTCTTAAACTGTCTTTGAATTGACAGTTTAGAAAATCGGATTATAAATAGTTTGTGTTTATAATTTACTTGGCTTATGTACAGTTCCAGTCATACCTGACTATAAGTGATTTATAGACCTACTAGTAGTAATAGTTAAATAACTTTTAAAAATACCCATAACAATAACATCCCAACGTAGAATACTGACCTACATGCATGGAAAAGTTCTTAGGAGGAACCAGAACACAAAACTCAAGAGCCCAAAGATTTGGTGAAAAGCTACGGTAGTTCTTGGGAGTTTTGTGAAACTTCTGGAGAATTGAAACCTGTCTGATGTCAGCAGGATGGCTATTCTATGACAATTTGCTACAGCCAACTTGTCACAGCCAACTCACTACGGGACAACTCACTGTGGGACAAGAGTTACACCAATATCAAAGAAATGGTGGGACAAAATGATATGTGAATGACAAAAATTTAAAAAAAAAATTTAATTTTAAATTAAATTGTTAAATTGTCATGCGGCGAGTTGGCCGTGGCGAATTATCCCGCGGAGAGTTGGCTGCAGTGAGTTGGCCTTGGCGAATTGTCCCATTCCGGTTCTAGAAACCATGGCCAATAAGATCCAAATCCAAGATTTCACATTCAGAAAACTTGTTAAGGGATGGAATCTAGAAAGCTCTTCAATCGCTTGGCAGAAACCCCTGCAAGTAGATAATCTAATACCACTTACTCAGGTCCCGAACCATAAAAGCTTTTAAAGATGAGTACCAGCATCTTTAAATTGTACTAGGAAACATCAAACCACTTCAGCTCTTAAAGCAGAAATGTTATATGGTCAGATTGACTACCGGTAGTGTTTATAACTGCTTGAGCTGCTGTATTCTGGAGCATTTGGAACCACTGAGTGGTCTTCAAGGTAGTCCTGTGTGGCTTCCATTGCAGAAATCCAAGTAGGGGGTGACTAAGGTCTCCTGTTCCGTAGAAGATAGGTCTTAACTGTGTTCAGTCAGATTTTTGGCCAGCAGCACTCTGGAAGTCTCTTTTATCAACCTTTTTGAATTCTTCAGTAAACCAAGGAGCAACTGCAGATTGGATAAAGAGGAGAGGCTACTCAGGTATCTGGCTACCTTATTATTTCAGTGTGTAAGTAAGCTTAGCAGGATTGCCAATCATGCTTCTGGAAAATTTTCCAGCACCCTATGGAAACCAAACAGATTAATTAGGTATCTGAGGTGGTCCAATCAAACAGGTCTTCTCTCCTTGCAGAGGCTTGTAGCACCAATCAACTTCATAGCAGAGTGATCTTATCGTTTCCCAGCCTCAGATCATGTCACATCTGTTCCAAGATGAAAAATGGATCTAATTTGTGGAGTTTTAATAAGTTGGGCCCTTAATGACCTGGGACAAGTCCAGTCTTAACCATGATAGCCATGAAATTTCAAGTTGCCCAAGAAGGCAGCTGGAAACCCCCCAGCACCATTGGTTTAGGACAATGATCACAATTATCTCTGTTTTAATGGACACAATATCCTAATATGTAAGCTATATGCAATCTTTTAGGGCATTTAGAATTCCTGTAATCTTGGAACTGATCTGAAAATTAAGCTTAATTTTAATTAGCATGCTCCATATTTGGCATAATAAATAATGGATGGCCTGTGAAAAGAATTAAGATAATTATTTTCCTGGAAAAGTAGATCCATAGATTCATTAAGTTGGATTGCTTTAAAGATCCGAAAGACAGGCATTCTGTGCTTGTACGCTGTTTTGTCCATGTGTAGTATAAGATCTTTATTGCTAGTCCACTCCATGCTGTTGCCTAATAGATATTTGCTTTGTGTGGTTGTTGTTTAGTTGTTTTCATGTATGTTAATTAACAGTGTCTAAGCTGTTTATATTGTTACGTAATCTAGAAATATTGGCCTTTGTGGAATGTATACTATGATTTGGTGACAATACAATCTCTGTCTCTGTTTAGGGGGATATTTTGCGTGAATGGCAACAGAAATGTATATTGAAGAGCAAGATTCTGAGATGGAATTATAATTGTAAAAGCTGATTACATTGAATTGCATATACATTAAAATAACTTGTATACTTTGTAATCCATGATTGCTTATATAAATTATATAAATAAAAATCACTGATAAACTTTTTGTATGAAATTCCAAAATATATGGAAGAAGATTGAATAGTCAAATTTCTACAATGTTTATTTCTTGTACTTTTAACCTTCTTAGCAATAGGGTTCTCTGTACTTCATAGTTTAGCCCCAATGCAGTATGTTTTGTATTTATGTGTGGGGTTTTTTTAATAGTAAAATTAGCACGTGCACCTTAGTCACATTGCATGCATATGTATTTGCTTGAAATATTCAAAAATTTTCACACGGAAAACATAATTTCCTTTGAAGGATATCTTTTCCTTTGTATAGATCATAAAAGCCCATTTCTAAACAAGCTATTCTATTAATTCAATAAAATATGTTTTAATTGGTAAAGATTTATGAAGTTTTATCATTTTGTTTGTTCATTTTGGATTTCTTTCATCTTACCTGATTTCCTGTATGTTTGAAATTCGCATAGCTAAATTACTTTCCCTTTCAAATAGAAACAGAGCCATCAGGTTTGGAAAGTATATATAACTGCAAAAACTCTAGAGGAAGGCCCAGAATAGTATAATCAATGCTAAGTTAATTAGTGGGCATGTAATACTAATAAACTGTTCAGAAGAGTTAAAAGAAAACTGGTTGGACATAGGCCATTCTTTTTCTATTTTTATTTGTATTGTGGCAGGCAGCACAGCTGACTGGCATGACAGATTCCTCTACATCAGTTTTCAGTTGCAGATCAACTTTCTTCCATCTATATTGCAGTAATAATCTAGTAATCTCAGCAGCTGGCAATATAAAGTTGACCTTGTCTAAGCTTGAAAAGCAAAACAAACTTGGGCCTGGTTAAGTAATTGGATTTTTTAAAAGCGTCATATTCAATAAGAATGTCCTTAACAATTGTGATTGCTAAAAAAAGCTCTGCTATGAAATCCTCTCTTCTTGTCTTGTAAATGGTATTGGTGATCTTCATTGGGCAACAGAAGCTAATGGTGTTAAACCATGGCTCTACTATAGCATTAGTAAAACAAAGAGCAGTCTGCCCTGTCAGCTTTTAAGGGAGTGTCACCAAGAGGCCTAGAGGGGTGAGGATCATCTGGTGGCGAAAAGGTCTTTGAGAAATGCACCCAGTGGTTCTGCTTCTCTTGAAGTTGCATCTGATATTCTGCTTTGTGGATTATTGATTGATACAGTTGTAATTCCTTGCAGGAGGATTTATAGTGAAGGGGGGTGAGCAGTTGTTGCTCCTGTAACATCTGAAGCTTTTGTGTTAAAGAATCTGGGGATAGAACATTGTTTCTTTGCTTTTTTTTTTTTTTTTTGCAGAATTGTAGCTGTAAAATCTTAACTAGCTTTTTGATAATCCCCAGAAATATTTAATATTGAAATATTAAAAATGTTCACAACAGCAGAAGAAATGGAAACCAGTGAAAAAAACAGTGGCTGGTTTTACTGGAGAGCTGGTTCTTGCTTAACCTTAATTGAAGATTGCAATTGCCTCCTGGGTTGCTAAGAAGCTCTTTCTTAGGGAACCTTCAAGGCCTCTTTTTTAATCAAGGATGTTTTCCTGGGCGTTGAACCCTGGTCATTAAAGAACTTAGAAACATTAAGACTTAAAAACAATGTCAAATTTCACTTTTCCCTCAGCATCAATATTTAAGTTCCATCTCATTTTTTTTTTAAGTTTGTGGACCTAACGGCAAGGACTCTCTTATTTTTATTACTCTGTAAAGTGGATCTGGAAGCCTTTTGGCTGAAGAATGAGCATAAGGGTTTGAAATAAATTGTTTTATAGTGAAGTTCAAACTATGCTGGAAATCTGTTAAGGACAAATTTTGTATTTATCAATTTCTAATTATACTTGTTAGAAAAGAACTAAGAGTTCTGATATTTTGAGAAAAATGAAGACTTTCCAGAAATGCTAAAGGCTTCATTTTTTTTAAGTTGGTGATCTCACAGGCACAGAAAACTGTTAAATATTTAAGTAGCTTAAGAGTTGTGTTTAGGGCATGAATTAGGACACTGTTCTTTTCCTCTTAGATTCATGGAGAAGGTACAAGTGGTCCTCGGTTAATGGCCATTTGTTCAGTGACTATCCAAAGTTACAGTGATGTAGAACAGTGGTTCTCAACCTTTTTCAGGTTGAGACCCCACTTGCGCCGCCCTTGCGTGGCCCGATCCGAGCACGTGCATGCGACAAGCCGATCCGTGCATGCGCAGCACGACGGGCCAATCCGCGCATATGCAGCGTGCCCGGGCGGGCCAGCCGGCTCCAGACCGGGCCGGCCTCGCCTCCCACCGCTGCCTCAGAGACTCCGGCAGGCACACCGAGGAGCGGTCCGGAGCAGGCGGGCGCAAAGCTGCCTCCTTCCCGCTCCGCTCCGCCACGTCCCAGGCCCGGCCTCCTCCTTGCCCTCCGGCAGCTGGCCAAGCGGTCGGGGCAGCCGGACCTCGAGGTGGGCCCGCACTTCACCGAGACCGGTCCGGCTGTGGGGAGAGGCGCATGGTGGCCCGAGAGAAGTGAAAGGCGCCCGGCGGCCGCCTCCGGCCCCCAAGTGCACGCTCCGGACCGACGTCCAGGTCGCAGCGCTCCGCCTGCCCGGCTCGTCCGGGACTCCCGCGCCTTCCGCAGGGCCGGCAGCGGCTGCAGGTAGGTAGGCGGGCGGCAGGACTGGGGAGCCCGCCCGGGCCTGCTCGCTCTTGGCGCCAGTCCCGCTCGGATCGGGCCAGGCCAGGCAGGGCCGGCCAGCCGGGCAGGGGGCATCTGGCCAGGCTCCCCGGCTCCCTCCCCGGGTCGACCTCCCCCCACGCTCGGCAGGGACTCACCAGGTAGTTCATCTTGCCGATCTGCTGTGCGCCTGGCGCGGCCGCAGTGCCCGCTGGCTGGGCGCCTTACCGCCTGCTTCGGTCGCCACCGCCGAGCGAGGGAGGGAGCGAGCAGGGCAGAGCCAGGCAGGCAGGCAGCCCCCGCGCGCCTGGCCGCTCCCCCGCGGCACTTGGGAGGAGGAAGGGGAGCCGGAGCCCTGCCGCCCCATTGGCCGCCGCGGAGAAAAGGGGGTGGCGCTGGTGAGGGCCGGCCGGGGAGGAGGGCAAGGAGAGGCACGACGGGCCAGACGAGCCGGGCAGGCGGAGCGCTGCGACCTGGACGCCGGTCCAGAGCGCGGTGTGCCTGCCGGAGTCTCTGAGGCAGCAGTGGGAGGTGAGGCCGGCCCGGTCTGGAGCTGGCCGGCCCGGTCACGCCACGCATGCGCAGTTTGACCCATCGTGTGCCTGTCGCGCCGCGCATGCGCGGTTCGGGTCATCGCGCGCGCCGCACATGCGTGGTTCGGCCCGTCGCACGCGCTGCGCATGCGCCACGTGCCACGGGCCGAACTGCGCATGCGTGGAGCGACGGGCTGAACCGCACATGCACGCCGCACGCGCGACGGCCGAGGGGAAACTGGGAAAAGAAAAATGGCGGACTGCGGTGTCCGGCGACCCCTGCGAAACGGTCATTCGACCCCAAATAGGGTCACGACCCACAGGTTGAGAACCACTGCTTTAAAGGATACATATTTGTAGAGGGCATAAATACTGGCCTTGAAGGAAAGTGGAAAGATCCTTACTTTCAGAAGGAATATATCATCAAAAAAAGCTGACTCTCAGTCCAGTTTCCTATTTAAGTAATGATCAGTTAAGTGTGGCTTAAGTCCAATCCAAAAACCTAGTTTGAGAAAATGTCTTAGACACACTCCTCCTTAATTCACATGAAGATAAAGTGAAGGAGAAGGAAAGCACAAGATGTTGGTCCGTCTACCTGATAGAGATGACAATATTGACAATAAATGACAATAAAAGGCAGAATGGGATGAAATCAATTCTTGGATAACTTTTTCTTAATCCATTCAATCTAAGAAACAGCTGCAACAGGGACAGCTGTAATTGTGCAAATATTCAGCTTTCCATAGTTGCTATTTGTGAATCAAATGACAGTTGATCATCAAGGGCATTTCTAGATGGGAAACCTGCTCTTTCAGATGGAACTGCAGCTCCATCAAAAAAATAAGATAAATCTCAGTCCAATTTCTTATTTAACGAAAAGTGGTGATTTAATTTCAGCTTCATCCAACTCATTAGATAAGTTATTGCATATTTTGGAAAATAGATTAGCTCCTTGAAGTTGAATGTTAGCTGTAGCAGGCTTGATTATCGCTACCTTACAAAGCTTTGAATTATTTTTTCTTGTGATTTTATGTAGGTATTTGTTACCACGGGAGTCAAGCTAGATTCTATAGGACAGCGGTTCTCAACCTGTGGGTCGCGACCCCATTTGGGGTCGAACGACCATTTCACGGGGGGGTTGCCAAACCGCAGTCCGCCATTTTTTTTGGTCGGCCATTTTTTTTCCCTTTGCGATGCGGGCCCAATTTTTTTGGGAGGGTCGGCCATTTTTTTGGGAGGGTCGGCCATTTTTTCCCTTTGCGATGCGGGCCGCCGCGCATGCGCGATGTGGGCCCGTCATTTTTTTTTTTTGGTCGGCCATTTTTTTTGGTCGGCCATTTTTTTTAGGTCGGCCATTTTTTTCCCCTTTGCGATACAGGCCGCCGTGCATGCGCGATGCGGGCCCGCCATTTTTTTTAGTCGGCCATTTTTTTTTGGTCGGCCATTTTTTTCCCTTTGCGATGCGGGCTGCCGCGCATGCGTGATGCGGGCCCGCCATTTTTTTTATTTTGGTCGGCCATTTTTTTTGGGGGGTCGGCCATTTTTGGGGGGGGTCGGCCATTTATTTTTTTTTTGGCCGGCCATTTTTTCCCCTTTGCGATGCGGGCCGTCGCGCCGCACGTGCGCGATGCGCCCCGTCGTGCCACGCATGCGTGACGCACTGTGTCACGCTGTGCATGCGTGATGCGCCACATCGCGCCACGCATGCGTGATGCGTCGCACATGCGCGTGCGCGATGCGGGCCGGGTTCGAGCCCCGGAAAAGGTTGAGAATCGCTGCTATAGGATATCACAATCGACAAGCTTAAGACATTATATAGTGGAACCCTAGTGACACAGCTCTGCAAGCAGACTCAGTGTTTCCAGGTAGAGGAAATGGCTGATTATATTGAAATTTCCTGAGATAAAAATTAAGAGGGCTTTAATTCCCACATTTAGTTTGTAGCATAGATTGCAGTACTATATTCTGACTGAAGGTCCAATTGAGATGGGTTCAAATAATTGAGAAGCGTCTGGAGCTATGCTTTTTCAGTCATTTTTTTCAGAAATAGAATATTTGACTATAGGTTATAATTGCACGGATCTCTTGGAGTTAATCAAGGAGTTAATTTAGATAAATAGCAACAGAAACAGTTTAAAATGACTTACTGTGTTTCCCTGAAAATAAGACACAGTCTTTTTTTTTTTTCCTCCAAAAGAGGCACCAGGTCTTATTTTTGGGGAGGGGAGGTCTTTTAGACTCACCTCATGGTGGCGGCACCGACAGCCCTGCCCAGCCGGCCCACTTCTTCTGCGACCGAAGGAGCAGCTTCATTCTGCAGCTGAGAATGGAGCTCTGGCCTGCATTTCGCCGTCAGAGGCCTTTCTGGAAGGCCTATGCAGCCGAAAACCGAGCTCCGGCCTGCATTTTGCCGTCAGAGGCCTTTCTAGAAGGCCTATGCAGCCGAAAACTGGTTCTCGGCTGCACAGGCCTTCCAGAAAGGCCTCTGACGATGAAGTGCAGGTCGGAGCTCCATTCTCAGCTGCAGAATGAAGCTGCTTCTTCAGCCGTAGAAGAAGTTGGCCGGTGGGACAAGTGTCAATCCATGGGGAGGCCTGGCTGCAACGGTAAGCTCCACTCCCACCCTAGCTTGATTTTTAGGCATGTACCTTGCCCCGAAACTAGGGCTTATTTTGGGAGGTAGGGCTTATATTAGGCCCACCCCCAAAAATCAAGCAAGGGCTTATTTTGGGGGTAGGTCTTACTTTTGGGGAAACACAATACTTAGCCATATTTTGATCCAAACAGCTCTCAACTGAAAACAGCCTCAAATTTCCCTACAATGAAATAGAGAGAGAGATAAAGAGAATGGTCTCTGTGATTTACAAACCTTAAATAGAAGGAACGTTAAAATAAATGTAGCAGTATAAGCAAAATAATATAGTTAAATAACATTCCACATGTATTACATCATCCATGACACCATCATCAGCAAGAGAAATAAAAATAATTCCATTAGACTCCAAAGACACTCCAGAATAGGCAAATCTTATTGGCTTTGCAAAAATAATAGGGCTGGGGATCTTAGAGGTTAGATCTCGGGATCCCTGCTCATGAGATTCCTTAAGGGATAGGGACCATAAAAAGTCTCTTCCTCCATGTTCCAGTAGAGGGGAGTGACCACCAAAAGAGACAAGACTCTCAGGGCTGAACTATTATGTTGGAGCATTTTGTGCTCTGCAATTTTGAAAACGCAAGCCAAATAAATTTCAGTCCCATTTTTGCAGATATTAGCATTGGGTTAAGTAGCCAAGTTTGGAATAAAAGATAATTTGCTGAATGTCTATTCTCATTCTGGGTTAATTGGTAATTCCTTTAGAACAGACATCTTTCTATTTCAGATCAGCCTGTTTCTCAGCTGCAGAGATTCTTATTACTTCTGAACTGATTTTATCATGATGGATGAGGTACATTTTTCTGCCTTATTCATTAGTTTGACAGATGGTGACATTACAAATCAGTTCCTTTTACCTCGTACATAAAACAACTTGCTCTTTTAGCTGTTTTTCTTGGCTTAAATGTAATAATATTTCAAATGTCAGTAGTGATATTTTGCAAGATTTATAGTCATTCACCAGCATGATGAGTGTAGAATCCACTGGTAGGTAATCTCAGCCTTCCTGCTCAGTTGAGACTAAGTCAGAAATCTGCCATGGCTCCTTCTGGGCTGGACCTTACCCAGTTTTTGACTTAGTCTTAGCTCAGGAGGACACAATTATTCTTGGCTTCTCTGAATACTAGATTAGGTTAAATAATTGACAATTAATTCCAAATTCCACTTTTAACTCCTACTGAATAATTTGGCACCAAATTGAGTGAATTAGCTTGCTGCTGACTGCAGCCTTGGCTGCAACGAGCCTTACAGGCTCTGCCCAAGCCATCCTCAACCTCGGACTCACCAGGACTTCAATAATAGCTCCCAGGAGGCACGGAGCCTCAGCTGCAGCTGGGCGATTCCCTGCAGAGCCTTGGGAGACCGGACAGCCTCGTCGGAGTGCGCCGTCGCCACGAGGCCTCAAAAGACTCAAACGATGGTCTGGATTGCAGCGGAGGCTGCACAACGAGCGAAACTGCAAGTCCTTCATTTTCCGGCCCCAGAGGGAGAGAAATAACTTTAAAACAGTCAGCAAGCTCCCCTCGGGGTTCCTCATGGCAGGAAAGGCCCGGCCGCTTTACTAACGGCCGTTAAGTTTGGCGCGGCCGTCATTTTGAGAGCCTTGCGAAGCCTCAGTCTCAACAGTTCAGGCTCCTATACTGAACCCGAGCTCTCTCTCTTTATCCTGCTGTGACAGGCACGGATCGGGGGCATACTCCATTGCATCCTAATCATCCAGGAGCATTTCCTCCCAGCCCACTGGGCTTATCAGGATACGAAATCAGTGGGGTGGCTGCCATTTTGTGCTCCTCAGACAAACCTTGACTCAGCTCAAATAATTGGCAGGCCTTTGGCCTTTCTCACAGGAAGTCTCCAAGGCTTAAGGACTGAGTCAGAGGGAATTTATTTAAAGGACATTTACCTCTGCAGGGCCTTAGCCTTTGACCAATTTACATTCAACTCCCACTTACAAGAGGGGGAATTTTATTAGACTCCATCTGTCCCATTTAGCCGCATGGGCCTAACAGATAGTTCTAGGTGACTATCTGGCTGCCTGCCATTGCTGTTGCTCAGAGCACGGGGCTTCCCTCTCTGACAACCAGATCTGCGTTCCTCCCCACCCCTCTGGACATCTTCTACCCGGAATATCCAGGTGGCAATGGCACACAGTGCAACTCCTCAGCCATCGCAGGGCTCTTCTGCCCCCCCTGCAGAAAAAAAGCGCAGATCTTCTGATTTGGAAGCGGGGGGGGGGAGGAGGAAAAATTCTAAGGCAAAGGCCTCGTCCACTAAGAAGCCTTCCAAAGCTGCTGAGAGAGGCTTCGAGGAGACATCAGGCGTTGGAGAAGGAGTTCTCCAGAGCGCAAAGGCTCACATCCAGTGGGGCAGAAGTGGTTTCCCCGTCCCACTGGACCGCTCACCATTTGAGCCTCAATTCGCGCCTCCCCAAGATGCCCCTAGGGCATGGTCTCAGGGGGAAACTGGACAAGTTAGTCCCCCCTCTCCCCTCTTGCAAACACTCGGGGAATTTTCCCCTCCCCCACAACACAACAAGCCCCAGAAGCCACATATACTCCTACGGTAGCTGGCATTCGCCCAACAGAACAGGGGATGTGGCCGGACCAATTTCAGGCCTTTATGCACCAGGCTTTTGCACAATACATGGCCTCCTCCATGGGTCAACGGCCTTTGTAGATGCCCCCTCCTCCCCCGGCATCTCTGCCTCAGACAGGACCTGCCCTGTTTCCCAGTGCGGGCAATTCAGACACATCTTCCCAAGTAGGAGAGGAGGACTCCGTGGACTTTGAAACTTCGGACATACCAATGTCAGAGGACAAGGAGGCGGCTCCGGATCCGTCCCCGGCATCTAGCCTCTTTGACCCTTCTCTATTCAGGTCACTGATCTTGAAGGCCTGTACTTCGGCCAGCATCACTCCTGAGCAGGAGCCTAAGCTGGCGGCTACCACCACCCAGGACTCGAACCCTCTGTTCTCAGAGCCAGTGGTCGAGGAGAAAGAGATTCCATGCCCGCCTTTCTTCCGCACCATGGTGGTGTTATGTTCCAGCCTATAGCCGTCCTGGTTAAAGGCACGGGTCTCTGAGGTGGCACGATGACTTTTTCGCTGCTGCAGCCGAGCATCGATCCGCAGACAGAGATGAATGAGCCCGTTGAGGTCCGGAGGAACATCAACATGGGCCAGCTCATCCAACATCTCCTCTGACAATCCCTCCTGGAAAGCGTCCACTAGCGCAGCCTCATTCCAGGCCGATTCCTGGCTAAGCAACCGAAATTTGCTGATATAGCCCTGCAGGGGGTGTCAGCCCTGTCTCAGAACTTTCAAACGTCGGGTAGCTGTCTGGGTCTTGATGGGGTCCTCGTACATCATCCGCATGTAATCACAAAACCCCACAAAGTTGTCCATCAATGGACTAGGTTGGGCTAGCAGCGGTGTGCACCAACGAGCTGCAGCACCAGAGAGCAGGCTTATCATAAACCCCACTTTATCCCGGTAAGTGGGGAAATCAACCGCTCTCACATTGATATACATCTGGCATTGTCCCATGAAAATAGGAAAAATGTCCGGATTGCCATCAAATTTGTCCGGCATCACAACTTGGCATTTCCTCCTGGGTGGTGGTGGAACAGCAGGAACCTGGGCTTCCAGCTGAACAACTTGGGCTGATAACAATGCCAACTGCTGAGCGAGCTGGGCATTCTCAGCACATAGCTGCTCCATAATAGTAGGGGGTGAGGCTGAAGGCAAACTGTTACGTTCCAGCCTATAGCCGTCCTTGTTAAAGGCACAAGGACAAAACCCCTGTTGAGAAAAATAGGCTGGAGACTCCAAAAGAAAATAAATCCCTTTTAATATGGGTGACAAACCTGTCAAATAGTCCAGAAACCGAAACAGCAAAATACAAACCAAAGGGAGGAAATTTGTCCACACGAAATACAAGGCAAAACAGAAAAGTAATCACCGGCAATACTAACAGAACAAGATTCCCATGAAGTAATTTGCAACAGTTGCCTTCAGCAACCAGCATCACCCACACATTCCCCTTTTGTAAGTCAGTCCTCAAGGCGTGGCTTCTCAGTGCCTTCTCCTGAGTCGTCCCATAGCCTCTCTCTGGTCTACTCTCCTAGCTTGTCTCCTTTTTCGCGCGTCTCTCATTTCCGACAGCTGTGAGATATCCGAGTCTGACTCTTCCTCCCCACCCAACTGCATCTCATCCTGCACACGATTGGAGGGGCCTGCTTCCTCACTGAAATGCGAGTTTTGTAACTCCTCAGAGCCTCTCTCCACCTCCTCCTCCTCCTCAGATTCCCCGGACTCTGCTGTTGAGAGCACAGGCTGGCTCGGAGTCATGACAGGTGGAAAAGCAATGGTCTTCCCTGGGCACTCTCCCCTCTCCCAGTGGGACGGAGAAAAAGCTTTTCAACGTCTCTTCCTCCTTCTCTTCCCTCCTGGAGGTACCGCTCATGGACACTTCCCTAACCTCCTTGTTTTCTTTCTCCACCATTCCAGGAGACGTGGCAGAGGCCTTGAAAGTGGAGGAAAAGAGATTTGAATTTTCCCTCCGTAGAGCTTACCAAGCCTCGGCGTGGGCGGTCAAGGCGGCGACATCATCTTTTTTCACCAGGTCATCCATCATGTGGCTCCGCGAGCTCCAGGCGCTTATTCCCCCTGACCAGGTGCGAGCACACCAGACATTGGCCAAATTAGTCGCAGCATCTGAATACGTGGTGGACGTATCGCTTCACTCTGCCAGGTACTCCGCCAGATCTATTGCGGCCACTGTCTCGTCCCGCAGACTTCTTTGGCTAAAACAGTGGTGGGCCGACCTGAAGTCTAAGTGGCACCTGGCGACCGCTCCTTAGAGTGGCACGCATCTCTTTGGCCCAATCCTCGAGCCATATCTAATAGAGGGGAAGGACAAGCGCAAGGTACTTGCGCATCCCTCTAGGAGGGCAGACAGAAAACCACAAAAGGATTTCCGTAGGCAGCCCTTTTGAGCCAGGACTGCTTGGGACTGGAGACAGTCCTTTCGGATGGGACTGTCCTGGGATTGGTCCCGGAACTCTAGATCCTTTCCCCCCAGACAGGATCGCCAGCAGGACCGACAGATCCCCAGAGCCAGGGCCCAGTACCAGACCAAGTGGCCCTTTTGGCGCTCTGGAGGCCGTCTGTACAGACAGAACAAGTGACGCGAAGGAGACCTCTCCCATAGGGGGTCGTCTGTCCCTATTCAGCGACACTTGGGAGGCCACCACCACAGACTCATGGGTGATAGACACCATCCGACATAGCCTTGCCCTGGAGTTTCTATCCATACCTCCAGGGCGCTTCCTAGCATGTCTCAACACGAGAAACGCCACCAAGGCAGGACTCATGTCCATGGCCATGTCCCACCTACTGGAGATAGAGGCCTTCGAGCCAGTGCCTACGGAAGACAGGGTTTTACTCCATTCTGTTCGTGGTACCGAAGGCCTCGGGGGGCTGGAGGGTGATATTGGACTTGAAAGGACTAAACTACTTCTTGGCCTACAAGCGGTTTAAGATGCAGACTCTCAAGTCCATCCTGGCCAGCATCAGGAGGGGGGATTTCCTGTCCTCCATAGACCTAACAGAAGCTTACCTTCACGTCCCGATCCTCCCCGAACACCGCAAATTCCTCCGGTTTTGTTATGCGCACCAGCATTTTCAGTACAAAGCACTCCCATTTGGCCTTTCCTTGGCCCCATGGGTGTTCACGAAGATCTTAGCAGTAGTAGCCGCCCATCTGAGAATGATCCTGGTGCACGTTCAATGCTATCGGGACGATATCTTTATCCAATCCCGTTCCTTCCGTTCGGCCCAGTCAGACCTGGAATTCACCACCAGGACTCTTCAAGCTCACAGATTCTCCGTGAACTTCCAGAAGAGCCACATGGTCCCTTCAACCTTTAAGACCTACATATATATACACACACACACACACACACACAGACACACACACCTTGAGTGTTGTTGTTTTTTTGATGCACCCTGTCGGCCCAAATATGGGAGAAAGAAATCTTCTTTCTTTTTCTTTTTCTTTTGCCTGTATCAGCTCAATGTAGAGCCATCCATAGGCAGCAGTTGCCATCTGTGACATCATTTACATATACATTTTTTGATTGCTATTCTTTGTTAGCAATCTTAAAAAGTGTGCTTCATGCTTCTAGGAGCAATGTGTGATTGTAGCTGTTTCTTCCTTTTAACTGCCAATGGGGGTTTGAATTGATTGGCTGGGAGCTTGGCTGTCTTCTGATTGGGTGGAGGTGTGTTCTGATTGGTTAGGGGCTTGGCTGTGCTCTGATTGGATGGGGGGTTGGCTGTGCTCTGATTCTTCTTCCCTGGTCCAACACCTTAAAGCCACAGGACATAAAATTGACTTCAAAAAGACCAGAACTATTGCCAAAACTGAACACTTTAATAACAGAATAATCAGAGAAGCCATCAAGATAGAAAAACGTCCACACAGCACGAACAAACGAGATGATACCTCCCGCCTACCAGCCATTTGGAAACCCGCCCTTATTGACAAACGAGTCCCTAAAACAAAGAATGACACCAGACCCACACTCACAAAAACCACACAGCATGTCACCACCATACATCCACGCAAAAAGCAAACCCAAACTCACACCGATGATGAAGCACGACCACAAACCAGAAGCCAGACCACAGCTGCATCATTAGCCACTTTAAACCCCTCCAATCCATACATAAAGCAAACTGACAACCACCATGAAGATGAGGCACGACCACGAACGCGAAGCCAAACAGCTATGCAGCTCACCATCTCTACTCCCCCTGCAACTCAGACTAACCTGAGCACAACAAAGCCCCCACCCAAACAGAACACTCCCCCATCCAATCAGAGCACAGCCAACCCCCCATCCAATCAGAGCACAGCCAAGCCCCTAACCAATCAGAACACACCTCCACCCAATCAGAACACAGCCAAGCTCCCAGCCAATCAGTTCAAACCCCCATTGGCAGTTAAAAGGAAGAAACAGCTACAATCACACATTGCTCCTAGAAGCATGAAGCCGAAAGCTTTTATATATAATAAATGCTTATCTAAATAACCAAAATATTTTAATGTTTAATCATCAAAATTAATTATTTAATATTCCTTAAGAGGTCTAGACAAATTAACAATGTTTTCTCTCTGTCAGTTAAAAGATAAGTAATTTTTAAAAATTGTTGCAATATTTCCTTCAGGTAAATAGTTCTTGTTCCTTCCATTTGTTCCTTTTTAAACAGGTGTTAGATGCATAATATAGTGTTCCTTATTTTTGTTGAAATTCTCCTTTTGAATAATTTCATTGAATCATTGAATAAAACGTAAGTTTAGTAATTTGAGGTGATTATTTTACTGAAAGATGCAATAATGCCATTTATATTACTAAAATGTTTCAATTTTAGTTAGTTCTACATCTGTGAAGATCTTGTTTGTATCCCATCTTGATTGCATTTTAATCTCATTTAAAATTCTGCAACTACTCAGTATGATGTACTAAATATTTATAGCTTCATGGCTTTTTTTGTAGTGGGAGAACCTAGTATTGTCTCTCAGAAATTAACATCTTGTTTTAACTTAAATACATGGAATTTGGAATGTTAGGCAAGCATGGCTTTTCTTGTCTCATTGCCACAAGAAGTACAGCAGGAAAAGTATACCATTCCATTTGTGCATTGGGCTTTATTTTTTCTGCTACTAAGCCAATGACACCAGCTTTTCCAGTTTCAGTAGTTGCATTAAAACAGGAGTAGCTGTGTTTTAGAAATGGACATTTATTAGCATTTTTCCATTATCTTGTGTTGGCTGTTATTTTAGAAATGACTAAAGACAGTATGAATAATTTAGACTGAAATGACATTAATCTTTGTTCTTCTGAGTTGGATTGATTTAATTTCTAACTCTGTGTGCATGCTTTTGTGTATGTGCATGCACGTGTACACCCATACATACGCACACATAATCACATCACAGAAGTGCCAAGGATTTTCCCAAGGAATCTTCATTATGTCAGGGTGGCAATCACTTTCATATCCGATGTTTTAAATTCTTTAGAACAGAGATGTCAAACTCAATTTCATTCAGGGACACGTCAGGATTGTAGTTGCTTTCGGCGGGGGCTGGGTGGATGTGGTCAGGGTGGGCGTGGCCTATTGAGTTGACATGGCAGGTGGGTGTGGCTTACTGAGTGGGCATGGCCAGCTCGACGTCGCTTGCGTCAGGGGTGCCTGTGGGGGACTGGGCAGGACTGGGGTGGATCCAAGGGTCTCCGGCAGAGGGGGTGGGTGGGACCAGAGCGAGTGCCAGGGCATGGGCCACTGGAGGAAGCTCATCGTCCCTCTTAGGCCATGCAGGGGGGGCTGGACAGTGGGGCAGGCTGTCCAGAGCCCTGGGCAGCAGAGGTCAAATGCCCAGCCTGGCCCTTGAGCTCCCATGGCACCTAGCCTAGCCCCACTTCCCCAAGGGGGTGCCCACCTGCACTTACCTCCTCAAGGTTGCTGCTGCTGTGCTCACTCTTCCTTAGCCAGGTTGCTCATGGTGGATGCAGGAGGGCAAAGTAAGTGGGTCAGAGGGAGGCCCACTCCCTCTTCTATGCGAGGAGAGCCGGCTTTGTAACCAAAGCATCCTTAGCGATAGGATGGGAGATCCCTAGGATAGGCCAAGAGGAGGGGGTAGCGGCATGGTGAAAGGCCAGCAGGACAGGACTAAGGCAGGACTTCCCACAGACCGTCCCTCATTCCAATTTCCTTCCTTCCTTCCTTCCCTCCCCTCCCTCCCTCCCCCCCTCCCTCCCTCCTTCCGAACAGAGTGGCAGGAAAATATTTAAGTTTCACTTACCAACTGTGGCAAGAAATGTCATAAAATGAAACAAAATTGATTTTAATAACTCAATTAGCAACAGAAATTTTGGGCTCAGTTGTGGTTGTAAGTTGAGGACTATCTGTATTCTTAACTTCGAAGGGTCTTTGAAGTTCATGCAAACTACCATAATACTAACCCACCTAGTGGTTTAACTATTACTACCTGTAATTCAGTACAGGGCCAATTGAGGCCCTGATACTGCACTGAGGTAAATATTATGTAGTAGGAGGGTTCCCTAGAGAAGCACTGATATACATGGGAATTGGAATTCTCCAATGCTGGAAAACAATTCAAAATTTGTAATGGTTTCATATAAGTAAAAACTGTTTCTTAAGAACTGTTTCACTTCTTCTGTAGAAATTTTCCACAGCATTTTTTTTTTCAGTTGTAAAACCACAAATTTATTTCTGTAGAAAGATACAGTGAGACAAGAAATCTGTATTGCATGTATATAGAAATTAATGTTAATGGTTTGCTCACCAATTAATATGGCATTGGTGTCCATATAATTGGTGGAAGAAGGATCAAATAATGAAGTGTCCCTCATAGGGTTGCAATGGAAACTTTGCCCCTTTTATACTCATGTAGATAACTTCAAGCAGACATGCAAGGGACAGCGCTTTATTACAATGCACATTTGACAAAAGTTTGCTACAGATGCTGTGTAATGGAGTTATGCATAAAGTATTTCAACATGTATGCATAATTCTTTGTGCTATTGCATGGTTCACTTTTTAATAGATGCAAATGTATACATGTCACTTTTTATGATGTAATTCTAGAAATTCTACCAGTTTGTACATATATATTTTTTTGTCCTGTTAAGTGATCATGAGGCTACTTTTAAAAAATTCAGTTTACAAGGTTTTCCATCCAAAGATATAAAAGCAATGTGCTACCGGTAGTATTTGAGAGAGAAAAACAACTGCTTTAGAAGAGCTGCTATGTACCTTACTGGAATGGCAAAGATACAAAAAGATCATGACACTTAGATGAAAACATTTGATTTGGGTAGGTTGCAGGGGTGGTGGTGGTCAGGGATTGTAAACCTGTAATTGTTAATTTCTTTCATTGCTTATACTTAGGCACGAGTGCAGATTTGAAGATGCTACTTGCAAGATACCTGAATCTGATACTGAAGACTTATCTGATGAAGCAAATACGGAAACTTTCTATGGAACCTCCCCTCCTAGCACACCACGGCAGATGAAACGCCTGTCAACAAAACATCTGAAAAGTAACGTTGGCAAACTTACCAATCGTTCTGCTTCGAAAGGTACGTAAGAATTTTTCAGGATTGCAAAAACTAAAGAGGTCAGCAGTGAGTAACTTGGTATTCTGCTTGAAATCTACTGTCGTTTTCCTAGTATGCTTATATTAGGCAGATAAAGTGGAAACTTTCATCCAATGCAGAGAAAATTGAGAAATGAGCTGCTTCTGTAGGGAGGGAGGGAGGATAATTGATGGAGTCTCTTCCTTTCTGCTAAAAGTGCAGAAATCTTCCATTCCCCTTTTTTTTCCATTTGAGGAAGAATGAATAGCCAAGGTTACATCCATGGAACCTACTGTTCTGCCACTCCTGATACAGAATGGCTAAGGATTAGTGGGAAGATCAAAGGGCCTCAGATTTCTGTCTCATCACCTGCTCTTTGGCAATACAACTGGCACAGCAGAGCAGCAGGATTAAGAGGTTAATTTGTTACCAAGTATATTAAGAGCAGTTAGAAATGGGAAGAAAAGAGCATTGTGGATAGTCACTTTGTCCCAAGGTTGTCTACTTTTCTATTTAGCTTAGTATTATCTATTCTATTCCGACAGGCAATGATTGTTCAAGGTTGTCTGATACAGAGAAAGGACATTTTTACCACTCTGAACTATTCAACTGTTTTATCTTTTTAAAGCAAGGCAGGTGCTCTATAGATCTGCATGGGCTTATGTAAGCGAGATAGTGCAGAGGGAGAAGTCATGTATCTTGAACGCATATTTATTATTTTGACAAATATGCATGATTATTCCCATGGAAATAAAATCATCTACCGAGTTTTTATTTTGCAAAATGTTATTTTCACTTTCTCTAAATAACAGTACATTTGTCTTTTATTGAGAGCTAGTTTGGTGTAGTGGTAAAGGCACTGAGGTAGAACCTAAGATACTGGCTGGATGACCTTGGAGGAGTCATACCCCTTTTAGCCCTAGAAGCAGGCAAACTACTTCTGAAATTATGTCAAGAAAATTGCAGGGATTTGTCCACCAGGGGTAATCACCATGACTTGAAGGCACCAAAAAAAAAAAAAAGTTAAACTTTTATTACGTCAATCTGCTTGTGGCTATATAATTTATTTTATTTATTTTATTTATTTTATTAAATTTCTATACCGCCCCTCTCCCGAAGGGCTCGGGGCGGTGTACAGCCTAAAATTTAAGAAACATATAAATATACAAAATTTAAAATAATTAAAAATAAATTAAATCATTTGGCCAAAATCCTAAAACCCAAAACATACAAAATTTAAAATCTTAAAAAATACTCAGAAGCTTCTATGCCAGGCCGGCCTGTCGGAAAAGGAATGTTTTTAGTTCCCGACTGAAGGTGCGTAAATCTGTTATTATACGGAGTTCGGGGGGGAGCTCGTTCCATAATATAAGTATTGGCAGTATACTTTGCAAAATATATGAATATTGTCAAAAGCTAGGAATTTTCTTCATGCTATACAAAATGTATAGGATCTTATTTAGCAGAATTTAGTGAAATTGTGAGTTTATTAAATATTTCTCTTTTTTCTGCTGCTTTTTTATTGTAGAAGAGATTCATAAAAGGATGTAGAACTTTAAAAATATCCCACATTTTATTGTCCTTAAAATAACTCTTAAAATAGATCAGTGTTATATTATTCCAAGAGCAGTTACCTGCTAAGATGGTAAGATTTAAACTAGATTTGTCCAGTAACTACAGTACTTAGTACTGTAGTTTTATGTAGAAGGACAGGATAGTAAGAATAAGCATTTTGTAGATCCAGATACATTTATATGGGTTTACAAGGCATTATGCACATTACTTGTGTGTAGCTGTTATCTAACTGCTCAAAATTCAAGATACAGGGGGAAAAATGAGTGTAGGAATGAATTTATGATTTTGCATTCAAATTTGGAATAAATTGCTAGTTAAATTTCCATCATCCCTGCATCTCAATAATAATGAAAAGACAAACATGTATAACTATATCCCTGCTCAGAATTATAATAATAGTTTCTTTAAATGCTCTGTTGATAAAACAGCCTCTTTTACAATAAGATTAATCCAAAAAATGCATTTATTAAATTTAGGTTGTCACTCAAGACCCAATTTTTCAAGGACAGCATACCATACATTAAAATCATAGTTAAAAAAGTTTGAGTGGAAGTTAAAATATACAAGAAGATAAGCAAGAAAAGCCATGTTGAAGTAATTAGACATTCCTAAGTGACATATATTTTTAAATGTAGTATATAGTCATATAAAAAAGTAATCTTTCTCTGATGATGAATAGATAGTAATGTTGATTCCAGGTTTACTTACTAAGGAGGACATGCCAGAATCAGCTATTACTGAAAAGTCTACAGTAACTCCCAGGGAAACACCACATCTTGTTGCTGAAGAGCACTAACAATAGAACGTCTTAGTATGATCAATTTCATACCAAGGAACACAAGGAAAGGGGATTTTTCAGATTCTGTGGTCCTAAGTTATGAATGGACTGACAGTTTATATACCTTCGCCTTGACTGTATATGAACCAGGAGTGACTGAATAAACCATATTTAATATGTTCATAGTTTCCCCTCAGAAAAGTTGCAGTCAAAATTTTCACTTCCATATTTTGTATTAACTTTTTGGATTGTTTTAGGGGTACTTCTGTGTATAATACATTACATAATAGTAATCTAAATGAAAAGCTATAAGGTCCATAGTTGGCATACATTACCAACCTATGTTGGTAAAATACACTTTGTACTACAGAGGACACTTGGATCCTTAGTGACCAAAAGAACACTCAAAATGTGAAACTGGTCTTTTTAAGAGTTGTAGAGCCCTTTCCAGAATAAGGGTCCAAAAATGCTGGACAGACAGACAGAAGTTGTTAGCCCTTATCCAGTCCATTAATGTGGTCAGCATCGAATAAATATTTCTGCTTCACTTGAAGCTAATGAAAAGAGACGGCTGTGTGTCATCAGCAAAGGGATGGCACTTTATTCTTAATCTCCAAATAATCTCACTCAGCAGCTTCATGTAAACGGGAAACGGCATGGGGGATAAAATGCAACCTTGCAGCATCCTGCAGCACCATTTTCAGGAGATGGCCGTGCTTCACAAGCAGGGCCATGCAGAGCAGTTCCCTTTCATCTAACTAGGACAACCTCTCCAGAAGGACATCACGATCAGTATTTCAAAAGCCACTGAGAGGTTCAACAGAATCATCAGTCACCTTTCATGTTCTCTCTCTCAGTTAAGAGAGATTAAGATGATTATTTATTTGTTTGTTTGTTTGTTTAAACTTATATGCCGCCCTTCTCCTAAGACCCAGGGCGGCTCACAACAACAATACAAGTAAAAACATAAACAAAGAATCAATTAAAATTTCTAATTACAATACTATATAAAAACTAGATAATTTATTACACTCACACAATCACAGTCAAAGGCCCAGGGGCAGAGTGCAGCTCACACGCCGCAAACCTGTCTGCATAAATGTGTCTTCAACAGTTTCCGGAAAGCTAGGAGGGAGGAAGCAGTATGAACCTCTGAGGGGAGCTGGTTCCAGAGGGCTGGGGCAGCAACGGAGAAGGCCCTAGCCCTAGGGCCCGCCAGATGACATTGTCTAACAGACGGGACCCGTAGGAGGCCAACCCTATGTGCCCTAACAAGATTAAGAGTTATTACGTTAGCCTCATTGGAAAGACCAGGCTTAAATTAACCAAACTGATCTATAAAATCAGTTCAGGGGATGTTACATCAGTTTGAATGAAATTATGCATCAATGAAATTAATTTTGCATTTTAGATCTTATGCAATAGTGTATGCATTATTAGAAAAATTTAATCAGGAGTTTTAAGAAAAAATTGTGATTCGCCTCCATTCTATCAAGGCTTATGCTCTGAAGACTTCTGTTTAGTCACTGGTTCCAGCTGCTATGTACAGTAAAAGAGATCATTGTAATGAGAAGTCACTTCTTATGATTACAATTAGTATAACTGAATGTTTCCATTAGCCCTGTTATTTTAGAAGCTCCACAATATAATTATAATGCCCTTGGGTACAAAATGACTGAGTGTGCCTTGAATTTTGAGTGAAGTATGATTCAAAGAGCTCTTAGGTGTGGTTATCAATTATTACTACTTACAGAATCATGATCATATCTAAAATATGGTTTTTTCATTCTCATGTTAGATTGTGGTTTAAGTTGAATGACTAGGAAGGCATAATAAGAAGAGATACAGAAATTATAACTAAATCAGATAACTGAGGTTTATCTCATTGTTTAAAAATAGCAGTAACCAAAAAACTGAAGTTTTAAGTAAAAAGTTAATTTGGTATGTGGTTTTGTAATGACAGGAACCTAATAATTCAGAGTTTCACAAACCGGCTGCAGATAACTTTAGACGTAATTGCTGAAGCATCAGTGTGTTATGGTTGAATGAGTGGGATATGACTATCCTGTTGCCATTCCCATAACTACTAAGACATTTTATCTTAATTTGTGGGCACAGCTAAGTACCAGCTAACAATCTGTACTGTATGGATATCATAGGGAAAGCAGATGGAGAATGATGTCACGTGTCTTATGATGTCATCACATAAATAGTGCACATTCTGTACTATAGTATCATCTGCGTCATGATTTGACTGAGCCAAATTACATAATTTGCATAATTCACATGATGTTATGATATGCTGGCATCAGTGGTTTCTACTGGATGCCTGTGTTCCAGTGTTTCATAAACTGTGACGCTAGACCTAAAAACATGGGCAAAGAATTTGAGTGGCATTTGAATCATGTGTGAAATCTATTAGGTTCTGAACCTTTTACATAATTTTAAGCGACTGTCACGAATGTGTCGTGTATATTTAGCGTATAACAAAACTGAACACTTAGGGAGTGGAAGAAGTAAATAAAATTAGTATCAGTAGTTTTTTTTGGGGGGAAAGCATGTTTTTCTTTAGATGTGAAAAAAAAATTGTTTTGTGTTATGATTTCAGAGAAAATGAGCTCACCCAACCAGCTGCCTAACAAAGATAATATTAAAATCTCCGAGAACTCAGAAGACCACAGCTATAAGCAGGGGAAAAAGCTCCGAGCCACCTTAAGGACAACTGAGAGGGATCATAAGAAAAACGTACAGTGTTCGTTCATGTTGGACTCGGTCAGTGGGTCCTTACCAAAAAAGTCAATTCCGGATGTTGATCTCAATAAACCTTACCTCAGCCTTGGCTGCAGCAATGCTAAGCCTCCAGTATCTGTACCCGTGCCTATAGCCAAAACTACACGCCAGACGTCTCGTACCGATTACCCAGCAGACCGCTTAAAATTTTTTGAGACCCTGCGGCTGTTGTTAAAGCTTACCTCAGTTTCCAAGAAAAAGGACAAAGAGCAGAAAGGCCAGGAAAGCACTTCCTCTGTTGAATTAAACCGATCCAACGAACTAATCTGGCTTGAGCTGCAGGCGTGGCATGCGGGGCGGACTATTAAGGACCAAGACTTCTACTTGTACACAGCTCGTCAAGCCATCCCTGATATTATTAATGAAATTTTTACTTTCAAGGTAAACTATCGGAACCTCTCCTGTGTGGGAAATGGAGCTAGTCTTAATGGTACGTCGGCAAGACAATGTAAAGCAGCCCATGGAGCTAATGTAATGGGCTACTCAAGCTATCACGAGCACCTCCATCGCCAGCGGGTCTCTTTTGAGCAGGTAAAGCGGATAATGGAGCTGCTAGAATACGTAGAAGCACTTTATCCATCTCTGAAGGCCCTTCAAAGTGACTATGAAAAATATGCTGCAAGGGATTTTCAGGACAGGGTGCAGGCACTTTGTCTTTGGTTAAACATTACAAAAGATTTAAATCAGAAACTAAGGATTATGGGGACTGTTTTGGGCATCAAGGATCTTTCTGACATTGGCTGGCCAGTGTTTGAAATCCCTTCTCCTCGTTCGTTCAGGGACAATGATCTAGAGGATGAAGTTTACGATGAAGACGATGATGATGATAGGGTAACCTCAGGTGCGTGCACAGAGGAAAGTGAAGATGAAGAACAAATCTCTGAGGAGAATGTGGAGGAACTTAGACAAGCCATCCGAAATAATCTTGCCAATAAGGCAAATTTTGATTTTGAGGCACAGGACCATTTGTCAAGAAAGCTTGATAGGCTTGAATCTGAAGATGACTCAACCTGCTGGGCAGTTACAGAGTGCAGCGGAGAGACAGGCTGCAGTAGACATTGTTTGACCTCTATTTATAGGCCATTTGTAGATAAAGCACTGAAACAGATGGGGTTGAGGAAGCTCATTTTAAGACTGCACAAGTTAATGCATGGCTCCTTGCAGAGGGCCCGAATGGCATTGATAAAGAGCGATCAGCAGCTGGAGGTAGGTTTGGGAAGGCAGGTGGAATGGATAATGCTTAAGCAATAGTCCTTTTAAGCTGTGTTTTTCTTCCAAAAGTTTTTCTATGTAAAATGTACATATAGTTTGAGACATGCTGAACCATGTGGACTTACTTTAATAATGGTGACATATCAGGTGAAACATATGTAATATATATGTCGTCTTTCCTTGTCAATTCTGTGTCTGGCATAGCACAGCCTGTACAGGTAGTCCTTGACTTAACAACCATTTGTTTAGTGACTGTTCAGAATTACTGTAAAAAGTGACTTAACGATTGCTTTTCACACTTAACAACCCTTGCAGCAGCCTCTTGGTCACATGATCGTAATTTGGGCTCTTTGCAGCAGGCATGTATTTATGACAGTTGCACTGTTGCGGGGTCGTATGATCACTATTTGTAACCTTCCTAGCCAGCTTCCGACAAGCAATGTCAAAGGACTTAATGGCTGCATGATTTGCTTAATAACCACTGTTGTGGCAGAAAAGGTTATAAAATGGGGCAAAATTCACTTAACAACTGCCTTGCTTAGCAACAGAATTTTTGGGCTCAATTGTGGTCATAAGTCGAGGACTATCTGTATTAATTTCCTGACAGTTAAACAATAGTGGGGATACACTAGATCAGGGTTCCCCAACCCCTGGTCCATGGACTGGCACCGGTTCACGGCATGCCAGAAACCGGACTGCACAAACAAGCGAAACCTCATCCACGGGATGCAGGCAGCACGTGAAACCGTGCCCCCTCTGGTCCGAGGGAAAACCTCTCTCCACAGAAATAGTCCCTGATGCCCAAAAGGTTGGGGGGCCACTGCATTAGATATTCAATTTCTCCCATTTCCTCCTCCTTAATGATATTAATGGCCCAATAACATGGGACAGGCCTTATTGGAGTAATAATGGTCAAGTGCTAGAAATGAAAGTTTCTTCGCAGGATATTATCTATGCAACTTTGTTGTTTTCTGATGTGATGTTGACTGTGGGAGAAAGGATATTCTTTAGATTGAAACACAACTTTATACAAAATGAAAAAAAAAAAGAATCAGTTTTCCAATCCCTCTGAAATTTAGAGAATAAAAATTGCCAGGAAGTCCTGTGAGAGCTAAGATACAGTAAACTGAATATTTTAAACACACTTAGGGTGTTTTCAACATTCAAAATAATTAATATAAAAACATTATATATTACCGTATTTATATTCTGTTCTTTCTATTTAGAAGACTGCCTACCTTTTTCCTCTCCTGTTCATTCTCACAAGAATTTTGTGAAGATTATATGCTGGATGAGAGTAGCTAACCAAAATCTTCCAGTTATTTTAATGATTTTCAGAAGAATTGAATTTATGATATCCCAGTCTTGTCTTGCACCCTTAACTCCCCAAAACCCATCCTCATTCATTATATTTGGGGGGGGTTTCACATGTTTCAGAAGTTCTCTACCATATAGCCTACAGGTTGGATGAGTTGAGGGTGCATTCAAATGTTATATCAGTGTCAGATTCCTGGGAATAATTTTGATATGGAAGAAGTCTAACAGTTCTTTTCTTGTTATGATAAAAACTCAAATATTATATTTATATTGTATAATTTACATGATTATCATATAAAGTTCCATATATATGATGAATGTATTGTTATATCTTGTCTTGCAAATTTGTTTTTTTTTAAGTTTAATAATAGCATTGTAATTTAGAACCAACCATAAAGTAGAATTATTCTACTGAAACTATCATAAAGCAAATAGTGTCTTGAAGCAGAGTTTTTAACCTCTAAATGTTGTAGATGGAGAAAAAATGCTGCTACCTTTCTATGTAAATTCCTCCATAGACGTAATAATTTGATTGTTTTTCCTGGTTATCTGATCTGTTTCACCCCATATTTTGATAATGTGGATAAAGGAGGGTTATTTTAACTTGTGTGGTTTTTAACAACTTTACAGAGGGTTAAATTATTGTCTTGTTTTTATAAAGAATTGTAAATATTTAGGAAAACAAAATTCTGTGGGATCTGACTGGGATTTTTTTTAGAAAAGCTTTTGACTGGGTCCATATTGCAGAATAATTTATCCTTAGTTCCTGGGATTGGGGTAAAACCTACTTTTATTTAAATTTTTAGACATGATAGTTGGAGAAGACTCTAAGACAGGTAAGTCTGCTTCTCTTTTTTATAGCATTCTCTCTATATTTTCATTCCCTCAGCGAATGACAGTGCTGGCCAATGAAGACTAGGTTTGGGAGCTAAGTAAAGTTGGGGACGGTTAGGATGAGAGCCCACCCTCCCCTCAGACTGCAAGGTCAACTGGGCAGTCAGAAAATATCCCAGAAGAAAACAGGCCATACTTATCAGGCCCAGTTCAAGGGAAACTTTTCCTTTGTCTGATGTTTTGCAAATACTTTGATTATATGCATGACGATGAATGCCTTCACATTTTATCAGTAGTTTGGTTCCTAATGTTATGGAGTAGGATGTGAAAATTGGCAAGAGCTTTCTTCGTATTAATCTTTATCATCAACATCTGCCATGCTGGGACATGTGCTGGAGCCTCAATGGCTCAGCTCCCCAGCATTTCCCTGTATTGTCCAGGTATTCTGGTTCACTTTCCCATCATGCTGTATAATGATACCATCCCAAGTCCAGAGTGAAAATAGCAGCTACCAGCCACCTCTGTGGTTCTCTTATGTAGGCCCAAGAAAGACAAGCCTAAAGATATTTAGACGTTGCTGGTATTTTAATAATGGATGTATCTACTCCTTTATCTCATTGGCATTTTAATTTTACATGGATTTCTGTTAAAAACAATTTCCCTTGAGTAAAGCTGCCAGATGCGTATTAGAAAATGTGTTTCTTGTAAATCTAGCAACCATGCTGGTTATGTATTATTGCTTCAAGCCTGATTACTCCTATGTTGCCACTTTTCTGGAGCAACCAGTTGTTTAGTCCCAATTTAGTTTCCATGCTGGCACCAAAAGGGATTTTTTTTTATTGGGGGAGGAGAGGTAGTATGCTTTGAATATCAGCATCTATGCTGTATAGCAGAGCTTTCTTGAAACACTTATCTGCAAGGATAGGATACAATTTAAACATAAGGTGGTTTTGCTTCATGTATTTTGAGCAGTTGTTTTTAAAGTTAATATCTGGTTTCTAAAATGTACTGTTCCCAAAGAAGAGAAGAAATTAATCACCAAACTCTCTCTTTCTCTCTTTTATTGCTGTTAGTTTTCTGAATACCCAGATCCCATTTTATGTTCAGATTATGTGCAGTTGTCAAATTCTCCAGCTTCTTCAGATCAAAAATGCAGTACTGTATCATGGGAAGAGTTGAAATCTATGGATTTGCCATCTTTTGAACCTGCCTTTCTGGTTCTTTGCCGAGTTCTTCTCAACGTTATCCACGAGTGTCTCAAATTAAGATTGGAACAGCGGCCTGCTGGGGAGCCATCCCTCCTGAGTATTAAGCAGGTTGGCCTGTCATATTTATTTTATTTTGTTCTGTAATATTAGGGTAGTGGCAGGTAAAAATTTACGTTCTTTTCATTATTGACAATTCTTTCCAATAGCACAGATGCTGCTCACAAGATAATGAACTAGAATATTGCTTGTGACAAATACTCATCTCTTGCAAATAATTATTTTATCAACAGTAACAAAAAATGATGTCTTATGTGACTTCTAAATTGTATACGAATGATAAGTGCTTCAGGAGAATAGCTAGGCCAATGTTGATTTTTGTGTTTTGAAAAAAGAGAGGACAGAAGATTCTGCTGAGGGCATAAAAGTAATCTCTCTATTTCCCCCTCCCCTCCCCAAATTAAATAAAATGGCTTCTTATTAAAACCATTCACATGTTTTCTTACTTTGGAGAAATTACGCTGTAATTATGCTGTAGATGAAAATGTACCTGCTGCATAATGTTTACAAATTTCAACATAATATGTATAAATATTATATAGTTATAAATAATTGACTAATTTATATATTTATAAGTGGTTAACTAATTAAGGGCTAATCCCACCTCTCCCCCCCCAAATATATTGGGCTCCCTCCATCTTGGAGTAATAATTTTATTTTGTCCGTATTGTCATTTTATACTTGATGATGTTAATGTTTTTATTCTGTAAGCCACCCAAAGTTGTTTGAAACCAGATGGGTGGGCAAATAAATGTAATAGTAATAACGAATAAAAATAAATATCTATTATTTCTATGTCATTTAATAATCAAAAATATTTAGATTGATAACAAAAATGGCATTTTGATATAGATGGTACCAATAATCCACAATCAATATCCTCCAAGAAAAAATAAATAAATGTAGCCAATGCTATACTGCTGTGATCCTCTGTAGTATGCTGAATATGAATATATATATATATATATATATATATATATATATATATATATATATATATATATATATATATATATATATATATATATATATATATATATATATATATATATATATATATATATATATATATATATATATATATATATATATATATATATATATATATATATATATATATATATATAAAGGAAGTAACTCAATAATCCTCTCCGCATGTTTTAAAGGAGCATATATGATTAGCTGGTTGTTGAAAAATTATAACTGCTTCAGTCTTAAATGAAAGCCACAACTATTCAGTAGTCAAGCAAATATTAAAAAATGCAGAAGGTAGAGTGATAATAGTACTTGCTGAATTCAATGAGATAAAACATTATAGCAGGAGGCCTTGTGAAGATGGAAAATGGATAACAGGGCTTAGATTCGTACTCTGTAGAAATCAGTTGTTCTACCAATTTGGGTTTTATTTTGCATCACCCTTTTTGTGGGATATTTATCTCAAGTACTAGCAGAACTGAAGACGACAGATATTTATAGAATTTGCTCTTTAGAAACATCTTTGCATTTTGCAGCATGAAAACACACCAGATTGATCAGTGTGTTATTTCTCTTGCAGCTCGTGCGAGAATGTAAAGAGGTTCTAAAAGGTGGGCTCCTGATGAAGCAATATTATCAGTTTATGTTACGCAAGGTTGTAGATGACCTTCAGAGCCACTGCAACATTGACTCTTTCGAAGAAGACTTGCATAAGATGTTAATGGTAACTAACAATTCAATGTAATATCCGATGATTTGAGTTCCATTTGGTTATTTTTAGATTGTTTCGATTAGCAAAGAACTTTCCTAGCCTGCAAAAACCTGCATTTTGTATTTCAACCATATATATAACAGGGAATGCTCTAACTCTGTGCTACCTCTTCTGTAGACTACATGAGACAGTGAAGCAGGACTATCAGAAAATAAAGTAGGTGCTTCTTCTATATTTGAAGCATACTCTTGATATATTATGTTATACATTGCCTGCTACTCTAAGACCGGCAATCTGAAGAGAGAGATATTCTGACTTCTTCCCTTTGTCTAAGAACCTTTAAGGGTTTACTTGTTTATCTTTAGTAAATATATATGTACAGCCACCCTGTTGAAAGCAATCAAAGGAAAGAATAACAACATTAGGGAGCAAACAGTCATAAAATGCAATCAATCATGTCAAATTATTCTACGGATATTTAGCCATTGTAAAACTCAAACCAGACAGGTTGACAAATTTTATCATGTACCTATGAGAAAAACTAGGTCTTCCAATCCTTAAAAAGTGCAAGCAGGATCAAGACCATCTGGGACTCAAAAGGAAATAATCATTTCAATGGCAGGGCACAGTGACAGAAAGCATGATTAGAACTATGTATGCTTTCTAGGAAGGACATTGTGATGACAAGTTAACATGACCCCATCCAAAAAAAGCAGGGAGCTTAACCCTTTGCTGATTTTCCTGGCCCTGCAGAATTGAAGGAACGCACATTATCTTCTATCATCTGCCAGGATAACTAGGCCCACAGAGAAAGAGATGTCTTTTTCTCCCAGGCAAGGAACAGATAAATCTTCCTTCAGTTTTCAAAGTGCAGCTCTTGGCAGTGGTAAATCTATTTCTTTGAGTCATCAGAAGACTCTCTTTTTGGTGTTCAAAGCCACAGGTATATTGAAGGTCCATTTAATACACATATTATAGTAGACCAGTGCTTTTGATTAAATAAAGAACAGGTAGTCCTCGACTTATGACCACAAGCCCAAAATCTTTGTTGTTAAGTGAGACATTTGTTAAGTGAGTTGTGCCCATTTTACAACATTTTTTGCTGTAGTTGTTAAGTGAATCCCTGCAGTTGATAAGTTAGTAACACGGCTGTTAAGTGAATATGGATAATCCATTGATTTTGCTTGTCAAAAGGTTGCAAAAAGTGATCACATGAGCTTGGGACACAGCAACAATCATAATGGGGAGCCAGTTGCCAAGTATCTGAATTTTGATTATATGATCATGGGGCTGCTACAAAGTTTGTAAGTGTGAAAAATGGTCATAAGTCACTTTTTCAATGTCGTTGTAACTATGAACGGTCACTAAATGAACTGTGTAAGTAGAAGACTACCTGTCCACAATTCCTTACATGAAAGTATCCCTTTTCCAAGCCAACGAGGCCTCTCTGAGGTTTCCAGTATTTTTGAGGGAATTCTGTGTTTTGATTGGCATGGGGGTTGGGGGAATGTAATTCTGCCAGGAGCAGGAGGATTGATAAAGGGGTTCTTTTGGAGAGAGGAGAATTGTAAGCAACATTCAGTTTTATAAAATTAACATGATATTATGGATGAGGATTTGTCTTTGCTGTGAAACAACTTTTTAAATGGCTTTCCCTACTCTTCCCCCCCCTCTGGGTTACAAGGTTTATTTTGATTACATGCGAAGCTGGATCCAAATGCTACAGCAGTTACCTCAGGCATCTCATAGTTTAAAGAATCTTTTGGAAGAAGAATGGAATTTCACCAAAGAAATAACGCCTTATATACGAGGAGGTGAAGCTCAAGCTGGAAAACTATTCTGGTAGAATTGCATTACTACTATGAATCTTCTGTTTGTTTGATTTATCTATTTCAATAAGTGAAAATTCTTACTTTTGAAAAAATAGTTCCTGTTTAAAATTTCTGGGGTTTATTTTAAGGACAAAACTACGACTTTTGATTACTGCATTTCCATTAACAATTGTAATAATTTTTAATAAGTTGCTTATATGTCTCCCAATTTTTTTTATTCTATCAAATTGAAAGTTGATCCTTTGAATGATAACTAATACTCCTAGTTTGATTTTAATTTTATTTGAATAATTTTAATGGAAGCCCATTATTTATTCAGAATATATCTATTTACTGTTAGCTCTGTTCTTGCTGCTAATATTTTCTTTTTTACACAGTGTTCCACATTTCAAATAGAGTTGTTAAAGTATCAGCGAGAGTGCCTACCCAGGAGTATTGATTTTCATTTGTTGCTTCTTTTCCAAAACAATATCCTATGTTTTGGCACAGAAATATTTTATTGAGAAAATATTAGGTTGTCATGTTATTCTTTTACAGATTAAAGAGTGTTACAGGGCAGATCTGTAATCTATTGCAGGAGTTTTCAAACTTAGCAATATGCTGGCTGAGGAATTCTGGGAGTTGAAATCCATAAGTCTTAAAAGTTGCCAAGTTTGTAGACCTCTGATCTATGGCTTTCTTGAATGCAAATATGGCTGTGATAATAGTGGCACGTGGCCTTTATATCTGCTTATGTGTGCTGTGTTTAGCCATGTAGAAAAAATGTTTATAATTATAGCTGTGATGAAAATTCGTAATGCAAAATTAAGATTATGTACTAAAAGTGGTGGCAATTTTCTTAGCTATATTTTAAAAAAACCCATTTGAAATCAGGATAAGAAGTATTTGATTTTATTCAACAGCTTTATTTACATCTTATATAAATAAATGAAAAAAATGATATTAATCCTTTTTTTAAAATAAACGTATCTTTATTTTTTAGTTCAAACTACCCCAAAGATAAAATGGGGAAAAAATAAGATGAGAGGAATTTAAATATCATATACTTATATCTGAATTACTGCATTACCTTGTAGTGCAGAACCATAATTTCCAGAGCCTGAGTCAGTCTGGATTGAGAAATGTTAGATTTTGCAGTAAGCAATGTTTGGAGGGCCAGTGGTTCCTTTATCTTTATTATAGTTCCACGAAACTTTTTGGTGTGTAAACTTTCTCAGTAGTGACTGTTTTATTTTTGTTGCAGTGACATTGCAGGAGTACTATTAAAATCAACAGGAATCTTTTTGGACTCTGGCTTACAAGAGAGCTGTAACGAATTTTGGGCTAGTGCTGATGACAGTGTTGCTTCAGATGAAATCAGGTATTCCTCCTTGAAAAATGTTCATGTATGGATAAAGCACATTGTTCATACAGATTAGAGTTAATGAGGAATAGAGGAGGAGAGGAGGAGAACAATTTTTGTGCAGTACACCTGGAGAATAGGTGACTGTCCAACATTGGGATATTGTGCTTTCAGTGAATCGAGTTAGGTTCATCATCACCTGATATTATTTCATTATAAATTGGCTGTTGTGTTTGGTTGTAATTCTATGTGGGCAACTAGAGTCATAATTTTGAGATTGGCAGCTATATAAATAGGTATGATCAATACAGATAATCCTTGTTTAGTGACTGCCTCATTTAGTGACTGGTAATACGACAATGATCTAAAATAACTTTACGACAATTCCTTACATGTATAACCTTTTGGGACTGTAAAGCAAAGGAAAACTGAAATAAGATCATAAGCACAGTTGCTTATGATGATTATTTCAGTTGATGATTATTTTGCTTCATGACTGTGTTGCCAGTCCCAATTGTGATCACTAACAAGAACTGCCTGTAAATAAAATATGTATTTTAGCAGTCGTAATTGCATTTTTAGCTTTCTGTTTGCACATATTTGCCTTCTGATCTTCACTTACATTTTGTTTGACTTTTCTAGGAGGTCTGTTATAGAAACCAGCCGGGCACTGAAAGAGCTATTTCATGAAGCTAGAGAGAGAGCATCGAAAGCTCTTGGTTTTGCCAAGAGATTAAGAAAGGTAAACAATTTAGACCGAATCCAGTTGCATTTCCATGCTTAGCCGTTCATTTGTAACAAAATATACTTTTCTCACCATATTTGTAGGACCTTGAAATAGCTGCGGAGTTCACGTTATCTGCCTCTGTGAGGGATTTCCTTGCTGCTCTGAAAGCACAGCAGTACACAAAGGTAAAAACAACAGTCCAGAGGCTACATAGCATGGGACTATTAATGGAAGGAGTCCTTGAACTTACTCAGAAATTTGGATACCTGGGATTGTAGTTCACTAAATGGGAAAACAAATGTCTTGCTGTTTCTAGATTCTTATCAAGGCTAGATTGCTAACAACCCGGTAATGGCACTATAAACATTTTTGCATATGGAATTGTCTCAGTTCAAATGTCAGATAGGAACTCCCATAATTATGTCTCTGAAAACGTTTTGCACATCGAAGAAACAAAAGCGGTCTGTGTTGAGGGGATCAAAGGAGGGTGGGGTCAAGTACAGTGGTTACAGACCTGTTTTATTATGCATAAAAATGCATTTGCTTTGACCTCTCCACCAAACAGAAAATTATGAAAATGGGATATGTATTGCCTTGTTAACTATTTTGACCCTTTTGATTTGTTTTACAGGTACAAATTCCTGGGCTTGAAAATTTACAAATCTTCATGCCAGATAATTTTGCACAGGAAAAGTCTTTTATCTTGCAGTTGCTTAATGCAGCTGCTGGAAAGGATTGCTCAAAAGATTCTGATGAGGTTGCAGGTGAACCGTTTTTACTGATGACAAAATACAGTGAAAAAGACCAAGAATTTGATGACAGCTGGAGCACTTGGGAAGGACAGCCAATCAAAATAGTTCCTCAAGTGGAAACTATTGATACACTGAGAAGTATGCAGGTAAAGTCTTTCTGTGTTAATTAATACATGTTGGGTGATGCTTAATGTGTTCTAAATTATATCTGAAATATTACTACCATAAGGTCCCGGGTATTTAATAATGTTGGTTTATCTTGTTAGGTAGTCTAAATATGGTTAAAGGAACCAGGAGACAGTGAGTTCTAGTCCTCCTTTTTGGCACAAAGCCAGCTGAGTGACTTTGGGCCAATCACACGCTCTTCACCCCTAGAAAAGAAATCACAGCAAACCATTTCTGACAAAAGTTGGCAATAAATCTGCAGGGATTTGTCTAATTAGTTGCCTGACAATTATGATCTGACGGCACAAATAAAAATTGTATAGTATTTTCATGTTGTAAAGAAACCCTTTCATCTTTTTTAATTTCCTCAAGAAACAACACACATAAATATAATTAAAATTCCAGTGAGAATGACGGCCTTTTGACAAATGGGATATATCATCAACACATTTTTTTTAACCACAAAAGATTCTCATTCCTCTATTAGCAACTTCCAGTAAATATTTGGACAAACCTTATGCACAAAAATTTGCTTCTATTTATTTAAAAAATTGCTACTTAATGACAGAAGTCTTTATAAAATCCAAATCTGTAACTGATTTTAAGTTGATTAATTTTCTGGGAAGAAAAGTTCCATCCTTGGAATATTTAGAGTGATTCAAATAAATTGAATACTATTTTCAACAACACTCTGTTCTCTTTTGTTCTAGGTTGCCAACCTTCTTCTTGTGGTAATGCAACCGGTTCATCTTGTAAACCAGAGAAAAGCCTTTCAGCAGTTACTTGAAGGATTGATCTCTTTGCAACAGGAACAAACTTCCAGCCAACCAGTAATTGCCAAAGCTTTGCAACAGTTGAAGGTACATCTCTTTCTAATTTATTATCTCCTAGGCCAGTGGCGCACAGCTAGGTCTCATTTCGACCTCTGGACTTCAGCTTCCAGAATTCCTGAGAGCATGGCTGACTCAAGAATTCTGGGAGTTGAGGTCCCAAGGTGGTAAAGGGACCATTGTTGCCCACTCCTGGTCTAGACTGCTGATTCTAATTCATTTATCATTTGAAAATATATAATAAACCAATTAGAGCTGCTTTCCATAGAAAGTCATAAGGCAATATTTGCTCTGCAGTTTTACAGATTAATATAAATTGTCTAGAACTGTTGAGAGAGAATGGCTTATGAATTTGCAAATAAGTTAAATGTGAAATACAGTATGGATTGCTTGTACTGATCAGGCAGCAGAACTGTCTCTATTTTGATACATATTCAAAACTTTTCCATAAGTGTTGCATAAAAGGAAGTGGTAACAGAACCTTTTAAAAAAAATTATATATAACTTTGAGGAGTTATTAGTATACTCCTAACAGGATTGAAAATAAACAATATAAACAATATAACTGTATAATTATAAAGTGTGTGTAAGAGACATAAAAGTTTTCATGTCCACAACTCAATAGTCTGATGTACCTCCCAAAAGAATACATATCATGTTACCTATGAATTTTTTTTAGTTAATATTATATTTCTAACACCTCAATAGAAATAATTCCATTAATTTCAATGAGGCTAACTCTAGTTAAATGTATACAGGTAGTCTTTGACTTAATGACCAGAATATAGGTAGTCCTTGACTTATAACCAGAAATTTAGTCATTACTAAAAGCCAACATGGGTTTATCAAAAATGGATCATGCCAGACAAATCTTATTGCATTCTTTGACCAAGTGACAAAATCAGTGGATCAGAGGAATGCTGTGACATAATTTACTTGGACTTCAGTAAGGCATTTGATAAAGTAGATCACAGCCTACTACTTGACAAGATAGAAAAATATGGGGTAGACAGCATCACCACCAGATGGATCTGGAGCTGGCTGACCGGCCGTACTCAGTGTGTGGTCCTCAATGGAACCGCATCTACATGGAGGGAAGTGTGTAGTGGGATGCCCCAGGGCTCTGTTCTGGGCCCAGTGCTCTTCAACATCTTCATCAACGAGTTGGACCAGGGGATAGATGGGGAACTCATCGAATTTTCAGACGACACCAAGCTGGCAGGAATAGCCAACACTCCAGAAGACAGGCTTAAGATACAGAAGGATCTGGACAGACTTGAACACTGGGCACTATCTAACAAAATGAAATTCAATGGTGAAAAAAGCAAGGTTCTACATTTAGGCAAGAAAAACCAAATGCACAGATATAGTATAGGGGGTACCTTGCTCAACAGTAGTAAGGGACCTCGGAGTCCTAGTGGACAGTCACCTAAATATGAGCCAGCAATGTGCTGCAGCTACCAAAAAGGCCAACACAGTGCTAGGCTGCATTAACAGAGGGA
The DNA here is from genome assembly GCA_034064705.1 of Bothrops alternatus. Lineage (NCBI taxonomy): Eukaryota > Metazoa > Chordata > Lepidosauria > Squamata > Viperidae > Bothrops > Bothrops alternatus. Next base: position 10,608,052 of record JARGCV010000023.1, read on the forward strand.
TAGAATCAAGATCATGTGACGTGTTAATACCGCTTTACAATGCCTTGGGAAGGCCACACTTGGAATACTGCATCCAGTTTTGCTCACCGTGATGTAAAAAAGATGTTGAGACTCTAGAAAGAGTACAGAGAAGAGCAACAAAGATGATTAGGGGACTTGAGGCTAAAGCATATAAGGAACGGCTCTGGAATTGGGTATGTCTATTTTAATGAAGAGAAGGATGAGGGGGACATGATAGCAGTGTTCCAATATCTCAGGGGCTACCACAAAGAAGAGGGAGTCAAGCTATTTTCCAAGGCGCCTGAAGGCAGGACAAAAAGCAACAGGTGGAAACTAAGCAAGAGAGAAGCAACCTAGAACTAAGCAGAAACTTCCTAACAGTTAGAACAATTAACCAGTAGAACAACCTGCCTCAAGAAGCGGTGAATGCTCCAACACTTGAAGTCTTTAAGAAGAAACTGGAAAAGCCATTTGTCCAAAATGGTATAGGGTTTCCTGCCTGAGCAGGGGGTTGGACTAGATGACCTGCAAGGTCCCTTCCAACTTTACTACTGCTACTGCTGCTGCTGCTGCTGCTGCTACTACTACTACTACTACTACTACTACTACTATTACTACCGTACTACTACTACTGTTGTTGTTGTTGTTGTTGTTGTTATTATTATTATTATTATTATTACAAGAATTTCAGTCATAAGTGATGACTGATAAGTTGAGATACCTAAGAGACTGCACCTAATTTTACAACCATTTTTACAGTGGTCATTAAGTAAATAACATGGTCATAGGTTCAAATTAGTCGTACGTATGAACCCATCCTCCTATATGGACATTATTTTGCCAGAAACTGGCAAATTACGTGACTGCAGCACACAACAACCAGTCATAAATGTGAGGCAGGAGAGCCGGAGTGACATTTTACAATGGCCAGAAGTACTTTATTGACTTTAAAGCACCTTTTCCTGTCATAACTTCGAACAGTTTTTAAATAACTGGCTGTAAGTTGAGGTCTACCTGCCCAGGTTGCAATACTACCCTTTAATTCTAGATTAATGATCTAAATAGCAAAGATATAGGCATTTATATTTCGTATTAATATTGCTATGTTTATGTAAATTCCAGCAGAATTTTGTGTCTTTACATTCCAAGCGTATCAGCAGAGCTTTTTTTCCCGTATTTTCCAGAGTGATGCTTTACATCTGTGCAATAAGATCAGCAGTGCCATTGATAGAGTTGATCATATGTTCACCTCTGAATTTGATGCTGAACTTGATGAATCGGAATCTGCCACCTTGCAGCAATATTACAGAGAAGCCATGATTCAGTGTTACAACTTTGGCTTTGAGGTAGGTCCAAGAGAAATTTATTTTGCCTTTTCAGAGAAAAAGGAAATCATATATTTTAACTAAACACTGGCAAACTGATACTTCATCTCAATCTGTTTATAGCTGTTACATACAAATCAACATACAGGAAAAATAGACCGAGGATGGTATAATAGTTAAGGTGATAGACTGGAAATAAGAAATCTCAGGTTCTAGCTGGATGATGATTAGATGATTGCGGCTGATTACTCTTTCTCAGCCTAACCTACCTCAGAGAGTGATGGTTGTGAGGGAAAATAAGCATGAATTGAAGAGATCCAGGTTGATCTAGTGGTTAAGGCACCAGGCTAGAAAGCGGCAGACTGTGAGTTCAAATCCTGCCTTAGCCATGAAAACCAGCTCAGTGATCTTGGGCCAGTCAGTCCCTGTCAGGTCACCTCATAGGATGGTTGTTATGGGGAAAATAGGAGGAAGATATTCACTGCCTTGAGTTATTTGTATATTATGTGCATGACAAAAAGGACCAACCTTGACTTCCGGTTCCGGAATGCGGCAACACCGGTCGCGCCTGGAAACTTCTCTCCAGGCCGTCCGGAGTTTCCTTCGCGGTAGACCCCCTAGGGGATCCAAAGTCGCCCTGGAGGGGTGACCACTGAGGAGGAGGCTAGCTGGTAGATAGGGGAGGGCGGCAGCTTCCCCCTAGCCTCCAGCTTCTCCTTAGGGCCGATGGAGCAAAGATCGGCTTGCCGATCACCCTGCTGCACCAGCCGAAGTCACATTGTCATCTAAGCGTTAACGACCCACCGCTTTGTTCCTCTTCACACCCCTGCTGTTTTTACCTGTAGAAGCTGTTTGTGCTATTATTTCCCCATCTGGAGAAAGCGGCTTTAGTAATTGTGGGAACAAACAGTCAGCAAGTGTTGTATTGCCTCTGTACAAATCGATGGTATTATTATTATTATTATTTATTTATTAAATTTCTATACCGCCCCTCTCCCGAAGGACTCGGGGCGGTTTACAGCCTTAAAATTTAAAAAACATATAAATGTACAAAATTAAAATATTTAAAAATAAATTAAACAAATTAGGCCATAAAATCTATAAAACCCAATATATACAAATCCTAAAATCCTAAAAATTAGACAATCCCCCTAAAACATTTTCACCCGGTTGGAGCCGGAGCTTCTATGCCAGGCCGGCCTGTTGAAAAAGGAAAGTTTTCAGTTCCCGACGGAAGGTGCGTAAGTCCGTCATCGTACGGAGTTCGGGGGGGAGCTCGTTCCAAAACGTTGGAGCTCCCACAGAGAAGGCTCTCCCCCTGGGGGTCGCCAGTCGACATTGTCTGGCCGACGGCACCCTGAGGAGGCCCTCTCTGTGGGAGCGTACCGGACGGCGGGAGGTATTTGCTAGCAGTAAGCGGTCCTGTAAGTATCCGGGTCCGATGCCATGGAGCGCTTTAAAGGTGGTCACTAACACCTTGAACCGCACCCGGAAGACCACCGGCAACCAGTGCAGCTCGCGCAGGAGCGGTGTTACATGGGAGCGCCACGACGCTCCTGTCACTACCCGCGCGGCCGCATTCTGGGCCAGCTGAAGCCTCCGGGTGCACCTCAAGGGGAGCCCCATGTAGAGAGCATTACAATAGTCCAGCCTGGAAATGACGAAGGCATGAGTAACTGTGCATAGCGAGTCCCGGTCTAGGAAGGGACGCAACTGGCGTACCAGGCGAACCTGATAGAACATCCTTCCGGCCACGGCCGCCAGATGGTCCTCTAAAGATAGCCGTGAATCCAGGAGGACTCCCAAATTGTGAACCCTTTCTGCGGGGGCCACTGTTTCGCCCCCAACAGACAACAAAGGAGTCAATTGACTAAACCGGGACGACGGTAGCCACAGCCACTCGGTCTTGGAAGGGTTGAGCTTGAGTCCGTTCTTCCCCATCCAGACCCGCACGGCCTCCAGGCATTGGGTCAGCACGGCAAGAGCATCGTTGGGGTGGTTCGGCATGGAAATGTACAGCTGAGTATCATCAGCGTACAGATGGTACTCCAAACCAAAACCACGGATGATCTCACCCAGCGGTTTTACATAAATGTTGAACAGTAGGGGCGAGAGGACCGACCCCTGAGGTACCCCACATACAAGGGGTCTCGGGGTCGACCTCTGACCCCCTGTCAACACAGACTGCATCCGGCCGGAGAGGAAGGAGGCGAACCACCGCAAAACAGTGCCCCCTATACCTAACCCCTCCAACCGTTGCAGCATGATACCATGATCGATGGTATCAAAAGCCGCCGAGAGGTCCAATAGCACCAGAGCAGAGGAACAACCTCTGTCCCGGGCCCGCCAGAGGTCATCCACCAACGCGACCAATGCTGTTTCCGTGCTATAGCCAGGCCTGAAGCCCAACTGGTGTGGATCCAAGTATAACGATTCCTCCAGGTGTCGTGGGAACTGTCTGGCAACCACGCTCTCGACAACCTTCGCAAGAAAGCGAAGGTTGGAGACAGGACGATAATTTGATAAAACAGCTGGATCCAGGGTAGGCTTCTTAAGGAGGGGCCTCACTACCGCCTCTTTCAAGGCGGTAGGGAAGACACCCTCACTTAAAGAAGCATTAATAATTACCTGGAACCAGCCTCGTACCACCTCCCGGGATGCCAGCACCAGCCAGGAGGGGCACGGGTCCAATGAACAAGTGGTCGCCCTAAGTCCCCCAAACAACCTGTCCACGTCCTCGGAAGTCACGGGGTCAAACTCAGCCCAGATAACAGTCTCAAGACCGGACTCCGTCTCTCCCACCGGACACACCCAGTTGAAATCAAAGCCTTCCCGTATCTGAGCGATTTTATCATGCAGATATTTTCCGAAATCCTCAGCTCTACCCTCTAAGGGGTCTCCTCTCACCTCCTGATGAAGGAGGGAGCGGGTCACCCTAAACAAGGAGGCTGGGCGGTTATCTGATGACGCAATAAGAGCAGTGAAGTAAGAACACTTCTCTGCTTTTATCGCCGCTAGGTAGGACCTAATATGGTCTCTTACCAGTGTTCGGTCAGATTCGGCAAGGCTCGATCTCCAACTGCTCTCTAGGCGTCTTTTCCGACGTTTCATCTCTCTCAGCCCCTCATTATACCAAGGGGCCGATCGAGACGCACGCCGAATCAGAGGCTGCAAAGGCACGACCCGGTCTAGAGCGCCGGCCGCAGCCCTATCCCAGGCTGCCGTCAGCTCCTCGACCGAGTCGTGTATCCGAACCTCAGGAATTGGCCCAAGCTCTGCCTGGAATCGCTCGGGCTCCATCAGCCGCCTGGGGCGGTACCATCTCACCGGTTCCGCCTCCCTGCGGTGGGGTGCAACGGTCAGAAAGTCCAGGCGTAGGAGAGAGTGATCAGACCATGACAGGGGTTCAATGACTATATCCCCTATATGTGTGAGACCACACTTGGAGTACTGTGTACAGTTCTGGTCACCGCACCTCAAGAAGGATATAATGGAACTGGAAAAGGTGCAAAAAAGGGCAACAAGAATGATCAAGGAAATGGAGCGCCTCCCTTATGAAACCAGATTGCAACGCCTTGGTCTCTTCAGCCTTGAAAGACGGCGTTTAAGGGGTGACTTGATCGAAGTGTATAAAATCATGCATGGGATAGAAAATGTGGATAGAGAAAAATTCTTTTCTCTATCACACAATACCAGGACAAGGGGGCACTCCCTAAAGCTTATAGCTAAGAAAGTGAGGACAAATAAAGGGAAATATTTCTTCACCCAGAGGGTCGTTGATTTATGGAATTCACTTCCTGAAGGGGTCGTGACAGCTGTCAGCCTTGACAGCTTCAAGGCAGGGCTAGATAGATTCATGGATGCAAAGTGTATTGGTGGTTATTAAAACAGATGTCCATGTGCCGCCTCTATGTTGGTTGAGGCAGGCAGGATTCCCTTGAGTACCATTTGTTTGGGGGTCAAGGGAAAGGGAGGGTTTTGCCTTCTCTTTCTGCTCAAGATCCCCATGTACATTTGGTGGGCCACTGTGTGACACAGAATGCTGGACTCGATGGGCTTTGGCCTGATTCAGCATGGCTCTTCTTATGTTCTTAAACGCGTTTTACAAAAAGGACAGAAAAAAATAAATAAATATTCATTTAAAGACTATATTCTATTCCTACTTACATTGTGAGATAGAAAAAACTTTTTGGGCTTTTTGGAGCGGTATTATATCGGCAGAGTATTTCTTTTTCTATTCTCCCTTTAAAGATAGAAAAAAGGAAAAAAATGGTGTTTGAAGAAGTCTTTGTAGCTCACTGAGGACACCTACTGGTCAAAATTTAATATTGGATTGTTTATTTGGAGATGAGACAGCTCTGGCCTTCAAACTGTTTTTCAAGAAAAAAAGATAATTTGAGCCAGCTGTGTGATCTGTGGGGGTGGATAATGTTCAACTGTTCAACTGTAACCTTCACTAAAAAGGAAAAGGATTTTTCTTCAACTATTGCTAAAATGGAGAAGCCTCAATCACATTTAAACTGTAAACTTATACTGGAAAAGATCTATGAGGCTAAAGAAGAAATATGTACTACAATAAAAGAGGCTACTACAGAATTAAGATTTTATTTATTTATTTATTTATTTATTTATTTATTTATTTATTAGACTTATAAGCCGCTCTTCTCCAGGGGACCCAGAGCGGCTTACAACATAGATAAATAACAATCGCATTTAAAGTCTAATATAAATTAAATTAAAATGATCATAAAGTAAAAACAATACCCCAAATTTTTAATAAAAAACATTCATCCAACATTCAACACCAATCATTCCCAGATCTGCCGACACAAATAAGTTTTTAATTCTTTTCGGAAGGCCAGAAGAGTGGGAGCGGTCCGAATCCCCGGAGGGAGCTGATTCCAGAGGGTAGGGGCCGCAACAGAGAAGGCCCTTCTCCTGGGGCCCGCCAGCCTACATTGACTGGTCGACGGGACCCGGAGAAGACCAACTCTGTGCTCTCTGACCGGTCGTGATGAGGTATGAGGCAAAAGACGGTCCTGCAAGTAACCTGGTCCTAGGCCATGTAGGGCTTTATAGGTAATAACCAACACTTTGAATTGCGAGCGGAGACTAATAGGTAGCCAGTGCAGCTCGCGGAGCGTTGGTGAAATGTGGGCATACCGAGGTAAGCCCACGATTGCTCGCGCGGCTGCATTCTGGACTAATTGAAGTCTCCGAACACTCTTCAAGGGTAGCCCCATGTAGAGAGCATTGCAGTAGTCGATCCTCGAGGTGATAAGGGCATGAGCGACTGTGAGCAAGGCCTCCCTGTCCAGATAAGGTCGCAACTGGTGCACCAGGCGAACCTGGGCAAATGCTCCCCTCGTCACAGCCGCCAAATGTTGGTCTAAGTGGATCGAGGAGAACACCCAAGTTACGAACCTTCTCCGAGGGGTTCAAAGTTTCCCCCCCCAGAGTAATGGACGGACAGTTGGTCTTGTCCTTGGGAGGGAGAACCCACAGCCACTCCGTCTTGTCGGGATTAAGCTTTAGTCTGTTCTCACCCATCCAGGCCCTCACAGCCTCCAAACACCGGCACATCACTTCTGCTGCTTCGCTGACTTGGCACGGGGTGGAAACGTACAACTGGGTATCATCAGCGTACTGATGGTAACTCACCCCGTGTCTATGGATGATCTCACCCAGCGGCCTCATGTAAATATTAAACAGCAGGGGCGAAAGAACCGACCCCTGCGGCACCCCACAAGGGAGGAGCCTAGAGGTCGATCTTTGATCCCCTACCAACACCGACTGCGACCGGCCAGAAAGGTAGGAGGAGAACCACTGGAGAACAGTGCCTCCCACCCCCAACCCCTCCAGTCGGCGCAGAAGGATACCATGGTCAATGGTATCGAAAGCCGCTGAGAGGTCAAGAAGCACCAGGATAGAAGATAGACCCCTATCCCGGGCCCGCCAGAGATCATCCATCAGCGCGACCAAAGCAGTTTCCGTAGAGTAACCGGGTCTGAATCCCGACTGCAAGGGACCCAGATAATCGGTTTCCTCCAAGGCCCGTTGGAGTTGAAGTGCCACCACCTTCTCAACAACCTTCCCCACATAGGGAAGGTTGGAGACAGGACGATAGTTCGAAAGAATGGCTGAATCTAGGGAAGGCTTCTTGAGGAGTGGGCGCACAAGTGCCTCCTTTAAAGGAGCCGGAAAGGACCCATCCCTCAAAGAAGCGATGACTATCTCCTGGATCCAGCTCCGTGATACCTCCCTGCTGGCCGAAACCAACCAGGAGGGACACGGGTCCAACAAGCAGGTGGCATTACTAACAGCTCCAATGGCCTTGTCCACTTCATCAGGTGTAACAGCTTCAAACTCATCCCAAATAAACTGACTAAGACGAGCCCCAGTCACCTCGACTGAATCATTATCAGTCGCCACTGCTACAATGTTGGAGTCGAGGTCCGCCCGGATCTGAGCGACTTTGTCTGCGAAAAAGTTGTTAAAATCCTCGGCACTTCCCTGCAAGGGTCCCCTGGACCTCCCCGTACCAAGGAGAGACCGAGTCACCCTAAACAGGGCAGCCGGGCGCAATTCCGCAGACGCGATTAAAGTGGAAAAATACCGGGATTTTGCCGCTTTAATCGCTCTCAGGTAGGATCTAATGTGTGATCTCAACCTGGTTCGATCAGATTCAGCCTTCGATCTTCTCCAACGCTTCTCTAGACGTCTCCTAAGACGTTTCATCCCCCTGAGCTCCTCAGTAAACCAAGGAGACTTCCTGGGTCCGAAACCATGGAGAGGCCGCATAGGCGCGATCCGATCCAAAGCCCCCGCAGCAGCTATATTCCAGGCCGCCACAAGGGACTCTGCCGAACCGTGTACGAGCGAATCTGGTAATTCCCCAAGCTCCGTCTGGAAACCCATTGGATCCATCAGGTGTCTGGGGCGGAACCACCTAATCGGTTCCGCCTCCCTGCGGGGGAGGATTGGAGCCCCAAAGTCAAGCCGCAGCAGGAAATGGTCTGACCATGACAAGGGTACCGTGACTAAACCCCTTAACACCAAACCATCGCTCAGCTGTTCCGAGAGAAAGATCATATCGGGCGAATGCCCCCCCTGGTGGGTCGGACCCTGAACTACTTGAGTCAGGTCCATGGTTGCCATGGAAGCCATGAACTCCTGCGCCAACCCAGAGGCCCGGCCAAGCGAAGGCAAGTTGAGGTCTCCCAGGACTATCAGCCTCCGGAGTTCAGCTGCCAGCCCAGCCACTTCCTCGAGCAACGCAGGCAGGGCTGATGCCACGCAGCTGGGAGGCAGGTACGTAAGCAACAAGCCCACCTGAACTCCTAGGTCCAACTTCACCAGGAGGGACTCACAACCCGAAATCTCGGAAACAGTGAGCCTGCGCAAGCCGACGGTCTCCCGGGCTATTATAGCCACTCCTCCCCCCCTTCCCTGGGGTCGCGGCTGGTGCCACACCCGAAACCCAGCTGGGCACATTTCCGAGAGGGGAACACCCCCCTCCGTGCCCAGCCAGGTCTCGGTGATACATGCCAGGTCGGCCTCCTCATCACAGATTAATTCCCGGATGAGGGGAGCTTTATTTTGAACTGACCTGGCATTAAGCAGCAACAGTCTGAGACCAGGGTCCGGATTTCGTTCGTCACCAGTACTGCAGGTTGAACCAGTTGTTATAGAGGGGCCAGAACAGGGAATCGCTGTAAGGCAGCGAATCCCAGTTCCCCGAGAGCGGCCTACCCCTCTGTTCCCGCCATATCTGCCTCTCCCCCATACGACCGGTATAGGCCCACCCTCTGCCACCCCGGGTCTAGCACCCCCCCACTCCGCGGCCTCCCATTCGTCTGGCAGACTGGCACCATTTATACAACCATATCCATTCATCATTCCATATTCATTATAAGAATAGAACTCCCCCCCACCTCCCACTATCATCACAAAAATCCCCTCCCCACATTCTAGTAATCCAACCTTCAAACAGTAACAGTCACACCATTCACCAATCCACTAATTAATTTCCACCCCCTCGATTTAAAATATAATTAAATTTCAATATAATGATCAATTTAAAATATTAAAATTCAATAATCAATCAGTTACAATTAAAAAATAAATTGCTTAATTTAACTCAATTTGATTACATTTAAAAACAATCAATTAAAATATCAATTTATCAATTTAATCCTATCAAACTGGACTTAGGCAGGGCTAATATAAAAAACAGAGAAATGCTAAAAGAGTCTAAACAGTCCTGGGCATAAGTTCCAAGTTCTCAAACAGGTTCAGTTCCTAAGTGCAATCCCAGTGCAAGGAGGAAGAGGAGGGGGGGTCAAATGGAGGGGGAGGAAGGGGGAGGAAGACGAGAAGCCACTGGGGACAAACAAGAGACGAAGTAGCCGAATATCATTGCAATGAGTCAGCATAAGTTCCACAAGGCCTAACAAGCTCAAGCGCCACCTCACAATCCAGGACGGCAATGATGGAGAAAAAGGAAAGGTCTCAAATCCTCCTCGACAGCTACCGCCACCAGCCAGCATCGGCTCAGATCTCAGGCAACAGCCAGGCTCCTTCAGCCCCCCTCCCCCCCCCACTCCTCTCACCAGCTCGAGGGGGGGGCAGCCGACAGCCCGGCAGAACCCCCGCCGAAGGTAACCCGGCCAACTTCTCTCACTGGGAGGCCGGGCACCCACTTTAAAACAACCTTCCAGCAGCGCCGTCTCCGTTGCCCCCTCACACAAGGCAAGATCCAGAATTTCTACTTTAAAACTTAAAACTGACTCCCTGATTACACTTGACTACTCTACAAAACAGATTATACAAGAAGAGGTTTTAACTGAGGATAAGGAGAATCTTATTTTGCCTTACAAGCAAGACCAGGAAAAGCAAAGACTGAACTTTGGACTTCTGAAGCAACGAGGCTTTTCGGACAAGAGAAACAGAGGATTAAATCGGAGATCAAGATGGTTTATATCAAATCAAGTGATACTACAAGCAATAAAAGGAGACCTATTATCTGGAAGGGAAGTCTTGTTATGGAAACCCACTTGGCAAAAGAGAAAAGCTAGAATAAGATTTAAAAATGAAAATTAAAATTTCTTAAATTGGATTAAAAGCAACCTAGAACTATGGACTGATCTAAGGACTGAGATTATGAGTTTGAAGTAAAAAGATGTCTTACAGTTGGTCTTAATCAATAATTACTTAAATGTTAATTACATATTGAAATGATTTAAGATCTGATATTAATTTGTTAACTTAAAGATATTGATTAAGCGAAGGATTAGATATTTAGAGAACAGTTTGATAAATATATACATTTAGATGTGTCTAGGATAGGCTAATATGTTTGTTTAATGATGAGATATTTTTCTGTATAAGGGATTAAAGACAATTTAGAATACTAGGAATGTTCCTTTTAGAATGTTAGGTTTATTTCTATGAAAATTATGATGTAATGGAATGATGAAAACTGAAGAGAGGCTTCAGATTTGAAGTACTAATAGTTAATTGAAATTTAATACGATTATATGATTTTCTGATGATAATGGATGTTATTAGTTATGATAATTAACTGGAGACTTAAACTTTGCTTAATGGAATGACATGATTTAAGGTATGATATTATTTTTTTCTTTAGCTTGAAGAGATGGATCAGCTGATAGACTTGATAGGTATAGGATAGATTAATATTTTACTCTAAATAAGGGAGATTAATGGAAGAAGAAACGAATAAGATTTTGATAAAATTAAAAAAAGTAGAACATATGTGGAAGGGATATTTGAACTGAAAATGTTTTTATTTAAAGTTAATTTGATTATGGTAGAAATTGAAGCTTAAAAACAGGCTCAGGTTGAATACAATTAAGCTAGAATTGGATATTCTAAATATACTATGCTATTTGAGGGAAAAAGAGAGGGAATATTTGACATATTGATTATATTATGTATATATGTCTTGTTTTAAGACAGCGGTTCTCAACCTTTTCCGGGGCTCGACCCCGGCCCGCATCGCGCATGCGATGCGAAGGGGGAAAAAAAAGTTAGATCAATTCTGGGTAGCAGGATGAGACTTCTTTCAGGTTAAGAATTGGGAGGTATGTACTAACCACAGTTGGATGCTGCCCCCAATCTTTTTCTGGGAGAAGCCATTACCTGTCAATCGTAGAGGTCTTCCTCTGCCTTCACAGCAAGGTACCTCCCAAAGTGCACCCATCACCATTGTAATTGAATCCATCCATCTTGCTGCCGGTTACCATCTTCTCTTTCCTTCCACCTTTCCTACAATTTTATTTAGAATAGTATGTCCAAAGTAGGATCATTTGAGTCTGATCGCTCTTTAGTTGCACCATTAGCTTGTTCTAAGCATTGAATGCTCATTATCTGGACTGATCATTTAAATCTATTATAGTATCACAAAGAAGTCATTCGACTAATGTCCGGACAATTTAGACAGAAAATAGGAGACCAGTATATCACTTTTGCAAGAAAATGGATGAATTATGTCCTCACTAAATGTGAGAGTGGACGAGGCACCAGACCCAGGTAATGACAAAGTAAATGCTTTTTAAATGTTTTCTGTCCCTTTCATTTCTGTGCAGTGTATATCTTAAATACAGAAGAGAATTGCTGTCTAGATGACCTTGATTTAATTAGTGTTGATTAAATTATTAAATAACAACCAATGCAACGCCCATGCATTAGATAATCAACTACAGTTTAGAATGTAATCCACTGTTGCCTCAGTTAAGAGTACACTTGGACTTCATGAATTCTGTGGGAAGTGACAATATAGTTAAAAGTATATTGTGGCGTTACAGTTTTTAGCTGTCCTTACTGTAAGAACTTCTTTTCTAATATACTAATTTTGAAGCACTGCTAAGAGTACTGTAATATGCTTTACATGGGATTGCCCTGGAAAAGCATTTGGAAGCAGCAACTGGTCAAACATGTCAAAAAAAAAAAATACACAAAATTATGTGCCTACCAGTGTCTCACTGCATGCCTCCTTCTGCCTGCATGAAATACCTAGATAGAAGTTATTCTCCCGAAACTGAGGATGGAATGAGCAAACCAGATCTCGTGGGGCAGAGTTCCAAAGTATGGAGGTAGAAATCCATAATGCCATCTTCCAAATTCCCATTGGGTGACATTTTGTAAAGATGGCACCTGGAGGGGCCTTACCCTATTATGTGGGGCTTTAAAGGTCATATCAACACCTTTCAATTGTATCCAGAAGACCACAGGCAACCAGTTCAGCTTTCAAAACAGGAGTATAATGGGATATACAGGTACTCCTCACTGCTTGGGCTGCCACATATGCCAGTTGCTGCTTCCAAATGCTTTTCCAGGGCAACCCCATGTAAAGCATATTACAGTTACTCTTAGCAGGAGGTGATTAAGGCATGAATAACCCTGCATATTTAAAGCAAAAATGCCAAATTGGCTTGTATTTAATTGGCTTATATCCAAGGCCCACTGTTTTTTTTTCAGAGTTGAGCTCTATTCTGGTTCTTGATTTTGTCAGTCCAAATATCAGCAGTTTTTCCCCATTTGTTTGTTTGATATTTTTTTTTACCAAATCTTATTTTTCATCTAAAAAATGTTGGCCTTAGAAAAACTTGAGGGATCATCTGATTTCTTTTTATAAAGCACCTTTAATTAAACATGTGGAGGTTACTGTTTCTGATTAATAGTTTTAAAGTAGCTTTAGGTATGCAACCTTATTGGATTAATCCTATTACTTAAATTACAAATACCTGAAAAGCAAGACTTAGGTAGCATAACAGAGAATTATTATAGATGGTCCTCAACTTATAACTGGTTGCTTAACGATCATTCATAATTAGGATGGCTTCGGAAAGGATGTTTTGCACTGGCATGGGCACATTTCAGGGGCTTTGCAGTCAGTTCAGTTTACGACTGGTTGCAGCACCCTGCGGTAATGTAACTTGCTGGCTCCTGACAAACAATAATGCCTATTTGGGAGAATGGGGTTCATTTAATCATTGTGGGTTTTTTTTTGATGACCATGTGATTTGCTTCATGACCATGTGATTCAGACTACAGTTGTGATTTGCATAAAAACTGCTATAAAAATCAGTAAAAAAAAAAACCCTGGTCCAGTCACATGAGTGACTTGACTTACTACCACAATCACGACCAAAGTTCCGGTCCCAGTTGAAGACTACCTGTATGCTCAATAAATAGAACTTTTGGTACAAACATCAACAAATAATTTCTTTCTGTTGGACAGGTGGGCAACACAGGGGTTTGATTTTCTTCAAGCCATTGAACCAGCCTTTATTTCTGCTCTGCCCGAAGACGATTTCTTGGTATGCTCTTAATTAATCATAGATTTCAAATGGATAAACATTGCCAACTATAAATGAAACCAGTGGCTGTTCTGCTAAAAAAAAAAGATTTTAATGGTTTGTCCTTATTAATTTAATTAATGGCTTAATTTATATTAAATTAACGTAATGGGTTCCCACAGTATTTATTTCTCATGGTTTGAAGATACAGCAGTATGACTTGCAATGTTTTGTTCTGTTTTTTTTTTTTTAACCAGAGTTTGCAGTCATTGATGAATGAATGTATCGGCCATGTTATTGGAAAGCCTCACAGTCCTGTTACAGGTTTGTACCTTGGTAAGGCAGCAGCTGTAGTCTTTTCCTATGGAATTTTGAAGCTAATGGCTTGTAGGAATAGATATGATCTAGGTTATTTGGAAATAAAATAAACACTGATTTAGTAACAATTACAAGGTGGATAGCAACATTAGCAACTTTAAAATATGAGGTCCCAGGTCTGTATTTAAAAATAGAAGCAAGAAAGGGAAGACAAAACAGACAGAGTTTTTCCGAAATAATGATTTTATCAGAATGACATTAGGCAGGGAGCCATGTTGCTTTTCCTGGGTGCAGACATTCCAGAGTCTGGGCACAGCAGCTGAGAAGGCTCTCGCACATTCCGGTCAAACGAGTCTTGGAAATCAGGAAATGCAACAGGGTCTTTCCAAATGATCTCAAAGAGTGGGCAGCTTTATATGGGAGGCCGTGGCATTTTAGGAATCCTGGCCACAGATTGTTCAAAGCTGCATTAGTAATGAGCAGTTTTTAAAATGAGCTCTGAAACTAAAAGCCCAGTAGATAACAATGGAGTTACATGTTTTGGATAACTCCTTGCAGCCCATAGCTTTTCTGCTGCATTTTCTACTGATTGAAGTTTTTGGATCCTCTTCAAAGGCTTCCCCTGGTGGGCACATTATTGCAGAATTCTATTCATCTTAACCCTAAAGCATTTGTAATCCAGAGGAACAAACTAGAATGTTCTTTCTTACAGTTGTCATAAAAAGCAGATATTTAGCTACCACTATGCATTTCTTTCACAGGATCCTACCTGAGATTCCTTAATTTTGAGTTGTGTACATATTATGCCTTACAAACTTAAGTATAGCCCATTGAGTGTCTATTCTCCAAGTGACTGGCAAGCTAGTCATCATTCACCTGTTACAGTTGACAAGGAGGAAAAAAATTGATACCATTCTGCTGATTTATTTCATTGGGGTACAAGCCTATATGATTAAACCTGGAATCTCATTGGTAGACTGCAGCATGTATTTCACAACTAGGGTGTAACTTTCTCTGAAGGAAATGTGTAACAAAAGAGTTGCTTATGTTGAAATAGCATGGCTGCATCTATGTGGCTATAGAAAAAAAACTATTCAAGTACAAGTAAGCCTTGTTTAGTAACTACTTCATTTAGTAACTGTTCAAAGTTACAACAGTGATAAAATGGTAACTTAGCAATTTTCCCATTTACGACCCTTGTAGGGTCTATAAAGCAAAGAAAATATGAGTTAAGATTATAAGCCGAGTCACGATTTCACTTAGCAACCATTTTGCTTAATGACTGAATTGCCAATCCCATGAGGACTACCTGTAATATTAAAATGAATTTGTTCATCAAAGATGGGCCTGAAAAGTGAGTCAGTTCAAAGCAGTCCAAGTTAATTGTGAAAATTATGGCTGTAGGCAAGTTAAATAGCAGGTAACAGCAGCTGGCCAATCTTGTTTGGGCTTGTAAGCATGTAAGCAAAACCACTTCTGGGTTGTTGCCTACAAGACCTCTTGGTTATGTCTCTATAGCCCTGAAGACATATTCACCAACTCATCAAGGTTGGAATTGGCTTATGACTTAGATAACTTTTTACTTTTACCTGCTTCCTTTTTTCTTCTGAATTTTTATGCCAAGTGACTTCAACATAAATTACTCTGTTTTTGCTGCTCAGTTGATTAGCCTGTTTATTTTGAGTTGACTTGATTGTTTAAAGTTTTTATTTTAGCAGTTTGATAGACACGTTTGAAGACAAAACCACGGACTGTTTAAAAACAGTTTACAAAATCAGCGAATTTCAGTGCATTCTCTCATTTTTGACAAAGATACTATAATTCAACTAGCATACAATTTAAGGCGTGATTTGATGCTCCCTGTTCCCACACAACTGATCTTTTCCTGCCTCTTTTTGCTTGCAGCTATTCATCGGAATAGTCCTCGCCCTGTGAAAGTACCTCGATGCCATAGTGATCCCCCAAATCCTCACCTCATCATCCCAACACCTGAAGGGTTCAGGTATGTAAAGCCTTATCCCAAACTTTATTACTTACGAAATACAAAAATGAAGGATTTAAAGCAGTTCCAGCAGTATTATTCTCTAGCTATCCTTCCTCCACTTCTACACTGAAGTACAGTGTTTGCACTCTTGAGAAAAACACAACTTCTGCTCCAATCTTGGTAATGACTTGCTGTTTTGTGTAGTGGGTGCAGCATGCCTGTCTGTAATGGAATTGCACCTTTGACATTACTGAGTGACAAGCCAAGAAGTAATTTAGTTCTTCTCCCTATGCTGGATTTTTAAATTAAAGGACGCTCTTTATATTGTTGGCTTTTTTCGTTCTCCAGGGTACAAGGTCTGCAAGGCAATCAGAATGAAGCAACTCTTTTTCTACTCCTCTACATAACCTAGCTCCATGCTGCTATTTCTGCAGCCTTCTTTCCTTCCTTTTTGAGTGCTCAATCTTGAGATGGTCAAGAAAAGAAGGCTGCGCCTCAGATCAGTCTATCAGACTACATTTATGAATGAGGCCAAGAGAACATGCCTCTGATGCTATTGATGCTATTTACTGAAATTTACTAAAAATGCCCACTTTTAAAAGATTGCCAAGGAACTGAGATGGAGAAGATAAGCTTTGGTGGTATTGCATTATCTTCTGTTTCTTAAAAATAAACATAAGTGTGGATTCATCAGTGACATGGTGGCTTCCATGTTTTGATGTTAGTGGGTTAGTTGAATACATATTCATAAATTAAAATCCCAAGTTAACTTGTCAAATAGGCTTCATTATATTTTCGTTTCTTTCTGATTTTGCCTTCAGCACTTCGTGTTTAGAAATCTTTCTCGTGGGTTAGAAGCCAAGTTTAACTTTTTACAAGATGTTGGTTTCCAGGCTGCTATCTTACTTTTTTAAAAAATCCATTTTAAAGTGGAGACAGAGCTTTTTTTTCCCTGAAGCTTTTTTTCTCGCTGCAGCACAAGGAATATGCCATGTGATGTACGGAACCACTGTAGCCCTGCTTTCAGTCGCCCCACTCCTGTTGGGGGTGACTCAGCTCAGCCAAAACCCATCAGCAGTGCAAATGACCTCAGGTAGCTCCACTCCCCAGCCTAGCAGACTCATTCTTGTTCATGCCACTCATATAAACCATGTGTGCACTTAGACCCCAGTAGTTCCTCTTGGTTTCATTTTGTGTTCCCTATGACTGACTTGTTTCCATTCAGAGTGTGAAATCCTTAGCTGTTTGTACGAAGCGCATGTTCAGCTACATTTTTGATAATGCATGTTTTATTTAAAAAGGTAGTTTGAATTGCTTTGTTCTGTCTTTGATGCATGCAATTCATTTTGTCTACCCTTTCTGCATTTTTATAGTACTGCCTGTGATTCAAGTCACGTGAAATTAGACCAATTATACAGCCAGCACAAATGCACATTTGAGATATGACCAGGGTCAAGAGAATGTATACATATATACATGTATGTGTACTTACATGTACTTGCAAGCCAGTGATGACACCAATGCTTTAACATTCCATTTCCTAAAGCTAAAGTTTGTTTATCTGTCAATTAAAACTCTTTGCAAAAAGCTGGCCTATAATAATGCCAAAGATTTTGGTCACCAATTTCCTATGAGACCATTGTTGTTGTTTTTTATCATGCATAAATGCGGCTTAATGCTTGCATTTGTATATGCTGGCTCTTTTTGCGTTTAGTTTCACTGACTAACATTAAAAGCAGTTAAAAACTAGCAGTTTTTTTTAAGTTCCCTTATTCAGGATAATGGATATATACTATATATATATATAGATATAGATATTATTAGATGTATATTACAAATATTTAGCTTGCTTTTTTAAACAGTAGCTTTGGTTAACATAACCAGTCATGGCTGTGTTCTTACTTGCATTTTCAGTTTCTTGCACCTCAGAAATGGGGGGAGTAAAAGTCCTGATCAGTAAAACAGTTGTGGGTTGTTGTTGTTGTTTTTTTTTTAAAAAAAAAAACAGAGGCTCCAGTGTTCCTGAAAATGATCGTCTGGCTTCAATTGCTGCTGAACTACAGTTTAGATCATTAAGCCGACATTCAAGTCCCACAGAAGAACGAGAAGGTGCTATTATAATGATGATTGTATATGAATACTATTTCCCCTAAAATATATTTACCATATCTTGGTAAGGCTTCTGCTTAACTTTTAGTTTGGTATCCTTACTCTGATATAATTGTGGAGATTTTGACCATATAATATGAGAGTCAGATTTTAGAAACATTGAGAAAATAGCTTATTTTGTTATTAATTCCAGTCTTGAAACTTATTTGTATGGCACTTTCATTTGAAATTGCCTAGACTTCAACATTGGTAGCTGTGACAATAGCTACAACAACTATCTGACCACAAATAAAACCACTTGAGGATCTGCAAGTTTAAAGACTGAAGAGTTAATTAGCTGGTTGAAAAGAAGGTTTGAAATAGATTTCCCTAGGACAGGGGTAGGCAACCTTGGCTCTTTTATGACTCGTGGACTTCAACTCCCAGAATTCCTGAGCCAGCTGTGCTGGCTCAGGAATTCTGGGAGTTGAAGTCCACGAGTCATAAAAGAGCCAAGGTTGCCTACCCCTGCCCTAGGAGATAGTCTTTCTGGGATATTTATGAGCTGATGTTGAGAAGGCTGCCACAAACTAGTTGATAAAGACATTAAATTAAATATCTATGGAGATTCTCTGTTTTCGAGGTCATGGTTATCCCAAAGGTGTTTTCTTTCAAAAGGCAACTGGATTTTCTTGTTTTGCCTCAGTGACTCTCAGAAAGAGGGCTAACAGCCACATGACTGCAAGGAATATAAACCCTACCATTGTCCGCCATTCAGTCAGAACTGAAGAAGCTTCTTGGATAAGACACAAAACATCTTCAAGCAAAACAAGAAAGCTCAGTTGTCTTTTGAAAGAAAGCATCTTTGAGACATTAAATTAAAGAAAAATACCCAAGGAAAGTATTTACTAGGAAGCTATCGCTCGAAGAGCACATATTCTTTGGACAGTAAATAGTTGAAGTAAGCAACCTTTGTTTCATCTGTTGCATCATTTGCCTTTCTGCACATAAATATACAGGCGAAAAATGTTTATAAAGCAAATTGCAGTTGTGGATTTTAAAGGAACGGAAGAGCCTTTCCTGCAATTTAGTGCATACGTGAATGCCAATAAGATGCAGACTTGGAAGAGCTCAAAGACATATTTTTGGTGTGGAAGACAACAATACTACCCACCTTTTCTAAAATCTTGGCATATTTGCCTCGTCTCCAAAGAGGGAGGAAAAAAAGATGCTGGGTTACTATCTTTGGCTTTTCTTTTGCACAGGTTTACAGAAACTGGGTAATTGCAACAGTACAGTATAATGGAGAAATAGTTTAAAAAATGTGCTCTCACAGAATTTCTTATATAACAATTTCCTGTTTTCATTTAAAGGGATTAGTATGAACCAAAAGTGTTCATAGGCTTTTGGAGCTGCCAGAATTGCATATATGAATCTGGTTCATCTGCTGTTTCTTTGTGCTAAAACCCTTCATAATTTCATGGCCTCCAGCTGTTTTTAAGTACTACATTCCCATCTACCGTGCCAATAGATGTATTCGATGCTTATGTATTAACATAAGTATGATACAAATTATAGTCCAGTACAGCTAGAAAGCACAGTTTTGGAGGTATCATACATATATAGGAAAATGATAACCTAAATGTATAATAAATTATCTGACTTAAATATAATCTAGAAAATTGCCCGTTGCTGGATAACTTGTATTTTTGTATGACCCTTCAAATAATTTGGTATGACTATTCAAGCATGAAATGTAAAACAATTAGACATGATTTGTTTCTTATGTAAATGAAGATTCAGTTATTCAAAACAAGACATGTTCTTTTGCCGAACCTATTGAATTCTGTATGGGATAATTAGGCACACTTGCTTGAATTTCTTAATGACTATGAGTGCATTAGCCATAAATATCCAATTGAGTCTAATAGCTTCAAATAAATAAAGGCATTTTTTAACACTGGGTGAAGGTCCACAGTTCACCAAATTGGTTTTTAAAATCTATTTTGCTTCTTTTACTTCTTTAAGCAAGCAGCTGAGGTCTTGGCCCAGGCAGGGATAGCAGTCAGTTTTTTTTCCCCCTGGAAGTGAAGTTGTGAAAGCACTTCAAGCAGTTTCTTGTGGCAAAAATTAGCACTCGTTTCCTTTTTAATTAAAAAAAAAGCAGCTTCTTTCTAAGATGTCCTTTGGGTTTTAGCTTGAATACCGATAGTCCTCCACTTACAACGCTTTATTTAGTGACTGTTCAAAGTTAACAATGGCACTGAGAAAAGTGAGTAATGAACATTTTTCACACTAACAACTCTTGCAGCATCCCTCACTGAGCCTTCCATCTTTCCGAGATCGGTAAAATGAGGACCCAGATTATTGGGGGGCAATATGCTGACTCTGTAAACCACTTAGAGAGGGCTGTAAAGCACTGTGAAGCGGTATACAAGTCTAAGTGCTATTGCTGTTGCTGTGGTCAGGTGAATAAAATTTGGATGCTTGGCAACTGGTTCATATTTGTGACGGTTGCAGTGTCCCGGGGTCATGGCACCCCCTTTTTGTGACCTTGCGTCAACCAAAGTCATTGGGGTAGCCAGATTCACTTGACAGCCATCTTCCTCACTTAACAATTGCAGTGATTCATTCAACAATTATAGTAAGAAAGGTTGTAAAATGGAGCAAAATTCACTTAACAAATTTATTTATTTATTTATTTATTTTATTTTAATTAAATTTATATGCCGCTCCTCTCCGAAGACTCGGAGCGGCTTACAACATAAATAAAACAATTTATCAAAAAACTAAATCCAAATCTAAAAAACAATTAAGAATAAAACCCCCAGACACATTCATCATTCACTCAACAGTCCACTGTCAACCCCAGGCCTGCCGGCAAAGATAAGTTTTAAGATTCCTTCGGAAGGCCGGGAGAGTGGGGGAAGCGCGGACTTCAGGGGGCAGTTGGTTCCAGAGGGTGGGCGCCACAACGGAGAAGGCCTCCTCCTAGGACCCACCAGACGACACTGTTTCGCTGACGGGACCCGGAGGAGGCCGACCCTGTGCATTCTCACCGGTCGAAGGGAAGTATGTGGCAGAAGGCGGTCCCGTAAGTATCCTGGTCCAGTGCCATGAAGATGTCTTGCTTCGCCACAGAAATTTGGGCTCAGTTGTGGTTGTAAGTCGAGGATTGCCTGTATTCTTTAGTCAGGGTCTGAACATTCAAACTCCATTTCTTACACAAAGAAAAAGAACACTTAGTACAGTTAAGTTAACCTTCACTAGTCTTTATGGCTTTTTCTTATTCAGTGTGCTCCATTCAATACAACATTGCTAGGGTCCACTCTGTTGCACTTCATTTATTTCAATTGCTTTGCTCTTCACTTTCCTTTTTAAAGAGAAGTTTCTAGTTCTTCACTTCATTATTTTCTTTTGCACAGGTCTGATTTTACATATACCATTATTATTTTTTTCCAGAGTATTCATTTTAAACTATTGTAGTGGAGTCAAAAATGTCTTGTGTGAGCTGTAGCATGCTTCCACTATAAGTTTCAAATAAATGCCCTCCATCAGCAGGGCAGGCTATATCTAAGGATCTGCTGATCCTTGAGAACTTATTTTTGCTGTGAGGGGGGAAATTGGTCGTAGTCTGTAGAAGGAGTAGGGATGCTAGTTCCTTGACTGGTTCTCCACACCTAACCTACTGTCTCTAGAATACAGAATAGGGCACGAGGGGCCCAATGCTTATTTTTTTCATGGCTCAATTCCTGTATATGTATATGTATAGTGTCTCTTGCTGTGGAGCCCCATTCACACGTTCGTGCTAGCCTTCGCCCTCATGTTAATATAAGCAGGAATTCTTAAAAGCTGCTCATCAAAGGGTGAGAAATCAGTTCTTGGCTGTGTTTTGCGTGTGCCCTACATTTATTAACAGCACCTTTTGTTTTTCACAGAGCCATCTTATCCAAGAGGGGATACAAGTGGAACATCCCGAAGAAGTTGGGAGCTTCGGACTCTCATCAATCAGACCAAAGGTTTTAAAAAAAAAAAGAGTTTGATATTTTGGCAAGAAATGTATTTCAAACTGCCATTTCATAGTAGCTATAATTTAGTATTTCTCTTCAAGGTTATTTTTCTTACTGTTGCCTCAAACTAGATTCATATTATTGGTTGTTGAACAAATCAAGCTTGCTCTCTTATTTCCTCCTTCAAGCATATCCTTATATGTATCCATATTCTAGATATTTTCAATATAGTCTAGGAAGCCTTTGCCCTCAGATGTTACTTCCAGACAACAAGAGTAACATGGCCAGATACAAGACACAAGTTCAAAATCGTCTAGATGGTCCCGTCCCTCTTATATGGGATATAAAAGGAGGATTAAATCAGTGTCAGCTCCTACCTTCTTCTTGCTAGCAACCATCCTTGGAGCTTGTCACGTTTGTTCAGTACAAATACATCCACATACTTACATGTATTTGTAAACCAGTGTGGTATACCGTAGTAGTTAAGGTGAAAGACTGGGAGCAGAGAGACCCAGATTTTAATCACCCCCTAGGCATAAGAAGGCTAGGTGATTTTGCCTCCCCCCTTCCCTCTCCTACCTGGATTAGGAAGTTGAATCGACCATCCTGCAGGGGTAGGCAACCTTGGCTCTTTTATGACTCGTCGACTTCAACTCCCAGAATTCCTGAGCCAGCCATGTTGGCTGAGGAATTTTGGGAGTTGAAGTTCATGAGTCATAAAAGAGCCAAGGTTGCCTACCCCTGGATTAGTGTGTTAGATTGTGGTCAGGGCTGTGGGGAGAAATAATTCCTGAATGTATCCCTATAGGAGGCACAATCACCAGACAATGTTGGTTGCTGCTCCATTCTAAGCCCTTCTTAATCTTTCTTCCTAATCATGTGCCTAATGTGGATTATGCAGCCTACCCTGTACTTCCCAGTGCAGGCATAGGCACAAGACACACAGAGAAGTAATATGTGTATGGGACTAAAAATACCCAGATGCAATACATTGCAAAGAACAGTTGCAGGAATTAGGTATGTCTAGTCTAGTAAAAAGAAGGACTAGGGGTGACATGATAGCTGTGCTCCAATAGTTAAGGGGCTGCCACAAGGAAGAACGGTTTGATCTATTTTGCAAAGCCCTAGAAGGCAGGATAAGAAACAATGGATGAGAACTAATCAAGTAGAGAAGCAATCTGGAATTAAGGAGAAACTTCCTACCAGTGAGAATATCAACCAGTGGAACAGAGGCAACCATTTGCTGGAGACTTTTAAGAAGATCCATTTGTCTGAAATGATAACAAGGTCTTCTGCTTAAGCAGGAGATTATGCTGCTAAGGGGGGTGGGAAGTAATCCAGGAACCAAAGCTGCATGCCCAGTTTTTACAGCTGAATGTATATATAAATTTGGATCCCTGGGGAGTGAGGAGAGGGAGGATTGAGAAGTAATTATCTTGCAAATATTCTAAATATATACCCTTGGTAAAATAAAGTCTAAATAATTGACTTTTTATTTTACTAAAGATAATTTTTTAAATATTGAGAGCATTTATTAGTTTTGCATCTCTGATAGTTTTCATACTGTTTTAATGGTGTAGGTAAATAACTGTAGTTCATTCATAATCAATGCTTTTGCCTATTCTGTTTGTTTCTAGACACTGCTTCCAGACAGGGACCTATGGAAACAGTTCAGAAATCTGTCCAGTTGTTTGAAGAAAAGAGATACCGGGAAATGAGACGGAAAAACATCATTGGCCAAGTTTGTGACACGCCCAAATCTTACGATAATGTCATGCATGTAGGCTTAAGAAAGGTCACTTTTAAGTGGCAGAGAGGAAACAAAATTGGTAAGTTTCTTGATATTTCAGTTATTACATTTATGCTTTTAATCCAGAAATGTCATGCACGTATCTTCCTGCATATTTTATTTTGATCTGGCTCAAGGACTTTGCTTTTGTCAATCTGTGCATTTATAATTGCTGGTTTGTTTAAAAAGCCATGGTGGATTAAAGCGTGCTAAGTCCAGGATATTATTGCCGATGATTTAGAAGTAAAGTAAGTTATTGCCGATGATTTAGAAGTAAAATCTGCCCTGTAATGCAACTGTGTAAAGAGAGGTACTTAGGGTTAAATGACATATATTTTATATAGAATTCATTAGCTTTGGAATCGGATGGAATAGATCAGGAGCTAGCTCAGGGGTAGGCAACCTTGGCTCTTTTATGACTCGTGGACTTCAACTCCCAGAATTCCATGCTGGCTCAGGAATTATGGGAGTTGAAGTCCACGAGTCTTAAAAGAGCCAAGGTTGCCTACCCCTGAGCTATGTTATGCACTCTTCATAACATAGCTATTATATATGATATTCTGGTCTTGTGTATGTGTGTGTTTAAAACACTTTTTGTTTAAATGCCTGCTCATTAATTAGATTGTTCATTGCTAGAGCATTCAAGGCACCTAACAAAAGAATCCACACATACGTTTATGTAAATATTCTGTGGAAGATGATATATAACTGACTTATACTGATAAGGCTGTAGAAAAATATTTTTTTTTCTTTTTCTTTTTTTTTTTAATTACAATTCTGCAGGAGAAGGCCAATATGGGAAAGTTTATACCTGTATCAGCGTTGACACTGGTGAATTGATGGCAATGAAAGAAGTAAGCAGTGTTCTTGTAAAACAATTTTATATGTTTATATTTTTTGTTTGTGCGATTTATTTAATTATTTAAATGGCAGTTTTTTTAAATTAAGCCATTTACTGTGAGAGAATGCCTCTTTCCTACCAACATATTTGCTTCTTAGTATCAGAAGGAGAGGCATCCCATTGTATTCAACATAGAATAGAAGCATGGGCAAAAATGACAAGATAGAGGCCTCTCAATAGCTGCACTAGCAGCATTTAATAACTTGCTGTAAGAAGAAATACGGAAAGTCAGCTCTTGTTTGCTGACTGATAAATACCCTGTAATTCTTTTGTCTGTAGTAGATTTTAAACTTTTGTTACTTGCCCTGGAATAGAATTGAGTAGAAGAGAAGAGAAGGGAAGATATATCTGTATTATCTGTACAGATCTGTGATTGTTCTTACTCATTCTGATAGTGATAGAATAAACAGATTAATGTATGGTTTCAGTATTGCTTTTCTCTAGTCAGTTTTCTTGTTAGCTTGGTTTGCAACACCCATGAAATATAATGTCTTTTTTTTTGCAGATCAGATTTCAACCCAATGATCACAAAACAATAAAAGAAACTGCAGATGAATTGAAAATTTTTGAAGGCATTAAGCATCCTAATCTAGTCCGCTACTTTGGTGTAGAACTTCACAGGGTAAGGAGATGATGGTTACTGACTTTTGCAGTTAACATTGAGTACAAATTAAAATTGATTTAGTTGATAAGAGTATACCGGAATGTTGGTCTTGCTTTATGTTTTATGTACTATGCTTTATGTACTCTTAACTTATGTTTCATTTTATTTGTGGAAGTAAATACATGTAGATTGTTCCAGGATTACATTTGCTATTTAGGAAACAAATGTGCGAGAAGCATGCTCCAATTTCCCAACAAAGAGCAGTGGATTTAGTTAAAGGATTTATAGGGGTTGATCCCTTAACCTCCATCTGTTGTAATTTCTCTACCCCAAAGGTTTTAGTAGCTGAACAGAGGGGAAATCCAAGTGTAGTTTATATATTCATGTCACTTTTCTTCCTTTCAAAGTTAATAGAAATTGAAATGGTTGGCAAGTAAAACTGGAGAACAGTGAAGACAAAAAAGGGTTCTGTTTGGCCTTCCTATAATTGGTTTTGCAGTGGGTCTTCCAGAGAAGAAATGGCAAATTGAGCATTGCTTTGGTACCATGGTGGAATAAAGAGCCAGCAAGTAGACCGACTCCTTATAATCCTCGTTGGACAGGAGTGGACTTGAGTTTACCCTTAAGTTCTCCAGATAGCTGCTCCTCAGAGGAGTCCATAAGACTATCTCTGGCAGGTTTCAAGCTGTAGGACAGGGGTCCCCAACTCTGGGCTGCAGCCCACTACCAGGCTGTGGCCTGCTGGCCACCGGGCGGCAGAACAGGCTGGCCCCTAGCCACTATAAAAACAGGGCACCGTGCGGGGAAAACAGGGTGCCGCGCAGCAAAAACAGGGCGGTGTTAGTGTCAGTGGGCGCTAGCACCGGTCCGTTTGCGTCAAGCATGCTTGCAGTCCCGTTTGTATGTGCGCGTGCGCATAAATGCTTTTCCCTCTGGTCCGCCAACCGAGGAAGGTTGGAGACCTCTGCTGTAGGAGATAAGAGAATGGCTATCATAGCCTAAGACTCAAGATTCTGACTCTGAAGAAGACGCTCCAGCTGAACCTGTGGAATGGGGTTCAAGAGACACTAGGCCAGGAATCATATAAGGCTGATTGAGAACAAGTACAACCTTGACAGCTGGAGCAGTCAAATGAGAACAATATAAGGCCTCCCAACTCTGGCATGGGAGAGCAAAGCAAAAACATTATATGAGGCTTCTTGCCAAGCAAGGGAGTAAACCTTGCAAGTGCCTGCAATCTGACCTGCTTTCCTGTGCTGGAAACAACCCCTCTGATCTCCGGCTCTTGCATGACAATATGTTTGGATTCTGCTTTTGAAATTCTGTGCTCTGGACTGGCTGACAATCCTAATCTGGCTTTTAGAATCTTGGACTGATCTTGGACTATTCTGCTCGCTGTTGTTAAAAAGCTGATCATTCAGGCAAGGGTCTATTGGAGACTGTTCTTTTTGTTCGCATGCTTTGCCTGTTGTTATCTCTTTTTGTCCTTGAGTAAACAATGAATCCCCATGGAACCTGTGTTTGAGTCTGTGGTGGTCCAAACAAGATTTCTGCTTTAACCTTGTTCTTCTCATTCAGATAAACACCAAAGAAAGGAATATTAGACCATTTATTCATCAGAAATCCCAAACAATAACTTACAGTTAAGAAGAGTTCTTCTGCTGAACATATCATGACCTTTTCCATTCCTTTGGGTGAAAAATTGAAGGTGAACTCACCCCATGGCTCTTATGGGACACATCACCTCGTGTCCTTCTTCACAAAGACCTCTTTTACAAGCTGGCTCGTAGCCAGGATATCCTGTGATGAACTTAGTAGCTCCTCCTACTGACTTGTTAACATGGGATTTACTGAATAGCTAAAACTACATTACCCATAAGCCATCCCTTAAGGCAGGGGTTCTCAATCTTGGCCACTTTAAGACTTGTGGACTTCAACTCCCAGCTTTGCTGGCTGAGGAATTCTGGGAGTTGAAGTCCACAAGTCTTAAAGTGGCCAAGGTTGAGAACCCCTGCCTTAAGGAGAACAGAGTCAGTATTTGAAACTAGAAGCAGGACAATAGCCATCTTGCTGAAACTGCAGTCAGCTGATCTGAAACTGATGTGAAAGTGGATTTAAAAATGACAAACTATAAGAACAATACGTAAAAAGATGCTACACTGGATATACAAACGAAACCGGCTAATGTTTAATTAAAAGGGATATACAAATAACAAAGCAAAAGATTGGTCAGGATAATTTTCTTATATTATATTATATTTTTTAAAAAGACTTGTGTAAGCTTTGAAAAAAAAATGTGATGACAAGGGACAAAGAAAAAATGAAAAGAAATCAAATTCTAGTCTAGGACATATGAAGAGACTAAAGATCAAGATTGTTAAAAGGAAAAGGAAAACGTATCAAGTTTATTTGATCAAAGTTAAAATAGACGTAGTATCATCTCTTGTAAACCCTAAATGGATTTTTGCTGCTTAGGACTGAAATGATGGAAGTTTTACATTTTGCTTCTAGATAAAAGATGAGATATAGTTTATTTAAGACAGCAGTTCTCAACCTTTTTCAGGCCGCGACCCTGACCTGTCAAGTGCCGTGCATGCATGGTGCTACCCCCTGCGCCGCGCATACGCGGTGCTGCCCCCTGCGCCGGCTGAGACGTAGGCCGCCGCCCGTTCGGGGCGGTGGCAGGCAGGCCCAGGTGCTCCTGGGCGACAGCGCAGGGCGGCCACGGGCTGGGCCACCAGCTGGCCCAGCCCGAGGGAGGTAAGACACCCGCCGGGCCCCACACGTGCCAAAAAACCTCCCTGCACCTGCCGACCTCCCACCCCTGGCCCTTTTTTACTTACATTTTTAGTAGTTGCTCAGCAGGGAGGGGTGGAAACTTCCAGACTGCTCGCCTTCACTGCGGACAACTTGCAGCACTGTTTGCAGACTGGGACTTTTGGTGGGCTCAGCAGGGTGGAGACAGCCTGGACAATTCCTATTGGCTTTTGAAAGCCAATAGAATTAGACTCTATTCAAGAGAGTCCATTCTATTGGCTTTCAAAAGCCAATAGAATAAGAGGGAGTAGCACAGCTAAGGAAAAGGGGGGAAAAGTGGCGGACTGCGTTGTTTGGTGACCCCCTTGAAATGGTCATTCGACCCCAAATGGGGTCGCGACCCACAGGTTGAGGACCGCTGATTTAAGATGACAGATTGATAAAATTGTTTTTGCTTGTGATGAAGGGAGAAGTCATTTCGTCATATATTGCTTTTTTCTTTACTATATTCTTATTTTTTTCTTCACTATTTTGAAAAATAATTATATTTTCACTTTCTATTTTACTGTTCTATTAATTTGTTTTTGTTTATTTTTATTGTAATTTTAATAAAATTACTATTATAATTGGTTTTTCAGCTACTGACATAGAGAAAAATTATCCTATGGATATCAACTCATAAGATACGATAAAATACTTGCACAATTGCTAGAAGATGTTCATCATCTACCTGTTGTCTTAAAAATATAATGAAATTATGTGCAAGGAAAAGGAGACAGGGAAGGAAAAACAGAAAGTTTACCTTCAACATGAGTCCCTCTTTTAATTACCAAAAACAGTTTGCATAGCCTGAAAAACTAGCTCTGTTTCAAATGGGTGAAAGTAAGGAGAGAGGCCTGTTTTGTTAGGGTAGCTGATGGAGTAGACTTGATTCTCTTTTCTACCTTTGGCTGAAGTTTGAAAAAAAAAAGAAAGAAAGGCTACTATCTTTGAGAAAGAACAAAGCACAAGAGTAAAAAGCATGTAAAACTGTAATTCCCTTATTATAGTTAGACATTTAGTAAATTATATGAATTATATGAGTAATTTGCTGCAGCCATGTTTGTTGCTCATTACTGCAAAGATTTGTCCTCTTTCCTACTGTACGCACAAGGGACTGTTGGCAAAATAGGATTTGGACTCTGTCACACACCCTAATACAGCGGTTCTCAACCTGTGGGTCGCGACCCCATTTGGGGTCGAATGACCATTTCACGGGGGTTGCCAAACACCGCAGTCCGCCATTTCCCCCCCCATTTCCCCTCGGCCGTCGCACGTGCGCCGCGCATGCGCAGTTTGGCCCGTCGCGCGCCGCGCATGCGCAGTTCGGCCCATTGCGCCGCGCATGCGCAGGTGGGGTCTCGGCCTGAAAAAGGTTGAGAACCGCTGCCCTAATGTAATCAGCCCATTGCAAGATGAAGCCTACTTTATTGAAGGTTATGGAGTGTAACCAGCCAACTGTTTGTGGGTAGAGCACAGTTTTGCCTTGTCTAAGATTGGTTATGAGTAAGCAACTGGGAAGCTTCTGTGTCTAATGGAGTACTAGAACTCCTGGTCTCCTGGCTTGTAACCTAGTATCTTTAACCACTACACCAAAGTAGCTCTCATATTTCACATTCAGGGCTTATTGGACCATGCCTACAAATAAAGAACTGCATTCTACGTAGTGAGGATGTCCAATTAAAACTCTTTGCACCTCAATTACAGGAAGAAATGTATATCTTTATGGAGTATTGTGACGAGGGAACGCTGGAAGAAGTGTCGAGGTTGGGCCTCCAAGAGCATGTTATTAGACTCTACACAAAGCAGATCACAACTGCCATCAATGTGTTGCACGAACATGGTATAGTGCATCGAGATATTAAAGGTAGTAATTTTATTTAGATTTCTCTTCTACTTTGGACTGTTCAACAGATGTTTGTTTAAAGCCAAGTGTAACAGATAGAAACAAATCACTTCAAATAACATGTTGCATTATTTTCAGCCTTTCCCAGTTCCTCTGCTCCACAGCTGGATGTTTTAAGAGAGGTTTGCTTGCTTGTCAGCCAGAATGTATGGCTGATTGTATCTTTCACAGTTGTGATCAGTATTTATAAATGAAGAGAACAGAAGGTTATTAGGAAATAACAGAAAATTTTGACACTTTCCACTGAATCTGAAGGATGCCTTTGGACTGAGACCACTTATCAAGACACAAATGGGGACACTTGTTACAACAACAATTGCATCAGCATATGTAAAAGAAAATATTACATGCTGATGTTTGGGAGATTGTTTAGACCAGCGGTTCTCAACCTTTTTTAGGCTGCGAACCTGACCTGCGCCGCGCATGCGCGGTGCGACGGCCCGCATTGCGCATGCGCAGTGCGCATGCGATGGCCCGTATCGCGCATGCGTGGCACACGTGCGACGGCCCGCATCGCGCATGCGCGACAGCCCGCATCACGCATGCGCGGTGCTGCCCCCTGCGCCGGCCGAGGGGAAAAGGGGAAAAAAATGGCGGACTGCGTTGTTTGGCGACCCCCGTGAAATGGTCGTTCGACCCCAAATGGGGTCGCGACCCACAGGTTGAGAACCACTGGTTTAGAGAATAGAAACAGCAGGCAGTTATGCTTGAGCACAGGATATTAATGGTTGTTTTTCACCATTTGAAAGTCAAGTTGCCATTCCAGCTGGGTTTTAAATGTAATTTGGCATGATCCAAGGATTGGCCTAAACATTCCTTTCTCACTTTTGCAGATTTCTAGAATAGCATAGTAGCTGAAGCAGTGAGACAGACCTGCCTGAATAACGATTTATGATTTATGCTGCTCCGTTTCTACTTCTCCCTCTCTTGAAGACCATTTTCAGTTTCCATAGCAATGCACTGAGGAAGCATCCTGCAGATGGAAGCTCTTCCTTTCAGAGCTCAAGCTGGAGAAGAAAAATAGGAACAATTGCTATTAGCCTTGTGGGATCAGGAATTATGCAAACTTAATGAAAGTTTTTCTTCCCGAATTCTTCCTCATGCTTAAGAGATCATGAAAGGGATACAGAATTAAAGTCCCCATCTTTTATTTGGAGAATGCAGGGATGCTGGGTCAGAAATAAGATTTGGATAAATGAATCAAAGGAAGTGTGTGGATCGCCCCTCCTCGATTGCACGCAGGATATTTATAGGAATTTGTGAGCAGGAATATTAACTGTCCAGATATTTATAATGCATGTACATTTATAGCTTGATTGTACTGTAACAATTTGGATCTAAAATCTTCTCTAATGTTTAATTGTGAGATCTTATTTGTTTGTTTGTTCATTTATTTATTTATTTATTTTGGCTTTTAGGAGCAAACATCTTTCTTACATCATCAGGATTGATAAAGCTGGGAGATTTTGGCTGCTCTGTAAAATTAAAGAATAACACCCAGACAATGCCTGGGGAGGTGAATAGTACTCTGGGAACTGCCGGTAAGGAAGAACATACAACGAAATCTATGCATATAACACCATCTAGTAGCCATTGAGATTCTCTACTGTATGTTGTTGACTTCATATCTTATTTTATTATGAGAATGTAAGTTCTAATTTTCAACAAAGCATCTATCCTCCATTCCAAGTACAGCTAGTCCTTGACTTAAGACCACAATTGAGCCCCAAACCTATGTTGTTAAGTAAGAAATTTGTTAAGTGAGTTTTGCCCCATTTTACGATTTTTTCTTCCCCCAGTTGTTAGGTGAATCACTACAGTTGTTAAATTAGTAACACCATGAATCTGGCTTTCCCATTGACTTTACTTGTCAGAAGGTCACAAAAGGGTGGTCACATGACCCTGGGACACTGCAACCGTCATAAATAGGAACCAGTTGTCAAAATCCGAATGTAAATCACATGACCATAGGAATGCCGCACTAGACATACTGTAAGTGTGAAAGATGGTCATAAGTCACTTTTTTCAGGGCTGTTGTAACGTCGAACAGTCATTAAAGGAACTGTTGTAAGTCAAGGACTACTTGTACTAGTTTAGCTACTGTTTAGGTTTTCAAGGTTGATCAACATTGCTTAAGTCCTGCCACCTTCTGGAATATCAATGTCAGTACAGATCTGTAAATCTAAATCAGCGGTTCTCAACCTGTGGGTCGCGACCCCATTTGGGGTCGAACGACCATTTCAAGGGGGTCGCCAAGCTCCGCAGTCCGCCATTTTTTTTCCGGACGGCGCAGGGGGCAGCACCGTGCATGCGCAGGATAGCACCGTGCATGCGCGATGTGGGCCGTCATGCCACGCATGCGCGATGCGGGCCGTCGCATGTGCACCGTGCATGCGCGATGCGGGCCGTCACGCACGCCGTGCATGCGCGATGCGGGCTGTTGCGCCACGCATGCGCGGTGCGGACCGCCCCGTCGCGCATGCGCGGTGCGGACCGCCCCGCCGCGCATGCGCGGTGCAGGTCAGGGTCGCACCACAAAAAAGGTTGAGAACCGCTGATCTAAATCAAAAATAAAATCTTTGGGTTGCATTGTCACAATTGTCACAAACTCTGTAGATCAGTAAGGCGCTCATCAATATTATCTTACTATTTTTGATATTATACAAAGCGATTTTATAGGGGCCTGCAACTGTTTTATAATTAACTTCTAGCTTTGTACTAGTCCTAGTAGGGATATAAAACTGTGTGAAAATATTTCCCTTGCACTAGAGTGAGTGGGACACCTGTAGCTCTTTCTTAAAGAGAAAGTATCTTGGAAAGGCAAAATAAAATTTGTCAAAAATGCTTCTTAAATAAGCAATAATGTCTACCTTAAGTTCACATAGAATGACCGAAGGTTGTACTTTGTACTTGAAAACATGGCAGCAGAGATGGGTAGCTTGCTACTGATCATGCTTTGGTTTCTCAGACAAATCCCTTTGTTGAGAAGCCTTCTGTTCCTTTTGTTGCATAAACTGATGTGATCCTGTGTGTTGTTTCAAAGCATACATGGCTCCTGAAGTGATTACTAGAGCTAAAGGAGAAGGCCACGGACGAGCAGCAGACATCTGGAGCCTTGGATGCGTTGTGATTGAAATGGTCACAGGGAAGGTAAGTCTCCTATATGACAGAGGTCCCCCACCTTTTGGGCACCAGGGACCGGTGCCATGGAGAAAGGTTTTTCTGCAGACCAGAGGGGGTGTAGTTTTGAATACTGCCTGCATCCCGAGGATGGAGCTTTGCCTATTTGTGCGGCCCGCTTGTTGGCATGTTGCGGACCGGTACTGGTCCATGGACCGGGGGTTGGGGACACCTGCTATATGATGTTCAATCAATTTAATTAACTGAGGATGCCTTGTGGATGATCTAAAACATGCCATTATTGGATTTCTGGGATATTAAATAACTTGAACTTTGCTCAGTTAAAAACCACTGGCAAGGATTTTGACTGAAATCCTGAGTGTACTTTCCTAAGCTTAATAGAAAGAACTGATTCAACTGCATAGAACCTATTTATTAAAGATGAAGTATGAATCAATCTTGTCCTTGCGACGTCATTTCGTTCATTTATCTTTTGGAGCCTAGTTGAAGACCTCAGAGAAGTCTGCACAGATTTCTGCTATCTCCAAATAGGGAGTTTCCAGATTTCAGATAAGCCAGCATTGTAAATAGAGTCTAACCAGTATGAGAACTGCTTGGGAATATTGTTTGGTGCATTGCTTGATTCTTAAATGTATTAATGGAATAGAGAGATAGCTAAATCTTGCCCACTGATTGGAATTGCCCCCCCACCCCATGTGATTATGAATCTTCATACTCAGGTTTATTCATTACACTTATCAGAGCTTATTGTTATCAAAGAAGAAATGCAGCAACTAACTTACCACAATGTGTCTAGTCAGTGAGAAAATTCAGTTTCTCAACCTGGATTACTTCTATTTTGTTACAGAGACCCTGGCATGAATTTGAGCATAATTTTCAGATCATGTATAGAGTAGGGATGGGTCATAAGCCACCGATTCCTGAAAGGATAAGTCCAGAAGGAAAAGATTTCCTTTCTCATTGCCTGGAGAGTGATCCAAAGATGAGATGGACAGCTAGCCAGCTCCTCGATCATTCATTTGTCAAGGTTAGTTAAGCTTGGCTATTCTTGATAGTAACTCTGTGGATCTTATTCTTTAGAATGTAAGTGTACCTGTTTAAATTAAAAAGAGCTTGTGGATTTTAGTTCTAGTTTTCATCAGCAATTACTGCACATTTTTCTTCTTTTAGAGTCATCAGAAGAACTGGAACAGCATAAATAATTCAGCATAAATACGTAACCCCCAACTTAACTGGGAGATAAAGACATTGCTTGCATTTTCAGAGTTTTCCCCTATTGGCAACTTCTAAATGGCTTCTAAAGGCTTTGTGTGCCTTTGGGACAATGAATAGTGCAGAAAAAGGAGGTAGGGGCAGACTTAGGGGAGCCTACAGTTTTGCTGCCGGGCTAAGCATCTTTAAAGCAAAATAAAAGTATCCTAATTCTAACCAGATATGCTCAGCGGCCATAAGATGCTGGAGGACAGGTGATGGCACGAAGGGCCTTAGCTTGAATCCCAATCAGCATGATTCCAAAGTGCAACATTTGGCTCAGTCCAAGGGTGTCCAACCTTGGCAACTTTAATACCTGTAGACTTCAACTGCCAGATTTCTTACTGGTGGACATGCTGGCAGTGGAATTCTGGGAGTTGAAGTCTTCACACCCAGAAATGGCCAAGGTTGGGAAACACTGTCCAACAGCATCATACCTTTAAAAGAAAAGCCTAATGGGGCTAATTGTCTGTTGTCTCGTTACCACCCAGGTGTGCACAGATGAAGAATGAAGCTATGCACATGGTTGCCTGTATTCGGGTGAAGTATTTTTGAATCACTACTATATGTAATATTTACATTTGGACTGTGTTGAGACACAGGATACGACTCAAGGCCTAACATGACTGAAGACTGCACAAGTGACAAGCGTCACTTTTACTGCTGCTGCTGTTTGTTTCCCTTGGCACCTGTTGTTCCCCTGGCAGCCCCATGAGTTTAAAGAAGCTGCATGTTTCAGTGAAAGTGCCATTACTACTGTATAATGGACCATGACCTTATTTTTGTCCTTTCTCTGTTTCTCAGATGACTGAGAACTGTAATGTTAATATGTAGGATTTTTGAACTTTTAGGTTCAAAAACAAAGTTAGTGTTATATCAGGCATTCTGAACCTTATTTTTAATCTCCTGTTTGTTGAGTGCACTGACTGTGAACTTCTATTTTTCTGTTTTTTGTTTCTGTTTTTTATTGGCCAGCTTGAT
This sequence comes from Bothrops alternatus, assembly GCA_034064705.1. Classification (NCBI taxonomy): domain Eukaryota; kingdom Metazoa; phylum Chordata; class Lepidosauria; order Squamata; family Viperidae; genus Bothrops; species Bothrops alternatus. The sequence continues at coordinate 10,643,469 of JARGCV010000023.1, forward strand.
TCGTTATGCAGACGTTGATTGAAGAAATTTAAAAGCTTTTTCTCAATAAATGGTTTATTTTAGGAAGTCTTTGGTTTCCTATTTTGTTGCTGAAGCTGACACTTAAATGGCTTTATCATCATCAGGAGTTTTAGTTGCACTTGTGTAGCTGTTTGAGCTATAGTTTGGATAGGGATTTTAAAATTTCTGGGAAGGTAAGTAGCCCTTACTATTGCTCACAGTTATGCTTATATCTTGCCACTAAAGCTTAATTCAAGAGTGAATCCAGACCTTCAGATGTAACTAATGTAGGAATCCGTTATGGCATTCACCTGCAATTATAGACTTCAGTAACATATCAGGCTGTGGTTTTATCTCCCTACTATTGCTATGGTAGTTCTTTCTCCCCAAACCAAAATTCAGAGTTGCAAGTGTAATGAAGCTTCTATAAATAATTCCTTTAAATACCGGTAGTTCAGTGGTTCATTTCTTTGAACAAAGGAAAATTCATCTCATAGAGAATAATGGTTATCAGCCAAGAGTAGGGCGGCATAGAAATCGAATAAATAATAATAATAATAATAATAATAATAATAATAATAATATGATTTTCAAAGCCAAAGTCTAGCAAAAAAGATTCTAATTCAATTCGTGCATATTTGGCTACCATTAGAAGAGCTTAAACTTAATGTTTGCAGTTCTCTTACACAGACTGAATTGCCAAATTTTAATCCTCACTTTTTAACTCCTCTACTAGTTTAAATCAGATGTGGCGTCTCCCTGTACAATATCCATAGTTGCAATTCTTTTATAAAGACACATGCATGCATCCCCATTGATATCATATGCTTATATTTAGCACTGATTTCTCAGCACTTTTCTATTTCGTTAATGATGTGTTGAAAAGTACATTCACATCTAAGTACACTGCTATTTTAGCAACAATCAAGCTATATATCTTCCTTGGCATTTGGATATTACAGTAACATATGGGTTAAAAGTTGATTAAAACATGGCATCTAGGGTCAGTTCACTTTTTTAGACAAAAAGCAATGCTTGTCAATGAAGCACTAAATGTTTAATTTTGCTTAAATTATAGTCGGGGTTTCAGAAATTGAAAGAAATTAAGCAGGAATGAGACAGCCTTTGAAATAAAGTAATCCTGCTGTACAAGGAAGTAAGTTTCTATTTCCAAGAAATACATCATAAACGACACTGGCCAGGAGGATCCAGTTGGTATTCCCATCATTATTATCCATTGAAAACAAAAGTTCAACAAGAGATTTTTTTTCCAAGTCAACTTTGAATATGCAGTAAATATAAGGATGGGAATCGTAAGTCCGTTAGAGTAACTCAGGACTCGCTATGCACAGTCACTCATGCCTTCGTTACCTCCAGGCTGGACTACTGTAATGCTCTCTACATGGGGCTTCCCTTGAGGTGCGCCTGGAGGCTCCAACTGGCCCAGAATGCGGCCGCGCGGGTAGTGACAGGAGCGTCGTGGTGCTCCCATGTAACACCGCTCCTGCGCGAGCTGCACTGGTTGCCGGTGGTCTTCCGGGTGCGGTTCAAGGTGTTAGTGACCACCTTTAAAGCGTTCCATGGCATCGGACCCGGATACTTACAGGACCGCCTACTGCTAGCAAATACCTCCCGCCGTCCGGTACGCTCCCACAGAGAGGGCCTCCTCAGGGTGCCGTCGGCCAGACAATGTCGGCTGGCGACCCCCAGGGGGAGAGCCTTCTCTGTGGGAGCTCCCACACTATGGAATGAGCTCCCCCCCGAACTCCGTACGATGACCGATTTACGCACCTTCCATTGGGAACTAAAACCGTTCCTTTTTTGACAAGCCGACCTGGCACAGAAGCTCCAGTTCCAGCAGGGTTAAAATGTTTTAGGGGGATTGAGTAATTTTTAAGTGTTAAGTGTTGGGTTTTAAATGGGCATTTTACAGCCAAAATTGTTTAATTCATTTTTAATTATTTTAATTTTGTATATTTATGTTTTTTAATTTTTTAGGCTGTACACCGCCCCGAGTCCTCCAGGAGAGGGGCGGTATAGAAATTTGTAATAATAATAATAATAATAATAATAATAATAATAATAATAATAGTAAAAGATGGATAAGTAATGGACTGAATGCAGCAGTAAAGTGAAGTGTTTTGGAAATCACTTGTTCAGTATAATGGGAAAGGGTAACTGAATGAGGGAATTTTAATACATTATCTTGAATTTCTCCATACCACAAGTAGTCCTTGACTTATGACTACAATTGAACCCAAAATTTCTGTTGCTAAGAGAGACCGTTAAGTGAGCTCTATGGCCTTTCTTGTCACAGTTGTTAAGTGAACCACTGCAGTTAAGTTAGTAACACACCTGTTTAGTGAATCTGGCTTCCTCACCACTGACTTTGCTTTTCAGAAGGTTGCAGAGGGTGATCACATGACCCTGGGACACTGCAACCATCATCAATATGAGTCAGTCGTTTTGATAATATGACCATGGAGAAACTGCAGTGGCCGTAAGTGTGAAAAGCAATCATAAGTCCTTTTTTCCAAGTGCCATTGTAACTGAACAGTCAAACGAACTGTTGTAAGTTGAGGACTGCCTGTATATCAGGAATGAACTTACCTGCGTACCGGTCCCCTGGATTAATGGGAACAGACATGTTGAAAGCAACTGAGCTAAATAAAAGGGCAAGCTAACCAAAAAGATCTGTTGCTTGGAGTCTGCTATAAATCAAAGCAGTCAGAAGAGGTAAAGCAGGATTGAAGCTTCAGAAAAAAAATAAAACAGTTTTGATGAAAGATTTCAACTATCCAGGTATCTGCTATAGGTTATGACCTATAAAGCCCTACATGGCATCGGACCAGGTTACTTACGGGACCGTCTGCTGCCCCATGAAACCCAGCGACCGGTTAGGGCCCACAGAGTTGGCCTTCTCCAGGTCCCGTCAGCCAGACAGTGTCGCCTGGCGGGGCCTAGGGGAAGAGCCTTCTCTGTTGCGGCCCCGGCCCTCTGGAATCAACTCCCCCCGGAGATCCGTATCGCCCCCACCCTCTCCGCCTTTCGTAAACTGCTCAAAACACATCTTTGCTGACAGGCCTGGGGCAGTTAACATCTTGCCCCTAGCCAGTGTTTGTGTGTATGTTTGTTGGATGATTGTTTTTTTTAACTCAGGGGTTCTTTTTATATATGTATTTTATGCTAGATTTCTATTTATGCTGTGAGCCGCCCTGAGTTCCTGGAATAGGGCGGCATAGAAATAAAATTTTAAAAAAAAAAGTCTCATTCTGCCAAATATATCAGCTAAATTCTTGTGGTCCTGATAATTTTCCCTTTCAAAAGTAAGAGGGTGGCTCTGTTAGCTTGGAATTGGTCCTTGCTAAGGGGTTCACAGAGTATTTTTAAATGGCTGGGATGTTGGATACACCGTTAACTACTAAAAACAGTCTACCTCAAATAGTGAATTTTAGAATGCTAAACAAACTATTGTAGTATAAAGGTTGGATTTTTACTTAAGCCACAGAACACTAAAGCTTTGTTTACAAATGAAAATATCAAGAGTTTGCAGATTTATTTGGCCTAAACCAAATAATCTACATTAGAGTTTGGTGTAATATATTATTAGAATATGATGAACTCCACAGGGAGACATAATAGCAACAGTGCAGATCTATACATCAAAGAGGCCAGAGTACTATCCAAGCTGAGATACTGTCAATATTCTAATATAAATAAATTTCATGATCATTATCTATATCATATACTATAGGAATACAGCCAATGTAACATCTGTATTTAAAATGTAAATGAGGATTCTAGAAAAGATGGGACATACAATTTACTGTCTAATTTGGATAATAGTATTAAAGGTAATACTGTGCATATAGAAAATAAATTTTAGTGAATAAGAGTTTCTATAGAAATTACTAATGCTTTGAGTTCCTTGGGAATGTTGATGTATGAATAACTGCATTGTGCTGGATATTTCTGTAAGTGGACTTTCAGACAGCTTTTAACTTTACTGAAATCTTGGGAGTATAGATTCATAATGATTAAAGAATAAGAAGTAAAAAAGGGAAATTTACAGTAGAAGAATGCAAGAAATAGATTACTTTAGGATTTGTAATTATGACTGGAAATGTTAAACCTTTCCAAATGTAATAAAGGATTGAGAATGAGTACTCTGGAGCCAAGTCCAGAAAGGAAATAAACAAATGCAAATTTAAAAAAATAGGATTGCAAAATAAAATCACTTCACTTTCTGAAGTAAACTGAAAACAAACTGGTAATACAAGTCTCTCTGCAAACTGAAAACAAATGTTAAGGGGAAAGTCTTCCTATTTTTATCAGGCTGGCCAAAGGATAAATATTTGGATAGTGCTAAGTAGCTCAGTGAAAATACTATTCAAGTATCACTCATTGGTTAAAACAATTACTTCCACAGAAATAGAAGTGAAACTAAACAAATCTAAAATGCATTTGGAATACAGACTATAACAAGCCTCTCTAGGCTTTTCAGAGGCAGCTTGTTGGTCACAATTGGGAAACACGCCACCAGACTAGAAAGAACAAAGTAAGGAAGTTCTTACTTTCTTAGTTAAATACATAAAATACTCATTTTGGTCATCTTGTAGGAAAGTAAATTTTATTTCATATTTTAATCCATTAAAGATTTATTCAGAAAAAAAAGAAAATTCCTTCATTTGCTTTCTTCCTATACTTTGCATATTGTCTCTTCCCTAGTTAAAAAAAGCCCTGCTTTGAAAAATCTGAATAAAAAAAGCATAGAAAAAAATAAAATGAATTGCAGACTATTGACTCTTGTTGCCAGCTGGAGCAGGGGTGGGGGTGGGGGGAGAGATGGATAGAGAAGAAACATGACTTCAGTGAAGGCATGAGCTCTCTCTAACAGATTCCTGGTCTTCATGTCTGAAGATAGATGTGCACAGCAGTTCACAAGCTTGTTCCCTTTGGGTATGAAGCAGTCTCAGGAGATTTCATTTTTGCTTCTCCTTGTGTCCGTGGTTGCCGTAAGTTGAGCCTTTGTTAATTTCTGTTACTGCTATCATCCATCGAACACCAACTGAAACTGACATTTTAAAAAAGAGGATATCTGGTGTTAAACACAGAGAAGTAAGGAGAAAACTATTAGCAAATTCTGTTGCATATGCAAACTATATATTGCATATATATAGCATATACAGCATATACCAGTGATGGTGAACCTATGGCAAGGGTGCCAGAGGTGGCACTCGGAGCCCTGTCCGTGGGCACACATGCCGTTGCCCCAGCCTTGCCTTCCCCCATGACCTCCTCCAGCAGCCCCCCGAAGGAGACTCGCTCTTGAGCGTGGCCCACACGGACCAGTGCAGCCAAGGACATGGCAGCCAGGCAGCATAGACAAGACTCTGCCCTCACACCCCATCATGCAGTTGATGCTGCAGGGCGCGGGCACAGGGTGTGGCCATCATAGCGCTGCTGGGCTGCCTGGGCGATCTGCGGCGGGCCCTGGAGGCAGTGAGTGGTCCTATGGGCAGGCGGGGAGATGGGGGGGCAGGGGGTGGAGTGGGGGCGGGGCCAGTTTTGGGACACTCGGTCTTTAAAAGGTTCACCATCACTGGCATATACAAACTTTATATTGCCCTGCTAGTACTTTGCCATGTTATGCAAAGAAAGAGAATTATTCAGCCTTTGGGATATCATGCTAGAAATAAATGCTTTTCTTCTATAGTTTTAAAAAATATTCTAGGAGAAAAAACAGGCACAAAAACACGCTGCTGATTGTCAGATCCTTTGTTCAACTAGACGGATTACTGTACAGTACTGCCCATTTTATCTCTTTAAAGTTATATCACTCATTTAAAATCATTTATATATCCCTTACTGGAAATGCTTTGTGTGTATTAATTGATTAAAAGAATACAGAAATTTCTCTAATGAAGAATTATTGGTGGTATCAAGAAACCAGGAGCCAAGACAGAGTTCAGAAAGTGCTACATGTTTATTCCATGCAACCTATATACAAGAATCTGATCTACTAACAATCAAGGCAAATTGGTGCCAGATAAGAGTCGATGGACTTCAAGGGGAGGCTGGCCTTGGATTTCTTTCACAGGGGTGTAGGGACTCCAGACTGATGATGCATTTGACCCAGGCCCTTACAACTGGCTAGTTTGGGGGCATTAAAATATAGAATGCTATATATGCCAGTTCAAAAGTCTCCTGAAGATCAAAGGGCTTCCTTCCAGACAATGTGGTGATTAGCCTGTAACCCTACAAAACCCTTGATATTTAAATGACTTCTAAAAGCATGACCCTCCCCCAGCCTAGTCAAACAATTCTGTATCGTATAGCTGCAAGGATATTCTGAGTTAACTTCTAAAACTCTTCTCCCTCAAGAGATGGTAGCAGCAATGTCTCTTACAGCATAAACAATTGCCAAGCGTTTTGACAGCACTTAAATTCAACAGCAGCAATAAATAAATACAATAAAATATTCTCTGCAGAGAGCACAAATGCGGTTATCATTTCCTCCACCCTAAATATATATACACTTGCTACAGAATAGTATGAACTATGAACAGAAAATTCATTGTGGTATTAGAAAGACTGAGGTTGCCTGATTCATCTGAGCTTAACGGTTTTGTGACAGGCTATTTAATAATCCTATAACCACACTTCCAAAGCAGAATAACCAACCACCAAATACACCATTGGGGGAAGACACTCAACAACTCCAGCTAGGAAAATCCAAGAATCTGACAAATATAAGATATATAATATTCCCATTATATCAAAATAGTTTTGAATGAGCTAAGTTAAAAGCTACGTTGGTCATAAAAATAAGAACTCAAAGCGCAAGTAATCCCACAAGTGACATAACGCCTTTTGCATAAACTATATATATGGCTTCCTGGGCTGGACAGCATTCTGTGCGCAGAACTTGACTGCTGTTTCATTTCTTTCCAAATGGATCTTGTGTATGATGACAGCTTTCTGCGATTATTACTGACCTTTAAAGCCATATCCTAAATGGAAAAGGTACTCTGTGATAGCGGTAAGTCCATGCAAAGTTTTAGATCAACATAAAAATGTAACAACTAGTCTCAACTTTTACATGCAATTCAGATTATTTCAAGTCAACTTGATTTGGTGGAAAATATTGGAAAAATTACTCTTTTCTGTTTAACTGGAACCTCAATAATAACCAAGAGAACTAGCACTATAAGTTCAGTTTTCACAATATCTCATCCCATCTCTGTTACTCTAAAAGACTTGAGTGAGATACTCAGTCCTGGGTCAGCGCCAACAATTTCACTTACTGGCTTTTAGCCTTCTTCAAGGTTTGACTCCTAGCAGAGGCCTAGAAAGGAGTAGAGAGAAAGAGAGAGAAAGGAAACACATGCACAGGAACACACGCACCACTCAGTTGAAACTGCATGCTCATGCACAAAAGACATTGTGTTGAGGCTGTTGCAGAAATTATTGGAAAGAATCCACAATCTGTAGTGTAAGGTACAGCCTCACTTTTTAAAGGATATGGGTGGTCCTAATTTAGTGACTGCCTTGTTAAACAGCCATTTCAAGTTAACAGTGGTTGGGGGGGAAAAAAACTGCTTGTGACCACTCCTTCCATTTACAGCCACTATTACATCCTGCGGTCATGTGATCGCCATTTGGATCCTCTGCACCCCTTATTTACAACAATCACAGCATCCTGTCATCACATAATTGTCATTTATAAGCTTCACAACTGGTCTCCAACAAGCAGATTTAAGGGAGAACACAGAAGTGGAATCACAAGTCATTAAGTGAGATGTGATGTCTCACTTAATGACCATAGTGATTTGCTTAATGATGGAAGTGACAGTGAGATTAAGTCATAAGATTATTTTGTTTAAGAGACCAGGACACTCGGTAACAAGTTTCCAGTCCCCATGCTGTTAGTAAGCAAGGCCTGTTATACTTCCTACTCAGATTACTAATCCAGAATCCATTTTAATTCTTGCTACAAACAGATGAAGAGGGAAGGGAATAGTTTATAGAAACTATGTGTGAGAGACAGGAGTGCAAGGTAAAGAACTCATCTCAAAATGTCTTTAAAAAAATACCATTTTCTGTACAATTTGGTCATAATGCTTCTAATAATTAGATGATTTCACTTTCAGCTGAAATTGAACTAGATCAGGGGTGTCAAACTCGCAACATCATATGACATGTCGTGATGTATCGCAACTTTTTTTGCCATTGCCGGCAATGGGGTGGGCGCGGTTTCGCTATGATGCATCTGGCCCATCTGTATCTCATGGTTGAAATGAGAGATCTTTGGGGTTGGTTTTTTTTTTGGCAGACGTTTAATTCACCACTGATGATATTACCTAGTGTGGACAATGAAACGTCTGCCAGAAAACAACCAAGCTCAGAATATTTTTGAATAGCAGCTTAATAAGGCTAATATACTGGCAATCACCCGGAAAATGAAAACTATTGAAAATCAACATCAGAGGAAACAAATACAATTGATGTTGTGATAGCAGCCACTAGCACTACATTGTTCAGAGACTTCAATCAATTATGTATGGGGTTTCTCTATAGGGTATATTTTATGTGAATGTGCAGAAGAACAATCCATTTCACATATCTACAGTGCATAGGATACCCTTCAACATGTACAGAAGAAAATCTCATGCTGGTGAAAGAAAATGATGTTGAAGTAGTAGCCCATTATTGGGTGAATGTCACTTAGTTTTAATCCTATTTATTTTATATACTACTGGTATATTTCCATGACCTATTTAATACATTTTACATGCTCAGTGTTGAACATAGTATGTCTACAATTTGAAGGTGCTTCTGACATGAATAAAGAATCATTATCTTAACTCTTCTAATTGACCAAGTACTCCCTCTGCTGGGTGGTTTCTTGCAAATCCTTTTGAAACACTCCACGTTTACTACAGTTGTGCAGCACTCCAGGTTGAAAGACAAGATGCTTCACAGTGCATGAGACAGTAGCATAGCATCTATCCACAACCGTGTATTTTATCCAGATTGCACAGCTGCCCTGTATAGTTGTAGCAATAACCCAAGGCAAAAAGACATACTCGTTTTAAGAAGTTGTAGGTAAGTGCTATGTATGCACCCCTGTATATTCCAAAGTACCTTTCTATAATGTTCATCAAGATACTCTTCCTGTATTTTTACCAACTGATTATTGCATACTATTGTTTTGATATCCCAGGCTCATTTTTTGCCTTTGTTGTCTCTTTATGTCACATTTTTTAGAATATAAACCTGCAGGCAAGGACTCCCTACTCACCCCCATCCCCTCCCAGTTAAATTCCTCATAACGCCTCTGTGGCCGAAGAGAGGAGTAACTTCTATTAATGTACAAAAAGCAACTTTACAACCTCCCCCCATCTACTTTTTGAACCTAGCAAATCATCTAGAAGAGCTCAAATTGAAAACCTACTGACACAATAGTGAAGAAAGCCCTAAGAAACCAAAACATTTGTTGGTCACAGTAGCAATGCTAATGTGTTAGATTCACATCTAACACACATCCCACTCATTCCTTACATGGTGAGAGAGGTAGGATTGTACAAGAGCAAAAGATTGATTTGATGAACTGCTGTGGCTGAGGAAGGTCTTGCATCTAGATCTCCTTGTCCTAATCTGAGTCAACATCTTAACCACTACACCACACCGGATCTCTCAAATGGCCACTATTCTGCTAGATACTATTAAGTGGAGTGATACAAATTGGTAAAAGCAGAAACAAGATAACATTTGTCTATGCAGAACTTTATTTAATATCAATGTTAACCTCAACCTTCAAATGTTCTTGATATAAAGTATGTGCTCAAACCATTACCTCCTTACTAAACGACAAATGCCCTTCATTAGGGCAGCACGTCGCATATTCCGCTGTCACAAGAAAGTAATACCTAAAGACCCTAATGAGGTCAAATCCAACTTTATTCAACTCTTGGATACACAAAGCAAGGTCATTTTTCAAAACTGAATTTCTGGAATTCAAATAGCTTATGCAAATCACTCCTCCAGAAGAACCAGATGAGAGATAAGTCTCAGATTATATTTTAACCAACTACCATGCTATAATTCAACATCTGGACTTAAATGCTACTTTGGGATGCATGTGCATTAAAGATGGTTTCCTTATATTGAACAAAGAAAAATGTACCAATGTGTGTACATTGCTGTTTCAAGAGTGCAACAGTATTTTGCACCTCCATTTAAAACATGGTTACAAAAGCGTCTTTCACACTGTGCTAACAATTTTATCTAAGTGGTCGTTTCAGAAAATAATTTGGGTTGCAGAGCTGAAATAATGCTACATATATGTGGAAAAGTTCATTTCTTAAAACTACTTCTTCTATTCTATCTTCAAATTAATTCCAATCTTAAAGATTCACCTGACATTCTACTGGATAGTAATTGACAGGCGTTCTATAACAAAAAAAGCCCTGGCTATTATCCTTTTCTAATTGTTTCCATCATGTTAGTATTTTAACCATTCCAGATCGTAACAAAATTATGGAACATGAGAAACATTAAAAATGTAGTCTCAAAAGCAATTAACCTGGAGTAGTATTTATGATGAGAAAAATATTTTTCAAAGAGCTGCTTTGAATTAAATAAGGAAAGTCAGCAGAAATTTGTAATAAATTGATTTAACAATGCTAGATTACGGTAACCAGATTTACTAACATGGTACACATTTCTGTATGGTATGAATAAGTAACTAGATATTTCCAGCTCTCCAAACAGTAATAATTTCTACTGAAATTAAAGTATTTGTTAACTGGCTATGACATTTCTGTATTTATTTTGCAGCAGACTCAACCGGTTTACATAAAATAGCTTTTATATTTATTGTGATATTTGTGCTATGGGCAAAGATTCAGTGATTAAAATCTGCACTTGCTTGAAAGTTTAAAAAAGTCAACATTTTTTGACAAATAAACTGCATGCAAGAAACATGCAGCCATACATGCAACCAGAGTTCTAATTGTTGTGATGCTTCACTGTAACCCACAACAATGTGGAGTTCTCTGTTTTAAGAAATCAATCTTAAAATTTAGCCTAGGTAATTACAAAATAAATAATATTCTTAATATCCTTTCCATCACAAAAATCAGTGGGTACAGCCTCTCCCATTACATTAGCCATACAGTAATTGTGGTCATGCAGTTTTAATCTCTCATTATTTTCTATGTTTATTTTTAAAGATCAGCTCATTCTCTTGTCTGTTAAATGTTTACGCTGGAAACATTTCATAACATTTTAAGTTCTTACCATTAAATATTCAAAACCAACATCATGATTTCCTTCTTTAAAAAAGAGCAAAGCTCTTTCTGATAGATAGCTGAGGAAGCAATCAAAGTTTCGCTGCTAATGCAAAGTTGCATCAAAAATGTAAGAATTTCTGCTCCATCTCTTAATGGAAGGGGGCGAAGAGGATGTAACCTTTGGAGAGATACAATAATAATCACAACACCTCTGTGTCAAGGAACAAATATGGTGCAAAACTATCTCTTATTTCCATATACAAGAGCTGATTCATTTTATTTAGTCAGAATGAAGCTGACTAATAGTGCACCTGTTTTGATGAAAGTATCATCCAAATTCCTTGCCTTGAACATGTGGCTCAAGACCCTAGTTATGTAGTATGATGAGCATACAATCCTTAGAGCTGTGGCATACGCTTGTAGCAACTGAGTTGACTAATCCCATTTAACATACCCACAATACATTTTTTTTGGCGGGGGGAAATAATAGTATGTAACTAAGCCCTCCCTGCCTGCAAGTATTCTTCTGTACTAGCTTGCATTAATGTCTGCCATTTCTTATTCCAAACACCTTAAGTGATGAACACCGGTTCAATTTTCAGGAACTGCCTGTAGGGGAAAAAACATATATTTATTCTACACTCTACATATGAACATAGTGATATGTATTTTGCACAAATGAAAGATCTGATACTGGTTCCACTTATCCTTAAAAAGCAAGTGCATGTTAGGCTGTCCAATAAAGACAGAAACTTTATTAAAAATTGCAATTAAAAATATAAAAACTAATACAACTAAAAAAAATAGCACAAAAAGAAAAAGAAAAATATAGTAAAGAAAAAGAAAATATATAAAGAAATCTCCCCTGCATCATAAGTATAAACAATTTTAATAATTTATCATCTTATCAACTTCTCCTAAATATAACAATCTTCTTCCCATATTCCATCTCTTATCTATAAACAATTTCTTAAAGCCGCCTTGTTCAGTCATGATCAGCAAAAGTCCATTTAGGGTCACCAGAGATAACAAATTATTTTAACCTTGATCAAATAAACCAATGACAAAAATAATACACAGCTAACACTATCTCTGCATCCTAAATACATAGGCATAAACTGGTCAGTGTATAAAGCTGCTGCAGAATGTAGGTTACATTTCTGTCTTTTAGTCAGGTGTAAAGCTATGTACAGAAATCACAGCAGAGTTTCAAGGGGCCAAATTATATAAGCTATAGAGAGAACAACCCTTATACCTTTTTTCTCTGACAACCCCAAATTATTGTAATGCTCCCTTCTGCCTCTTAATTCTAGAAAAAGAAAATTTGGGCTATAGAAAATACTGTCAGGTTAGTGACAGTTATAGCATGATTCTGAAGGCCCTTCTTCAGTTTTCTTCCATCCACTCTAATTACTCATTCAGTTCTATAACTCAGGGCTTTTCAACCAGTGGCACATTGGCACCTGGCAGGTGGTACATGAACATCCTAGAAAAGTGGTAGCAGGGGAGGGGAATGAGCTGAACCAGTGGCAGCACCGCACAAGCCTGAGCGAGAAATGGCTGGAGCTGCAGGGCTCAGCGGAAGCGCCAGGATCAGCACCAGGCTCCAGCTGGAGCTCGGTGCTGATCCTGGTGCTTCTGCTGAGCCCAGAAGAAGCGTCGATCAGCTGGAATGTTGCAGCATCTCCAGGGTCTTGTGATTTACATTCAGATGCTTGGCAACTGATTCATATTTATGACGGTCACAGTGTCCCAGGGTCATGTGAAGTGACCAAAACCTGCTGCAACCACCCAGCAGACAGAGGGAATAAAAACCAAACACCCCCCACCCCCGCTGCCAATCCCCAACAGAAATGCTCACAACAACGAAAACCTCGGACAGGAGGAAGAGCGCAGCTGGGTGGGCAGGCAGGTGTCTTGCTCAACTGTGGCTTGGGGCGCACTTTTTTCAGTGCCATTGTAACTTCAAACAGTCACTAAACAAACTGTTGTAAGTCGAGGACTACTTGTACTTTTATCACTTTTTTCCTTTTTTTTTTTGACATCAAGTTTTTGACACCTTGCTAGGCAACTGGTGGTACTCAGATATTACCATATCCTAAAAGTGGTATAATGGGTGAAAAGGTTGAAAAGCCCTGCTATAACTGACACAGAAATCAACTATGTCTAATATTTGGCATCTAGCATTCAAGCTAAATTTTAAGTGCCTTAATCAATAAGTGCATTATTTGGAAGAACTGTTATTTCAGACTTTGACATGAGCCTGAATAGACATGTTTGCTTTAATTAGTAGTGCTATCGAATAGCTCTGATTATCACCGAGGAATTCCACATATAACAAAAGAAACAATATATTTTGCTGCAGTTTCAGTTTCATCATTTATTCCTAACTCAGTAGATTGTAGAATTTCCTAAAGTGCACATTTGATCATTAAGCTAAGCAAGAGGCAGTGAAGTGAGAGGTAGGTCTTCCATAATGGTAGTCCTCCTACTTTAGGCAAAGAGGCTTTGAGAAACCTATAGCCTATGCAGAGAGCAATGTTTCTCAGTGTTAATAAATTTAGGATGTGTGGATCTCAGTTCCCAAAATTCTCACAATAGCAGGGTTGCGAAACACTGCTCTAGAGCAGGGGTGTCAAACTCAATTTCATTGAGGGCTGCATCAGTATTGCAGTTGTCCTCGGGGCCAGGTGGGTGTGGCCAGGGTGGTTGCGGCATACTGGGTGGGCATGGCCAGCTCTACATCATTCGTGTCAAGGGTGCCGGTGGGGGCCTGGGCAGGAGTAGGATAGATCTGAGGGTCTCTGGCAGAAAGGGGTGGGACCAGGGCAAATGCCAAGGCATGGTCCACTGGAGGAGCCTCACTGTTCCTCTCAGACCATGCAGGGGGAAGGCTTGTGGAGCTAAGACTGAATGCATTTCAGCATAGATGGCCACCACAAAATTGTACATTGGCTCCCAGCTGGCCTGGGCCAGGGCCAAGGCAGAGGGGGCCGTTCCCTCACTGTTTCATCCACATGAAACCACTTTGCGGGCTGCATCCGGGCCCCGGGCCTTGTGTTTGACATGTCTGCTCTAGAGGGAAAGACAATAAAGAGAACACAAAATGGAGGATTTCAAGACCATCTTCCAGATAATTTGGAAATGAGAACTTGCCCAAATTTGCCCTCATACATTTGCTGTTTTTGTACTGATATAGTCCTACCATTTCTTATTCAACATTGCTCGGAAACATAGGTGTTACTTGATGAAAACTAGCATCATCAGAACCAATTGCCCATCTATGATAATACATGCTCCACCCAGAATTTCAAGGGAACAATAAAATAATATATACTCTTGCTAGACAATGGCTGAGGCACTTTCAGTTTATAACAATTTGGCTATAAAATAAAGTAGAGTAAGATCAGTTCTTAAGCATAATTAATTAATTAATCAAATTTGTATAGTCGCCCATATCATCAGAAGCAATTCTTGACAGTGCACAACTATATATTAAAAACAGGAGATAAAAAACCCACAGATGTGAAAAAAACTATATTAAGAAATAAATAGTATAAAAAACAAATATACAAACCCCTAGGCAGAGAGAGAATAAAAATGGCCATCTTAACAACGGAGCCATCCAAGCATATCTCAGGCTCCCTGGGAGCCCTAGGCCTCATAATTAACCAGATCTTGAGGGCCTTTAGGAATGTCAAAAAGGGAAGAATGTTCCATAAGGTAGGGGCCATGGGAGAGTAGGTATGTATCCTGGGACTTACATGTGTAGTTTCATTAAAGAAGGGATCCGCAGCATGCATCTTCTGCCACATGATGGGACAGGTAGAGATAATTTTGGAGACAAGGGCCCTCAAGCAACCCAGCCCCATACCATGAGTGGTTTTCAGGCTCAAAACCAGCACCTTGAATTGGACCCAGAAATAATTTGGCAACCAATGCAGCTCATGGAACAGAGATATAACATGTGATCTTCTAGAGGTAAATATAACTGCCTATGCCATTGCATTTTGTCCCAGCTGAAGCTTCCAGATACACTTCATGGGCAGCCCCATGTAGAACACATTACAGTAAGAGGTTATTAAGACATGAATGACTCAGCAGAGAATTGATCAAACACTTAAAAGTGGCAGTGGAAAATCTGTACCGCCAGACTTGCAAGATTGATGTCAGCCCTCCCTGTAAATCAGACAGGAAACACAATTAGATGAGCTAATTCTATTTTATAGAAAGGCTATATTAACAGCATCCTGCAAGTCTAAAGGTTTATCTTTCCCGCTGGCACCTAAGCAACTGATCAAATAGGGTGGGTTCTTCCTGAGTTTCCTTCTCTGACCATTAAGCCACTGGGGCTCCTCCCGCTCTTGTGTGGTTGTTTCTTAGACAGTATCTCTTCATCCTCCAAGGCCATCCCATAGATCAGTGGTTCTCAACCTTTCTCAGGTTGAGACCCCACTTGCCACACCCATGCGCGCCGCGACCCCGACCCGGGCGCGCACGCGTGTGCGCGCGCGCGCAAAAAAAAAAGTAAAAAAATTTAAAAAAAAACAAAAAAAACAAAATGGCGGTCGCGACGGGCGGATCTGCGCATGCACGGATCGGCCCGTCGCACGCGCCACGCATGCGCGCATACGCCCGTCGCGGGCCTTTCCGGCGCGACGGGTGGATCTGAGCGTGCGCTGCGCGCGCGTGCCAAAAAAATAAAAAAAATGTAAAAAAATTTAAAAAAAAAGAAAAAACAAAATGGCGGCCGGCGGTGCCCGGCGACCCCCGCGAAATGGTCGCGCGACCCCAAATGGGGTCACGACCCCAAGGTTGAGAACCACTGCCATAGATTAAAGGAACAGGAACAGGAACCTGGAATAAGGCAATGGACCTATAAACGCCCAAGTGCAGCCTGCTCCCTGTCTGCCACCATACATAATGGGCATAGGGAGAGATGGTCTTCCCCATCCCCAAAGGCAAGATCACTCCCCCCCAATCCAGGCTCCCCAGCTCCAGAGGCAGTGGACCTCCCATTGTTCTCTATTCCATTCATCTCAGGGAGTAAAAGCCAGGCACCCCGAGGCACTCTCAGCACCATCAGGACTTTTTTTTTTTTTAAGAAAGAAAAAAAATGACAGAAACAGAAAAAAAATAAAGATACTCTATATAGATCTGAGAAAAAATAAACCACACATCTGAAAATCTGCTAGCTTTAAACAATTCTTTTCTGCCTTTTTTCTTCAGTATTTCCTAGGCCAGGTCCAACATACTTATATAAACTTAAAAAAACAACAACCACCAAGTAATTTGTAGGCCAGGTGAAATTTTAGCTCACCAAATTCTCCTCTGTCTTCAGAGTTAAATTGAGGTTACTAAAGCCAACCTTACTCTTTCCACTCAAATTCATCTGTCCACATCAGATGCTGAGGGCAAGAGTTTTAGGTGGGATTGTAAAAGAGGACCTTTCCCACAGATGCAACCTTGGGGCTGGAAACAACTCACCTGCAATCAAGACAAAGGCTAAAGTGGCAAGTGTCAGGTATGAGCCACTACTAATCATGTTGATGAGCAGCTTGAACAAAGGGTAGAGTAGCAACAAGGCCCAGAAAAGCCAATTCAAGAGAGGCCATGGCCGCCGAGGAAGCACTGTGGGGGTCCCTGGATAGCTTCCTGTCCTGTAGTATTCTTCTTGGAAGGTATCCTAGTTGGAACAATAAGGGGAAGAGCTGGTTATCTCCTAAATTCATTGCCGCAAGCAGGAAGTGGGATTTCTCTCCCTATTTCTGGCGCTTCTGTTCCTCTAGGGAGGTACCGCAGAAGAAATAAACCTGATGCTTTTGAACACATTATTCCTCCACCCACCAAATTTCCATTTCTTCATTTGCAAAATTTACAGATTCAATCAGCTCTTCTCTTTAAGAAAATTAAGCAACCACTTTCTGATTTCAGGAATGGGAAATCTGTAACAGCTGAACAGCGAGACCAGGGGTGGGCAATTAATTTTCCCAAGGGATTACATGGGACTGTTATGGAGGGCCATCTCAAGTCTTAATCATCCCAAGAATTGTTAAATAATAAACCCACCTTTTCTTGATAGAGTTTGTAAAGCCAATCAGAACACTCCTGGTCGCCTTCGGGAACCTCCTCCAATGGAATCCGTCTAGAAATATTGAAGAAGAGAGCACAAGGTGAAGAGAACAACTAAAAACAAAACCATACAATCATCCTGCTTACTTTTATTTATGGTGGAACATAAGCAACAACATTTTTCTCCAAAGCACCTGAAGGCAAGACAAAGAAACAATGGATGGAAACTAACCAAAGAGAAAAGCAACCTAGAACTAAAGCAAAATTTCCTGACAGTTAGAACAATTAACCAGTGGAACAACCTGCCTCCAGAAGTTGTGAATGCTCCCACACTGGAACTTTACAAGAAGAAATTGGACAGCCATTTGTCTGAAATGGTATAGGGCAGTGGTGTCAAACTCGCAACGTCACGTGACACATTGCGACGTACCTCGACTATTTTTCATTGCTGGCAATGGGGTAGGTGCGGTTTTGGCATGATGTATCCGGCCCGTGGGCTGGCAGTTTGACACTCCTGGTATAGGGTGTCCTGCCTGAGCAGGGGGTTGGACTAGATGACCTCCAAGGTCCCTTCCAACTTTATTATTATTATTATTATTATTATTGTTGTTGTTGTTATTAGTGGAAAAAATAGAAGTTGTTAGAGTTTCAATATAAAGCTTTTTTTTTTTTTTTGCCTTCCATTCAATCATGTCCAATTCTTGGAGAACGCCTGGTTTCCTTGGCAAGGATTTTCAGAAATGGCTTGCCATTGCCTTTTTCCTAGGCCTGACAGGACTAGAACTCACAGTCTCCCACTTTCTAGCTTGATGCCTTCATCACTACACCAAACTGGCTCTCCTAATATAAAGATATAATAACAAGCTCCAGTGCTTTTTTTGTAAAAAAAAAAAAAAAAAAAAGGTGCCGGAACTCACACACGTCATACAACCCGCCTTGCCTATCGTACAAGGTACCATCCCAAAAAGGTGCCGGAACTCTGTTCTGGACATTCTATGACAAAAAAAAGCCCCGATAAGCTCTATTCGTGTAAAAATATGTACAGCTCAATTCAAAATGCCTTAGACTAGAGGCATTTTCATCACAGTTCCTTTTGGATTACTATTACACTATGCCCTTTAAACATGTTAAGAAAGGGAAAAGGTACTTGCCTTACATGTAAATCTGCATGGTATTTCTTCCCATGTAAAATTCCTAGCAGAGTTGGATTTTCGTTATTTCTGAAGTTCAGTGTAGAATCATATACAGCTGAAACTGTACAATAGAACACATTAAAGCAGGGTGATGGCTGTCAGAGGTTTCAAAACAAATCATGAACTTGTGGACACGATATAAGCTCAGTTTATCAAAATGAGGAGCTTTGGCAGTTAAGAGGAATAGTAGTAGTAGTAGTAGTAGTAGTAGTAGTAGTAGTAGTAGTAGTAGTAGTAGTAGTAATAATATACAAACAAGGCTAAAAAAAGGCTGTGAAAACATGGCCAAATTTTGTGGTGTAATCTGGCCATAAAAAGACAACTTTATTTTTTTGAATAGACTGGTTCAGATGTCAACCCAATCATCCCTGGTGCACATTATGGGAGTCTACTTCAGCTGAAGAAAGTTCTCAAATTGAGCTTTTGAATTCTAGTGGGTCCCAAACTTGCTAACCAAGTCAACTGTTGAATGAACAAAGCAGAAAATTGTAATTGTTAAGAGGCACTGACATAGCCTGTTTTTTTCTTGCTGCAAAGGAGGGAATTAAGAACTCGGGAGCTATATGTGGCTAAATCCCACACCTCAATTAATCAAGATACATCTGCCTAAACATGATTAGTGAGACTTGAAGAAAGACTTAAAGGAAGAGAACATTGTTTAGATATCATCATCCACCAACAGGGCTATTTTTCAGAACACAGCAATCAAAGAGTTGATGTCAGCTTGCTTCATTGCCAGATGCCAGTTTAACTAAAACATACATTTGATTAGAAACATTTAAAATGGTGTCTTAGATGCGTTGGGCATGTCATTCCTTACCTACATTTCTCAAACATTGAGCGGTGATTGCAAATCCTTTGGTTCGCGGGAGGAGGTGATATTTGAGCTTTGGCAAGCCTTTAGCTTCAGCCACTTGCATGCTGATTTCATGTTTTTGCTCGGTAAACCTCGTGCCTTCACAGTGAATCAAAAACTGAAGAGAAGAAGAAAAGGAAACTGAAGAAATATATTGGGGAGAGGGGTGAGAGGAAGAAGTACATTTATTTATGTAATACTGCATGCCAATGGATGGGGCACAGAGGAAAGCAAAAGATCACTTCTATACATTAATCTATACATTAATCGCAACACTGTGATAAATCACAAATAGACATCTTTTTCTTCAGACCTAAATATAATAACCCAGAATTCAGGAAGAGCAATCTGCAAAGTCCTTCATGTTTTACTACAGATTATAGCTGATAAGGCCTTTTTTTGCAAGAACAATTAACATGCAGTTGTAGCATCACAATATTCTTTTTTGAGCACCAGTAGCTGTTTTCTCTCTTGTCCAAAGAACACAGCCATTTCCTGTTTGAATAGTTCCTGTCTGAACTATTTTAAAAACACAAAGACTATATTGCTATGAGCACTATTTTAAGCACAAGTAGTTGGAACAGGATAAAGTTATGCATTAAGAAGCATTTCACCATAAGCATTTATCAATTCTTATTTAGACTCTCCTATCTGATTCAGCAACAATCACAGAACGTAGCACCATATCAGAAATAGCAGACATGTTCCCTGAAAGATGGTTTAAAGCAATATTGGTTGCATTCTGAAGGTCAAGCTACATATTACATTTGGAGGGGAAAGAAGAGTCGCCTTATCGGTGAGATGGGCAGCATATAAATATATCAATACATAAATAAAAATTGGGCCTCCTCATTTGAATCATGGTGGCTCTATAAACATTCAACCTTCATTGGATACCCAATGCAGCAAGGGCTGAATTAGATGCATAAAATGTGTGGAGCAAAAATGGGCAATTAATTTTCCCAGGGGATCACATTATAAACTGGGACTGTTGTGGAGGGCTGATTCAAAAGGGCTGTGAAGGGATGTAGATATGCAAGGGATGTAGCTATATAGCAGTCGTCTTCAAAATAAAAGCAATTCATAAGGGCTGGACAGGGACAGTCAAAGGGCTAGATGTGGCCTCGGGACCACATAATGCCCAGGTCTGGTGTACAAGGTTTATTTTGTAAAGCAGCAAATGGCATCAACTGGGGGAGGGAGGGAGGAAAGAGAATGGAAAATATTTTTTTAAAATAATTTACTTGATAAAGGAAAATGTGGCAACTATCACAGAAAATGAAACTCTATTCTCTAAAGCACACAAGTTCTTAGGTCAGTGATGGTGAACGTTTTAGAGACCCGGTGCCCAAACTGCAACCCAAAACCCACTTATTTATCACCGGGTGCTGGGTGGGCGTGGCCATGGTGGTCATGGCAGACTTGGTGGGCGGGACCAGGGTGGAGGGAGCCAGTCCCTTGCCATCTCCGGGGCATGGCACGTGTGCCCACAGAGAGGGCTCTGAGTGCCGCCTCTGGCACGTGTGCCATAGGTTCGCCACCACTGTCCTAGGTAGACCCGAACAGATCCTCAATGGATCTTTTAATGTGTAAAAGCCAAATGTAGGTCTTTTAATGTGTAAAAGCCAAATGCAGGTCTAATAGCAAATGCAGGTTTAATAATAAACTGCATCCAGTCCATATTGCACTCTAGATTAGACCAGCAGTCAATCTTTTCAAAACTGGATCCGTTTTAAAATACAAATTCTGACAAATGGCTGCACTTACCAGTATAGCTATTTACTATAATGACTGCAAAACATAGCAGCCTGTGTGCAGACTTGTGATACTCAGAAAAAGTTAGGACAGATAAGTCAAATAGTCCTATCAGTATTCTATACTGTCCAATACAACAAATGTCCCAATGCTGATTTTTCTCTAATGATCAGAGGTAATCTGCAATCAGAATAGAGCTGGAAGAGACCTTGGAGGTCTTCTAGGCCAACCTCCTGCTCAAGCAGAAGATCCTATACCCTTTCAGATAGGTGGCTGTCCAGTCTTTTCTTACGGTAAAAAACCTCCAGTGATGAAGCACCTACAACTTTTGGAGGCAAGCTGTTCCACTGGGTAATTGTTCTCACTGTCAGGAAATTTCTCCTAATTTCTAAGTTGCTTCTCTCCTTGATTAGTTTCCATCCATTGTTTCTTGCCGTGCCTTTAGGTACTTTGGAAAGTAACTTGACCCCCTATTCTTTGTGGCATTCCCTCCAATACTGGACTACTGCTATCATGTCACTCCTAGTCCTTTTAAAATACATATGCATGCATTTAGACTCGCTTTTTAATTGTTCTTATATAGGTAGTCCTTGACCTATGACCATAATTGAGCCCAAACTTTATATTGATAAATGAGAAATTTGTTAAGTGAGCTTTGGTCCATTTTATGATTTTTCTTGCCACATTTGTTAAGTGAATCTCTGCAGTTGTTAAATTAGTAATACTGTTGTTAAGTGAATCTGGATTTCCCATTGAAAAGGGGGGAAAGGTTTGTCAAAAGGTCAGAAAAGGTGATCCCATGACCCCAGGACACAGCAACCGTTAATAAATATGAACTGGTCATCAAGTATTTGAATGTAAATTACACGACCATGGGAATGCTGCCATGGTCATAAGTGTGGCAAATAGTCATAAGTCACTGTTTTCAGTGACATTGTAATTTTGGGTTTTTTTTTTAAATAAATATTTTATTAGTGTTCTATTTATACAATCAAGTACTTAATAGAGAACATGTTGTCTGGGTCCATTAATAATTCGGTGATATATATTAACTTCTTCAATCTACATCCAATATTGCACCGTCAAATGTTTCCTCTCTTCTTCCGGTAGTACCTGTTTTCCCACACTAGGCAAATACAATTCTTATTGTTATTAGTAAATATACAATTGAATATCAACATCTTTGTTACATTTTTCTCATAATATCAGTTTTAGATTACTTTTCTAACCAAAACATATCTTAATTGCATTTGCTCTTAATATCCGTATGTTCAATCAGTATCCTGGTTTGTGCTTTTTTTTTTTTAATTTTAATTTCCCATCAGTGTTCAAAAGTTCCAAGCATCTGATCACGTGACCATGGGATCCTGCAAGTGTGAAGAACTAGGACTACCTGCATTTGTATAGTAGCATTGGCCGACTGGACAGGGAAACATTTACCTTTACCTTTTATGGCCATTTTATAATCCATTTTAAATCCAATTGCAATTCCAGTCAAGCATCTGAAGAGTAGGCAATACAGAGAGTCTTCCACTTAAAACAGTTCATTCAGTGACTGTTCAAAGTTACAATGACACTGGAAAAAAAGTGACTTAGAACCGTTCTTCACACTTGCAGGATCCCATGGTCACGTGATCAGATGCTTGGTAACCGACTCATGTTTATTTATTATTTATTTATTTATTATTTATTAATTAAATTTTTATGCCGCTCCTCTCCAAGGACTCGGAGCGGCTAACAACATAAATAAAAACAGCATCTCAGCATTTCAAAAATCTAAAACCAAATCTAAAAAGCATTTAAAAAGACCCCCAGACACGTTCATCATTCACACACAATCACAGTCATCCCCAGGCCTGCCGGCATAGATAGGTTTTTAGATTCTTCCGGAAGGCCGGGAGAGTGGGGGAAACGCGGACTTCAGGGGGCAGTTGGTTCCAGAGGGTGGGCACCACAACAGAGAAGGCCCTCCCCCTAGGACCCGCCAGACGGCATTGTTTCGCTGACGGGACCCGGAGGAGGCCGACCCTGTGCGCTCTCACCGGTCGAAGCGAAGTATGTGGCAGAAGACAGTTGCGGTATCCCGGGGTCATAAGATGATCTTTTGAGACTTTCTGAGGAGCAAAGTCAAGGGAGAAGCCAGATTCACTTAACAGCTGTGTTACTAACTTAACAACTGCAGTGTTTCACCTAGCAACGGTGGCAAACAACATCTTAAAATGGAGCAAGACTCCATTTTAACAACTGTCTCGTTTAGCAGCAGAAATCTGGGGCTCAATTGTGGTCGTAAGTAGAAGACTAAAAGTAAGTGGTTTTCAAGCAACTATCTAAATGTCTACTCCATTCATGGGAGAAAGAAAACTCCTTTCACCTAACAAATAGTATAAGAATGCAACCATATAAACTTTTACAAAATATACAAGCTGCCCTGAATTTAACAGGTTTTTGAATAGATATGTCGAGTCATGCACAATAAAACCTACACGGGTCAATTTCATTTCGAAAGAGCAGTACTGAAATAACATAAAACCAATCTTACAGAAAGTCAATAGAAATAAATCCATGAGCCCAAAATAGAAATAAATTGTGAACCTCGTAACAAAATGGATCTAGATGTATTGTTTTGAATGATTTGCAGGTTTTTGCCTTTTTTCCCCCATATGCCTATGAGTTCCAAATAGTCACCCAATTTACTCCCTTCTCATTTTTCAGTGAATGAATAAGTAATTTTCCCACTTATGACTCCACCTGCACTCTCTCTTAATGGAAAAATGAAACTGAAATGACTATCTTATCTCTCCTTTTTGATTTGCAACACCAAATCTGTATTCAGTTTCAGTTTCAGAGAGTATTTTAGCCTCACACCTGCCAGGCCTTCTAAAAAATGTAGTTGTGATGAAGGTGCTACTTGACAGTAATGATTCATACCCAGAAGTATTCAGGATAATCTCGGAGATTAAACAAGCTATGCATGACAGTTTTCCGATCCTCCTCCCATTTTCGCTTGCAGAACACCATCTCTAGGAAGTACCACATCCAGCCGATGATCGGCATGTAGGAAAGTTCTTTCTTGGCAAGGACTTTGGAACTCTATAAAACAAACAGAAAAGAGGCTGAGACAGAAATCCAAATTATTTGGATAGATATTGGTACAATATGGCGAGAAGATGGAAGCGCTGCCATTTAATGAAGTACAATTGGCTCCCAATGGCCTTGGAAAGAAACATATAAGTATATATACTACTTCAGAGCATGTAAGTATATATGCTGCTTATAAGTAGCCTAGTAGTATATGCCTTTTTCAGGACAGCAAAATCTACTGGGTGATCAATGAAAATTCCAGATCCTGAGTTATTTCTTTACATGGTGACCAGACTGAAAAGTCTTCCCTTGCTTGCCTGGTGTTGGGGGTATCATAAAGAAAACTAGAATCAAATCAGGAGGAGCAAGGAATAAAAAGCATTAACATATACTCAGTAATGTTTATTTTTTCTGTCTTTTCATCAGCTTTTAAGAATGAGCTGCAAGCAATTTAACAACAAATAATCAACCAATTTAAGACCCTTGCTGTTTTAGTACATGTCCTGGCACAAATGTGCTTTATCACCTTCTGAATTTTCATGTTTCATTGCGTAGTTATTATTCCCTGTTTATGAAACAATATTCCTGAATTTAATTATTGCTACTCAAAGCAAATTCACTCTCAATTCAACTTTTACACAGTCTGTTTCATAAGGCAAATTCATGAAGAAGTAAGGGGGGGAACTATTTTATTTTATATAAATTTATTTATTTATTTATTTATTTATTTAATTTATATGCCGCCCTTCTCCCAAGACTCAGGGCGGCTCACAACAACAACAGTTAAAAACACAATTAAATTAAAATTTAAAAATTAATTCCATTCACACAACATACAAACACATTCAGCCCACAGTCACCAATGGAGGGACACTCCCAGGGCCAGGGGCAGAGTACAGCTCAAACGTATAAAATATAAACATATCACGTTATATACATTACGAATGAATTAAAAAAGCTTAACTTGAACATAACGAACATAATTATCTCAAAATAAAAGGAGTGAAACTTTTTAAAAAAGAGACTGACTTGAGCTTCAGCAGGGTCAAGACTACATTTGAAAAAAATTGTACTAGAGAACCGTGTGCAAAATTTGAAAACTTCTCTGCATCAACACCATCACTAAAGGTAATCAGCTTTCCTGATTGATGTTAAAAACAAGTTTAAGGTAGGCTGAAGTTATCAGGACAATTAGGCATTATCCTTGCAGCAGCTTGCATCATGCTGATTTAAGATCTTTTATTCAGCAGCAGAATACCATGTCAACATTGTACCAACTGCTGTTCAGTAGAAAAACAGTGTCTTTATTGTAGCACTCAAATTGTCATTCAAAGT
Source organism: Bothrops alternatus (assembly GCA_034064705.1). Lineage (NCBI taxonomy): Eukaryota > Metazoa > Chordata > Lepidosauria > Squamata > Viperidae > Bothrops > Bothrops alternatus. Next base: position 10,669,058 of record JARGCV010000023.1, read on the forward strand.
ACTCTTTGTTCTATTTTCATTCTGGGTATTTGGTTACTACTTCGTTATTAGAAAGCTTTACTGATCTGTCAAATGGAAATCAAAACTAAGAACAAACACTATTTTTCAGCTAGGAAAAAATAAACACTTTCTTATCTAATGAAAGTGATCATCTTAATTGTATTATGTCAACCTTTGTAATGCATTTTAACCTTATACCTTGCAGAAATACTCTTAATATAGCCTAACAACACGTTTTTCCAAGTGTCAGGGCAGTGATCACTGCCCAAGCAATTGGTTCTGTTGGATCCAGAGAATATAAGCACTCTAGTAAATGAAGAGATTTTAAGCTTTATTATTAACCCAAGCAAACATTTAAAAGCATAACATAAAAGCATACATACCAAGCAAGATGATACCCAACAATACCCTAACAATACTTAAACAACAGTACTAGAGTTTTTATAAAAAATCTGGCACCATGATTTCATGGCTCTGCATCTTGGTTCATGGTTATAGGACTGTGAGACCTGACCTTGACTAGGTAACACATTCAAAAGTCTGAGACTTTCACAGATAAATGAAAGTCCCCCCCCCACTTGTTCTTCTTTACTCAGCAAATAAGAATAAAACAAACCAGCATGTTAGATCAGAAATAGCTCCAAACTTCTAGACTTTTCTTAATATGAAGAAGGAATCAAAATATGTCACTAAACTCCTTGAAATATCAATGGTCTTCCTCATTGCCACTATGCAATATCAACTGTTTGATTCAACATTTTGAATCACAAGGATCAGTCAAACATGATTCTGCTAAACACATAATGCAACATGAGAAAAATGATCACGCTACACAATTCAATATTCAATATATAGAAGGTCACTTTGGGCCACTTGTTATAGGGTACACTGACTTCTTTCCTGCTTGGAGTATAAAATGCAAGTAACAAGAGAGAAATGCACATCTGCCTTTCTTGGAAAAGGAGCTGATAATTGAAAAGTAAATTACCGTAAGCTAAATGTAAACACAGAGATCTCGACAGACGATGCACACACTCATGGTGAAAAACCATCATAAACGGGAGAGAATCTTACACCTCACATATTTTCCTTAACTCTTGATCACATTAATTCAAGCAGATCTGTTTGTCAAATTTGAGACAAAGCTCCAGAGAATATATATAGCAGAATAATCCTGCTTCAAATTATCCCTAACTATTAGTATACTGAGGGAGTCCAGTGATGAAAAAGAAAAGGAATCTAAATTCTGCCTCTTGAAAAGAAAATCAGAGACACAAGTTGTGTATGCTTATTTCAAAATGAATGACAGATAGGGGCATGCCACAGGAGAAGTAATAGGACTTTGTTCCTTTAGCCGTTGGCTGTTTATACATTCAAGGGCACTGAATGTCCCTGCCGATGCATCACCTGGATTCTAGTTATTGTCACAATTGGTTGTCTTGACAAGTGCCAAATCTGCCCAACTTCCCTGAAAGTGACACATACGGGTTTTGACACTATCTCTGATGTTATGAATGCTGGTACCCTTTAATACTTCACTGATAGTTCAAAGCAGTCCTTTTCAAAACATTTCTTTTGTTGGGTCAACACTTTTCTAATGCTAAGGGCAACACTTCTGCTTTTATTTCTCGAGCTTAAAAAGCAGGAGAAAATTGATAAATACTTTATCACCGGTTATACAACAAAAAGATCATTTTGTCCTTCAGTGCTAGTATTTCAGGATGGTTCACAGCTGCAAATTAAAACTGAACAATAAATTCAGGTTGAAACAAAATATTAAGAATACACGAAGGAAAAAGAGGAGAATAAGCACAAAATCCTGATTTATAATTCTGGGTATTTTCATTGGACCATCAAGCTGAGTCCTCTGCCTAGTCACGCAGGGGTTCTCAACCTTGGCAACTTTAAGACTTGTGGACTTCAACTCCCAGAATTCCTCAGCCAGCTGGCTGAGGAATTCTGGGAGTTGAAGTCCACAAGTCTTAAAGTTGCCAAGATTGAGAACCCCTGGCCTAGTGTGTGAATTCAAGTTAAAGCAAATTAAAGATGTCTGTCTGTCCTCTGCCTTGACTGGTCTGATGAAAGGGAGATGACCATCTCTCTGGATAAGTGGTTTCACTTGTGAACTGTTCTCACTTTTAAGGAATGTTTTTTTCTAATATTCAATCAGGATCTGTGACTTTGAAATTTATGCCCATTATTCCCTTATTTGTGTTCTGCAATGAGCAAGAACAGATTTTAACCATGGGATATCCTTCCAAGTACTTGAACAATGCTATCATGCCTTCCATTAAGTCATCTTTTCTCTAAGCTAAACATACCCAGCTCCCCTTCTTAGGGGAGGTTTCCTTTTCACAGGTCTTAGTTTTTAAGTATCCTGGTTGCTTTTTTGAAGTTGTTATATTTTGGTTTGAATATTTAAACTGTGATCCCCAAAACGGAAACAGTACTCAAGAGGGTCTTTGACCAGTGAAGAATGTGAGTTAACAATTATTTCTCATAGTTTGGATAATTTACTTTGGTTGATGCAACCTAAAGTTTCATTGGTCTTTTTCGACTGCATAGTTGGCTCATTCTCAAGTTGCAATTGCTTGCTATTCAAGCAGATTTTTCAGAAATACAATTGTCACGGTATGTATCTCCCATTCTACACTCCATCTTATTTTTATTTCTGTTAATCCAGCCCATTTCTTGAAACTATTGTGGATTCTTTATTTTATTTCTGTTTTCTATGGTAATAGCCAATTTTGTGTCATCTACATTTAATATTCCTTACACCTCCATCAAAATAGTAATAAGAAAGGAATAACAGCAGAGAACCAAGGAGATGAACATTGTGGCACTCCACTCAATACCTTTTTCCAATTTGATAAGGAACCACTGATGGATTATTTTTGAACCAGCAATTTGTCCATTTAATTCTCATGTTATGTAATCTATTTTATAATCATCAATTAATCAAGACATATATTAAGGAAGTTGTCTAATTAAAGTACATGCTCAATTTAGCAAGATTGTCTGTGGCTTTCTGTATCCTCCCCTATTCCAGTTTTGAAGATAGGGACATTTGCCCTCCTCTACCATTTGGCACTTCACTATTTCTCAAAAGATAATGCATATCAATATAGTTAGCCCAGCAGCAATTATTACTGCTTTAAGATACAGTGCAATTCCTTGTACTGTTCTACTGCTTTTGTTCCTTTGGAGGGGAAAAAAATTACATTCTTCAATTGCTGCATTCAAGCAAGGAAGTAATTCTGCTATTATTCCTGTATTACCTCTTCAATCAGCCTCCTCCTCCTCCTCCTCCTCCCATTTTTATATTCCATCTTCTTTACTTTTGAGCCTTATTTTAATTATGAGCCCATGGATTAGGAAGCCACATTTGAGCAACATTTCCATTTTGCAAAGTGTGAACAAGTCTTTATCTAAGCACTTTCCTTCAGGGTCTTTGTTTGTAGCCTCTATACCAGTGGTTCTCAACCTTTCTAATGCCGCAACCCCCTTAATACAGTTCCACATGTTGTGGTGACCCCCAACCATAAAATTATTTTCGTTGCTACTTCATAACTGTAATTTTGCTACTGTTTGGAATCGCAATGTAAATATCTGATATGCAGGGTGTATTTTCATTGTTACGAATTGAACATAATTTTAATGCATAGTGATGAATTACGAAAACAATATAGCAGCGCTCACTGAAGAAGCTTACTCTTCCTTGCTCAAAAATGTTGGGAGGGAGGGAAGGGGAAGGAAGGAAGATTGAAGGGGAAAGGAAGGAGATGGAGAAGGAAGGAGATTGAAGGGGAAAGGAAGGAAGGAAGGAAGGAAGGAAGGAGAAAGAGATTGAAGTGGAAGTGATGGAGATGGAGATGGAAGGAAGGAAGGAAGGAAGATTGAAGGGGAAAGGAAGGAGATGGAGAAGGAAGGAGATTGAAGGGGAAAGGAAGGTAGGAAGGAAGGAAGATTGAAGGGGAAAGGAAGGAGATGGAGAAGGAAGGAGATTGAAGGGGAAAGGAAGGAAGGAAGGAGAAAGAGATTGAAGGGGAAGGGATGGAGATGGAAGGAAGGAAGGAAGATTGAAGGGGAAAGGAAGGAAGGAAGGATTGAAGGGGAAAGGAAGGAGATGGAGAAGGAAGGAGATTGAAGGGGGAAGGAAGGAAGGAGAGAGATTGAAGGGGAAGGGATGGAGATGGAGATGGAAGAAAGGAAGGAAGATTGAAGGGGAAAGGAAGGAGATGGAGAAGGAAGGAGATTGAAGGGGAAAGGAAGGAAGGAAGATTGAAGGGGAAAGGAAGGAGATGGAGAAGGAAGGAGATTGAAGGGGGAAGGAAGGAAGGAGAGAGAGATTGAAGGGAAGGGATGGAGATGGAAGGAAGAAAGATTGAAGGGGAAAGCAAGGAGATGGAGAAGGAAGATTGAAGGGGAAAGGAAGGAAGGAAGGAAGGAAGGAAGGAAGGAAGGAAGGAAGGAGAGATTGAAGGGGAAGGGAAGGAGATGGATGGAAGGAAGGAAGGAAGGAAGGAAGGAAGGATTTTTTTCCAGATGGTGATGAACTGCAACTCCCAGCATTCCCCACTCTCCCACAGTCCTTTTTAGGGCTGCTGGGGGCGGAGCACGGTCGGGCAACCAGAAGGCGTGGGGATTGGCTCAGCGTCCCAGCTCAGCTCAGAAGGAAGGAAGGAAGGAAGGAAGGAAGGAAGGAAGGAAGGAAGGAAGGAAGGAAGGAAGGAAGGAAGGAAGGAAGGAAGGAAGGAAGGAAGGAAGGAAGGAGAGATTGAAGGGGAAGGGAAGGAGATGGATGGATGAATGGATGGATGGATGGAAGGAAGGATTTTTTCCCAAATGGTGATGAACTGCAACTTTCAGCATTTCCCACTCTTCCACAGTGTTATTTACGGCTGCTGGGGATGGTAGTCTGGAGCCCCCCATCCTCATCCCGGCACCTCTTGCCCTCTCCCAGCTGCCCCCCCGGGACCTGGCCGCCCCTCCAGTCTCCCGACTGCCATCACAGTGGCAGGAACGTGGGAGCCCCTTTCCACGTTACGCAGCCCTTCACCGCCAAACTCTTCCCCAACTCGTCACACACGAGAGGGGCGCGGCCGGAGCGCCAGCTCCCGCTTGGAAGGCGCTGCTTCTCCCCTCCCAGCCTGTCCAGCTGGCCTCCGACACACATACGGGCATCACCCTCTTCCCCGCCACCTGGCCGCTTCCGAGACCCAGAGCCCGGCAAGCAAGGAAGGAGCCGCTCCTGCCCGCCAGCCCCAGGGCCACGCCGGGCGCCAGAGGGCCAAGGCGGCCTCCGACGGTGAGGGAGGTGGGCCGGGCAGTGCAGGGGGAAGCTCCGGCGTGGCGTGGAGACAGCGGCCCAGAGTCGGCCCGGAGCGGCGTCAGGGGCGCGTTTCAAGCCCCAGGGCTTGCCATGAGCTGGCAGACAGGGAGGACACAGCCAGCAACCGGCCGACGTCCGCATGGCCCCCAGGAGCACAGCCCGACTCCCGACAGTCAGCTGGGAGTTGGGTCAGAGTCCGGACATCGGTGGGGAACCGGCAGGGTTGCTACACACAGCTCGGCTCCCGACAGGCAGCTGAGAGTCGGCCCCACGCGCACAAGCTGCCCTCCCAGTGCCCGCTGCTGCCCCGCTAGCCTTACCTTGGCCACCGCCCATTCGGGGCGGCGGCAGGCAGGCCCAAGTGCTCCTGGGCAACCATTGCAAGCAGCAGCAACGGTGCAGGCCAACCACCGGTTGGGCTACCAGCTGGCCCAGCCCAAGGGAGGTAAGCCACCCACCGGGCCCCACACGCGCCAGCAACCCTCCCTGCGCCTGCCGCTGCCCCACTAGCCTTACCTTGGCCACCGCTCCTGGGCGGCCATGGCAAGGGGCAGTGATGGCGCAGCCCAAGGAAAATAGGCACCCACCGGGCCCCACACACGCCAGCAATCCTCCTTCCATCCGACGGCCTCCCACCTCCCACCCCTGGCCCTCTTTTACTTACATGTAGTAGTTGCTCAGCAGGGAGGGGTGAAAACTTCAAGAAAACTCGCCTTCGCTGCAGACAACGTGCAGCACCGTTTGCAGACTGGGACTTTTGGCGGGCTCAGCAGGGCAGAGACAGCCTGGACAATTCCTATTGGCTTTTGAAAGCCAATAGAATTAGACTCTATTCAAGAGAGTCTATTTTATTGGCTTTCAAAAGCCAATAGAATAAGAGGGAGTAGCACAGCTAAGGAAAAGGGGAAAAAATGGCGGACTGCATTGTTTGGCGACCCCCGTGAAATGGTCGTTTGACCCCAAATGGGGTCGCGACCCACAGGTTGAGAACCGCTGCTCTATACAGTGGTGGCGAACCTGGGGCACGCGTGCCAGAGGCGGCCCTCGGAGCTCTCTCTGTGGGCATATGTGCCGTTACCCCAGCCTAGTCTCCCCCCACGACCCCCTCACCAGCAGCCCCCCTGGAGGAGAGTCGCCCCTGAGCGTGGCCCACACAGAGTGGCGCAGCCAAGGACATGGCAGCCAGGCAGCGTAGACAAGACTCTGCCCTCACGCCCCATCCCGCACAGTTAATGCTGCGGGGTGCGGGCAGAGGCCGTGGCTGCCATGGCACTGCTAGGCTGCCTGGGCGATCTGCAGCGGGCCCTGAAGGCAGTGAGTGGCCCTGCAGGCAGGCGGGGTGGGGGATGGGGTGGGGGCAGGGCAGCGGATGGAACAGGGGCAGGGGCAGTTTTTAGGCACTCGGTTTCTAAAAGGTTCGCCATCACTGCTCTATAGCATAAGTCACTCTTAACTGTCTTTGGCCAAACACATATTTGGCCAAATATGTTCTTATTATTCCTTGTGAGGACAACAAATTTCATGCTAACTCATCATCTTCTACATAACTGAGAATTCATGGTCCCAGATACCATGATAGGTTTTATAAATTGTTCTCTCATAGTCCAGATCTTGTGGGCAGCACACATAGTGAGCTGAGAGTGGTTGGTAGGCATTTGTTTAAGATCCTAATGGTAAACAGCCCCCAATTACCACAGCTCTTCCTTAATCCTGCAGAATATAGTTGTATCTCTGTTTTTAGGGATCCACTGTTCTGGATCTGCAGTATTTCTCTCTTCTAAATGCCCAGAGCCTGTTTCACTGCAAGAACTTGAAAACTGTTTCTGGGATATAGCAAATGCAGAGAGTATTAGTAAGGGAGAATATTGACACGAGGAGTCTTTGGTGCTCTCTAAGCTTGCTTGTTTTCTTGCAGATATTTCATTACCCAAACTAGGTTACTAGTGCCAGTAAAGAGTGCTAATGATGTTGCCTAGTTTGGGTCTGCAAGAAAACAAGCAAGCTCAGAGAGCACTAAGGACCCCTCAAATGCAGAGTATGTTCAATATCACTTGCTTCTATCTGGGTTTGCTCTTTGGTTTGATTATCTTCTGAACAAATGTTTTTCCCACTGCAAGTCTTCTGTTAAAGAGTCTTTAATTGAAGCAATAAATCACTGTCTTTTCTCACTGAAGGGTGATAATTCGCTACTCTATTATGACATTTTCCTTCAAGGGAATGCTATAAGCTTCCCTTGGCTGCAAAACATGCAGCCAGACAATGCCTCAAACATTGTGACCGACAACTACAGATTCCTTTCATATTCATTGTGTTTTTTAGGACAGCAAAAATGTATTTTTTCTTGTGCCATTAGCCAAATACAAACTCCTGACAAAAAGGGAAAATTTATTATAGAATGCAGCATTGAAAATACAGTGCCTAACAAAATCTCCACTCATTTAATGAGCTGGTAAATAATAAACTATAATATCATTTTCAAGTCACTCTGTAGCGTGTAATAACAAATTCTTTGTCTGCATTTCGTAACACTTTGCCCACATTTTCATTGGTTAAAACATCAAAGATTTGATTGATCTGGTTGTATTTTAGCACGATACACAAACCCCAAAATATAAAGCACAGTTTACAAAGTACAACTTATGAGATCAGACCTCACAATAAGTCAAAAACAAACTAGATTATTAATTAACCTGATCAGCAAGATGCCTTTTATAAATTTAATGTGGACAACTTGCTCTAAATTATGCCTTTTCTTTATATTTTTCAATTCAAGTCCTAACCATTTTTGAATTATAGTAGTTATTTTTTTAAAACAACTTAAAGGAATTCACAACTGGAATTTCATGGTTGCTTCATAATCTGCTGCCTTAAATGCATAATGCAATATGAACAAAAACAGGATCATTCTTAGTTTTGATGTCCTGGTTTCCATTCTGAAAACACATTATTATTCTCCTCCCTTAAAACACATGAAAATACACTACATTTTTTTAAAAAAATAATGCTGAGATCCCCTTGCTATAGAAAATTAGAAATATAATAGAAGTGGAAAGATAGATAACCCCAACCAATAGTACCTAGCAGTATTCCAACCACGTGGTGGTGCTGTGGTTAGACTGCAGTATTGCAGGCTAACTCTGCCTACAATCTGGAATTCAATTCTGACGGGCTCAAGGTTGACTCAGCCTTCCATCCTTCCGAGGTCGGTAAAATGAGGACCCAGATTGTTGGGGGCAATATGCTGACTCTGTAAACCGCCAAAGAGTTCTAAAAGCACTATGGAACAGTATATAAGCCTAAGTGCTATTGCTATTCCTAATAGTAGTAGTAGTACTAGTAGTATAGTAGTAGTTGTAATTATTAAGATTTATTATGGCCATGTATACCAAAAGACTATGGGTGGCTTACAATTTCAAACATACAATGAAAGTTATAAACTAATTGTAATGGCTTACAATTTCAAACATACAATGAAAGTTATAAACTGTGTTCTCTCTAATTTTATTTCATTTTTTAAATCAACTTCTCACAACAGCACAACTTAATACTCATCCCAAATAAAATGTTATGGTAAACACACCCATCTTTCTCCCTTGAAAGAAAGGAATGCAAATGTCTTAACTTTTTACTGCAAAAAGTGGGAAATGGACATAATATTATTTCTATCAGTTGCATTCCCTAGCATATTTGGAATTAATATTTTAGAAAAATCAATAAGATTTTTTTCCTTAATAGCAACATGAAATATGACCACTATCATATACTTTGTTTGATTATTGACATATGAGCCTAGAACATGAGGAAGAATCTTCACAGCAATTATATAAGAGAAGACCATTTAATATATTTATTTGCAACTTCTACTTCAGCAAAATCCTAAATGATGTATTATTTAAAGTAGTACTGGTAGTAGGCCTAGTCGCTATATTTGACCTATTATTTTAAGCTTTAATTGGTGAAGAGTCACAGAGATGTTTCCCAAACAATACCAGTCTTCAAATTGCTCCAGGCAATATTAAATATTTAGGAGTTATTATTACTACAATTGATGTCTATTAGTCAAAAATAGTTATAATCACCTTCAGCACAGATTTAGAGCAAAACCTAAGCCTAGGCAGCACTTTATCACTTGATAGAAAATTTGCAGTTAAAATAATTCTACTGAAGATTTTACACTGAAGACAGTTTTGAAATTCAAACCTTAACCAAGAAAGCATCCAATGGAAGTAGACTTTAGTTAAGTGCCTGACCAACCCTAATTGTTGAACAGATTAAACAAATCATGGGCTGTACAGATCTACTAGACCAGGGGTTCTCAACCTTGGCAACTTTAAGACTTGTGGATTTCAACTCCCAGAATTCCTCAGCCAGCAAAGCTGGCTGAGGAATTCTGGGAGTTGAAGTCCACAAGTCTTAAAGTTGCCAAGGTTGAGAACCCCTGTACTAGACACTATAATGGTTTCTTTATCCTCCAAATTGCTTCAGCATTTTAAAGCCAACAGAAGAAAAAAATGGAAATATTGAAGGAAAGACATAAATAAATGCCAAATTGGCTATGAAAGCAGTTGTGTTGCATCACACTGGAGGGGAAAAAAGAATCTGTTAACACGTTAATAAAAACTCACCCCCAGAACACCAAATTTTTCACAATAGCTCCAACCACAGACAAAGTCAATTTCAAAGTTGTGATTAAGGATGACGATGGCATTCTCATTACCAATCTTGTGCATTGATTGTTGATCTATAGAGATGGTACAAGTTGTGCCTGACCACCATTCCAGCAACATCACCAACTCTGAAACAAACAATAACAAATGATTACATAACCATATGGATTAAATAAACAGTTGCTTTTCTACTGAAAGGAGGCAAGAAGTGTGCCATTTTAATATTCCTTCTGTTGTGCCTATGGCTACCCAAGGTTGGGCAGGGGGAAAACATGGTCTTTTTTTATATTGGGAGGCTTAAAAAGCAAATTGGGAGCTTTATACATAGCAGGGACCTCTGCAAGAGAAACTTTTATACTGGCCTTCTCCAACCTGGCGCCCTATACATGTGTTGATTGTCCACATCGCCTAATGTCTGAGAAGGCTAATAAAAGTTGCAGCTCCAACACATCTAGAGTCCACCAAGTGTTTTTTAAAAAATGATGTCATTATGGCACTCTTGCAATTTTAATTTTTTAAGATCTTTCCTGGAAAGAGAAAGTAGACATTTATATTGTAGATGACTAAAAATCACAAGCATGGAAAAGAATATGTGCAGTTTTCTGATTCTAGCTATGGCTTACTGCAGCTGCTATAATATATCAAAATGGAACCAACTTCTTTACAGAAGCCTAGGGTAGATTCCTAAGCCACCATGAGTGAACTGCAGCTACAACAAAGGCAAAATCTACATGTACATTCAGTGTATACAATCTGGCTTGCAAGGAGAATGGCTTTATGGTTTAAAAATGAAGAACATCTCTTTAGGTTGTTTGTAAGTATGCTTTCTTGTTTTAAAAAAATAAAGCTAAAGATTTCCCCTGTCCAATCATTTCCAACTCTAAGGCGGGGTGCTCATCTCCATTTCTTTTTCTTTTTTTTTAATATATAAAATTCTTTTATTAAAACAATCAACATTGAACATAAAAGCATATTGTGCAGCAATCATCATGGCACCTGATATACAATACTAAGTATTAGTCATTGAAAACGTCTGAATTAGTAAGCCTTTTTCCACCCCTTGCGTCTAGCCTCAACTATACTCCTGTTACACTTTGTTTGATTGGTGTTTCTCTTATCTGGTTCCATATTAATGTGATCAACATTAAACCAAAGATCCTATTGCTAAACAATCATCCTAGAACATAGCATACAACATTAGGTATTAATCTTTGTAAACATCTGTTTTAGTAAACGTTCTTCCCTCCTCCCTTCCCTCTTCAAGTATACTCCGAGTACCTTTTGTTTGGTTGGTGTGTCTCTTATATATGGTCTCATTGCTGTTACTTTCCCACCGAAGCAGTACCTATTTATCTACTCACATTTGCATGCTTTCAAATTGCTAGGCTGGGTAGGAGCTGGGGCAAATAATGAGAGCTCATGCTATCCATCGCACAGCACTCGGGACTCAAATTGGACTGTCAGCTTTCCAGCGGAAGGAAGGAAGGAAGGAAGGAAGGAAGGAAGGAAGGAAGGAAGGAAGGAAGGAAGGAAGGAAGGAAGGAAGGAAGGAAGGAAGGAAGGAAGGAAGGAAGGAAATGAGAGCTTTGCTTATTTTTCTAAAGATAAAAGATAAAGTCTCCTTCAAGTCCAAGTTGATTCTCGGCAATTTGACCCACCATCTTCTTTGGAACCAATATTTTCTACTACCTTTTTTGTGATGCTTTTAAACTTTCCAGTGTTGCTTATAATCCTGGTAAAGAAAGGAAGGGAAACAAAGTGACCACTTTGATCATTCAAAAGCCCCAATCTGACACAATAGTTTGGAGCCAAGTGAATGATCTTTAGGCTTCCATGCTTCCTTTTCAATGAATCATCCTTGGCATCAAGAAACAGATTCCTTCTTCCCTGGGACTAATGGCAGAGAACAGCAATTTGGTGTCCGAGCTGCTTCCACAACAAAAATTGGAAGTTTAGTACATTTTTAGTATTGGGTTTTAAATTTCTTTAGAATTTTCTGCTGCGAATCAAATAACATTGGTTAACATCATCATCATTATGAATCATCAATCATCCTCATTTCTTTACTTTGTACAACTCAAAATGTACATCATGCTCCTACCTCCTATTTTGCCAATTCCTAGTTCGTACAATCATTACAATATATTCATTCTCATTACCCACAATAATTAATTGACCCTACAAATCACTCTACTCATTCAAATATTTTTCCTTCTGATTAAGTTGAACAGAAGAGAACAGATGAACATTCATTCTGTATCCTATCCATTTTTGCTTGGCTACCTTAATTTGTAAAATATTAAATGGTATCAATAGAACTCTTACTTTGTATTTATACATTTATTTATGCATTTTATGAAAGAGTCAAACATATGTTTGAATTTTTGAAAGCAGAGGACAGAATAATAGTTCCCTATTTTGTGAAAAAAAAATATGTTGACACATAGAAATTTAAAAAGCTGTCCTGAAGCAGATTATTAGTATTTGTCTAGATTTCAGTCCATACACAAATACATACAGACACATATAACAAATTTAATGATATGTCTCTCCTCTACTCCTTCAGCCTCTTTTTAATATTAAGAATAAAGAATGTTTTATTCTGGGGAGGGGGGCTTCCTACAGTTGATATGTTACATAATAGTTAATAAGATTTTATCTTTAAGCCATCTTATCCTTTTTACATTATCATGCCTCTGTTAGCTGGATACAGATATATATTTGGCATCAGATAAGGTCGATGAAATTCAGGAGGGGTTGGACTCAGAGCACTTGTGGGAATGCCAAAACTCTAAACTAATGACTAGCTTAACACCTTCCCCCAGCTCTGCCTACACTCCTACATTCTGCGAGTTGGAAGTCTACACATCTTAAAGCTGCCATATTTGAAAAACCCTGCTGTAATAGAATGTTCTCTAAGAGCAACTCATTAACTGAAGCAGTTGCTATTGCTTTTAAACCTGCGTATCCATTTAACCTTTATACTCGTTGAAACCTCTCTGGTGCATTGACGCTTTGTTTTCTTCTACTTTGGAATTCAAACTGGCTCAGTTTTAGCTTCTGGACTGACCTACTGGCCATTTTTCTGTGACTCCTTTTAGAGCTCAGGCTAAGTATGCTTTTATCCTTCCTAATGCCTAATCCCACTCAGAACAAGGAAAAGTGAGAACTGAGTATGTTATCAATGTTGCAAATTATATTCATTATATTACCATCAAAAATTTCTAAGTTACAGTGTATTCAATGTGACATTCAATTTTTATTAATTTATCTGTTCAGAAAAATTCACCCAATATGAGAAAAATATTTTCAAAAATGAGATTTGATAGATATAGATAGATAAATATAGACAGACAGACAATAAATGGGGGAGGCGAGAAGGGATTCATCTAGCCAAGGTCTAAATTATACCAGAGCATTAGCATTTTTCTAAGCAAAATTACTTTATGCTACAAATATTTCTAATTTGGTGTTTTGTTTTTAAGCACCGAATGAGAGTTTAATAATCAATTTGGCATTCTGTCTAAAACAAAATTAGTAAAACAAATATTGCAGCATGCAGTATTTCTATTCAAGGTGCCAGACAACCATTCATACCGTCCTCCACAATATCCCAATTCATTTTCTTCCCATTTTTCCAGGGTTTTCCCAAGTTAATCACTGTTCTGTACCTTCCTTCCCACTTTGGCTTTCCTTCCTTAAGCATTTTTGTATGATGACATCATGCCTTAGGTTTGAAAGCCATCTGGTGACTTTAGGCCAGTCACACTCTCTCAGCCGTACCCACCTTACAGGGATACTGAAGTATTAGACATGTTTGCCGCCTTACTTATAAAAATAATAAAGGCAGGATATCAATAAATAAATCTTGAGGTTCCCCAGTACCTCTGCTTTGTGTGGACGTATACCATTAATGATATAAAAAGTAAGAGCCTGAATCTTGGAAAAATGACAGAAGCTGTTTTGTATCTAGGAATTCAAATGCTCATGGTCTGAATTTTGTATCATAAACACCACTTGGTAATTTTAATTGGAGGGTAATATATAGCAGTTCTCCTTGGATTCTTGAATATCAATGCTCTCTTTCAATCTTGGGAGGACAAATGCAAAAAAGAGCCATCAATGTCCATCTCAATTTCTTTCTCAACCATAGAAAGCAAGGGGGAAAGAGAAAGCTTTCCATTTGCTCCTGCAAAGCGTTCAGTGGAATATCAAGGATATTACCACTATTGCTTTTTTCCTAGGCTCCCTCTAGCAGACCATTAGATTTCTTGGAGACTCCTATCTCACAGCCTTCCAGAGTAAAAGGAAGGAATTTTATATTAACTTCTTTGTGGATCAGTAAGCTCTATCCTTGCTACAAGGATGTGATGAATAAATTAAAGGAATCAAATGTTATTCACATTTTCACATTTTGCAAAAGGACATCCCTGCAAAAGGGGTGGTGGTGAATTTTACTCTTTATTTTCTAGGCATCACAGACACAAAGCTATTTGTTCAGCTTGGATGGTCCTGTGCCATATCCAAGCAAAAAGTTCACACAGAAGAATATTCTAATTTGAACGATCCCTTTCTGTTATACAACACGGCCAATGCGAGTGCAGATTTTAAAAGTCTAATGTATTTATGTGGATCTTCCTCTTCTTTCATAATTTCACCATTTGTTTCATTAATCATTCTGTGCTGAACAGCTTAAATTCTTCTGTGGTGTGTTACATTTTGGTATTGCTTGAACTTGCCACAACACCAATGATCTTTCCCTTTCCTTAGCAAGTAGATTTGACTCTGTCTTATTTGAACCCAGCTAACGGGGAATATGGGGGAAGCGCGATAGCTCAGCCATTAAAGAAGCTGAGCTTGTCACTAGAAAGCTGATAGTTCAAGACCCAAGCGGTGAGCAATGGGGAAAGCTCCTGTAACTTGCCCTAGCATCTGCCCACCTAGCAGTTTGAAAGCATACAAATATGAGTAGATAAATAGGTACCACTTTGGTAGGATGGTAACAGCATTCTGAGCATCTCGGTGTATAGTCATGCTAGCCACATGACTACGGAAACATCTTCAGACAACGTTGGCTCCCCTGGCTAAGAAACAGAGATGAGCATCACCTCCTAGAGTCAGACATGACTGATCAGGGGAAACCTTTACCTTTACCAGGGAACATGCAATCATACTTTATGTATCTTACGCAGAATTGGGGTTTTAAAAAAAAGAAAATCTATACACTTGTGAGAAATGAACTTGTTTAAAGTGGAAAAAGAACTGACAATCAAAAGCAGAATAACTTTGTTTCAGTTTGGAGGCTTTCAAAGTACTTTAAAACTATTTGCAGCATCAGAGCCTCTTTCCCCAAAAACATATTCCAAGTAACAATACAATTTAAAATGTTGCTTGATTACATGGATGCGCATCTCCATAATTTTACAAGTTATGTAAAACGTGCACAGTTCATGGGGGTGGTAGATTATATGTAACCTGATTAGCTACAAGCTAAAATATCCAGCCATTACTTTCAACAGTGAGGTTCTTTATAGTAAAAGACAGTGAAATTGATGTGTGCCACAATGTTCTTGCCCATCAACAATAAATTTTTAAGAGACTGCTACAACAGAACAAAAGGAGTTCTAAATTTCTCTCATAAATCTAGTAATAGGGGAACAGGAAATTAAATTGTATTAGCAATTCACAGGGGCTTGAATAACCATTGCTTCCTTATTTATTTATTTATTTATTTATTTATTTATTTAAATTTACTGATTCTATTCACTCTATTGATTACCAATAAAAGGCAAATAAATGAAAGGAGCGGATTAAAAAAAAGAATTCAATTAGTCAGTGAAACATAAGATTAGTAGGTTCAGATTACTCAGTAATCTTAGAGCCATATTAATTACAAATCTGTTGGGATCATGTCTACCGACAATTGTTTATTACCTTCCCTGTTCTCCAGGAAGAAAACAGCACACAGCAGAGCTTCCCACAAACAGTATCTATTGAAGTGGGCAGCAATAACAAATTTAAGTAAATAAATTACAATAAAAGTGTCACATTATAGTTTAAAAAAATACAACTGGGAATACCCTTGTCTTCTTTTTTAAATATACCCTAGTTACTTGAATAATCACCTCAATGTATCTCCAGATTACTTGAAGATAATTTTGCGTGGAGACCGTGGCTCTTAGAAATTATTATACAAAACACTAAATGCAAATAATCTAACAAAATATTCCCAAGGAAAATTTATTTGGCCTAATTATCTAATGTACAGGGATAATCAATGAAAACACTATTACTTCTAGTCCTCTCAGTTCTTGACAGGAATTTTGTAAAGTTATTCAGGTATTCAAGTGTAAGCACTAAGATACCTTAGTTCCTGGAAGAGGAATTAAAATCTTGCTGGAACTAAAGAAAAGGTTGTATTTTTCATCCTGGAACAAATTTGGTCCAAATGCCATCACATGAATATATGTTCCCCAATTCAGTCTAACCTCTTTTTAAGGAGAAAATTCCCTTAATACTTTTGCTATTTTTGGTTCTCAATCAAAGATCAATGAGCCTGGTCATAATTTATGGCAATCTTTTGCTTTGTTTCACTGCACTAGCAGACTGAGATTGGCAAAATTTAGTTGTGTTGGGCAGCTCAGAACACCTGCCGTAAACCAAGCTGGTCTACTCTGGACTAGAACATTTATTAAAGTTATAAATTCATCTACTGATCATCCTTCGTAAACCTCACCAATTAAGAAAAAAGTTTTCAATGAAAATGGGAATGCTACCACTCAGCAAAATCAAGTTGGCACAAAAAATGCTTAGATACCCTGAATGTGGTTTAAAAGACTGATAGGCACATCAAAACAGATCGTCGTCATCCGACAGTAAGTAAATGCTGTTATGCTCTTGTGCACCTTGTTCTCACAAGTTTTGCCTGACACAAAGAAGTTTTAACTGGTTGTCTGCTCTGAAAGATAAATGTCCCCACAACATTGGAGCTCTTCCATAGCTGAACCAATTCCAGTTGGATACAGAAGAGAATAACATGAATACAACAAGGGCAATGCTGGGTCTGTGAAGGGGGCAATTTTTTGACAGCAAGAACTTTCCTCCCACTCATCTCCCAACATTGCCTCCCACTCCTTCCTCATCTCCTTTCTCTTAAGTCAAGGCAGCTATGGTGTTTTGCCACCATTTTATTTTTATTTGAATAGAAAAACAACACTGAAGCTCTACACAGGGAGTGACTCCACAAAAACAAATAGGGGGAAGGGAAGCACTGTCTGGATGCTTCTTCCACTGGTCAGTGTCAGCACTGCTCAGCTCATAGAGAGTACTAGAAAGTTGCAAAAACAGAATCAGTGAAGCCACTCACAGGTCTTCTGAACTTGGATGATTATGTGATGGTGTGCCTAGTTGGTGGCTATGTGACTGTATGCTTAGACTCTAGTATTGCAACCACACAACTCTTTGTACTATTATTGCATTCAGAAACTTTACAAAATGACTGAGAAAAGTCAAGATAATTTATTACAGCACCTTTCCTAAACATTTATACTCCTGCAACAAAGCAAAGTACCTGCTTGTTATCAAAATAAAACTTTGAAAACTATATATGAATTTAATCCCAAACTCTTAGCTAGGTAGCTCACATGCTTCTCATACACAATTAAATACCAATAGTTGGTTCTCTATCAATATGCAAGGTTACAAATTCTGGTTTCTTTTAAAGCAAGTCTAGACAGAATGATTCCCAACTATATAAATCATTATATTTGCAATAATGCCGAATTTTTCCAGAAACCTGGATGTTCAAAACAATCTATATAAATGAGAGAAGATTAGAAATTCAGTTGTAAATTGCTTCTTAAAATATAAACTGATAGCAGAACTCTATGTATATTTAATCAGAATTAAATCTCAGTGAGTTCATCTTCTTCCAGGATAGCAAACATGTAGGATTATAGCTTAAGCATTCTTGATTCAGATACATTTTATACCAGTTAATTTGAAAGGGTTCTAAAGTATTTTAATCAAATAAAAATGACTCATTTTCTTTAAAAATGATTTATTCTGATATTTGTTAGGGGAGGAAGGATTTATGATTCTTGTCCTAATTTCTGTACTTAAAAAAACAAACCACAAAAACCAAAAACCCTGAAGCACAGCAGAAATGGTTCACTATTCTCCCCGGGGACAGAGTTAGCATAAAATCTGTCTCCTCTAGCAATATCTCTTCATAAGTGATTTCTCTTATTTATTAACAAAGTTCTTATTAATAAGTATACATCCCTAGGGAGGCTCACCAGACTCATTTGCTGGCTTGAGAAGTGAAGCAGAATACTAAGTTCATATAAAAGGATGGATTTAAGGAAAAGCATATTGCCATAATGCTCACAGCCATTTCTTTGAGTTTCAGTTGAGTCCTAAGTGGCAGGAGATAAGATGATATGACAAGCAGAAACCCGTGGTTGGCCGTTTTTCTTTGTTGATGAGAATACTAATCAACCTTTGTCAATATGCTTGCTTTCCAGAAAAGGTGCTTTCCAAAACAGCCAAATATTGTGTCTTACAAATCTGATGGCACTAGCTTGGGCAGGCTGGTTAGTGCAAACATTTCAGAATGACATTTGCAACCTTTTTGGATGAGACATTAGCTATTCTTGAACTGGCTTTTGACATTTCATACTAAACAATCACAATTCTTTCTTGAGGTTTATTATCTATACTTTGCAGCCCTACTTTTAGAGTTCACGTTTGCAATATGGACAAGATCGACAAAGGATGAGTACTGTGTGTCCAGGTATGTTATATGGCTTGGCTTCTATATTAAAGACAATTAATAAACTTGGTATTTTATTCTTATAGAGACTGGAGTTGGATCAGGAAGGGTAAAGTTCATTAAGGCGGTCAAAATGAACAGCAATGTGTGAAGAGGGGTTTCTGAGCCATCTTACGTCTAAATACAGACAAGAGAGGTGTCAGAAATAAAAGAAGTTACAATTAAGACAGAGAGAGGGTGACTGGGGACCTTCTTCTATTCATTGGCAAAATCTGCATACTGCTGTTGATCCATCTGAGAAAAAAGATATTCAAAAGCTTCACTTTTACAAATGGAAGTTAACCATCACACAGGTAATCCTCAACTTACAGCTGCAATTAGTACGGTAGTAGTATGGATACTGCAGAACTTTTCTGAGAAAGTGTTTTTTATGGAGGGGGACCTCCAAACCCATGTATTAAAATACTTATTTCGGTAAAACATCTTTTTTTTTCCACATTTAAAACCTGTCTGCCCTAAATAACACTCTTTGCTAAAACAAAGGCAAGAATATAAAAACATCTTACGGCTTGATAGAGAATATGACAGCCTGCAGTTGATTTTTCTGAAAAGCTGCTTGTTGAATGGCCAGAGAAGTAGTGTGAAGAGTTGAATGAAGTTGATTATCAGTCCTGACACTATAAATACATAACTGATAATAAGATGACAAATAAATTGAGACTTCATAAATCCAATGATGTCCATGGTTTAAGGTAGCAAGGCAAATCCTCCAGAAAAGGAGATAACAGGGCTCAAATTCGGAAAGATAACTGTGGAAAGACAAGAGAACTTAATATTAGAAATAATCTGCATGGAGTCTCTGTTTTGCATTCACTATCTTTTTACTTTAAATTGTCCTCCCGAAATCCACTATTAGTTCTAACTTAAAACAGTTTAAAGAAATGTATGAAAACACGTACCCTGAAACAAACACCAGTGTGTAAAGATAATTGAAGAAGGAATATACAACATGGGAAAAACAGGAATATACTATACCTGCTTGCTCAAACTCTCCGCCTTTCAACAGAATTAGACATTTTAGTTTAAAAATATGACATTTGTTAACAGTTCAAAAAAAAAGAAGTGTCTTATTTACAGCAGTAATAAGTATAGGGCCTGTAAAAGCTTGGAAAGTGTGATTTGATAAAAAAAATACCAAGTGCTTCTTTGCTGCCAAGATCATATAAAACATGCTAAAGTGCAGTGTTACTTGGAAAATTATAGGTCACTTTTGACATTAAAAAAAATAGACAAATCGTTTAAAATTTATTAACTTCAGATTCTAAAATTTCTAGTTTAGATATTTCTAAATGCTTCTGTTACTCTTTCCAAGCAATAAAGAAGAAATATTTTGTATTCCTTTTCCATTTTCACTCAAGGAATTTTTCAAGAATGTACATTTGCTATTTGAGCAAAGCATCAGATCCCATTATTGCTATTATCTATCCTTCACCTCTATTTCAAGGTCAGTTATTATTCATGGTGTGCTGTTTTCTCATCCTTTCCTCTCCTCACACATCTAGGAAAAGGAATTGTATTCCTCTGAGATCTCACCAGAAAATAATAAATTGGATAGATGGGTGGATGGATGGTTTTGAAAAACTATTGCTACATGTACAAATTAATAGAAAAACTTGTGATTGATTCTAGTTGTTGTTACCATCTAGTCAACCCTTAGTAGACTAGAAGCAAGACTGTGCAGTTTTTCTTGGCAACATTTTGAAAAATGGCTTACCAATACCTTATTCCTAAAGTTAAGAGAGAATTGGCAAAGTCCCCCAAATTACTTTCAAGCCTAAAGAACAGTCTCCCAGCTTCTAATCCAGTGTTTTTGATGATTATTGAAAATTGCACTCTTGTGAATGCTGTGCCTGTCTAACTGTGAGTCCAGCACTAGCATTCAAACCACAAACACATCCCAGAGTGTTTTATAAATGCCTTCCGTTAGTTGCATAAATTCAAGTCTGCATGACTTTGATACCTATAGAAATAGAATAAATAAATACCATAATGCCAGAAAATCATCACACATTTAAAAGAAAACTGAATTGTCTGAAATTTAAGTAGTTATTTTAAAGTAATATATTAGTTAATAGTGGCTCCATCCTAATTCAAAACTATCAGAGAAACTGCTCTTCCAAAACAGTTCAAGTTTACTTTCTTAGACACTACTAGAATTCCTTGAAATTATGAAACAGATTTATTTTTCTAAAGCAAACACAGTAGTTGTCCAAATTATGAGGCTTCATGCTAGGGATTAGGGAAGAATCTGGTGAACCTATCTTTAAGTGACTGACATTTTGCTAACTCGTAAAAAGAAATACAGAATAGTAAAAAGGGATATGCTATAAACGAAATTAAGTACTGAGATTGGAATACTTTTTATTCCTTTACTATATTCAGCATTTAGTATTGCATATGTTCTATGGACAGACTACCTCAGATTATTTTCCAGCAATTATTATTTGCAGAAATCAGCCTTCCCGTTTATTTAGTCTTATTAGTTAAGAGAAGGAATAAAGATGCAAACTGTTCAGGAATGGCAAACAAGAGAAGCATTTGGCATAAGTTTCTCAATAATTTTTTTTTTTAAATAGCTGGGCATCCAATTAGCGATCACCATCTTTCTACTTCTTTATGCTTTATTTCAGCTTTGTTAACAATTTTCATTGCTGAACCAAACTCTTCTAGAACCAATATAATGAATATGTTCTCTTCCCATATTGTGTATATACTAATATGTTACAATGTATCTGATACATAGTATTATTTTTCACATAATATTGACATTAGATATCCTAAGAATAAATCAGGGTAGGGATGCTCCATACCCCTTTCCTGAAATCTTGCCACCCAGTGGGACCTCAAAAGTGTGTCTTTTCTATGGCTGCCCCTACATTGTGTAGTATCCTCCCTCCACCCCGCCCCCCAATTTGGCAAGCCCCCACCCTCATTAAGACCTGGCTTTTTACCAAGGATAAGATTGTATAGCTGGAAGTATGGAATGAGAACAAATGGAGCTTGCTGAAGAGTATCCCAAGGGGCTGATTAAGGTACAGGATTTTTGCTTTTATCTGTTATGACTGTTTTATAGCCATTGGTTTTATTGATGCTGTGAGTAGCCCAGAATTGCTTAAGACGGGCAGCCATATAGATCCTTTAAATAAATACATACATTTTTAGAAAAAACCTAGTTGCTAAAATGATGAGAATATCATTATTATTATTTTTTACATTACCAGGGATGCTGTAGGGAGGACTTCTGGTAAGTATGAAGTCAAGCATTTCCCAAAACAGGAAGGTATCAAGTCAAGTCAAGTATTTGTGGAAATCCAATTTAAGGGTTGTTGTAAATAGTTGGGCAGGAATTGGCAGAGATTTAAAGTTATAAGCATGCAATAGGAACAAAAATGCCAAAAGCCACTTAATCATTATCTGTACTTTAAAGAGTCTGAAGCAGAAGATAGTTTGAAAAAGAAAGACAACAGAGACCAGGCACTGCACTGTTCCTATTCATTTTCTTCTACTGACCATACTAGTAAGACAACACAAAGAAAAATAGTTCTATCATTCATTGCTAACGTTTTAGGGTTTGAATGCTTCTTGTGTTTGGATGCCATAAATCAGATTTGGAATGATGGAGAACAATCTCGTATATTTTACTTGTTTATTCAACAGCATGACAGGAAAAAAAATAAAAATCAGATCTGGTAAAAACATTATCCTAAGTGACATGGTACTACATGTGAATCAAATTGAATATAAAATTAAGCCAGCCAAGCAATGATTTTAAATACTCTCAATTTTTATCACAGGAATAGAGCTCATAGTTCATTCTACAGCAAGGTACGTGATATTTCTGTTAGACATATGCATATTTTTTTCTTTTAGAAGAAGAGTGGGTATGCTTTCTGATAGTAGAGTAGGTTGAAAATGTAATTGCACCATTCAGAATAAATTACCAGCAGAAATATTACATGTCCCACACAAATGAACAATAAAGTTGTGGAATAGTAGTAAATATTTACTATATTTGAAAAGCTTAATTTGGCAGATCAGGAAGTAAAACTTTTCAAAGGAATTGCCTGTTGCAACAAAAACAAAGAGCTTTAGTTTTTCTTAAAAACTGACATATAGCAAAAGCTTCCATAGACTGTAAACTATCAGAATGATAATTAAGGCTATGGAAGATTACAATACAATCAATTTAAGAAAGCTTGACAATACATATTTGCTGTCCTCAAACAACAAAGGATAAAAGAAAATGAAATGAAAAAAGCACAACATGCCCAAATATTTATTGTCAAGTTTTCTTATAACGGTTCCATGCTAAAGGCATTATTGATACAGCACTCCTGAGGTATTTGCTTCCTATTTGGGGGAAGGGGATGCACAGGTAATCCTCAAATTATAACCATAACTGGCCCTAGCATTTATGCTTATAATCTCATGACAGTTGTAAATCAGGACATCGTGTGACTGGACCCAAATTTTGTGAGTTTTGTGGCAGTCATTAAATCTGTGACCTTTTTTGTGTGGCACTTATCGTTCGCTATGGAGCGGCTTTTGCTGGAAACTGGAAGTCAATACCAATTTCCAGCACAACCATTGCAAAATGTGAAAATGTGACTACAGGGGTCTGCAAATGGCCATAAATACAGACTGGTTACTGCGCGCCCAAAATGTGACAACTCCATAACCGGATTGTAAGTAGCTTCAGTCATAACTTTGAACAATTGCTAAGCCACCAATCGTAAGTTAAGGACTCCCTGTATTTAGTTATCAGTCTGTAACAGGGGTAGGCAACCTCGGCTCTTTTATGACTCATGGACTTCAACTCCCAGAATTCCCGGGTCAGCTATGCTGACTCGGGAATTCTGGGAGTTGAAGTCCATGAGTCATAAAAGAGCCGAGGTTGCCTACCCCTGGTCTGTACCATTAGGTGCAAATGATTGAAGCTTGCTCTTTCCTATATCACTAAATGTACACATAGGACTGCATGATGTTCCTTAAATAAGCAGGATTTATAACATGACCTTTCTGTACTTAGAGCACATTTATTTTTTACTTCAATTCAAAAGTTCACCATTACAAGCTATAAAACTGCAGGCTGTTATTTAAATTGTAGTAGTAGCTGAATCACCAAAAATGAAATGATGTTCATTTATCTGGTCTACAGTGCTGGTCAACCAAAAGCCAAACCTCATAAGTAATAAGAAGTATTTGAGATGTCATTCTGTGACAGCTAACGTGGAATTTATAAGGAAGACAAGGCTACATACTGTGTTTCCCTGAAAATAAGACCAAAATTATATTAATTTTTGCTCCAAAAGACACACTAGGGCTTATTTTTCGGCTAGGGGAAACACGGTAATAAATGGGTCCATCTGGCTGATGATCTTAAATGGGGCTTATTTTGGGGGTGGGGTTTATATTACGAGCATCCTGAAAAATCATGCTAGGGCTTATTTTCCGGTTGGATCTTATTTTGGGGGGAAACACAGTAGTATATGGTGCCAATCCCATGACATGCCAACTAGCACGCACTAAAATACTCCAAATTAACCAAAAGTATGGTCTAATCAAAGTATATCCTGCCATGCTGCAGGTAAAATAGATCTCCTTCAGGCAAAGGAGGCTAAAATGGAAACAAAAATTGGGCATCTATATGATGTAGAGAGTTTTTTTTTAAAGCATTGTAACTAGAACAGAGAGTATAATTTGGAATCTGAGAAAAGAAATGAAGAAACAGTCAGTAGATTGTTCCATCTCTTTGGATGCGTACATGAAGTTTATAAATGCACTTTCCCCCTCTGATGTTAATATCGGTCTGCACTGAATGTTAAAGAATCTGTACATATAATATTATAGACTTTCTCCACATTGGTTAAGCACAGTAAAACCTGTCCATAAACTACAAAGAATTAGTTGTCACTGTAGCACTGTTCAGTCATTAACACAGAATTGGCTGTTTTTAAGCACAAAGTACAAAAGAGATTCCTTTACACATATTTATACCAGAAAAGAAAGCATTTCTACATTGTATGCTAGGTTAGAGAGTATTTCATAGTTTTTCTACTAATATGTTCTTTCCTAATTTTTTTACTATTATTTTTTTTCAACTGGAATCTTCCCACCTCTCAAACTACAAACTTGCCTCCATCTGTGACACGTTCTCAAGGGCCACAGTGTCAACCTCTATGCCACGGGTGTCAAACTCGCTGCGTCATGTGACGTGTCGTGACGAATCACAACTTTTTTCATATTGCCAGAGCTATGGTAGGTGCGGCCTCCGTATGATGCAACCGACCTACGGGCAGGCAGTTTGACACCTCCGCTCTATGCCAAAAGCCTTTCTTCTGCTTATAAGTGAATGTTACATTTATCATCTCATTTCTTATCTATTGCTAATTACTTATTCACCACCTGAACACAAACAATGAAAGTCAAAGGCTGAAATCTGATAGAAGGAAGACAAGATAACAAAGTAAAGAGAAGCCATAAGTCAACATTTAAGCTCATTATTTCTTATTGGAAAGGAGGGGGAGGGGATAATGTCCTTCAAGTATGATTCATTCCTAGATGACAATACAGAATGGTGGTCCACTTTATTTTCTTGGTAACAATTCTACCTTTGGAATATTTGACTTTACAGCTTAGATTTAGAAGCTTGGGTTTCCCAATAGTTTTTCATTTGAATATTAATCAGACCTGAAATTCAGTTATTTCCAGATCAGCAATAGACAAACATTTTCAGAAGCTATCCTTATGCAATTAAGTCACTCACAGGTCAGGGTGTTCTGGAAGGTGTTCTGTTGCTTGAGGACCACAGAAACAGTTATTTTAGAGTGGCTTCTATCCATTGTTTAAAAAAAAAAAAAGGAATAACTGAGCTTCTCAATCCCAAAAGGCATCTTAAGACATTTGAGTCCTAAACTAAAAGCATCTAAAAGCTTCTCAAATTATATAATTGAACTTTAGGCTTTATGCATATTGGTCATAGGAGTTAACCATACATAGGATAGGAATATCAATATCCCATCAGTTTAGTAACTTATTGGAATATAAATGGCCTTCAAAAATTTGGCTCGAAGGAGATAAGGAAATGAGTCCTCAAAGTTAAGGAATTAGAAGTGAAAGTGAAGTGAAACAAACCTTCAGGTTCATAGGCTTTAATCCTTGTATGTATACAAAAATCTTTCAGCAAGAATTACCTTAACAAGAATATAATTTACAGGGGGGGGGAGAGACGGGGAGAGGGAAATTCTGGGAATTTAAGTCCCCACATTTCAAGAGTATCTGGTTTAAGGAAAGTTGCTTAAACATTTCAGATTTGTAGTGAACCAAGTATACACATCCAATTCAAACACAGTCGCTCAGTTCAGCAGAAGACTCAATCACAAATAAAATAAGACGTATTTTATGTTTAACTAACCACTGGTGCATGGGAATAGTACATCTCAATAGTGTGTTATTAAAATATCTAGTTGTCAGTAGGATATGAAGCATACCAGAGTAACTTAGTGATACTGTAAAACCTTGTGAAAGTAAAGCCTATTGAGAAATCTACTTTTATTAACTGTTTAGTTTCTACTCTGTTTTTCCATACAATACATTCAAAATAATTACACTATATTGCATTCATATTTCAATGCTATGCAACATGTATTACATTCAGCTGTATGTTAATCTTATTAAGTTTGCATTAGAATCTGGAATGTCTAATCAATACAAACCACCTAGGTAACTGATTCTGAGAAAGCTCTCCAAGAATACACTTTGCACACTGATGCACAATATGTTGCCAAGCATAGTATGAACCCAGTAATTGTTTTCCTTCATCTGTACTCCAATGCAAGTAGCTGTTTGAATGTTTCCTGCTTCTTCTGATCATAAAGCATTATCCAATGCTGAGGAACAAACACAGCTTTTCATATCTTCTTCAATAGGAAGGGCAGGTTCTGCCTGCAAGCAGAACATACTTAAAAAGAGCCTTTAGAAGCCGACACAGCTCTTCCATCCGTTGATTTCTACTTGTAAAACTACATGTTCTGCACACCCATATAGCCAAACGTTCCAGCTGCAACAGATGTGGTAGAGCTAACAGATGTGGTATGTCATCCAAGCATCTGCCAGCAGCCTTAAGATAAGATGCAAGA
This sequence comes from Bothrops alternatus, assembly GCA_034064705.1. Lineage (NCBI taxonomy): Eukaryota > Metazoa > Chordata > Lepidosauria > Squamata > Viperidae > Bothrops > Bothrops alternatus. Next base: position 10,696,028 of record JARGCV010000023.1, read on the forward strand.
GATATAAGCACTTTTATCGAGGCACAACTTCTGATAGTTAAGTAGCAATGGTCACCGCCCCTTTTGTTTTTAACACCTTTCGCTAAGGCCTGCCTGTATTTAATTAGCAACTGCTAATTAATTTGGGCAGCATCCGTGTCCTCCTCGGAAAGTGAAAGCATATTCAGGAGAGCATCTGCAAATAGAGTGCCACAAACGTCTGTTTCCTAGGCAACCCCTTCCCTCCCCCACCTTCCCCTTAGTGCTTGGGGACAGACCAGAAGGGGACGCGAAAGAAGCGCGCCCGCTGGAAGCCTTGCACAAATATAATGCATCCGAATGCCCCACGGGCCTTCGTCTTAGATGTCATACGAAAATCTCGACGGCGATCCTGATTATTATTTTTGGTGGTTTCTATGGAAACGGTGACGGGGGAGAAATCTGTTGCACGACATTCCCCCCCCCCAAAAAAAAGAGAAGCAGCAGGTACCCCCGGCCACTTTTCGTCCGCTTTGACTCCCTTTCCTCACAATGAGAGATTGTGCAAACCGGAATCGAAGGGCTTCTTTTTTTGGGGAGGGGAAGGAAACCCGCAAATCACGGCCACGTCCTTCCCCCCCCGATCCCCCAAATCCAGGCTGCCGGTCGAGGCCCTCCTCCCAACCTCATTTTTCTCTCCCTGCCCACCTCCCCGCCCTTCTGTCCAATCTCAAAAAAACTAGATACTTCCGTACTTTTTTTACAAAGGGCATCCCAAGCCCAGGCAAGAGGGGCGAAGGTGGGGGTGGGGAAAGCCCCCAAACGAACATTAGGCATGCAAAGGGGAAAGTTTCCCTGCAACTCACAGCAAGAAAATCCACGCGTGCCTCGGGCTCCCCAGCCGCTGGCATAGATGCTCCGAAGAAGCCTCGCCGCCCGCCAATCGCCGCTTCTTACTAGCTTGAGCCTGGAATCAACCAACGCGGGGCGGGAGGGGGGGCGAAGGAGAGAAGGGAAAGCGAGACTCCACCCACGGGGCGGCTCCTTCAAAATAAATTTTAATAATATATATATATATATATGTACACATACCGCACACACTCACATATATATATATATAAAATTAAAAAAACTCAGCTGACCTCTCATTCTCTTTCCCCCTCCCCCACCGCCGCGTGTCACTTCCTTCGAAATCTGCCCGGGGAGTGGGGGAAGGTGGGGAGGAAGAGAGAAAGAGAGGTATATTTATTTATTAATTTAATTTAATTTAATTTAATTAAGTCAACGCTAGTCCAGCGACACCCAATTATTTAATTATTTCCCCCCACACACACTCCCTCCGCCTTTGCTTTCCCCGAAACCGACGGCCGAACAAAACCTCTGGGTAGAGCAGCGTTCCCCCCCCCCATCCAATCCCCGTCGTTCCCGCTTTTTCTCTGGGCGAAAGAGCTGAAGACAAGGCTTCCCTCTCTCTGTCCCCCCCCCCAAAAAAAACCTCCGACTTTTTCCAAGCTGGCGCTGTGGTCAAGACGGGAACACGTGCTCCCCATTAGGGTTAATGAAGAAGAACGCCGAGCCTGAACGGCGAAGGGACCGCTCCCTGCCCAACGCTTTATTACCAGAGGTTAGGGTAGGAAATAGGTTGGTTGCGATTGCCGTACCGTTTCCACACCGATTGTAAATTGAACGGGAGCTCATAGAGGCACATAAGCTGGCTGTTTGGCGATTTTTATTTTTTAATTTTATTTTTACTTTTTTGCCGCGTTTGTCCAAGCTGGCAGGAGCCTAAGCCTAGCCGGGAATGAATGAACTTGTGGCTCACGCTCAAGTGAGAGGGAGGATCGGTTGGACTAGGAGAGCCTCAAATTGGAAAATCCCTTCCAGCGCTGTTATTTTGTATCGCCTTAAGAACAAGGTCTGCGCCCGATTTTCATCCATCCTCTTAAAAAGTCGAGAGGATGTGTACTTCTAGGTACGGACATTTGAAAGGAGGGGGGGTGCATCAGCAGCAAGAGACAAAGGCTAATTGGTAAAAGAAGATGAAAATGAATGGTGATCTGCCCACATTAAATGCTCTGTTTTGGGACTTCCCTGGTAGACTGGATTTAGTCAGTGTAGCTTTCCGTGGCTTAATCTCTTCTCTTGAAGTGATAGGGTTTCTCTTGGTCTTCAAACCAAGTCTGCCCAGGACAGGGAGGTCTTGGTCTTCAAACATTCTGGAGGATTCCAATTCTGGATAGGGAGTGAATGTTGCTGCTCCAGAGAATAGTGGGTTAAAAATATAGGAAGCAGGTTCAGACTAGAGGTCAGGAGAACATGTAAGTATGAGTCTGCAGTACAGACTGTCATGAAGTAGTCATTTCTCCTTTGCTAGAGGTCTTCAAACAAAGGACGGATGATCATCTGTCAGAGATACTTGAATGATCCCTGCACAGAGCAGGGGGATAGATAATCTGTAAGATCTATCCCAATTTTATAATTTTATAAGTCACTTACTGATCTATATTGTCATCCATGGGCACATTGAATACTGTGGTTTCTAAAGTCTAGCATGCAGGAGAGTCTTTGGATGAAAACAGCCAAGTTCAGAAAACACCAAGGACTCCTCATTTCAGCCCTGAGCTACAAATACTCCCCTTTAAATTTCTGTTTGTTACACAGCATCGTCGAACCACTTAGTATTAGTTAATTGGTTCAGACTTTTGAACTTTTCTTGCAGGTTAGTCTTTTTTTCCCATTTCTGAACAGTGAAAAATAACAGTTTCAGTTCATTCACTTAGCATGTAGCATTTGATAGACTAAACTACACCAGTGCACCAAATTCCAGAGGAGAGTAAAACTTTTAAGATTGGTGAAGTTGTGTTTGAAATTCTTTTTTTTTATTCAATCTTTTTTATTATTATTTTTTTCCCCAATATATGTTAAGTTTTCCAATCAACAAGTTGTCTGAAATTGCTAAACTAATACATGTTCAATTCCTAATCCTTGCTTCTTTTCTCTAACCAAGTATAAAATAAGTTCCAAATTTGATAATAATCTGTGTCTTCTTTGTCTTTCAGCCTCATGGTTAATCTGTCCATCTCTGCACATTCCAAAATCTTCCTGATTACTTCTTCTGATGGCAAAGCTTCATTTTTCCAAAATTGTGCAAAAATTATTCTTGCTGCTATAGTAATATGTAGAATTAAATATAATTTCTGCTTATTAGTCTTTTCAGGCGTGATGCCTAATAGAAAAAGTTCAGGTTTAAAATCCACCTGTTCATCCAATATTTTTTCTAACCACATATATATATTTCTGTGTTTGAAATTCTAAGCCCTATCTGGTTATTGATGCACATGAAAAGAAACTCTATGTGAATGGAAGGTGAGATGACAGATTCATCCCCCTCCACTGCTTCCTTTTTTTAATAAAAAGGGAACATCTGAGGCAGGAAGTTTATATGTTTCTCCACCCCCACCCTTCCAAAGCATTAAAAGAGAATGCAAGGCCAGTGATTTTTTTTTAATCTTTTGCATCCAGTTTGCATTGTGCATCTGTGAACAGTCAAACAGGCGTATGTAGCAGTTAAAAGCAATCCAAAGTCTTCACCCCATAATAGCCTTACAATTAACCAAGCAGATATTATGAATCAGGCCCAGCATTATAAGCCTTGTAGTATATCACTAGAGCAGGGGTCTTCAAACCTGGCCCTTTTATGACTTGTGGACATGCTGGCTGGCTGAGGAATTCTGGGAGTTGAGGTCCACAAATCATAAAAGGGCCAAGTTTGAAGACCCCTGGACTAGAGTAACAGTTTTCTTGCAGATGTTTTATTACCCAAACTAGGTAACGTCATTCAGTGCTTATAGGGAGTGGGTTTGCACTCAGTTTATACTCTAATGCAGTGGTGGCGAACCTATGGCACGGGTGCCAGAGGAGGCACTCAGAGCCCTCTCTATCGGCATGCGCACCGTCGCCCTAGTCCTAGGCCTTCAGCTGGGTTTTATAAAAACTTTTCGCTTTAGGCCTCCGCTGCCGTGTGCAAAAAAAAAAAGGTTCAATCAATCAGTCAATTTCAACTTCTCATGGGAAAAAAAAAGATCTTGCAAAGTTGGGATTGATTGCTTGAACTTTTTAGTCCCACTCAGTCTGCTGTTAGCACCGCAGCCACACCCAGCCAATGCGCCACACCCACCCAGCACCCGACAATGCATAAGTGGGTTTTGGTTTGCAGTTTGGGCACTCGGTCTCTAAAAGGTTCGCCATCACTGCTCTAATGGCTTGCTCTGTCAGTGTTGGTGTGAGTGAACAGAACTTTATATAATTTTGAAGTAATGTGTATGTGAATGTGTCTATATCAGTGGTGGGATTTAGCCGGTTCGCACCACTTTGGCAGAACCGGTAGCTTATTTTTTGTTGCCCAGGCCCAGAATGGACTTCCGGAAGGGGCATCCACACAGAGAACCAGTTGTTCACATATTTGAATCCCACCACTGGTCTATATGTAGCATAATACTACTGCAAATTTATGCAATGCTATATTACAACAGTAGACCTAATGAATAGGGATATATAAAACGTACGAAGCAACTATAAAGAAACAGAAGCCTTGCATCCACCCTAATTGAGAAACAGCTACTTACCAACATGACAGTGTAGCAGAGAGGAAGCTGCTCTCTTGATATAGACTAACTTGAAACAAACCAACTGCATATTACATCCCAGACTCAAGAAGACATGGAACAATTGGATGTGCAGTCAACATTTGAAACCTGAACATCACTGCCACCCCCACTATTACAGAGCAGAGCAGTTGATAATGTGACATAAGGTCATGGATAAACTAGCTATAGTCAATCCTTGAGACCAGTTTACAAATCTCAATGGAAAAGTACTATGATATACCAATGGAGCCCTCACAACATTACCATCTAGATTAGTGATGGTGAGCCTTTTAGAGACCGAGTGCCCAAAATCCCCCCGTCCCCCATCCCACCTGCCTGCTCTGCCACCTGCCCCTACTCCACTCCGCTCCGCCCCCTGCTCCACCCCCACCCACTTGCAGGGCCACCCACCTCCACGGCCAGCCGCAGATCACCCAGGTGACCCTGTAGCGCCATGGCACAAAGGCGGAGTCTTGTCCTTGCTGCCTGGCTGCCATGTTCTTGGCTGTGCTTCTCTGTGTGGGCCATGCTTGGGGGCAACTCTCCAGGGGGGGCTGCTAGTGAGGAGGGGAGAGGTGGGGCAATGGCGTGTGTGCCCACAGAGAGGGCTCTGAGTGCTGCCTCTGGCATGCGTGCCATAGGTTTGCCACCACTGATCTAGATAGTATGTAGGAGTACATCAGTATGATGTCATTCACAGCTGAACTGCTAAGAGAATGCCTGAGGCAGCAGTCAACATGGGAAGAAGATCAAGCACAGGAAATATCATGGCAAGACAAGAGCTTGTGTGCAATGTACCATCAACAGAGAGCTGAGGTGGCTAACATTGCAAAATCCTACCAATGGCTAGAATGGGCTGTTTTCATATGTTAAATATTATTTGCTAATCATAGTGATTAATGACAGTTTAATAATATTTATGAATACATAAGCTATCAACTAGTTCAATTAATTTTATTGTAAGTAAATATGCTTTAAATATACACACATACATGTCTCTGAAATATCACACACACACAGTACGTTATTTAAGTACATGACAATACATGATATAACTATAATCTTCAGAGGAGTAATCACATTAATCCAAGAAAAAATAACATGTTGTAAAATGGAAATGCCATAATAAATCTGTTGGCCTTCATAGTGCCATAGGACATCACTTTTTAAATTGCATTCAAATAAATATCAGCGTAGAATGCAATGAGCAAAAATGTTTACTGAATTCAACAAATTTGACCCAAAGATGCTTTTGCCTAACTGGACTTCCTTGTTTTTCTTTCAAAATATTTTGCTTCTCATCCAAGAATCTTCTTCAGCTCTGAAGCATCTTTGGGACAACTACATAGGACCTGGATGACTGAGAATCTCCATAGACATCAAATTTGACCAAAATCTGATGGAAATGTCAGACACACTTATCTGAACAGATCTACTATTTGGGCATTTACAAAAATAACATCAGTAATCTTTTTAAAAGTCACACCCTTCCCTCTTTTTCAGTTCTAGAAAAAAAGAACACCCCAAGTTCATTAACTAATTAAGAAAATGTGATCCAGTGATATACAAAACCTTTTACCTATAGCTCATTAATATTAATCTATCTTGCTGAATGCTCACGTTTTAAAAATCTTGTAAATAAACTACTACAGGGGTCCTCAACCCCCAGTCTGTGAACCGCTACCAGGCCGCGGCATGCCAGCAATCGGTCCGCACAAGCAAGCAAAGCCTCCTCCGTGGGATGCAGGCAGCACACAAAACCACACACTCTCCAGTCTGCAGAAAATCTTTCTCCATGGAACTGGTCCTGGTGCCCTAAAAGTTGGTGACCTCTGCACTACTATATTGTGTTATTTGCACTTTCCATTATGCCCCACTTCAACTTTTCCATCTTATAAGCAGCTCGACACTGTGCGGTTAGTATCATTTAATGCTAAAAGCAACTTGGTAGCTCAAAGCCTGCATGAGGACAACGTTTTTATTTATTTTACTCGGAGACTGTCTTCCTTGTGGCATTAATTCAGGATTTGTCTAAATATTCCATACAATAAGTCATAGACCATGATGGATAGTTTCTAAAACATGCAATGGCACAACAAGAGTCGCCTTGTGGCAAAATGGGTGGCAAATAAATAAAATAAACAAAACGTATTAAGGCTTGTCAATGAGCCCAGACACTAACTAAATTAAACTATTTTGTAACCTCCATTAATGCCTTTTGCCCAGATCTGACTTTATGTTTAGCTTGTTGCTTTCTTCTGTTACTTTTTTATTATTATATTTTAAACCAGGTATGTTCAACTCACGGCGCACAGACCACTTGCAGTCCTGGACAGCTAGTAATGCGGACCTATAAAATCATAAACTTTTAACCTTATGTGATTTCTATACTGTACATTAACTATATTATATATTTTATAAGCAGCCAAAGACAATTCCTCTTTAATTATTGCGGCCCAGGCCAAAAGTTTGGATACCCATGCTTTAAACCTTGCTTTACGTGGCATAGTTTGGGAAGTTATTGCTCTGTTAGGTGATCTTTAATCGGTATGTATAGATTTGATTTTTTTTAATTTTTTGTTGATTTTTTAACGCAATTCAAAAGTATCTAACAAAAGTGTTGTCTGAGTTTATCATTCACTAATACAAATTGAATTCCTAATCCCTTATTCTTTTCTCCAGCCATTGATAAAATAAGTCCCAAGTTTGAAAGTATTCTGTTTCTTCTTTTTCTTTCAACCTCAGAGTAAGTCTGTCCATTTCCACACAATCTAGTATTTTTTAAATTATTTCTTCCTCTGGTGGTATTTCTTCATTTTTCCAATATTGTGTGAATATGATTCTTGCCGCTGTTATCACATGTAAAATCAAGTATATACTTTATTTGTCAAGCTTTTCTGGCATTACACCTAATAAAGTTCTGGCTTAAAATCTACATGTTTTCCCAACATCTTTTCTACCCTAGTATGTATTTTTGTCCAATATCTCTTTGCTTTAACACATATCCACCATACATGATAATAGGTTCCTGACTTGTGATTACATTTCCAACATCTATCTGACATATTTTTAAACATTTTTGCTAGTCTTACTGGTGACAAGTGCCATCTATAAAACATTTTATATACGTTTTCTTTGTAAGCGGTTGACATTGTCAATTTATAATTTCTTTCCCACAGGTTTTGCCATTTCTCTAAGTCTATATTGTCTCCAAAATTCTTTGCCCATTTTATCATTATTTCTTTTACTTGTTCATTTTCCATTTTCAAAATCAATAGTTACACGTTTTCTTAATTAGTTTCTCATCGGAGGTTAATAATATCTGATCAAACAAGGTCTGCTCTTTATAAAATCTGTACAATTTAACATCTTTATCATATCTTACTTGCATTTGTAAATATGCTCACCACGATAGATCAATATCAAATGTATAGATTTGATGTGTATTCACTGTAAAAATGTTCAGTAATTCTAAGAGAAATATGATACTCAGTTTTTGAAAAAAAGTGACATTTGTATAACATACCTATTCCTTCTCCATAGAATCTCAGCCCATTCATATAATTTCTAACATTAATCATTCTCTAACGAGTGAAGTATTGAATTTTTCTTATGTAAGCATGAAAAAAATTTGCAACCAGAAATGAATTCTCTTTAAAGACAGGGTATTGGCTGGTGCCCAGATAAAACAGATTCACTACTGTAATCACTCTGTCTTTTTGACCTTTATTAATATATCTAGCAAAGGATGGGGCAGAAGCTCCCTTATACTTCATGCCTCCTTTTCCTTTCCTCCTCCTGAGATTGTCTTAAGAAAGAGTTTTTCAAATGTTTTCAGGTGATAGAAATGGTTAGCTTAAAAAGATATTCACAGAATTACTGCTGTTTTGTCTCTCAAACCCACCGGATAACCCCATGGTCTGATGATTTTCAATGTCAGCCGACAAGCCCCACCTATTCCACTGCGCCTTAGGAAAATTGCTAAGATCGTCTCTTGTTGCATCTTAGTTATTTTGTTTTCCCTGCCCTTAGCTTCTCATGGAACCTCATTAAATTATTTATTATATATAATGATCTTTTGTAAAGCCTGGAGGGGAATCCAGTACAGATAGTCCTTGACATATAATTGGAACCAAGCCTAAACTTTCTGTTCTTAAGCGAGACAGTTGTTAAGTGGGTTTTGCTCCATTTTATGACTTTTCTTGCCATAAGTTGTTAAGTGAATCACTGCTGTTGTTAAATTAGTAACACTAACTTTGCTTGTCAGAAAGTTGCAAAAGGTGACCATGAACCCAGGACACTACAACAGTCCTAAATACATGCCAGTTGCCAAGCATCCAAATTTTGATCACCTGACCATAGGGATGCTAGTCATGCAAAAAATGGTCTTAAGTCACCTTTGTCAATGCCATTTTAAGTTTGAACAATCACTAAACAAATGGTTTTAAGTCAAGGATGAACTATAGATCAGAAAGAGTGAATAAAGTCCCCTTGAAGTGCTTAAATAATTTTATAAGCTTCACTTAAAACTGCCTTCCAATTTGGGTATTTTTCTGAGCATCAATAGTTTGTTTTCTGTGAAACAGATACTGTCTTTTGCTTTGTGGGGACTAATGTATAATTGAGAATTTTGAGCTCAAGCACCATGTCATGTTTAGTTTCTTGTGAACTCAATATTGTGGCCAAAGACTGTTTGGCCCACTGAACTTCTATTTATGTTTTGTTTTTTAACATTCAGAAATTTGCTTTTGTGATTGACCTTGCTTGTCATGGCAGTGGAGATGGAAAGTTTGCAACCAATTGGTGAGAAGCTGAGATGTGCCCACCAACCCAAAATGATTGGGAATATTTTGTTTATCTATTGAGTGCTTGATTTTTTAAATATTTACTAGATATCTGACAAGGGAAGCTATTAAATCTCTTTGTTTGGTTCTTGCAGCTAAATATGCAGGATTGAACATTGTCGGGTGTGAATGCTTGAAGATTTCTCCCTTCACTGCGTTATGTTTTTTCTTTGTTTTGAAAGAAAACAGGCAGTAAACATCCATCTGGAGAATTAGAGTCTTCACCCTTTTAAATTCATGGGCATTCTGCCATTTATTTACACAGAGCTAGGATTTCATTCATCAGTAATAATTGGAAGACACTATTCCTTAAATAATTTATCTACTATGAATTGCAAGTATAGCTTCTCTGTAGCTTGTGGCATCAAGTCATAGTATAGCTGTTCAAATCATAATTTAAGGTTGACTAACGTGATGAAAGTGTTGAAAAAGAGAAATTTGAAACAACTGTTGGTACATAAATGTGCAAAGAATGGAAAATAGGCAGAACTATATTCTTTGGTAGAGTTGTCACAACCACAGAAAAGCAGTGTATTTAATGAAATGAAAGCAGATGGCTGAAGCACAGCAGCTATGCCAGCTGCTGACAAGAGAAATAAAAACCCAATCTAACTGGATTTATATGGAGGGGAAAGAGCAATTGCTACACGAAATATGTTCTATCTTTTGAACTATTCAGAATTCGAAGCATAAGGACCTTAGGGATCAGCTGCATTGGTCACTTCACTCTTCTATATCGATACAAATTAATTTCCCCCCCTCTTATCTAAGTGTATATGTAATCATCCAGACTAAGTGGAAAAAGTTTCCTTCATCTGATTTACAACACTGAAACAAATATATTAGGGACCAATGCAGCTGTTCCCTAGCATAAATATGGAGGTCAATCAACTGTAGTATCCATGGGGCAGTCTCAATGCTTCTTACATTCGGCAGAATTTTATAGGTTAAACTCAATAAGACATATGACCCAACACTATGCTTCATCTATAGTCAGTATTTATAAGACATAACTACTTGTTTTACACCCGCAGTTTTTCTGATGATCATTTTTCCTTGAACCAGAGATGTTTGAATACAGCACTCCATTTCTAATCACCCTGGAAAGATGGGAATGAGACTGACCATAAGGTGAAATTTTAATCCTAAGTAGTGCAATCACCCTCACTAATTGATTTTGCCGGATAAAAGGAATTCTGGGGAAGAATGACGAATTGACGATGGATAAACATAACAAAATGAAGAGTCGTTGATTAGACCAGTTCTTCATCATTCTTCTCTGAACAAGGAGAGGACTTTAGAATCACCCACAAAGGCTCCAGACATTTGCTCTGCATGAGGAGACTGCAAGACAGCAGTCTTGTGCAGATCTGAAATTCTGGAAGACACGGGCAGTAGCCATCTTGCTCAAACTGCAGTCTGTGCCTTAATGGACATAAGGTTCACATGCTTCCTTTTCTAACCACTTTTGGGAATTGTTTTTTTTTAACAGCTTTTCAGATATTTGGAACCTTTGGATTGGCAGGTTTTATAGCACTGGGTGAGCTTCCTTCAATTTTTAACAGAAGACGTTTTAAATACGAGTTGAAAGACTTAAAAAAACATTTCTTTGGAATAATCAGGAAAAAGATGTTTAGAATATTGATTTTGGAAAGTTGCAAATGGATTAAGGGTCCAGGTATATTTGAAGTAAGTTTTTGAAATTAATTAAAGAAACTTTCTCATGGGAAGATGTTTTTTATTCTTAAAAAATGATAAGATGGGACTAGGGATAGGACAGTAAGGTTGGACATTAGAAGGTACCAGAAGGAACTAAAGATTGCAATTAAAAAAGAGAAAAAAACTTAAATTCAATTTACTAATACAGAATAGTACTTTAATATTGGACACATTGAAGGATATTTGCAAACAGTAGACTCTGAAGAGTAGACTCAAAAGTTAATTTTAAGACTGCCCACCATTGTAGACAGACTCTTTACTTCTTTTTTTAGTTCGTATTAGTTTTTATCTTTTTAATTGTAATGTTTAATAAAATTACTACATCAAAACGATTTTGCTGAATAAAATGCCTTCCAGAAAGCATCCCTAGACTACAAATATAAATATCAATCATGCATATATTGAGGGTGCTTCAAGAGGGTCACTACATTTTTACAACCATAATTAGTTCACAACCAGTTCCAATGAGAATTTTCATTGAGGGTTCTTTGCACAGCTCCAAGTTCTTCCTATTTGCATGAACTTACATTGCAGTAGTTGTTCCATAGCTACTATATTATACAACATGTTTGTTGTAGTGGTTAAGGAACCTGGCTAGAAAGAGGGAGACCACAAGCATATGTGAGCATGAATTTGAGACTCATTTGGATTCAGGATTGCGTATCTGCTCTCTACAGTTGCTGTGTGATCCTTGGAAACACTGCAATGACTTTAAGATACTGCAAACAAATACTATGTTTAGGATAAGCTGCTATAAACATGCTAGCACATTATCTTTTCACCATCAACATGGTGTGGATACTCATTTAGTGACCACAACTGGGACTGGCAGCTCTGACATTAAGGAAGATGTCAACAAGTAGCAAATTGTTTAATGATGACTGTGCTTTCTTTTCTTCTCCACTCCCCCCACCCTTTGGAAGGTTCACCTGGCCCACCTGCTCAAAATTGATTAGACGAATAAGGTATACCTTCTGCTTTTGTTTGCCTCCTAACCACCTTGGAAAGCTCATCCTAGCTCTGGATAATTAACAAGAAGGAATTTAATGTTTGTATTTGCATTCATTGAAGAGGAAGGGGTTCATGGAGAGTAAGCAGGCATGCAATGAAGTGTTGAAAGAAAAATATTCATCAGGGTCCAGTCCAAGCAGGGAATAAACAAAATGGAGACTGCTTTAGAAAGAATGTTGGAGTTTGTTGAAAAGCAGAGCCAGACAGAAATGAGGTTCTGGGAAAGCTGACCACATGTTGGTAGGAATGGTGGGTTTTTATACCTTCTTGTTTCCTGTTCCTGTCATGTACTTTGACCTGAATCTGAGTGTGCCCTTTTGATATTGGTGGGTTAATCCTATTATGTTTCCTGTCCTTAGAGTTTGAGTGGGGAATGTAGATTTTAGGGATCTTTGTCTTCCTAATCTCATCAGCTTCTAGCTTCCTGGCACCAACCTTTCTGAAAGGATTATCACATCTGCATTTCTAAAAGCTGGTCTCTGCCTAGTTTCTGCTTGGGGGAGAGGGGCTGGGGCTGGTTTCTATCTTTTTTTTTTAAAGATCTTCTCCATTATTCCTTTGGGGAAATATATTCTGACTTTTCAATATTCCCCAAAACATTTCTTTCTCTGGATTCTTCTCACAGAAGAATACAAATTGTGCTGGCAGGTGTGAGCATGCTACACAAATAACCCAAGGGATTGTCTATCGTGTGCCTGCTTCGTTTCATGTTATTGCTGCTTCTTCAGTGTCTCCACCCTGCAAGATCAGGAGCAGGGCAACATGTACTGATTGTGAAACTGGAAACTACAGAAGTTGTGATTGTGGTCATTGGTCATAAGTTGTTTTTTTTTCAGCACCATTGTAACTTTGAATGGTCACTGAACAAGGCAGTCAGTAGCCAAGGATTACCTCTATTTAAATTCAACAGATGGTCTATTTACAACCAGGAACATTAATAATAATTGCTTCTTTCCTTGCAAAATGAAACAATAAACTTGCTGAAAATATGGGTGGGTTGCTAACATTTTATTGTCTCCTATGATAGAAGGGGAGATGAAAATACGCACCATTTTATTTATGGCTAAAAAGTCCAAAAGCAAATTACAAACATAATCTAAACTTGACAGTGGATAAAACAATTTAACAGGTACAATATTGAATAAATATAATAGCCTTAAAACCCCAGCTCATTGAATTGTTATTAAAAATCTTGTTTTTATAACCATAGTTGAAAATCTGACTGTGGCCATAGTAATTTTAGTATTTTCATCTGCAAGTAAAATGTTTACATACTCAGAAATATATTTTCCTGATTGGGATTTTAGAATTGGCCAGATAACTTCCTGCTGAAAACTCTGGTATAATGTTGAATAAGACAAACAATACTTTGGCAATTAATTCCTGTACTGAATTATCCCACAGTCTTTGCTTGAAAAACTTAATTGCTTGTGACATACCTCTGGAGAATAACAATCAGGACCAATGCCAATCTGATTAAACTTTTGAATCATGTGTTTAAACTATGTATCTACAAAGGATTCATCTGGGATTTCCCGAAACAATATTTCCTTGTTTCTCTCCCCTCTCTCCACCTCTTGTCTCTGTCTGTCTGTCTCTCTAAACTTAACAATGCTTAAACAAGTCTTTGTTATCAAAGAGGACTGCTGGGTTTTCAGGAGAATAACAAAACACAGTTAGGGACAATTTAAAAAGGTCTTTAAAATGTCATCAGTTCATATGTTATTAGCGAGTGTGATCCAACCTGGAGCTCCATATAAAATTTGAGATGCAATTTTGGCATTAAAATGTTTATTTTTGCAGGAACAAATCTTCCTCCTTTTCTGTTTCCATGAAAGACGGTTTTTGCTACTTTTAGAGATTTTAAAATGGCTTTTGACTCTGTTAACAGAACCAAACTTTGGGCTAAATGGACCAGGTTACTTGCGGGATCGTCTTCTGCCTCAAGAATCCCAGCGACCGGTTAGGGCACATAGGGTTGGCCTCCTACGAGTCCCGTCTACTAGGCAGTGTCATCTGGCGGGACCTAGGGCAAGGGCGTTCTCCGTCATTGCCCCAGTCCTCTGGAACCAGCTTCCCACAGAGGTTCGCACTGCTTCCTCCCTCCTAGTTTTCCGGAAATTACTGAAGACTCATCTATGCCGACAGGTTTGGGGCATATGAACTGTACTCTGCCCCTGGGCCTAGGAATGTTTCCCCATCACTGATTGTATCTTGATTCTGATTGTATGTTGTATGAATGTGTTTTAGATTAAATGAAATGTGTTTTTAGATTAAATGGTTAATTGTTATTGTTAAATTTCTTATCTGTTATTGCATTATTGCTGTAAGCTGCCCTGGGTCCCAGGAGAAGGGCGGCATAGAAATGTAATAAATAAATAAATAAGTTGGAGAATTTGGTTCCCAACAGGCATCTTACATAACTAAATCAGGCACTATTTCAAGATAATATAAATTATATGCAGCAGAAAAATTCACTTACAGTGTTCTTTTAGTCTTTCAATGATGCCCCCATTGCCTGTGTAATTGAGTCTGCCTACCTTGTTGTTGGCCATTCCCTTTTTTTTCCTTTCCCCTTTCCCAGCATTAGTGCCTTCTGTAGGTAGCTAGGTTTTCCTATAATGTGTCTGAAGTAGGATAATTAGAGCTTGGTCATTTATCCCTTGAATAAGGCCTCTTGGTTGATTTCTTCAGTGTTCTATTTGTATGTTTTCTTGGTTGTCTGCCATATTCTCAGGAATCTTCTCTTAACACCAATGTTCAAAAAAGTCAGTAATCTTCCTATCCTACTTCTTCAAAGTTTAACTTTCTCTTCCATTAAGTGTAACAGGGAAAAACGCTGCTCGCACTGATGGTTGTAGGTGTAGACACCTCATAGCACCTGGATATCTAGTCTGTATCATATTTCTTGACTGCTTGTTTCTTTACGTTGGTAGTGGATGCTGAAAAATAAAAGCTATCCACCACTTCAATACCTTTTCTGCCAATTCTAAGGCTGTTTTTTTTCTGTCTGTTGACCTTAGCTTGGTCTTCTTTTAAGTTTGCAGATAGTCTTCAACTTATAAACACAATTCAGCCTGGAATTATGGTGGTAAATCGTAGTGATCATTAAGCGAGGCAAGCACATGATCATCTCACTTAACGATCATTCCATCTCTCTCCATTGTGGTCATTAAATGGAGCATGGAGTGCCTCGGGGGCAAGCCACATTACAGCTCACATGTAGCCTCCGGTAGCCTCCTCCAACTCCCAAGGAACCTTTTGCACAGCTTCCTGTTCTGTTGGGTCCCACACCCTTGGGCCCCCTTCACCCCATCATCCCTCACTCCACTTATTTTTCCTGAAGATTGTCTTTCTCAAGGAGAAGCATCCAATCCATTATGTAGCTTTCTTAAACAGAGGCAATGTGGTGCCATCTGAAAGCAGGTGCCATTTTGGAAGTGGTCACTATTCTTGCATCCCGTAACTTTGTGAATTGTGGCCACTCACATAGTGATGCCTCTTTTTCAGGATGGCATCATATGGCCTCTGTATGGGAAGGGTGTGCGGCAGATCGTCTGCTTCTCTTTCCCAAAAGAAGAGAAATCGCCTTTTGGAAAGAAAGGTTGCTTTGTGTTGTGTTGTGTTGCCCTAGAGTGCGCACCATTTTGGGGGTGGCCATAATTCTTGAATCTGGGGTAGGCAGATGTTGTCTGATTTTGCACACTTGCAGTAGATAAACACCTTTTCTTCCAGTAATCTTGCAGCCCTGGTTCCTCAGCCAACAGTCCTGAGTTTGGTCACCCATTTGCACCAGATATCCAGGAACTCCCAACAGCTAGCGAGACCCTTATTGATCTGGACAATGACCAATCTGATAACGGGTTTTCTAAATTACATCTCATCATATTGTTCATGGGAGAGACACTTTTTGTCTAGTTCCTCTAATGCAGTGTTTCTCAACCTTGACAATTTTAAGGCATGTGGACTTCAACTCCCAGAATTCCACAGCTAGCATTGCTGGCTGTGGAATTCTGGGAGTTGAAGTCCACATGCCTTAAAATTGTCAAGGTTGAGAAACACTGCTCTAATGAGACCTGCATTATGTTATTGCTGTGGTTCTATTAAAAAAAAAAGGTTAGTGAGAAAATAGGATTTTTTTTATTCTAATAACTTTTTTTTTGAGTTTGATGTAGAGGAAAGTTTATAATTGCACTAACTTTTTTTTAACCCTTTAAGATTCACTGACACAACTCCTAAGTACCGTACTTCTACTACCAGAGTGAATTTGGTGTTTGTGTATGTCTGTGTACGTAACAGTAGAAATTAGTAGGCAGGATATATTGGTCTGTGAATGTTAAATCTACTCTCTATCCAAAAAGAAAGTTATGATTTGAGGCTTTGAATATATAAATCATCTCTTACTTTCCTAAGCTGATTCCTGCAAATAAACCAATCTTGTGGACAGAAAAGAGGTTTGAAGACATAATAATAATAATAATAATAATAATAATAGTAGTAGTAGTAGTAGTAGTAGTAGTAGTAGTAATAGTAAAGTTGGAAGGGACCTTGGAGGTTATCTAGTCCAACCCCTGCTCAGGCAGGAAACCCTATACCATTTCGGACAAATGGCTGTCCAGTCTCTTCTTAAAAACTTCCAGTGTTGGAGCATTCACCGCTTCTGGAGGCAGGTTGTTCCACTGGTTAATTGTTCTAACTGTCAGGAAGTTTCTCCTTAGTTCTAGGTTGCTTCTCTCCTTGCTTAGTTTCTACCCGTTGCTTCTTGTCTTGCCTTCAGGCGCCTTGGAAAATAGCTTGACTCCCTCTTCTTTGTGGCAGCCCCTGAGATATTGGAACACTATAACGTCCCCCTTCGTCCTTCTCTTCATTAAACTAGACATACCCAATTCCAGCAGCCTTTCCTCATATGTTTTACCCTCCAGTCCCCTAATCATCTTTGTTGCTCTTCTCTGTACTCTTTCTAGAGTCTCAACATCTTTTTTACATCGCGGTTACCAAAACTGGATGCAGTATTCCAAGTGTGGCCTTACCAAGGCATTGTAAAGTGGTATTAACACTTCATGTGATCTTGATTCTATCCCTCTGTTAATGCAGCCTAGCACTGCGTTGGCCTTTTTGGCAGCTGCAGCACACTGCATAGAATTGCTCTAGATAAATTCTTGAGTGTTATCCCCCACAGGCCTGCTAGTGCTGCTTTTGCTGTAAGATTACATAATATAAGTAACCCATATCTACTATAGCCCATGCATTAGCAGTGGTGCTTTATTAACAAATGGCAAAGAACAGGCATCACCCATTTCCAACTTCTTTTTATTTCCCAGACTTTCACAAACATTTAATTGAGGCTTCAGTTAGGGTGATTTGGGAAAAATACCCATTTAAATAAGTAATCAAAGGGTTTGGAGATTATTGGTATTCACAACTACAGTGGCCACTGGGCTTCTACCCAAAAGAATGAAAACACCTATATGAGCTATAGCACATGCGGATCCTTAAATTCCTAACACTGAAAGTTGATTGCAATCCACCACTCATTCAGCTTTTGAATTGCAAGATTGGCAAATACAGTAGCAGAACAATGTGACAACTCTAATGTAGCAGTGTTTAAACCACCTATTCAATGTATTTAATGAATGATTGCATTCAAGTAGTTTCACAATAGCTTCATTATAATAAATCTGAAGTAATCACATATAATCAAAAACATGAAAACACCAGAACTTTTATTGTGGATGAAACTTATAGCAAGATCTTTTATAATAATGGCATAGCTTCAACCAAAGACTTGTAAAAATATAATGCTAAAAATCAAATCAATAAAAAAATCAATCAAAATCAATCTGTTTTATAACCATTTTGAGTAACTCTAGTAGAATTGTAAATATTTCTATTGGGTCAGACAAAAAAAATCACAGAACTGAAATTGATATTGACTTAGAAAAGTTTTGCATAAGTCTCCAATGTATACATTAGCCAACCTCTTCTAGCATCTGCTAGGAATGTACATACCAAAGGGGGAAATCATGTTAACTGGGTCAAAACTGGATTAAAAGAAGAAAACCAACATCTATACTTTTATTTGTGACTTAGGCCTGGAAATCAGTCCAGTAAAAAAATAAGTCACTATAGAATATTGTACTATAAAAATTCAGATTTTAGAAGGCAAGTTGTGTAATATATTGTTTAGTTAAAACTGCATTTTTGATTATTCTTATGTAATTTAAAATTTAACAATTCTAAAGCTTCAAACACAAAGCCACAAACTGAATTGCTGATAAATATAAACCATAATAGTTTGAACAATTTTGAGAGGCCCAGTTTTGTATAGATCTTTATTTTGCCAATAATAGATAATAAATGTTCAAATCAAAGGTTAACTTAATTACAAAGAGAAACAGGCAGAGGACACGACCTAATTTTCAAGGGAGGAGGCATCATTACAGAGTTGTCTTGATAGCTAACAAATGATTCTTCTGATTACTTTTTTTAAAATGCTATGTTGGATATAGGTGTGACCATCTGAATATACATACTGATGTGTGGCGCCCACAACTAATTCTCGTGAGAAATTCATACCTTGAGCAAGATCTTTAGAATCTGATACTGTTTGAAGCAACTGTAGTTGTGCCCCAATGTTTGGTTTCACCAGCATATTATCATATCATTTCTTGGTTGTTTATAGGGTTACTTAAGGATCAGTCAAACCAATGATCTCCCATGCAAGTTCTGTTCCATTCAAGGCTACATTTCCAACACCATTCAAATTTACACTGAGATTGAGGACATTTCATATGCATGCATCCACCTAGAAGAAAGTCAATAATGTATATAAGAAAAGCATACAGGACAAGCAACCATTAGTAGAAATGTAAACATAAGCTGATAATAATCTGGCATGTCTCTGGGTATTACAGTAATTACCTGTGGGTTTTGTTTGAGATCCTACAGTTAATTTATGTGTGGAGCTTTTTTTAATTTTGCAAACTCTTTATTGAGGAGGATAGCTGCCCAGGGTCTCCTAGATGCCATGGGTAGTATAGAAATGTAATGAATAAATAAATAAAATAAACAGCCATTGATTGATTAATTTCATTGAACTATACTTTCAAGAATCATTAATCAGAGGGAGGGGAGAATGTAGTTTATGAAATATTGCATTTATCCATTCTAAATTCCTTTTCAATTCATGAAATCCTGATTCTGAAGTGAGACCAAAGAAGACACTCAATATGAAATGCAATTCTTCTGCATTTATAGTTTCTCTAAAGTCCAGAATGTTGTTTGGGTATCCTTGAATCTGTAATGTTCATATACTGTACGTATGACAGTGTTATTAGTAGTTGAGGATTAAAGTAGACTCAACAGAAATAGAAATGTCAGAATGTAGTGATTGAGAATTAGATTAGATTCAACAGGATTAGAAATTTACAGGTACAAGCTAAACTTTTGTTGCCCAGGCCCAGAATGGACTTCCGGAAGGGGTATCCACACAGAGAACTGGTGGCTCACATATCTGAATCCCACCACTGGACACAACTCTGACAAGGTAGTAATCACAAGTAACCCTAATATAATTATCATTCCCATCTAACAGAAACCTGAATTAGAGCATCATGGGAAAGCAAAGCAGTGTGGCACCTAAATCCAAATCAGACCAAATTATATTCTGCTGAGTAGGAATTATAGACACTGAAATCCAATACATGTGTAGGGTATTAAGTTTAGTAAATTCAAAAGTAAATTATCCTGTGAGTTCTGCCTTGTTCTCTTTTCACACACTAATCTTTTGCAGTTTTTGGTTGCATGTGTTTTACTTTTCAATTAAGAACTTCTGAAGGACAACTTTGTATGTTCATTTCCTACAGTGACTAAAAATTGTTATCTGGTTTCATGATTTTGATATGGTATTTTTGCTCATAGTGAATGATCAGAACTTATTTTCTAGAAAGTTAATAGTTTTATTCATGTCCCAAAGGTGCTTTTTCAAGAGGCAACTGGACTTTGATTTTCTTTGAAGACGTTTCGCTTCTCCTTTGATTTTCTTTGACGACGTTTCGCTTCTCATCCAAGAAACTTCTTTAGCTCTTCAGATGAAGCTTCTTGGATGAGAAGCAAAACGTCTTCAAAGAAAAACAAGGAAGTCCAGTTGCCTCTTGGAAAAGCATCTTTGGGATAAGCATGACCTGGATGACTGAGAACCTCCATAAACAGTTGTATTCATGGTTTTGAAAGTTAAATCACAGAACAGTAAGTTTTACAATCAATTCTAAAAAAGTGAAAATGGTAACCATGCTAGGTTACACTTGGTATATCGGAGTGCTTTGCAATGTTGTTTTAAAATCTGCCTATTGGGATTGTGAAATATCCTTCAGGAAAACTCACCATCCTTTTCTACTGGAACATGGCATTTAGGGCATGGCTTTGTGGTTCTTTTTATTGTTTCTTGGGATGCACCTTCCCATCGAGCTCGCACAGCTGCGTGCTCATCAATTTCAAATCCCTGCAAAGAGAGAAAAACCATGAACTATGGATAAGTTACACCAATCACGACACATGCGGCCACTTTCTCTAGATTGTACTTTTCTTTTCTTTTTTTTTGCACGCATAGGATAGTAGTTGTATTATACCAACAGCTGAAAGTTTATTATTAACAGATGAAGATAGTCCTTGACTTACAAAAATTTAGGGACTGTTCAAAGTTAGAAGGGCACTGAAAAAAGTGACTTATGACTGTTTTTCACACTTACAACCATTGGAGTATCCCCGTGGTTATGTGTTCAAAATTCAGATGTTTGCAACACTGGTTGCAGTGTCCTGGGGGTTGTATGATCACCTTTTTATAACCTTTTGACAAATAAAGTCAAATGGGGAAGTCAGTTTCTCCTAATAACTGTGTTAGTAGCTTTAACAAGTGCAGTGATTCACTTAACAACTGTGGCAAGAAAGGTCGTAAAATGGAGCAAAACTCATTTAGCAAGTGTCTCACTCAGCAATGGAAATTTTGGGCTCAATTGTGGTCGTTAAGTTGAAGAAGACTACCTGTATTAAAATATTGACCAATGCCCAGAATTTATTACCATGGTATATGGGAAAGATCTTGGGAGATGGGGGTCAAGGGATACTGGCAAGGAAACTATCAGGTAAGAGACAGCATAGCCTGCAATTTGATAGTGGGCAGGGAAGGGGCTCAGAAGGGACCCTACCTAGTCTCTCAGGCTGTAAAGGAGACTGGGAGGAGGACTGTAGTTTCAGAATTGCAAGGATGCTTTGCCATAAGGTAAAATTAGTTAATCTGTTTGTGATTCCTATCCCGTTTACCCTGCGAGGCCAAACAATTATATTAATTTATATTAATACACAAATACATGAACCCAGCTTCTTTTTCTTGGAGCATGCATTTTGCTGCATGTAACTCTGTAATTCCATTTTAATGAAATGTTTCTAAAGCATAATTTTTTATAAATTAATAATCATAAATTAATTGCTTGGAAAGCTCACCATTTCCTGATCATCCTAAGAATATAAAAGGACATTACATAAAAATATTCGGGCTAATTTCCTTCTTTTGAGTTGTTGCAATTTGATACTTCATTCTGTTTTTGTCTAGACAATTACTTCATTTTATTATTATAAAGATAGAAGTAAAGTTTCCCCTGTCCAGTTGTGTCTGATTCTAGGGGGGCGGTATTCTTAGCTGAGGGAGCCAGCATTATATGAAGATGCCTTCATGGTCATGTGGGCAGCATGACTATATGCCGAATCACACAAAACCCCATTACCTTCCCACCAAAGTGGTGTGTGTGTGTGTGTGTGTGTGTGTATGTGTCACACACTTTTGAAAACGGGCCTCAGAATTTTATTTTTAATGTGTGCCAGTATGTACACAGAAAAAGTGTCAATAAGGGTTATCTTCCTTGCTTTCGTTCATGGTACCTGTTTATCTACTCGCATTTGCATGCTTTCAAATGCTATGTGTGTAAGACCTGTGGCAAGATCCCGTTGCACAACACAGGAGTCTCAAACCCAGGCTGTCAGCTTCGCAGCTGACGAGCTCAGTGTCTTTAACCCCTAAGCCATCGTACCCATTCACAAAAAGAGGAAGCAGTCAGAAACCATTAGTTTTATTTCTGCACATTGAACAGCCCTTTATTTTTGGATTCTGAAGCTGAAATTACTTGTGGTTGTGCAATATTATTTTATCAAAGCCAATTTTTTAACGAATAGGTAAACTTGTGTTGCTGGTATCTCTACTCACTTGTTTTGGGAAAGAGATCACAAAAATCCCATACTAAAGCCAAATTCTGACATTGTTGCTACCAGCTACACAAAGTCATATCATAGTAGAAAATAACTACCCAAGCAAAAAGGGACCGGATTTCAAGAGACATAAACAGTTGTTCTCAACCTGCATGAAGCAAAGGATAATGATTGTTCATAATTTTCTCACCATCTTCTGGGGAAGACAGGTATTGCAGGCCTAAAGTGAGGAATCTGCCAGTGTTTTGTGCACACACTGCTCTATGCATGGAAAATTGTCTTTGGGAACTCTGTGGCCAAACTGAAACATGATGCATGTCTCAAGATACGTTAACCCCTATGCAGAATGAAAGAGGGATATTTTGTCCCAGATGGGAACCAAAGTGCATTTATTCTGGGCAGAAGTAATGTGAGTGTGGGGGAAAAAGCAGGAAAAAGAACATTATTAGATACGGTATGCAGTTGGGGAAATTTTCCAAAATCGTGCAATGCTCTTCTGGATTTGAGAAAGAGCAGCCCTTGCCACATGCAGTAGTGTGCTGGAAGGCTTATTAATCTTCCACAGAAAATTTTCTGTGGATTTTGAAATTTGCATGGATAGGAGGGCAGGTTGCCATCCTATGGGCATTTACCTAAATATACATTTCAAGGAATGGAATGAGACTTTCTTTTGGATAGGCAGGCAGTAAATTGCACTGTAATTTGATAACTGACTTTAGGAGTTTAACCAGCTTCACCATTTCTAGGTTTTCAGTTTGTTCTACTCATCTGCTAAGAAACTCTGCTCAAAATAACTTCAGCTCTTCTCAAATGGAGGTTT
Organism: Bothrops alternatus; assembly: GCA_034064705.1. NCBI lineage: Eukaryota > Metazoa > Chordata > Lepidosauria > Squamata > Viperidae > Bothrops > Bothrops alternatus. The sequence continues at coordinate 10,719,283 of JARGCV010000023.1, forward strand.
ATCATAGGGGAACGTTATGAATTCTCCCAGGAATGACCACAAACGAGAAGAAACTCTAGGAATGTGGTTTCTTCCTTAAGAGGTTTTATTTTTGGTTTGCCTTCTCCCCCTTGATTGTTTATCTGGTGCTGTTTCTTGCTTATCTCGGTTTTGTTTGCTAAGGAGGATGTGCTTTGTGCTGTTTGCTTTCTTCCTGTGGTTTTGGTTATGCCATTTGAATGGCAGGTGGGTGAAAATTATCTCTAGGTGTCTGTTGATGGCTGAGTTGTCAAAACATCAAAATGCTAGGTCTTTTAATATAACATTTGAAATGGTAAATTCTATAAATAAATTATGTTGATTGTTTAGTTTGTGTTTAATTGTGTGCACTGCCCAGAGTCGCACGCAAGAGAGATGGGCTGCTATATAAATTCAGTACCTACCATACTTACATACATACATGCGTACCTTGAAAACAATATGATAATATGTCCTTGAGAAGCAATTTTGCATTGTTTATGTGGTTACCTCTTCAAAGACAACTATGGGTTTGCGTGATGCACAAAATTAGCTATTTCTTTAAACTCCTATTGATAAATAGAAAGCTCCCCCCCACCCCTGCCAAGTCATACAGATGAGTAATGTGTAATCTTGTACTTTGTAAAATATTCAGGATTAATCCACAGATTACAAGAAAATCACTGGCTGATTTCGAAAAGGGTTCCCAGCACGTTTCTTCAGTAGCACAGTGCCACCAGGTGCAAAATACGAAGGCTGCATGAAGTGAAAGAAAGGGCTTAATAAAGTCACTGGAAATTGGAGGAGGACAGAGACGATTACGGCTGCGTTGACATGTTCCTGTTCTTGGTCATAGGCAAGATGGTCATGCAGGTACAGTATGTAAACTCAAGGCAATTGTTGGATGAGGAAATGTATTTTTTTCTCTATCCCAAATAGTTCTGAGTTTGATTTGGATCTTATACAGTAGAATTTGATCTGAATCCAAGTACCTGTCAGCCATCATGGCAGTAGATGACATGAAAGTGAAAGGTGGGTGGCCTCATTAAGCCTTCCTAGTACTGGCCTAGTGCAGGGGTAGGCAACCTTGGCTCTTTTATGACTCGTGGACTTCAACTCCCAGAATTCCTGAGCCAGCCAAGCTGGTCATAAGTCACATTTTTCAATGCCACTGTAACACTGAGCGGTCCCTAAATGTACTGTTGTAAGTCAAGGACTACCTGTACTTCCAGAACTCTGAGGCGGGATGTTTGAACCATGTTAGTGGTTAACCAGGTTAATCACCAATTTTTTTTGCCAATCTCTTAGTTTATACAACAAAACCACAGCTCCTTGATCTGCTTCCTCAAAAAAGTATGTGCAGAGACAAGCTTAATATTAAAACAACTTTTTTTTTTACATCAAGGTAGTTGGGGGAATGGTGCTTGTAAAAATAGGATTCTGTTTGTGCAGTTTACTTAGATGGAGCTGTGCTCTAGTCTAGGGATCCATATTTATATGTAAATTATAATATTGAACAAAGCATCACTGAAGCTTCTGGATGCACTTCAACGGGATTCACTTAAACGATAATCCAGATCAAGCTAAAAAATATATGTGATTATTTCCTGTCAATATATTGGGAAATATCAATATACAAATTGTCTTTTTTATTACTGTTTGAAAACCTGCACTGTCCCAAGACACCTCTTTATCTCCCAAATTGTGAATTTCAAGAGGTTTGGGCACATGTGCTGGGGTTGTTTTATTAGGTGGTTTCAGACAGATGGTTAATTAAATCCCAGAAGGACACTCTCTCTGTGACTTACCCATAAAATTCCGCTCGTCCTATGAAGAAGCAATAGGAGTTATATAATGTATTGAGCAGTTCAGCTATTGGCCCATCCTACCACCCCATGGGAGACATAGGTACCCCCTTAATGTCAGGTTGGATTTGCCAATGTGTGCCTGGGACGTAACCAACTTTTCCACCTCCCCTGAGGCTTTATGGCTGCCTAGCATTAGTTTTTAAAAAGTCTCTCCTGAAGCAGATCAATAAGCACTGGCTCCCTTATTATCTTTTTAATAAAAAAATGGCTCTGGGCCCCATTAAGCCCCCTTTGGCACCAGGAACTGATAGATAACAAGAGAGTAACAGAAATGACAATGGTATACTTTTATGATAAAAAAGACACTTCGTTTGTCAGTGACCAAAAAAAAAGACAAAAAAAGATATAAAAAAGATATACTGAAGGTCTTATATTCAGGGAAATACGGTACTAAATGCATCCATCTGGCTGGCGATCTTATCTGGGGCTTATTTTTGGAGTGGGGCTTATATTACGAGCATCCTGAAAAATCATGCTGGGACTTATTTTCCAGTTGGGTTTTATTTTTGGGGAAAGACAGCAGCTACATAAATTATATATTATATATAGCTATGGGTAGTATAAAACAGCTATACTTCAATCTCTCAAAATCAGCCATGTCTCAGAAATGCTCCTCAGGTCTTGATCTGTTTCCCCCAGAACTGACTATAGCCGAAGTGGCGAACCTATGGCACATGTGCCACAGGTGACACACAGAGTCCTCTCTGTGGGCACACGCGCCCTCACCCCAGTCCTAGGCCTTCAGCTGGGTTTTAGAAAACCTTTTCACTTTAGGCCTCTGCCGCCGTATTAAAAAAAAAGGTTCAATCAATCAATCAATCAATCAATTTCAACTTCTCACGGGAAAAAAAAAGATCTCGCAAAGTTGGAATTGATTGATTGAACTTTTTAGTCTTACCCAGTCTGCCGTTACCACCGTAGCCACGCCCACCCAATGGACCATGTCCACCCAATTGGCCACACCCAGCTAATGGGCCACGTCCACCCGGCACCCGACGATACATAAGTGGTTTTGGGTTGCAGTTTGGGAACTCGGTCTCTAAAAGGGTCACCATCACTGGACTATAGCTAAAGGATCAGCATCCCATCGGCTTAATGAATAATGTGGTTTAGTTTGGATCCTAGCATTCTCTAAGAATCTAGCAATTATGTGCAGCCCCATGTGAAAGTCCAAGAATTAACTTGATAAGGAGCAGTGTTCTCAACTCAATTATTTCTTCATTTCAGCATGACTGTTAAAAGAAATAAAAGAAAATTTCCTAGTATGAAACATAAAAGTACACATTAGGACCTTCTCTTTGCTTATGTTTGAAAGATAAATTTGTTGGCTTTTAAAATAATCCTTACGCTATCTTGACCCAAATTAAAATAAATTTGCCCAGTCTGGCACTTCTCTTTACAGAGTGAACAGAATTCAGAATTATTGTGACTATTAGAGATAATGATCAGTTCATCCCTTGTTTTAGTCTAAAAGCATCCCTTTTTAAATCCCCAAACATTAAAATATTCCTAGCAGTGAGTTGATTGAATGTTGATGAAAAACAGCAAATTGGGGAAAAAAGCCCATCTATAAGATAACAGTATTAAATAGACCCAAAAGCCAGTTAAAGAGATGTATTCTGCACCACAAAATTTCTTCAATTTTCTCTCTTTTGTTATAATTTATCTCAATCTGTGCAGTGTTTTGCAAATGTGTGCATTTTTGTTTGCATGTGTTGACTGAATGGCTGCACTGCATTATTTCAAGAAATGAAAAAAATGAAAAACTTTCCAGTTTGCTTATTTGTTCAGAAATAACACTGTGCAACTCTTTGGATTTAGTTCCAAAAAATAATTTAGACTATACATATAGTTTTAAACAGTAGTAAATGGATGTTATAGTTGTCCCTCTGCATGTTCCAAAGTATGTTTTTGGAATCTAATCTGAAGCATTGCACAGCTCTATCAGAAAGTACAAATTTAAATACCTTAAAATAAAAATCAAATTACTTTCTCCCCATCAGTTTTTATAATCTTCATAATATAGATTACATTTGTGCTTGCTGCTCACAGTGCTGATTTATGCATTAGTACTATAGGATGAAGAATTGACATTGGGCTGTAAAGAGGAAGAACGTGGAAGGAAGCATATCAAGCATAAACTTCCATGCTTCTTTATAGCAAAACTTTATGGAAGTCACATCAGTCATTCTCTCAAAAAATCTGAATACCATCATGGTGAAGATAAAATAAGCCTCATTTTCTGAGCAGATGTCTGTCTGTATATGTGTTGGAAATCCTATGTAAGTTTTCATGACTTTATTAAAGTTTTAATAACTACTTCTGTTCCACCTATGGTATGTATAGCAATAGCCCTTAAGACTTATATACTGTTTCATAGTATTTTACACTCCTAAGTGGTTTACAGAGTCATCATATTGCCTTCAACAATCTGGGTCCTCATTTTAGCAAACTTGGAAGGCTGGAAGTCAACTTGAGCTGGTCACAATCGAACTCCTGGCAGTCAGCAGAATTAGCCTGCAATCTGCATTCTCACCACTGTGCCATCAGGGCTCTGGTTAAGAGCTAATAACTGTAATACTAGGACTTCTGAAGGGGAAACAGATGTTTACTGCAAGATCTTCTCCCTTTCTGCCCACATGATGTTTTCCACCAAGGCCCTTGTTGTCTCTGTTCTTGATTAGCACCCCCTCCCCCCCATGATCCTCTAGTTAATTTTCTGAGATGCTATGGATATGGAGATATATACCATTTGAGCTGTGGCTCCTGGACATTTTAAGAAGCTATGGCATTCACCTTCGTGGTATTCTTCTTTACATTCACGGCAGAACACAAACTGGAAAAAGAAAATAATAAACAAACATTAGGAATCAAGGGGAGATAAGACAGCTGTAGTGTTTTCAGATGATCCAGTACTCTTCTCATCCCATTAACTTCTCATAATTTCTAATTTAGCATCCATCTAATCACATAGCCTGCTCATTAATACATCTGACATGTATACTTTTCTCCAATAAAAAAAGCTTCTATTACAAGAAAAAGACTTCTTCTTTTCATTTTATACATGGAAGCACTGAGGTTTATAACAAAAACAGCTTAAAAACTTTTGGGGGGAGAAAAGAAATGGTTGAAAAGCCAGAACTATCATCAGTCTGTTTCCTTGGGTGAGTTTCTGAGATAATATCATTAGAAAATTGGGGCAGGGGGCAAACTTTATCTTGGATTCCTCAGTTGCAAACAAAAATTCTCCCAAAATATTTCCATAACTATTTGATCTTAGAATTTTGGAAACACTGGAACATAGGATGGACTGCATTTCACATAGAAGATTCTTCTATAGTCATGGCTCAAAAGTGTCTGCCAATAAGTGTTGCATTTTCTTAATAATGACAAATAAATGAGGTTCCAGCAATTCAGGATTCCTAGAACAATTCTCTAAATTAATCAGTGACTCACTCAGGACAAACATATCCAGACTGCTATGTTTAATTCATGTCAAGCACCAGGGAAATCAGACGATCCAGGCAGTTTGTTTATAAAATTGATGGGCCACCCATCTCACCATAGGGTAACTCTGGGTAGTCTACAGTTACATACACAATTAAAACATAAAAATTAAAATCAGACATTAAAACCTAAGGACACATGGAGAGGGTGGGGATGGAGGTGGGATCTGTTATTACTCAATCAACCATCTCCACTGCATTGTTCCCCCATTGGGGCACCCCAAGCCAATTGGCACAGGCCCTTACAAAAATATAGGGTTGGGGTCTATGGAAGGGGGCAAGACGTTCCAGAGGGCAGGAGCAACAGCAGAGAAGGCCCTCCTCCTGGACCCCGCCAGTCGGAATAATCAGGTTAACGGGACCGCAACCTGCCTCCTCTGCCAGCATGAGTTAGGGAGGGCCAATCCCAGTAGGGTGAGACGGTCCCTGAGGTAACCTGGACCCATGCCATGAAGGGCTTTAAAGGTGATCAAATGGAAGCCCTGAGCTTAAGATCTCTACAAGAATCTGAACTATTAACGGTAGATAAAAGTAAAAGGAATTCAAGATGGGCTGGACTTAGATCTTTTGTGGATGTGAAAGCATTCATGACTGATGATGCATTTGATCCCTCCCCTCCCCCAGGCTCAGCCTGGTCATCTCCTAGAATTCAATTAGGATTCCTCATTTGTTACCTGCCCCATTTTCTAATGTCTGTGAACAGCAGCAGTGTGTTGTCAAAGACAGAGAACCAGCTTATTTTTTTCCTCTGTCAGTCGGCAACTTTCATGTTAAAACCATTTAGTAAAATCACAGATGATAGCTCTGAATAAACAGAACAATCTAAAAATTACCCTCATGTGTGTATTGCCTACTTCTTTATAAGGCAGAAATCTTGATATGGATCTATGATCCCTACACTGTTATTTCCTAATTACTATCCTTGTGTCTAGAGAAAAAAAAACCAAAGTGAAATATCAATTAAAGTATACTTCTGGCCATCTGGAAGTACGCTATCTTATATATATCAGCCATGGTGAATATATATATATATATATATATATATTCACCATGGAAACAGAAGCTAATAACCAACTTCCCTTCCTGGATGTCTTAGTCTACAAGAAATCCAATGGCTCCCTAGGACACACCATCTACCAGAAGAAAACACACACAAACCGCTATCTGCACGCACGCTCACACCACCACCCAGCACAGATCAACTCCGTAGCCAAGACACTCATCTCCAGAACCAAATGCCTAGCTGACGAACAACACCTAAAAACCGAACTACACACTCTCACTAATGTACTAACATCCAACGGATTCCCAAGAAATAAGATTTCCAACTTAATCCAAAAAGAAACTCCCACTAAAATCCATGACAGAGAACAAGAAAACGGCAAAGCCCTCCTCCCATACATAAAAGGCACCACAGACAAGATCAGCAAAGTCCTGCACAAATATAATGTCAAAACAGCATTCTGCACAAACAGAAAAATATCCACCATCCTAAGAAACCCTAAAGACAAAATTGAGTTAGAAAATCAAGGAGTATATGAAATCCCATGTACTGCTTGCCCCACTACATACATTGGACAAACCAACAGAAGGATAAATGCACGCATTGAAGAACACAAAAACTCAGTCAAAAGAGAGGAACCAACTTCTTCCCTGGTCCAACACCTTAAAGCCACAGGACATGAAATTGATTTCAAAAAGACCAGAACAATTGCCAAAACTGAACATTTTAATAACAGAATAATCAGAGAAGCCATCGAGATAGAAAAACGCCCCCACAGCATGAACAAACGAGATGATACCTCCCGCCTACCAGCCATTTGGAAACCCGCCCTTATTGACAAACGTATTCCTAACACAAAGATTGACACCAGAAACACACAGGATGCCACCTCCACACATCCACGCAAAAAGCAAACCCAAACCCACACCAATGATGAGGCAAGACCACAGACCAGGAGCCAGACCAGAGCTGCAACATTGGCCACTTTGAACCTCTCCAGCACAACAAAGCCCCCACCCAAACAGAACACTCCCCCAGCCAATCAGAACACAGCCAACCCCCCAGCCAATCAGAGCACAGCCAAGCCCCTAACCAATCAGAACATAGCCAAGCTCCCAGCCAATCAGTTCAAACCCCCACTGGCAGTTAAAAGGAAAAAACAGCTTAGACCACACATTGCTCCTAGAAGCAGAAGCCAAAAGCACCAGCCTGAAGATGATGAATGAGACTTCATCGAAACGTTGCCAAGACACTTCAAATTCTACGTGGGAGAAAACCCGAAGAACCAAAGACCTACATACAAACACCCGCGAAAACCTCAGAAAACAAATATATATATATATATATATATATATATATATATATATATATATATATATATATATATATATATATATATATATATATATATATATATATATTATTAGATATATATTTGTACATGTAAACAAAGAAAAAACTCACCACTAGAATACCGAAAAATTTCCTTTTCAGCTCCTTGCTACACTGACAAGCCAAGCTGATGGAATACGTCTGATGTTTCGATACAGTGTTGGCTCTTGCATATAATGAATAGACATATCAGCACAACTTGACACTAAAATGTTTATCTGCCTCATGTCACATCTTTGCAGCTCCATTTTGCACTCTGTCATGCTCCTGTTGTCACTTTAAGTGCCATATGAAATCACAATTCATTGCAGTGCTGCAAAATGATGCTTATGCAAAATGAAACAGGACAACCTGCTGAGCTATTCTAGAACAAGCTTTGCCTGCAGTGGCTGAAAGGCTGAGGTCCAACTACTTAAGTGCAATGAATTTTTGCAATGAATGTTCCCTTTGGAAAGATTTGAGCGGTACATTTTCCAGTACAGACATTACTCTAGTTAAGAACTTTTGAGTTGCAAGTTTTTGCCGAGATGAATGAACCTGCCCACAACTCCATCCTAGAAGAACCTGGAAGTTGGGAGAAAGCAGGAAAGAGTGAATTTCAGGGATGCCACTTATGTAAGGAGCCCTGATAGTGCAGTATTGCAGGCTCACTGTGCCCACAGCCTGGAGTTCGATCCTGATAGAGCTCAAAGTTGACTCAGTCTTCCATCCTTCTGAGATTGGTAAAAATCCAGATTGTTGGGAGCAACATGCAGATAATGCTTCTGCACTGTAAACTGCCCAGAGCGTGCTATAAATCACTATGGGGCAGTATATAAGCTTAAATGCTGAATGCTATTGCTAACCCTTTCCCATCTTCTCACGACTTCCACTTGCATACTTTTCTCAGATTCACTCGCGGACTTTAAGGAACTGTACTGTGCACGGGTTTTTCTTTGTTGATCGGAATTACGAACAAAATCAATTGATGAACAGTCTTTTGGAATGTAAGCCGAACGTTGGTAAGTAGAGCTCTCTCTATAGAGGTGGCATGTCATCTTTCCTATTTAAATTAATAGCTGTTAAGCCAGGCGTGCAAAAAGGAGAGTCCCCCAGCACTCCTTTTACACATCGTAATCCATCTCTGGAGAAGCTGAGGTTTACTTTTATAGATTTTATTTTTTGAAAATTGATGAGATAAGGAGAAAAGCAATGACGCAATGCCTGAAACTCCTTTTGCCCCCTGATTTTTAATAATAAACTTGGACTTCTGTCGCACAGCCTTGCTACACATCTTTGCTTTTGTACTTCTCCTAACTCACCAATTCTCATAGGACGGCCCAGTGATGTTGGCCTTCATTGACCCTTCTTTTTATTTTAGAACATGCCTCTTTTCTTCTTTCTCTAACTGGACAGATTAATCCATAAGAAAAGGTTTAGTATTTTGCGGTCTCTGAGCTGCAAATATTCTTTCCTATTGGTTTTTAGTATGTACTATTTCTTTGCTTATTATGTTTTTTTTTTGCCACTGCATAGTTAAAAGCATACAGGTAGTTCTCAACTTATCACCACAATTGAGCTCAACATTTCTGTTGTTAACTGAGACATTTGTTAAGTGAGTTTTGCCCCATTTTATGACCTTTCTTGCCATAGCTGCTAAGCGAATCACTGCAGTTAAGTTAATAACACGGTCGTTAAATGAATCCATTGATTTTGCTTGTCAAAAAGTTACAAAAAGTGATCAAAGGAGCTTGGGCCACAGCAATGGTCGTAAGTATGAACCAGTTGTCAAGCATCTGCATTTTGATGAAAGGTTCATGGGGCTGCTACAAATGTTGTTGAGTGTCAAAAAATGGTAATAAGTCACTTTTTTTCAATCCCACTGTAACTTTGAATGGTCACTAAATGAACTGTTGTAAGTTGAGGACTGCCTGTACTGACATTTAGGCTATCTAGAAGGTTATTAGGTTACCTCCCTATGCAAAATTGAACAAATTAAACATCAAGTATTAAGAAAACACACTTGAAGGAGAAGCAATGTAAGGTTTACGCAACTTTTCCAAATGTGGTAGCTATGGTACAACCTCTGAGGTAAAACATTTAGTTTTGGTAAGCAGATCTGAGGTAAGCAGATTATATATATTGTTTATATATATATAATATACCACAGATGGAATTCACTTCCAGAAGGGGTCGTGACAGCTGTCAGCCTTGACAGCTTCAAGGCAGGGCTAGATAGATTCATGGATGCCAAGTGTATCGGTGGTTATTAAAACGGATGTCCATGTGCCGCCTCTATGTTGGTTGAGGCAGGCAGGATTCCCTTGAGTACCATTTGTTGGGGGTCAAGGGAAAGGGAGGGTTTTGCCTTCTCTTTCTGCTCAAGATCCCCATGTACAATTGGTGGGCCACTGTGTGACACAGAATGCTGGACTCAATGGGCTTTGGCCTGATTCAGCAGGGCTCTTCTTATGTTCTTATGTTCTTATGTTCAGTATTATATAATGCTGGAGGGTAGTCATTACACTACCCTTTATTCTGCACCAGGTTGAACCTCCTCTACACAACTCCTCCACTGCACAACAAAAACTGCAGTGATAATGCAGTTTTCCAGATATGGGTTGATATAAGAGAACACCATTCCATTAGCGGATATCATTCCATGCAGCGTATTTGAAATATCACCAATATTACTTTATCCTTCTCTACCCAGAGTCATGTACATGAAATGGGCAGCTATATAAATCGATTGGTTGAAATAAATAAGCCACTTACAAAGCTAAGTGACCATTATGAAAAGAATCCACTTACGACGAGACTTAGGATCAAAATTTCCAGCATTAGGCAAGGCATTTGCGTAAGCCACACCTGATTTTATGACCTTTTTTTTGCCATGGTTGTAAAGTGAATCGGTGCAGCGAACCCCACAGTTCTTAAGTGAATCTGGCTTCCGCCCATTAATTTTGCTTATTGGAGGTTGGCTGAGAAGGTTTCCATGGTGATTATATGATGTCAGGATGCTGCAACCCTCATCACTACACGCTGGTGGTCAAGCACTCAAATTCTGATCATGTGACCGTGGGGATGCTGCCACAATTGTAAGCGAGAGGACAGGTTTTAAGTCGCTTTTTTCAGTGCCACTGTAATTTTGAACGGTCATTAAGTGAGTGTTTGTAAGTCAGAGACTACCTGTATAGAGAGAATGAATGTCGAACTGCAAAATAAATGCAGTTTATTGCATTATTGTCTTACATCCATTCATTTAGTGACCGTTCAAAGCTACGGCACTGAAAACAGTGACTTATGACCGTTTTTCACACTTACGACCATCGCAGCATCCCCCAGGGTCACGTGATCAAAATTCAGAGGCTTGGCAACTGACTCATATTTATGACGGCTGCGGTGTGCCGGAGGGGGTGTGTGTCAAGTGATCACCTCGTGCGACCTGCTGACAAGCCAAGTTGATGGGGAAGCTGGTTTCACTTAATAATCGTGCTACTAACTTACCAACTGCAGTGATTCACTTAACAAATGTGGCAAGAAAAGTTGTAAAATGGGGCCAAACCCACTTAACAAATGTCTTACTTAGCAACGGAAATTTTGGGCTCAGTTGTGGGTCGTAAGTTGAGGACTACCTGTATATAAAGAGAAAAGTGGAAAGGAAAGAGGAAATGAAATACTGAAGAAGTTACGGTTAGTTGGAGATCGGATGGATGATTTGCCAAGAGGACAAAACTAAAAAATGTATGCAGAGGTACAGTGAATGGCATTGGCCTAAATGAAATTAGCTATAATTTATTTTCTCATCTGCTGCCTTTAATTCTTTGTGTTTTATTTGTTTGTTTGTTTGACTTGTATGCTGTCCGTTTCGCCCAGGGTTTGTTTGTTTGTTTGTTTGTTTATTTATTTAGTTATTTCTCAAACTACTTACTAGGTATATAACATTGTTTAACTCAAAAGAGACTGGCAAGATGATTATGTTTGTAGGAATGCTTTGTAACTTATAAAAGCTTCTAACTTCCTGTTATCATTTGAACTTTTGAGTTCCATACATTTCCATTATTTCTGGTTGCAAAATACTGAAAATATCACATATCACCAAATACACAATATTCCTTCTAGATGAAAGTTATTCTACCTAACCAACGTACTATGAACATACTTGACATCAGGAAAGAGCATGCATGTATCCCTAATATGGGGCCCTTCTTTGACAGCTAAGCTTCTTTTTCATTAATTGTTCACCTGCTGCCAGTCAAAACATTTCTTAACTAAGCTGTAGTCTGAGACATCATCAAGTTTAAGTGCCCCTGCCAATGCCTAGCATTGCATCCCCACTCTTCATGGAAGCTGCCTAATTTACAAACCTTTCTGCCTTCCAAATGCATTTCCTCACTTCTGGCTATGGGTCATTAAGTCCTTTACCAACACTCTTGTTTTTAGCAGTTTTGTTAGGCTGCAAAAATAAAAGCTTGGAGTCTCTGGTAAAGCCCATTAGTTAGAGAAGAAGCCTGCGGTTTGGAGAGCATCGAAATAGGGTAGGAGCAACTAGAGTTTTCCTTTGCAAGCTTCTGTATTAGGTCAGTGGGTATGTATATAGGCTAGTTTGATTTGGGAGTTATTCTCTGAGATATTGAAGCTTTCTGGATGATGCCACGGCACTGCTTTCCGTGGAAATAAGGCTGATCTCAGGGTAAGATAGAAAACCATTTTCACATTTTATTAGATAATGGATGAGATGTAAAATCAGTTCCATGGTAGAAGAAGAACCTGGAGGTTGATAGGTTGGTCAGAATAAATAGGCTTTCCTTGGCAGAAATGCATTAAGCATTTCTGTGTTGCAGCACAGCATGAATTATAAAAGAAACAAGCGACAGATTAAGGAAAGATAGGTGGGTTAGCAGTACATATTTTTTCATTAGAAGCCTCAGTCCCACAAAACTCCCTTGGTCCTTTGGGGTTAAATTACCATTTGAATTACTTATATCATTTACAAATAGTGCCACAGATCTCTCCTCTTCTCATGGTCCTTTTTTTAGGCATGAAAGCTGGATGGGAACATTTTTTGTAGAGAGAAAACCACTTCTGAATATCAGCTGCACAGGCAGGAAGCAAGAAGATCTTTGGTCTTAAGGCTAGAGTAATCCTTAGCTAACTGGGGGAAGGAAAAAGCTGTCATTGGCATATTCCTATTCGTTGGACTTTTAACAATATGTTAAACATATAAGGCACAGATGGGTGAAAGAAATTTTTTGTACCCCAAATTGTATACAGTGACTTACCCTACCAATGTTGGTGGAGTCATGGTTTTCTCTTCTGCCGTTCCTTATTTAAGGTATTTGTTTTCTGCTTGATTGTTTATCTAGCGTTAATCCCTGCTTATCTTCCAACAGAATGGATGCCCACACAACTTTATCAAAAAGTGCCACTCAACCCACTACAGCACAACCAATACAAGCTATAAAAAGGATAATGCTGCCTTACATCAAAAAATATCTCAGAAACAACTAACAGACTGTTACAACCAAATGTATCATTGTAGCATAAAAACCAAACAAAGCCTTCCAAAACAACTTACGTGAACTAACAGTTTCTGTAGGCCAAGAAGAAGAAAAATAGGACCCATCTGCAATCTACAGTGTAAGGATTGTAACAGACACTGTGTAGGAAAGACAAGTAGATAATTAGCAGAGCATATCCATGAACACCAACTGATTCTTAATCTCACAACACATGTCATAGTTTCAACTGGGAAACTGAGAGCATTGGGTACAAAGCTAAATTCAGACATCCTTAGGGATTTCCCAAAAGCTTGGCATTCAGACAAATCACCCATCAATAGACACACAGAAATAAAACATATTTACACACCATTAAAAAAAAACCTTAAGAATGCAGAATGCAGAAGAAGAAAAAACAAAAAGATACAGAATTTAAAAGAAAGATACAGAATAAACAATATAGAAAAAAGAAGAAAATAAAAAGACTATAACACATCCTCTCCAGCAGCCAACACCCAGATAAACAGGGACAACCAAGCAGAAAGCAATTACCCCAACCAAGAAGATAATCTGGAACTAGTGAGAAGAAAACCAAAGTCTCATAAACATTGGCAGGGTAAACTACTACCGGTATATATAAACAACGAGCAAATCCCACACTCCTAAGACTGATGATGTTACCTAGTCAGGTAATGAAACATGTGCAAACAAACAGCCAAGCTCAGAGTGCATGAAGAACCCCAAAGTCCACATACTACCCACTAATAAGTCACTTTTATAAAAAGCTTATGTATCACCAGGGTATGAGATGGTAAATTAATTTTGTTTCGAGCTTGGAACAAAATAGTCTGACTTTAATTATTCGGTTAATTCAAGTAGGAAAGTTTATTAGAAATACAGTCCAACACAAAAATAAAAAAAGATGCCTACCCCTGCAAGCTTAACAGAGCAGAATTCTGACGACAAGTTGATTTAAATTAAGAACCCTGAAGCAGGATTCATGTTTAAAAACTTCTGAGAACATCGTCCCCCAGTCTCTTGATACTTCTTGCCTCCGTCCAGTTTTATCTGCTGCCATTACAAGGCTGCTTCTACTGTTTCTTTCCCATAGTTTCTCTACCTGTCCAGTGCAAACAATAGGCTTTTATGTTCCATAGCAACATTTTGTTTTAGTCAAGGTATCAGCCATAGAATATGGGCAACACAATCTCTTTGCTGTTTCATTTTCTATCACAAAAGCATTGGAGTAGGTTAGGGGCTTCTATTTGCTGACTGCTACCAAATAGACAACTTGCAGAAAAACAAAAGCCATCAACTGGATTTATTTATTTATATTTGTGGGAAAGTATTTAAAAATCCCCTAAAGATTTAGCTAAATCAGCAACTGAATCAGTCCCCTGGCTTTCAGCAGATATTTTGTTGTTGTTGTTGGTTGAATAAAATCAGAGAGGCACTCAGCCAGCACAGTAACGCAGGACCAAGTTGACTAATCTCTCTCATCAGTGTTATTTCAATTAGCACATACTTAACAGAATGATTTAACAACAGCAAGTACAGCATCCTCCTTCCTGGGAAAACATGGAAAAACAGTCAAATTTTACTCCTTGCCATGTTTTCTCATTTTAAATTCTATTTGTGCAACAGGTCTGAACACGTCATTGGCTACAGAAATGCTTCACTGTGAGGCCTCTTCTGAGTCAGGCATTTAGACAAGCCCTTTGCTTAACCACCTGAAAATTATTATGCTGACCTTGGGCCAGTCAATTATTCCTGGGACCCAAAGTCCCTTAGTTGTAAAACATGATCAGCGATATTGGTAACTTGTGAGAGATAATGCTGGTGCAGTATTTTATTTATCTGTCTAGTTGTGGAGTATGTAGCTTATTTCACTAATATTACCACCTATATCAAAGTCATCTGCCTGCCTGCATATTTAATTCCTGCTTTTCTACTTGTGGCACATTTGACTCTTGACTATATTAACTGGATTTGCTCCAGGGCCTAGAAATGTAGACATATATGCTTGTATTTTAATTTGTGAAATGCTATGAGATGTGGAACAGGAAGCCACATCTAATATAATACAAATTAAATTAAGTTTAATCTTAGTTATAGTCATCTGAGTTCTACAAGATCAGTTACAGATGGGGAACCGAGGCTAACAATGATTTCCCATGACCTCTCAATCTAACCTTTTTATATATGCTGCTGACATTATTACAGGAACCATCCTTGTAAAGCATAAGTTTAATATTCTCTAAGTTTTACTTATAAGGCTACTTACAAGAAAAAGTAGCTGGCACTATAAGCATTTTATGATTTACTGATTGTTCCATATTTTGTATCACACTGAACCTTAACAAATCAGTTACTTAAATTTCCATATTCTAGAGTCAACTTGGTTAGAGGAGATTAGCTAACCCATTAATATGACATATGTTAAACTTAAAATAGCATAAAGCTCTGGTTAGCAAAATATATTGTCACGAATGAAGGCAAATACATATGTCTCAGGATAATGTTGCAGGATCCAAACAGATTGGATTCTGCAATATATATATTGCCAAAATGGCATAAAGCTTTTGTTGCCAAATGCTGAGGATGAATAGAGCCCTCTGTAGTTTTCCATCTAATATTGCTTATCTAGGAACTCTGCACTTAAATTTCAGGTATTGCTATTAGATACTTCAGTTTTATTCTTTTTTTTTTTTCATTTAAAGACACTTAGATTTCTGTAGGTATAGCACTGGGCACATCCCAGTGGAAAAATTGCATTGTTGAAGTGTGTTGACCAGAAGATGGCAGCAGTGATCCATAAATCAGCTGTTATACAAAAGCTCAGCTGAGCTGAACAAAAGTCAGGACTCTCTCCAGGGTAACTGAAAGCTAATACACTGAAAAGGGGTTCTGACAACCCCATCTCATAAAGAAAAATGGTACTGATACACACCGGAACATATGAAAAGTCTGCTGGCTATTTCAAGGACACAGTGACTTCTGAAGCAGGCTGAGGAGTGTCAGCTGAGAGGTAATCCAGAGAATAAGGTTTGCAATAATGAATCTTAGCAAAATGAGATGCTGTAAAAAATGTCTTTCCTTGATGACAGATTTCATTTATCTGAGATCATCCAAAACATAGGAAGTTTTGGAGTTCTGTCTCTGGCAAGCAACTACATTTCTATATTAGCTTTAACTATCACCCAAGTATTTACCTGCCAGAGACAGAGTTGCATTTTTAAGATTGTGACAGTCAGTGGCAGTAGTGGTCTAATGTACCAAAGCAGCACCAGAGACAGCAAAAGACAACATGATCAAATCAGTATCACTCAACCTTTGGAGGAGGCAAGGACTGTACTTGACCTTTATGTGGTATGTTTTGCTGGGGCCAAGCCCCCTCCCTCCCATCCATGTGGAAGCGCCCCGAGGGAAAGATGTAGGCAGAAGCAGGACAAAAATGGAATTGGACTGAATTTAGTCAATCCAATATTCTTAATATTTATCTATGGAATGGATGTCCTCTCTGCCCTCTATGTGTTTATTTAATGTTAAATTAAAATACTTTTCAGTGGGGCTGGGGGAACCATTAGTCTGAGGGCTGGCATCATGACAGTATCCTTCATTGCCATTCTGTTGTCATTGGATCATTAGCTGTCCTCCTATGTAGCGAAGTAATTAAAGGATCTTATAAAAGAAAAAAAGATCCTAAAATCATCACTTGCTACTTTAATCACACCTTGACACAAAGCTTTTCACTCCTACTTGTGTCTCTGGTTTCTGGTTGGCACGAATCACTCCTTCATTGTTGCTGTTGCGGCTGTTACTACTATTATTTTTAAATAATTAAGGTGGGAAAAAGACAACTCTATCCACAGAGAATATGTTCATGAAACAATTTAGAAAATTGTAATTTAGAAGATATTCAGTTGTTTCTAGTAATTATTCTTAGAATGCAAATTTTAGTAAGTAAATTCCAGCATCTTTTTTAAAAAAAATTCATCCAATAATCTCTATCAAAATAATGAATGGCTTTTTAGATCATTAATTTAATGATTTATGATTTGTCTTTCTGAAGTTGGGTATAGTTGGTTGTTCAGGAGGGTATAAACTGTTTTGCCATTTCCCCAGTTTCAGACATTCTTGCATAGCTTAAAGTTACCCTGAACTGAAAAACTTTGCAGTTATATTTTATAGTAATATACAATAATTCTGTTAGGAACGCAAATGATTTGGGCTGTAATAACACATGCTCCCCAACAATAAACAAATCCCTAGAAATCTATCAAAGTGAATTTAATACTTTTCTACTTTCCCAGCTTTATTTTGGATTTCTAAAAATGCTTTAAAATCACCCAGCTCTGTGCTATCTTTCTGTTTGACATAATAGTTTATTATTCGTTAATGGTTGCAAGCATTAGCCTAGATACAAGAGGGCAAAACCACTTTTCCTGATCTCATGTCTGGCTTCTTTCAGGGGTTATCAAGTTGCATTCTAACCTCCCTCTTTGGCTATTTCCTGTAACCTTTACATCATCAGAGGTAGAAATGGTTGCCCATTTTAGACAACTATGAAGCAAAATGATGTAGAAATAATTAAAAAAAAACCACATAGAAGTAGAGTTTGAAAGGTTGGTTTGGCCATCAAGTCCTGAATAAGAATCCAAATTAAATCAATTCAGATAAATGGTCCATCCTTTTTCAGGTCATTGGTTCCATTCTCAACCTGCTCTTATGTTATGATGCTATGTGAATGTGCATTTTAACATTTAATCAAAATCTCCCTTTTTGTAATTTATATCCAATATTTTGTCTCCTGCACTCTGGAAAGTCTTTCTTCTATGTCACATCCTTTCAAGTATTTAAGGAATGCCCATCAATCACTCTTTCTCAAGGCTTCCAAACTCTTTTCATTTATCTTCATACAATTTAGTTTCTAACTCCCTGATCAAACTCTCTATCCTTCTTTGAATACATCCTAAACTAGTATATGTCCATATTCACTTTGCAATCAACAATTATTCCAAGATATTTGGAATGTTTTTTTTAATCCAAGCTATGTATTTTATATAGTGTTTCAGTTTCTCTAAAAATCAAGAACTGCAGCCATTACATGGTCACTGTCCACAATGTTTCTACTACAGGACTCCCACTTTCTCAACTCAGTCTTTCCTCCTGATGTCTGCCCTCAGAAGGTGAGAGTTTTCAGCACATAAGTCAGGAATTTTCTGGACTGACCACCCTAGGCAATGTTTGTGTCCTAACAGATGCCAGGGTAATTAAAATCTGTCATCACTATAATATGGCTCTTTGAAATATTGGCAATTAGCCTTTGCTACTGTGTTTCCTCAAAAATAAGACCAGGTCTTCCTTTTTTTTCCCCCTCCAAAAGAGGCACAGGTCTTATTTTTGGGGGATGTCTTTTATACTCACCTCCGGCAATGACAGCCCCACCCAGCATGTCCACTTCTTCTATGGCTAAAGGAGCAGCTTCATTCTGCTTTCCAGAAGGCCTCTGCAGCCGAGTACCAAGCTATAGATTGAATCCTTAGCTCAGTTCTCAGCCTGCAGTGGCCTTCCAGAAAGGACTGAGAAATGCAGGCCTGGCTACAGAAGATGCTGCAGAAGAAGTGGGCCGGCGAGGAGAGGCTTGGCTGCAAGGTAAGTGGGCGCGGGGCGTGTGGGATAGCTCCACCCCCCACTCCCATTCTAGCTTGATTTTTACCTAGGCCTTATTTTCGGGGTAGGCCTTAGTTTCGGGGAAACACAGTAGGTATCATCCACATCTTCTCCTGGATTAGGCAGGCAACAATAGACACCAACAATAGTATTCCTTTTATGTGTTAATCTGCTCATTTTAACCCAGTTGTTCTCTGCAGTAGTGTTTGGTTTCTTCATTTTATTTTTACAGGAATGTTTTTTTTAACATAAAATGCATATCTCCTTTTCTTTTGCTTCTTTCTCTTTTAACAAATGATATCTTTAATTGTTTATTCGAGTCCAGATTGATCCCGCCATGCTTCCACTGTATCTATTAAACACACACATTTGCTTTTCTGCACTAAGTGCTGAAATTCATCTTGCTTATTTTCCAATCTCTGAGCATTAGTATATTAAAAAAATGAAAAGCCTTGCACAAAAGCACAAACTATGCACAAATGTTCTTTTGTTTGTTATGTGTGTGGTTGAAGTCCAATTCCAGCAACAACTATTTTCCATAGGCGATACAGTTTCCCTTTCCTGTCCCCACCTGATTCAGCTTGCCATGTTCTAGTCAAATATATTTTCATCTTTGTAAAGTGCAACCCAGCAGTCTTGGAGATGGATTGGGTGATGGTCCCTGAAAACTAAATCTTTCCTCTTTACACCATTTGCAGACTTAATGTGACTTATATTTTTCTTCTTTTCCTTTCTAATGGTCTTACACGGAATGATGGATGAGAATACCAGAATCTTGAGTTTATTTCTAATGTTTTCAAACTGTGGGTTGATATGTTTGCAGTTGTGCCTGTTTGTTATGACTTATCTTTATATATATCAGGAGGCAGGGCTGATTTCAAGATTTGAAAGCCTTGGAACTTGTTCTCTGATATTCCTGAATCACACTTCTGGCAAACAATGCATGATTTTATATGTCTGGTGAGCATATGTTTGTTTCAGCTATTTGGAGATGTGTGATACCAACTATTATGGTTCTTTTACTTATCATCTTATAAGATACTGTTGAACCCTTTCCTTTATGAATGCACTGTCTTCTCTTCTGTCATGCAGTATCCTTTTTTCCTTCCCCAAATGCCCAAAGCCTATTTTATTTGCAAGGATCTGAAAACAGCTTCTTGAGTGCAGCACTATAGAACATCTCCTGTATCTCCTACTTCTGATTGTCATGCTGGTCTGCTGATGGGTTTGATCATCTGTTTCTTATTTAATATTTTGTTTGACTGCCTCTTAGGGAGAGTTCCTTCCATTGTCAGTTTGTTGTAGGTCCTCCTTTTTTTTAAACTGATAAATCCTCATCCTTTCTCAACAGCTGAAGCATAAGACACCTGCTGTCCCTGTCTTCATTTTTTTCCCCTTCCAAGTACTGCAACAAACTTGCACTTGTGCAAATATAATAGTTGTTTTCAGGCAGGAAGACAAATTAGTCATAAACATTGCAAGTCACAGTTGCAAATTCCATTGCTCTTCACTCTATGTTTTTTGCTGGACACCAGCAGTAGAAATATATAGGCTAGGCAAATACAAACTCTGAGACAAATACACTTAATTCCTCTTGTTCCCTGCTCAGGATCTCAGGTTAGGCAAGTACAAACTCTTTGCTTAGAGCAGTGTTTCTCAACCTTGACAATTTTAAGGCATGTGGACTTCAACCCCCAGAATTCCACAGCCAGCGTTGCTGGCTGTGGAATTCTGGGAGTTGAAGTCCACATGCCTTAAAATTGTCAAAGTTGAGAAACACTGGCTTAGAGGAAAACAGGGTTAGAGAATTCTTATTTAATATATTGTATCTAATTCTTCGAATAACTGCCTGAGTGCAATTCTTGCTGGTCCAATCAGTGAGTTTGCTCCTTGGAATCTGGCTGCTTTATATTTCTTGTATTATTTTTGTTTCCTCAGCAAGAAGCAGTCATCACCTTACGGTGGTATTGGCAGTTCTCAGGATTATAATAATCACCACAAAAGGCAGCTTTATTTGAAACAGTTTACATCTTGTGATGATACCTTTAGCGCCATCAAACAACATCTGCCCATCCCCCATCTTTGCAAAGGATTCTATAGGTGAATAAAAATGCGAAACTCAGTCTAAACATCTAGCAGATTGTGTGATGAACCATAATAATGATAATAAACCAAGAAGATCACACAAATGATTATAAACAACATAACACAGTTGCCAAAATGATTCACCGAAACATTGGTAAAAATTATCACGTACCAGTAATGAAAAATTGGTGGGAACATGGAGATGAAAAAATAGTGAAAAATGAGAAGGTTAAAATATAGTGGGATTTCCAAATACAGACAGATAAAGTCTTGGCTCATAATGCAGCAGATATAACTGGGGTTGAAAAGAAGAAAGGGTAGATAATTGATGTGGCAATACTATCAATAGAATAGAAGCCAAAGAATTGGATAAAATCACAATGTGTCAAGATCTGAAAAATCAAAACCTAAAGATTATGGCATAAACTGGCTGGGGAGGGGAGTGATTACTGGTACCCCAAGTGCCATGCCAAAAAGTCATAGGTGGCACTTATAAACTCTGTGCTTTAAGAAAATTTCCACCTGTTAATTGTAAAAGGCCACTCGGCTTGGATCTTCACACAATACATTGTGATATCCTAGGTTCTTGAGAAGAACTCAGTGCATATGAAGGCCAGCAACATCTAAAGAACTGGCCAGCTGTGACTTCACATTGTTGTGAATAAAGATTAATAATTTATTTTGTCCCCTTGTGAGGCTGTACCTTGATGCGATTGTGGGGCTTCCATGCTCTGCCTAAACTGGATCCTTGGTGTCACTTGGATCCTTGGGAAGGACTCAACAAGAGTCCTCAGCAAGACCATGTTTCTAACCTGCAGGTCTTGGATCAGGCAGGGTCCACCAGTATTGAGTCCCTGATTATCGAGCCCAAAGAAGGTGGGTAGGACATGTCATCAGAACGAATGACCAGTATCTGCCTTGCCAGTTACTATATAGCAGGGGTGTCAAAACTGCTTGCCTGTGGGCCGCATGCGTCATGCTGAAACTGCGCCCACCCCATTGCCGGCAATGGAAAAAAGTCATGATACGTCGCGACACGTTACATGACGTTGCAAGTTTGCCACTCCTGCTGAATAGTGTACTGGAGTCTGGGAACAGACCTTGAGGTACAAGGGCAATTCGGAAATAAACCTCTGTTTGGTTCTCAATAACAGACAGTTGCAGATATAGAACTTTTATTATACACATTAGAAAACTACATTACATTATTTTTTGATATAATCAGAGGCACTTGTCATAATGTCTTACAAGGTTTGAAATCCCTAAGTAGTAGACACTTGGCGCAAAATCTGGGCTATGTGGGGGGTGATCAAAAACATCTCAACGGAACTGCTTCAAAAGTTCTTGGGTGTATCTAGCGGTGTGCAGGCGAGCATTATCATGAACCAACACCACAGCGGAGGTCAGCATGCCCTGATGCTTGCTATTGCTTGTTATGGATGGCTCGTCTGAGTTTTCATAACATTTCACAGTAGACTTCTGAACTGATGGTCAAACCATGCTCCATGAACTTCACTAGCAGTACTCCTTTGGCATCTTCAATTTGATGGGATTTTCTATGGCACCACTTCCGGTGTGGTGTTGGTTCACGATAATGCTAGCCCACACCACCACTAGACGCACCGAAGAACTTTTGAAGCAGTTCTGTTGGGATGTTTTTGATCAACCCCCCCATAGCCCAGATTTGGCGCCGAGTGACTACTACTAAGGAATTTCAAACCTTATAAGACATTATGACAAGTGCCTCAATTTGAATGGTGATTATGTTGAAAAGTAATGTTGTAGTTTTCTAATGTGCATAATAAAAGTTCTGTAATCTGTGAGTGTCTGTCATTAAGAACCAAAAGTAGGTTTATCACAACTTACTACTTGATAAGATAGAAAAATGTGGGGTAGACAGAATCACCACCAGATGGATCTGTAGCTGGCTGACTGGCCGTACTCAGCGAGTGGTCCTCAATGGAACCGCATCTACATGGAGGGAAGTGTATAGTGGGGTGCCCCAGGGCTCTGTTCTGGGCCCAGTGCTCTTCAACATCTTCATCAATGATTTGGACAAAGGGATAGATGGGGAACTCATCAAATTTGCAGACGACACCAAGCTGGCAGGAATAGCCAACACTCCAGAAGACAGGCTTAAGATACAGAAGGATCTGGACAGACTTGAACACTGGGCACTATCTAACAAAATGAAATTCAATGGTGAAAAAAGCAAGGTTCTACATTTAGGCAAGAAAAACCAAATGCACAAGTACAGCATAGGTGGCACCTTGCTCAATAGTAGTAACTGTGAGAGGGACCTCGGAGTCCTAGTAGACAATCACCTAAATATGAGCCAGCAGTGTGCTGCAGCTGCCAAAAAGGCCAACACAGTGCTAGGCTGCATTAACAGAGGGATAGAATCAAGATAACGTGAAGTATTAATACCACTTCACAATGCCTTGGTAAGGCCGCACTTGGAATACTGCATCCAGTTTTGGTCACCACGATGTAAAAAAGATGTTGAGACTCTAGAAAGAGTACAGAGAAGAGCAACAAAGATGATTAGGGGACTGGAGGCTAAAACATATAAGGAAAGGTTGCTGGAATTGGGTATGTCTAGTTTAATGAAGAGAAGGATGAGGGGGGACATGATAGCACTGTTCCAATATCTCAGGGGCTGCCACAAAGAAGAGGGTGTCAAGCTATTTTCCAAAGCGCCTGAAGGCAGGACAGGAAGCAAAGGGTGGAAACTAATCAAGGAGAGAAGCAACCTAGAACTGAGGGGAAACTTCCTGACAGTGAGAACAATTAACCAGTGGAACAACCTGCCTCCAGAAGTGGTGAATGCTCCAACACTGGAAGTTTTTAAGAAGAGGCTGGACAGCCATTTGTCCGAAATGGTATAGGGTTTCCTGCCTGAGCAGGGGTTTGGACTAGATGACCTCCAAGGTCCCTTCCAACTTTATTATTATTATTATTATTATTGTTGTTGTTGTTAGTATTATTATTATTATTATTATTATTATTATTATTATTATTATTATTATTATTATTATTATTTCTGAATTGCCCTTGTAGATCACACAAGAGCTACAAAGACATTGTGAAACAAACTCCATGCCATTGTGATATCCAGCCAAGGGCACTAAAAGCTGCAGATGCTGATAGAATGCACTGGCAAGACCTGTGCTTATAAAGCCTCCACCAGCTTTGAAGTCAAGGCCTCACAAAACCAGATGAGCAGCATCATTGAGTAACACCCACAGCTACTACAACTTTCAGTACCCCCATTTATGTTGGACTCTACATTTCCAGACTGGAAACTGCAGAGCAACCACTGTGTCCAAAGATGAACTGCACTACAGCATGTCTTCTTTGAAAGTGAAGGACTTTCACTGTATATATAATCTGCTTGGAAATAATGATCACCTAATTTCAAGTGCATTTTGCTTTTAATATTTCATTGCTTAATTTCAACTTTATTAAATAAAGGAGGGAAGGCTTTTCAAGAAATTCATGTTGTTACCCAGCCTACCAATGAACTTGTAATTGAGCACTATACTGTCCTAATAAATGACATTAGGTAAAAAAATTAATTTCAGCTGGAGCTATGTATAACTGAAACTATTAGGATTTTTTGGAGCATGGTAAAAAACAGTGAATTGAAGATTTATAGTTTGTAGAAAATATTTCTAAAGTATTTTCATATCTTTTTAATCATCAGTTCAAAATCCAATAAAGAATTCCTTAACTACTAGATAAAACAGCTTCACGCTGTAATATTTAATATATCGTTTAATGATACAAAATATGAAATAACCTACAAATTCATTTCATAATCCACTTGAGAAAATATAGCACTGTAGTTGCTGTTTATTGCTTTGTTTACTGGTTTGTTGAAGCACTGTAGTTGCTGTTTATTGCTTTGTAGGATATCTGTTTGTATAACTAACCAGCATTTAGTACAATTATGGCATGATTTGATGTAATAGAATATTATAATAGGAGAGGATAAAATGTAGCATTTCACTACGGAAATATAGAAAAGCATGGCAGTAACCAATCCTAATCCTAAATCTTCTGTAATAATTATATCACATTTTGTAAAACAGAACAAAGAGTTGGTTTGGTATATCCTTGAAGTTAGAGTCAGATCATTTTCAAATAGCTTGACTATTTCATTGATTAATTGTTCTCAAGTTCAAAAAAATTCTCCTTACTTTTAGGTTGTTTCTCTCTTTACCAAGTTTCCACTGATTACTTCTTGTTCTGCCCTCTGGTGCTTTGGACAATAAGTTGGTCCCTTCTTCTCTGTGACAGGCCTTCAACTACTGAATACACATCTCATGACCCCCCCCTTCACAATCCTTCTCTTCAATAGGCTAGACCGGGGTGTCAAACTGCCAGTCTGCGGGCCGGTTTCATCATACGGGAGCCACGCCCACCCCATTGCCGGCAATGGCAAAATAGTCCCGATACGTCTCACAATGTCATGTCACATCTCGAGTTTGACATGTCTGGGCTAGACATACCTAGCTCCCTCAACTGTTTATCATACGATTCAGCCTACAGAATCAGATTTGCATCATATAGCATCTTTGTGTTATATTTTAACAAGATATTAGACACATGATAAAAACTTGATTTAACAGGCCAGCTGGGAGAAGGGGGATATCTTTATTCCTGAATGTCCATTAAATTGCAGATTATGTCATTCATGGTGATCAATGCCATTATGAAAATAACAGTGACTGATGCAAATTATGTAATTTGCAAAAATGATGTCATTACACAAATAAAGTAAGTAGCCCAGATGGACACATTACCATAAAATTGGTGTAAATGTAAAATGCCTCATCTAGACCAGTGGTTCTTAACCTTTTTGAACAAATTGCCCCCTTGAGCCAACATAACCTCTCAATCACAACATAGGAAATAATTCTTCAATTTATGCGAACACGTTTTTTTGTTTTCTTTAAAATTGTCATCAGGACATATCGATGCAAATAGTTTATTTCCAGTCTTTTTCCCATATCTCAACTGTGTGAAAAATTTTGGTGCCACCCGTCACTTTTTTCCCAAACTTTGTGATACATGTATTTCATTACTATCTTATTTATTCAAGACACTTAAATGTAATGACCACTGAAAACAAAATTCAATTGCAAGAAAGTGAAATGCCCAAAAAGAAAAAAAGTAACATTTAATGATTGAATTACAAGTGAAATTTAAGACGCAAAAAGAAATATAAAAAGGGCATAAGAACAAACTACAATACAGGAACTAAGAATTTCAAGACAATAACTCTGAAACTAAATTAAGATTTGAGGAAGGTATATATAGTCACGCACACTGTAAAAAGAATTAAAAAGACACAAAGAAAATATAATATCAAACTGGAGTGCACACTAAAAAAGTACAATACAAAGAGACACACAAAATGTTTTACAGAGCACAAATTCGAAAACGAAGCTGAAAACTCAAACTGTGATGTCAACATTACAGCTGACGTCACAGGGGACAGCCACTCAGCATGCGATGTTTCGAAAGAAGCGCTCCCCCCCTCCATCACTGCCCATTCTGGCCAATGGCACGCCACTATATGGGTAGAGGCTGCTGCACAACGTGCATGAAGATAAGCGATGAGTATTCACATATGTATGGTGTTCTGTACTGAAGCTAGCTTGAAATCAATCCAATTCAATCCACTAATAGCGAGTGATCTGATGTTTTTGTACGACAGATATACAGCGATTCACTGTACGAAAAAGTTTGAAAAGTGTCCCCAAAACGTCTCGCTCCATTGCTCCCATATTGCCCCCTTTTCGTTCCTTCTCCCCCATGTTGCCCCTTTTCGTTCCATTGCCCCCTGAAAAATGAAATCGCCCCCTGGGGGGCAATATCACCCAGGTTAAGAACCACTGATCTAGACTACTCTAGATGCAACGGGATAGACTGGAAATGAATTTAGTCTGTTGCATCCAAGGTCTCTGCTCAATGGAAAGTTGTTAAATCAAGGTTCCATGACAAAACCTTTTGGGCAACAACTGTTTTTTGTCTTAGGTGATTTAAATATCCTCAAGTTAGCTATTAAGTTCCAGTGAAACAAATGTAAAAATTTAAGAGAGATTTTTCTTTCACTAATTTCAGTGGTTTTCAAGAGCAAGTAACATAATTTTGCTTAAATAAAATAACAAATTAAAAGATGGTAAATAAACAAAATTTAACAATACATTTAACCTTAAAGTTGAATTTG
Source organism: Bothrops alternatus (assembly GCA_034064705.1). NCBI lineage: Eukaryota > Metazoa > Chordata > Lepidosauria > Squamata > Viperidae > Bothrops > Bothrops alternatus. Next base: position 10,746,525 of record JARGCV010000023.1, read on the forward strand.
AAATGTCACTGAATTTGTCATGATTTAATGTATAGTTTGAATTTATTTTTAATACTTTGTTATTCACAGTATCTCTTTGAGTTAAATGGCCAAATAGATTTTACTCTTGTATAATACATATAGTTTAAAGCAGACAAGCACTATCTCCAAGTACTATTTGCTTTGCCAGAATTCACAAATACATGAAATAAGGACAGTTATGTCCTTATTTCATGTAATTGCGCAACATGTATAATTCGCCTTCATAAGGACAATTAATTTCTAGTGATTTATTTATTTGATTATTTTAATCCCACCTTTATTATTTTTATAAATAACTCAAGGCTGCAAAATGCTCCTTCCTCCTTCTATTTTCCCATAACAATCCTGTGAAATGGGTTGGGCTAAGAGGGAAAGTGATTGGCCCAAAGTCACTTAATTGGCTTCCATGCCTGGGATGGAACTAGAACTCAGTCTGCTGATTTCTAGACTGCTGCCTTAACCTCTACAGGTAGTCCTCGAGTTACAACCATAATGGAGTCACATGACTGTGGAGAAGGGGGGCACAACTGTCAGAACTTTGAATCTGGGTCATAAGTGCCCCCAGGGAGGCCTGTCATAATTTTAAATGATCATTAAGTGAAGCAGTATATAAGTCTGTTGCTATTAAATGGCCGTAAATTGAGGATTCAGCTACCAAAACTACAGCGCCTGCCTTGAAAGAGTAAATGAACACTTAGCAAATTAAGCACTCCAGCCTGTGCAGGGTTTCAGATATTTAAAACCACTGATTTCATATAAGTTCAGGCAAGCCTAGTTTTGCTCAGGTCTGGGAAGTAAATGATACAAATATTTTAAATCTCAACTGTCCACAATTATCTTTTCCTGGGGATTTTCTCTGGATCAGGGGGTTTGTTATGTTTAGTGCTATTCTGGAGATCATTAATGTGTCAAGAAGACCTTGAATTATTTCTATGGAAGGCCAAATCCATTCAACATTCACTTTTTTTTTAAATAAACATTTTTTATTATTAGATATCCATTTGTACATGTAAACAAAGAAAAAAATTCAAGTTAAAGCCATTCAACTTAATACAATCATTTTAAATTTGTAGACCTTCTTCACTCCGTATATCCAAGTTTAACTATAAGCCAACTACATTTAAAAATTTTTAACTTTCACTTCTTTTCAGATCAATCCATTGGACATCAAACAAACAAGTCATCTTATTAAAATTAATAATTTTCATGTCGATACACCCATCCCTTCCACAAGTACATTCTTGGTCTATTTAATATATATCTTTCCTTAATCAATAGATATATATTTGTACATGTAAACCAGGGGAAAATTCAAGTTAACTGCTATCCAACTTGATACAATCGATTTAAATTTGTAAACAATCTTCACTCCGTATGTCAAGATTTAACTATAAGCCAGATACATTTTCTTTGATTGGTGTTTCTCTTGTATGTAGTCTATCCAGTGTTTCCAGTCTATCATATATTGTTCATTTGAGCGATCCTTCAAATATGCCGATATTTTAGCCATTTCTGCCAAATTTATTTTGAAGCAAGTATTGTTCTTTTCCACAAACCCTTTCCGTTACTTTGATCAGGAATTTGGAAAGAGTCTGAACAATTTGGTATTTAAATACGCCTCCTTCAGAATCTACCAAAAGCTTGTCTGTAAAAATGGATACAAGAAGAGTTGACAACACACATGTTTTTCTAAGATAACATATGCCTTGTTTGGGGTGTGAACTGTGAAGTAAAGCTAAATGCCTTTAGTGACCTGCAAGTGTTATCTTATAGTAACACACACCCATGTCTCACCGAAGTTGGAAAATAGCCTCTCACTTTCCAAAATTAAATGCCTTTTATTAATCAACTAAACAAAGGGGCTGAATAATCACCTGGCCAGGAAAGAGCAATTCATTCATGAAATGTTTCATTCAATGATTACTGAAGAGAATAATGGGAGGTCACAGGTGAATGCAATGAAATGTCAGGTATGTTTTTCATGCTTTCCTAGCCTAGCCATTTCCCCATATTGTGAAATCATAAAGGAAATACAAGATTGATGTATTAGAAGGATTCATTTGGATTTCACTTGTCATTCTAAATGTTCTTCTAGATACCATCAAATTATGTATACATTCTTTAATTAAATCTACGGATAATCCACAACTTTTCCCTATTCTGATAGAATTCTTATAGATGATTTAAATGTTAACAGTGCAAGCCAACACTGCCCGTCATACAAGTATAATCTCATATCATTACAAATCCTTGATAATACTAACCTAAACATTGCACTCCAGCTATGGTGAAAGCTGTGTCCTCAGATCTCTTATTAAAACACAAATCTATCCATTAACAAAATCCATGTATTACACATAATTTATTCTCTCCTCATGATGTCTATTTTAAAAGCATAGCCACTCCTTCAATATCATTCTGCTCCTCTACATGTAGACTACCTAGAAGTTGCAATTGATACAGCATGCAGCAGTCTCTATTTTATTGGGCAAGGGCTTCCAGACTCTCATAAAACTAGTGTTGCAGGTACTCCATTATTTGCCAATCAACTTCCAAATACATTTCAAAAGATTTGTCATCAGCTCTAAAGCCCTTTTCAGTGGAGCCTTCATACAAGAGATGCTGAAAGCACTTCTGTGGGGCCTAACTGAAGAACAACGTAACACAAGCCAGCCAAAGTTCAATTCTTCATTTGCTTATTATACCATATAAAGTGAATCTTGCCAGGCTAAACCTCCACTTTCCTAACCTAATGAATATGCCCTGGGAGGTTCTAGGGAACCTAATCTCTTCCTTCTTCCCATGATCCAGCTCCAGACTGTGTTGTCTTTTATCTCACCTCTTCTCTTTCTAATGTGCTCCTTCCTTCCTGGGAATCTGCTGTGTTACTCAAGTCTATCACATTACCTCTCCCTTTGTAGACACATTCCATCACATCTCCTTCCCTCATCTAATTCAGGATGAGGGAGCAAATAAGCCCTATTTTTTGGTATAAAGACCATCTCAAATAGTACATTTTACCCCTAGAAATTCAGATGGCATTGCCTTTGGTGGCTCTTAAAGGATGATTAAAAAAAAGTTGCAGAGAACTTGGGAATTTGTGTCACTCATTTAAATCCCAAATTGGATAGTCTTACTATCAGGCTTAATGTAATTTATACAGTTTCTGAATTTTTCACATGGAACCAGAGGCATACAAATGTTAAAACAAACTAATACCGTAATTCATATGACAGAGATAAACTAAGCATCTTTGTTTGGCTAAGAATTTCAAGAGTATGTGATAAGGACATTGACCAAGTGGCTTCCATGGGAGACTTGTTCAGTCAAAAAATAAATAGCTGTAATGGTGGGCATGACCAGAGAGGAATTTATTCTCTAAACTTGTTCTCTATTATTCAACTAGTGAGTGCCAAAGTTTCAAGATGCAGCATGGCCATTTTCTCCTTCATACATAGAGAAACATACAAGTGACAAAAAGCTGTTTTTGTTTTAAAGAAAAGAAGCCATTTCTTTCTTCAGAACAAATCCAAATCCAGATCAGTTGAAGCAGTGGAGCTTTCCAATGATCAAGCAGGTCAATGATAGCCTTCAAGATCTGAATTGTCAAAATTGCCTAGAGTGGATAAATTAGGACCCAGTTTGATCTATACTTCAAAGCATTCCTCAGTTAACCAACCAAGCCATTACTGGAAAATCTCGCATCTTTGATTAAATTGACTGTCAATGTTGGTTTGCTTTCTTATCTAACAAGAGCTTTGAAATTGTGAATTGGCCAGCAGAATATTCGGTTCAGACTTTTGGCTTTGAAGGCAAAAGTTTGGCCAGAAATAGAAACAATTGAAGATTTTCAACTTTCCCTTCTTGGTCAAAATATCAGAGGAGGATTTTTGAAATGACACAGAGGCAGTAGTATTCTACATCCCTCTTTAAATATTTCTAAATAATTTAGCTTGTGATTAACTGTATCACTGGAAATCTAGAGTTCGTCCTTGGAAAACTACAGGGCAATTTTTAAATAGCTGAAGGTAAATTTCTTTGAATGTATAATGTTATCCCTATTGGTTTGAGGTGTAGATTTGAGGAATTTAAGTTTACTTACTTCCCTCCCTTTTTTCCCCAAATGCCCAACTCTGATTTTAAGATGGAATCAATGTGGACTGTGTTAGTTTGAAGGTAAAACTGCATGTTGTATTGATTGCATAACTGTGGTTTTTTTCACTCAGAAATTGATAGTGTGAAGGATTGGTACTGGTGGTGATTTCCACAACTTTTATCCTTTCTCTCTTCTTGCAGTCCTAATCTGGATCACTTTCCATTGCTCTTACTGTTTGCATTTGGAAATATAACGAACCAATGAGATGCTCTCCAAATATGTTGAGCTATTCATTTCTGTAAATCCTGGGAATTTGAATTACAACATATGCAGAGAACATCATAATGGGGAAGGCTGCTCTAGTATAAGGAGAGAGAAAAAATGCAACATGGGAAAATTTAAGTATTTTCTCTACCCTTCAGCTCTTAGTTATTTTGTGACTGTTACCTTATTTATGAAATAGTGGTTTTTCAAGGCAAGTAAATGAAATTTAGAATATGGATTTTTGATGTTATGCAACTAGCTTTGTGTAATAATGGCATCACCTCCCAAGCTCTATTTCTCATTATTTATTGCTCAAAACAATCTAACATCTGATTTGCTTTCAGCATTGCAGCTGTATTTTAATCCAATTGCTTTAGGGAATTTTCTACAAACAAATCCCAAATCTCTGTACCATTTAATAATCTCTTTTCTAATCTGGCAAATATTATTTTTTGCCTTCTATGTGTGCTGATTAGCAACATATCTGAATGTAAATAATGGTTTGGTCTGTTTCTGTCTCTTCATAATTTCTACTTACTCATTTGCAATAATACTAGAGGGCATTGTATGTAGCATCATAATTATTTGCAAGTGAATGAATTATGATGTCAGAAACAAACATGATCTCTCAGAGGGAAGTTGTTCAGAAGAAAAACCAGGGGGAAAAAAAGCAGAAAATGAATAAAGGGCCTTCTCTTATAGCTTCACGTATTTTTCATTTTAAAAAATGGCTCTGCTTTACATTTTTTTATAACATAAAAATGAGATTTCAAGACTATCATATATGTGTCAGGTAATGAAATATTAATTTAAGTTACAATGTTTCTTACACTGAAGAACAAACAAAGAAAAGATTTGATATATACATTTTATTCCTAGAGCTTTGGCTAAGGCAGACTATTGGTTGAAACGGCCCAATATAGATATGACTTTCCCAAATCTTTCAGTTTAAACACTAGCTGCAAAGCATTTGCTTTATCAATGAGCTATGTCTTTTCTTTCGGTGATGTGGGTTGTAATCATCAAAGTCATGTGTCACAAAGCTTAAACTTTCTCTGTTGGATTCCATCACTATGTATAGCTTTATCAAACAATGGTGATAGAGGTAGAGAAAGTGCAATCCTATACAAGAATAATTAACTTCTAAAACTTCAGATAAGTGAATAAAGGATAGTATGTTGAACCTTGAAGTAAAAAGGCAAAACTTAATGCTTAATATGTCCCTGAGATGTTATGAATCTTTCTCTGCTTTCTTTGCTTTTTTCTCATTAAGGCAACAAAAGCAAGAATAGATACAGGGAACACATTTTTTAAAGCACCAGTGATGCTTAAAGAGTTTCTGCTTCATTATTATTATTTAGACACTGCAAGATTTCAGTTCGTATCAGCATTAGAGACACTAGAATAATACTAATTGTTATGTTAAAACATCACACAGCCAAGAAAGAATGTGAATGTATGAATTTGCACCTGACAAAGTCAAATGGAAGGCATGCACACATATGGAAATATTAGAAATATGTAGTTTAAGAGTATAAAAATGGCTCTCAAAGGATTGCAGTATAAACGACGAACTTCGTCATAAAGCAAACATCACATATTCCGGAGAGCTGCAAAATAATTCCCCTCCATGCAGCTGTTTTTAGGTGTTACGTCTCTACTTAAATTCCAGATCATATTTTGCCCTTCAAAGGGGAGAGCCCTGCCCAGCCCTAGAAACCGGGGTGTTTGAAAGCTGAAAAGACATCTGTAGAAGTAAATTTGCTTCAGTTTTCCCAGTTTAAAATGATATTTTTCTGTCTAAAATAATATTCCTATGCTAACAATATAAAAATCAAGGAAGCTATAAAGAGCCATGATATCTGTTGACAGTGCAATTTAATTTGAGGTGACCCAAGGAAGGGAGCAGAAGTTGGATAACAAGATATGAAAATGTCAGGTAAGGTGTAAAAAGGAGGCCATCTTACAATAATTATTAAAGGGAAGGAATATGGATCAGAGTGACAGCAAAACTAAGATCCAGCCTCAAAATTGAAATCTGGGTGATTATTGCTGACATAGAGTGAATTAATCATGACTGATCATTTATATTTTTCTATATAATCCTATACAAATTTATATCCCATGTTCTGGGTCAGGTTGGCAGGGGAGTCCCGAGATCACTGGTTTGCAACATTCAGTAAAGAAACTTTGTTTCAGATATCATTGCTTTGGTTCATCACTCAATGGATCATTTATTTTTCCCATGACATTATATTTGAGCCTTCAACGCTGGCTCAAAGAAAAAAACAGCTCTTGGCAGGGGTATGCCTCCTCCTTTTTTATTACCAGAACTGTTAAGATTTTCTCAGATCAATAGAAGTGCTATATATCTTAATAAATCCTCATAAAGTTGATCCCGTCGTGCATTTTAGCAAGCAACTCAGACTTGAAAAGGTATTGGGGGAAAATCTAAAACACGAAAATTACATTATTGTCAGTCATAAATTACCTCCCTTTCCCCCCAAAAGAAAGCAATGATTTATCTCGATGCAAGTCTTGAATAGCTCTTCCTTAATTTGGTAGGTATTTTATTTTCTCTCTTTACCTCTCTCATTTTATCAATCCATTAAGGTGAAATGATTAATAGTAAAAACATCGGTTTGAAAAAGCAAGTTCTCTCTAGATTCCATGTCTTAAATCCCATAGTATTGTGGGAAGTCAGCTCCCCAGAGAAGGAAATATTAAAAGGGCAGAAAAATATATTTCCTCAAAAGGATTTTTAAAAGCAAAAACCAACCCTGCCCCCAAGTCTCTCTGTCCCAAGCAGGAGCCAGCCCTATACAAATGCAGATGTAACCATCAGAAAGTTGGAGCCAGAAACTCAAGAAGACAAAGACCTAAAATCTGCATTATCCCACCTGAGATGGGACATAATAGGACTAACCCATCACCATCAAGAATACCAGAGAGTTTTGTGTGTGTGCCACCTAAACTCAGGTCAGAATACGTGACACAGGAAATAGCCTCAAAGTTCATGCCACAGGAACAGGAAACTATTCCAAACAAAAGGCTTTCAGAGGGTATAAAAACCTACTCCACATGTGCTCAGCCCTTGATCTCTCTCCTCCTTCTTGCCAGAACCATCTTTCAGTCTGGCTCTTCAATAAACTGCAACCTTCTTCCCAAAGCAGTTGCCATGTTGTTTATTTATCCCCAGCTTGGATGAACCAGAATGAAGACTTTTCTTTCAACAGTATGATCAAATGTATTTGTTGTCAGCCAAATTGTCATAAACTTATCAATGCAACACAGCAGAGGACAAGATACTTTAAAAATATTCCAGATCTTTAAGTTCTTAAACCATGTTAATTCATGACCAATCACATTGCTTTACCTTTACAGTATAGATACTCCTCGACTTACAACAGTTTGTTTAGTGACCATTTGAAGTTACAATAGCACTGAAAAAAGTGACTTACAACCATTTTTCACACTTTTGACCGTTGCGGCCTCCCCATGGTCACATGATTAAAATTCAGATGCTTGGCAACTGACTCATATTTATGGTGGTGTTCTGGGGTCAACTGATCACCATTTGCAACTTTTTGACAAGCAAAGTCAATGGGAAAGCCAGATTCATTTTACAACTGTGTGATTAACTTAACAACTACAGCGATTTACTTAATAATTGTGGCAAGAAAGGTCACAAAATGGGGCAAAACTCATTTAACAAACGTCTCACTTGGCAACAGAAATGTTGGGCTCAGTTGTGTCATAAGTCGAGGACTACCTATACATATGTGGGTGGGTGGGTGTGCGTGTTCAATGTTCTGTATGATGCTATAATATTGGAGATGAAGCGGAATCATGATAAACATTGAAAGGATAGAAGATGTAACTTGCCCAGTAGAAACGCAACACTGAAGCCCAGAATTACACATTATTCCTCAATTCTTTACCCAGAGCTACAGCTTCAATGAATTGGGAGGGCCATTCTTATGGGATGATAATAGAATGGTTATATTCAATCAGAACATGTTAGAAGTTGAGACATCTTTTGATTCAGCTTCACTGCAGAAACCCTCCTGCATTGTGACACTTTTTTTAAAAAAAAAATGTAGGTTTCCTTTCACTTTTCAACTTTGAAACTCCAGGTGCACACTTATATAATTTTGCTCCCAATATCAGCCTTTTGTTTCTCAAGCTGATCACAAGAAGCAGCTTTTAGCTAACAGCCCACCTTTGAGCAGCCCCTAAAACTGGGAACTTTTCCGCTCAGAGTCCTATATGGATTGAATGTTATTGGAAGTGTCAGCTATGAGAATACATGGTGCAGTTATTCATTGACCTTTTGACTTCTCTTAGAAGAATACAGATCAAACCATAAGTTAAATCAGCTCGGATGTTTAAAGGGTTCTTTCATTTCAATACATCTACACCACACTGCAGAAGTACCACATGTTGTCTCAGAACCTTTTCCTTCCTCTCTTTCCCGCCTACCACCCCCAAAATCAAGCAAGCTTTTTTAGATGAAACTCAAGGATGAAATAGCATGAAAGGGAAATTACTCCTTTCATCCACCAGAGGATGGTCTCTGCAGATCAAACTATTGTCTGAGCACTGTGGTGAAATTCTATATGTAGTTGCCAACGATTACATTATGCCTGGATTGCAAATTAATGGACTTGGCTTTAAATACTCAGTCACTTATCATTCACAGAAAATTACACTCATTCTAAAAGGGAGTGAGGCATGTGAGATATGCTCTTTTTTTTCTGCCTGAGAATATCTGACAGCCTTACTGATTTAATGACACCCTGCCTGTCATTTCCTATAACTACTGTCACTGCTGCAGCTGCTGTTTCACCTGTATCTTACATAATGCACTGATCACATTGTTAATTAAAGCATATGGATGGATTGGCTTCAGGTGACTCATCAATGCTCTGAAAGGTTTATAGCACCTTCAGAGGCTCTGTTGGCTTTTGCTTCTTTAATTTTGTTAGACCAAAACGGGGGGGAGGGGAACCCCAGAGGATTTGAAGTGTGTGTACTTGTGTGCATGGCATATAAACACAAGAATCAGTGTCAAAGCCTTCTATTCCTACAGTGGCCAGTCAGGGAAAGGGGAAGCTGTCAAACAGAATAGGAACACAATGGCATGATCTAATGCAGGGGTATCAAACTCGCAATGTCATGTGACATGTTGCGACATATTGTGACTTTTTTTCCATTGCCGGCAATGGGGTGGGCACGGTTTCGCTATGATGCATCCGGCCTGTTGGCCAGGCGTTTGACACCCATGATCTAATGGAACCATGAATTTTAAGAGAAATACTAACTTTCCAATGACCAATAGATATTTGGAGTTTTTTCAAGTAGGACCAAACAAATTTCTGTGTGTGTGTGTGTGTGTGTGTGTGTGTGTGTGTGTGTGTGAGAGAGAGAGAGAGAGAGAGAGAGAGAGAGAGAGAGAGAGAGGGAGGGAGGGAGGGAGGGAGGGAGAGAGGGAGGGAGAGAGAGAGGCTTAATACAGCATTCTGAAATAAGTAGAAATGCAATTACAGGACATTAGCCATTACTAATGCTTTTGGATTTTAACTATTTTTATCCATGAGTAGGTCTATCAGGATTTTTGAAAAGGCCAAAAATGAAGGAAAATCTGGGCTTGAATTGCATTGTACATAATGTTATTTCATCACTGTCCATTTAAGGCAGAACATATAGGAGGACATCACACCTGTTCACAAGTTATTTTCTTCCAGCATTCTTATTATGATTCCATCTAAAATAAGTGACTGATTATATGATGACAACACACACACACACACACACACACACAGAGAGAGAGAGAGAGAGAGAGAGAGAGAGAGACATTTGAGGTACACAGGCACTGAAAATTTTCAAGATACAAGTGAAACCAGATTACATGCCACCATCAATTTGTTCTCCAGGAAGGAATTAAAAATTCATTAGCATGGCACTGATTAATGCTTCCCCCTAGCTATTTAAGATGGCACGATTCTCCTTATGATTCTCTTCAAACTCAGCATCTTATTAAGTAAAATTTCTGAGAGGTATCCTGTTAGCTAAAAACCTTTCATATATATCAAGACCTGTAACATCGCAGGAATGACCTGAAAGAACCTTGCAAGCAGAATATTTTCAATTCATAGTTGCTTTGGTAGCTACTTTATCTGAAAAAGTGTTTCCCCAAATCTGAAAGAATTATTTTACAATCTCAATATTTAAAGAGGTTATGTTTTTAAGTTCAAGGTTCAGGACGGAGATAATTTTTTAGATTTGTATTTTTCCCAGTTCTTTAACCTATTTACAGATGCCATACATACAATCTTCCTCCCTCTTTTAACTAAGGAAAAAAGAGATCTTGTCCCATTTGCTTTCACTGTACATTTTGACCTGATATTATATTATATAGTTCAAGCCTAAAGCCTCAGTCACAAATATATTTAAAACATATATTGTATTCTATTATTTAATATGTGTTCAGCCATATTTTGTTTAGTTACTCTGGAGGAAAAAAAAGCAATATCCATGTAACTTACTCATGAAGCAGAATTCAAAATTATTCAGGATGTTTTCCAAATGGATCACCTGATGCTAAATTTTATAGCTATTGTATTTGAAAGACAGAGGCTTGTTCAAGAGGCAAATGGGAGCTGGGCAGTAAGCTTCACATTGCTGACATGTCAAAAGAATTGCAGCTGCAAATACAGAAAGATATATACTTTACTTCAGAAGTGACTCTAACTGGGAGAGCAGCCAGCTTATAAGCTGGAAGTTGCTTGGAACATTATGATCAAGCACTTGGACTCTCAGAATGCCTTTTAAACTAAAAACAAGAACAAGAAAGTGTACAAAAGGAAAACAAATCTCAGCAAGCAATCATAGTTTTGCATACAAAACAGACTAAAATCAGTACTCTTAAACTGTAATAGGCTAGATCAGTGGTGGCGAACCTATGGCACAGGTACCAGAGGCGGCACTCAGAGCCCTCTCTGTGGGCACACTCGCCATCGCCCCAGTCCTAGGCCTTCAGCCGGGTTTTATAAACTCTTTTTGCTTTAGGCCTCCGCCGCCGTGTGCAAAAAAGAAAAAAAAAGGTTCAATCAGTCAATTTCAACTTCTCGCGGGGAAAAAAAGATCTCGCAAAGTTGGAATTGATTGAACTTTTTAGTCCCACCCAGTCTGTTGTTACCACCGCAGCCACGCCTGCCCAATGGGCCACACCCACCCAGTGGGCCACACTCAGCCAACGGGCCACACCCACCCGGCACCCAATCATGCATAAGTGGGTTTTGGGTTGTGGTTTGGGCACTCGGTCTCTAAAAGGTTCGCCATCACTGGACTAGATTGCTTCCTTTGTCCATTAGTTGTTGAGATGGACAGACAAACTGGCTTCATGCCTCTTACTCTGTCCATGTGTTTCTATCAGCCCTTTCCCATTCTTATTTCTCCCCAACAAAACACTGAGTCTGAGCCAGCCCAGTTCTTGTCCTAGTTAAGCCCTCAGCGATCAATCCTAGAAGTTCTTGATATACAGGAAGTCCTTGACTTACAACCACTTGTTTAGTATCAGTGGTACTGCAAACAGTGATTTATGACCGGTTTTCCACATTTATATTGCAGAATACCTATGGGCATGTGATCAAAATTAAGATGCTTTGGAACTGGCATGTATTTATGATTATAGCAGCATCCTGGGATCATGTGATCACCTTTTGTGAGATTCTGACAAGCAAAATCAGCTTCCAGCTACAGAAATCAAAGCTAATGCAAACAGCAGGATAACATGGGGCAGAGGAGAACTGGCTGAAGGGACAACACATATCCTCTTTATCCTCGTTTGCCTTTCCCCATGAATAAAAAGTGAAGAAGACCAGTATTGGTATTTGACATCTGACTGTGAGAGATGACCCAACTGTGCCTTCAGAATAGCGTATAAATGTCTGTAGAAACATTGTTCTGAATGCCTTTATTATTAACTAAATGACAATGTTTCAGAAATATTTTGTACAAAAGTAATTATAATTCAAATACATGGTTCAGTAATAGCAGACATATCACCTCCTCCATTTAATTTGAATGACAATATTAGTCGAATATAAGAAATAGGTAAGAAAAATAATTTGGTCCCAAGTCAATAAATTACAGAAAAGGGTTTCTGGAAAAAAATGTGACAAATTAGTTTGATAGAAAGCAATAAACATTTTTTTATTGTACTTAGGACCCTTCTTTCCAAATGATCCTGTTATCAGAAGAAGTCAGAAAGAATGACTGTAAAATGAAAATTGTTGAAGATAAAAATTTTGGGGTTGATTCTTAGATAGAGTGACTTTTTGAGTGAAAATTTGTGGAAGATACTGCATGATACTCCAGATACTGGGATTATGGTTTAATTTATGTACATAAATTTTACATAAATCTTATTTATGTAACTTATTTATTTATTTATTTATGTACATTCGGTAGCAAGTCATCTGGAGAAACCTGGAAGTTATGTCAGGATGTTTTTCATGGATTATAGTTTGGCTTTTAATACTATTCTGCCGGCTATTCTTATTGAAAAGCTAACTGACTTGAAGTTTCATCTCTCTATCTGTGATTGGATTAATGACTTTCTGAGGGACCAGCTACAAATAGTGAGGGTTGGGTCTGTCTTATCCACCCCCCTGAAGCTTGGCACTGGCTCGCCACAGGGCTGCATGCTTAGCCCGTAACTGTATTCATTGTACACATATAATTGTGTATCATCCGACCCATCCACTGTGATCATCAAGTTTGCAGATGACACCACCGTGATGGGTCTCATTACAGGTGGAAATGAGACAGCATACAAGGGGGAGATACAAAAACTATCCTCATGGTGCCTAGAGAACAACCTGCACCTGAACATTGGCAAGACGAAGGAGATGGTGCTAGACTTCCGGATGAAAAGAGAGGAACCTGCCCCACTTTACATCGGAGGGGACTGTGTGGAGAGATTTTTCCTCCTTCAAATTCCTGGGAGTCTACCTCTGTGAAGATCTTACCTGGAAAACTAATACAGCCCAGGTGGCCAGAAAAGCCCAACGGAGATTCCATTTCCTCAGGGTTTTGCGGAAGAACTGGGTAGAACGACGACTCATGACCTTCTTCTACCGATCTACTATTGAAAGCGTTCTCACATATTGTATTGTGGTTTGGTATGCTGGCCTGACAGCTGCGGACAGGAAGGTATTGCAGAGGGTGGTGAGCACAGCACAAGACATTGTGGGCTGTTTCCTGACTCCACTGGATGACATCGCCAGGGCCCGTTGCCTTGGCAGAGTGAGGAAAATTCTCAGGGATGACTCACACCCTGGTTGGTACCTTTTTGCTCTCCTACCATCGGGTAGGAGATACAGAAACATAGCCAGGCGTACCAACAGGCTGAAGAACAGCTTTTATCCATGGGCTTTAGGCTTTTGAATGGGACATAACTTTATAACCTTATGCATGACAGACCCGTGAGGCTGGAGTGATGTGCAATTAGTTCACAGGGTGGAATAAGTTGGGGGTTTGTAGTCACCACGGGTTTGTGGTGAGGGGGGGCACAGAGGGAGGCTCAACCAATTTCACTGTATACATGTTATACTTTGATAATAAAGGGTTTATTTTATTTATTTATTTATTCTATCTACCCCTATGTAACCAACCCTTCTATATTCCACTAAAACTCTCATATCTGTAACTTTTTAACTAGGTGAAAAGGTGCATCGTAGGGAAACCAAGTTACCTCAAATGGGCCAACTTACAAAATGACGGGACCCATTACTCCCATGGGAATGAAATTTTGGAAAGTTCTTGATGCTTTGGCACTGCCACGCTGCCATAATTACATAACTCTCTTTCATAGTGTTCTGCCATTCCCCATTGACTTGTGGGAAGGTGTCAGAGAACACTGTGAAACAGAATCATGTAACTATGGCAGTGTGACAGTGCCGAAGCAGCAAGAACTTTCCAAAATTTCATTCCCATGGGAGTAATGGGTTCCGGCATTTTGTAAGTTAGCTCATTTGAGGTATCTTAGTTGAAAAGGTTTTGGGTATACAACAACTTGCCATGGCCAATTCATCACAGCCAACTTGTCCCAAGACAACTTGCTGCAGGACAAGAGTTACACTAATATTGAGGAAATAGCGGAGTAGAACCATTAAAGAAAGGATGCCAAAGGAAGGACAAAATTAAATGTGAACAACAAAAATTAAAATATTTAAAAATTATGTTAAATAATTAAATTGAATTGTTAAGTTGTCCCATGGTAAGTTGGCCATGTTGAGTTGTCCCACGGCAAGTTGGCCACATTGAGTTGGTCCATGGCAAGTTGGCCGTGGCATCTTGGCTACTGTGAGTAGTCCCATTCTGATGGGGAAGCTGGGAAATTTGCAAGGAGAAAGTCAAAGGATATAGTGTGACTGTGGCTGACATTGAGAGCATGAAAGCTAGTTTGGACTTGCGTTCTCTGTGTAAGTATGGAAATATATCTGAAAGGATCACCCAAAGGATAGCAGATTGTTCCTACTAAATTCAATTTATTTTTATGCGTCTCCTATCACAGCCCATTCTCAGTTCCATGCAATTAAGTGGACAGAAACAAACTTTTACACACAGCATTTTTACTTCTTTCAACACTCGTGCCTTCTTTCCACACTGCCTTTTTATCACATCTTAAAAAGATTCAAAAGAAAGACGGACAGACAGACAGACGGAATGTTGCATAAAATTGAGTTTCATAAAACTAAGTTGACTTGCTTTTTAACACTACTAATGTTAAAACCATACCATAAAAAGATGGAATGAAACATCCTGAGTTATACTAATGGTATCCTCTGATGGTGTAGAAAGTTACAAGCAATTTAGCTGGTAACTGCAGCAGAAGTAAAATGTATTATTATGCAGCCATTTATCTGAAGCATCCACATTTTTCATTATTATTATTATTATTATTATTATTATTATTATTATTATTATTATTATTATTATTATTACTACTATTATTATTATTAATTTAATTTCTATGCCGCCCTATTCCGGAGGACTCAGGACTTATATATTTTCCCTCTCTCTCACCCCTACCCCCACCCTTCCAACCTCTGTAATTCAGTCTTAGAAGCCCTGAATGTAGCTGGGTTGCAATTCAGGCTCAGACAAACCTCTGTATCTCAGTTTTATGTACACTTTAAATGTAGTTTTGAGATATAGTTCAATATAATTGAGTAGTCTGTTTAATCATCCTTACGAGAATTCAGGGAGGCATAGGCCTAAAGGCACCTTTGTCCCCTGGCATTTCTCTAGCATCCTTCCTTCTAAGCTTTGGATAGTGGTGAAAGCTGTCATGTTTGAATGAGCATTCTAATGTTAGTAGGATGGTATATTGTGCCAGCAACTATTTTTGTTTGCTATTGTCCTGTTGTTTCTCTATTTTATATTATATGGAAACTCCCAGGAGTCATGATAGAGAGGGCAATATCGAAGTACTATAAATTACCAGCATCTGGGAAAGACAGAATCAAAATCCTGCTGCTTTGTAAGAGCCCGTGAGAGTCAAACATCAATCAGACTGTTTGCATGTGAAAACTAGTACCTGCATTTCAACTTGAAGGCTATACATACCAATCAAAAGGTGTCACAATCTGACTAGGAAATCTGTCACTATTCTGGGAACAACTATAATATCATGCAATGTGCATACCTCTTTGACCATTGAGACAATGACAACAGATGACTTGTAAAACTTATTGAAGCTCTGTTATAATGTCCATCTTCCCTTAAGCTCTCAGTGCAGAGGGATATAGTTGTTTATATTATGTGATGCCCCCTGTATATGAGTCATGACACGATATAACATCTGTATATCTCTCTTTCAATTGTTAAGGGAAGGTGGAGTGTATGCCTCATTCAGATTGAAATTCTATGTATCTGTTCCTGCAATTGCTGAGCCCGAGGACCTGGATCATCCCTAAAACTAATATGTTGTATATGGTTACCTAAAATGCAAAGCTCTGTGAGTTCAGTTCCCAGTAGATAGTTGGAACTCCTTAGAACAACATCTGGCTATTCATGTCTGAAGAGTCCTGATAAGAATGAAACTGGTCACAAAGTGTATCTTGTGGTTAATATAACTATAAATTTTACTGGTAATCTCCATAATGTCTATGGAGATTCTCAGTTATCCAGGTCACAGTTGTCCCAAAGATGCTTTTTCATGAGGCAACTGGATTTTCTTGTTTTTCTTTGAAGACATTTCGCTTCTCATTGAAGAAATGTCTTCAGCTCTGACTGGATTGTGAGGAATGGAAGGATTTATACTCCTTGCAGACATCAGGTCATTTGCATTCTGCAAATGCATTCTGCACATCAAGGAAGCTCTCGGAATTTGTGGCTATCCCAGGTGGGCTTTCATCAAATCCCCAAAAAGACCCAGCAGGAGCTCCTCCATAACAGACAAAGAAGAAAACAATAATGAAGAAGGAGAGTTAATTTACCAAAATGAGGAAAAGAGGAAGGTAGCGTATGAGTTTTTAAAAAACCTTTATGAGGATAAGAAGAAGGTAGAAGAAGGCAAGATGGTGCAATACCTTCAAAAAACAGACTTGTCCAGAATCTCGGAGGAAGGTAAAAAATTATTAAATAATGAGATAACAGCAAGGGAGATATCTGAGGCAATTAAAAAACAAAAAAGTAACAAAACACCAGGTCCAGATGGTCTACCTTCAGAAATCTATAAAAACCATCAAGAAATATTAAGCCCACTGCTATTAGAGGTGTACAATGATGTACTGAATAAAGCCAAGATACCTGAATCGTGGAAAGAAGCAACAATCACACTGATTCCCAAAGAAAATTCTGATTTGACTTATATTAAAACTATAGGCTAATGTCCCTACTAAATTGAGATTATAAAATATTCATGACAATTATGGCAGATAGACTAAAGAAAAATTTAGAGAATTTTATTCATACTGACCAAAACGGCTTTCTCCCCAGACGGCATATAAGGAATAACATTAGGATTATTTTGGATACGATAGAATATTATGAAGCTCATAACAAAAAACAGATGGCATTGATATTCATTGATGCACAAAAAGCATTTGACAACGTCAAATGGGACTTCATACTAGAACAATTAAAATATATGGATTTGGGGGGGAAATTTATAAAGATGTTCCAAACAATTTATTCCAGACAAGAAGCAAGAGTGGTGATAAATGGGGAAATGACAAATAAGTTTTTAATTCAAAAAGGCACTAGACAAGGCTGTCCGCTATCTCCACTGCTTTTTATCTTATCATCAGAGGTTTTACTTAGAACAAATCGAGAAGACAAACAAATTAAAGGTTTAAAAGTAAGAAAAGAAAGTTTTAAGGTACAGGCATTTGCGGACGACCTTGTATTTATTATTGAAGAGCCTGTACAATCTGGTCTTAGGCTGATGGAAGTGTTGGAGGACTATGGAGAAGTAACAGGCCTGAAAATAAATAAGGATAAAACAAAAATGATAGTTAAAAATATGACTGAAGAGCAAAAAAAAAAAAGAATTGGAGGGAAGAATAAATATGCAGACTACGAAAAAAATAAGATATTTGGGAATCCAATTGACAGCGATATGCATCACTCTGAAAGAAGACAATTATGATAAATTAATGATGCAAATTAGGTCTGATTTGGGAAATTGGGGGAAACTACAGTTATCTTTAATGGGTAGGATAGCCACCATTAAAATGAATGTTCTTCCGAAAATAATGTTTCTATTTCAATGCATACCAATTCGGCTTAAAAAGGATTTTTTTACAAATTTGGATAGACTCATTTCAAAATTCATATGGCAAGGGAAATGACCGAGAATTAAATTAAAACTATTACAAGACGCTAGAGAAAGAGGAGGATTTGGCCTACCAGACTGGACAAAGTATTATCAGGCAGCGGTGTTGGTCTGGCTAAGTGAGTGGATGCATCTCAAAAATAAAAGATTATTAGCACTAGAAGGTCATGACCTACAGACAGGATGGCATGCTACTTTGTGGGAAGAAAGACATTTAGTCCAGCAACACTTCCGGAAGCATTATATTAGGAGAGCATTATTGGATATTTGGAAAAAAATAAAAAGAATTAATTATATGAAAATCCCCAACTGGGTGTCTACATTAGAAATGTACACACATCCAAATTTGATAAAATGTGGGGGTGCTGTCACCTATAAAGATATTTTGAATGAGAAAGGATAATTAAAAGCGAGAAATACTTTAAAGGAAGAAGGAATTGATCTGGAATGGTGGGAGTATCTTCAAATCCAATCCAAATTTAATAAAGACAAAAAGGAACGGGGCATAAAGCAAGACTCTTCAGAATTAGATAAAATCTTAATTAGTAGGGAAGGCAAGACTATAAGTAAACTATATCAATATTTATTAGAGCAAGATATGATTGAGGAACAGGTGAAAGAAATGATGATAATTTGGTGTAAATATTTTGGGCACAATATTGATTTGGACAATTGGCAAAGTTTATGGGGAAAAAATCTAAAAATTACTTTAGCAACCTCCTATAAGGAAAACCTCTATAAGATGTTTTATAGGTGGCACCTCCCTCCCACAAGATTAGCACGAATGAACAAGAGGAAATCCTCGATATGCTGGAAGTGTGGAGAGACTGTTGGGAATTACTACCACATGTGGTGGCAATGCCCAAAGGCACAAAAATTTTGGAACTTATTAAAGAAATGTCTGGAAGAAATTTTGCTAATAGATATGTAGAGGCCAAACCGGAATTTTTTAAATTGGGAATTAAAGAAAGAAAATATAAGAAAGATACAAATTATTTACTACTGCATATAGTAACAGCGGCACGAATAGCCTTTACTCAAAAATGGAAAGAGAAAGATACTCCAACCGAAGAGGAAATATTACTGAAAATTTTCAATTGAGCTGAAATGGATAGACTTACATGGGAACTCAAGGATAAAAATGAAACTAAGTACTACAAAATCTGGGAACAATTTTATGATTGGATAGACAATAAGAGGGTAGACAAGACAAATGTATAGTGTTAGAATAAAATATAGATTATAGACAAATGTATATTTAAAAGATAAATAGATATACAGAAATAAGGGAAAAAGTGTTAATATTATATTATAAATAGTGAGCAAAACTCAAGAATTTTATGTCTATATGAGTACTAATACTACTGTAAAATGTCAGAAGATGTATGGAACCAGTGACGTCATATCTATGTCCAATGTGTTTTTAATTTTGTATTATTAATAAAAATTTAATTAAAAAAAAGAAAAAAAAGAAAACAATAAACGAAGAACACAGTCATTCCACAAGTTGCAGGAATATTGGAAAAGTTCAGGAGAATCTTCAGCCAACACAACATACATGCACACTTCAAACCCAAGAATACACTAAGGCAGAAGCTTGTCCACTCCAAGGATAAAACACCCAGACACAAACTGAGCAACATGGCATATGCAGTACAATCAGTGGTGGGATTCAGCCGGTTCGCACCACTTCGGCAGAACCAGTAGCTAATTTTTGTTTGTTGCCCAGGCCCAGAATGGACTTCTGGAAGTGGCATCCACACAGAGAACCAGTTGTTCACATATTTGAATCCAACCACTGCGTACAATGCAGTGAGCCATGTGCAGATCTGTACATTGGGGAAACAAAACAACCACTTCATAAATGCATGGCACAACATAGGAGAACAAACCCATCAAGACAGGATTCAGCAGTCCATCTGCATTTAAAAGACAAATTGCCACTCTTTCGAAGACAGCAAAGTCCACATTTTGGACAGGGAGGACTGCTGGTTTGAAAGAGGGGTCAAAGAGGCAATCTATGTCAAAACTGAACAGTCCTCTCTCAACAGAGGGGGAGGGATATGACATCATCAATCTCCAGTCTACAACACAGTCCTTTCAGCAGTTCCAAGAAGCTCCACACCCACTTGCACTATCAGGTAACACAGATAAACCTCCAGGTGGCCTCAATGACTCTCTAAAAGTATGCTTGGGTTATGACCACTTGTTCAATGACCATTCAAAGATACAACAGCATTGAACGAGGGAGATTATGAGGGGAGCTCTTGGAGCTCTCACTCACATTGTGTGCCTACAGTCATGTGATCACGATCTGGGCGCTCAGGCGTCCAGCTTGTGATTTTGACATCAGAGTGAGTCATGGTCACATGATTGCAATTTCTGATTTTCCTTCTGGCTTCCCATAAAGTCAGTGAGGAAGCTGATGGGAAATCAGAAGTCACTCCCACTCCAGCCACTTTTTTGGTCATTTGCCTCCCCCCTCCCCCTGCTTGCCTGGGATTCTAGCCTTTTCCTGCTTAAAGACAGTGCAGACTTGGGATTATGACAGCAATCAGATCTGCTGGGATTTCTATTGCTTAGCAATAGGTTCATGTGACATTACAGTCTGCAACCACATTGCTTAACAATGGAAATTCCAATCCCAATTGCCATCATAACCTGAGGACTGCCTGTATTATATTTTGCATAATAAAATGAATTTATGGAACCTTATCCTCAGTTTTGATATATCCTTTCAAATGTGTCAGATTTCCCCATAAGACACTTCACTACAATGACATTTTATTCTATTTTGGAGATATATGTATGCTGCAGTTGAATGATTATAGGCCACTTGTGTTTTTTTAAAATCTGTCTGGAATAACACAGAGCTGGATGATGGAGAAACTCTTTCTCTTCATATCAAATATATAATTTAAAAAAATGTGGGTACAGAATTTAAATCTCTTGATCTCAAAGACTTTCAGCATCTCATACACCTAAGAAACTATGATAAATAGTTAAAGTCTAAAATTTCTGATCTCTAAACTAATCTCACATAAACCCTGATGTTCTAGCAATTTGGGAAACTATATCTAATTCTTAAATGCAGTGGTTAAATCTTTTCTCAACTGGCCTGGATGTGGAAAGCAATATTTTTGAAATATGTGGGCCCAATTATATATTATATGGGATTTTATTTTCATTGTCCTAAGCTACTGGATATTTTGATGTTTGATGTACTCAAGTACACTAAAAGCTAATCAATCACTCAACAATTTTATTTAATAGCATGAAGAGAACCAACAAACCAAATTGTACCCCACCATAAAAATATGAAATCTTGCTTATACAATAAAATATTAGACAGGCTATTTACAGCAGACAAAGTAGTATACATGTAGTTGTAAAATTTAATAAACATCAGTGGAGTGTTATGCTAGCTTCAGCTACCAAGAAGTATCTGTGTCAAGAGTATATTTCAAATTAGCTAGCTATATGTATCTGTATTTTGGTAATATTATATTATGGTAAATCCAATTTTTACAGGGACAATTCTTATGAAATGGATAAATTTATATATTTCATATTTATAATGATGTATTTAGACTGTATTTAGCTTTTCTGTTCAGCAGTACAGATAGCACTACCAACTGACTACCACAAAACCCAAATCTACTGTGAAAATTCTTGTTGTAGGAAAAGTCTGTTTGTTTGACCCTCTCAAATTGAGAGAATGCAAGCATCTTTCTCACTGCAATACACATCAGAAGGGATCTGAATCAGATCAAATGCCAGCTCCTTTTTATACCCACTTACAAAATAAAATTGACTCATTTGTACCAAAAATAGAGAAAGAAATCAACATACAGATAGTTCTTAATGGTCTTGCAAGAAATAAACTTTGTAAATTAAACAGGTTCAGTTATAACTGCTCCCACTATGTCTAGGGAATTGTGCACAAAAAAATGTAATCAAAAGGAGAAAAAGGAAGAGAAGAATCATACCATAACTAATTCTATTATTTCAGATTAATCGTAATGGCTACTCCCAATATTTTCCCAATACAATTTTATATAACTCCATATTGACAAAAAAATATAATGCTGCTGCCAGTACAATGTATACTCTGTACCACATTATATGGCTGTAAATTTAAGTTTTTTCCTATAGTTTGAACCTAAAAAAGATCTTATCAGATAGGACCAGCTTTTACGGAGAAAAAATTACTTTTGTACAATAACCCATTACAGATAAAAAATGGTGCAATCCAACAGTTTTCTTTTCATTATGAGATATATAAGTACAGTTTTCTTTTCATTATGAGACTTTTTGCTTGATAAGAGTTGACAAAAGAGTCAACCAATAAATAATGGGCAATTTTCTAGTTGTAGCAGCACATTTGCAAGAATTTTTATCATCTTGGTATATCAGCTCATTTTCTGAATCTTGCTAATAGTTTTATGTATATTTTATGCAGCACATTATTTTCTAGGCTGGTAACATTCATTTATGGTGCACAACCAAGATAATCCATGCTAAAGCTCTTTGTGCTTATTGCTCTTTCCTGGTCTTAGCCTTCCATCCACTTATAAAATGGCAATTGTTGGTATAATGAACCTTGTTAGGTAGTATAGACAAGAAGCACACCAGAAAAACTATGTAATGTAAGATTACATTAACAAAATCTTGCAAGTCTGAATGTAAATCTCTCCCCTCCTCTGCTTTACAGCCTAAGAAACTAGGGAGGGTGCCTTCTGAGACCTTCTGTGGGCTCAGCTGCCTCTTATCTGGTTGAAGCAAAAATGGCTTGCCTCTTGGTTCTCCCACTCTCTGAAGACCACTGACTTACAGTCTCCTAATGAGAAACAACCATAGGGAAGGCAAAGTGGGTAATCTCACATCGTCCATTTCTCCAGAGAAGATGGAAGGAGCTGATCAACTCATTGGCTTCTTTTCTTGGTTGCAATTGTCAGTTCTGCCTTTCACAGAACCATCTTCAGGCTATTTTTTCCCCAGAAGTCCAACAAGATATCTCTTGTTGACCTGCTTTCTTCTGCAGTGCACTACATTCCTACAAAGTGTCAATCACAAGTTAAAGACTAAACTCTGCTGCCTTAATTGTTAATAATGCAGCTGACTGAAATTGATCAGACCATAATCAGTTTCTGTTAAGGATGAAACTGCGTTTCAACTTGCCTTTAGATTTAGGGGAGTTAAATGGAGAAACAAAACTTCTATGATTCAGCTGAAGACTATGAGAACCCGAAATCTTTTCAAGGACACCAGAACAGGTGTGGATTTGAAGCAGACAGTTCCATAACAAAGTGAACTTGTTTATATGGACTATGTTAGATGTTGGGGGTTTGTCTGGGAAAACTATTAAAGTCTATCAATTGGTGAGTTGATAGTTAATTTTGCTTTGACAAAACCATGCTGTGTATTCAATAAGCAATAAGATTTTCAGAGATGGAATGAATCTGAAGTTTTATTTGGATTCTCGAGCTGGATCTTGACAGTTTCACATTGAAGGTTTTTGTTGTCCTAAATGTGTGCATGGTCAAAAAATGAATTGTTTATTGCCACTTACTACCACTGTATTTGCAAATGGTCACTAACAGAGGAGAGTTGCTAAACGAGGACTACCTGTATTAACAAGTAAACTATATGTGTGGTATCAGAGTAATAAAATGTTTCTTATTTTGGAATGGTATTTTCAGAATGGTATCTAAAATAAACAGCATACTATGTAAGAGATATCTACCCAGCTATCTGATGAAACAAAATGTTGTAGCAGATGGATGTTCACTCTGAACTGCCCCAGAGTTCCCAAACCATCTGCTCATACTTTGAGAAGTTTTTTTTATTGTTCAATTGCTTTCACCTCCTTGTGACCCAAGGGACATCATTTCAGCAAGTTTGTCAATAACCGCTTGAATTCTTGCATGATCATGTAATGTGTGTGTTACCATTATTATTATTATTATTATTATTATTATTATTATTATTATTATTATTATTATTATTATTATTATTATTATTAATTTAATTTCTATGCCGCCCTATTCCAGAGAACTCAGGGCAGTTTTACATAAATATAAAAACCCTTAAGTTAAAAAAGAAAAACCAATCATTCCACAAACATACACACAAACCTACACTGGCTAGGGGCAAAGTGTTAGCTGCCCCAGGCCTGCCGGCAAAAGTATGTTTTAAGCAATTTACGAAAGGCGGAGAGGGTGGGGGCGACATGGATCTCCGAGGGAAGTTGGTTCCAGAGGGCCAGGGCCGCAACAGAGAAGGCTCTTCCCCTAGACCCCGCCAGGCGACACTGTCTGGCTGACGGGACCTGGAGAAGGCCAATTCTGTGGGCCCTAACCGGCCGCTGGGATTCATGAGGCAGCAGACGGTCCCGTAAATAACCTGGTCCGATGCCATGTAGGGCTTTATAGGTCATAACCAACACTTTGAATTGGGTTCGGAGACCACTTGGCAGCCAATGCAGCTCGCGGAGTGATGCCGAAATGTGGGCATTTCTAGGCAAGCCCAACACTGCTCGCGCGGCTGCATTCTGCATTACCTGAAGTCTCCGAACATTTTTCAAAGGTAGCCCCATGTAGAGAGCATTGCAGTAGTCGAGCCTCAAGGTGATAAGGGCATGAGTGACTGTGAGAAGAGACTCCCGGTCCAAATAGGGCCGCAACTGGTGCACCAGGCGAACCTGGGGAAATGTCCTCCTCGCCACAGCCGAAAAATGATGTTCCAAATTTAGCTGTGGATCGAGGAGGACGCCCAAGTTGCGGACCTTCTCTGAGGGGGTCAAAAGCTCCCCCTCCAGGCTAATGGACGGATAGATTGAAATATCTTTGGGAGGCAGAACCCATAGCCACTCCGTCTTGTCGGAGTTGAGTTTGAGCCTGTTGGCACCCATCCAAACCCTAACAGCCTCCAGACATCGGCACATCACTTCCGCTGCTTCACTGAAATGACACAGGGTGGAGATGTAAAGCTGGGTATCATCAGCATACTGATGATATCTCACCCCGTGTTGTCGGATGATCTTGCCCAGTGGTTTCATGTAGATATTAAACAGCAGAGGGGAGAGGACCGATCCCTGAGGGACCCCACAAGGGAGGAACCTAGGGGTCGACCTCTGACCCCCTGCCAACACCGACTGCGACCGACCAGTGAGGTAGGAGGTGAACCACCGCAAAACAGTGCCCCCAACCCCCAACCCCTCCAGTCGGTGCAGAAGGATACCATGGTCAATGGTATCGAAAGCCGCTGAGAGGTCAAGTAGCACCAGGATAGTGGATAATCCCTTATCCCGGGCCCGCCAGAGATCATCCGTCAGCGTGACCAAAGCAGTTTCCGTGGAGTAGCCGAGCCTGAATCCTGACTATTGAGGGCCCAGATAATCGGCCTCATCCAAGGACCGTTGGAGCTGGAGTGACACCACCTTCTCAACAACCTTCCCTATAAAGGGAAGATTGGAGACAGGACGGTAGTTGTTTAAAACAGCTGGGTCCAGGAGTAGTATCTAACTATGTATCTTCAGATGGTTTTATTTTTAATCATCTTTGATTTTTCCAAAGTTCATGGTTTTATGTGACAACTATTGCCTTCACATATCTAAGCTTTAGCTTCATTCTTTTTGCCTCCAGAGAGCAATCTAATACTCAATGATTGGTTGATCTTGAGGTCCTAACTATTCTCAACAATCTTCTCCAGCACCACAATTCAAATACATAAATTCTTCTTTATTATTCTTTATTTTCAATGATCCAACTTGCATAGTTATAAGATACAACTGGGAAAACCATACTATGACTATGTGTACCTTTGTTGTCAACGTGATTCTCTGTACTTCAATATTTTGCCCAGATTGGTCATAGTTATTTTTCCAAGTAGCAGACATCGTTATTCCATGGCTATTGTCACCATCTCCTAAGTTAAAGTTGATTACTAATTAGTTTGTTCTCCATATCCTTACACTGGGTTAAGTAATGTCTGTTGACATAATCTTACTTATTTGTTTTTAATACTGATTAGCTTGATTAGATTGGCTTTTGCACTTTCCTTCCATCAATGAATGATTCTTTACCTCTTCCATACTTCCAGTGATCAATGTGAGATGTTAATTTGATTCTTCTTCTGTCAGTTTCACTTTCACTTTCTATTTCTTCTAGTCTAATTATTTCTCATGATATATGCTTCATATAAACAAAATAAATAAGGTGCATTATACAAACCTTGTTCATTCTATTCCCTATTCTAAGCCTTCATTTGCTCCATATTCCATTCTTACTATTGTTTCTTGGCCAGCATACAAAATGTTCAATAACAGATGACAGGATCTGGAACATTTACATTTTAAGGGCTAGGTATTAATTGCTATGGTCTGTATGATCAAAAGCTTTAATATCATCAATCAAGGAAATACAGATTTGGAACTGACTTCCCTTTTTTTGTTATCTATGGGATGCTAGCAATGTGATCTCAAGTGCTCCTATCTCTTCTGAATGTAGCTTGTACATCTGGTAGTTTCTTGTTGCAGTCCTGAGCTATGGATTGCAAAATTGTACTAGAAATCAGTGTAATTGTTGGTAGTATGAACATTATTTAGAATGACTTTTGTTTTTTTCCATTAGAATATAAAAATAAATTGATCTCTTTCAGTCACTTGGCCACTGCTGTGCTTTCCAAACTGCTTATAAAGCAAATAGTACTTTAACTGCATTGTCTAGCAACATTTTCAACAGATCTGCTGATACTTAATCAAGTCCTACAGCATTTTTAGCAATCTTTTTCTGAGCTCATTTTCTAGAATATCTAATTCTAGTTCACCGATAAACTCTTTGTATTTATCATCATTTCAGACTTTTTAAAAAAGTTGTTTCATAATTTTGTGCAATCTTTTATTTATACTTTCTTTCTACAATAGATCTTTGTCTTTTTGTGTGTGTGGTACATGGCCTTTCTTTGCATAGACAGTTACCCTGATTTCTGTAATTTTCTTAAATAAATCTCTTGTCCTTTAATTACTATCCTTCTTTGCATTGTTTATTTATATATAACACCTTTTTGCTCTTTTTTGAAATTCAGTGTTTAGTAGATTTTCTTTTCAATGTTGTTTTTCTTCAGTGGTTTTTGAGTGCACCAGGAGATCTTTTTGTTTACTTCATTTTGAACGATGTCACAAATTTCAGTTCAGATCAATTTATCAGGCGTTCTATTTATCAAATCTAGCAGGTTAATCCTATTCTTTATGTTCACCACATAATAATATTGCTGAAATCAAATTTATTATCTGGATGAGTTTATGTAATTTAGTTTACGTTGTAATTTTGAAAAGAGGTTGTGATTTGAAGCAGGCCTTGTTTTTGCTAACTCAATATAACTTTATTTTTGCTGTCAAAGTATACAGGCAATTTGATCTTGGTCTTAGTATGTAGTGACATCCATGTTTTAGATTACTGAAAAAAGGATTTGCTATAGATGTTTATCATCTTGAAAAAGTCTATTAGCCTGTCTCCTGCTTTGTTTGGTATTTATACATTATATAGAATATATATGTTTATGTTTATATATAAATATGTACTATTATGTATAGTGTTAACTGTACCATATACACTTATATTTGCATTTCAGATGCTATTTTACTTCCAGCTTTATTCTTTCAGTCTCCTAAAACTATTAATATTTTGTTTAGTATTTGGTAAGATACTGCAAGTCACTACTGCATTCTATGATTTTTTTTTTGACTATGGCATTCTTCTGATCCATTCTCGATCCATTTGTGGATTTACAGAATGTCAGTGTTGATTTTTAATGTCTCTGCTCTTATGACATCAAATATGGCATTCCACATATCAAAGGAATAATATATCTTTGCAGCATTGAACTGTCTCTGGACATTTCAGTAGGGAAACATCCTTTTGACTTAATCTAGTTACATCATAAAGATGTATACTATACTTGTCCTCTGCTTTTTCCCAGTAGCTCATTGGGTATCTTCTGGTACTGGTCTTTCAGTATCACACTGACATTGTGGTTATAAATCTGATTGGTTTTCTTGGCAGGAGATTGGAATAAGTTGCCACTCCCTTCTCAGGAAGAATAAAACAAGTCTGCCCAAGTATATTTTATAATTGGGCATTATATTTATCAGGTGTAAGAGATATAAATGGGGGAGGGAGAGAGGAGATTTGGGTTTCACATATTTTTATCTATACTCCCTGGTTGAGCCATTAGAGCAGTGGTGGGATTCAGCTGGTTTGCACCACTTCAACAGAAGCGGTAGCTACCGGTAATTTTTTGTTGCCCAGGCCCAGAATGGACTTCCGAAAGCAGCATCCACACAGAGAACTGGTTGTTCACGTATTTGAACCCCACCACTGCATTAGAGTAAATCATATACTGTATGTCGCTCAAGAAAAGTTGTTCTTGTTATTACTACTACAGTAACCCAATCCCCACAACACACATGACCCTATCAACCACAACTTGTCATATATATTTAGCAGAGGTTCTGGCAGCATAAAATCTTGCTAACTGGGTTAATTTTATAGTTATTAGAGATATTGGAATCTTATCCACTTTCTGTTGGAAATGCCTTCCATGAGGTAAGTACCAGCAAGGATAGGTAAAGATATAAAATATGGGGAGGGGGGAGAGAAGGAGAAGGAGGGACAGAGGGGGGGGAGAGAAAGAGAGGGAGAGAGATTACATTCTGCCTTTCCTCTAAGAGCTAAAGGCCACATACAGAGCATTTTTTCCTTTCAATAGCAATCTGTGTGGTAGGTTGAGTTGAAAGAAAGACTGATCCAAAATTATCCAGTAAGCTTGACTCAGATTTGTTTTGCTCCTTCATAGTCTTTCTCTCACATATTTAACTTCTCCAGCACACATTTCTTCTCCACTGGTCAGGAAAGCAGCAATACAGCTGTTGCTTGGCCTTTGCAGCCAATCGCTGTTTGGGCAGTGTGCCATGCCTTTCCAGCAGGTTCTGTAATGGAGAAACTTCTTTTTCTTAGTTCTTGGAGAACTAAGTATAAGCAAAATAGTTAGCTGATTAGAGTTAACCATTCCCACAACTCACTCATAATCTGCCTGGCTGAGTCTGTTTTGGACTAGATTTAAGATTAGTTGGCCAATTTAATTAACTCTCTCCTCAGTGTTCTGATAATACCCTAACTTCTCCATCTATTTAAGTGTTCTTGGAGCATCAAATTAAATGTGTTTTTGTAACAGAGCCAATGTGTTCATTTGGGGGTAAAGTGTTTTATTTTTGGCAAGGTTTTTTTTAAAAATGAAAAATCTTATGGCTGCAATTTTTAACGGCTAGAAAAGCAGGCAGTTCTTTGGAATATTTAGTGTCAAATCCTTGAGAATAAATTGCTGCTAAATTCCTTACTGGGCTAAAGCAGATATTCACGAGATATACAGGAGCTAGCTATGCATCTCTGCTCCTCCTTTTATGCATTGTAGAAGCACATGGAGGGCATTTTTTACTTTCTCAGGAAGAAAGCTGAGGGATGAAAGAAAGGTGGGATGAAAACTTGATCTTGTTCCTCCTCAATAAAATGGGAACCAAAGTGATTCTCCCCTAGTGGTTGGACAAAGAGGAGAACATTTTCCATCAATAATAGTTACAAGGAGGTTGCAGAAGCTATGGGTGGGAAGCATGCCCTCCACTTTTACAGTGTGCACTGTTAGATGAAGTGTTAAAACAACATTTTTAATCTCCTCTAACTACATCACAGAGAGGTGATAAATATTGTTCTGGCCATCGAATAAGCAGGTGCCTCTGTAATGATAATGTTGATATACTTTCAATTCTGTGCCAGGCTAAGCCACACAACTTTAGTTTTAATCTATAAAACAAGTGAAGAGAGTTTAAGAATCATTGTTCCCTAATAGGGATAGCAGCTGAACACATTCACATAAGAAAAAGATTGAGGAGAATCAAAATAATTCTCTGGGGGAAGTTGCATCACTGAATGCTTACATGTATCAGCAAATCATTGCAAGGGTTTTCCCCTCCTCCCCATTTGAAATAAACTTACAATATTTTCCTAGGTGCCAGTATTTATGCTATTCAATATCTCCCACCATCCCAGAAAAGAAATGTGTTTGGATCTTCTTAAAAGTAGAATTAATAATCTATTTAGTTTGATAGAGCAAAATAGAAAAAAAAAGAAGGAATCCTGCTTTTAAAAAAACAATTTACATTAGGTGCTTGAATATATAGGTCACCTAATAAAACAGCTTAGATGCTGATTTTCTAGATGAATGAGTTCTGAATGTTGCTAGGTGCCAAAGAACATAATCCAAAATATACTGTATGTTTTATGACTTGTTACCTGTTACCTGTTCATGAATATATATATATTGTATATATATAATATATTTGTTTTCTGAGGTTTTCATGGGTGTTTGTATGTAGGTCTTTGGTTATTCGGGTTTTCTCCCGCGTAAAATTGGAAGTGTCTTGGCGACATTTCGACGAAGTCCCATTCGTCATTTTCAGGCTGGTGTTTGCTCCTAGAAGCATGAAGCCGAAAACACCAGCCTGAAGATGACGAATGGGACTTCGTCAAAACGTTGCCAAGACACTTCCAATTTTACGCGGGAGAAAACCCGAATAACCAAATATATATACTTCCCGCCTACCAGCCATTTGGAAACCCGCCCTTATTGATAAACGTGTCCATAACACGAAGAATGACACCAGACCTACACTCACAAAAACCACACAGGATGTCACCACCACACATCCAGGCAAAAAGCAAACCCAAACCCACACTGATGAGGAGGCATGACCACAAACCAGAAGCCAGACCACAGCTGCATCATTAGCCACCTTAAACCCCTCCAATCCATACACGAAGCAAACTGACACCCACCATGAAGATGAGGCACGACCACGAACGCAAAGCCAAACAGCTATACAGTTCACCATCTCTAATCCCCTTGTAACACTGACTAACCTGAGCACAACAAAGCCCCCACCCAAACAGAACACTCCCCCAGCCAATCAGAGCACAGCCAACCCCCCATTCAATCAGAGCACAGCCAAGCCCCTAACCAATCAGAACACACCTCCACCCAATCAGAACACAGCCGAGCTCCCAGCCAATCAGTTCAAACCCCCACTGGCAGTTAAAAGGAAGAAACAGCTAAAATCTCACATTGCAGCAGAAGCCTCCATCCCTATTCATTTGAATGTATTGGGCACATATCCTGGTACAGAATTATGAAATTCAGGAGGTTTTTGTGAATTTTGGGCAGTAACTATAATTTACTAGAGCAAGGTGAAAGCCATGCTTTATTGCTGGTTTTTTTAAAAAAAAATAAAAAAAATGTTTTTGGAAGACTGTTAAGTTGTTCAAAATATTATTGAAGGAACCCCAAAAGCTAGATTTGAATTTGCTGCTGGCATTTTTATTCATTCATTTAGTTGTCTCCAGACATGGGATCACAAATGAAATAGTTATGTGTTTGATTTGCTCTTCTTGCTTTTGGAAGTGTTGGGTTCTTAATCTACATTTTACAGTAGTTGCTGTTTCCAAGCAGAGGGCAATGAAGAAAGTTGCTGCTTTAATGACATTAAACATAGGGATTGGATTATGCATTTGAGGGATGGGTCCATATCACAGAAAAGATGAATGTGATCACTGCAAACTAATAAACTTTCATGTGGGTCAGCTGGATGTCTGCATCTGTACTTGTCAGGGCCTGTGCTGAACTGTTCTCAGTACTTATTGTACCTTTTCAATCTGCTAAGTCAATAGGAAAGGAAGGAAGGTGTCTGCCTTGGATTTAACATATACCAATGTTTTTTATTATTGGGCAGATACATTCTAAACCCCCCAAAAAATCTCATTCAAATAAATAAATAAAAATCTTAAAATGTATCAATGGAGTCATCCACTCATTGAATCTAATGTTTTGAATTATCTTTAATTTAATTTATTATGTTATTTGGAAACTTTTATCTCACAATTCAGAGCTGCAATAGAACTGCATCTCATCCTGTATTCAGTAAATGATAGAATG
This sequence comes from Bothrops alternatus, assembly GCA_034064705.1. Classification (NCBI taxonomy): domain Eukaryota; kingdom Metazoa; phylum Chordata; class Lepidosauria; order Squamata; family Viperidae; genus Bothrops; species Bothrops alternatus. Next base: position 10,778,798 of record JARGCV010000023.1, read on the forward strand.
TGTTTCATTTAGTTGTCCATAAAATTATAAATTAAGACAATTCCCAGGTCAAACATAGACCAGTTAGCATTAAACATCTGATATTTGTATTACGATGGTAATATATCTTGCCCTTGTTAAAGGCCTTGGGGATAGCAACTGCTTCTTCCTGATTAATTCTATGAAAAAAACAAAATCCAACAGTTATCTGGGTAACAATCCTAAGATGTTCTTGCTGTATACAATTTCTCCTATTAGAAACTCTGTTATAGGAGTCATACCTGAAAAGACTTATTTGTATATCAAAAAAGGACATATCAGCTGAAGATACCTGAGTGCTCAAAATATTTGATAAAAAGGCTGAAGGCCCTGGGAAAGGTAATTCTAAGCAGCACAGCTTGTTTAAAATAAAATAAAATAATAAAATAAATTATAAAATAATAAAATAAAATAAAATAGAGAGGTAATATAAGGCCAATGGAGGTAGATTTAAAATCTACATTAGGTAGATTTTAGACCAGGGGTTCTCAACCTTGGCAACTTTAAGACTTGTGGACTTCAACTCCCAGAATTCCTCAGCCAGCAAAGCTGGCTGAGGAATTCTGGGAGTTGAAGTCCACAAGTCTTAAAGTTGCCAAGGTTTAGAACCCCTGTTTTAGACAGATGGCACCTTGGTATGCGGAACATACGTGGACCACATATGTGGATAAGCAATGATATCAGTCAGAAACGAGGACATCTTTGTCTTCCTAAAATCCAAATGCTGCTTTGTTCTGATTGAAGAAGAAAGCTGAAGTATAACGCACCTCACCTTATACAAGAACAAGGGAAAATGAAATATCTCCAACATGTTCCTTGGTGGAAAATCTTTTATCTTACCAGCTCAGAACTGAAACATGCTCCCATCAGTACTTACCCTCTGAATTTGTTTCTTTTCAGTTGAGGATTATTAAAGTGATTGGGATATAGGCTTTTATTAATAAATGCATTTCAGACTTAGTTTTTAATCTTTTTTCTGTCACTGATCAATAATTATTGAGGGTTACATCAACAGCATTTTAAATGAAACCGACAACTTTGAATGAAATCTGAAAGAAACCTCTGCACTGAACCCACACAAATATAGTAGCAAAGGAGTCTCTACCTGGCAATAGTTTGGATGGAATGTGCAGTTCAGAACAAAAGGATTTCCCATAGTGTACAAAAGGAAAGCATATGTTGCTAAGGTAACAGCGAGTATCTATTTCTGATTCTAAAATGGAGGGAAGGTTCATTGGGAAGCTACATATTGGGAAACATGACAACAAAATATTTTTATGTGCTTCTTTAGCACAGCAAGTCAATCTTTTTTTTGTTTCAGTGACAATATCCAATAGACAAACTTGTTGCTTACGTGGCCACCTAGATTCCTATTTGAATCAAATAATTGGAGGGGACAATTCACCTTAAACTTAATCAAACAATGGTAAAATAAATGGTAAAAATAAGAATATGTTAGGGGCAGACAGGGACAGGATGGAAGATGTTTCTTGGAAGGACAGGATAAAAGATGTTTCCAGGAGTGGAACTCTCTTTTTCTACAAATTTTTCCATGGGTAAAATGTAGTGAAACAATTTCCTCCTTTGTTTCAAAATCATATTTGGGTGAAAGGATAGCATGTCAAGCATCTTCCCTGATGCCTCTGTCATGTCATGCGGGGGATTCACTGTAGAAAACAATTATGTTTGGAAAAGTTAATGGTAAAAGGAGATCAGGCCACCAAAGAACATGATGGCTGGACACCATCAAAACTGCTACCAGCCAGAGCATAGAACAACCCAAAGAAGTAGTGCAACATCAGAAAATGTGGAGAGACCTGGTCCATAGAATCAGCAAGAGTTGGACCCGATTGAACGGATAACATCATCATCATTATCATCATGACCATCATCACCTCTAACCATGGTTGTTTCATAATGACTGGAATCGGGGCACAGGGAAGAGATGTTCTATCTCTATGCAGCAAAGGGGCTGCAAGATCAGGAAGCTGAAGTTTAGAGCCAGAGAGAAGATCCAGCAGGACTCCCACTGATGAAGAAATAAACCACCCACTAGTTCTGCAGAGTTGCACTCTGCTTCTGATGAACTAGTGTGGACCAGAAAAAAAAACCCTCTAATTCTTGAATCTCTGGGATGTTGTTAAAATCCTGAGGTTTGAAATTGATTCTGAACTTGTGCAAAACCCCACAGATATTCGCAGGAAAAGTTTTAAAGGTAATGCATGAATTATTGGAAGCTTTACTACCAGATGTCTGGCTTCCAGATCCATAGTCCTTACTCATTATCTCTGATGTAAAATAGCAGCAAGGATCTTCCAAGCCAGTATATGGCATGCCATTTATGCTACAGGATGCCATTTATTTCCTTTCCAAAGCTTCAAGGCAGTGGGGAGCAGAATCCCTAGCTGCTTTCTTAAAATACAGAAGTATATCATGTTGAAATAAAACATTCTTGCAAAAGGCTATGGCAATGATGCCTTATATTGGTATTTAAGTCATTGACAAGACCAGATTAATGATCACAGAAGCATCTTAAACAAAGATACAATATGGAGAGATGAGAAGCTGTTTGGATACCTCCCTTGGCTGGGAATCTGATTTCGTATAGCTATGCTCAATGGCCATAGATGATCTCTGCCTCTGCATATGGAATTTGAGTGGGAAGACTGCCATGTGAACTCATGAGAGGTGCTAAATTACTTGGCATCTCATGTTTAGCAAAGCTAGCCAAGTGACCATAGCTTTAGACAGGCAGCATATATAATACTGCAAATGTTCGCTTTTCAGTTGAAAATCTGGCCTTTAGTGACAAGGATGAAAAATTAACATTGCCAGCCTTCCTGACTGCATTTGCACCTGTTGGCATTTAAGTACTCAAGGACTACACACATAGCAATACATGTTTTATAGGTTATTTCAATGCCAAGGAAGAAGGCAGCTATTTACATTCCATTAAAACTTTTATGTGAACACATGTGGGAAGATCCAGGGGGCATCAGCAGAGAAATTAAAGAAATACAGCTCTTTAGGCTGATTCGTACATTTAGCTCCTAATTACTATACCCAGGAAACCTAGTCCTTCCACTGGTATCGAATTCAAATAACAATAAGCCTCAAATTCCCTGGCTTCATTTCCTGGAAAGAGATTTCTCCACTTATTTACTTTTTATTTCTGGCACATATAAAACCCTAAATTTGCATTGCCTGAGTTTCTTGTTTGCTTAGGCAGAAGAACGCAGTGACGAGAGGAAAAATCTCATCCATCCTTCATTTACCTCCATCAGCAACTTTCTATGGGAAAATGTACATAAAATACAGCTAAGAGTCTCTTCTCACCAAGAGTATATAATTACAGGACTAGTGCTAAAATTGAGGTCTGCCTGAAACTGTCCCTTTGATCTCAAGAAAAGAAAGAACTGTACATACAGAATAAAACACTGTAATCTTCTGAGATCCAAATCCAGTTTACTTTGTAAACCAAAATGAAAATAACGTGTTATCTGTTATGTGTATTTAGATTTGGGATGTAATAAATCCATCATCTTTGTCTGTCTGAGAAAATGGTGGCCCCTGATCATTCAACAAGCTAAGCTATGTTTGTCATAGTTAGTACTCAGATGCGACACTATCCGATAGTACCAAGGTAATAGGTTAATGAGAAGGTTGAAAAAAAGCATACAGGTAGTCCTCAACTTTCAACAGTTCATTTAGTGACCGTCCAAAGTTACAACAGCACTGAAAAAAGTGACTTATGACCGTTTTTCACAATTATGACCGTTGTAGCATCCCCTTAGTCATGTGATCAAAATTCAGAAGTTTGGCAACCGACTCATATTTATGATGGCTGCAGTCACACTTTAAGACCTTCTGACAAGCAAAGTCATTGGGGAAGCCGTATGCACTTAACAACCGTGTTGCTAACTTAACTACTGCAAAGATTCACTCCACAACTGTAGCAAGAAAGGTCATAAAATGGGGCAAAACCCACCTAACACAACTCTTGCTTAGCAACAGAAATGTTGGGCTCAGTTTTGGTCATAAGTCAAGGACTACCTATATTCTAAAAGAGGGCAGTTGCTACTTCAGCTTCATGGTCAACAAATCAACATGCTGGCTGGGGAATTCTTGGAGTTGAAATCCACCTGTCAAAGATGCCAAATTAGAAAACCTTGGTTTTCGATTTTGATACAGTTCCATAATATCTACTACAGATCTTTCTCTTTAACTCCTGGTTTCTTTTATGTGCAATGACCTAGTCCTCCTGCAGCCCACATTAGAAGGTGAGCACTTCAATTTTATTTCTGCCTTATCATCACCTCTCTTTTCCTCTGGTTACCTTTAGTCTTTATACAGAAGGAAGGAAGCATAGTCTGAGAGCAGTGGGCACTTACCTCTATCACTGGAGCCCATGTCCCTCAATATCAGAGGAAAGACCAAGCTGCATGTATTTTGCATGCCCATTAACATCTGCTTCTCCTTTGATATAGTGACTTATGAAGAGGGTGGAGTTGGGGAGAAAGAGCATTTTATAGCTGGGTGATTTCTGAAACTATCAATTTAATTTAATTTAATTTAATTGTTTACACTTATATGCCGCTCCTCTCCGAGGACTTTCAAAGGAATGCATACCATGTTTCCACAAAAATAAGATTGGGTCTTATATTAATTTTTGCTCCAAAAGATGTATTAGGGCTTATTTCCTAATTAGGGCTTATATTCAGGAAAATACGGTACTAAATGCATCCATCTGGCTAACGATCTTAACTGGGACTTATTTTTGGCATAGGGCTGGTATTATGAGAGTCCTGAACAATCATGCTAAGGCTTATTTTCTGGTTGGGTCTTATTTTTGGAAAAACATAGTATACAGCCTTCACGGACCTCTGGAATCACCAATTTTGTAATGTCTTCTACTTATTTTAAATAATGTAATATTGGTCGACCAAGCAAAGTATACAGAGCAATCACTGCCTCATGACTTCACATAAAAAAGTCTTCTGATACCAAAAGCCAATTAAGGCCACATAAAAGTATCCTTTATGCCCAACAAGTTTTTTTACAACCACAAAAGAGATGCATTTACAGGATAATTCTATACTAGGAATGGGCAGTATATTAGCATCTAGATGTTAATAAATTTCTATCAGTCCTAGCTAGTAAGGCTAATCCTGAAAGATGCTTGGAATTGCTATCTAACAACATCTAGAATACTAATTTTATATATCTTTTATAATATGAAGTTGCTTGATATTGTTCAATGTCCATAAAGTGTGAGAAAGGTGAAAATAATCTAACACAAAAAGCTAGGGGATATTGCATTTTGATCCAGGATTATGATGTAAAAGAGTCAGAATCCAAGATGATGGTTATGACCTACAAATATGGTTTGAGACCTGCTTTTAATTTAAAAAAAAAAATGAGCAGATCCTGATAGCATCTGCCCATTCAACACAAGCAAATGAAGAGCTGAAACTGAAAATCCCACTTAAAGGGAAATCTGGTGGGAAAGGGTTCTGAAGTGGGCATTTCTGTAACAGCCCCCTTCTTATAGAACCATTTCCATTTCCTTCTTATGGAAGCATTTCCATAAGAACCATTTCCAGCAGTGAGAGTGGATTTTTCCTTCATGACTATCAGTCAATTTGTAAAACCTGACTGATAAAATGTTGGCCTGAGAAAGAAGGAAGGCAGAGGGAAAAGGAGGGTTTTGCCTTCTCTTTCTGCTCAAGATCCCCATGTACAATTGGTGGGCCACTGTGTGACACAGAATGCTGGACTCGATGGGCTTTGGCCTGATTCAGCATGGCTCTTCTTATGTTCTTATGTTCTTATGTTCAGTATAATATATTCTTGTGGATAAGATGTTATGCCATGCGCACAGTCTTTGTACTGTTACTATGTTTGTAATTAATTTGTGGTTGATCGGATCATTCAATTTTTATAAGCTGCTTGGCCAATTTGAAGTGACATTAGAGTCCCTCTAACAAAATATATGTAAGCATTTGAAATTCCAAGGGCATTACAAATAAACATGGCTTACATGTGAGGAATGGCTGAAGAAGGCAATCTTACTAGCAAACAGACTAAGGACATACTTCTCACTGAAGTAGATGTATTTTTTAAATCCTTTTTAGAACAGTTCTATAGTTGATATTGATAAAAGATTGAAATAAAATTAATGTTAATATTTTTAACTTATAGATCAAGCAAACGTGTTTGCAGTGAACTAGAGGAAAAAGCCAAGTGTAACCTTTTTTTATTAAAAAAACAAATCAACAGAAAGAGACTTATTAGATGAGTCTCTTTTTTAATGAAAACCTGCTAATGTTGAGGAAACAGTGCAGCTATGCAAATTTAAGCTTAAGTAAATAAGTAAATAAGTAGGGAAGGAAGGAAGGAAGGAAGATTGCAGACAAATCCAGAATAGTTTTCTCTAAGAGACAATTAAGTACAGCTATCTACAGCAGCTATAGCAGCTAGTTCTAATGCTATTTAAAAACAAATTTTCAAACCATGCAGGTAAAGTCACTAACATTTGCTTATTAATCACATAGAGATACATTTTGGAAATATGAGAAATTCACTGTAATTAGTTCATCACTGTTGCCTCTGCTTTTCTTTTTTCCCCTTTCCCTCCCTCTCTTTTTTGTCACTCTTTCTAACTGGGACAATGAAGTGGAATCCAACCATCCATTAGCTGTGAAGTCGTACTGTAGCAGCTACTGGCTTGTTAAAAACTGACCCAGTCACCTCTCCATCAAATGTTAAAAGCTAAAGAATCTTTAAAAGTTACCACAAAGAAGACTATTCAGTGAGCTGTGGTATACTTACTAATAGCAAATACTATGTTTGCCTCTAATTAAATGGAAGACCACAAACAGAAAGACTGGTCCAGGAACAGTCTGCCTGTCCAATAATTAACCTAGATGTCATCAGAAAGAAATCTTACCCAAGAAAAGTGCCAGAAATGCTCAATAAACCAGCATAAATTCATTATTAGTAGGCAAAACAGGTAGACCTAGACTTACAACAGTTCGTGTAGTGACGGTTCAAAATTAAAACAGCATCGAAAAAAGTGACTTATGGCCGTTTTTCACACTTATGCTTATTGTAGTATCCCCATGATCACGTGATCAGAACTTGAATGCTTGGCAACTGGTTCATATTTATGACAGCTGCAATGTCCCAGGATTCTGGGAACAGCTTTTGGGACCGTCTCACAAGACCAGTCAATGGGAAAGGTAGATTCACTTACCAACTGTGTTGCTAATTTAACAGCTGCAGTGATTCGCTTAGCAACTGGAGCAAGCAAGGTTGTAAAATGGGGCAAAACTCACTTAACAAATGTCTCACTTAGCAACAGAAATTGTGGGCTCTATTATGGTTGTAAGTCAAGGACTACCTGCATCTAATCAGTTGTAACAGCAAACAATGTCAAAGCAGATTATTTATATCCATCTTGAGTTGAAACGCTAGATTAAAGAATTAAAGGGGAAGGATATCAATCTAACAAATGAAGTATGTAATAAGCAAGCAAGGGCACCTAAACATCCCAATGTTGTAAATGAGGACAATTTGCTTTGTTTCCACAACACAAAACGGGTTTGGATCTTGAATGGTGAATGCAAGAAAGAGACATGATTAATTGTTTGAAACAAGCAGAGTGAACAGACACAAATATATCTGCAAATACATCATTAAATCTTCCCTGCCTGCTTTTTTGACCTGTTCATAAAAGCAGAGTAAATTATCCTAGCACCCCACTCCATCCAAGGAACTAGTGTTCATTTTCTGAATATCTAGACCAGTGTTTCTCAATGTTGGCCATTTGAAGATGCTAGCTGGGAAATTCTGGGAATTGAAGTACACACATCTGCAGGTAGCTAAGGTTCAGAAACCCTGGTCTAGAATGCTAATCTAATGGATTCTAATGTACACTCCACAACTCTGGGAAATTAAAGTGGCTCTCATGGGAAAGCTGAAGGAAGGGTGTTCTGCTGTAAAAAAAGAAAAAAGAAAAGAAAAGAAAAAAACCTGTTCCACTTTACTTAGGGCCCTTTTAATTTTGCGTATCGCATCTAGCCTCATCTGTAACTGTAACAGCGTCTCAAGTAAAATGTTTTCCTGTACCGGAGAACAGTTTTTCTCACTTCCTACTTATGATGCCCAGAGATTAATTTTGTGTTTCATGCAAACATAAGCAGGGAGGAGTCCCTCAGTTATCTGTGAATTTAGCTAATCCTTATAAAGATAACAAGGATTGGAAATGATTAGTTAGCAAGGAGATAGATTATATTGAAAAGTCACAAAGACATCTTGGGAAAAGATAACTGCCATCAAACCATTATAGGACTGTTGCCAAGAAAACTGCCCCAACCAGAAGCTGGAATCAGATTGAAGGGTGCTTTGCATTAGCATTCATAGCATAGATATTTGTGCATTTATGGAGTATACAAATGCTTCTGTGTACAGAGAATCATCCAACTGTTGTGTCATCTGTGTGAATAAAATAGAATTATAATATTGACAAAACAATCTCCCTTTTGTATGTTGTTTTAAATATCTAAAAAGTAGCATTTCTATTTCTAGCCTTTTGTGGCTAAACAGGAAATGCTTTTTTGTTATCCAAATGAATTGAGAATACTTTTGTGCTTGAGTAAGAGAACACAAAGGGAGTCAAGAGTTCCAGAAAGAAGTACTTCAAGACTCACATTTCCAAAACAAAATTAGAGAAGACCAAATAAAAGTTTTGAGAGAAAAAATGAGCATTTGAGGCCTCGAGGTGAAGGGATATTGCAAAGCATCTGATGTGTTTCTTTAAACACGCTACACATCATTTATGCAAGAGGAAATACACGCATAGATGTGAAAGTAATGACAGTGTTTTCTTAGCCTTTAATAGATAGGAGATCTCTCTCTTTTCTTTTGTTGCCTAAACAAAGAGCTTTTTGTCTTTTTTAACAAAAAAAGGAATTTTTTTTCTACAGCAGAAGAATGATTACGATGTGGATATTGCAGATTTGTGGATATTGCAGATTTTGAGTAAACTATTGATGTACTGACCTTTAAATGTTTTTCTCCAAACAATGCAACTGAGAAAGTTTGAAGGGCTAGAAAATGAAAGGAGAATATTGTCCTTGAGCAAAGGAAAAGTACTAATATTCTTGCTCTTGCCATTTGCATCACTGTGGGACAAGTAGTGTGAATCTGGAAAGCTAAAAGGGGGAACAGCTAGGAGTCTTTTCTACCATACATCTGCACCAGCAGCCACTGATGCTACTTGCATTGGACTTCATCAGCACTATTTATCCTGCTTGGAATTAGATCCTGGGTATGACAGCTGTCTCCTATCTCTGAATTAAAACCAAATGAAAATTGATTGCAGGAAAAGCTTAGATGCCACATAGTAACTAAGATCCAGGCAGACAAGCAATAAAGATAAAGAATAAAGGGATAAAGAATATTCCAACACTGTAGAAACATTGTAGCTTTTCACTGTGTTGGAAGGAAAAGGAGATATTAGTATAAGATCCTATTCAGGGCATTGTACAACAAATTACAGGAGAGAATACAAATCCTACTCAATCTCCAATGCATCAAACATACCAAGATCAACAAGGAAGAAATTATGGTCTCCTTTGACATCATTGCCCTCTTCATCTTGATTGATATCGACCTGGCTAAACAAACCATACACTATTTACTCCCTAAACATCATACCCACAAAGATGATGCCACTACATAACACTCCATGCCCACATGAAACCCCTGGATGTATGCCTCAACACATACTTCAACAGGAAAATGTACAAGCAAGTACAACCCCAATCGGGTCTCCCATATCAAGTCTTATAGCAGAAGCAATTATGCAACAACTTGAATCCATAGCTCTACCCACCATCCAACCAAAATTCTGGACATGCTACACTGATGACACCTTTGTCATCATCAAATACTCTCAAATTGAAAAAACACACCACCTACTTAACAACATATTCCCTGGGATCAAATGAACATGTGAAGAGGAAACAAACAACAGACTCCCATTCCTCGACATTGATATAAGAAGACTGGACAATGGAGAGCTGGAAACCCACGTCTACTGCAACTCTATGCACACAGACCAGATCCTCAGCTTTGTAAGCAACCACCCCATTGCACACAAAAGAAGCTGTGTCCAGACCCTCTTTAGAAGGGCCAGGACACACAGTAGCACCACAACACTAAGAAAAGCAGAAGAGAAAAGGCTGCTTGATGTCTTTCTCCATAATGGCTATCCCAAAAACTTCATATTCTGACATACAGCACTCAAACCACAACACATCACACAGTCGACCGTCACGCAAAAACTAACCCTACCATACACAAAAGGGGTGTTGGAAATGACAGCCAGAATTCTCCAACCCCTAGGTATAACAATAGCCCACAAACCCAAAGCCACAGTCCACCAGGAATAATCCAGAACCAAACACAAGACACAGAAGGATGAAAGAAACAATGTAATCTATAAAACCAACTGTAATGATTGTAACCATTTCTATGTGGAACAAACATCACGTCAATTAAAAACAGGATCCACGAACACCATCTAGCAGTCAAACACCACGATCCCAAATCCTTAATCTGTACCCATACTGACACCAAACAACACCAGTTTGATTGGAGCAGCACTAAAATCATCGGCCACACTACCACCCGCCATGCTCGGGAGTTCATTGAAGCCTGGCACTCCACAAGTAATTCCATCAAGAGACACATTGACCTACAACTAGCCTACGAACCCCTCAGAATCCAAGTCAACTGCACAGCCAACCAGAGACAGCATCAACCCTCAACCAATCTACGCAAGCGCCTCCTCTCCCCCATACCGGTAGCAGTTCACCTTCCATTGACTCTGACCTGATGTAATCTCCCCATCATAAGACTCATCACCAGTCTTCCACTGATGACTCACTCCTGACCCACTGATTATTCACACCCTCCAATGACCTGATCTGAAGTAACTTCCCATCACAAGCCTCTCTATGATGACTCACACCTGACCCATCACAAAACTTTAACTTAACACACCCATATCTGAAGCCCTTATAAACAGAAGAGCACTGACACAGACATCCCCTAAGTGCCTATTCTGGTAATTAAACGCTTGGAAACCAATCTACAAGCTTGGACCCTCATCCTACTCAATCTGTCACAAACCTGATTTATTTGGGGAACCTGTCAACTGAGGATACTACATATTCAGAGTGCTATTCAAATAGTATTTCGTTCTGCCTTCAGACTTTCTCTCACCCATGGTAGTGTGTCAAAATTGTTAAGTTCTGTTATCATTTGACTAGCAGTTATATGTGAAATGCTGCTCTATTGTCATGGAGAACTGAGAAATCTTTAGTTTTGCAGGCTTAGAACCTGACTGAGAATACTGGGAAAAATGTGAAAATGAGTAACAACTATGCATATGAATACAAACTGCAGCTCATTTTCCCTATTGGCAGAATGTATAATGAATTATTTCATTTTTTTTATTTAACGACTCTTATTAGAATTTGCTGTAAGGTGTCAAAAAGATGAAGAGAAATAATTTTTATTAGTGCTAATTAACTCAAGGAAGAGGGAAGCTTGGTTTCCACTGAAATTTTTTCTTTTCTGAGACTGTCACACTATGAGATGAACTGATTTTTTCCAATCTTGTATGCAGGATAGTTAAGGTCAAAGTAGAGAAAGATACTGAAAATTTGATTTGAAGTTTCAACTCTTTCACTGTCCTTCACTGACAGAACATTTTTAAACCAAAGATTGTGAAAGAGGGAATTATTATTGCTTTTCTTCCCAGTGTTATAGTTGTGATAAAAGGGAAGGGGGAAAGGGAGCAGACTGGAATTTAACTGAATATTTTAAAATACAACAAAACAAAAATCTCCAGACAATTGTAACCCATTGATATTTCTTCTTTTAATAAAGAGCATATTTTTGCTGTTATTTTGTACAATTGCTATAACGATTTACAAGGTGACTGTGCAACAATAGCAAACAAAATGAACTAGAGATTGGGATGGATGGTTATTGGGTGAGAATTTGGGATATAAACAACATAACTTGTTCTGCTTTTTTTTAATTCTTATGTTTTTCTCAGATGACAGCTTTCAGGGCAAAGAGAGGATCTGGTATATTCTACTTTGATCAAAAGACTAATCTGAATTTGAGAGTCTAAATGTTATTGGGGCCATAGTGACACTCAGCTTCAAACACTTTTTGAACAGGTTTATACCTTTGAAAAGTGTTTGGAAAATTATAGCTTGTACAAATGATAATGGAAAACCTGAAATTTCCTTCTTGGGTATATAATATAGATTTCTCAGCCAGCAATTTATTTCCAAGCCTGATTTTAAATGCTAATTCTTATCTATAAAACTCTGAGCACATTTTATAATTTTCCATATTATCTTACTGTTATGACTATATTTATTTTGTTTTTTTTGGTCTGTTGTTTTTAAACTGTACTTTGTATACCACCATGCATACCCAGTGAGAGCGGGGAAATAAATAGATACGCCCAATCAATTGGCATGGAATTCCATATGTAAAACACAAGTATTAATTTCTGATAAGTTATAAAAATTCAAATGGAATCTGTCCCTTTCAACCGCAATGATTTTGCAGGGGTGGTAAGGCTAAACAAGTTTGTTAGATAAAAGGCAGGATATAAATGTAATAAATAAGCATCCTTCTTTCCTAGTTATTTTATATTATTTTGATAATATGGCCTTTTAGCCACTAACCCTGAATGAGTACCAGGCACAAAATCCAATAGGATGCACCAATGACATTTTTTGTAGTTCAGGATTTTTTTAGAAGAAGAAGTGAGATTAGTGACAGAGAAAGAATGTTCTGGTAGTAGATCTACCAGTTTAGCCTAACTTCCAAAAATAAATCTACAACTGCCGTTTACATCTAGAGAGTCACACCTTAATTACTATTGGAATCAAGATTATTTAAGCATTAATTATAGTTTTTCACATTTTCTCAATAAGACACACATGCCACAAACATAAGAGGTAATTCTAAATCTCAGAACATTTTAAAATCCTGCACTGCGTAAGTATAACATTTTCCTCTCTTATTCTTGTTTACACACATATGGATATGTATGTTGTTTTTCAAATACAGCTGATTTATTGAATAAAAATACATTTGTAGCATTTTCCATACGTCTATAATGCATCTGTCCTGCATTATATAATGCATCACAAAAACAGCTTGGTGTGCAGGAGCTATGGTGGCACAGTAGTTAGAATGCAGTACTGCAGGCTGACTCTGCCCACAGCCAAGAATTTGATCCTGCCCGGCTCAAGATTGACCCAGCTTTCCATCCTTCCGAGGTTGGTAATAGATTGTTGAGGGCAATATGCTGACTCTGTAAACTGCTAAGAGAATACTGTAAAGCACTATGAAACGGCATATAGGTCTAAGTTCTATTGTTATTGCAAATATTGGTGGATAGTTACAGCACAAAAACAAATACATGGACAATTCTTAAAACCTTCTTATTTGACAGAACAGCTAATATTCTTCATGTTCTTCATGTTAGCACAACAGCAATTCTGGACTTGGGTCCCTATGAAAATCTGAAGAAAATCTTCTCAAAAGGGATCGTAGACTAACTCTTCAAGTGCAAGGCAGCGATCAGCTGCTGTTTCTAAAGTGGAATGCATTGCTTTTACAAGGTATCTTCCCATTCAGAAATACAGTATGTCTAACACAGGGATAGGTCAAAATTGATTGTAAATCTACAGTCACAATACTGGGTGATCAAGAGACTACTTCTCCTAATCCCGCCAATATTTCTCTCTCTCCAATTCTAACAAAATGGAACTTTTAGCAATGTCGGTTTTTGAACCTATCAACACATATCACCTCAAGTGTTTGATATTGAATGTGATTGCCACATCTCTTGAATCCTCAAAGCGACTTCAGAGAGAGATGCTGAGAGATGAAAATCTGAAACAGGACTCTCTTAACATATTGCACTGCAACTAAGACCATTTCATTGACCTTCATGAATACCATCCAGATCAATCATCCTTCCTTTTACTGTTTCTATGATAAGCCAAGCAGACTTGCCATTGAGGTATATGACTGGATGCCTTTATACTTGGGATGCTGGGGAGATTTTTATTTATTTTTTTGTTTTATGTTTTCAATTTTCAAGTGAGTCATGAAAAAGTTCAGAAAAATCTTTCCTCGGGATTAAGTAATGGAAGATCACTATCACAAATATTAATCACAGTCTTTATTCATGGGCTAAAAAGAAAGTTTATGGAAAATTGTTTTACCCTTATCTCTGCAATGAAAGGCAAAAAAAAGCTATAGTATATTTCATAACCAGAATTTATCTGCATTGTGGAATTGATAATGGATCTTGTCACATGCAAGACCTGGGCTGAAACTTCCTTTAGTTAAATGCTGACATACAACTTCAAAGCCATCTATATCGGGGGTGTCAAACTCACTTTAATTGAGGGCCGCATCAGCATTATGGTTGCCCTCAAAGGGCCAGTTGTTGTCCCCTTCTCTTCCTCAGACTTGCCCCACAGAAGCCTATTCTATCCCCTTCTCTCGCTCAGGCCTGCCCCACCGACATCTCTCCTTTCCTTCCTATTCTCTCCTCCCTCACTCCTCCTCCTTCCCGCCAAAAACCCTTCTTTCATATCCTCTCCTCCCCCATATGTTCACCCACTGCCTGGCTGGCCTTTTCACGCAGCTGATTCTTCCCCTGAAGACTGCGTGCAGCTGCTGGCCACCTCCGAAGGTGTTGGAAGCCCTGATCAGCTGACGCCATGCGTGCCGATTCTGGGACCTTAGCAGAGCCCCAGCAACACAGTAGCTCCAGCTGACTCTCCCCCAGGCCTCTCTGGTGTTGCTGCTACTTCAGCTTACCTCCCCTACATATTCAATCACCTACTCCTACTAGTCTGCTTGCAGGCCAGATCTAAACACATCATGGGTTGGATCTGGCCCGTGGGCTTTGAGTTTGACATGTCTGGTCTATATGAAATGACTCTGTTTTGCTTTAGTTACTAAAGGTCAAGGGTTAATGCAAGACACTGCAACTTTATTCAAACTAGATGAAGAAACTCATGATGTCAGGGAAGACGGAACTATTTCCACTGAAGATGGACAGCAAGTCTAGGAATATATTCTTATAAGGATAAACATGTCAGCTTTAGACTGCCCCAACCATTAAGCATAGACTATGATTCACAGTACATTGGGTTTTATCCTAATATCCTACAAAGGGAGTTCAACTTACAAAGTTTTTGATTCAACGGGCACTCTTAGTAATGGAAGCAGAGCAGGAAAAGCAATTGTGGGTGATTCTACATCTCACTTACCATCCCTCTTTTTCTGGAAGTACACTCACAAATCACATCCAGCACTTTTTTTTAATCAGTGGCCATAGTTTTCTCACCTAGAACTCTGACAGAGTCTTAAAAGAACTATCGCATGTATGAAAAACAATTATCACCATATTTTGAAAAAACAGCCTATGAGGCGTTCCCACTGAGACCACCCACATTTCTTGTTGTTTGAAGTTAATTACTAGCCTAATCTCTGACAAACAATAAAGCAATTTCACTTCAATAGAAGGCAATTTAATAGGCTCATTCATCTCACTCTGACTAAAGAAAAAGGAATCTGGTTATGATCTGCAAATCAGGCTATGAAAAGCTGTGCTTTCATTTGAAAACTGGAGGTGGGAGAAGACCATCATTTCCGAGAGCAAAGAGGTTGCTTGTTTGAGGTGTTCTCTCTGGAGTAACATGGAAGCCTAGTTATGCCTCTTGTTCCTAACAGCAAATTAGCTTAATAGTAAATAAGAAACAACAAATACCTAATTTCACTCTCAGACTTGGGTTCCAAGGATTCTTTTGACAGTGAAGCATCACACATAGTTTACTGAATAAACTACAACTGGCTTGGTTTACACGTGTCGCTATAATCATGGTTTCCAAAGTGTAGAAGATGGGTTCACAAAATCTATTTAAGTTAAAACCATGTAATGCAGCCTGGTGTGATGTGTGAGGCCAGTCAATATATGGAATAATATATATGGGAAGACAATGTTGGAGATATGAATTATGTATCAGCAATTAAAAAGAGCAACAAGTTAAGGTTTATCATTTAGCAAGGGAATATAGGTTCCCCCCAATAAATCTTTTATTTAAAGCATTATGTGAGCTAGTTTAAGTGTATTCAAGTGGTTTTATGATTTTAATCACATTTTGATGTTCTCTGTCCTGCTAAGAGTGGTCTTTAGTTGATACCTATCCCCTTTTCACCACAGCATTTATCGCTTGGGAAAAGTTTACAGGTTGATTGTAGCCTTCCATACCATACCATGTTTTTCTCTACTTCTAATTATGATGATTATGTTGCACCAAGCAATGGGAAAAATAGTTCAGTTTCCCCCACTCCTAATAGTAAAGAAAAAAATATGCAACAGCATAAATATGAAGAAAGAGAAAGACAAAGTTGTATTTTCGTTCAAGATCCAATGGTGACTGTATGCGATTCTCGAGATCAGCACCCAAATCCCCTTCTTGCTCCTCATGAGACCATAAAACATAAGAAATAAATCTGTTAGCAATAAGGGCTCACTGTCAGTTCATGTTGAACTTATAGACCACTCCAATAACTGACCCTGAGAGATGTACGGTGTCCTAAAGGGACAATTTGAGTTTAACAAATAAAATAGACGGAGTTTATATAATGTTGTCAATTACAAACAAGTAAAATAATAAAAAAAACACACATATCATACTCTTGCGGTTATAATTGTAATGCAACCTTCCAGTTACCAGAATATGCTGCCAGCTTGAAAACCATACTTCACTTTTTGTCTTCATAGCCCAGGGGTAGGCAACCTTGGCTCTTTTGTGACTCGTGGACTTTAACTCCCAGAATTCCTGAGCCAGCATGGCTGGCTCAGGAATTCTGGAGTTGAAGTCCACGAGTCACAAAAGAGCCAAGGTTACCTACCCCTATCATAGCTGATGACTTCAGTTCTTTCAGTTAGCTTGCCTTCTTTCAGTTAGCATGAATCACAGTGAGATGCATTAATCAATTCTACCAAATACTATCTTTCCTGAAAACTCCTAACATGTCTTTCTAACTATCTTCTCCTTCAGGTTAGAGAAATGAATAGAAGTTCAGCTGTTCAGGGTATTGATACTATTCAGTAGAGAAGTCTTAGTTAAAGACCTGGAAACAGCAGAAACAAAGTCACCCTATAATGATGAGGTTCTTGAATTTTTTTCTAAAAGTTAAAGCTGAGGGTAGTTGCGCTTATATATTTGATTTGAAGAAATTGATTCTCCTAAATTGACAGCAATGTTAACTGTGCTAAGCAATGCTAAGGAGATGTTACAAAGACACATGCAAAACTGTTCCTGGGGATGGAGAAGCATGGAAAATAACTGAACAAACTAGTGTTGCTCCACAAAAAAAAACTTAATAAAGATTTGTAAAGAAACAAACAGAAGATACCCAGGAGATAAAAAGAAGGTAGCTACTAAGAAAGAGTATGCACAGGCAGCTCATATTGTCCAGACTGGGTCACACAAGTTAAAACCTGGAATAAGCTGAACTGAAAGAAGCAAAGAATAATATTCATTTTTCACTTTTTCACCCCTAGCAAGAGCTTACATTGTGCTACACTGAACTGCTTTGGAATTAAAAATGAATCTAGACAACCCCAATTCTCATGTGTTTATGTTTTGAGTAATCAGTATTAATGTCTCACACGGGAAATTATAATTAGTACAGCAATGCAAACAAATCGACTATTAACCTGTTGTTTTTAGCCACATTTTCAGATTTTAATAAGAGTTATTTTAAAACTTGAATCCTTCCGCTTACCACTGATCGATTCTCTTGTACTCAAGGTGAGATATTTTTTATAGCCAGAATGAAAAAAGAGGAAATACTCAACAGACTGTCTAAAGTTTGTGTGTTGAGAGTCCATAAGTCAGGAGATAGTAGATGAACTGCATAAAAAAATAAGCTGTCAGGTTGTGACTACAGAAAACATGGACAGCTTAAAAGGAAAGAAAACTGTTACAAGATTTTGTTTTAAGTACATTGGTTTTCTTATCATATTACCCCAAATGATTCAGCCTGTGTTTTTTTGAACATGTAAAGATGGTTTCCTTAAAGTTGCATTCTTGCAAGAGATCAGAGAGGTGTGGACAAGAAAGTGGGCTTCTCTGTAGCAGCCCCCATGTAGGATTGGCTAATATTTGGAAGGAGAGGGGTAAAACTGAAAAAAAAAATCTTAGGATAGAATAGTATACAGGAATAAACAGAATAAAATCTAACAGGGAGAAACGTGAAGTTATACATGAAAAACAAAAGAAATATGTAAAGAATGGGGGGAAATCTGGCTCAAGAGCAACACACATGAGAAGCTCCACATGCCCCATCAGTGTAATGCAACTGCAAAGAAGGCAAATAACATCTTGAGGAACAACAAGAGGAGTGTAGAGTCCAGATCACTGGAAGTAATTGCCCCACTCTACTTGATCTTGGTTAGTCCTCATTTGGGGTATTGCATTCAGTTCTGCACACTCCCATTTAAAAAAGACATCGACAAACTAAAGCAAGTCTAGAGAAGGGCTACCAAGATGGCAAAAAGTGAGGAATAGTTAAAAGATCTAGGAATGTTTAGCTTGTAGAAGAGGGGACATGAGAGCTACATTCAAATATATGAAGGGCAGTCACATTATAGAAGGTTTGGACTTATTCTTATTACTCCAAAGGGTAAGACTAGAATTGTTGAGAAGAAACTTCAAGAATATAGATACACACATTAGGAAGAACTGTATTACTATTATTCTTCTTATCTTTCCTATTATGTGCTCCTATTGGTATCTTATGACTATCAGTTTGTTGGTTGTATCTTATAATTTATGATTGTATCTTATGATTGATGGTTTTTCACTTTGTACACTGAGAGCTTATGCACCAGAGACAAATTCCTTGTATGTCCAATCACATTTGGCCAATAAAGAGTATTCTGTTCTGTTCTGTTCCGTTTTGTTCCATTCCATTCTTGATAGTTAGAGCTGTCAATCAATAGAATAGGTTGCTGCATGGAGTGGTTTCTTCCCCTTCACTGGAAGTTTTCAAACATAGCTGGATAGTCATCTATCAGGCTTGGGACTGTGAATGCACAGGATTGAACTTGATGTCTTAGATCCATTCCAAAAGATTCCATGACCTTTAGTTATATTGACTTTATGACTTTTAGCTACATTGTCAGTTTTATGAATAGTTAGCTGGTATACCCAATACTGTAGCCAGCTTGCCAGTCTAAATGCCAAACGATATCTAAGTTTGAATACACGTCTTGTCTCAGATAGGGGGAGTTTTATAGGAAAACAGTGTTTTTCCTCAGCTAATAGGGGAATTGATTATCTTTGGCCTACTTCTAATAAACAAAATCAAAAATAATATTAAAAGTAGTTCCGATAGTGAATATTTCAATCCAAAACGTGGGATCACAAAAATAAGTGAGACAAAGAGTATCCTGTTTATAGAGAAATGGCATGTTGAAATGAAATTAAAAACATTTGACATGTACTTTTCCTTGCATTTTTGTATGGAAGAACATTTAATGTATACAACCAACATTATTGGTTGTATTGATACAACATGCTAAGCCTAAAAAAACCACACTACAAACATTTACATGTTGTTTTGCAACAGAGGGAAACCTCACTATGGTGTAAGGAATATCTGAACAAAGTTCCTTTGTCCTCTCATTTGTAATATGGTAGGGATTTTTCTAGAAAACCGATAACTTCATAAAGTTAAGAGCAGAAGACAGGCCAGTGGTGGGATTCAGCCACTTCGTACCATTCGGCAGAATCAGTAGTTAATTTTTTGTTGCCCAGGCCCAGAATGGACTTCCGGAAGCGGCATCCACACAGAGAACCAGTTGTTCACATATTTGAATCCCACCACTGAGACAGGCCATTGCTTACAAATTAAAAAGTTGTTTCTCTAGCTAGTATTTTTTAAACTAGCAAAAAAGGAAATGTAAAAGGAAATTAACTATGTTCAGTATGCCTGAGGTAGCTTCTGCAGTTACATCCAATGCTAGTTACATCCGACTAAAAGTGTGGTGAGTTGTCTTAGCTGTAGCTAAAATCCATCTGGTTTCACTTCACATTCAAGAAGTTTCTTCAGTTCTGAAGAAGAAGCAAACAAACAAACTGAAGAAGCTTTTTGGATAAGGAGTGAAATGTTTTCAAAGGAAAAAAAATGTCCAATTGCCTTTTGGAAAAAGCACCTTTGCAACAACCATGACCTGGATGATTGAGTATCTCCATAGACAATTCTGGTCGTCCTTCACCATCTTAAAAAAATAACCCCAATGTCTTCTATGTTTGGGAGGAGAAAAGGCGGCTACATATGCTTTCCAGAAAGTTGATAGAACGCTGAACTCTAAGTACCATATTCTTTTTTGTGTTTGATCTGCCATCCTTGAATTGATTCATTAGATGTTCTAAGTCAGTTATGAACAGCACAAATGATATTATAATTTTATTCTTCCAATTAATGTTTCCAAGAAAAAAATGGGATGGGGGAAAGTAATAATAATAATAATAATAATAATAATAATAATAATAATAATAATAATAATAATAATAATAATAATAATAATAATAATAATAATAAAGTTGGAAGGGATCTTGGAGGTCATCGAGTCCAACCCCCTGCTCAGGTAGGGAACCCTACACCATTTTGGACAAATGGCTGTCCAGTCTCTTCTTAAAAACTTCCAGTGTTGGAGCATTCACCGCTTCTGGAGGCAGGTTGTTCCACTGATTAATTGTTCTAACTGTCAGGAAATTTCTCCTTAGTTCTAGGTTGCTTTTCTCCTTGATTAGTTTCCATCTGTTGCTTCTTGTCCTACCTTCAGGCGCTTTGGAGAACAGCTTGACTCCCTCTTCTTTGTGGCAGCCCCTGAGATATTGGAACACAGCTATCATGTCCCCCCTCGTCCTTCTCTTCATTAAACTAGACATACCCAATTCCAGCAACCATTCCTTGTATGTTTTAGCCTCCAGTCCCCTATTAAAAGTGAAATACAAAGCAGCTGGAATTAAAGATGAATAGTGAATCTGAAATGGTTGAGATGAAATGTGTAGGAAGATTTTTTTTTTCAGTGGGGACAAGAGTCCTTAATCCAGGAAAATTTGGGAATAAATTAAGTATGATCTCTCTCTCTCTCTTTCCCTCTCTCTCTCTTTCTTCTGGTATCCCTGCCCATATAAACACCTAGCCAACATAAGAGATTTTGAAACTAATTTACAGAAGTAGCAAGAAACACAGCTTTTCCACCTTCAGCACCACAGTTTATTTAGGACTCTAGCTCTAGACCTCTGGAATGTTTTAAAAAAACATTCACTCATCTCTTATAAAAATGAGAACGAGATGAGTAATAAGAAGAAAGCTACTCCTTTGATTTGAAAAACAACAACAGATCTTTATTAATGTGACTATTATAAAAGGGCCCGTTCCTGCAGACCTTTTTTTCTGATAGCTCCTCATGAGGCAAATATATTCAACATATAGAATTTGTATTATAAAAATTAAATCATGCTAAGTAACAAAAGTATGAATTTTCCAGAGTTATGTCCTAAATATTTGTATAAAATAAAATGTTTTCACAAAATGTATCTGTTTTTCGGATGGTGTGCTTGTATGAAATTCTTCACAATAACCTATCAACAATAATCCATTTATTGCACAATATCATCCAGAAAAGGACCTCTATTTGCCTACTTTTCTCTCATCAGAAAATTTTAAAGTCTGGATAATTTGTAATTATCACTTATGGAAACAAAAACACTTCTGTTGTGTCCTGAGCCTGCTGAAGCA
This sequence comes from Bothrops alternatus, assembly GCA_034064705.1. Lineage (NCBI taxonomy): Eukaryota > Metazoa > Chordata > Lepidosauria > Squamata > Viperidae > Bothrops > Bothrops alternatus. The sequence goes on from JARGCV010000023.1 coordinate 10,800,764, forward strand.
TTCAGCAGGCTTAGAAATGTTGCAAACGGTCCCGGGCAGACCAAAAGCTGCCCGGAACCAGACTGGCTGTCGCCAACCTTGTGCGCATTCATAAGGCGTGAAAACAGCCAGCTTCTTATTGGCTGACACTGTCCAGGTTCAGGACTCTATAAAAGGCCTGCGTGCCTTTTGGTTCTTGCTTGGTTGTAAGGAGAAGATCAATAAAGAGATTACTTGTTCATCATGTGTCTTCGTCAATTGCCTAAGAACCAAATACATAAAAACTTCCTTCAGATTTTTCTGTAGTTCCACTTTGGCACTCCTCTATGAATTGATTATATTTTAAATTTGGCAAACAAACCACAATTACACTAAAGCTGCTGTGCTCTGTCTCCAACATTAGAAAATGACATTGCCTTTCCCTTCATGCCTTTCTCACTTGTCTCTGAAGCTGCTTTTTATATTTCTGGGAAATTCCATCAGAAAAGCTGAAGAAACTATATGTTAGTCCAAAAGTGACCAGTGAGACACAAACATTGCCGAATTGTCACTTTGATCTCAGAAGTTAATATCAGAGCATTTCAGAAAAGGGTTTGGATTATCCTGCCTGATTGCAAAATAATATACTTTCTAAAAGTGTGATTAATCATTCTGGATTATTTCATTAACCTGAATAAGAACATTATTTCTGCATTTGGTGACATCTATCAGGGGTATCTGCACAGTATTGTCAAGGTGATGATGGTGATTATCAAATTTATTTGCTGCCCATCTCGCAGTTCAAGGTGGTGGTGTCAAGACTGGGATCGAAGCTCTACCTATTTTTATAGCTGCGGCTGCTACTATTCCTCATATTAAAGTACAAAGCTGTAGTTTCATCAGTTAAAAGAAAAGAAATTCTTATAATGAGATGTATCCAGTGCTGCATTATGTATCACAAACCACGTTGCTATAGGAGCACAGTGCACAAATTATCCTGACATTGATCCAGATGCCAGGAGATGATATGATTCATGCAAGGGTGAAAAAAAAAAACTTAGCGCCAAGAAAGGTTATTACAATCTTTATTCTTCATGCTTTTAACTTTAATTTATAGGCTTAATGGATAACAGCTAAATGGCTGGCTTCTCTGAATGCTTTATAAAGGATTAGTTGCCAAAGTATCTGCATATGTAGCTCTACTCCATATTTGCTCCATTTTGTTGTCAATTCTCTCAGTCATTTCCCATTAAAAACAAACAAACAAACAAACACAACCAGCAGCTATACAGATGAACACTTGCAATTCAGGAATTAGAAAAGAGTATAGATTTTAATACAGACATGTCAACAAGCTTTTAGCAGAGCTTGAGCTTATTATCTGGCTGTTTTTATGCTCATAGACCAAGATCTGCTTTCCAGTTCAGAGGCCACTTTCCAGTGTCTTCCAATATGAGTTACAAACCTGATGTTTAGTAAAAACATGTGAAAGCTCTGCCATTTCTCTAGAGTATCCCCCATCTCAAATTTCATTAATAGCCTATTTGTCATTGTCAGAGTATCTATTACAGCATTCAGGCTCTGAAGGCTGTCTCGCTACTAGCAAGATATGACAGGACTGTAAGAATGGGAGGAGAGGTGACGGAAGATGGATACATACTGCACTGGTGACAATCTGAGAGAAGGATGGGGGTAGATCAGTAAAAATTTCCATTAAATCAAGAAAAACATAACTTGCCTCTCACATCACCTCTGATGGTTTATTGCACCAGCTGTTTTATAGACATCCTACTAGGGAACAAATTGCTTTCCTAGCAGGACATCTGGACATTCCTATATTAACAGATATGGATCCCAGCATGCCAAGTCAAGCAAGAAGGCAATTTAATATGAGCAACATTGTCATCTCAATTTAGGACAAACAGCAAGGATGCCCTACAGGGCATTGCAACAGCTTTTAGAAGAACACAATATAAGACATCCTTGTTGTTTCTTCTAGTAAATAGCCAGACCAAGAGAAATGCAAAAAAGTGAAATGCAAAAAGCTTAGGATTGCCAGGGAACATTACTTTCAGTCTAAAGGGTTTGTGCTTCTGCCAGACGACAGCAAAGTTTGGAGATAGGGTGAATAACAACAGCCAGAGAAACAAGCATAACATAGATGGCAGCCCATTCATACCCAGCTTCACCAAGATAATTGTCAAGGTGACAAGAAAATATTTGGTAGGAGACTCTAATATAATGGCACACGTGGGCTTATAAAGCTTTCAAACACAGGAGATACATAGGTCCTGCAGTAACTCAAAGATGAATGGCATGTTGGGTCTGTGCTACGGCTTGCTTGTTCAGAGATGACTTGTTTCAGCAAATAGATAACTGTGGGATATGTCATGACAGTTTTAATTATGCAGAAAAGATGTCTTCTTTAGAATACATGATAGGGCTACGCATGGATGAAAATAATACCTTTTTTTAGCCAGGTACAATACTAACAAGAAAATGCCAGTGTAGTCCTCTTAATCTTTTGCTTCATTTCCAAGTATCTTAATATTGTTTAAGACATTTGTTAAGGTTTAAATCTTGTGACTTAACACGAGGCACATTGCGATTTGTAGTCTTCTGATATCAAACAAATACCCTTCTGATATCAGAAGATAAAATGATAAAGTACAAAGCATGAAAAAATACAACATGTTGGGGTTAAACTACATTTGTAATTCATGCATTTGCCTCAGTCAAGTAGAAAGGGAAGATTTGTCTAATTATTATATTAAAACAGTATCGAAGGGGAGGGAGGCTAAATTATTCTCTTTCTTTCCCTTCCTATATTCAATCATTTCAGACCTTTTTTCTTAGGTATCTTAGCTACAATGATAATAGAGAACATCATGGCTGAGACAAAGTGAGTTAAGACAGAGTAATGAGGTGGTCCAACTCCCTAGACCCCAATCACCTTAGGTTTTACAGAATAAATGAGTCAATATCAGAAAACAACTGTTCCATTATGTCTAATACGACCCATAGCTAGCTCATTTATGTAAAATCAGAAGATATGTTGCACTATGTACTTGCAAAACAGGATTAACTTGATAATAATCTTGATTTAGATTGTAGGATCTGCTGCCTCTTAAGTTCCCATAAAAAGCACATTTTCTCTTTAGTATACAGCTTCAAAGCAAATTTATTCTAGGAAAAAAACAACATGTGTGAAATAAGCAGGGAAAAATGTTTCAGTGATAGAGTCCTAATAGCATGTTGTTAAAGTACAATGCACCCTTTGTATAGGAATATCACTACAATGGCCATAAAGCTTCTAGAGAAGTGATGGCAAACTTTTTAGAGACCAAGTGCCCAAAAACCACCTCTGCTCCCCACTCCACTCCACCCCCCGCCCCACCCACGTTACCCCTGATCTGCCCCTACCCCGCCCACCCGCAGGGCCATTCACCATCTCCATGGCCCACTGCAGCAGATCACTCAGGTGGCCCAGCAGCGCCATGGCAGCCACACCCTCTGCCCATGCCCCGCAGCGTCATCTGCACATGACAGGGCGCAAGGGCGGAGTCTTGTCCCCATTGCCCGGCTGCCATGTCCTTGCTGTGCTGCTCCGCACAGGCCACACCCGTGGGTGATTCTCCTCCGGGGGGCTGTTGGTGAGGAAGGGATGCAGGAGAAGGTGGGGCTGGGGCGACGGCGTGCATGCCTACAAAGAGGGCTCTGAGTGCCGCCTCTGGCACGCGTTCCATATGTTCGCTACCACTGTTCTAGAGCAAGAAGCAATACAACTGAAAATATATCATGTTGGTAGAGTTTCAATAAATGAATTTATTTATATTCTGCAAAAGTTATTCATTGTCAATCATCATTCAAAGAGAATCCATGAAAATGTTAACTTGGAATCAGAAAAAAAACATCAAATGCACATAGCTCCCTCTTTTGTGAGTCATATAGTTGTAGCAGTTGAGATTAAAATAAGTTCAGTTTGGGAATGAGGCAGACAGAGAAAGGAGGGGAAAAATATTCCACGAAAGAATAATTTATTCTATCTCTGGGATCTGGAATTGTAGCCACTAATCATTGGCAGTGTTTCTGTGCCAAAATTGGCACAGATAGTAACTACTGTCCCTTACTATTATGAATATGGCAGTCATGAAAACAGAATGTCTCTGTCAAGATGTGGCTCTTTTTTTTAATATGGTCCAGAATGTAGTTTTTTTCTGAAAAACTGATTAACTGCCCACAGTTCACTAATGGCAATACTAACAATAAAGCTAACATTCAAGGCAGAGATTCTGGCTTATGTTCCCCTCTCTATTTTATTCTTACTATGACAGAGGGATCATGACTAGTGATCTTTGTCAAGTTTTGAATCTGGTTTGCCTGGTTTACTTGTCTAATCCATATATCATACTGACTTCAAAACTATTTTTTAAGATGTGGAATTAGCATATTTGTTGCTTGCTACAGTGTTCTAGCTGTCGAACAAAATAACTTTTCAACACTTATATGAGCATTTCTCAAGTAAATTCCAATTGGTTTTGTTTTTAAGAGATGATATCTTGATGACATTTGCTTAAAGATATCTTGATAGCAGCAGCTTAAAATGATTATGATAGGGAGCAAAAAAAAAAGGAGGATATGAATGAGAGACAAATAAGCTGGGGAGCTTTGGGTTACTCTCTTTGCATAAATTTTTATCCTTATCTCAAGACAGAGACATTTACAATTAATCATCCGAAGAGCAGTATGTCATGAAATATATGACATTACACCAGACACATAAGCAAGAAACAAAAGGAAATCTCCTTTAAGTAAAGTTCAATTCAGGGGCTCACCCATGCAGTTTTCTTGTCAGCAGTATATTAACGGTTTCACATTACCTTCTTCTGAGACATTTTGCAACATCCTTCCTAATATACAGTATATCCACAATATCCCATTCAAGTATTAAGTAGGCATGAGCTAGCTTAGCTTTCAAGGTAAAACAGGTGCTGCCACCTGTTGAGACATTTTGATAGGATTTTTGTCATTAAAAACTGGCACAGTCCACTTGTATAGAGAAATCCCCTTGATCATTTTCCTATAGTGTGAAAATGCAGAACGTATTGAAATTACACAGATTGCATTTCAATAATCAGGGAACATTTGTAAACGATATGAGGGCAATTTATTTCTGTCATGTGTCAACCCTTCAGCTGGAACTCTGTCTATGGGTTAAATGTCCTTTAATGCAATTTTCAATAGCTACTGTCACACTGGAAATTAAGATTGAGTTGTTCAGCTTGGTATTGACTGGAAATATGCAAGAGATCATTTATTATCAATTAAATCCAGATCTGGTTGGAACAAACACTAAATGTGTCTTCTGGAACGCAAAATAACACAAGAACATTCGTATATTTGAAAGTATGTAAAGCATTTTTGCACTATTAACTGAGTAAAGCTGGGGCAAAAATCATTCCCTGCCCCACTCACATTCACAGAATGGCCTCTTGAAATGTTGGAAATACTTAAGGAATCCAGAGGACAGGAAAATTCTTCCTTTGAAAAGAAGGCATCCAAAGGGTTTGCTTGCTTTTTGCTGATTCTCAGTATCCAGTAAGCATTACTTGTAGAAAATGCCATGGCTGGTATAACTTACTATTGTTCTGGCTGAGAAATTATAATAAACTGGAGGGTCAAATTTCTATGAACTTATTGCATGCATCTATCTATCTATCTATCTATCTATCTATCTATCTATCTATCTATCTATCTATCTATCTATCTATCTATCTATCTATCTATCTATCTATCTATCATCTATTTGCCTGCCTGCCTGTCTAGGTGCTGGGCAATGAGTAGGGCAATCCAAGTTCTCATCATCAGTTGGAAGCCAGCTGGGTGACAATATTAAAACTGGAAATCTAACATTTATCTTATGAATTCACACTGGACCTCCACGGTAAATTATGGTTCATAATCTTAAATGAAGAGACTTTAATCTTGCAGTAGATTAATTCAGGATCACCACCACTACCACCATTTATATCTTGCTGGTGGACAAGATATTGTAAATCTATAAACTGAGATATAACAAAGTGAATTATCATTCTTTAATTATAAGTAAATACATTTGATGGATTGACCAGAGACTTGTGGTTCCTTCTGGAAGAGAACTGCTAGATCCCAGCATATCAACTAAAAGCGTAAGAAAGATGATATAAGTTTGAGGAAGTTTCTGATGATGGCTAGATAACTACCTGTAAAAACAACTGTTTGGATGTAGCAAGCCTGAGATAATGCCTGGATTATAAGTCTTCACATAGCACTGTTTTCATGCTCCAAATTTCTCACTTTTTGTATCTTCTTTTATGCTGTTACGTATTTTATTTTAGATTTTATGGTTGCAGAAATTAGGGCTTTCCTTCATTTTTTTATTGTAACAAAGAACTTATATAATATCTAAACATTATAAAACATTATAAAAAAATTGTATGGCCCTGAGCCTGGTCTTTTTCTGGCATGTTTTAAGTCTTTTAATTGTAAAGATTTTATGCATCTGGCATGTTTTGATTGTTTTGATCCTGCATTTATAAGCAATTGGCTCTCCTTTGTTATTAATATATTAAATTTATCTTAGCTTCTCTGTGAGACGATTGTTTGAAGAGTGAAATATATATTTTCCAACTATAAATATGTCCTTCAAATGAATAAAATAGAAATACTTCTGCTAACAGAAAAAATATCTTTATGATACTTGAAAGAAGGCTCCTAAAACCACCCTCAGTTGTACGACCAACTTAACTATGCTTTTTTTAATTTTATTTTATTAATTATATAATTGTAAATATAAACAAAAGAAACAAAGAAAAAATCAGGTTGAGTGCGACTCAACTTAATACAATCATTTTCAACTTGTAAACATTTTTCAATCAACGTGTAAACATTTAACTATAAGCTAGATACAGTTTCTTAGATTGATATTTCCCTTGTATATAATCTATCCATTTTCTCCAATCCAACATATATTTTTCATTTGAATGATCCTTCAAATATGCAGATATTTTGGCCATTTCTGCCAAATTTATGACTTTCAAAGTCCATTCTTCAATAGATGGTAATTCTGGCTTCTTCCAATATTGTCCGACCAACAGTCTTGCTGCTGTGATCAGATTCAAAATTAAGTTAGTCTCTAAGGTGGTACAGTCTTTTGTAATACCCAACAAAAACAACTATAATAACTATGCTTTTTTGTTGGCATTTGATCCATCAGAATACGTAGGACAATTTTTAAAAAAGTTTTCTTGGATCTTTTGGTTTATTTATTTTTTATTTGCTGAATAGATTATCACTGATCTGCCTGTCATCTGTTTAAACAGAAGAACCATGGAAAGGCAAAAATAAAACTCATTAGTGGTAGCAATGATTTAATTTAAGAGAAATATATGGATAGAACACGATCAACTGAGATATGATTATCCAAGTACAACTTACTGCTCCTTCTCAAGGACATTTTAAAGCTAATGGGATTCCCCCCCCTTATTCTTTAGGATATTTTTTTATTCCGGGACAATCTCTGCTTGTGTAGTCCTTTTCATACTCTCTGTGAATTACAGTTGTCCATTGTCCTCGACAACACAATTAGTTCATGTCATTCTCTTCCATGTAAAAGAATCATGTCATGTTTAATTGAATCACTTTGTTTTCTTTTCAAGATCATTTAAGTGTTTATTATATTTCCTTTATTTTTACTGTTGGTAATATAACTTTGATCTCCTTTAATCATCCGATTGTCTAAAATTGCAGAATGGCAAAACATTGAATGGAAACATATATTTTAATTTCACAACCTGTCTCAGATGCATTCACAGTCTCTAACTTTCCTGATTTATTGTGATTTGACTTGATGTTACTTCATTCCATTAATTTACAATGCAAATCCATATATTTCTCAATAAGGGACATAGAGATGGCTTTAAACACTATATAGGAGAAGGCATGGCATCTGACTCTGTAAACCGATTCCCATTAAAACTGCAGTTTGAAATAACCATGAATTGTTCTTCAGTGGCTAAAAGTAAAATGTTGTAAGAAACAATGGACGGAAACTACTCAAGAGAGAAGCAACCGAGAGAAACTTCCTAAGATTGAGAACAATTAACCAGTGGAACAGCTTGCCTTCAGAGGTTGTGGGTACTTCATCACTAGGCTTTTAAGAAGGGGCGTTGTCTTACCTGAACGCCTTTTCTCAGTACGGAGATGGAGAATCCACCAATGGGTTTTCTCTGTCTGCCTGCTCTTGAGACCAAGTAGCCAAACTTGACACGCCCCCTCTTGCTAGGAGATCCAGTCTTAACGAGGGCGAAGTGGCTGAAGGTGGACGAGGTGTTGGCTCTCAAACCCTTAAATGTGGCCTAACTGACCTAAAGGGTGGGTGTGGATTCTCCATCTCCGTACTGAGAAAAGGCGTTCAGGTAAGACAACGCCCCTTCTCCAGTACAGGAGATGAAGAATCCACCAATGGAACATACCAAAGCCTCATTGTCCCGTTGGGTGGGAAACAGATAAGGCCGGAATAGTGTCCCCGGAGACCACCTGCTGAAGGACCCGCTGACCAAAGGAGGCGTCCTCTGAAGCAAAGCGATCAATTCTGTAATGGCGAACAATCGGGGAGGGCGAGGACCATGTCGCAGCCCTGCAAATCTCCTCAATGGACGCCTGAGTGGCCCATGCCGCAGAAGTTGCAGCACTGCGAGTGGAATGGGCAGTAAGGTGACGTGGAGCCAGCAGGGAAGAGGATTGATACACCTCCGCAATACAGGCTATGATCCACCTGCCAATAGTTCCAGCGGAAGCCCTCTGGCCCAGTGAAGCCGGGCGGAAGGATACAAACAGAGCCTCAGATTTACGAAAAGGCTCTGTGCGCTTCATATAATGCCGCAGTGCCCTGTGGACGTCCAACATGTGCCACTGCCGCTCCAGGTCATGGGAAGGATTGGGACAAAATTTGGTAAAATAACTTCCTGTGCCCTATGGAAAAGCGAGTTCACCTTGGGCACAAAGGTGGGGTCCAGGCGAAGAACCACCCTATTGCTGTGGAAAATGCAAAGGTCATTTCTGACTGATAAGGCAGCTAGTTCAGAAATACGTCTGGCCGATGTAATGGTGATTAAAAACGCCACCTTAAGGGACAGATTCCGCAACGGAATAGTTGCTAAGGGTTCAAAGGGTGGTTTAGTTAGAGTGTGAAGGACGCGCGGCAATTCCCATGAGGGGTACCTGTGTACTATGGGAGGCCTGGTGTTGCACGCACCTTTGATAAAGGCGCGAATCCTGGGATGGTGAGCTAAGGGAACTGAATCTGCGCAAGTAAGTATTGTAGATAGGGCCGCTACCTGTCGGTGAATGGTCGCCGGGGCGAGGCCCTTGTCCAGGCTGTCCAAAAGGTAATCTACTATCTGAGGGACGGTCAATTTGGAAATATTCAGTTGTCTCCCACGACACCAATGGCAAAAATTCTTCCAAGTGGAATTATAAATATGATTGGTCGCTGGACAATGAGAGGCCTGAATCATGTCAATGGCTCGAGGAGAAAACAGTTCTTGAGTCATTATACTGTGTTCAAGTGTCAGTCGGTCAACCGTAACCATTGAGGGTCCGGGTGTTGGATGGTCCCTTGGTGTAATTACATGCGATGAGGAGGGATTTGCCAAGGGGGAGATTGGGAAAGGTTCACCAGGTCGGCAAATCATGGCCTCTGTGGCCAATAAGGGGCCACGAGGATTACTTCCACCTGCTCCTGGAGCAGCTTACGGATGGTCGCCGGTATGAGTGGGAGGGGAGGGAAGGCGTAAAGGAGGCCTGGTGGCCACTGAGTCCGCAAGGCGTCCGTCCCCTCCGTCCCTGGAAGGAAGTAACGGGAGTAGTACCTGGGAAGTTGGGCATTGGCTGACGAAGCAAACAGGTCTAGTAGTGGATGGCCGAATCTATGGGAGATCTCAGAGAAGAGATCCGGATGCAACCCCCACTCCGAGGGATCGACCATGGAGCAACTCAAAAAGTCCGCTTGCCGATTCATGACCCCCAAGATATGTTCGGCCCTGATCGAGGCTAGGTTGGATTCCGCCTAGGAACCCAGGAGCCGTGCCTCGGACATGAGGGCCCTGGATCTAGTGACCCCGTGATGATTGGCGTGCGCCTTGGAGGCCACGTTGTCCATGAGGATCAGAACATGGCGACCCCTGATCCAGTGTCTGAATTGGCGTAGAGCTAGATGAATGGCCCTGAGCTCCAGCCAATTGATATTGTGTCTCAGATCTGCGTGGGACCAATGGCCCTGAGCATACTGAGACTGCAGATGGGCTCCCCAGCCGAACAGACTGGTGTCTGTTGTGATTGTGATGCAATCCGGTTCCTTTGGTCACCGCTTGTGAGAACCACCAGCGCAGTGCCCTGCGAATGTGGACCGGTAGCCTGATCTGGCGGTTGGATGCGCTGGCATTCCCTCGCTGGAACGGAAGCAGGAACCATTGGAGGTCCCGCAAGTGAAGACTGGCCCAGGGAACAATGGCTATGCAGGAGACCATCTTTCCCAACAATTGGGAGAGTAAGACCAATGGTACTGAATGTTTCCTGTGCACCCGACGGGCCAGGTGTCTGATGCTGCTAATTCGCTCCTAGGATAGATAAACCATGCAGATTGTGGTGTCTATGACGGCTCCCAGGTGCAGAAGCCTGGATGAGGGAACTGTCTGACTTTTTTGAAAATTTACCGAGAAGCCATGTTGTTGAAGGACCTGAATGGTGCTTTTTACATCCGCCTGAGCTGCCTGGAATGTAGATGCTTGAATCAAGATGTTGTCCAGGTAACACTGGACGCGTATTGGTATTTTTCTCAACTGGGCGGCTAACACGGCCAGGATTTTTGTGAACACCCTGGGTGCTGAGAACAGGCCGAAAGGAAGGGCCTTGTACTGAAAATGCCTGCCCCTGTAGCAGAACCTTAGGAACCGTCAGTGCACTGGATGAATGGGAATGTGGAGGTACGCTTCTTTGAGGTCTATTGACTCCAGGAAGTCTCCCTGTCTGATGCCCCCCCAGAATGGACTGGAGAGAGTGCATCTTGAACATTTTGTAAGTGATGTAATGGTTGAGATGTTTGAGGTCCAAGATCGCTCTCCACCCTCCTGAGGCTTTGGGGACCACAAAGAGGATGGAATAGAACCCCCCGCCCTTGTGGCTTGACAGTACCGGTTCTATGGCCTGAATTTCTAGAAGGTGTTGGATGGCCTCCTGCATGATGCCCTGTTTGAGTGGGTACCTGGAAACGGAACAAGCAACGAATCGGTCCGGGGGTGTGGCTAGAAACTCTAGGGAGAGACCGAACTGGATGGTTTGTAAAACCCAGCTGCCCGTGGAAGTGAGTTCCCACTGGTGGAAAAAATGGGTTAGCCTTCCCCCGATGGGAAGACTTGTGCAGGAGTCACTTGGACTTCTTGTAGGGGCATCCTGCCCCTCGAAATGGCCGCTTAGCCTGGCCCTGTTGTCTGGGTCAAAACCCAGGCCTGTCATAGGGACAGTCATATGGCCTCTCCTGTCTGGGAGTGTATGAGCGGGAGGGTTGAGTGACTGTTGTACCTGTTGATGGCCGAAAGGACTGCCTGCAAAAGTATGGAGTGGGGCGCTTATCGGGCTTTTTGTTCAAGTGAGCCATGACCTTGCGCTTATCCTTATTTTCAACAAGGTATGGAGCCAGGGCCTCCCCGAATAGATTGTTGCCCAGATAAGGGGCAGTCACTAGATGCCATTTGACCCTAGCGTCAGCCTGCCAGTGTTTGAGACACAGCATCCGTCTGGCGGCGATATTGGATGCTATGGACCTGGAGGCAAAATTGGCTGACTGAAGTGTGGCATCCGCCGCGTACTCTGTGGCCGCCACCATTTTACTTAGGTCCTGGTGGGTCCGAATGTCCTCAGCGGGGACTCTGGCCTGTAACTGGCACAGCCATAAAAGAGTAGTCCCCCCAAAAAAAGGACGCGCAAGTGGCCATTTTAATTGCCCATGCTGCAGACTGATGGGTCCTCTGGAAGGTCTGCTCCCATTTTTTTATCGTCCGCCTTTAGCGCCTCTGACAGGTCCCCAGCTACCGCAGTCTGGGAAACCAAAGGGGTCCAGGCCTCATCTACCTTGGGGACCTCCAATGCATCAGTGAGGTCTGTGGAGGTGCTAAAGAGCTTTTTATCAGTCCCACCTACGGAAGGGAATGAGGAAGGGGAAGCCCATTGCTTTTTTATCCCTTTAAGGAAAATTGAGGGGCATGGGACATGGTGTTTTGTTGCCACTGTTTCAAAAAAGGTAGGATTGGGGCTGGAATCTGATGTGACCTGTGGTTGCGGGAGCTGATCGTATCCAATGTTGGCCATAGATGTGGCCTTGCGCAACAGTGTGAGAAATAGAGCCAGATTGAATAAGCCCTCCGAAGGAGAGGGTTCAGGAGGAAGTTCCTCCTCCTCTGACAAATTAAAATCCGGCTGTTCGTCACCTTGAGGGGAAGAGTAACCGCCCATGGAAGAATGCGCTGGAGAAGTGGGCTCCTGAATCATGGGGGTTCTGTAGGGGGAGCATAAGATGGCATGGCTGACATAGAAGCTCCCTGATCGGGTGTTTGAAAGGAACTCTGCGCTAGTGCTCGGTCCACGACCTTAGAAAGCAAGGCTTCAAGGCGGCCGTTCAGAGAAAATGTCCCCGATGTCCGGCCCCCTGAGTCCTGCAGCCATGGAGGTAAATGTGGCCTCTGGGACTGGGCCTGGAGCCATAGTGGCGTGTTGAGCCAGTGCGGATGGAGAACCCAACGTGACCGGCGTCCCTGAGAGGGACCACACGCCCTCAGCTGAAATTGAGGGACCTAAGGGAAGGTCAACTTCAGGGGCCACCAATTGATCAGTATCCAATCCGTCCTGCCTCTGCGCCCTGGAGAACTCCTTCTCCAGGGCCTGGTGCCTATGGCTGGCTTGCTTTTCCGCCAGCTTGGAAGACTTTTTAAGCGTGTGTTTCGTCTTGGATTTGGACTTGCCTGCCACCCCCTGGACGGAGGATGGTTGGCAGCCGTAAGTAGAGGATGGAGAGACAGTGCTCGAGGTTTGAGGCAACGAGGAGCCCTCCATCCTAGTTGAGCAATCCCAGGCGAACTGAGATGATAGCTCTGGCAGGCAAGTAGCTGGCGGAAGCGAGATTGGAACAAGCAACAAGACTGTTCCCCTGACCACCCGACCAGCAGAAAATTTCTCTCTGGGCTATGGTCACAGCAATTTGAGTTAGATGCTGAAGGCACGTTTGGGGCCACTCTCTGGGCTCCGCCCGGAGGCCTTAGGTGGCCAGTCAAGGTGCACCAGTGGAAAAAAGGGGAAAAAGGGGAAAAAAAACCCCAAAGGGCTTAGAGGCTTGAAAGGGACAACAGGTCCTGACAAAATAAGATCAGATCAATTGGCGGCTACTCCACTTGTTTTTATTTTGTAATGGAAAGCCACCCCCTATTGTGGCTTGAACCTGCAGTATTGAAATTAGTAAGGCCCGATGTGCCTAATGTGGTCTCCCACATGGCCTTCAAGATGGCCGCTCCTACTACAAGTAGGCCTCGTTGGGCCTACAGAGGCTCCATGTGGGAATTGGGGTAGTGGCGTTCGGGAGGTAAGATCCCAATATGAACGTGGCAAATGGCTCTTAAAATGAGGCCCTGAGTGAGTGCTCAAATTGAGCCACCAATGAATCTGCAATGCAGGGAACACCCGGCGAAGTCCGTTCGCGGCTCCCTGCTGGAATCGGCGATTCCAAAATGGCGGCCGCGACTCGTTCTCCATTGAGAATGGTCTCCTCAGCCTGCAATTTTTGTCTCTGGGGCCAGTCTAAATACGGTGGCAGCGCTAAGCGCTGCGCTGAAATTAGCTCCGCAGTGCTACCTCCGAATGGCAGGCAAAGCACAGGAGACTGAATTTAGTTTCGTTGCCTATAACGGCAATTAAAATGGTGGCCACAACTATTCCCAGCTGCCTGGGAGAATGCCAACGGTCTGAAGTCTGAGGGCTTGCAGACCTATAGCCTGGAATCAGGTTCCAGGAACCAAATAATAAGGGGGTGGGGAAAGAAAGGTCTGGAGAAAGTTCCAAGCAGACCCTGCTTGGAAGCTTTTCCCCAGAGCCCTGGGGAAATTAAAGCAGGGAGCTGCAAGGGCCTCCCCCCCACACACCTCAAACATGGTGATCAAACACTGAGCCCAGTGTTTGTGGGGAAAAATTAGCCAAGGGGAATGCCAATTATTCAAGGGGAATGCCAATTGTATTTAAATAAAATATTTTAAAAGGAGAATTCACCAATGGAGTTTTTCTAACCTGCTATCTGCTGAGAGCCAAACCTGATACGTCTTCAAGAGCTGAGACCAAGTTAAGACTGGATCTCCTAGCAAGAGGGGGCGTGTCAAGTTTGGCTACTTGGTCTCAAGAGCAGGCAGACAGAGAAAACCCATTGGTGGATTCTCCATCTCCTGTACTGGAGAAAAGACCGGACAGCCACTTATTTGGAATGGTAATGTAGAAAATCTAAATAGTCTTCACAATGAATTGTTTCCTGCAGAATCAGCTGTTCTTCTTCTGGATTCCCATTCTGCATACCTGTGTTTAAGGCAGAACTATTCCTGCTTGATCAAGTTTCCCCAACATGGCTGAGGCTGAGAATTCTGGGAGTTGCAGTCTAAGACAACTGAAAGTCATCAAACTAGGGGAAAGAGGCTTAATCAATGCCCACTGAGGACACTGAGTTATTATAATCTTTTACATCTAACTGATAAAACTAACTTATTCATCATTTTGAATGATTAAATGACAGCCAAGGACAATATTGTTTGTACTTGCCATATCTAAAGCTTGGGCAAGTAAATCCTAAATTAATAGGCTCCTCCTAATCTTCTCCTTTATCTAACATCTTATCTTTTCTCTATGATTAAACAACTTTCATGCACAGTGTTACAAATAAAAGGAATATAATATCTTTTTAATAGAAGGCCTTTTCTGCAAAACCAACTAGGTAAGCCTAGTTAGAGTTCAGCTCGCTTCTTTTATACTTGTAATCAATATTCATCATTGCAGCGTGTGAATTATTCTTTCTCCAATGTGAACTATTCGTAGATGATTGTTCTGAGAAGGTTGTGCTGTAATTGGGATCCTGTCGTTGGTCTATGTTGCTCTCAGTCAGTCTCGGCTGATTACATTAATGTTTCATCTTTTATGACTCAGTGCTGCTGAACCTTTTTGTTCAAAGAAAAAGCTTGCCATTTCTGTCCTCAATTATGTTAATGTTTAGATTCATCTTGATGTGCCTTATCTGTTTTCAAATGCAGTCAGTTGCAAATTATTTACTGTCAGTGGGAGAGTAGCAAAGGCCCCTTTATGCCCTAGAGGATTCTTTGAGATTTTATCTTTTTGTGTAGATGTCTTTTTAACTTGCAGCTAATACAGAAAAGAAATGCAGTGAATTTTAGGTTGGGATAATAAGAAACAGAGAGAAGTGGAAATCAACAAAAGCACCCCTAGTAACTACTGACTGCTAATTTTAATGGGTTTTGCAAAAATGAATGCTTTGGGAATTGATTATGCATGCATGCAAGTTAAAAAAAAATATTCCAAGTTCTTGGTACATTGGGAACTCAAGTTATTTGTAAAAAAAAAGAAAAGCATTTACATCAGCATTCCTCAGTATGGTAGCTGTTAGGACTGAAGTTCTTAAAATTTTCATCCCAAGAGATTAATCAAATTGGGTAATTGTGTCTAAGTGGCAAATAAATAATTAGATCCTTATATTCATTTCTGGACATCATCTTCTAATCTAGGTATAACTTTCCCATTCTGGTTGAAATATCTACTATAAATCATCATGAATTTTGATACAGTTCAAAGGAACCAGTAAAACCCAATTGTGGCTTCCTTTTCAAACTGATAGGAAATAGCAATAGCACTTAGAGTTATATACCGCTCTATAGTGCTTTTAAACTACAGTTTAAAACATCACAATATTGCCCCCAACAATCTGACTCCTTATTTTACCAACCTCGGAAAGCTGTGTCAACCTTGAGCCGGTGAGGATGGAAGTTCTGCAGTTACAGAGTTAGCCTGCAATGATGCATTCTAACCATTGTGCCACCATGGCTCCAAAGCTGTATTGTTAAAATACATTCTTTGGAAAATTTAATTTAATTCTTGAAGATAATTATCTTATTAGATATTAATTATTCCAGAGAAAACCTGTTACGTTTCAACAAAGGAGTAATTTGCTTCGGAATTGAAACCAAGCGAGCTGGCAAGATAGAATCCCATTTCAATCTGGTTAGACGGTCCACTCAGTAGAATAAAGATGAACAGATTTCCTGCCTTATGCTTATGGTGTAATGCTAGCAAGTCAGCATTTAGCAATAATGGAGAATGTCTATCTCATTTTCATTTCTCCTGGGGTTAAAAATAAATAAATCCCAATATGATGTCCTAAAACAGCTGCTGTGAGCCAGCTATTAATCTCAGAAATGTTCTCAGTATTACCTCGTCTAGTGCTTTTGGTATTGTTTTAAAGCAGAATCTAAATTAAATATGAAAAGCAATTGGAGATTCTAATTATAAGATGGAAGAATGGCCACCTTTATACTCTTTTTTGCTAACAGTTCTCTAAATGCTAGGGTTGATTTTCAACAAGAACAAAAATACATAATGATACACATCTCATTCCATTTTTCTTTCAAAGGTAGTATACAAGGTTCGTGATGCTTCATTTCATTTTTAAAACAATATCAGGAAATAAGATTAATCAAAAGAGAGTGGCTGGAACAAGATCTCTGTGAATAACACTAACTACAGTACAACACTACACTGTCTAGCATTAGGTTAAAAATTGAAATAATGCACTTTCTCCCTCTCTCTCTCTCTCTCTCTCTCTCTCTCTCTCTCTCTCTCTCTCTCTCTCTCTCTCTCTCTCTCTCTCTCTCTCTCTCTCTCTCTCTCTTGCACATTCACTAAACTGAAAAATCAAAAAACAGCTGAAAAGAAGACAGTAGCAAACTACTTCCATATTATTCCCCAAAAAAGGCATGGTTGCATCCATATAATAATCAAGAACTGAACTTGACTTGAAAGCGACTTTAGTTTTTTATGAACATGCAAGACAATGCAGTGATGGGAAATACTTAATTATTTTGAAACTAACAAAGAAAAATTACTGCTATCTGTTAAACTGTCAGTTATCAGCTGTGTCTCATCTCTATAGTCTATGAGATATATGGGAAAGATAGAAATTCATAGTAAAAAAAATCTCACAGGAACCAAACATCTGCATTGTTACTTACATATACTGAAAAGGAAATAAAATATATTATTTATCAGTCTCTGTCATGAACTCTCTTCAGCTTGGTCAAACTGCTAGTCTATTATAGTGCCATATTAAGATCAGCTGAGTTTATGAGTGAAAAATCAAATAAAACTAAAGGGCTCCAATCAACCCAGACTGACTACAAACAATGGCATGACAAAGTAGCAGCCATGATGTAATGGGATATCTGCAAGAAGTACCATTTGCTTGCAGGCAAGAACTGGTGGAGTAGAGAACATAATTGAAAATGAAGAAGCTAAGTGCTATGGGGCTTTAGAATTCAAGCAGACAAATACTTGCCACATAACATCCCAGACTTAACAACTGCCGATAAAAAATAATGGATAGCAGTACCTGAAGATAGCAGAAGAGAAGAAGAAAAAAAAACCCAGAGAAAATCACAAAATTCAAAACCTGAAAATAGAAGTAGAACAACTGTGGCAAAACAAAGTAAAGAGTGTATCAACAGTAATAGGCACCTTGGGTGCAATCCCAAAATAATTGGAGCACCACTTGAATACCATCGGCATTGACAAATTTACCATCAGTCAATTGCAAAAGGTGGCTTTACTTGGAACAGCTTACATCCTGCAACACCACACCATCAAACAATAATATTTGCCTACTCCAAATCCATGGGAAAGACTCAATAGATGGATAAAAATGCCATATACAGTCTAAACATCTGGCTGACTGTGTGACCAACCATAATACTAATAAAAACAGAGTCACCATGCAGGAAAGTCTATGTTTAAAAAAAAACACCCTCAGAATCAAAGTAATCATAGCAGTCTTAGGATCCAGGGACATACAAATGAAAAAGGAACCCTGGATGATGGGGGAATGGTTCTCACTTCTGTCATTTTAAAATGGCAAATAGCCAACTCATTAAGATTGCAGCTTAGATATTGGGTAGGCAGTTCCACAAATAAGTGGGATGGATATTGTTGCAAATTGCTTGGATTCAGCAAATAAATAAACAGAGTTAAAGGAAGACTGAAAAATGGATGAAGAGCTTCAACCACCTCTCTGGGCACTGCTGCTAGAAATAATGCAGAATCATGTCTCTGACACTTGATACATGCAATCTAAATATGTTTGGATTTTGTTTTATAGTATAGTCGGTGTTGAGGGGATTCCCGAAGGAATTAAGAATCTTATTTAACTATTTACTTAGTTCGCTTTCTTTCGAATACCCAAATAAAAATTAGTACTGGGAATAGAGACAAAAGTGTGAAATGTATCAGTACTTGACAAACATCCATTAGAGTAGTTACACAGCATGCTGTTTGTTGGCACTAGTCCCAAGCTTATCAGAATCCAAGGGACTTCAACTTTGAATAATAAATATATAAGCAATATGTAGCTAATTTTAAGACAAACAAAAAAAGCTTTATCGAATCCTTATGTGCCTTGACTATCCAGTTTTTTTTCTAGTAGTCATGGTAGTTGGTACCAAGCGATAACAGAGGCATATTTTCTTGTTGGTTAAACATGTCAATCTTTTCTGCCTAGTGCTGAAAGCAAGAGGTTGGCCTTATGAATAGCAATGAAGATGGAACAACTATGTGCAATGGACTTTGGGAAATCAAATTAATATTTTTATGCATAAAACAATGTAAAAATGGATTCTATAACAGCAAAGTCAGATCCTTAACAGCTTAATGGAACATTCAGAATAGTAAAATATTCTTGCTCATACAAAACTGGGTCAAAATAAACATTGGAGAGGAGCACCAATCTTTATCCCTCTAAATATATATTTAGTGCTGCAGAAAAATCAAAGGGAGCATTATTTAAAGATGAAAGGGTTCCTTATAATATTTTAAACTGTGGAAACACCTTTATCTCCGAACAAGACTTCTACATATAATATTTTGATTCATCTTGAATATGCAGTAGTCACTTTAGTAGCAGTGATTTTTTTACATACAGAAGTTATACACAGAATTGCTTCTGTTTTAACATAAACATTACGTAAGCAGCCATTGCTACAGGAGAAGAACAAGTAGAATGATGTCCCACCCAGGAAGCATACTTTCTCTGTTGTAGCACCTGTCCTTCAAAATAGTGGTGTCCAACCTTTTGGGCACCAGGGACCAGTGCTATGGAGAAAGGTTTTTCCACAGACCAGAAAGGGTATGGCTTTCAATACTGCTGGCATCCGGAGGATGGAGCTTTGCTTGTTTGTGCAGCCCGCTTGCTGGCATGCTGCGGACTGGTGCTGATCCACGGACCGGGGTTGGGGACCCTGCTTTAAAATGATGTCCCACTAGAGATTTGTACAGCCACAACCCTGTTAAAAATCTGGACATTCTCCTAAGCCTTGGAATAGCGTTGTGGAAGGATAGCTGATATTGCTATATCTGTTGAGTGGCTGAAGGTGTCCTGTTATTCTGGTTGGCCACAACCTTTGTGATTTGTATCTCTACACATTTTTATTTTTTATTTGCAGGCTGTCCAGAGTTGCTGCAGAGTTGGGTGGCCTTTAAATGAATAAAGTAAGTAAATACATCCAGTTTTTTGAGATATCTATTATTATGTCCTTTTATGTTTGCTATTTTTATATTCTTGCTTTTTATCTATTGTTGTACATCGTCCAGAGTCACCTTGAGTGAGATGGGTGGCTATATAAATTTGATAACTAAATGAGTTTTACATGTATACACAAGAATATTTTCTCATACAAACCATCTATAATGTTATGTTATAATTATAGCTTGTCTCAGCTTTGGGGAACACTATTTCACATGCTCTACTGCTGTGTCAATCCCATCTAACTTCTAGAAGATTATTGCAATTTATTAGTATAACCAATAATTATTGTTAACAGTACTAACAGATGCAGGTCTGTTATGGTAACAAAAGGATACATAATTTCCTTTCATCCTTTTTTTTTATGAAAGGGATAAAATATCCTAAATATTTAATATTAAACCAGTCATTTAATCTATCACCAGGGAAATTGATCCAATATATGTAGTTTGGCCTTTGACAAGAAAAATATTGCAGCATAATTGTAATATATTTTGGTAATGCATATTATTCCAAATATATTAATATTTATTTCTTTCAGTTTCAGAAAGAGGATAGAAATGAAGAACTGATAAGAACTGATGCTCATACAAAAGCTGTTTATATTGCTAGCAGCTAAAAAACTGAATTAAAGGGAGAAAGCTCTCAGGACTTCTAGGAAATGATCTGGGTGAGATACAATCCATGCCTTTCAAACTGTTTTAGGAACGTATTCCTAATCATTTACCATATAAAACTGATTTGTTAAGGCACCAGGCTAGAAAACAAGAGACTGTGAGTTCAAATCCCAACTCAGCTATGAAAGTCAGCTTGTTGTCTCCAGGCCAGTCATTTTCTTTCTTAGCCCAAACCACCTCACAAAATTGTTGTTGTGGGGAAAATAGGAGAAGGAAGGAGTATTAGGTATGTTCACCACTTTTAAGTTATTTATAAAAAAATAATACAGGTGAGATAGATAGAAAAAAAGGAAGGAAGGAAGGAAGGAAGGAAAGAAAGAGGGAAGGAGGGAGGGAGGAAGGAAGGAAGGAAGGAAGGAAGGAAGGAAGGAAGGAAGGAAGGAAGGAAGGAAGGAAGGAAGGAAGGAAAGGATGTTTGGTGTTGTGTTGATTTTCCTTGGAACAATAAGTTTTGATGTTGCGTTTTATTCGATCTTACAAAATTCTTCCTTTCAACACTTCTGAAGTGTACTTTGCCTGTATTTTTGAAGAACTGTGCTGTTATATTTTTCTAAATGCATTATGAGCACTAGGGCTTTAATGAAACATCATTTTCAAGGCCCAGAGGCAGATTTAAAAATGCCACCTGTGTATCCTAAATTTTCTTAATTATTTCCATGAAGGATATTGTTATCTGACAACACTGTTAGTGACAGAACAAAAATAAGCAGATTCAATCCCTTTGTGTGGCCATTTCATTCCAGTTCTTTTTTGACCCTGGATACTTAAAAAGAGTGTTCATTCAGCACAGTCGTTTAACCTGCATTAATCTTCATTGATTTACTCAAAACATACAAACCATTTTACTTACATGACACTTTTTCTATCCCTGTCTCTGCCCTCCCTCCCTTTGAACCTATTTAAAGAGAGTGCTGCTAACAAAATAAGAAATCTTTGGCTTTGGATCCTTTAACTTAACATTTTGCTGACTGCTAGGAGTTTTAAAAAGTGTCAATGCTCTTGCCTTGTCATTTGCACAATCCAACTCTTCACTGCAACCACTTAGATCAGCAATTTTGTAAGCCAATTCAAGCCAGGCATTCTGGGACAGGTATATTCTCCATGACAAAGTGGTCATTTCTGCACTGCAATCTTAAGTTAAATTTGTTTATTGGGATCTATAGGATTCTTATCTGTTAAGATTCAGAGTCAGCAATAAGAACGTCAGTTTCCCCCCACACACACCAAATTTCAACTGATTCATGCAGAATTATCTGGAAGGTGCATTTTTCTTACCCCACAACCCAGTCCATCTCTTGGCTCACACACTATTTTCCTCATTTCTGATTCAGGAAGCAGGCCAGCTCCACATCCTGGAGTGGGACACAAAACACCACCCATCTGCAGAACGTATTCTTCTGCGCCATAGCGCTGATAGCGATTGTACTGAAAGGGGAAAAAAAACCCAGATTATAATGAATAAACCTTAGAAATGTAACATCTTTCACTAATGAATTTAATTAATCTGGACAATACAGAAAATGCTATTTCATAGTAAGGTGCCAGAAGTTTTACAGAACAGAATAAAGAGTTGGAAGGGACCTTGGAAGTCTTCTACTCCAATCTCCTGCTCAAGCAGGAGACCCTATACCATTCTAGACAAGAGGCTGTCCAGTCTCTTCTTAAAAGCCTCCAGTGATGGAGCACCCAGACCTTCTGAAGGCGAGCTGTTCCACTGATTATTTTTTCTCACTGTTAAGGAAATTTCTCTCCATAGTTGTTTCTCATTTTGCCTTATAGTGCTTTGGAAAATAGATTGACCCCCCCTCTTCTTTGTGGCAGCCCCTTAGATATTGGAACACTGCTATCATGTCATCCTTAGTCCTTCTTTTCATTAGACTAGACTGACCCAATTCCAGCAACTGTTCTTTATATGTTTAAGCCTCCAGCACCCTAATCATCTGTTGTTCTTTTCTGCACTCTTTCCAGATTCTCAATATCTTTTTTATAACATGGTGACCAAAACCGGATGCAGTATTCTAAAGTGTGGTTTTACTAAGGCTTTAAAAAGCAGTACTAATATTTCATGTGATCTTGATTCAATCCCTCTTTTAATGCAGCCAAGGATTGAATTGGCTTTTTTTGGCTCCTGCTGCACACTGCTGGCTCATATTTAAGTGATTGTTCACTAGGACTCCAAGATCCCTCTCACAATTACTGCGATTGAGCCAGGTTTCACCTAATCTGTACCTACACATTAGGTTTTTCTTGCCTAAGTGTAAATCCTTACTTTTCTCTACATTTGCTGAAGAAGCTTCTTGGATGAAAAGTGAAATTCTTCAAAGAAAAACAAGAAAGTCCAGTTGCCTTGTGAAAAAGCACCTTTGGGATTTTCTCTACATTGAAATTTATTTTGTTAGATAGGGCCCAGTGTTCAAGTCTGTATTCTGGGGTGTTGGTTATTCCTGCCAGTTTAGAGTCATCTGCAAATTTAATGAGTTCCCCTTCTATTCCCTTACCTAAATCATTTATGAAGAGTACTGGGCCTAAAACAGAACCTTTGGTATCCCATTGCTTACTTCCCTCCATGTAGATATAGTTCCATTGGAATTGACATATCTCCTTGTCTTTCCCCTCCCCCACACCAGTTCTAGCAAACAACAGTTAATCTCTATTTGTAAAAAGTCTATAATGTTCTCTCTATCCACTGGAACCATCTAGGTTTGGAGAATATGAAAAATACAAAAAAAAAATTATTGGAAAACAAACTACAGATGTGAAATTTAAATATTGCACATTCTGAAGCTTTCATCAAAAATAAGAATAATACATTAACAGTTATATATCAGTTAGACAAATTATCACTTACTTTCAGTATAGAAAAAGATCTCATTAGCAATTATGTGTTGTGATGCACTGATTTGTATCAGTGGAAGTAGTACCACACACAGGGGAATAAAGACTTCTATACATTTGGGTTGTACAGCCTAATATCTTTCTCATTTATTAAAGTATTGGTCTTGGTTGCCACTGCCTTTTAATGATTGACCATAAATCATAAATCTAAAGTTAATTAGGGCTTGCTTTTTGGGATTATCTTATCCTGGTAAGAGTTGGTATATGCATTTGAAAAACAAATAAACGAAATAAATTTGATTCATTGGATTCAATTTGGGAAACAAAATCTGTTTTCACCTTGAAGATTATGTTTATATAGGAACCATACCAAACCATTATACTATACTTTTCTAAAGACAAAACAAGGAGTAGATGAACATAAGAAACAAAATTATGTTATATACATTCACCTAATTCATTATTCAGTCACCAAGTTGTCTTTTGTATTTTAGATCAGTATTTTCAAATGTATCTTTTAATTTCATCTCTCTCTCTCCATTCACTTCATATAATTCAGTCAATACAAGTCCTACATTTTAACAAAAAGCCTCTCAGTTGCAAAATATGCTACTGGTGTACCTATAGAACAAATGCTTTTAATCAGATTCCTTGCACTGAAATAACCTACCCAGCTTAGGAGCACCCCACATATTGAAGACATTATTTCTGAAAAACTCTAGATTGCAAAAAATCTATCCTGAAGGAACTTAAAATGTTTCTTTAAGAAATGAACCCTGTTTCTTCTTCAAGCTCAATCAACTCAATATATATCTACATAGTACTGTGTGGACCTGCCAGAGGAGTTTTGTTTTGAGTTTCTTCAAAGGATGTGCTGGGGTAACACCTGTCTTCCTGGAATCTCTTCTAAACATGGGATTTATTTACTTGCAGCATAAGAAATGATCAACTCAAACCAAAGACTTGTAAAAATTCAGGGAGGGTTCTTTTCCAATCCTATATAATGCTTCTCCTTTGTGGCAGATAATGACAACTTCCCTGGATGAAATGTGAGATCCTAATAGTGGAATTATGCTATTCTAAGGGCCCTACTCACCGTCACTCATCCCTAGTTACTTCCCAGTTGGATTATTGTAACATGCTCTACATGGGGGATGTCCTTGAAGTGTATCTGGAAACTTCAGCTGGTGCCAAGATGTAGTAGTGTGAACAGTTATTGTATTTCTGGTAGAAGCAATGGAACACATCTCTGCTGCGTGAACTACATTCGTTACTAGTTTCTTTCCAGGTCAGATTCAAGATGCTGGTGTTGATTTTTAAAATCTTATATGGCATGGTAACAGGTTATCTGAGGGATTGTCAGATATCTTCTTGTCCCACCAGATCCAACAGAAATGTGCATATTGCAGATTCTATTTTCTAGGGAATTAAATCCGGCAACCCCTAGGTTTGTAGGCCTTTTCAGTATGACTCCCCCCCCAAGTTGTGAAATTATCTCCCCCAAAGGTGAGAATGCCCTCATCTCTTCCAAGCCACCAAAGGTCCTGCAAGGCCTGGTTATGCCAGGAAACCTGGGGATTCCAGGAGAAGGTGAACTAGTGAGATGGCTCCATTATTATTAACATCGCTTCATCTATTATTCTTTATTTTAACTTTATTCTTAAAGTTTTTAATTTTTTAAAATAATGTAAATTATCATTACATTATTTACTGTTCTAGTTTTGAGCAGCATAGTGGCCTAGAAGTGAAGACACTCGCTTCACACTCAGGAGCTTGGGAGTTCAATCTTAGGCAGCAACATATGTTTCTCTATCAGGGCGCAAAGAGAAAATATATGCTGAGAACTCCGTGTAGGCGTCAGGAAGGGCATCTGGCCAGCAAACATGCAGCTCCGTTCAGTTGCCCCGACTCCACCCTGATTATAAAGGATTGCAGGGTCGTAAAAAGAAAAAAAAGGTTTTAGTTTTGTTGCATGTTACCGAGAGCCACTTGTTTCTAAGAGGGGCAGCTATACAGATTATATAAATAAATAATGCATGGGGGTAGCTTTTGTTCATTGTTTGCTATACAGTCTCTAAATAAAGGCACTCCCACCCTGACAAACAAATTCCCAAACCCTCAAGTTATGATCTGCTGGAAGCACAGAAAGTAACATTTGGAAAGGAAGTAGGAATCATCAATTTTCAGCTCCCTACCCAATGTATGAATCCATAATAGGATTAATAATCACACAGAAAATAAGATATGGATATATAGTACTTGCTAATATGCTGTCATACTTCTCCCTATATTTCATAAATTCTTATTTATTAATGGCTCAGTTAATAATGAGAAATCGCTTATCTGAAGAAAAGAATTAGCACACATGAATAATAAGTCACAGTTTTGGTGCTGTAAAGTTGCACTAAATTCCACAACTGGCAAAATTTCCCAGTTTTAATGTTAGAAATACAGGTAGTCCTCTACTTATGATCACAATTAAACTCCAGATTTCCATTGCTAAGCAAGACAGTTGTTAAGTGACATTTGCCCCATTTTACAACCTTTCTTGCTGTAGTTGTTAAGTGAATACTGCAGTTGATTAATAAGCTAATAAATGGTTATTAAGTCAATTGTGCTTCCCCATTGACTTTGCTTGTCAGAAGGTCACAAAAGGGGATCATTATGACACTGCAACCGTCATAAGTACATGCCAGTTGCCAAACATTCAAATTTTGATCACATGAGCTGTGACAGTTGTAACAGTCATAAGGGCATTGTAACTTTGAATGGTCACTAAACAAATGGTTATAAGTTGAGGACTACCTGTACTTTTCTTTAGCTACTATTTTTCTAAAAAGTAAAATATTAGGTGAATGTTGGCTGCAGCCTGGATCAATCAAGCTGGAATAGCTAGAGACATAAGCACTGACCCTAACTCCCTCATCCTTAGGACTGTTCTCTAAAATAGATAGTGTATTCCTCAATCCACATAAGTGGAGGAAATTAGGGCTATCAAAAATTTATTTCAAAATCATTTATAAGACAATTTTATTAACAAGGCACATGAGCAACTGTTCTCCAGCATGATGCCTATAGAATCCACCGGTGGGTAATTATAGCCTTCCTGCTCAGAAGAGACTAAGTCAGAACTTTAGCCACACCTCCCTCAGGGAGTGTCCTCCAGTTTTGACTTAGTCTACAGCTCAGCAGAACACAAGTTTTGTGGCTCCTTAACTAGCTTAGGCCTAGTCATTTTAATTGATTTAATTCGTTCCAATTCTTTACTTGTTTTTTCAATCCAAATTTAATTAGGTATTTCCAAAGATTTTTTCTATTGATTGGACCCCAAAAAAGATTTATTTGGCTGCATATTCAGCTTTAGGCCTCTGGGCGTTAAGAGCCTAACAGGCTCCGTCTGGCAAGACTGCTTGGGGAACGTTTTCCCTTCGTTCCCATCCAGCCGCTCTCTTGGCGATCGGCGAAACGGTTCCCCTTTCAACCGAGCCTTACCAGGAGAGGTTTTCTTCCTCCCTTGCTGCGGCAGACGAAGCAGGCAGATCCGGATCGCAGCAGAGCTGCGCTACGAAATCGCAAGTGCCTCGGAGTGGGGGGAAGCGATCCTGGTTGCCTTAGAGCAGCGGTTCTCAACCTTTTCCGGGGCTCGACCCCGGCCTGCATCGCGCAAAAAAAAACAGCGGGCCCGCATCACGCATGCGCGGTGCGATGGGGCGCATCACGCATGTGCAGTGCGATGGGGCGCACCACGCATGCACGGCACGACGGGGTGCACCGCGCATGCATGGCACGACGGCCCGCATCGCGATAGGAAAAAATGGCCGACCCCCCAAAAAAAAGGCCCGACCCCCCCCCAAAATGGCGGGCCTGCACCGCGCATGCGCGACGTGATGGGGTGCATCGTGCATGTGTGGTGCACCGGGGTGCATCGCGCATGTGCGGCATGACGGCCCGCATCGCGATAGGAAAAAAAATGGACCAAAAAAAATGGCGGACCAAAAAAAAAATGGCAGACCCCAAAAAATGGCGGACTGCGGTGCTTGGCGACCCCCGTGAAATGGTCGTTCGACCCCAAATGGGGTCGCGACCCACAGGTTGAGAACCGCTGCCTTAGAGGCTCTCAGATGATTTAAACCTTCTAATTTCTCTGCCTTTCGCCTGATTCCAGGCATTAGAGGGTGCGGCCGCCATTGACCGCGTGTGCTTATCGTGGTCGCCATTTTGAAGAAATAGGCGTGGCCGCCATTTTAGCAGAGTTGGGCGTGGCCGAACATAGCTACGGAGGCCATTTACAGGAGCCTCGTGTTCCCACCGGCCGTGAGCCTGCTTGTTATTATATCAGAGCCTGCTGAGTCAGGCCTTACCGGGGAGGCAAAAGACAAAGGTCTCCATAGTTTGCACAACGAACGTGCAGGTTTCTCTTTCAAACCTCACCTTACGGTGATCTATTGTCTTGCCAGCACATATATATATCCTCTTTGAACTTTAGCTTGTGTACCTTTCTTCTGGCTGTTGATTGAGCACAAGTGAAATTTATACCACCTGTTGCAAATTAGTTTGTGGCCTTTAGCCACTCGGCCTTGCAGACAGTTCTAGGAATCTGTCTGGCTGTTCCTGCCATTGCAATAGTCCAGAGCGAGGGTCGGTTTCCCATATCTGGCGAATAGATCTGCGTCCTTGGGTTCCCCCCACCATCTAGGTATCCTTTGCCGGATTATCTAGATAGCATGTCAGACAGTTCCTCGTCCCAGGCATACCAAGGCTCAGGCACCCCCCCCCATATTAACAAAACACAGATCTGTTGACTTGGATGCGGGGGGGGGGCAAGAAGAAAGCCAAAACAAAACATTTGTCTACAGGGAGCCATCGAAGGCAGCCGAGTGAGAGGCCACGAGGAGACATCAGGCGCTAGAGAGGGAGTTCTTCAAAGCCCAAAGGCTCAGGTCCAGTGGGGCTGAAGTAGTTTCCCCCGCCCCACTGGACACTCCTATTCCATTTGAGCCGCAATTTGAATCTGTGCAGGATGCCCCTAGGGCATGGTCTCCCCGGGGGGAAGGGTTCTGGTATCTCGGAGGCCTCTTCTCAGTTAGGAGAGGAAAGGTCAGTGGACCTAGAGATGACTGACATGCCATTGTCAGAGGATGAGGAGGCAGCACCGGAACAGGCATCCACTTCGGGGCTAGTTGACCCCTTCCTGTTTCGCTCCCTCCTTCTCAAGGCCTGTGCCACGGTCAACCTTTCCTCGGCAAAGGAGGACAAACCTTCCACTTCTGATGACGATGAATCCAATCCCCTTTTCGCTGAACAGGTGGCAGAGAATAAACAGATTCCTTGTCCAAAGGTCTTTCGTTCTACGGTGCAGAAACAGTGGGCATCCTTAGCGACGGTACCCTCTCCCAACAATACGGAGAAGAAACTGTTCAATGTTTCCTCTTCATTCACGTCACTCTTGGACGTACCCTCTGTGGACGCCCCCTTAATCTCTCTCTTTTCCACTTCCGCTATTCCAGTGGATATGGCCAAGACCTTGAAGGCGGAGGACAAAAAAATTGAATTTTCCCTTCGTCGAGCACACCAATCCTCAGCATGGTCCATTAGAGCCGCTACCTCAGTTTCCTTCTTCGTAAGGGCCTCTATCATGTGGTTCCGGGAACTCCAGTCGCTTGTTCCGCCTGAGCAGGTACGCACTAACCAAACATTGAGTAAATTATTGGTTGCGTCTGAATACATGGCTGACTCTTCTCTCTACGCCACTAGGTATTCAGCCAGATCCATAGCGGCGACTGTGGCCTCGCGCAGGCTACTCTGGCTCAAACAGTGGCGGACGGATTTAAAATCTAAATGGCGTCTGTCCACTTCCAAGTACACTGGCTCTCATGTATTCGGCCCTATCCTCAAACCACACATTATTGAAGGGAAAGATAAACGCAAAATTCTGGCACATCTATCCAAGAAATCAGACAGGCGTCCCCAGCAGGAATTCCGTAGACAGGGTTTCTGTCCGAGTGGCTCCTGGGAATGGAGACAGCCCTTTCATAGTGGGCAGTCCTGGGATTGGCCCAGAGGCTCGCGATCCTTTCCCCCCAGGCAGGATCGCCAGCAGGACTGCCAGAACACAGCCAAGGGCCAGTTTCAATCTAAACGCCCCTTCAGGGATGCGGGGGGCTGCCCTTACAGACGGTCAAAGTGACGCTAGGGACAACACTCCTACAGGGGGTCACTTGGCAAGGTTCAGCGACGTTTGGGAGCTAACAACCACCGACTCTTGGGTCAGAGACACCATAAGAAACGGTCTAGCCCTAGAGTTTTATTCTGCCCCTCCAAGTCACTTCATAAAGTGCCCCATTTCACGGAACCCATCCAAAGCAAGACTGGTAGAATTGGCCATAGCTCATCTAGTAGAAATCAAGGCAATTGAACCTGTACCACAGGAACAGAAAAAACAGGGGTTTTACTCCATTCTGTTCGTGGTTCCCAAGTCCTCAGGAGGATCGAGAGCGATTCTCAACCTAAAAGGCCTAAATCACTTTATAATTTACAAAAGGTTCAAAATGCAGTCTCTCAAATCCATATTAGCCAGCATCAGGAAAGGGGATCTTCTCTCATCCATCGACCTAACAGAGGCGTACCTACATATTCCCATTCTTCCGGAACATCAAAAATTTTGTTACGCGCACCGGCATTATCAATACAGGGCTCTTCCATTCGGCCTATCCTCAGCCCCACGAGTATTCACAAAAGTTTTGGCCGTCTTGGCGGCCTACCTCTGCATATTGCCAGTGTGCGTACAATGCTATCTGGACAACATCTTGGTTCAGTCCAGTTCCCTACAGTCGGCCCAGGCAGACCTACAGGTCACGTTACATACCCTTCAAGTTCACGGATTTTCGGTGAACTACAAAAAGAGCCATATCGATCCCACAAAATGACTGCTTCATCTAGGAGCAATCATAGATTCCGATCTCTGTATGGTGTATCTTTCTCAGGAGCATCGGGTCAGCATCTGACAGCTCGTGCACAAAATTCGGAGAGAGAAATCTGTACCTCTAGTACAGCTGTCCCAAGTTCTGGGGAAGATGGTTTCGTGCATGGGGATCGTTCCGTGGGCCAGACTCCACTCCAGGAACCTTCAATGGTTCCTCCTTCCCTTCCAAAAAAAGAACTTCAGTTCGTCCACCAGAAAGGTCAGGGTTCCTCATCACACCCTCCTATCTCTTCTGTGGTGGGCCTCGTCAGCAATGGCCAAAGGGACACTTTTCATAGAGCCCCCCAGGATCACACTAACCACAGACGCCAGCCTGTTCGGTTGGGGGGGCCCACCTTCAGACCCATCTCGCCCAGGGAAGGTGGTCAAGACAGGATCTAACACACAACATAAACTGGCTCAAGCTCAGAGCCATACATTTAGCTCTTCGTCACTTTTCCTCCCTAGTCACGGGTCGTCACGTCCTGGTACTAATGGACAGATCAGGGGCACTCATGCAGGAGACCCGGGATCTGGGCCTGTGGGCAGAGTCAGTCCTAGGTTCCATAAAAGCAGAACACATATCAGGGGAAGCAAATCGTCAAGCAGACTCCCTAAGCAGAGTCACGGTAGATCATTCAGAGTAGAGACTGGATCCGGCTCTATTCAGAGAGATCTTGGACAGGTTCGGCCATCCTCACCTAGACCTCTTCGTATCTCCTTCGAATGCCCAGCTTCCCCGGTTCCTTTACAGGTTTCCCACAAGGGGAGCGGAGGGGACGGACACTCTACGGTGCAAGTGGCCGGAAGGGCTACTTTACGCCTTCCCTCCCCTTCTGTTGCTGCAGGCAACAATCCACAAATTAATCCTGGAAGGGGCGGAGATAATATTAATTGCTCCGCATTGGACACGGCACCCATGGTTTGCAGACCTTGTAGACCTATCGCTCTCGCCACCGTGGAAGATTTCCCCAGACCGAGTGTCTCTCAGCCAAGGGAATCTTCAACATCCGGACCCTCAGTGGCTCCAGCTAGCCACATGGCACTTGAGTGGGAAGGTCTAATCAGACAATCTTATTCATCGGGGGTGATCTCGATAATCCAGGCCTCGAGACGTCCTTCGACTAACAGAATATACGACACCACGTGGAGAAACCTCTCCACGTGGTGCAATAAACACAACCTTACACCCCTCTATGTCACTATTCCCAACATCATGGAGTACCTCTTGGAGGGCATAAATAAAGGACTGGCGCTCAACACCATCTGTAAACACGTGGCGGCCTTGCAAACGGTTCTCTCCTGTGATAACCTTGCCCCTTTATCACAACACCCGGGTGTAAGTGCCTTTTTAAAGGGGGCGGTTACCGTTAGGCCACCTGTAGTTTATCGTTTTCCGTCCTGGGACCTGCCCAAGGTCCTACAGGCATTGACTTCGCCGCCTTTCGAGCCCCTTGGTTCTTGTTCGCTTCGCTACCTTTCCATGAAGGTGGCCTTTCTGGTGGCTATCACTTCTGCTAGGAGAATTTCAGAGTTAGCTGCCCTTTCAGTTTGCAGTGATTTGTGTACCTTTTCCGAGGATAAAATCATTTTACGTTTGGACCCTTCCTTTGTTCCAAAGGTTAATATTTGGTTCCATAGATCGCAGGACCTTGTCCTTCCCAATTTTTGTCCGCATCCTTCCCATCGTTTGGAGAAAGGATGGCATACATTAGACGTACGCAGAACCCTGCCCCATTATGTCAAAAGGACATAGGCCTTCCATAAATCGGAGGCGTTGTTTGTGTCTTTTCAGCCATCGTCCATGGGTCAGAAGGTTTCTTCTTCGACCATTGGTAGGTGGATCAGGGCCTGTATTGCCAGAGCTTATATCTCATTGTCACTTCCAATTCCCTCAAACATCACGGCTCACTCCACACGGAGTGCTGCCACTTCCGCGGCCTGGCTCACTCAGGCCTCTATGGAGGAGATTTGTAGGGCAGTGACGTGGTCCTCCCCTTCTTCCTTTGTCAAACATTACAAAATTGACAGATTTGCCGCAGCAGATGCCTCGTTTGGCAGGAGAGTGCTGCAGTAAGTCGTTTCTTCTCGGGAGACACAGGCCTAGACTCCCACCCGTAGGGACATGTAGGGCCTTGGTATGTCCCACCGGTGGATTCTACAGGCATCATGCTGGAGGAGGGGCATTGTCTTACCTGAACGCCTTTTCTCAGCATGATGATGTAGAATCCACACCCTCCCCTTGCAGTCTAGGCAGGTGTCTTATATCTTTTTCCTTTGGAGCCATTGCGTCAGACTTCGTCTTGGATGCTTCGCCTCGTCAAAACTGGAGGACACTCCCTGAGGGAGGCGTGGCTAAAGTTCTGACTTAGTCTCTTCTGAGCAGGAAGGCTATAATTACCCACCGGTGGATTCTACATCATCATGCTGAGAAAAGGCGTTCAGGTAAGACAACGCCCCTTCTATAGTGTTTTAATTTATATGGCCTATAGTTAAATAGTTAAAAGTACTTCTATTTTGGGAATAGAAACTGTCTTTGCTAATCATGAAAAGGACTTAAATTCATTAAGTCAACTAAAGAAAAAGAACAGGATTGATACTCATGAAATGCCATATCTGGCAAATAAAGGATATATAGTCCTAACTTATTTCAAAATATTTTGAAACTGAGTTAATTGCATGCCAATGATTGCAATGTTCTCTTTCAGGTCCTTCTAAATAACCAAAGCTGTATTAGCATCAAAAAAAATGTTCCAGGAATTTTCCTATTAATATCAATATTTTTGTTACAATTCTTAACAGATGCATTTTTCAAAAATATTCCCCTAGTATAATAAGTTTGATATGCCCAATACTCCTCATTTCCCATTTTTGTATAGCTGCTTAAAGATGGAAATGCATGGCAATTTTTTTAAAAGTGTGGATTTTGACATACAGCTGCATTCCAAATTGTCTGAGATCAGGAAATTGCAAATTAAATAATAGAAATGCAAATCATACTAAGTGAGTCCATCAACTCCTAGTCCGTTTGGCTTCATATTCGAAAAAGTAAAAGGTAGCTATGTTATACAAAAGAATAATTAAATCAGTGTTTATTGTGTCCCGAACTGAAACTCTGTAACGAGATGATACGTAGTATTTAAAGATCTTAATCAAATGAATAAAAAGAAAGGATGAAACACCATACATCTATTTATAACTCAGGCAGTCTCTATCATCTTATTTGTCCAACTGTAAATTACTACCTGTTTTCTACAGGGATCCTGAGTTGAAAAGGTGTGGCAGGTCGTGCATATATATTAATTAATAAAGTACCAAGATAGATACCCAGAATAATGATAAATCAATTGAAAGAAAGGGAGTGAGAGATAAGTCACATATGGGAGTTCTGCTTCCCCGATATTAGAGCCCTGGGAAAGACATGAGATACCATGCTTCTCTGAAGAGACAAGAAGCTGTCTCATTAGTGTCTATGGTTCAGGGCACCATGATACCATCTTTCAGAGTCAGTATCTTTCAGAGGTTCACTCACCTGCTCCTCTCCAAGAATTCTGAAATGATGCAGCTCTTTAATCAAGGAGTCTGGACAGCTTGCTGCAATAAAAAAGTGCAGATTAGAACTGATTTTGACTTGCTCAGAATGATATACTGCAAGAAGATACATAGTTACAGCATCAACGATGGATAACCTGCTTAAACAGCATCATAAAGTACTGTGAACCTAGAAGGGATATATTCCATACTGCATTTTAGAACAGTTTAAGAATGCTACCCATGTGAGATGCTGAGAAATGAGGAAATTAGCAGAAGAGGATTTTCTACACAGCCAGTCTCAGCAGTTTTGTGTTCTTGGGTCAAATACGCCCACACACAGTATATTATACTTTTTACCGTATACTCTTTCATCTCTTTCGCTTTCTCTCTCTCTTTCTCCCTCTATCCATCCATCCATCCATCCATCCATCCATCCATCATCCACCAGCCAACCAAACAACTAACTAACCAGCTAACCAACCAACCACCCAGTGGACCACATAGCAGACACACAGTTACATAGGAACCCCCAAAGGATAAGATGGATAAGACATAAGTCCTGAAGAGTCATATCAATGGGAAGAACAAGATCCATACCATCAACATGAATACTCTGCCAAGTCACCATATATCCTGAAGATATAATGAGTTGGCCAAAGCAGGACATGGAAGGTGACGATTAAGAAGCTCCTACAATGTACAGAGGTTTTCACCCCAAGCCATACCCTGAGATTGTACAACAGCCAGAAAGAGTCTCATGAGTGCCAAAGCCACTGTCCTGCATGAAACCCAGAACATCCAGGAGTAAGATGGTACCCAAAGATGAGCTGATGAGGGAACGCTGAGACAACAGAAGATGTGTGAGAAAGATCAAGCAGACAAAATGCCATGACAAGAAAAAGACTACAGATGTACCATCAACAAATACTGAGATGACAAACATTGGGAAATCCTACCAGTGGCTGGGGAGGGGGCTGGATTAAAAGACACACTAAGGCATCGATCATAGCAATCTAAGAATTGGCAAACCTCAGATCCATAGAAAAAGAAGTCTACCACATCAGATAGGACCTGAGATGCGGACCACACGGATAGGCCTCAGAGACAATTCAACACATTGTGGCAGGATATAAGATGCAGACAGGAACAACATATACTGAATGGCATAGTAGCTGGCAATTTATACAGGAACATCTGCACACTATATGGGCTAGGTCCTCCCAAGCCCAGATGGGAAAGTCTACTGAAGATCATGGAGAATAAGTGAGCTAAGAACCTGATCCAGACAGATCCAGATCCAGACAGACAGGCATGTACTGGCTGATCAACTAGACATTGTGGTAGTACAAGGATCAGAAGGCAGTAATAGTGATAGATGTAACAGTGCCAAATGACAACAACATCAGGAAGAAGGACTATGAGAAGCCAGAAAGATACAAGAGAATATGAAGAAAAAACAAGAGAATATGTGGAAAGTAAAGTCCAAACTGGTCCCACTGGTGGTAGAACTTGACCTCTCTGTCTAGAAGAGTGCAGTGCTAGGAATAGCTAAGCACCTGTGCAGAACCCTCAAACTCCCAGGCCTCTGGTAGAAAAGAAATAAATATACATGCATCTTGCATATATGCATCAAGTATGCATGCAAGATTGATCCCATCTGAAGGGGTCTGCATTTTGTATATGTAGTTTTATTAACCATGGTTGGAGCAAACATTGACAACTCAATCCCTGCCAGATATTTTGAACCAACTGTATTAATACCTGCCAGCATGACAAAAGACAATGGGAACTACAATCCCAAACTACAATCCCAATGTGGAGTGTACATAAGAAGGCATCTGTGCATAGAATATTGCTGCTTAAGACTGACTTGGGTAGTGTGGATGGAACATGTGGTGGAAGTAAGGAAGAAGAGTTAGCCATGAACATTTATTTTTTTTGCTATATAGATGCACAAGTTGTACAGATAATGAATGAGAATAGCCGGATTAGGATCTGTGGAAACAGATGATTAAAATGTAACATAATCTTCTAGGGTTTATATACAGAAACCAATATTCCACCCAAATAATATTTTCCTGTATCCTATATTTATTTATTAGCATATATATTATATAAAATGAAATACAAAGTAACAAATGTGAAGAACCATAATGAGAGTAGAAAATAAGTGTTACTTGACTTATATGGAAAGGCAATGAAACCTTCCAGATTTTCCCTAGAGAATTAGTTACATTACACTACCATGAAAGTTCAAGATTCTAAAAACACACATAAATCAAAATTGGTTAAAATGTTAATTTTAACTGAGATTTATATGAACACTAGAAATAAGCTCATTTATAGAAAAATGTTGCTAGGACTTGCATAAAGATCCCAGAATAAAGATTTATAATAGAATCAGCCAAATCTATTGCACTGATGTCATAGTATACTCATAAATACTGATTCAGCTTTCCAGTCTTTTTCAAATCTAAAAGTGTTGAAAATAATTAAAATGCTGAGGTGAAGGTAAGACCTTTATCCTTCTCATGTCTAAGCTACTGTTGAAGAACTGTATCTGTATGACCCCATAATCACTCTTGAGGTATCAGGCACTAATGCCAAAGGATTTAGTGACTTCATTGCACTAAAATTCACTGCTTTTAGTTAACCTTTTCTCCTTCATATAGTTATTCTCATTAAGAAAAATAAAAAAACAATTTGGAATGAAGGTTAATCACAGTTGCCTTATTGATACTAGAGAGCCGAAAACAACATGACTGAAATATATCTGTAAGCAGGCAATAAAAGATTAGGCAGGACAAAGTCCTGTTTAATCTCTCATTGCCTATTTCAGTTAGCCAGACTAGAGGGAAGTTCCCTGGAATGGGCTCCAGCATGAGTCCAAAACCTCGGAAGGTTAAACTCTGGTCCCGGTGACCAACCCAGATTGGATCCTACAACATTATGCTAGGATACATATATTTGCTTTCATCTGGAAGAAGTATGAGGATTTGTAATTTTCAAGAAGCAATAAATAAATTATTGTCCTGGCCAAAAAATATTTAAAAATAATAGGAACGATATTTTGTAGTGAGCAAAAAATAGCAACATGCTGGCTTCGCCTTCTTCAATCTAGCCATCATTCAGATATTTGAACCGATTCCCAAAATTCTCAGTGGGTATGTTGTCTGGTTAACTCTGGAAATTTAAGTCCCTTCAGGGGATGTTTAGATAGGAGAAAGCCTGTGCTAGCTTTTCAGTCCTTCTTTTCTAGACCTTTTATTTAAACTTTTAGGATACATTAAGCATGACTCACTTTTTGGATCTTTAAGTTTTTATAAAACACATGAAGACTGTGAACAGAATAGAATAGAAAATACATTCTTCCCATGAATGCAAGTAGCAGCTTGTCCAACCAAAGATGGGAAGGAATGGTTTTAATAAATTAACTCAACTTTTCTTTTTATTTTATGCTGCTAATCTAAAGGGCCATTGCTGTTTATTTGATTGAAAAAACAAATTCATGTGCCTGATTGACAAGTCGATATAGCAAACTTGCAAAATAAATGCTGTTGCTTTGTATTTTGGGGAGGGATCAATAGAAGAGAATATTTGTAGCTTAGGGTGGAACTGTGGAGTCCTTGGTGCTCTCTGAGCTCGGTTGCTTTTTTTTACAGACATATCGTTGCCCAAATAAGTAACATGTTCAGTGTTACATTGGAGAAGAAATATTAAAGAGCATAATATGGAATCGTCATTTTCTGCAGCTACACTACGCTGTGCAATCTGAGGTTGCAGAGTACCAAAATCCCCTTTGTTTCATGCCACTTCACCTAGAAGCTTAAGGTGATGTATCTGATTTGTTCTCCTTATTTTATCTTCAAAAATCTTGAACTTCTGTTTTAGTACAACACTCCCTACAGCACAATATCAAAGGACAGGAATTTACATCTTTACGCATTCGTGGTAGTCCTTGACTTAGGACCACAGTTGAACCCAAAATTTCTGTTGCTAAGTGAGACTTTTGTTAAGTGAGTTTTGTCCTATTTTAAACCTTTCTTGCCACAGTTGTTAAGTGAATCACAGCAGTTGACAAGTCAGTAACACACTTGTTAAGTAAATATGGCTTCCCCATTAACATTTCTTGTCAGAAGGTTGCAGAAGGTGATCACATGACTCCGGATGCTGCAATTGTCATAAATATGAGTCAATTGCCAAGTGTCTGACTGAGGGAGTGCTGCAAATGTCATAAGTGTGAAAAACAGCCAAAGGAATGAGTGACCATGAGCAAGGCCCCTATGTACAGGAAAGGGCACAACTGGGGCCCACGATGAACCTGTGCGAGGGCATCCCTACTTTGGGGCTGCCATCTGTTGTAGTAGTAGTTGTTGATGATGATGAGCCTTCTAGTGCAGAAAGAAACTTACCATCTCAGAGACATTCCCATATGCTTACAATACAATTTAAAACCTAGCCTGCTATATGCCCAGGTTCATTAGCTGAAGATACAGATTCATATTGACATTCATTCTGCCAAATCCCTTAGCAAAGACTTCTGGTTCCTCGTTCTATTTCTTTCTCAAATCTACTTGCTTGCACAGTAAATGCTATGCAATTCTTGCCTGAGACTGGAATAGATAAAACAAATGACAGGAAATGCCTTGCTAGCAATATAGAGAGAGCATATCAGCTGAAACAGGGAAAATTCTGCAAGAGTGATTGTGTGGCACTCTGGCCTCTGCTTGCAGAAGCTCTTCCCTCTTAATAGCTGCTTTAAGGCCAAATTACTCAAAGTAAATGGACCGCTATGCCATTTGCTTCAAATATACCTTCTTGCTAACCTTTATGGCAGATAAAAAAATATCAACAGGGAAAATGTTTGCATTTCAGAGTGCTTTTTTTTATTATACAAGTACTTAAAGAACTGGGCATTATTTTTTCACTGTCTTCATTTGAATCTCATTTTGGGCTAAATGTTAAATATGCTAACTTTCTAGAGGTTGTTAAATGTGACTTTTTTCTCTATGTCTTTGCTGTATGGCATCCTATTCAAACAAACCAAAAGAGGGGGTATTTCAGAGCCAAATTTGGATCATATCTTATAAAATCAGCAGTGAAGAGAGAGGTTAGTGATGACAATTAACAGATAGTATGCTTAATCAGCCTCCACACACTAGTAATGCACTAACATTTCTTACATGTATAAGTAGTAAAATGTAGATGAGATAGTGAATTTTGAAATATTTGTGTACATGCTTGAAGGAATAAAAAGTGGAACTGTTATGATTTTCCATTTTTTTAAAGTTTGGGATTCAAATAAATCCACATTTGATTCATATAAAGAATTATCTAAATGAATTATATATGCATGCTAGCTTCAGATTCTTGCCCTATGCCATGCCTTCTATGGATTAAGCTGACATCTCATGGGGACCTCATATAAAAGGAGGAAAAAACCCATCCATGGTAGATGTCAGGGGATATTTAAAATAAACTAATACAGCTTTAATGGAGCCAGCAACCCCATTATAATAAAATACTAATAAAAATACATAGTGAAACTCAGTTTCAGAAAACCATCAAAAGAAACATCTTATTATATGTTAAGTGGATGAAGTGTGTGAAAATAGAATCATAGAATCATAGAGATCTGGAAGGGACCTTGGAGATTTTATAGTCCAACTCCCTGCCCAAGACAGGAGTCCTTATATCAACCTGGACAAATATTTATCCAGTCTTTTCTTGAAAACCTCTAGTGATAGAGCACCCACAACTCTATTCCACTGATTAATCATTCTCACAGTCAGGAAATGCTTCCTTATTTTTCCAGGTTGAATGTCCCTCAAGATAATCTTCCATCCATTGTTTCTTGTCCTGCCCTCAAGTGCTACGGAGAATAAATAAACAATTTACTAACTTAATTTCCGATTTACTAAAATCCAAATTACTAACACTAAATGTAGAAGACACAAATTTGAAACTTATGCTCTGGTTCCACAATGCTCATGGAGCAAAACAAGATGATAGAACTATGTTCTTAAGTTTCCACTAGGACAGCAGTTCTCAACCTTTCCCGGGGCTTGACCTCGACCCGCATCGTGCATGCGCGGCGCGACAGCCCGCATCGCAAAGGGGGAAAAAATGGCAGACCAAAAAAAAATGGCCGACCCCCCCAAAAAATGGTTGACCCAAAAAAAAATGGCGGGCCCACATCGTGCATGCGCGGCGCGATGGCCTGCATTGCAAAGGGGGAAAAAATGGCGGACCCAAAAAATAATAAAAAATGGCGGACCCAAAAAAAATGGCCGACCAAAAAAAAAATGGTGGGCCCGCATCGCGCATGTGCGGCGCGACGGCCCGCATCACAAAGGGGAAGAAAATGGCGGACCCAAAAAAAATGGCTGACCAAAAAAAATGGCGGGCCCGCATCGCGCATGCGCGGTGCGACGGTCCGCATTGCAAAGGGGAAAAAATGGTGGACCAAAATAATAATAATAAAAAAAATGGCGGAGCAAAAAAAATGGCCGACCCAAAAAAAAAGGCGGGTCTGCATCGCGCATGTGCGGCGCGACGGCCCGCATCGCTAAGGGGAAAAAAATGGCAGACCAAAAAAAATGGCCAACCAAAAAAAAATGGCGGGCCCGCATCGCGCATGTGTGGCACGACGGCCCACATCGCAAAGGGGAAAAATGGTGGACAAAAAAAAAAATAAAAAAAATGGCCGACCAAAAAAAAAATGGCCAACCCCCCCAAAAAATGGCGGGCCCGCATCACGCATGCGCAGTGCGATGGCCCGCATCGCAAAGGGGGAAAAATGGCGGACCAAAAAAATATTAAAAAAATGGCCGACCAAAAAAAAAAATGGCGGACTGCAGTGTTTGGCGACCCCCATGAAATGGTCGTTCGACCCTAAATGGGGTCGCGACCCACAGGTTGAGAACCGCTGCACTAGAAAACCAGAAAGTTTGAGCAGAAGAGCCCTTCTCCTAGGGCTCATTATGAACTTCTCCACTTGTGGAAGCTGCTGGACAGTTCCCTGCTGACACGGGCAGGCAACTTGTCTTGTTTAGCAAGGGACTCCTTTCCCTTCAATACAAGGTGACTTTATTTGGCTTCATTTCAACAGTAGCAATTTTGTCTGCTGCCAGCCATGCTATTTATACTTATTAACTTTGGTTTCCTTGTTATTGTACATATCTTGAGGCTATATGAACAACAGGCCTAGGGAACAAAGCAATATCGTTTTTTATTTTGGGTTTCAAAAGTAACTTTCATCTAGAACACATCCTTCCTTTACTAATATTGTATCCATAAATATTATAGTAGAAAGCTCATGGCATGAATATAAGGTGAAAGGTGCGTTGCACTTGTGCCCTTCTTGCTGTTTAGCACAATCAGACCAATCTTCATGAAAAGATTTATCTTCTTCATCTTTTATTCAAAGAAAAAGACGGAATTTCCAAAGCAAGCTCTTTTCTTGGATTTCTACTTTCATGCCGGCGTGGGTCTTTGAAGATAGTCAGATTTTTTTTTTATCCAAACAGTTAGAGAGAGTATGGGAACTTTATCCATGCTGTGAAAACGATTCTAAACAGGGAATGGGCTCCGCAGAAAAAGACGGACAATAGCTGAGTAAAAGTTATCATGGAACAAAAGTAGAATTGCATTATCGAGAACTGGAAGGAGAGTAGGGATGTACAGGTGAAAGGCAAAAGATAGGGTTTTTTTTAAAGGAAATTCTTAAAAAATTAATAATTGGATTAAAAGAAGAATATCAGAGGGCATCAGGGTAACTGAGTCTTTGGAGTGAAGTAGTGTATAAATCCAGATAGCAAGATACTGATGTTGTGGAATTAAATTTGTCATGTGGAATCAAAATCCATCTTTACCCAACTAAGAAATCAGCAACAGCAATAAATATACAGGTAGTCCTCTACTTATGACCACAATTGAGCCCAAAATTTATGTTGCTAAGCGAATCACTGCAGTTTTTAAGTTAGGAACATGGTGGTTAAGTGAATCTGGCTTCCCCATTGACTTTGCTTGTCAGAAGATCACAGAAGGTGATTGCATGACCCTGAGACACTGCAACTGTCATAAATATGAGTCAGTTGCCAAGTGTCTGAATTTTGATCAAGTGACCATGGGTTGCTGCAACGGTCATAAGTGTGAAAAACGGTCGTAAGTACCTTTTTTCAGTGCTGTTGTAACTTTGAACAATCACTAAATCAACTGTTTTAGTTGAGGACTACCTATACTCTGTACAGCGACATTGTAATTAGCACTGAGGCCAAAAAAGGAGGACAATTTTCTGGAACAATTTGGCAGCATTAAAGAGTATTTCATAATTTGGTTGCACTTCTACGAAAAGGGACTGCTATGAAAAGGGACTGCTATGAAAAGGGACTGAAAAGCTTTCCATCTCGCAGAATGATCTGAGTTATTGGAAATTTCATTAAGATTGATGCAGGAAGTATTGCCCTAACCGTCAATTTATTACCCACACCTTTGGTTATGTTGGGTGGCATAATCCCAGGAAGCAGAAAAAAGAAGGTCTTGCCAGAAAAAACAAATGTTATGAAGAAAGTAGGAATGGAGATTG
This sequence comes from Bothrops alternatus, assembly GCA_034064705.1. Taxonomy (NCBI): domain Eukaryota; kingdom Metazoa; phylum Chordata; class Lepidosauria; order Squamata; family Viperidae; genus Bothrops; species Bothrops alternatus. The sequence goes on from JARGCV010000023.1 coordinate 10,843,234, forward strand.
CAGGAAAGATGGTAACTGTGAATGGCAAATAGTGGAAGCACTTCAGACTCCCAAAGTAGTTTCTTGAACTGCTTTGAATCCTAAATCCAGATCAGTCCAAATCTGTCTTCAGCCCACTTAAAAAGAGCAGTATCACACATAGCTTTTAGGGACCCAAAACAGGATTGCATACAGCAGCTTCACTCCTTTTAATGACATACCTCACTTCATCTCCACATATCACATTATGTTTCTATTAACTGACCTTTCTCAACCTGGTGCCTCCTCCAGAAATGTTGAAGCTACAATTTCCAGAACTGTCAACTCACAATTATGTATCCCAAATATATTCAGAGGACAACATACCGGGAGAGATTGCTACAAGCCAAGCCACGCTTTTCTGAATCCAAAAGGAATCCTTTGGTGGGGATTTAAATAAACATTTGAATGCTACATAAATGCCTTAGAGTAGACTTTAAGTGAAGCAAATGAGCTCTAGGCCAAAACTCAAACATGTACAGTCACATTCAGTCAGTAGAGATTAGACTGAAGGCCATTCAAAGAAAGTTACTATGTACATAATTAAATATTGGGACAGGTAATAGCAACTTGTTTGTTTAAGTATCAAAGTCCTCTAGATCAGCGGTTCTCAACCTTTTCCGGGGCTTGACCCCGGCCCGCGCCACGCAAAAAAAAAATGGCGGGCCCGCATCGCGCATGCGCGGCGCGATGGCCCGCATCGCGATAGGGAAAAAAATGGCCAACCAAAAAAAAAATGGCCGACCCCAAAAAAATGGCGGGCCAGTACCGCGCATGCGCGGCGCGACGGCCCACATCGTGATAGGGAAAAAAATGGCCAACCCCCCAAAAAATGGCCGACGGAAAAAAAATAAATAAAAAATGGCGGACTGCGGTGCTTGGCGACCCCCGTGAAATGGTCGTTCGACCCCAAATGGGGTCGCGACCCACAGGTTGAGAACCGCTGCTCTAGATGATCAGCATTAGTTCCATGCATTTGATACTACCAAAATATATATCCCTGTCACATCTTTACCAATACATATATAATCACATCATCTCCTTTACTGTGCTCTATGATGTCACTTGGCACTGCTTCCCCTTGGCAAGATGAGGACAGTTCTTCATTTCACCTTAATCAGATAAAATTAGGACAGGTGGCAACCCTGCAGGCAACCTAATTATGCAAAATACCAGCACTCAATACACACTGTCACACACCGTCCTTCCACCAAACCCCTGTGCAATGGGAGGTGTTTTTTTTTAACTGAAATTGAAATGCACTGCAGGGGGAGATTCTGCCCTCATTTATGAAACATATAAATGAAGAATGTCAGCGATATCTTTAAATATATTTGTACAGACTTGATCATAAGTGCATATAAAAACAGGGTAGAGGATAAAGGAAATTAGCCCCGTTCAATGCAAAAAGAATTATATGTGACATACCATTATTTTTATATTGCCACCAAGGGATAGAATTCTGCTTTAAGAACTTTTGGCAGGAATAATGTGTAGGCGTCTGCATACTCCAAAAATTATTAGGAAGAGCTGTTTCAAATTTGAAAGGAGCACAACAGTCTTTTGATATTTATTAAAACATCCCAACTTTTTTTTCCAGCTTTCTCCGCAAGCCTGAAAAAAAGAGGGTGCCATTTTGAAGAATCTCAATGAAGAGAAGACCTAGGGTTCCCCCAAATTCTGATTTTAGGATGCTGCGCAGAGCAGACCCTTTCAGAGAATATGTACTGTAACGTTGATTCATCATGCTATCCTTGGCATACTGGAATTATGCAAACTTATACCTACTTGCTGTTGTCAGAATGCCAGTTTCATTGAACTAAAAGTCTAAGGAGATCATCCCATTGAGTTCAATGATGCTGACATTCAAGTAAGTGGATATTGATTGCAGCATTAGGGTGTAAGTCATGGTCCTATAGACATGAACTGCGGAAACTGCATGGAGCATACAGAATTGGTACCATATATCTTAATGGTTCTCTTGAATTGCACAGCCAATTTAAAGTCTTGTTGAATAGAAGGCTTTCAAAGAGGAAATAGATGAAATAAGCTGCTTCAGTATAAATGGGAGAGTGAATGCAAATGCCAATTGCATTATAAAGATAATACACCCAGCTTACTTTAGAATGCTACACACCTCAGGAGGCACCTCAAGCACTAGAACAGTCAATACTTCACACTAAACTATGGGAAATGAATGCACAATACATCCCTGTGAGCCTATTGTTCAGTGTGTCAGCAATGCAGTACCACATTGTAGAAACATATTAAGCTGCACCACTTTGCCTGTTGGACCCAATTTGTAGCAATGTAGGACACCTGTAAAAAGATTTTGTTTTACAGAGCAAAAATCTTGCATATGAAATAGATACAATTAAAACACGTCTGTCTTTCAGGAGTCCCCCTGCGGATTTTACTCTGCTAGTTATTGCTGACTATAAAGAGCGGTGCTTATATACATTTCAAGGCCATTGAGCCAGCACTGTCTGATGACATTTCCGCAGTCATGTGGCCAGCATGATGTTATGGAGTACTGTTACTCTCCCACCAAAGTGGTACCTATTTATCTACCTCCATTTGCATGCCTTTGAAAAACTAGTTTGGCAGGAGATGGGGTGAGGATGGGAGTACATCCCATTGCATGGCACTAGGGTCTGAAACCTGGGCTGCTGGCTTTCCAACCAACAAGCCAGCATCTTAACTGTGCTGCCCCAGTCTGTCTTTTAGAAATTTCCTGAAAGCAGGAGTTCTCAAAGAATGTGATACTTCCACCTTTTAAAATGATATATGAATTTACATGACTGCCCTACAAATAAAAGTCATGTTTTCATTGGGGAAGGGTTGGACAAGAAATAAATATACCACTGGAATTAATTATTAACAAAATAAATATAATTAAATAACTAATAGATCATGAAATAAAATGGGTAAAAAGACAATAAACTTAATTAACACATACACTTCTAGATGCTCCAAAATCAAAAAAATATAGTATTACGTATCATTCTGATGAAGTCTAGATTAGACTAGACTAGGACACTAAGTATGAACAAGAAAATAGAAATATGTACAATATAAATTTCCAGAGAAATTTTAAAATACCAAGTAGTAAAATACTAAACAAATGTTCCATCCATTTCTCTCTTTTTTTTCTTACAACAAACAAGAAATTCAGTAAACAAAGTAAGCATGATTTTAGCATCCTACTAAATGCATAATATTATGGTTAAGCTGGTCTTTTAAGAATATAGTTGCATATAAATTCATCCCTTATAAAATCACAATGTCTGGTGTGGGAAAAGTGCAGATGATATTTTTCTCAGAAAATATCTGACTGTAATAAATCCATTATAATTTTTAAAGAGTTTTGAATATATACTAAGCTAGATAGAGCAGAATTTAACATACTGAACTGAAAGGTTGTTTTTTTTTTTTTCATCACAGGCAAGTGTATTCAACCCCTTTTACTTTTTTTCTGCAATGTGGGGATATTCTGAGAGTAGTTTCAACAGGATCTGGAAGTGCAAATCTTTTGATATTCTTTCTGCCTAGAAAGCTGGGAAATCAATTTCATATTTGTAAACTAATCTTTATAAGATGACTTCTATTGCCCATTCAAATGTAGTTTGTTTTTTAAAGTTGAGCCAAATTTGTGGGAGGACAGGAAAAAATCCACTAATTTCTACAAAAGTGAGGTAATCCTTCTTCCCACTTTGTGAGGTGATAAGAATATTAGGTGATAAGAATATTAGGTCCTATTTTCATGTTTGTTTCTAATCCAGTATAAAGTATAGTTCAAATCAACATTTTGATAACACAGGTCTCGACATGACAGAAGGAAAAGTCCTCGAGTTACAACCACAACTGAACCCAACATTTATGTGCTAAGTGAAGTATTTGTTAAGTGAGTTTTGCCCCATTTTACAATCTTTCCTGCAACAGTTGTAAATGAATCATTGCAATTGTTAAATCAGTAACATGGTTAAGTGACTCTAGCTTTGCGATTGACTTTGTTTGTTATAAAGTTACAAAAGCTGATCACATGACCCCAGGATACTGCAACCATCACAAATAGGATCTAATTGCCAAATGTCTGAATTTTGATCACTTGACCATGGGGATGTTGCAATAGTCCTAAATGGGAAAAATGGTCATAAGTCACTTTTTTCCAGCTCTGTTGTAACTTGGATGATCACTAAATGAATTGTTGTAAGTTGAGGACTACCTGCATACATTCCAACTACTCATCACTTGGGACTGCTTTTCTCCCTTATTCTGAATTAGTCAGTGAGGTTTTGCTGATGTTTTGTGCAAAAATCTACAACTACCGGATTATTCTGAAAGATTAGAAGTACCCCATTTGATCTGCCCCAAAGTACTGTGGCCAGTGGCCAACCAGATAATTATGAGAAGATCACAAGTGGACCTGATTGCAATAATATTAATATTGTACATTCTAATGACTCATTTAGTGGGGGTAGATCCAATCCTGCTTGAAATCCTTTAAATCAGTGTTTCTCAACCTTGACAATTTTAAGGCATGTGGACTTCAACTCCCAGAATTCCACAGCCAGCATTGCTGGCTATGGAATTCTGGGAGTTGAAGTCCACATGCCTTAAAATTGTCAAGGTTGAGAAACACTGCTTTAAATGAAGGTTATCCCATATCAAAGCAAAACAAAATAACTGGGTATAAATAACTGATCTGCTGAGTCAATCAAAGAAAATTAGCAACAGAGGTTGAGATCATGAATCCCATGAATATAGGTTTTAGGATGGTATCTTTAGCCACAGAAATTCTGAATTGCCAATTACATACATGGTCAGTTCAGCATTGATCTCACCATGCAGGATCATTACGAGCAAAGCAAATTATACAAGCAAGCTAAAACTCTGCATGTACTCAATATTGTGCATGTCTATGACCATTTTAAATATATTCCATAAAGTTAGAGTTGCTAACCATGGGCTAAACATACAGCATTAACTTCGCATCCGAGGACTGGTGACTTAATCTGACGCCCCTTGAGGCCACTTCTAAGTCCATGATGCTATGAATCTCTTTTCATCATTTCAGCTGCTGCTGATGAGTGAGATAATAGCCCACTAGAGACTGTTAGTGTTTTATCCTACTGAATCAAGAGATTAAATCAACTCCACAAATGTCTAAACTACAGAATGATTCATTTGTGTTATTTTCATTGATTTGAAAAAGCTGTAGGATAAAAGTAGTCTAATAGCACTTAAACTATTATAACTCTATTCAGTTGGGTTTTCCATCATCTTTTCAATCCAGACAACAATTATTCCAGATAGGAAAAAAAAAGTCTTTTTTTCTCCAGGAAAAGAAGACATGAAGAGTGTTCTTGTCTAGTTTTATCCTAGTATGGAAAGAGGCAAGTAGCAAAATATGCCACACAACATTCTGAGGCAGACTCCATCCCTTACCTATTTGCATGCAACCTCAGAAAATAACTATGAAAGGGTAGAACTTGTACTGTGTTGTTAAAACCCATATTTTCTAATGTTGGTGCCACTGTTGCTTACTGTGGATACATATGGAGAATCATCAGAACACCTTTATATAAGTTTTTTAAGATGTTGTAATTCAGATGGTAATCCCGTTTAAGAAGACAATTCACCCTTTTAGTCAGATGAAAAGCGGCAGGGATTAAATTATGCAAGGACATATCTAATAATACAGTTTAACCTCTGATAAATTCTATGATTTCTGAAGTACACGGATCAGATACTTAAGCTGTATCATTTATGCATAAGGATAGTCACAAAGCAGGAGCCAAAGATACATAATTAAGGGGTATAAAATGGGCATTAAATTTCCTAAGAGGGAATTTCATGTTTGGGAACCTCTCTCTTGCAAATCATCAATCTTCCTTTCTTTTTTTAATAAGAATTCAAAGCCATTCTGGTTTGGAAAATTATTCATAGATAAGTTCTGACTTTGCTTCTCAAAAATCCTTGAGATTTACAAGAATTGCCAAAACTGTAGGAGAGGAATAGCACCAGTGACTGGAGGTATAAAAATGTGTGCATAAAAGAGGTGTCATCATGGCCCATCATGAGATTCCCTTAGCAAATAATTAATACCATTATGAATTATTTAACATAAGTTCTCCTTTCAATGAGGCCATGTCAATTTCCACTTGTCTTGATTTATAATCATACTTGGGAAATCATTACTTAGATCCAGTTAGCACTTATTATCTTCCATTTTAAGCTATTATCATTAGGTAGTATAAGGAAGATAAATGGATAAGGTCACATTTAAACAGATCTTAATTTTAACAGGGTTTAGAAATGTCCAAGCTAAATGGAAGTTTATATCTCTTATTAAAGTGAAAAGTTTATATCTCCTGTTAAAAGCTTCCATTTTATTTCTTGTCCTTCAGAAAGTTGAACGCTGAATTTGTTAAACTGTATATACTGACATTCATAAAAAATAGGAATTTCTTTTACACAGCCCCAATCAACCTTAGCCAAGGGAACACGTGTGTGTGAGGAATATTTCTCAGATGTTTGACAAGTAACAGCAGTTGGTGTTCAATACCTATATGTTGATTATTTATTGGTTGTATAAATTCTTGCTTAGAGAAGTCATGTAACCATATTTTCATGCATATACAGGTAGTCCTCACTGCAGTAGGGACCAGCAATTCTGCCACTAAGCAACACGGTCATGAAATGCAACATCAACTGACCTCGCCAACTTGCAATATCAGTTCCCACTATGGCCATTAAATGAATCACTGCAAGTGATTAAGCATAACATCACATGACTGTGACTTCCAACTTCCTGCAGGTATCTCCATTGACTTTGCTTATCAGAAACCAGCTGTGAAGTTTGGCCATCATGTGACTGTGGGGATGCTGAGATTGTTGTAAATGTGAGCCAATTGCTAACAATCTGAATCACAACCCTGTGACCATAGAGACACTGCTACAGCTGCAACTTTGAGGATTAGTCTTAAGTCTCATTTTTCAGTTCCACTGTAATTTTGAATTTTATTTTTATTTATTTTCTTATTTTATTTGGACTTATATGCCGCTCCTCTCCGAAGACTCGGAGTGGCTTACAACATATATAAAACAATATTCACAATCTAAGTCCAAATTAAAAAAAAAGCATTAAAAATAAAAACCAACACACATTCATCATTCACACAACAATCCACAATCATCCCCAGGCCTGCCGGCAAAGATAGGTTTTAAGATTCTTTCGGAAGGCCGGGAGGGTGGGAGAAGCACGGACTTCAGGGGGCAGTTGGTTCCAGAGGGTGGGCGCCACAACAGAGAAGGCCTTCCCCCTAGGACCCACCAGACGACATTGTTTCGCTGACGGGACCCGGAGGAGGCCGACCCTGTGCGCTCTCACCGGTCGAAGGGAAGTATGTGGCAAAAGACAGTCCCGTAAGTATCCTGGTCCAATGCCATGAAGGGCTTTATAGGTAATGACCAACACTTTGAATTGCGCTCGGAGATCGATAGGCAACCAATGCAGCATGCGGAGAGTTGGCGAAATGTGGGCACAACGTGGAAGGCCCACAATGGTTGCTGAAGGAGCAGTCAGTGAGTGAGGACTATCAGTAGTGAGTAACTGTACTTTTTCTTAAAAAAAATCCTTAAAAATAACGGTTGCTTAGCCTTAATGCCAAAGTTTGATTTTTAGTGTTATTTATTCTTGATGGCATTCAGCAGCTAGTAGAATAATGCAAAGACATTTTCAGAAACACAAAAACAGATGCATTTTCTCTTCTGTTTGAGCTTGCTGTGCTGCTGGAGTTCACTTTATTGAAGTAATGGACTGTAGTACCTTTTACAAAAGAAAACAATTATAACTACTTAAACCCCAAGGTTCAGTTTTGGGACCTTTACTTTTTAATTTATTCATCAATGATCTGGATGTAGAAGTAAATAGTGAGGTAGCAAAGTTTGCTGATGACACCAAATTGTTCCGGGTAGTGAAAAGTGAAACTCACTGTCGGGAGCTCCAGAAGGATCTCTCGAAATTGTGTGAGTGGGCAACAAAGTGGCAAATGCATTTTAACCTAAACAAGTGCAAAGTTATGCACATCGGGGCAAAGAACCCCAATTATACTTACCAACTGATGGGGACCAAACTTTCTGAGACAACCCAAGAAAGGGATCTTGGGGTTTTGGTGGACAGCTCGATGAAGATGTCAACCCAATGTGCAGCAGCAGTAAAAAAAAGCAAATTCCATGCTTGGCATGATTAGGAAGGGAATCGAAAATAAGTCAGCAAGTGTTGTATTGCCTCTGTACAAATCGATGGTGAGACCACACTTGGAGTACTGTGTACAGTTCTGGTCACCGCACCTCAAGAAGGATATAATGGAACTGGAAAAGGTGCAAAAAAAGGCAACAAGAATGATCAAGGAAATGGAGCGCCTCCCTTATGAAACCAGTTTGCAATGCCTTGGTCTCTTCAGCCTTGAAAGACGGCGTTTAAGGGGTGACTTGATCGAAGTGTATAAAATCATGCATGGGATAGAAAAGGTGGATAGAGAAAAATTCTTTTCTCTATCACACAATACTAGGACAAGGGGGCACTCCCTAAAGCTCATAGGTAAGAAAGTGAGGACAAATAAAGGGAAATATTTCTTCACCCAGAGGGTCGTTGGTTTATGGAATTCACTTCCAGAAGAGGTCGTGACAGCTGTCAGCCTTGATAGCTTCAAGGCAGGGTCAGACAGATTCATGGATGCCAAGTGTATCGGTGGTTATTAAAACGGATGTCCATGTGCCGCCTCTATGTTGGTTGAGGCAGGCAGGATTCCCTTGAGTACCATTTGTTGGGGGTCAAGGGAAAGGGAGGGTTTTGCCTTCTCTTTCTGCTCAAGATCCCCATGTACAATTGGTGGGCCACTGTGTGACACAGAATGCTGGACTCGATGGGCTTTGGCCTGATTCAGCATGGCTCTTCTTATGTTCTTATGTTCTTATGTACAGTAAATGTTCTACTGCAGAACAGAAAAAAGACTAAAAGAAAACTTTCAAAGACCTGTCTGGTGGCAGTGATCTCAACAACATACAAGTGTCCTTTCAATCTGTTTGCCTGCTATCTGTCTACCTTTTTCTAATCTATGATTAACATTAACTGAAATTGAAATATCTAAGGTTTTGACTGAATGGAAAGTTGAAATCCTACAGAAGGAACAGCACACCATTTTTACATTGAAAAAGTCCAGGTATACACACCCACACACATACATATTAATCCCAGGTAAATTAATATTGGTCTACAAGTTTAATGTACTTAGAGAATTTATTTATTTATTTATTTATTTATTTATTGCCATCCATCTTGCCACAGGGTGATTCTGGGCATCTTACAATATTAAAATGAAACCATAAATATATGAATAAATGTATAAAAACACATAAAATTACAATAAATTACAAGTTATAACTAAAGATAGGTAGGTGGGAGGTAAGGGATGAGGTGGGAGGTGCTAATAGTCAATCAATCATCCCCAGTGTAATACTTCCCTCTCTGGTCCCCAGGCCAACTGACAGAACCTGACTTGAAGAAGGTCAGGAGGGCGGGAGGTAATCTCACCTCAGAGGGCAGGATGTTCCCAAGGGCCAGGGCCATGGTGAAGAAGATTCTTGTCTTGGACCCCATCAGCTGGAGTGGTATTTCAAGGGTTTTATGTAAAGAATTATTTGCTTTTGAAATAAATGTTCAAATTTTCATTTTAAAACTTTTTTTAATTTAAAATATATAAAATGATAGATTGGATTCACATACTGCACTAAAACAAAACCACTGCTTTGGGTGACCCCTCTCAGTAGCTTGCATTTTTTTCATAAATAACCAAGCATTTAAAAATAACTAAATTCTCAAGCAAAATGATACAAAGAGGATGTTCTAATCTGTATCTTTGCTTCTGAAATTACTTACTTCCCTATTTTAAAAATCTAATGGTTATAATCAACAGGAAAAACTTAAGAAAAGCTGACTACTGGAACAATGAAGTAGATTAAAAAAAATCCTGCCACCGTTTTCAAGAAATGATAGATCGAGAGTCTTTTAATTGGTTCTTAACATTCTTAACATCTAGAAAATGGGATCTATTATTGCCTGTTGCAGTCTGCTCATAAAAAAAGAATCTAAAATATATAGGATTGGAGGAGGAAAAGAAAAATACTTGAAAACCTATTTTCATTATCCAATACTGACACTGTACAATATGGATTTTATTTACCTTAATATTACAAAACTTATAGGCTGGATTCTCAGTTTGTGACCCAGTGTTTGTGGAAACCCAATCATTATCTTAAAATACCTTAGACCAGTGGTTCTCAACCTTTTTCAGGTTGAGACCCCACTTCTGCCGCCCATGCGCACTGCAACCCCGACCTGGGCGCGCGCGCATGCGCGCGTCCCGGGGAAAATAAATAAATAAATAATAAAAAACAAAATGGCGGACTGCGATGGGCCGATCTGCACATGCGCGTGCGATGGCCGATCTGTGCGTGCACGTGCGACAGCCGATCTGCGCGTGCGCGTGCGACGAGGCCGAACCACGCATGCGCGCGACGCGCTGAACTGCACATGCGCGGAACCGGCAGGCCGGCCGGCTCCAGACTAGGCCGGCCTCGCCTCCCACCGCTGCCTCAGAGACTCCGGCAGGCACACCGAGGAGCGGTCCAGAGCAGGCGGGTGCAAAGCTGCCTCCTTCCCGCTCCGCTCTGCCACGTCCCAGGCCCGGCCTCCAACTCGCCCTCCGGCAGCCAGCCAAGCGGTCGGGGCAGCCGGACCTCGAGGCGGGCCCGCACTTCACCGAGACCGGCTTGGCTGTGGCGAGAGGTGCCCGGCGGCCGCCTCCGGCCCCCAAGTCCACGCTCCGGACTGGCGTCCAGGTTGCAGCGCTCCGCCTGCCAGGCTCGTCCGGGACTCCCACGCGTTCCGCAGGGCTGGCAGCGGCTGCAGGTAGGTAGGCAGGCGGCAGGACTGGGGAGCCTGCCCGGGCCAGCTCGCTCTCGGCGCCAGTCCCACTCAGGTCAGGCCGGCCAGCCGGGCGGGGGCGTCTGGCCAGGCTCCCTGGCTCCCTCCCCGGCTTGGCCTCCCCCCACGCCCGGCAGGGACTCACTAGGTACTTCATCTTGCCGATCCGCTGGCTGGGCGCCTTACCGCCTGCTTCGGCCGCCGCCGCTGAGCGAGGGAGGGAGGGAGCTGGCCCGGGCGGGCTCCCCAGTCCTGCCGCTCGCCTACCTACCTGCGGCCGCTGCTGGCCCTGCGGAAGGCGCGGGAGTCCCGGACGAGCCTGTCAGGCAGAGTGCTGCGACCTGGACGCCAGTCCGGAGCGCGGACTTGGGGGCCGGAGGTGGCCGCCAGGCGCCTCTCGCCACAGCCGAGCCGGTCTCTGTGAAGTGCGGGCCCGCCTCGAGGTCCGGCTGCCCCGACCGCTTGGCCAGCTGCCGGAGGGCGAGTTGGAGGCCGGGCCTGGGACGTGGCGGAGCGGAGCAGGAAGGAGGCAGCTTTGTGCCCGCCTGCTCCGGACCGCTCCTTGGTGTGCCTGCTGGAGTCTCTGAGGCTGCACATGGGCCAAACTGCACATGCGCGGATCGGGTCATTGTGCGTGCCGCACATGCGTGGTTCGGCCCGTCATTTTTTCCCCCATTTTTTTCACGCACGCGATGGGCCAAACTGCGCATGCGCCGGCCGAAAAAAAATAAAAAAAATGAAAAAATGAAAACAAAATGAAAAAAAATGAAAAAAATAAAAAATGGCGGACGGCGGTGTTTGGCGACCCCCGTGAAATGGTCGTTCGACCCCAAATGGGGTCGCGACCCATAGGTTGAGAACCGCTGCCTTAGACTATATTATATTATATATCAGAATTATATTATCTGTATGAATGTATTCATTACACTAATCCATCATATCGTATGTTTTGGCACATTCAAATATATTTTGGTTTATTCATATGGGCATATCCATACACAGTCACTTTGCAGAGTGAGATAGTAGCATATAAATTTAAGAAAAATAAATACACAAAAAACCAACCAACCAACCAAACAAATATAATGTTATATGGCCACAGCCACTGTGTTTTGTTAATGCTGGTTTTGGCATGTTCCATGAAACCAATCACTAGGTTAAACATTATATAATAACAATAGCATATGAAATGTGCAATGGTGGAATTCCATCTTAAGCTTAACAATTCAATATCAACTTCCCCTGGGCTGAAAAGGCAAACACTGGAGCCAGATAGAACTGGAGGACAATCAAAAGGTTGTGCTAAATTACTACATCTCTAAATTTTAAGGGAACAGTAGGTTAAGCATTGCCGAATACTGAGCTGCCAGTTGTTGGATCGCAGCCAAAAGAACAATATAATTACCCCACTGAATCCTCTTCTGGAAGGTTGGCTCCACCAGCCTGAATCGCTCGTACAATCTTCCTCTCCCATTTGAAGCAAAAATCTACTCTGGAGAGCCACACTCTTTTTATTGCCCAAGCCTACATACAAACTATACATCAATACATGCCTAATTGTGCATAAAATCTAAATCCTATTGCACAGCTACATAAAAATGCAAACGACTTCGGCAGTGGAATAGCTGGTGCTGAGCTCAATCTAATAAGGGTTGCCCCCAAGGCAACTCACACAAATGCAATTATCTCTCGCACACACAAATTGCTTTCCTTCACAACATTATGTTTATTATGCAAATGCATAAATCTAATTGTAATCCTTAGAGCCATCCCGAAGATTAAAGCACCATTCACAACTTACCTTGACTAAGTGTAATTAAAGGTATTTTCCAATCTCCACCTTGAAAAATTATTTCAAGCACAAGTTGAAGCCTCATATGTTGTTTTAGAGGTTAGAGCAGAGGTCCCCAACCTTTTGGGAACCAGGGATCAGTTCCGTGGAGACAGGTTTTTCCACGGACCGGAGGGTGCATGGTTTTGTGTGCTGCTTGCATCCCATGGATGAGGCTTTGCCTGTTTGTGCGGACTGGTTGCTGGCATGCCACAGCCTGGTACTGGTCCACAGACTGGGGTTGCAGACCCCTGGGTTAGAGTAAATATAGAAAGAGGGAGAAAAGCCCTACATGGTTGCTGTGCATTCTTTGGGTTAAAAAGTTGGACTGGTTGGCATCTTCTTTCAATCATCCACAAGAAAGTAAGACAATTGCTTGTGATTCTAGGTCCACTATAGAATATTTCAGAATAATCTCAGGAAGAAACATAAAACTTCTCTTTCTTCTCTTCCAGTTGCAAGCTCCTGGTGATTATTGTTTTAGCATTAGAGCAGGGTCCACAACCCCCAGTCCACGGACCGGTACCGGGTCACGGCATGCCAGCAATCGGTCCACACAAACAAGCAAAGCCCCATCCATGGGATGCAGGCAACACACAAAACCACACAACTGTCCAGTCCATGGAAAAAACCTTTCTTCATGGCACCCACCCCTAGTGCCCAAAAAGTTGGGGGCCTCTGCATTAGAGATTAAAAACGATGGTACAGTAGGCAGGAAGTAAATCTTTTGGATCTTGCTTAATTGCCTGTCTCTAGAGCTCTGGTGGCACAGTGGTTAGAATGCAGTCACTGCTCACTGCCAGGAGTTCAATCCTGACCAGCTCAGGGTTGACTCAGCCTTCTACCCTATTGAGGTAGGTAAAATAAGGATGCAGATTATTGGGGGCAATATGCTGCCTCTGTAAACCACTTGGAGAGGCTGTAAAGTTCTATGAAGCAGTATACAAGTCTAAGGGCTACTTCTATTCCTGTTGTTTCATAGCTACATGCCTCATGTCTAACGTTTATAGCCTGCAATTCAATCAGATACAAATGTGCACCATACTGATACAAGTTTAATTGATACTGATTTTGAATTAATATTATGGAAGCCTCACTAGTCACTGAATTGCATATCTTGGAGATATTAGCCCAACATGAATATCTTCCTAAAGAAAAGGAGGAAAAAAAAAAAAAAAAAAAGATAGGTCAGCGCAGATTATGTGGTATCCCCAGATTATTTACTTAATGATTGGAGTAATTAGGAGACTCTATTACCAGCAATTTCACTGAAGCAAATCAGCAAAGCACAAATAGATCAAATATTTTTTCTTTTTTCAACTTTACCGATATGGAACAATTTTATAACCCAACCACTGAAAAGTCTATAGTCTGATCACAATGTTTTTTTTTTCAATGTTATACTCAACTTCAGATGAAAAAGCCAAATACTTTTATGCTTATAAAATCACTGACATCCTAAATTGTAATTAATATTGATAGAATGCTCTTCCCTATTTTCAACACTCTAAGTTAACTAAATAATTAATGTCAGTAATCTTCAATTAATATTGTATAAACATCACTGAACTGAAACAAAACAATGTATAAGATTTACAACAGCATAATAAAAAGGGAGAAAAATAAGCTTATTGTCATAGGATCATCTATGTTGATAAGTAAGAGTATTTTAAATACTTTTTTTCTTTGTTTTTTTAGAGGTGGGATAGGTCAAGTGTTTTGGAATAAGAGTTCCTATACTGTGATTTCTGCATATTCCATCTGGAAATCCTTGTGTTCTTTCCTACCAGAGGTTGGCCATTATTAATGCTATTTGTTCTTTTGATGTTAGGGCATGAAATGAAGACACTGTATTTACTTACATGGTGTACGTATAAAATTTAGGTCAGCCACCTTTTTCATTTGACCTATGGAAATAACAATATAAGCATACGTATGTATGCATGTGAAGGGCATGGGGTGAGCATGCGTATTTTAGTTGATTTTTTTTCCTTTTAACGAGCCTGCAATCCCTTGCTTCGGGGTAGTGTTGGGGCAACTGATTGGAGCTGAGCATTTACTGGCTGGATGCCCTTCCTGACGCCTAAGCGGAGTTTGCAAGAGACAATTTACTCATTGTGCCTAGAGAGAGAAGAAATATCTGCTGCTATTTAGAATCAAACTCACAGCCTCCTGCTTGTGAGGTGAGAGCTCCACCTTTAGGCCACCATGCCGCTCACATGTTTTTTAGTTGACTATCATGTGTCTATTGGTTTTGTGAAATAAAAAAGATCCTAGATATCCATCTCAAAGGTGCATATACTTACACAAATGGATAGCTTAAAATCTGAAGCCATTTTTAAAAAAGAAAGTCATAATATTTTACCATGGAAGACTCTTTTATCTAGAGGATGAATCAGTCAAGTTATATATATATATTAATGGAAATATAAAATCTGCCAGAGATATAGTAATTTGGATTTACAAGTACTCCATATTTTAAGCAAACAAAAATTAATCAATTCAAGAGGATCTTTTAATATTGGTGATACATATTTCAATAAACATAATGCATTGATTAAATATTGTGGTCATAATAAAGTTTTTTTCCAGAATGTATTATACTGAGTTTTGAACATCTTTTAGCCTTGACTGTGGATTGGATAATAATGGCTGAAGTTTTTAATCAAGATTTAGTTTGCAATACTGCTCATCTAAATTTATTTTTTATCCATGGAAAGTATTACAAGCTTATACAGCAGTGGTTCTCAACCTTTTTCAGGTTGAGACCCCACTTGCGCTGCCCGTGCGCACCGTGACCCGACCCGGGTGCGCCTGCAAGCCCGCGTGCACACAACGGGCTGATCCGCACATGCGGACCACGATGGGCCAATCCACGCATGTGCAGCGCGTGCGCGACGGCCCGAACCGCGCATGCGCAGCGCGCGACGAAAAAAATAAAAAAATAAAATAAATAATAAAAAAAACAAAATGGTGGACCACGATGGGCTGATCCGCGCATGCGTGGCACGCGCGTGACGGCCCGAATCGCGCATGCACGGCGCGTGATAAAAAAATAAAAACAAATAAAAACAAACAAACCAAAAAAACAAAATGGCGGACCACGACGGGCCAATCCGTGCATGCACAGTGCGCGCGCGACGGGCCGAACTGCACATGCGCGGCGCGCGCGTGTCGAAAAAAAATAAAATTTTTTTTTAAAAAATAAAAAAAAAAAGGCGGACCGCGATGGGCCGATCCGCACATGCGTGGCGCGCGCGCGACTGCCCGAACCACGCATGCACGGCATGTGCATGTTGAAAATAAATAAATAAATAAATAAAAATAAAAAAAACAAAAACAAAATGGTGACCCCCGCGAAAGGGTCGTTCGACCCCAAATGGGGTCGCGACCCATAGGTTGAGAACCACTGTTATACAGGGAAGTCTAATTTGGGGCCTTTTAAATCATTTGTACAAGTTTTTTCCCCCAGCTCATTGATATGCACTGATATATTATTGCTTATGTTTCATGGAAAAAAATAAAAAAGTTAAATAAGGAACTTTGGGCGGGAAAGGTAAGGATACATATGCAAGATCATCTATGCTAGATTTATATAAAGCTTTTACAATTGCTAAATAGTAACTTAATTTTCTCTAAATATGTAACAGCAGATTCACTGAATTTTACAAAACAAAGGTACTGACATTGTACATTGCAGCCACTCAAATGACATTTTTCTAATCTTCTTCAGTCAGACTGAAATAACTGTGATTTTGAAAATAGATAAATATCTTGCTGCTTGCGTAAGCTATCATCCAATTTCCTGTTTAAATGTTGATGCCAAAATATTGACCCTCATCTATAGCACTAGATTACTCATCCTGCACTATCTGGTTTTACAAAAGTTTGCCAAGCATTTGATAATATTAAATTGATAATTGACATTGAAACAGAAGATTATGGAATGATAGAATGCAGCGACTGAGCACTGTCTGCTATCCAAGTGATTACCCAGGCACATACTATTTTCTGATACTTCAATAACCTAGCTGGGAAGAAAAAAACCCAAGGCTTTGTAACTATTTTTATGAGGATAGAAACTTTCTCACAGAGAAAGGAGAAGTAAAAGGGGGCTGAGGTCCTGGCAGGAAGAATTAAAATTTGAAAGTTTTGAGAAGAGATGGATGAGGAACCATATTTGGAGCTGCTGAAATCTTGTTTGTTCCATGATGACCTGAAGATCCCAGAAAGATAGAGAGAGGAGAGATAATATGCAGTGAAAGATAGGTCAAAAAAGATGAATGATGAAGACAATGTTCTATGAATGAAGACGAGTATATGTGTCCCAGGATAATGTTGCAGGATCCAATCTGAGTTGGTCATCAGGGTTTATTCTTCCAAGCTTTCAGACTTCTGCTGGAGCCCACCCTCAGGGAACTTCTCTGTCTCCAAACTGTGTGCACTAGTCTGTTCTGCGCATAGTGTTTATGTGGTGTTTTGTTGTGTGCTCTTTGAGAGATTGTTAAGCCAACCATCATTAATACTCATCAACTCTAAACAAGGATAAAATTTGGAGAAACAGCTACCTAGGTAAGGATAGACTTCCCAAAGATAGAAACTTTACTTTGTCAGTGGAGAAATAGATAACTTTGAACCTGCACACAGAAACTACTGTTATGTTCCCATCCCTTTAAGGCCAAAGACAAAACATAAGGAAGAGGAAGGGGAAAAAAAGTTTGCTTAAATGCTAAAACAATATTTATGTTGCTTGACATAAAGTTTTACAGGTGAAAAAATGTTTATCATGCTTCCTTTATAACAAAATTACATTATTTTTTTTGCTGAAGAATTGATCCATTCCTCAAGAATCCAAAGCTCTCATTACAGAGAGTTTCCACTGGATAGAAAAGCAGTCTCTGATATGGTGCAGTGGAAATTTCAGAAAAAAAGTATTTTTTTGGAAAAAAGATTTTTGCTGTTTTTAGTAATTTTCTAGTAAAAAAAACTCTACTCATTCTACTAAGCTTTATTACAAATAGAATAATACCTTCATCAATTGACATATTATGGAAAAATGTATTTCCTGATTTTTAATTTAATACTGAATCCATTGGCTTCTTTATTAGAGAAATAGTGAACATTTCGAGAATAAGAGTGGTTAGCAATAAAAGTGATCCAGCTGTTTTATAATCATTTTTATGACTTGACATGACATGAAGATGCTGACCTAATCTTGCCATTGGATCCAGAAGGAAAACATGCGAGTTAATTTGATTTGGCTGGAAAAACAAAAAAAAATAAATCCAAGTCAAATACCGAAAAATTTTGTTGTATTATCCATCATATTCTTGTCCACATGGCAACATAATTTCTCTTCTTTATGCAATGGAACAATATACTTTGTTCTTACCTCTTATATGCATGTTCTAAAATACGGCATCTATTATTCCCTTAATGCGTCAGCTAGCCCTTAGTGCTTTCAGAATTAGCAAGATGCAGCCTTAACTAATATGAAAAAAGCCTCTTTGTTCCCAAACTGAAAGAAATGACATTCAGTGTTTATCCTAATATTCCAATTTCACTTTTAGTTTTTTTAGGCAAAATTGAAATCATTTCCAGTCGCAAGAGAGATATTCAGCCAGAAGCAATCATCAGTACATTTATTTCCATCAAACAATCCTTTCTGTTGTGGTTAATTATACTTCTGCTTTCCACTTTTACTACAAACAAAAAATGCCAATCAGAAACCTTGCCAATGTTTTCAATCTTGCAGTAGATTTTAAATGGTCCAGAGTGCATCTTATTTTTTCTTTCTTTCCACTTGAAGCTATGGTAGACTCTAAAATGTTATTTGCCTAGAGATGGATTTATTTGCTGTTGTTTTTTTGCTTTCAGTAGTAGACAACTGGGGAGAGTTACAGCGGTACATTAGTTACAGTATTTGGTTTGGGGACACCAGCAGGAAGAAACAAAATCCATTATGAGACCAAACTCTACAGCCAACACTAATTAAAAAGAGCTGCAAACTACTTATCAAAATGAATCTTCAATTGTTTGTAAGAAATGAAAATACAGAACATCATCAGAATAACTAAATCAATATTGCTGTTCTGTTCTCCTACTAATATCACACACACTAAAGGCAGCAATTTAAATATACTACTAACCAGGCTTAGTATCAGTCAATTTGACAAAGATATTCCAAAAGTCAGCCCTTAGTGCCTGAGCGCCAGTATGACACTCTTGTTCCTTGCCAGCTCAACAGACATTTCTCCTCTTAAAATGGGACATTATAACTTATGTCACACTTGATGCATCACAGAACTCAGATAGTGATCTTGACTTTATTATACTGAGGAGCATCTTCACCCTTCTTAATTTTACTTTTCTCCAAGCTACAGCTTATCAGCCACTGTACACTCCAGTGAAGCTCTTAGCAATTCAAACAAGGGAATGGTATCTTTTGCTTTTGTTCTTATATCACGATGATTATGCACTGCAATGATAGGTCTCGGAGTGGCATTTGGGAGAGTGGAGTTACTTCATTCGGTTAAATTGCCTGCTTTATTTGACTAATATCACATCAAAGTTTGATTGCATGATTTGACATGCAAATGGTAATTGCTCTCTAGTAACTTAGATGCATTCAGAGGGGGACATTAAAGTTTTTTTCTTTCTCTGTGTAAGCCAGCAGAAAAATACGACATTATAAATAGTACTATCTTTATAGGTGATCTCTGGTGATTCCTCCAGAATGGAGAGGCGTGGATTTGTTCATACTGCTTAATGCAGGAAAAATTGAGTAAAACAATTAATGGATTCTTTTGATTCCATTTTCTGCAACATTGTACTTTCTTGCCATCTGGAAAAATATCCCCAAGTCTCTTCTTTGGGAGGAATATGGATAAATGGATAAAAACAGTGGTAGAAGAGGAGATGAAGACCCAAAGATAAACAACCAGGAGGCCAGGGATATGCTAATGGTTTTCCTAAGACTAATTTTATTTTATTTGGAACTTGAAGTCCATAGGGTACATCAAAGACTACCATAAGTTTTACCCAACCAGAAAACCAGAGGGATCCATTGAAATGTCACCAACAGTGACAGTGACTTGTGAGATGTGTCTTGTAAGAACTGCCAAGGTGGTTTCACAGGACTTGTTCTGTTGGGTGCTGAGAATAAGGACAGAACACTGGTATATAGTCAGGTATTCAGTATTGAGCACAACAGTAGCACTTTTCTGATAGCTGAATGGAAGTCTCACAGGTGTTTTCTATTTTCTATTTCTCTGGAATGCAGGACATGGAAAAATGGATTTAAATTACAAGGAAGCTGTTGCCAGTTGAACTCTATGAGGAGATTTTTTTTCCTAACAGAACAAATAGTTCAATCACATATGAACTAGAGAATCATCTGCAGGAGATTCTTTAATCTAGATTCCTGTACTGATCAAAGGATTGGACTTGATAGCTTCAATAGCATCTTCCAATTTTTTGATTTGAAGGAAATCAATAGAATTAAGATGGTCTGTATGAACAGAATTTAATCATGATGTATATAAAGGGGGATCCAATCTGGGTTGGTCACTGGGACCAGAGGTTTAGTCTTCCAGATTCATGCTGGAGCCCAACCACAGGGAATTTCTCTCTAGCAGAGTGTGTGCTGTGAGCTATTCTCTGTGTAGTATTTATATGGTGCCTGGTTGTGTGTGGCTTTTCAATTGTTGATTGGGGTGTTGATGGCTGGTTATCATGATGGCTGTCATTTCTTTGCGCTGCCAAGCTCTTGCCTCTTTTATAATCCCTCATAAAGAGAGATCCATATTTGAGAAAATTCTGCAAGCCAAATTTCTAGTCCTATAGAAGAACAGAAAAGATTTGATCTGCAGTGATCATAGGACAGCTTGTTCACATGCTTATCTTCTCTGTCCCATTTCACACTTGTTGAAGATTAGCTACCCAGAAGAACCACACCCACCCCAGCTCCAGCAATGGGGAAAAAGTTGTGATACGTTGCGACACATCATGTGACGTTGCGAGTTTGACATCCATCTTAGAGGAAGAAGTAGAATACAAAAAAAAAAAAACCATTTGGGGAAATCACCATGCAATGCTACAGCTCTTTATTTTAAAGAAAACAATGCTGACTGCAGTCAAAGCCTTATGTTGGTCTTAAACAAAGATGGACTGGTCTGGGATTCAGGATAGACCACTATGATGAAGATTGTACAGCAACCTTGTCTTTGCGGACAAGATTCCTGTACAAAACAGCCAAACTTTAACATAATTAAAGCATCTACCCAATTCTCACAGATCCCACTTAGTTTAATTCAAGGTCTGTATGAGATAGAAACTGGGAAAAAGTTCAACAATATGGCTTTTTTATTGTAAAATATGCTGTGTGGATTCTTCAATATACTTGAAAATTGTCAGGTTTTGCTAATGGCAATCTCTTTTAAAAAAATATCTGGGTTTTCTATTTTTTTTTTTACTATTTACGATCAGGTTTATAATAATAAGCTTCATCTTTTACATGCCTTTTCTTGCTGGGTATAATGGAATAGTGGAGTAAAACCATGTGGAAAATTCCAGAGTTGTTAAAAATAATGAAATGTCTTTCTTGATATGGAATTTGGTTAAATATTTCTGTAATTTATCCAGTTGCTAAGTGACTATATTGACAAGTAACAGGATAGGGAGGTGGATGAACAAGAGATAAATCAGTCACAATTGTCTACATAATAAAGCTTGCTTAGAATTAAAAGTATTTTCCATAAAAGGAAGCTTTTACGAGACTATTGCAATTCTAGCAATAGTCCCTTTAGCAACATTTCCTATTGAAAACATCTGGTGAAAATGAGTGTCATTAATGTAATGGGGTAGGTTAAGCAGGTTCTTTCAAAATTAATCAAACAAATGAGCATAACGGACCTTCCTAACAAGGGCTGTTAAGAGCTCATGAGAATGCCACATGGAAGTAACACAGACTTGCTATTGAAAAAAATGGAAGAAAATTTAGAACCTCACAGCTGATAAGGACTGAGATAAATGTAATACAGAATCCTGCTGTTGTAATTATTACATGACCCATGCATAAAGAGTCAAGGGAAAAAATAGACCATGAGTCCCTTATACCAGCATGCCAGTTGGAGACCCATGAATCACACTAATTATAGTCCTGATCTCTTGGGTATCAGAATAAACAAGAGCAAATTGACATAAATGAATTTTGCACTCTTTCTCTCTCACCCATATACATGCATCTTGGTAATAACTGAGTGACAGACTGCAAATGTTCCTCCTAAGCCATGAGGCAAACGATGGCTTAAGTTCATAATTCAAGCCTTTGGACCTGATTTTTACAGCTCTGGACTAGCTTGGCATAAGGATATCTCAGTCAATGGTTATTTCCTCAAATATTTCATTTAGGGATTTTTTAAAAGAGTTTTAATTGGCAATGGTATAGCATATTTGTACTGACTACTGTGGTAGGGATGGGATGGTTCATATTACAAGGTTGTATTGGACACCCCCTCCAATTGTGCTTAAACCCTAACTGTACAATCAAATGACTTCAAAGTAGGAAACAATGAATGGATGCTAGATTCATTATTCTTTATTATTATTTAGTAATATCCAGTTATTAAATTTATGCGCACCCATCTCACTGTCAAGCAACTCTGGGCAACTTACAACATCATAAAAGCAAGTACTAAACATTAAACATGAAAATAAACAGAGATTGCATTTTGGTTTTTAACTTACACTGAGAAGTATAAATCAATCCTACTATTTTCTCCAAGGTTCATATGTTCCAGAACACCAAACAAACAATTCTGATTAAAATTATCAAATGTCTTTTCTATATTTAAGAATATCAATACAGCTTGTTTTATGTATTTATTTTTATTATGGTGTACCAAATCTTTCAGAGTTCCATAAAGATATTGAATAACAGTTTCTTGTTAAAGTCTAATCTTATCCTGCTTTAGATAATAATATTATATTAGTCTACTTCCATCTATCAAGCTTTTTCCCTTTTGTGAAATAATATTCATTATTTATTGGAAAAGTTATAAAGGCTCATCTTCAAAATATTTATTGTAATAGGCAGGCAAGCCATTTGAACCAGGTACCTTTCCGGTTTTAATCTTTTTAATAGCTTCCTTATTTTTTTCCTACACATATTGCTTTTTCTTTTACTTCTTTTTTCTATTTGTTTTATTAATTTTTATCTTCTTGTTAAAAGCATCAATAGAATTAAATATATGCAAACATATTTTTATTGAAACTTTTATTGCATTTTATTTTATTGAAACTTTTAAGCAAGATATCCCCCCATCTGTCTGGCTGTCTGTCTATCGAGAGAGGATATAAAGAAAAAAAAACTTTTTACAATGTTCTTTTATTCTGAAGCAAGCAGCCACTTCACCGATAGGCCAGCTAGACATTCAATCACAAAATAATAATTGAAAGCAGGGGAAAAGGTTCTCCATTTTAATTTTTTAATATTATAATATAGATTGAGATTTTCTACTATTTATACGACATATCCTTGAATATTTGTGTGGTGCTAACTTTTTCTCCATTTGTCCTCTTACATTTGTTGTATGTATTTTCCCAAGAACATTAGCTTCCCTGCTTTCACTGGGAGATTACATAATTAAGTCAATCACATTACCCTAAATAAATGTCAAAAGAACTGAAGTGCATTTTTGTGATTAAACTGTCAGGAACAAAACATAAAAGAAGAATGATTTTTATTTTATTCCATTTTATTAAAAGAGAAAATGAATAAGAAAAGCAACCATGTTATGAATTATGATTAAGAAAAATACAAGTCAATAATTTACATACCTGAAAAAAACCTTGTCCATTCTACCTGATAATAGCTAAGAATTACTGCTTAGAAAACATTTCCTGAATAATGAACCTGAACTCTCTTTTCCAGCTGAAATTTATTTCTAACTTGTCTGTACTGCTTCCCTTTAAAAGAAATCTTGAAGCACTTTCTTTTACTTTGTAAAAATAAATCTTTAAGTTTAGTATCCCACGTTCCTTTCTAAAAAGTGAGAAGTACCAAATATATCCCATATTTATAAAAAGAGGAAGGCAATTATTAAGGAGGAGAACAATTCACAAACTGCAGAGAAATGCATGTTTTATATGCTATTACACTATTACAAAATATAGTTGAATAGATCTGATGTATTTTACATATACTGTAAATCCAGGCAGCCAACAAAAATCAACACTGGTGTGAAGTGCAGGCCTTCCCTTGCCTTGTTACCATGGGTGAGTTTGAGAATAGGAGTACACTGCTTCGTCTGTGGATGGGTTATTTAATATATATGTGTGAAGATTGCATCACAACCTGGCAGCTGGAAGACTACAACTATTCTTCACTTCCATAAAAGGAAAGGTAGCAAGAGAGAGATCTTTATAGTAGGCAATTTGGAGAATTATTTTATCTTTAAATTAGGAATTTGAAGTAGAAAAAACATTTTAAAATGCTTAAAATCAATGTAATTTATATGAACAAAACTTTTAGGAATATTATGCTTTTTTTTGCAACAGCTTTAGTTGAGTAAACTATGAATTACATTCTGGGGAGCATAAAATATTACAACAGCATGGGTCAGTTGAGATCCGAATAGGTTTTGAAAGTATGTTTCAAAGATTTTATGGAGCATGTTAATACAGATGCAGCTTGACAAGCCCAACCACAGATGCATTCAGAGCAATAGGGAAGTCATTTGATGCACTGTACAACTCTGAATAAGGAGATGAGATAAATAGGACCAGTGTTTCTTTCTGGACTAAGTGTGCAATAAAGTAGACAGTAATTCTTTCGAGGAGTCTCTTCTCCAACTAAATGTTCATGTGGGAAAACTCTGCTTCAAATTAACCACAAACTTCACCTCTTTTATAATGGCATAGCAGTGTAAGTGTAATTGAGAATATCCAAGAGCTTAGGTTTAATTGCTTTGGAAAGCTAACCAGAGAATAAAAATGCTGCTCATGGTTGTAATCTGAATTTCAATAAGATAACTATACCATTTAATCAATAATTTATTTTCATCTATTTTCTCTTTATTGTGGAAATGAAATATCCAAATATCTAGATATTTCAGAGCAGGTCTGTGTAAGATATATTGTTTCCATCATTGTGAAAAAAATACTCTCTCAACAAGTACTGTTGAATTAGTGCTTCTGGAATTAAAATATGATAGATTCATTCACTATTCATTGCTGTAAACATTTAAAATGTTTACTTTATACCTTTCTGTGTGATTTTACCACATAAAACACTACTATGATGAAGGAGCTTAGTAGAAACAATAGCCTCTAAACTTACTATTAGGTAGATGACACCTTAAAATAGGGGCATAGTAGGCCACCCACTACCATTTGCCTATTGGAAAATATATATGTTGATCAGGAAGCAACAGTTAAAACAAATGTGAAACATCAAAATGGCTTACATTTGGAAAAGGAGTGTCAAGCGCAGGAAATCGGGAGTCCAGGTAGTTCAAATGAATAGGTTTATTGTGTGCCAATGCTCTCTACAAGAATCTGAATTACTAACAGTCAGAGCAAATTGGCTGTAGATAAGAGTCAACAGAATTCAAGGTGGGCTAAACTTGGTTCTCTTGTGGGAACGAAGGGACTCATATCCGGTGCCTGTAGTCAGCCACATTTTGGCGTCACTACAGGGAGGTCGTATCTTTGCCAAGTTAGATTTGGCTCAAGCCTATCAGTAACTGCCGGTGGATGATGCTATGGTGGAAGGTCAAACCATAGTTACCCACAGGAGACCTTTCAAGGTTAAGCACCTACAATTCAGGGTCAGTGTTGCCCCAGGGCTCTTCCAGGGAGTGATGGAGTGCATGCTCAAGGGTATTCCAGGTGTGTGCCCATATTTCAATGATGTCCTAATAGCTGGGGAATCAGTCGAGAAATTGGCAGAATGGCTCAAGGCCGTCCTCCAGTATTTCCACGTAGCGGGGCTGAAGCTGAAGTGGGAAAAATGTAAGATTGGGGTAGCTTCAACCTAGTTCCTCGGTTTTCGCATAGATGCCCAAGGCATCCATCCTGCTGAATCCAAGCTCAAAGCAATTCAGCAGGCCCCCAATTCAAAATCAAAGGGGGGGGGCTCCAAGCGTTTTTAGGACTGCTCAATTTTTTTTCATGCCTTCCTACCTCACAAGGCTGCAGTGGCAGAGCTGTTACACCGGCTCTTGGACAAGCATGCACAGTGGAAGTGGACCAGCATCCACGATAGGAGCTTTTCAGCAATCAAATCACTGCTGTCTTCAAACTCAGTTTTGATGTATTTTAACAAAAAGCTGCCTGTCTGCATTGCTTGTGATGCATCACCATATGGGGTTGGGGCTGTGCTGAGTCATTTAATGGCTGATGGAAGGCAAATTCCAATAGCCTATTACTCAAGGATCTTGTCGTCTGCAGAGTGTAACTATGCCCAAATAAATAAGGAGACCTTGGCCATAGTGGCAGGGATCAAGAAGTTTCAGACCACAAGCCACTCCTGGGTTTATTCACAACAAATAAACAAACACCTCAGATCATATCTCCAAGGATGTTGAAGTGGTCAATATTCCTATCAGCGTATAGTTACAGTCTGATTCATAAACCAGGTAGGGAAATGGGCCACGCAGACGGCCTTAGAAGACTGCCCCTGCCATATTTAGAGTCTGACCCTGCTCCAGCCACTCGCATCCTGGCTATCCAGCATCTGCCTGAGTCTCCCCTTAACACAGAGGACGTGGCTGCGGAAACAGCTTCAGGTACAACGCTAAGCCGTGTGTTGAACTGGGTGCTCACAGGATGGCCAGAAACTAGTCCGGGGCCTAACTTCCAGAGTTTCAGTAGGAGGAAGGATGAGTAGTCAGTTCACCAGGGGTGCGTCTTACGGAGTAGTCAGGTTGTAGTCCTGAACTCACTGAGGACTAGAGTCTTGGAGTCTCTGCATGAGGGACATCCGGGAATAGTCCGGATGAAGGCACTCACACAAAGCTACCTTTGGTGGCCTGGGCTGGACAACGATATTGAGGCTCAGGTACACAGCTGCCACATTTGCCAGCAATCTAGACCAGAGATGCCCCATGCCCCTGTCCACCAATGGGAAACCACACATGCCCCCTGGTCCAGGATCCACATCGATTTTGCAGGGCCCTTTCAGGGACAACTCTTCCTCATTGTGGTAGACAGTCACTCCAAATGGTTAGAGGTCACACCTGTCCCTACTATGACTACTGCCAGGACCATCCAGGAACTGGGCAGAATCTTTGCCACACACGGGTTACCCGACGTGATTGTCTCAGACAATGGGGCTCAATTTATTGCTTCAGAATTTCAGTCCTTTTTAAGGGCTAATATGATCAGACATGCCACATCAGCCCCTTTTCATCTGGCTTCAAACGGTCAAGCAGAACGCATGGTCCAAACAACTAAGGAATCCTTAAAGTGGATAGTAACCGGTAACTGGCAACACAGACTGGCAGATTTTGTACTCTGCCAACGCACAACCCCATACATGTCCACGGGCAGAAGCCCAGCAGAATTAAAATGGGGCCGGCGCTTGATCACAAAGCTGGATCGCCTACATCCAAATAGAGTTGCCTCACAAGCAATACAGCCAAAGGCACCACGGCACTTGCAAGTTGGCAACCTGGTCTGGGCGAGGAACTATGGGCAAGGGGCACTGTGGGTGGTACCTGTGGTTTGTACCTGTGGTGGTACCTATGGTTTCTTATGAAGTGGTCCTGTAAGATGGTTGCGTGCTACACAAGCACATCAACCAACTGCGGTGGAGGGTAGCAAACCAGCCAATAACTCATGACACTAGTGACAGTCAAACTCAGGAGCAGCATGACTGCAGTAATGCATCAGATTCTGCCAGCGATGGCAGAACTCTTTGACTAAGGGACAAGACTCAAGCATCTGGTGAGTTAATCCCAACCACTGATACTTCAACCAATGGGCAATGCCAGCAGATGGCTCCATTTTCTGGACAGGTGGCTCTGTTCCACCTGTGGACACTGGCTCGAGTCTACCAGGACAGACCTGCCACAGAGACTCGATTCTACCCATGATAGACGGGTCCCATAGCCCTGGTCTTCCAAGCCTGGCAGGCGAGCTGACAGACTCGGGGCGTCCAGCAGTTCCAAGGCATTCGGAATGGGTGAAAAGGCCGCCAATGTATTTAAGGGAATATGTTCAACAATTGTCCTAATGAACTATCTAGGGGGAAGGGGTGTAATGTATTGAGGTGAATTACTTGGAAATGTTGAAAAAACAGTCATAAGACTCTGTCAGTTGAGAGCCAGACTTTCTGTCTACATGCTAATTAACTTGTATTAAAGTGGGAACTATTACTTGAACCTTATTGGCCACCACCTAGTTGCTAAGTGTATAAATAGGGGTGCAGCGGCAGTTATCCAGGCTTCTGTTTAAACCTTAAATAAAGAGTTGTTTGTTGTACCTACTGCCTTGTCGATGCCTCATCAATCTCCAAACATAACTGGCGTGTCCATTAAATCATATTTAAATCCAAGTCAAAGTTGATTGAAAAGGGACTTTATCATCCTGACAAAGAGCCCCACTTTCACAGTGCTTTTAGATCCCTTAAAGCCAAGTATTTGCTTCCTGCCTTAATACTTTATGCTTCTTAATAAACTGCTATATATAATATTGTGAACAATGTCACATTTTTAGTGTATTGTACAGACCAAGAAGAAAATTTGAAATGAGGCCACAAACTCAGTCAGAATAAGAATATACCTATGACTGAAATTCTGGATGATATCTAAATGTACGATAATCTAAATTTTTTATAAGTGGGCCATATATAGCTGAAGGCAATAGTTAACTCATTACATGGTGAGATAATTAAAATTCTGTATTTCATTGAAAATGAGTTACTTGTCTGTATTAAGGGTCATAGTGACGAAGGTTAATGTGTAACTTGGGACCGAGGAACCATGATGATGGTAAAGTAAAATGGAATATCCACAGATAAACTTACATTCAGTTACAGGAATTCACATGTATATTTCTGTAGAAAAAAAATATCTATAGATATTTCCTGAGAAGTAAGTCTGAATGATGTTTATTTCCTACTAGGGACGTTTAGGTTAAAATGTCAAAAAATAAAGTATGGTCAGGTATGAAAAGAGCTATATAATCATTCTGCTACCTTAGCTTTAGTACTGACATATATATTCCATCCTCAATAGATGCTCATTCATAAAATATACTTGGCTGCTTATTTCATGCAGAGATGTTATCAAATTTCAACCAAATAAATCAGTCAATAACTACCTTAGCAATGGATGTTAGGATTTTTAGTTATCATGTCAAATAGTCACTTGGAAATTCCTTTTCTTTTTTGTCATGTATAAACAGTGAGTTGAATTGGTGGTATCAAAAATGTAAATGAAGTTAGCAGAAACAATCAGGGACCTACATAGGAATCTAGTCAGAAATATTAATTTATAGAAGCTGTAACTGGGACTGAAAAGATGCATATGTAGAATAATAACTCACAAAGGAACTTGAAAATCTGACTCAATATTATATGCTTTAAAATGTTTGAACCACTGATACAGGCAACTTTTTATAGCTATTAATATTTACAACTATTAACTTCTGCTTCAGAAAATAAGCCATCTTTTATTTGCTGAAATGTTACCGCATTTGGTGAGGAATAGATCTCTTACACCTGATTCCATTTCCTGACAAACTTTCACCACTTTGTGCTTCTGTTATTTAAAGGGAGAATAAATGCAGAAAAATCATGACTTAAGTGAACAATCAAAGCACCAATATTGTCATGCATCTGAAGAATGTAATATACTTTGTCACTTGTGGCAATAAAATATGCATCCCATCCACACAAAAGTATTCTTGAGCCTTTTATTGTTAAGCTTTTTTGGGGGATGAAAAAGGATAGCAATTAAACAACTTTTATCTAATTGCACTTTATAACATTTCAACCAAATATTATGCTATATCCCAAACACCACCACTTATGGTGGATCAATGCCTACTTTGAAAAGTGTCAAAGCACATTGTGTAATCAGTCATTTTCTCTTTCCTTAATTCATAAATTGTTCATGAATTTGGAAGCTTCAGGAGAAGTTAGGTAAACAGATAATTACAAACCAGTATCTCAAACAAAGTGTACTAGAGAAATACACATAGCTCCTCAGTAACAGAATTAGTAAAAAAAAAAAGGAGCATGTTGATGTATTTTCTTCCAGTTTTTGTATGAGACAGCAAAATGTACCCAATAAAGTGAAGCGGGGCAAAGAGCAGACAACAAGGTGACACTAACACACACACACATACACACACACACACACACACACACACATATATGTCAAGTGTTTATTTTTTAGATTGCACCCTGTAAACCCAAATATGGGAGGAAGGAATCATTCTTTCCTTTTGCTTGTTTCAGCTCAACCCAGAGCCATCCTGCAAGCACAAATATATATATATATATATATGTTGTTTAAAATTGTTGACAAAGAAATAAGGGATTTCTGATATAGCCATTTCGAGTTTCTTAACTCTCTTCAGTCAGAACTCACCCTTCCGGGATTCGAACCTGGGCAGTCTGCATGCTAAGCAGGTGCTTTAACCTATTGAGCCACAAGTTCTCTCCCGCTTTGTCAGTAGTCAGGGAGTAAGGATATGTGTCAAGTGTTTATTTTTTAGATTGCACCCTGTAAACCCAAATATGGGAGGAAGGAATCATTCTTTCCTTTTGCTTGTTTCAGCTCAACCCAGAGCCATCCTGCAAGCACAAATATATATATATGTTGTTTAAAATTGTTGACAAAGAAATAAGGGATTTCTGATATAGCCATTTCGAGTTTCTTAACTCTCTTCAGTCAGAACTCACCCTTCCGGGATTCGAACCTGGGCAGTCTGCATGCTAAGCAGATGCTTTAACCTATTGAGCCACAAGTTCTCTCCCGCTTTGTCAGTAGTCAGGGAGTAAGGATATGTGTCAAGTGTTTATTTTTTAGATTGCACCCTGTAAACCCAAATATGGGAGGAAGGAATCATTCTTTCCTTTTGCTTGTTTCAGCTCAACCCAGAGCCATCCTGCAAGCACAAATATATATATATATATGTTGTTTAAAATTGTTGACAAAGAAATAAGGGATTTCTGATATAGCCATTTCGAGTTTCTTAACTCTCTTCAGTCAGAACTTGTGGCTCAATAGGTTACACACACACACACACACACACACACACACACACACACACACACATATATATATATATATGTCTTTGGTTCTTCGGGTTTTCTCCCGCGTAGAATTTGAAGTGTCTTGGCAACGATTTCATCGAAACGTTGGGAAAGAAATATAATTACATATACTAAAGAGTCACATGTAAAAAGATACATAACTGCTATACCAAATTTGTAATCAGATCAAATGCCTTTTGAGAGATACATTTCTTTTAGGTTTCTTATTATTCTCATTACATTTCTTCAACCTAGATCTCTATTCTGTGCGATAAATTATGCATATCCCCTCACCTGTTTCTACACAGTGAAAAGATTTGTAATCTTAAAATTTCTTGCTGGAAAAGAATTACAAACCTCTCTCTTTTTAAATTATGTATTAAGATTGGCATTCTTAATGAATGGTGAAATGATGTCCTGTTTTATTGATATAAAGAACAATTTTGTTTTACTTTTACTTTTAAAGAGGAATAGAACAGTAAATGTTTTGTGCAGACATGCTACATAACCAGAATGCTCTGTTTTGCATTTATACAATGAAATGATTAGAATATGTGAATTTAGTGAAATATTTATCTAGGCTTTCCCCTATAACCAAAAGTGACTTTGCCTTTGGAGAGTTCTTTCCAGTGTTGTCAGTTCATTAATTTACAGAGTTCTATCAAGAACAAAGATTCTTAATTTCTTCCAGTTCTCTCCCTGTCTGCTCTGGATGAATGGAACAGATCTGCTAAGGTGAAAAAAAAATACCTGAGTATTTAACAAATTGCAATTGGTAGCCCTTCAAGAAATGTGAGACAAATCTAGCAGCTCATTTGAGGTACTGACTGATAAATACTGTTGCATATTAATTTGCTAAGATCAGGGATGTGAAACTGCCAGCCCACGGGCCGGTTGCATCATGCGGAGGCCACGCCCATCCCAGTCAATGCAGAAAAAGTCGCGATACTTCGCAACACGTCATGTGACATGGCAAGTTTGACACCCATGGCTAAGACCATTTTAGAAGTTAACTACATTCTGTTATTATTCACATAAGAATGAGGTAATTAGATGACATCAGGTCAGGCACACAATTCCTGTTGATTGACCACTATCCAGATATTGAGACCAGCAACAAGTTGTAGCTCTTCCAAGAATATTCCACTAACCTTTGATTGCATCCATCCACTTGATTTGTTATCTCCTTTAACTTCCCTTGGAAGTTTTGCCAAACAAAACCTTTTTCTAGCCTTTGTTTGATGATATCACCTCAGACGAGCAGTTAACTTTTATTTGACCCATGATTGATTGATTTTTCTTCCAGAATATGCTACTCTCGGTAATTGTTTCCAAATCTATAATGCCTCTTTGTTTTTTCTCTTATTGTAAACTAATGCATTTTTTTCACCATCATACAATACTATTAGAAGAATCATTGCTTTAATTATTCTGATTTTCACTGTAATGGAACAATCTTTATCCAAGTTTGCTTCCTTCCCAAGATTGATGTCCTCTTTACTTCTCCAGTACATTATCCATTTTTATATGTTCTTAATATCAAGAAGGAAAAATATCTACTATAGTAACTTATTCACTTTCAACTCTAAGTATTGCTATTTTACATTTATCCAGATTGTTCACCTTCCACTTTTAAATGTTTTTAATGATCTTCTAAATTTCTTTTATATTCAGCTAGCAGTGTGGTCTATTATGTACCTAACTCAAAATATCGAAGCTTTGGTCTCTTGTTTTGACCTCAGATGTCAGCTTTTTCAATCCTGTGCCTTTCTTGTAACATATTTGCTGTAAAAATGTAAACAGAAAAGGAGCATTTTTGTCTATGCACCTTTATCACTCTCCCCTATTCTGAAACACCGTGTTTCCCCAAACTGAGTTGTTATAGTAGCTACTTGTTCATTGTAAAATGAACAATCAAATATTGTAGTACATTAGATTTAAGATATTCCACATTCTAAAATGGTGTACATAGCTAAATACCTGATACAACCAATGAAGTAAACTTTCTCAGGTATTTCCTTGCTCTCTCCATTATCTACCTTACAATTTACCTTACCTCCATTATCTATCTACCTGTTAACTAAATGAACTCGTGTCTCTTCATACTGTGGAGTGAAGTGTCTAAATTTACTCATTTAGAATTTCTCTCCTCATGTATGGCACTGTTCCTAAGAAGCTTACTTTGCTTGAATGAAGAAATTGGTAGATGTTTTGATAATTTATGCATTCTCTTGCATTTCCTTTTTCTATATTTTCTCATTTGGAAGCCACACAATCTTATTCCATATTTGTCGACATCAACATGTAACTGAACTGCGTTTAACGGGCATTTTCTCTTTGCCTGGCATTTTCCTATTTGATAGCTGATGTCCTTTTCATACCTTACTTTCTAGTAGAATTGCTTCCACCCTGTAATACCTTTCTATAAATGTTTCTGTTGTCCTATAATCCAGTTCAGTGAGTGTTTCAATATAACTGTTCAAAACGTATTTGACATTTACCTCCCATTATTATTTTTGAGCACTATATTAGTTGTAAATTTTCCTGTGATTTCTCTGTTCTTTTTAAAGATATCTCTCATTTCCGTTTTGTTATATTCCTCTACTTGTTGACATTCCTGACTGAGATATATTTGCTTGTTCTCTCTTCCCTGAAGTTGAAAGATTGTTCAGTTATTGTATTCTCTTACTGACTTTCATCCTCAGCCTTTCCTTGACTGTCATGCTAGCTTGTTTCTGAAACCTATTTGGACCTTTATCTTTTTGACATTTTGAGTACATTTTTTTCCACTTCCATTTCCATTTCTCTTATCTCTTCACTTAGCTTCTCAGGTTTACTACCAAGCCAGTTAAGCTTACTAAATTTATTCCTTATTCTGATTTTATGTTCTGACTGTATGTTCTCCAAGTCATATCCTTGCTGGCGTGCTTACCCTTTTTCTTTTTACTAAATCAAAACTATATATTTATCAACAATAATTCATATTCCATTCCACAGTCAGCACCTGGAAGCTTCCTGGCTGAATGGAATGTCTTTTCTACATCTTCTATTATTATGTAGTCAATTGGATTCCAATGTAATGTTTTTGTGACAGCCATTTGCTTTATTTTAAGCAGTTTCGGTTAAAAAAAAAAAAGAAAGAAAGAATTCTTTTCATAATACATGCATCCTTGACTTAACAACACTTTAGTGGCCGTTCAAAGATGCAATGGCACTGAACAAAGTGAAGTATGACCATTTTTCACACTAATAACCACTGCAGTATCCCCATGGTCATGCCATCAAAATTTGGACGCTTGGCAACCGACTCATGTTTATGATGGTTGCAGTGCCCTGGGATCATGTGATTCCTCCTCTGTGATCTTATGACAAGCAAAGTCAGTGGGTAAGCCAGATTCATTTAACAACCAAGTTACTAACGTAACAACTGCAGTGATTCATTTAACAACTGTGGCAAGGAAGGACATAAAATGGGGGCAAAATTCACTTAACATTTGTCTCACTTAACAACAGAAACTTTGGGCTCAGTTGTGGTTGTAAGTTCTGGACTACCTGCACTCTGTTAATCTATCTCTTGGGTTTTTTGCGTATTATATACTCAATACAAATCTTCCTGTGCTTGGACGTTATTTCATTTCTTCACATTTTTTGTATTCTGATTATTCATTAATAGTATGATGTTGTATTTTGATACTGCATTCGGTATCATTTGCAATGACCTATAGAATTCTTCAATGTCTTTTTAAACTGTCTCTGTACTACACTTATAACATTGGTGCTTCAATAATTTCATGCCTCTGGGTTCTCCCAAGCTTCTGGATTTCTCCTTGTGCTATGAACTGTTTAATGTTGAATGCACACACAGGCATGGGCTTTCCCTAGAAATCAAAACTTTTGCTATGCAAGAAGAATACCATCAATTAGTTGGGGAAGTAGGAGCCCTGATGATGCAGTGGTTAGAATGTGGTATTGCAGGCTAACTCTGCCCACAGTCTGGAGTTCGAACTTGACAAAGCTCAACATAGATTCAGCCTTCCATCCTTCTGAGGTCAGTAAAATGAGGACCCAGACTGTTGCGGGCAATATTCTGATATTGTAAACTGCTGAGACAGAACTGTAAGGTACTATGGAGTGATATATAAGTTTAAGTGCTATTGCTATTTTAAATTAAGCCTGTCTCATCATCACTTTGTCCTACTAAGTTTGACATAAAGTTACAGTGATGTTTTGAATCTTCAAACAAAGAAATGAGATTTTCATCAGCATGTCTTTGACTCATAATTTACTACACTCATGGTTTTTATTATTCCTACATATCTCTAATCTCTTTTTGCTATGAAGCCCAATAATAAGCAACTATCTATTCTGATTTTTTTAAGGCATGACCATGTTCCTGCACAAAAATATGATCCAATTTTTAAGTTTACTAAAACAAAGGAACCAAATAAACAATCCTTCTTCTTGAGAGTTTTAAATCTGAGTAATAAACAGCCCCAAATCAAATCTGCAGCAGATCCATTATAAAATGTATCTTGGTGGTCTCCATCCATCATTTGTTCCTGCCATTTGTCAAGATTCTGCCTTTAGCCTTGAGGTCTAGCTTACGGTCAGAACGGTAAGTGAAGCTCCTCCATTATTTAATTTCCTTTTAATAAATTTCCTATGAACAGCTTTTCAGGTAATTGATTGCTGCAAAATTAATCATTCATTTTGGCACCTTTCTGAGCTACAGATCACAGCACTAAAATGCATTTCCCACACTAAACTCTATTTCATTATCCATTTTTGTCACAAATATCAAGGCACAAACTTTCAGGCAAATAATTTTTCACTGAATGAACTGTTCAGTAAATTCATTTATCACCATATTATTTTAATGATAAAACACAGGCTAGGAGAGCATCATATATTGAGAAAAAAAATACCCTAGTAGTTCTTTCTTCTAACTTTTCCAAAACATACACAAAGTTTTGTCAGATTTGTGTTCTTATTCCTGATTTATTTTAGTTCCACAACAGCTGCCCTAATCTTCTGGAGTTATTTATTAGGTACAGTGAAAAAACTGAGAGTTTCATAACACCCTGTTGATTACTATTACTGTCAATCTTCTTCTTGAAACACCTCATATGTTCTTTTTATGAAGACCTATCCAAAAATATTTTCAAGACTTTCCATTTTTCATTCCATAATGACTAAAAAAAGAAAAGAAAAATAACAATGACCATGATGGCAAAAATATGGGAAACTTACAAATGGACAGTTCATATCTTAGAAACTCTTGCTTATCTGCTGGTCCAGAGGTCACAAATGATGTACAAACTTTAGATGATCATGAAAGTTTTCAGTTTGTTGAGGACTAATTTGGGCTTTCTGATCCTTAGACTTGAACAAGCATTTAACAGATATTGGCAAAGAAACAACCCTCTGACACTATAATATACAAATCTGGTGCTTGCTATAGCCTTTCTCCCATGTGAGACACTTTCAAAGCTGTTGGAAGGATAGAGCTGTATTGATGGGTCAAAACCCATAGCAGAGGAAGTGGCATTTCAGTCCAATGAGCATTAAGCGGCTGTTCATGGAACTGCTTTTATTTCTTCTCAGTCTCCTATTAATTTTCCTCAACCTCCCAGATATAACACAGTTCTGGAGCAATATAAGAAAATTAAAAAGGCAACGGAGGTCTGTGACCTACCATTTTAAGATCCCACCATGCAGTGCAATGTCCCTCCATACCCATGAAGATAGGAATGGATAATTCATGAAGGATTCACTCAAACCTGGAAATTTACCAGAAGAGAACAATCTATACTGAAGTTGAAATTTTATTTAGATTTCTCACAGTTGTATAAATATGAATATCATCTGGAAATTTTTAAACTACATGTGTATGTCTCTTTGTGTATTACATTACCATTCGATACAGATAACGAACTTCATTTGTATAAATAATAAGGATTTTGTTGTAGTATAAAAACTTATTATAAACTGATAAAATAGGTTGGACATTTCAAATTATATTTTATGGGGATATTTCATAATTAAAGGGACATTACAATGCTATTGTTTTCCCATATGATTTGAAGTTCTTGAGGAAACTTCAAGCTAATAGTGCAATACTTTCTATACTTCACTCATTCTCACTTGTTAACCTTTTGAGATAGGTCAAGTCAAGAAGCAGACACCACAAGGTTTACAGGAATGTTACCTAATGATAAGAATCTTGAAAGCCTGACCAGTTTCTCTGTCCCATATAGTATTAATCAAATAAGGTGGAGGGTTATATTGGTTTCTTTCTTGCATTTGCTTCAATCGCTGGACTGTGAATTTGCTTTTCCAAGTCCCTTATTGTCTCATTCCTTCTTTCCTTCCCCTCTTACTGGTTCTTTCCTACCACTCACAGGTTCTAAATTCTTTTATATTACTATAGAAAAAAGTATAGTAATGTCTTTAAATTGAAATCAGGAACAATGGGATAGGGAACAAGGAATAATATATTGCTTTCCAAGAAATAGCATTCACCAAAGCTTGAAGAAGAATAGAAACACAAAAATCTAAACACAAAAAAAAATCCTGTGCAATGCCTAGTTTTCCAACCTTATCAACTAAAATTGCCAACTCCAGGTGAAGGTGACCATCTTCCTCCTCATCAGAATGTGTGTATGTGACCCTCTTGTATGTGCCTATTCGTATGCACTTATCTCCCTGCAAACAGACTCTTCTCCAAAAGGTCAGAACCAGGACAAATATATTAACTGAATTAATAACTACCATTTAAAATTAATTGCTTGTAAAATAAGTTATTCCATTTACAAAATTGATTCCCATCTGTATATACTAACTCTTTTCTCCTTCACACACAAACATACACATGCACATTCTTTTTCCTTCTTCCAACACAAGAAAGGAAAAGCAGAATATGAGGGAGATGGGGTGAAGAGAAAGGGTAAAGGGAAGAGAAAGAAGATGGAGCAGTCCTGTCTAGCCATTATAAGGATTACATTCACAAGGCAAATAACTTCTCTCAAAACAGGAGCTGATTCTGAAAGTGATCTTCAGAGGCATCAAGGCTTAGGGCAATGAATTTAGTAGTCATTACATCTCTTGTTTCGTTTTTCCACAGCTGCTTCTATTATTCTTAGATACCTCCTCCTTAGGTAGACTTCACACTGCCATGGGACAATTAGGGTAGATTATAGAGCAAAAAAGACCTTCCCAAACAAGTCAATTAGGTTGAGCATCCACTTAATGAGGAAAGGTTGAAACATTGTCTTTCTTTTGGGGGGGAGGAAATTAAATTGTACTCTCTCCCCCCAAAAAAGACAAATAACTAGGCCCAGGACAGAGGTACTGAAAACTATGCAGGTATCAAGTGTCTGGGAAATATTTCATGCTCTTAAGAT
Source organism: Bothrops alternatus (assembly GCA_034064705.1). Classification (NCBI taxonomy): domain Eukaryota; kingdom Metazoa; phylum Chordata; class Lepidosauria; order Squamata; family Viperidae; genus Bothrops; species Bothrops alternatus. The sequence continues at coordinate 10,881,744 of JARGCV010000023.1, forward strand.
GTAACTGAATTCTGTTTTATGAAAACTATTTTACATACACCATTACATTCAAAATGATGGCTCTGCTTAGTCACAACAAGTGAAAAGAACTATAATAAATTTCCTACTTATAAGCAGGTGCCAAAAAGAGCCCTGACAACAAAATGCATGACTGCCATTCCATTAATTGGCATTTCTAGCCAATTACTGTATGTTATAACCTCCCATCTCTTCAAATAAGATTATTATGGCTCCAGCCAAGAGACTTAAGCAGGATAACAAAGTTAATAACTGAAAACTAGAAATTATCCTTTCAAAGTTATCCAAGGGAAAAACATGCATTAATAACAAGTGCAGCCCACACTTAGAAGAAAATATAAAGATCAGGATTGTAAATTATAAGAGCAATGATTTTATTTGTTTCATAATAGTTTTATTTAATTTTTACATGTCTGGGTCCAATTGACAGAGCCAAAATTATGATACTCACAAACAATCTTTATTTGCCAATTTTTTTTAGATAGGAATTTGGAAAATTGGATGTTACCTTTCCATACACACCACTTCTGCAATCATACGTTATCATGTAGGAAATGAGGATATGATAGGTCTACGCTTGGCAACATAAATACAACACATGAATGAGGCTGTTGTAGGATAGCCTAAGTTCTCTGAGATCAAATTTTGAAGCAAACAATACAAATGCTGGCATAGCATACAAACATCTTTTTGTGTAGGCAAGCATTTTTGGCTAGTTGATATAATTGGAAAATTCAGATCATGTCATGGATATGGTCAGAAATGGTTTTCACAGAAAGGTTTAATTTTTCATGAAGTACCTGTCACAGTGAGCATGTCCTTTCTGTCATGAAAAGAAGGACTAGCACTGTTAGCAATATCTGATAGCACTATTCCAATATCTAAAAGGCTGCCACTAAGAAGAGGGGATGAACCTATTCTCCAAAGCACCTGAAGGCAGGACAAAAAGCAATGAATGGAAACTAATCAAAGAGAGAACCAACTTAGAACTAAGGAGAAACTTCCTGACAGTCAGAACAATTAATCAGTGGAACGGCTTGCCTCCAGAAGTTGTGGGTGCTCCAATACTAGAGGTTTTTGAGAAGAGATTGGCCAACAATTTGTCTGAAATGGTATAGGGTTTCCTGCCTGAGCAGGGGGTTGAACTAGATGACCTCTAAGGTCTCTTCCAACTCTATTCATTCAGCACCCATTTGTCAAAAAGTCAACTAATGAGGCTGTTCTCAGCTACTCTTCTTAGCTACCCCATAAGTATAAGTTGTTTTTCATTTTTTTATTACAGCTTAGCACACCAAGAACTTACCTATCATTTTGAATGATTTTGTAATTGTTTATGGTGGCCTAGGCAGGGATTTCTGGAAATCAATATAGTTGTTCGTTGGTAGACTGCCAGATTAACTTTAATTCTAGCCTAATTTAAATTAATCTAAAAAAAAAGTATTAAGTGGGTGAGAAGGATATTGCACTGCATTGACTACACCAGATTTAAACTGTATTTGGGAGGGGTGTGTGTGTTATGACAAAATTGCTAAGATTTTGCAGAAAATCTAGTATGAGGAGGAAACTAAAGCCCCTGCTGATCACAAAACATTGGCAAACAATACAATCATACAATAAATCATACAATACAAATTTATAAAGCTATCATAAAAAAATCTATTTGCATTGCCCTTTCCTAATCGCAGAGACAGGATGAAACACATTCCAATTAGTTTTTTCCAATGTTTATTGGCATTGGAAAAATTGGAAAATGCTGCATTCTCCCCCCAGATCCTTCCTAGCATTCAATTCTGGCAAACAAAGGGAAAAGCCATCAACTGTTGATCTGCTGTCACACTTCGTTTATAGGGCTTGCTCTCTTCTACTCTCATGCATACTTTCTTTGATGCAATAAGGCTTGCTACAATGCTGCACGCAATACTACATCTGGAACCACAGTGAACAGATTCTTTGGTGCATTTATTAATATAGTTAATTTAATAGATTAAAAGGATAAAGGGATGACTGATGAAGTGGAAAGACTATTAAATCCAAGTTGGATTTTATGCACATGTAAACTGCTTGATGTAATGTTACGAATGCAGAAAATAACAAATGGAATTTTACACATATTCAGAAGCTGATGCAGTTTACACAGAAATTATCTATTGCCTCAAAAGTGTGCTAAATAGAGATCCGTTACATTAATAATTGTAAACAGATACATGCACACACTGATGCTGTCTAACCCCAAATCAATAGATGATCTTCCCCACCAATATCATATAGATGTTAAACAGAAGGGCAAGAACATTGAATTCTGTGGTACCAGAGCTTCAGCTAGCTCTCCCACGAACACTGGAACTAGTGGTGGGATTCAGCCAGTTCACACCAGTTCGGCAGAACCAGTAACTAATTTTTTGTTGCCCAGGCCCAGAATGGACTTCCAGAAGTGGCATCCACACAGAGAACCGGTTGTTCACATATTTGAATCCCACCACTGGAACCAACCATAGAGAAAGCAACCCACTGCAACACAGTGTACTAATCCTCATAAGTCCAGAAGGATAACACAATCAGTCAGTGAGATGTCATGGAGAATTAGGACAGATGCGTTACTCCTGTCCTGGCTCTACTAGCAACCATTAACAAGGATCACATATCTTAGTCATCATAATTCTAGATCAATTAAGAACCTATCTTTTGAAAAGCTAACTAAATGAAAGAGAAAAAATTCAAGGAAAAACAAAGTGACTCTAGGAAAATTGTCTGTAATAAGACAGGGAAGAGGAGGTGCTGTCAGAGGATTGGGAGCTAGTACCAGCAGGCAAGAAGACTTTTATGCAACTGTTAGGACTTCAAGTATGGTGAGCAGCCTATTCTGGTGGGTATCTTGCCTGGAATTGGGGCTCAGTAGCAACTAGAAGAGGAACAATCACATTGAAGCAGCATCCTATCTCAGCTAGTGTAAGAACGTCTGGAAAAAGGGAAAGGTTGTGTACTACTTTATAGCATATGAAATGTTTGGCTGAACTGAGTATTAAAAGACAGAGTATAAAGAACTGATTATTAAAGACATTTTTATTGGCAACATCACCTTGCAAGTCCTAGAAGGGTGGAGTTGACTCAGAATAATACTCTGTTGTTGGGGAAAGTGTGTGTTGCAATAAAGCACTGTGTATAGTTTTGCTATGTTGTGTTGTGTCCAGTCCTCAGAGAGCAAAAAACCCTCATGCAGTTGGGCCATTAAAGCTGTGCTATTGAAAGTCTTCCTTGGTGCCAATACTCTCCTGTTGCCTTACAGCAGGGGTGTCAAACTCAATTTCAATGAGGGCCGCATCAGCATTGTGGTTGCCCTCGGGGGGGCGGGGGTGTGTGTGGCCAGGGTAGGTGCAGCCTACTGGGTGGGCGTGGCCAGCTCTACATCATTTGCGTCAAGGGTGCCTGTGGGGACCTGGGCAGGAGTGGGAAAGATCTGAGAGTCTCTGGCAGAAAGGGGAGGGACCAGGGCAGAGCCCATCAAGCCGGATATGTGAAGTAGGCGAGGGCCATTTGCTATCCACTTCCAGGTGATGGTGCATTTCTTCATTCCTCACAAAGGGTGACACCTCCCCAGCATGCACCCAGGGGGTGGGGCCGACATGGCAGGGGCTGGTTCCTCGCTGTTTCCAGACGGTCTTGTGGAGCTAAGACTGAATGCATTTCAGCATAGATGGCCACCACAAAATTGTACATTGGCTCCCGGCCAACCTGGGCTAGGGCCAAGGCAGCAGGGGCTGTTCCCTCACTGTTTTCAGGATGGCTTCGTGGGCCACATGAAACCACTTTGAGGGCCACATCCGGCCCCCGGGCCTTATCTTTGACATGTCTGCCTTACAGAGAAATGGACAACAATACAATATAGTGAACCTAATTTCTGCACAAAAATAAAAAATCTGCAGCAGAGAACTTGTCAGGATTTGAGACATATCTATGAAGGGACACTGGATGAGGCTCAGTAACCTATCAGTCTAATTACATTTTCTGTTTAATGAGCACCACTTATAAATCTTCATCAAATTAGATAGGCCCCAATGTCTAGAATATATAAAAGTGCCTGAAGAAGCTAACCATATAATTCCTAATTAACCTGACTTCATAATTTGGCACTTTAATTCTGCTGGATTGTTTTGATAGTCCAGACTCTAATAATAAGTGCACCTTTTAAAAAGTGATTTTATTAATTTGCAATAATCATTCTAGTAATTTGCAATAGAACTTGAAGTGAATGCAGTTTCCCAGCCCTAGTTTATCTGACGGCATTGGGTTTGCAACCAATTATATATGGTTGTTAGGTTGAAGTGTTCAATCAAAATATTGGGTTTACTTGTAAAATTAGTAATGCTTTCAATTTATTAATTAATGATTGCGGCTCTGTATCACTGCCATTATTGTCACCCTCAAAGGACAGCAATGATTACAGTAGGGAAAATTCATTTTTACAAACTACAGTTGCTCAGTTACAGGTTCATAATATATGTTACCCTGTTTGAAAATATTATAACTTCCTAACATATATATTTGTTATCAATGGTGGGATTCAAATATGTGAACAATCGGTTCTCTGTGTGGATGCCACTTTCGGAAGTCCATTCTAGGTCCAGGCAGCAAAAAATTAGCTACCAGTTCTTTCAAAGTGGTGCGAACTGGCTGAATCCCACCACTGTTTGTTACTCATCAGCAAAGACCACTTATGAGTAGCTCCAGTCCTTGTTTCCTTGGTGACTAAGCCTACTGTTTAATCATCCCACAAAATGCCTGGCAGGCACTTCAAATACCCTGTGTATAACTTGTAAATGTCTTAAATATTACTTGTTCCAAAAGAAGTGACAGGCTTTCCCACAAAGTAATCTACATTTGGTGACAAATGGTGTAATTAATTCTATATTGCATTGGTAACTAGCCAAAGATATACAACAGCTACTTGCACTGAAAGGTAACTCAAAGACCATGGGGCATAAAAGCCAATAGTTGCAGCACAGTAGAAGCTGCCATTCAGTGGCCTAGCATAAAATTATTGCAAGAAATGTATCTGCAAATGCCCTACTTTTCATTACAAATCAAGAATTCATAAAGGGTTTTCAACCTTTATGGACATTTTGCTGAAATTGGTTAAAATGACTTAGGTGATTGATGATGAGATAGGTAGGTAGGTAGGTAGGTAGGTAGAGATAGATAGATAGATAAATAAAACCCAGTTGCTTTTTGATATTTAACCTGTCATAGTGCCAACTGATCAGTTTCAAAATAGGCAGATGAAGTTCATGAAGAAGCATTCACAGAGATATGGTGTTAAGTGGTACAATGATTGCTTTCACTTATACTTAATTGGATTGCAGAGTCAAAATAATGTAAACAAAAATTGCAATACAGCATGGGGCTACCTTTGAAAAACGTTCAGAGACTTCAGGTAATGCAGAATGCAGCCGCGCGAGCAGTATTGGGTCTACCTAGAAATGCCCACATTTCAACATCACTCCGCGAGCTGCATTGGCTGCCAATTGGTCTCCAAACGCAATTCAAAGTGTTGGTTATGACCTATAAAGCCCTACATGGCATCGGACCAGGTTACTTACGGGACCGTCTGCTGCCCCATGAAACCCAGCGACTGGTTAGGGCCCACAGAGTCGGCCTTCTCCAGGTCCCGTCAGCCAGACAGTGTCGCCTGGCGGGGCCTAGGGGAAGAGCCTTCTCTGTTGCGGCCCCAGCCCTCTGGAATCAACTCCCCCCGGAGATCCGTATTGCCCCCACCCTTTCCGCCTTTCGCAAATTATTGAAGACCCATCTTTGCCGGCAGGCCTGGGGCAGTTAACACCTTGCCCCAGCCAGTGTATGTATGTTTGTATGTCTGTTTCTGGATGATTGGTTGTTTTTAATTAATGGGTTTTATAATGTATTTTAATATTAGATTTCTTTATGTTAGTATTCATGTTGTGAGCCGCCCTGAGTTCTTGGAATAGGGCGGCATAGAAATCTAATAAATAATAATAATAATTATTATTATTATTATTATTATTATTATTATTATTATTATTATTATTATTATTATTATTATTCCACAGTGGCAAAAGAATTGGTTAAAAGCCATGCTTGATTTTGAAAAAAAAAGTTTTTAAAAAAAGTTCATAGTTGTTATAACAGTTTATAATTTTTGAATGGACAGCTGATCTGTGAAAATAGTAAACAGAGACAGAAGATTGAGAAGAGGGAAGCTGAAAGCTGAATTATAATTAACTGGCAGTTAGCTATTATAGTGGCTTTTTTGAAATCCAGTGAAAAAATAGAATTTATGCTATATGTAAATATATCTGAACTTCCCACCTTTCCACTCTGCTTATGTATTAATAAATAAATATTATAGAGGATTTCAAACACCACTTCTAGAAATGCTGTTTCAATTCTTCTGTTCAGCTCATGACAATCTTAAAATATTATATAATATTGTATTTGTGCCCTAAGCATTATGAGTGCATTTAAATGTTATTCCTTTATGAGTACATTCGCACATACATATATGCTGAAAATATACAACTCATCTGCCATCCTTAAATTCTTTAATAGATGAGATGGCTACTATATATACTACTTTATATAGATGAGATGGCGACTATTCTTATTTTATCATCATTCTCACATAAATATCCAGGGTAAAGAGGGAAATTCTATATTTTCCAGGTGCTTTCAGGTTCCAACCTTTGAATAGAGCTGGAAGGGACCTTGGAGGTCTTCTTGTCCAGCCCCCTGCTCAAGCAGGAGAACCTATACCATTTCAGTCAGGTGGTTGTCTAGTCTTTTCTTAAAAATCTCCAGTGATGGAGTGCCCACAATTTCTGGGGTTAAGCTTTTTCACTGGTTGATTGTCCTCACTATCAGGAAGTTTCTCCTTAATTCCAGGTTACTTCTCTCCTGGACCAGTTTCCAAATCATTGTTTCTCATCCTTCCCTCTGGTGCTCTGGTGAATAGCCTGACCCCTTCTCCCTTGTGGCAGCCCCTCAGATACTGGAATACTGCTATTATGTTTCCCCTATTTCTTCTTTTCTTTAGACTAGCCCAGTGTTTCTCAACCTTGACAATTTTAAGGCATGTGGACTTCAACTCCCAGAATTCCACAGCCAGCATTGCTCTTCCTTGTGGGGCACTCTTCCTTGTGGGGCAGAGAGGCAGCTGCTATTGCCTGGGCAGAGCTTTTTCAAATAAGGAATTAAAACAGGAAATAAAAGGGGAAAAGGGAACTTGGCAGGAACCTTGGGAAGAATTACCTGCTGAGCCCTGGTAAGTTTGTGGGGTTTCTTGTTTAATTACAAATTCACCTTTTTTTCTTTTTTTAGAAGCCATAAAAGGGGTTTCTCCTTCCCCTTTCTTCTAAAGTTTGCCCTCAGCACAGGTTTGGAGGGGTGGAGCTTTCTGCTGCAGCCTCCTGCTGGCTAATCCCTGGTAGCTGGGAGCAAGCAGCTCACTCTTCCTTGTGGGGCAGAGAGGCAGCTGCTATTGCTTGGGCAGAGCTTTTTCAAATAAGGAATTAAAACAGGAAATAAAAGGGGAAAAGGGAACTTGGCAGGAACCTTGGGAAGAATTACCTGCTGAGCCCTGGTAAGTTTGTGGGGTTTCTTGTTTAATTACAAATTCACCTTTTTTTAGCAGCCATCGCGCTCCTGACGGCGCGCGATAAAATCCTAAAACAAGTAAAAAAAAATCCAAAAAGTAAACTGAGACCAAAACAAAAAATTTGAACAACCCAAAAAAGCTGTGTTTTTTTAATAATAACTAGTATAATAATAACAGCAAACATATAATAACAAGAAATGGAGATAGATAGCTGGCAGACGGAGGGGAGCTTCCCAGTGTTTTGTATTGAGTGTCACATGTATGACTATCTGTCTGCTGGACAGAAGTCTTGGGTGTGTGATCGGTGCAATGAGCTCCTGGCTCTCAGGGAACAGGTTCTTTGCCTTGAAGCCAAGGTAGCAGACCTGGAGAAGCAGAGAGAGATAGCGAGGCAGGAGAAGATCTTCAGGGATGCAGCAGGAGCGTCCCACTCCATGCTGAGCAGCTCTCCAGCTGCTTTGGAGAATGGAGATCTTGGGCAGGGAGGACATCAATCTGTGGAAGAGGGACAGGCTCCCTTAGTTGAGACCCCTTCCCTGGAGGATGTGCCCATATCCTCTTGCACCGAGGATACTTCTCCGCGGGTGGTGGGAGGGGGGCTTCTTGTAGTGGGTGATTCAATTGTTAGAAATATAGAGAGACGGGTTTGTGATGGAAGCGTTGACCGCATGGTAAACTGCCTGCCGGGTGCAAAGGTTGCGGACATCACGAGGCATCTAGACAGGCTGATAGACAGTGCTGGGGTGGAGCCAACTGTTGTGGTACATGTCGGTACCAATGACATTGGGAAAGCTAAGCAGAAGGTCCTGGAAGCCAAATTTAGGTTGCTAGGTAGAAAATTAAAGTCCAGGACCCCCAAGGTTGCATTCTCAGAAATGCTACCTGTTCCACGCGCAGGGCCAGCTAGACAGGCAGAGCTCAGGAGCTTCAATGCGTGGATGAGGCAGTGGTGCCAGGAGGAAGGGTTTAGATTCATTAGGAACTGGGAAACATTTTGGGACAAGCCACACCTGTACAGAAGGGACGGGTTACATTTGAACCATAATGGAACCAGACTGTTGGCGATTAATATTAAAAAGGTTTCAGAGCAGCTTTTAAACTGATTCATAGGGGCAAGTCGACAGGAGCTGGGCAGCTTCCGGTTCGAGAAGGCGCACTGCCTAATATGGAGGGTGGAAGTTATGCACACATTGGTGAGTCAACAGGAAAACTAAATTGTAATAGTCAAGCAGAAGGACATGATAGACCGTCTACAAATTCTACAACCAAATTCTACAGTCAAAATCCACAGTCAAAGTTGAAAGTGCACCAGAAAATTACATATAAAGGTCTGTACACGAATACTAGAAGCATTCGAGCAAAAATAGGGGAATTGGAATGCTTGGTGAAGGAAAATAATATTGATATTATCGGCATAACAGAAACCTGGTGGACAGATGAAAACCAATGGGACACAAGGATTCCAGGTTACAAATTGTATAGGATGGACAGGAGAGGGAGAAATGGTGGTGGCATGGCCTTGTACATAAATGAGGAGTTAGAATCTCATGAACTCGAAATTCAAGAAAATTCAAACTCACCCACAGAAACATTGTGGATAAAAATCCCAAGACAGGAAACTAATCTGACGTTAGGGATCTGCTATCGCCCTCCCAACCAAACTCCAGAGGCAGATTGCTATTTGGAAAATGAATTTAAGGAGGCCTCAAAAAGAAATAGGGTAGTCATAATGGGGGACTTCAACTATCCCCAAATAGATTGGGTAAATTCTTGTTCTACACATGAAAGAGAGACAAGGTTCCTCGACATGTTAGCCGATTATTCCCTTGAGCAGATGGTCATGGAACCTACCAGGGGAAAGGGGATCCTGGACTTGGTTCTAACTAACACACAGGATTTGGTTCATGATGTCCTTGTAACCGAGCCCATAGGAACCAGCGATCACAACACAATACCTTCAACTTAACCATGGATAGCAAATTGTCAGTGAAAACTAACACAGAGACCTTAAACTTTCACAGAGGGAATTTTGACAAAATGAGGAAAATAGTAAAGAAGAAACTAAAAGGAACAGTAAAAAAAGTCAAATCCCTCCAAAATGCTTGGAAACTGTTTAAAAATACGTTACAGCAGGCTCAAATAAAATGCATTCCTAAAAGAAGAAAGAGGATTGGAAAGTCCAAGAGGATACCAGTATGGCTTACGAATGAGGTAAAGGAGGTTATTGGAAAGAAGAAAAACTCATTTAAGAAATGGAAGGCTCTTCCTACCGAGGAGAACAGGAGGGATCACAAACTCTGGCAGACCAAATGCAAGGCGATAGTCATGAAAGCCAAGAGAGACTTTGAGGAGCATATAGCCAAGAATATTAAAAATAATAACAAAACCTTTTTTATGTACATCAGAAGCAGGAACCCAATCAGAAAATCAGTTGGGCCACTTGATAACAATGGTCAGAAGGGGATAATCAGAGAAGACAAGGAGATTGCTGAGAGGCTAAATGACTTCTTTGCCTCCGTTTTCACCGAGGAGGATAGAGAACATTTGCCTGCCACTGAATTAGTTTTCCCAGGGAGGGAAATAGAAGAATTAAACCTGATAGAGATAAACAAGGAAGATGTTCTTGCATGCCTTTCTAAACTAAACGTCAACAAATCGCCGGGTCCAGATGGCATCCACCCTAGAATTCTCAAGGAACTCAAGTGTGAAATTGCTGAACTTCTAGCTAAAATATACAATCTTTCTCTAAGATCAGGCACTGTACCGGAGGATTGGAGGGAAGCAAATATAACCCCGATCTTCAAGAAAGGATCCAGAGGTGATCCAGGAAACTATAGACCAGTCAGTCTAACCTCAGTTCCAGGCAAACTGATGGAAACCATTATTAAAGATAAAATTACAGGGCACATAGAAAAACAGGCATTGCTGAAAGAAAATCAACATGGTTTCTGCAAAGGCAAATCATGTCTTACTAACTTGTTAGAATTCTTTGAGGGTGTAAATAAATACATAGATAAAGGGGCCCCAGTTGATATTGTATATCTTGACTTTCAAAAGGCTTTTGACAAAGTCCCTCACCAAAGGCTCCTAAAAAAGCTCTCCAGCCACGGAATTAGAGGACAGGTCTTGTCCTGGATTGGTAACTGGCTAAATTGTAGGAAGCAAAGGGTGGCAATAAATGGACAATTCTCCGAATGGAAAGAAGTGAGAAGTGGTGTACCCCAAGGTTCAGTTTTGGGACCTTTACTTTTTAATTTATTCATCAATGATCTGGATGTAGAAGTTAATAGTGAGGTAGCCAAGTTTGCTGATGACACTAAATTGTTCCGGGTTGTGAAAAGTGAAACTGATTGTCGGGAGCTCCAGAAGGATCTCTCGAAATTGTGTGAGTGGACAACAAAGTGGCAAATGCATTTTAACCTAAACAAGTTCAAAGTTATGCACATCGGGGCAAAGAACCCCAATTATACTTACCAACTGATGGGGGCCAAACTTTCTGAGACAACCCAAGAAAGGGATCTTGGGGTTTTGGTGGACAGTTCGATGAAGATGTCAACCCAATGCGCAGCAGCAGTAAAAAAAGCAAATTCCATGCTTGGTTTGATTAGGAAGGGAATCGAAAATAAGTCAGCAAGTGTTGTATTGCCTCTGTACAAATCGATGGTGAGACCATACTTGGAGTACTGTGTACAGTTCTGGTCACCGCACCTCAAGAAGGATATAATGGAACTGGAAAAGGTGCAAAAAAGGGCAACAAGAATGATCAAGGAAATGGAGCGCCTCCCTTATGAAACCAGATTGCAACGCCTTGGTCTCTTCAGCCTTGAAAGACGGCGTTTAAGGGGTGACTTGATCGAAGTGTATAAAATCATGCATGGGATAGAAAAGGTGGATAGAGAAAAATTCTTTTCTCTATCACACAATACCAGGACAAGGGGGCACTCCCTAAAGCTCATAGCTAAGAAAGTGAGGACAAATAAAGGGAAATATTTCTTCACCCAGAGGGTCGTTGATTTATGGAATTCACTTCCAGAAGGGGTCGAGGCAGCTGTCAGCCCTGACAGCTTCAAGGCAGGGCTAGATAGATTCATGGATGCCAAGTGTATCGGTGGTTATTAAAACGGATGTCCATGTGCCGCCTCTATGTTGGTTGAGGCAGGCAGGATTCCCTTGAGTACCATTCGTTGGGGGTCAAGGGAAAGGGAGAGTTTTGCCTTCTATTTCTGCTCAAGATCCCCATGTACAATTGGTGGGCCACTGTGTGACACAGAATGCTGGACTCGATGGGCTTTGGCCTGATTCAGCATGGCTCTTCTTATGTTCTTATGTTCTTAAAATTGTCAAGGTTGAGAAACACTGGACTAGCCAAACCCAAGTCTCGCAGCTGTTCTTTATATGTTTAGCCTCCAGGCTTTTGATCATCTTAGTTGCTCTTCAACCCTGCTACAACAGATATTGCCAGGTTCTGTGAAGCAGCACCTAATGAGTTCATTATACTCTGCAGTTTGATAAACAGATACGGCCTGCTACTACTAACACACACAGAGAGAGATAGAGCTCTGATGGTGCAGTGGTTAGAATGCAGGAGTGCAGGCTACTTCTGCTGACTGTCAGCAGTTTAGCAGTTCGAGTGTTACCAGTTCAAAGTTGATTCAGCCTTCCAGCCTTCCGAGGTCAGCAAAATGAGAACCCAGATTGTTGGGGGGCAATATGCTGCCTCTGCAAACCGAGGGCTGTAAAGCACTGTGAAGCGGTATATAAGTCTAGGTGCTATTGCTATACGTATGTATATATATGTGTGTGTGTATATCTATGTATTTATGTACTCCCTATTTATGCTGGTCTAGCAAGTCAAATAAAAATTGATTTATTACAAGAAGAGAATATAACACAAATTTAATTTGAGGACCATTACTGTAATGAGAATAGTAAGGATTATGTGAGGGAGATGGATGGAGTAGAAATAGGAAATATAAATAAATAAATAAATAAACAAGCAAAGAAACAGTACAATTTAACCAATTCCTAATTTTTTTCTTGTATATTTTTAGATTACAAACTATAGATTCATTTTTAGACTACAAACTATAGATTTATTGCATTGCATTGCACATTATCTTGTTTCTTTGACTTCGGGAATGATCTTCCTGCTTATTTTTGTTAGGTTGAATATATCCAGTATTCTTTTAGTTAACCTGAATGCCTTTGATAGAAATATATATACATATAACTAATTAATGAAGTTATTTGAGAATTTCAGTGAGACAGTAAGCTGTAGGAAATAAGTTTTTAAAAATTATCTCGGGATATAGAGAAAGATATGCCTAGATTATTAATACCCCATGCTATCTAAGGATTTTCCTCTTTTCTTTTAAACAATAGCTATAATGGTACAGTATTTTAAAGAGAAGAAGAGGAAAAATGTATTTGTTTCTGGAAATATCTATTAATTGGAATCCACAGAGAACATAACTGAATCATATGATAATGTAATAATTTAAGCATTTTACCTTCTATCTCTGGGATAGTTTAATTAATTTAATAAGTAATCTTCCTTTTTGAAAGCCAGTTTTTCACTTAGCAGTTGACACAGAAAAATATTGCAAAAACTGATCCTCCAGAGGCTAGTCCAGAGTGTCTCAATGAGATGATGTCCTTCACTAATGGGAATAAGGGGATGTTTTAATTTATGCAATGAACATGGTGTAGAATGCAACGGAATGAATTAAAATGGCACAGAGTAATTTAGAATCTTAGATAGTAGACTTTAGATGTGAATGGAGAGTTTTGTCTTTTTGTCTTTCCAAAGGATATTTCTCATCTAAGAAAAACAAAGGAAGGTTAATGATGATTTGTAAGGTTTTCAACATAGCCCACTGAATTTAAAATGCTGTGTGTATTCACCACAATGAACTGGAAATCAGATCACCTTATGTCTGCAACAGATAGAGAACATTTGTCTGAATTAAATACATTAAGATAATATTAATGCTGAGCTAAAATGATTGGATAAATACAATTGCTAGATTCTCATTAAACCTGAAGTGAGCAACATTTGGACTGGTGGACAGATTTTGAATTCTGGGAAGATAGTACCAACTATTTTATCCAATGGGAGTTACTTGGAAACTTTGCATTTTGTAAAATGGCTGCCAGCCCCTAGCAACTATTTTCCCAAAAGACAAACTTACTAAGGTTGCTTACTATGACATTGTCTAGGTCAGCTGCCCTCAACCTTTTGGGCAACAGGGACCGGTTCCATAGAGAGAGGTTTTTCTGCAGACTGGAGGATGTGTGGTTTCTGCCTGCAACCCACGGATGGGCCTTCGCTTGTTTACAGGGCCCAGTTTCTGGCATGCTGCGGCCCGGTGCTGGTCCATGGATTGGGGGTGGGGACCTCTAATCTAGCTTCCTGAGATGGTCTCTATTGATTTAGTCCTTTTTCTATTCCAAGCAGGAAGCTCCCATTCTAACAAAATATTGGCTTGCATTAGGCACCATTTTTTTATTCCTAACAATGCTTTATAATGTATATATGAGCCATGGTGGTACAGTGGTTAGAATGCAGTACTGCAGGCTACATATGCTGACTGCCAACTGCTGCAGTTTGTCAGTTCAAGTCTCACCAGCTCAAGGTTGATTCATCCTTGAGTCAAGCCTTCCATCCTTCTGAGGTCGGTAAAATGAGGACCCAGATTGTTGGGGGCAATATGCTGACTCTGTAAACTGCTTAAACAGGGCCGTAAAGCACTGTGAAGCGGTATATAAGTCTAAATGTTATTGCTATTGCTATATGAGGCCAAGAGAAAATAAAGATGATGTTAAAGATTGACATTTTTTTGCTTTGGAAGTTGCTGCCTTTGTTTTAATTGCCTTTCATTTAAAAAAGGGTCAGAAAGACTGGTACACACTGAAGAAATTATCCAGGACATCTCCTTGCTAATTTCTAGTTTGGAACAGGGATTTTTCAAGCTGCAGATCCCCAACATCTGATTAAATTAACTATGCTTTTGTAATAACCACAATATGATCTTAAAAAGCTATATAAATCAAAATGCTAGGACAGCATTTTAAGACACTAGTTCTGTGCCTATTTCCATCATGTCCCTTAAGGTTTACAGGGAAGCAAATGATTTATATTTCCTATCAGATGTATGTATAAGAATTGTTCTCATTTTCATAGAAGAATTACCAAAATCTTTGATTAACTGTCATGGTTTCGACTAATGAAACACTTCAAAGAACTTCCAGGCATTGTTTACCCTAAAAGCCTTTATTAACAGTGTAACAGATTGACAGCACTTCATCGATGTTAATATAGGATATTATTACTTTGACATTAACATTGTGTGTAGTGACATCATTGAGCTAAATAATTTCTTTCTGAAATAATGAGGATTCCTGGTCCTAAGGCTGAGGCCTCTGAAATTTAAAAATACTATCATGTTAGACTCTATCATCTGTTGCAAACTGACCATTTGAAATTATTGGTTCCTGTTCAATTTGATGTAAGATCATTTGCTTTAAAATTTTCATTTAGAAAACAAGAGTATCCTAGGGAAAAAAGTATGGCATTCTTGTACTTGCACAGGGACAAAACAGCTGTGCAAAGAGATGTGTCTTTCATTGTACAATAATCTTTCCAGCAGCGTTCTGAGTTTCCACATCTCAATTAAATTCCTAGTGAAGACATAATAAGGGAAAGTCCTCCCGTTGACTTTTTTTTTTCAGACTGGAAATATTGGCATCACAAGTAATTTCAAGATAATGGGAGGATGCATTAAAGAAAACAACATGAAAAGGAGCTGTTCCCTCTGTCTCTCTGTCCACTGTCCCTAGCAAGAAGGAGACAAGCTCAGAAACGCTACCCACAAGAATTTGAAATCAATTTTGAAGAACCTTAAGAGTAAAACAAAACAACAGAAATTAAAAGTGTATTCTGAAGGGTAAGAAAAAGTTTGAGGAACTGAAATGTAGGATAGATTTTTGGCACAGCATTACTTGAAATTATATCTACACAACAGCTGGCTCCCCACAGTTGGCATCTCCAGAAAGGCAAATGTTTATGTTTGGAAGAAATTCTCTCTCACAGACGTCACTGAGATAGCTCTGAAAACCTCAAATATTCAACAGGGAGATGCTTAACAAAACTATACATCTCCCTCCTATTAGTTTAGTTTTAGCTAAAGTGCTGAGTTAACATGCAAGAAATATTTTTTTTTTAAAAAAAGCTCTAACTTAAGGTTACTTAAATATCTTGAGCAATCTAAACTGCAAGGATAAAACCCATAACCATGTTTTCACCCCACCCAAACCCCTAATGTGAGGCATTTTCAGTGAATGAATGATAAATGAATGTTTTCCTAAGCAAAAGGGCCATCTGTCATTTAAACTGCATTCTGTATCCAGCTATAGTAAACATCATTGGAAATCGAGATTTGGGGAATGGGAAGCATACAAATTTCAGTATATGCCTAGTGTGCTAATTCAGCTCAAAAATAATACAAGTTATTTCAGTTTGTACTGGAAACGGCTTTTAATCAGCCATTAAGATTTTTGTATAAATAAACATTTATTTTTTGTATCATGAATCCACCATGGCAGGTGGATTAGAAAGCTCTGTGCTGCTGAAGAATGATTCAGATATTCACTTTGGCAGATTATGCTCCATCCATTTACATGCTACACACCAAAGCTGTAATCTGCTTTTTTGTTTGTTTTGGCATAGAATGGTATGCTTTCTTTGTTGTGGTGTCTGCAATATGAATAGCATTCTCTCTGCGCACCCCCCCCCAGCTTCTTGGTCTTCCAGAAGGCTTTCAAGACATTGAAGATTTTATCCCAGGCGTTAGATCGGGATGTTCAATAAGGCCAATACAGATGTGATTTGTGTTGTGCATTTGCTATATAATGCCTCAGTTACTGTACTAGGATTGTTTTAATTCCGTTTCTTGTTTTGTATATAAAGCTGTTACTACATTGTTTTCGTCTTGATTGCTGTATTTTGTTGATTGCTATATTGTTGATTGTTGGCCATATAGGTTTTCCTCGAAGCATTGTTAGAG
This sequence comes from Bothrops alternatus, assembly GCA_034064705.1. Taxonomy (NCBI): domain Eukaryota; kingdom Metazoa; phylum Chordata; class Lepidosauria; order Squamata; family Viperidae; genus Bothrops; species Bothrops alternatus. Next base: position 10,898,451 of record JARGCV010000023.1, read on the forward strand.
CTCGAAGCATTGTTAGAGACCCCACACACCCACTTCATGGTCTGTTTCTGTTGCTCCCCTCTGGGAAGAGGTTTTGAAATATTTCTAGCAGGAGTACCAGCTTCTGTAACAGCTTTGTTCCCTATGCCATCCGTCTGGTAAATTTGCAAGATTCGTTTTTCTCGCCATGTATATTTATACATCCGAACTAGACTGTGTTGTTTCTCTGGGCCACATATGTGTGTGTGTATATAGGTAAATGCATAATTTATTTTATTATTTTTTGTCATGTTTATGCAGTGTATATTGGAGAGGGTTACTCTTTGAGAGCTGTATGCAACGAAATCTCATTTTAATGCATGTTGATTCGTGTACATTTAAAGTGACAATAAAGTTGTTATTCTATTCTATTCTATTCTATTCTATTCTATTCTATTCTATTCTATTCTATTCTATTCTATTCTATTCTATTCTATTCTATTCTATTCTATTCTATTCTATTCTATTCTATTCTATTCCAATACACAAATAAAACCCAGTCAGGATGCATTAATGTCTTGTGTGAACCAGACTTTTACAGTATTCATCAAACTAGTTTTTTGATTTAGCACAACAAAGGAGCCCCGCCTTTGGATACTAACCTTTTCTCTGCAGGCAATTTCCACCCATTTCTCAAAACTGCCTTTCACTTATTTCTCCATCCTCAAATTAAAGGCTTATCATTGGGAGGCAAGTACATATCTGCAACGTTGGTCAATAAAAGCAATTCAAGAAGCTTTTAAAGGATAAATACCTGGGATAAAAAGAGCTAATCTTTGTCAGATGCAAACTGAATCATTTCCAGACTGCTCTGTTAGGAGGAAGTGATCATGCTAATGGCTCATGTGATTTTAATATCATAAAGTTTGGATTGTTTTTAGATTATATCTCTTTTCTTGTCTACCCTACGGACTATATTATAGCATTTTCAAGTTAACTTTTCTCTAAGGGATGACTGGATCCTTACCAAGCTAAGAAGATCAGTTTTATTCATTCAGTAAAAGGATTTATACAATGTTGAATAAAGCCCATTATTATAGACTTTCCAGCATTTCCTGATATTGCTTAATCCATTATTAAAGGAGTGTTTAATGTTTAAATATTTAGTGTCCTTATCAATTTTATGGAATAGGGTTTATTTTATTTCATCTCTTAAAACAGGCATATCAAACTTGCGATGTCAGCAATGGGGTAGGCGCGGTTTCAGAGTGACGCATCTGGCCTGCGGGCCGGCAGTTTGATATGCCTGTCTTAAAACAACATTATAGGAGACTGAGAATTCATTTATGGTTACTCGTATCTAGCTGGTTACCTGTCATTATCAAATTACGTAATTTCATGCCACTGGAGCTTGCTTTGGCAGCTACCTTGCTACAAATTGACAAGTGCAATTAAAATTTTATTTTAAAATACAGTGTTAATTTTAGTTGTAGGTAAGATTTCTTTTTATACAAATGTTTATACTGAGCTCAGATGGACATTTTCTTCGGGACTTCTTTATTCATTCACATTTGAAAGTTCTGCATTCATACAAGTACCCTGTTTCCCTGAAAGTAAGGCCTACCCCCAAAATAAGCCCTAGCTTGATTTGAAGGGGACTAATATAAGCCCTACCCCAAAAATAAGCCCTAGTTTTGGGAAGAGGCACACACTTAAAAATCAAGCTAGGGCAGGAGTAGCGGTGTGGAGCTGCCCCACACGTCCCACACCCATTTATCTTGCAGCCAGGCCTCTCCTTCCGGCCCACTTCTTCTGTGGCGTCTTCTGCAGCCAGACCTGCATTTCTCAATCACAGGCCTTTCTGGAAGGCCTCTGCAGCAAAGAACTGAGCTATGGCCTGAATCCATAGCTCGGTTCTGCAAGACCTCTGCAGCTGAGGACCAACGTATGGATTGAATCCATAACTCAGCACTCGGCTCCATGGGCCTTCTGGAAAGGCCTGACTCTGCAAAATGCAGGCCGGAATGCAGCTATAGAACGAAGCTGCTTCTTTGGCCCCAGAAGAAGTGGACCTGCTGGGCGGGGCTATCAGTGCCAAAGGTGAATAAGACATCCCCTGAAAATAAGACCTGCTGCCTCTTTTGGAGGAAAAAAAAAGTAAGTAAGACCTGGTCTTATTTTTGGGAAAACACAATACCATAAGACCATTGTATGGCGTTCTACTGATCAACTAAAAGAACACTAAAGAAAGAATTTCTCTTCTCCAATATGTGGTTAGGTTTTTTTTTTTGCAAGTATAAATTTTAACAGCTGTCACTGAAAACAATAAGACTATAATTAAGAACAAACATAGCACTTAGAGCCATGTGTAAATACGAGACCAATTCAAAACTTTTCTTACAGAAATTCTTTTAATTTAAATAGTCTTAGTTAGATGCTTTACCTACCAGGTTTTCGTGCACTGGAAATATGGTTTATTATTTAATTCGATTTCTATGCCGCCCTATTCCAAACACTGCAGTAGAATTTTGTATTAAATCAAATTAATCCTGGCAAACAATCATGTTGTTTTTCAAGCACACGTATAAAATGTTAATTTCTGTCCTAAAGAGAAGGAATATATAGGTTGGGTGGGACACGTAGAATTTCAAAAAGAAGTGGATGAGCACTAACACTAAAATTAACTTAATAGCAGTTTATATTATGATTTAATTCTCTATCAGACTGAAACTTACAGTGAAGTGTAATGTAGTGGCAACTTATAGAATCTAGATGGATTCCGGAGGCATAATTGGAGCTTCAGGAGGTATACAGTATGTATCACTAGAGTTTTAGGCTACACAATCTTACTGAAGATTGATTTCATGTTCATTTTTAAGTTAAGATTCTGTGAACAGTTCTGCATCTGGCACCTGCTGAGATTCTTAACCCAGTTAAATCATTGCTTTTTGCAACATATAAAGACATTTTCTATCTCAATTATACACATCAAGTTTTGTTACTAACAACGTGTTTACCAGAATGTAATTTAACACTTTGCCTCTGTGTGATATACTAGTAATAAACTGAGGATGAAAAAAAATATGGACAGCTTTACCAAGCTGATTTTGAAATCATAGCTCAACTGTAAACTATTTTAAAATCATTTCAGAAAGTGTCAAGATGGAAAAGGAAATCTCTCTCCTCCCTCCCTCCCTCCCTCTCTTTCTCTCTCTCTCTCTCACACACATCTATCACATTTCTGTATCACCCTTCTGAGCAGTGTGTGTGTGTGTTTGTGTGTGTGTGTGTATATATATATGTTTTTATTTAAATTGCTAACAAAGAATAAGGGAGAACTGGGATAGCTATTTCGAGTTTCTTAACTCTCCTCAGCCAGAACTTACCCTTCTGAGATTCGAACCTGGGCTGTCTGCATGTTACAGCCGAAACACAGACCACCCTCAAGACAGACACACTCACCAACAAACTCCGAAGACTACAAGAACACCAGAAACAAACCCCTCCTCCCTCACAGCCACACATGAAACAAACTGTGCACAACATCTCAGATAGGATCCTCACCAAAGCTGAAACCAATGTCCTTTCCAAAGGATTCAACTTTGCAGTCGCTCCCAAACATATCCCCACTGAAACCATTATATGCGGAGTTGAAACCAGCCTGACCAAAATCAACCCCGATGACGCTAATAGAATCAGACTTGAAATCACCAACATACTTTGCACCAGCAAGCCACCCAAAAGCAACTTACCCAAAGAGGAGCAGACAGCACTACTTAACCTGAAACAAGACACCAGCATAATAATCCTACCAGCAGACAAGGGCAACGCCACGGTGGTCATGAACACATCTGACTACCAAACCAAATTAACCAACCTACTCCAAGACTCCACATACAAACCCCTAAACACAGATCCCACCACCTACCTGGAGAAAACCACTAGATCCAAAATAAAAGCCTCTCCCATCAGCGAAGAGATCCAACAAAGAATCATTCCAAGAGAGAAATCATCCAGATGCCCTAAGCTCTATGGTCTCCCCAAGATACACAAAGAAGGAACCCCACTGAGACCCATAGTCAGCTCCATAGGCTCACCTCTACAAAATCTAGCCAAATTTCTCGCCAAACAACTACAGCCCTATGCAGAATCCATCACCTCACAAGTAACAAACTCATTCCAGTTCATAGAGATCATAAAGAAACAAAACTTACAGCCCAGCGACCTACTCGTGAGCTTCGATGTCATATCCCTCTTCACCCAAGTGCCAATCAAAGAAGCCTTAACAGCTATCCAAAACAAATATAACCCCCCCAAACACATCCTAGATCTGACCAACCACTGTCTATCCAACACATACTTCATCTATAACGGACAAAAATACAAACAAATAGAAGGAGCACCCATGGGATCACCTCTCTCACCTGTCATTGCAAACCTCTACATGGAACACTTCGAAACCCAAGCTCTAGAAAAATCTGATCACAAACCCAAACTCTGGCTCAGATACGTAGATGACACCTTCGTAATCTGGCCACATGGCAAAGGAAAACTGGACAACTTCCTTACACACCTCAACAGCCTACACCCCAAAATACAGTTCACCATGGAAACAGAAGCTAACAACCAACTTCCCTTCCTGGATGTCTTAGTCTACAAGAAATCCAATGGCTCCCTAGGACACACCATCTACCAGAAGAAAACACACACAAACCGCTATCTGCACGCACGCTCACACCACCACCCAGCACAGATCAACTCCGTAGCCAAGACACTCATCTCCAGAACCAAATGCCTAGCTGATGAACAACACCTAAAAACCGAACTACACACTCTCACTAATGTACTAACATCCAATGGATTCCCAAGAAATAAGATTTCCAACTTAATCCAAAAAGAAACTCCCACCAAAATCCATGACAGAGAACAAGAAAACGGCAAAGCCCTCCTCCCATACATAAAAGGCACCACAGACAAAATCAGCAAAGTCCTGCACAAATATAATATCAAAACAGCATTCTGCACAAACAGAAAAATATCCACCATCCTAAGAAACCCTAAAGACAAAATTGAGTTAGAAAATCAAGGAGTATATGAAATCCCATGTACTGCTTGCCCCACTACATACATTGGACAAACCAACAGGAGGATAAATGCACGCATTGAAGAACACAAAAACTCAATCAAAAGAGAGGAACCAACTTCTTCCCTGGTCCAACACCTTAAAGCCACAGGACATGAAATTGATTTCAAAAAGACCAGAACAATTGCCAAAACTGAACATTTTAATAACAGAATAATCAGAGAAGCCATCGAGATAGAAAAACGCCCCCACAGCATGAACAAACGAGATGATACCTCCCGCCTACCAGCCATTTGGAAACCCGCCCTTATTGAAAAACGTATTCCTAACTCTAAGATTGACACCAGAAACACACAGGATGCCACCTCCACACAGCCACGCAAAAAGCAAACCCAAACCCACACCAATGATGAGGCAAGACCACAGACCAGGAGCCAGACCAGAGCTGCAACATTAGCCACTTTGAACCTCTCCAGCACAACAAAGCCCCCACCCAAACAGAACACCCCCCCAGCCAATCAGAACACAGCCAACCCCCCAGCCAATCATAGCACAGCCAAGCCCCTAACCAATCAGAACATAGCCAAGCTCCCAGCCAATCAGTTCAAACCCCCACTGGCAGTTAAAAGGAAAAAACAGCTTAGACCACACATTGCTCCTGGTAGCAGAAGCCAAAAGCACCAGCCTGACGATGATGAATGAGATTTCATCGAAACGTTGCCAAGACACTTCAAATTCTACGTGGGAGAAAACCCGAAGAACCAAAGACCTGCATACAGACACCCGCGAAAACCTCAGAAAACAAATATATATATATATATATATATATATATATATGTGTGTGTGTGTGTGTGTTTTCTGAGGTTTTCACGGGTGTTTGTATGTAGGTCTTTGGTTCTTCGGGTTTTCTCCCACATAGAATTTGAAGTGTCTTGGCGATGTTTCGACGAAGTCCCATTCATCATCTTCAGGCTGGTGCTTTCGGCTTCGTGCTTCTAGGAGCAATGTGTGACTGTAGCTGTTTCTTCCTTTTAACTGCCAGTGGGGGTTTGAACTGATTGGCTGGGAGCTCAGCTGTGTTCTGATTGGGTGAAGGTGTGTTCTGATTCGTTAGGGGCTTGGCTGTGCTCTGATTGGATGGGGGAGTGTTCTGTTTGGGTGGGGGCTTTGTTGTGCTCAAGTTAGTCTGAGTTACAGGCAGCTTGAGCACATTCCATGAAGACATGAATGGTAGACCATGAGATCTTCCTACCCTAGATTTAAACAATCCATAACTTTAGATTGCCATTGAGTTTACATTTGTGTAAACACAATCAAGTAGCCAGATCATTTAGTTACTGGGACACAATTAATATGTGGCTTAATATGAAAAGAAAATGAAAGATATATGATACATATATGTAGCAACATCCTATTTACACTTTGAGTTGTCCACGCAGACATAAAAGCCAAATACTACTATTAGTAATTACATGAATTGCACACAAGAGAATAGGGTGCAGAGTTCATAGCTAAAGGGTACAATTCAAAAATTATTATATGTATGAGTAATGACATCACATAAATAAGGTGCCTCTGTAGGAACTAATTTAAGGAATTCCCCTCCCCCTTATACTAATAGCCAATTAGCTGTAGTTTGGCAAGAAAACCTAGTGTAGAAAAATAGGTTGTAGACATTTGTTGAAGGTCATGCTAACACAAATAAACCATACATATCCATTTTATTTAATTTTTTTTAGCTATAAAAGTTAAGATAGCATCTTAGGCCCCAGGCAGTATAATATTTATATTTCCCTGCTCAAAATAGTCAAAGACAAAAGGCACAGGGGCACCACATGCTGGGATGAATCCTTCAACAAACCTACATCAGAAGAGACAAACTAACATTACTTTGAAAGGGATGCCTTTATACTCAATAAGGGCCCTTCCAAACTGTATTCTCCCCACAATACATGTGCACAGAATGCATGTTGATAATGGTATACAGTCTCCTTCCCTCTTTCACACATGATCATGATGTAGTAATGCTTATGATACATTTAAAATAAAAAATACTTATGATTAACATTTAACATTCATGAGAGAAGTGATTTCTTTTTTTGAGGAGCAAAATTCCTTGATCAAAGAGAATATCGTAAGATCCATTTTCCTAACATTGCATGAGCTGAAACACAGGTTATTAGTTAAAATTACAAGCTGTTATTGTAGAAAAGATTAATAAAGAATGAAGAAAGGCTCTGAATTAGAGATAAAAGTGGATAGTGAAATGAAATTGGAAGGAATAATGTGTCAAATATGGTCTCAAGAATAAGAAGGATAAGCTCAAATTAAGAGGATTCATTCAAAAATATGTGGTTTCTGATCACAAAGCTTGAGCACCTTAACTACCAAGCTTGTGAACTATTTAAGAGGAAAAGAAAAACATTTTTTTTACTGGCCCTTAAATATAAATTTAAAAAACCCTAAGGGCAACAGAGAAAAAAGAATAAATGAAATCACAAGGATAATAATCTTTAACAGGAGAGCAAATGGCAAAGAACAAGGAATTGACGACTATGAAGATAAGGAGGCACCTCACAGAAACAGGAAGAGATTAATAGAAAATAAGAGTCAACTACATGGCAGGCTGCCAAACTGTATTAACTTGGCTCACAATGGAATCACCAGGAGAATAGGAAGGTCTAACTTCAAAAGGGGAGATCAATGGCAGGGCAAACACGTGAACATAAGAATGGTCATCACAAGATTACAGTTAGAACAATTAATCAGTGGAACAACCTGCCTCCGGAAGCTGTGAATGTTCCAACACTGGAAGTTTTTAAGAAGAGACTGGACAACCTTTTGTCTGAAATGGTATAGGGTTTCCTTCCTGAGCAGGGGGTTGGACTATATGACCTCCAAGGTCCCTTCCAACTTTATTATTATTATTATTATTATTATTATTATTATTATTATACATCCTATGTTTCTGAAGCCAAGATTTTCTGTTAAAAACTGAACAGGTGAACTCTTCTGCAATAGTGGTATAAGCAAAATTTTCATTGTTTCTTCAGTAGCTGCTTTAACCAGCAGAGACAGAGAGAAAGGTAAACTGTTGCATTATTACCATCATATTATTGTAATGCTATAGTAATTGATTAAGAGATTAATTAAGTGAATGTGATTAGTAGCTTCCTACGTTTTCAAGATCATGTCAAGATTACTATGTACTGTATTTATATTTAAATTTACTGTGCATTTGTTAATATATTTATACAAATATTTCTTTTTTCTATTTATGATTTTCTATTTTTTCTATTTACGTACTTGATTATACTCTAATAGTTTTTATCAACATGCAGAGTACTTAACTAGAGGCAAACAAATCAGCAGGCAAAAAATAAAATTTAATGGATCAAGGAAAAAGGTGACCATTCTCTAGGGTTGTGTATATATATCACTGAACTGATAAATTGATGTTGGAATTTCTATTTATCTGTAATGCAGAGGGAGTCACATGCTTATTTAAATTGAATAAGAAGTATGAACAGGTCCATCTCTCCCAGATTTAATCATCATTAAAGTACTTACGATGGTTCCTTCCTAGAGGTTTAATATTCTTGGATATTCTCATGTACATAATTTGTGCCTGGCTATTAATCAATGTACAACTAGATCTTGAGGTTTCAAATGCATAAATATATATCTAATATGTTCAATCAATGGACACAAATAGCAGCCAGTACTTTCCTTGTCAAGGAAAATATTTACCATATATCACAGTTAGATGAAACCTAGTTACTGAAGAGCTGATAGAAGAGGACTATACAAGTCCTTGCAGTTGTGTGAAGGACACCTTTAACTGACAGTAACCAAAATAAAACAGAGAGAAGAGGTATACCTTGAGTATGTTGTAAAACATAGTGCTTGAGATCACAACAGTGTCAGAATATTTGCAGCCCAAGACACAATATATTTATTTTTTGTACTGTGAAAAAGCAGTAAAGGACAGTACAGCCTTCTATCTCTTTTGTTTACCAAATTCTTCATTCTATATGAAAGCTAAAAGCTGTAGTGTATGATATTAATAACATAAAGGTGTTGATCGTTAATTATAACAAGTCAAGGTCATACCTAGCAGAATTGCTGAGGAATACATTGCATCTAATTCTATACTGCTGAAATGAAATAATATTCAATAATAATCAAACTCATTACCTAATATAATACCTGCCAGATTTCTGGAGTATTGAAAGGCAAGAAAAATCACGTAAAAGTAATACGATAGAATCATTGCTCTTTCTTCCAGAATACTGTTCATCAACCTAGTTGGAATATTATTGTCAGTCATGATAATGAAAGAAGTTGGAACAGCAGGAAATTATATGTACTTCACTACCATATCTAAATTACTGTAAAAACATGTGTAACTCTTCCTGAAAGAAACTCCAAAACGGGGACATATTTATTTATATTTGAGAAATAAATGTAAAAATTAGTTTTTAGATCTGATGACATGTACCCACAAGAAGTCTCAGCCCATAGTCACTTCCTGGTTTCTGTACCATTTGCCAAATATCATATTGTGGCAATATTTTTTTTAAATGTATGTACTGTGCAACTGTTGGTTTGTCCAATGTATGTGGTGGAGCAGGCAGTACATGGGATTTCATATACTCCTTGATTTTGGATCTTGTTGGATCTTGTTGCTGAGTTTGAGGTGAACTGTGAGGAGATCTTTGTTGATTCGGTCGAGGAGGAATCTTTTTGTGTGAAGTTCATTTCTGATTAGGGCCAATTTCTAATTCAATTTTGTCTTTAGGGTTTCTTAGGATGGTGGATATTTTTCTGTTTGTGCAGAATGCTGTTTTGATATTATGTTAAGAAACTCCCACTAAAATCCAAGACAGAGAACAAGAAAACGGCAAAGCCCTCCTCCCATACATAAAAGGCACCACAGACAGGATCAGCAAGATCCTTCACAAACATAATATCAAAACAGCATTCTGCACAAACAGAAAAATATCCACCATCCTAAGAAACCCTAAAGACAAAATTGAGTTAGAAAATCAAGGAGTATATGAAATCCCATGTACTGCCTGCTCCACCACATACATTGGACAAACCAACAGAAGAATAAGTGCACGCATTGAAGAACACAAAAACTCAGTCAAAAAAGAGGAACCAACTTCTTCCCTGGTCCAACACCTCAAAGCCACAGGACATGAAATTGATTTCAAAAAGACCAGAACTATCGCCAAAACTGAACACTTTAATAACAGAATAATCAGAGAAGCCATCGAGATAGAAAAACGCCCACACAGCATGAACAAACGAGATGATACCTCCCGCCTACCAGCCATTTGGAACCCCGCCCTTATTGACAGACGAGTCCATAGCACGGGGAATGACACCAGACCTACACTCACAAAAACCACACAGGATGTCACCACCACACATCCAGGCAAAAAGCAAACCCAAACCCACACTGATGAGGAGGCACGACCACAAACCAGAAGCCAGACCACAGCTGCATCATTAGCCACCTTAAACCCCTCCAATCCATACACGAAGCAAACTGACACCCACCATGAAGATGAGGCACGACCACAAACGCAAAGCCAAACAGCTATACAGTTCACCATCTCTAATCCCCTTGTAATACTGACTAACCTGAGCACAACAAAGCCCCCACCCAAACAGAACACTCCCCCATCCAATCAGAGCACAGCCAACCCCCCATCCAATCAGAGCACAGCCAAGCCCCTAACCAATCAGAACACACCTCCACCCAATAAGAACACAGCCGAGCTCCCAGCCAATCAGTTCAAACCCCCACTGGCAGTTAAAAGGAAGAAACAGCTAAAATCTCACATTGCTCCTAGAAGCAGAAGCCGAAAGCACCAGCCTGAAGATGACGAATGAGACTTTGTCAAAACGTCACCAAGACACTTCAAATTCTACGTGGGAGAAAACCCGAAGAACCAAAGACCTACATACAAACACCCGCGAAAACCTCAGAAAACAAATATATATATATGCTTATTCATACGTACGTACGTATGTACGTACGTACGTACACACACACACACACACACACACATATATATATATATGTATATATATATATATGTGTGTGTGTGTGTGTGTGTGTGTGTACGTACGTACGTACATACGTACGTACGTATGACCTATGAATGAAGAAAATGAAGGAAGAGCAGAAGACCAACAATCAAATTGTAGAAAAGGTAAATAAGTGCCCATGTTACTGAGTTACTTTTGAAAAGTGGAAATTTTGAATAAAAATAGTTCAAATTCTGAGAACGTGTACAGGTAGTCACTCCTTACTTAATACCTTGTTTAGCAACCATTCAAAGTTATGACACTAGAAAACAACAACCACCAATACTTGCATTTACAACCACTGCAGCATCCTGTGGACAAAGAATTGCCATTTCCATGTTTCCCAACTGGCTTGTGACAAGCAAAGTTAATGGAGAATGTGGAAGGACAGTAGCAAATCATGGCCATGTGGTTATCATTCTTTCATTGAAAAAAAATGGCAATGTCATGTTAAACTGATATTACTCATATTTACATGTCTTTTAATCACTAGATTGAAAAGTGCCACCCTTACTACTCATGGAAAAATTCATTTCCACTACACAAATTTAACCTGCTGTGGTGCCTTGTATCCTTTCAGTTTGTAATCTTTCACTGAATGACCTATTCATTTGTTCACATTTATTAGCAGCATGGTAAGTTCACAGAGTGATAATCATGTAATTTATCAATGAGTTTTTGTGTGATGACAACAAAGTATATCCCTAAAGTTCTGATGTAAAGCATCAATGAATATGAAACTTATATGGTATTCCAAAATCCTCAGCGAAAATGAAGAACAGAAGAGAAGGTGGAATCTTGGTGGTGGTAATGAAGACTTTAAAAGATAAATGTGTGTGAGAGAGTCCATTTTCATAAGTTCAGAAGGATGCAGCCTAGATTCCATGGATGACAGAGAATGATGTACTCCTATTCAAAACACAGGATTACACATACACTGCCTCCTTTTTAATCCTTTAAGTCAACTCCATCAATAGCTGTTTCCATAAACATTCCAAGACACCATTATCTAGGAAAACTCAATTTGCAGTGACTTTTAAATGGACTCTGGCCTTTCATTTAAACTGAGTATACCATTTAACTAAACTCTTAAATGATTATTGTAAATCAATACTTTGCTATTTTCTAATTGAAAAGCAATTCCCCATTTCAAGCATTGGCATTGTGCTGGGCACCATTTTTGGAATAACAAAATATGACTTTCACAATGCAACAAAAACCTATGACAAGGGATTAATGGGATTAATCCAGGCTTCTAGTCCCATATTTCCATATTTGCTTAGATTGATCGGCTGAACCATTATGTGGTTCAATTCCTGCATCAGTGGTCTCTGTATGTGTGTCTATTTGTAAGTCTCTATTTATGCTCTCTCTCTCTGTGTGTGTGTGTGTGTGAGAGAGAGAGAGAGAGAGAGAGGGAGAGAGAATATAATACTACTGATTGTGAGAATCACAATGATAATTTCATAACTTTCAGAGAATCTCCTTCTCTTTCTCCCCCCTCCTTTTTCTGACTCAGCTCTGGATATATGTTAGATAGACACACATATCAACTGCTACAGCCACCTTCTTAAACCCACATTCAAAAAGTTAATCTAAGGCATGGCAAGAGCATTTCCTGGTTTAGTTTATCAGTTAGACTTACATATAGAAGGGAAACCCAGTACCCCTTCCTCTGATTTGTGTAACAGCTCTATGAGGTAAATTGGGTTGAGAGAGTCGCATAACATCTTATCTTCATGCATGTATTTTTGCAGTGTTCCTCTTGGTAATAATAATAATAATAATAATAATAATAATAACAACAACAACAACAACAACAACAACAACAATAATAATAATAATAATAATAATAATAATAATAATAATAATAATAATAATAATAATAATAATAATAATAATAAAGTTGGGAGGGACCTTGGAAGTCATCGAGTCCAACCCCCTGCTCAGGCAGGTAACCCTATACCATTTCGGACAAATGGCTGTCCAGTCTCTTCTTAAAAACTTCCAGTGTTGGAGCATTCACCACTTCTGGAGGCAGGTTGTTCCATTGGTTAATTGTTCTAACTGTCAGGAAGCTTCTCCTTAGTTCTAGGTTGCTTCTCTCCTTGATTAGTTTCCATCAGTTGCTTCTTGTCCTGCCTTCAGGCACTTTGGAAAATAGCTTGACTCCCTCTTCTCTGTGGCAGCCCCTGAGATATTGGAACACTGCTATCATGTCACCCCTCGTCCTTCTCTTCATTAAACTAGACATACCCAATTCCAGCAACCTTTCCTTATATGTTTTAACCTCCAGTCCCGTAATCATCTTTGTTGCTCTTCTCTGTACTCTTTCTAGAGTCTCAACATCTTTTTTACATCACGGTGACCAAAACTGGATGCAGTATTCCAAGTGTGGACTTACCAAGGCTTTGTAGAGTGGTATTAATACTTCACGTGATCTTGATTCTATCCCTCTGTTAATGCAGCCTAGCACTGTGTTGGCTTTTTTGGCTGCTGCAGCACACTGCTGGCTCTTATTTAAGTGATTGTCCACTAGGACTCCGAGATCCCTCTCACAGTTACTACTATTGAGCAAGGTACCCCCTATACTATACCTATACATTTGGTTTTTCTTGCCTAAATATAGAACCTTACTTTTTTCACCATTGAATTTCATTTTGTTAGATAGCACCCAGTGTTCACATCTGTCCAGATCCTCCTGTATCCTAAGCCTGTCTTCTGGAGTGTTGGCTATTCTTGCCAGCTTGGTGTCGTCTGCAGATTTGATGAGTTCCCCATCTATCCCCTCGTCCAAATCATTGATGAAGATGTTGAAGAGCACTGGGCCCAGAACAGAGCCCTGGGGCACCCCACCATACACTTCCCTCCATGTAGATGCAGTTCCATTGAGGACCACACACTGAGTATGGCTGGTCAGCCAGCTATGGATCCATCTGGTGGTGATGCTGTCTAACCCGCATTTTTCTATCTTATCAAGTAGTAGGTTGTGATCTACTTTGTCAAATGCCTTACTGAAGTCCAAATAAATTATATTCACAGCATTCCTCTGGTCCACTAATTTTGCCACTTGGTCAAAGAATGCAATAAGGTTTGTCTGGCATGATCTGTTTTTGACAAACCTGTGTTGGCTTTTAGTAATCACTTTGTTTGCATGTAGGTGTTCACTGATTCTTTGTTTGTTTATCTTTTCCAGAATCTTCCCAGGTATTGAGGTCAGGCTGATAGGTCTGTAATTTCCTGGATCCATTTTTTTCCTTTTTTGAAGATGGGAACTACATCAGCTCTTTTCTAGTCCTCTGGTAGTTCCCCAGTGCTCCAGGATTTTTGAAAAATATAGTTCAGTGGTTCTGAGACCACATCTGCCAGTTCCTTGAGAACCTTGGGATGTAATCCATCTGGTCCTGGTGATCTGAACTCGTCTAGGCTGGACAGGTACTCACTTACTATTTTCTTGTCTATCTTAACTTGTGTTTCTATTCTGTTTTTAATGGCACTATTTTTGATAGGTTGGTCTGCTTTTTCCCTTTGTGTAAAGACAGATGCGAAAAACGAGTTAAATAGTTCTGCTTTCTCCCTGTTGCTTGTCACCTTCTTGCCACTTTCACCCACTAATGGACCAATCATTTCCTTCACTTTTTTCTTGTTTTTTTACATGTTGAAAGAAGCTTTTTTTTGTTATTTTTGACTTTTGTCGCAAGCCTTAATTCATTTTGAGCCTTAGCTTTCCTCACTTCATCTTTGCAGGCTAGGGCTATTTGTGATATTCTGACTTAGTTATGTGTCCCTCGTTCCACTTTCTATACTTGTCCTTTTTATCTTTCAATGTCCTTTTTATCTTTCAAGTAGATGGATAGCTATACTGTATAAATTTGTTTAATGATTTTTTGTCTGAAGATAGTGTAAATATCAAGTGATTACAAAGTTAACACAAGTTGAAAGAAATTACTGATATCTTATGCAGACTACGTTTTAACCTAGTTTTTTAAATCTATTCCACTGATCTTATGGACCATGCATTGCAGAATTCAACAAGTTATACATGTAAAATATCTTAAGTAGCAATTTAATTATAAATATGCTTATGGCAAGAGTAAACATTGTAGGCAAATTGACAGATATATTCTTTTTAAATCTTTTATTCAAAGATTGAGCTTTCTCTCTGCATAACTTAGACCAACAGACAGACTTCTTGAATAAGAAAATCTATCAGTTTGGTTTTGATCACTTTCATATTGTCGATATTATAAATATACTAGTTATTTTCCATTATGTTGAGCCATTCTTAAACAGAAAAGGAATGTATAAATGCAAACCACGGTTATAAAAATACAGCAGCTCTCTTTCCAACATTGAATAGTCATCTTTTTTTTGTCGCCCACTCTTCCATTATTTTTATTATATAATTCAGGAGCATACACTAAAATTCCTAACACACCAGTTTTATTAAGGCTCAACTGATTTTATTAGGGAGTGAAAAAATATATATTATCCCAATCCTAGTTCTGCCAGTTCTTAGAATTGTAACCACAAAAGAGCTGAATGTTAGAGCATAAAATATATTGAACCAGTAAGATATAATAAACCTTTAGGTTTGCAAACACAGTATAGCTAGCTTCATAATGGCTGCAATGACCACAAAAGACACACTGGAGACTCATTCCATCTTCTTTGCCCAGTCCCATGACTCCACTCATTTTTCAGTTTTATAATGACAGTGCATGATCTACTTCTGTTGATGGCTGCAACTATGAAGCCATTATAAATGCTCCCTCTTTAGCTCTTTGCTAGTAAAATATGGCTAGGTATTAAGGCTCAACTGAGGTAGCAATATTTTTTTAAAAAAAAATATCTGTTAAGTTACTCCCGACTTGGTTTACAGCAGCAACCAAATTACTTTTCCCTCTCTAACACTGAGCTGAAATTTAAATAATTGCTATTATCAATTATTTTCTTCACAATTTGTTCAGTGCTGGAATCCCAATATACAGGATAAGTTTGGTGCTTTCTTTTAGAGTTTGTATGAATGCCGCTGATAACCATTTGCCGCCATACATAATTTTGACTGTGACTCAATTACTGATTCAAGCAACATGTGCGTAGAAAGACTTTTCTTTTTTTTCACTGCAGGGTGGATGAGGAGCAAAGTTTCCACTAGTATACTGCAAACCTGACCCACCCAAATAACCTTTTAAAAGGCTGCTACGGTATCAGTTACTGTGTGTGTGCATGTTTGTGTGTACAGTATATGTGCAGCACCATCCTATTTTTGACAGCTCAGTGAACATCATGTCCCTGTGATGACCAGAGAAGGGAGACTCCTTATGATACAGATCTGGAAAGTATATTTAGCATGGTCATGACTGTACAATGTTTGCAATCAAGGTCCAAGTCTTAATATCTTAAATCAAAGTTAAATGTCCCTGTGATCGCTTAGCAGAGCAACCTAAGTAAAAGTTTATGAGAAGAGTCAGTGGGTAACATTTGGGAGGTGCAGCATATATTTATGGTTAGAAGATGGTCAGGGATAAACCAGATTTCTGTTCTTTGTGGATTATTGTGAAATTTGTAACTGTGAGGAAAAAATATTGTGCTGTAGTTGTTTCAGATAAAGTGAATTGAGTTTAATAATTGAAAGGAGTTGGAGATTGATAAATATGATAAAAGTGGTACATGGTGGAAGTAAACATAAGTGGGAATGCAATGTTTAGCAAACATGAAGACAAGAATGCATGATGTTTCCTTAGGGCAGTGATGGCGTACTTTTTAGAGACCAAGTGCCCAAACTGCAGCCCCAAACCCACTTATCCATTGTCAGGTGCCGGGTGGATGTGGCCCTTTGGCTGGGTGTGGCCCACTAGGTGGGCGTGGCTGCAGTGGTAATGGAAGACTGGGTGGGACTAAAAAGTTCAATCAATTCCAACTTTGCAAGATCTTTTTTTCCCCATGAGAAGTTGAAATTGACTGATGGGTTGAACCTTTTTTTTTGTACACAGCGGCAGAAGTTTTATAAAAGGTTTTATAAAACCCAGCTGAAGGTGTAGGACTGGGGTGATGGCGCATGTGCCCACAGAGAGGGCTCTGAGTGATGCCTCTGGCATCCGTGCCATAGGTTCGCCACCACTGCCTTAGGGTATATTTTTTACTCTATTTATGGATATATGTATAAGAAATATTTTTGGTGACATTAGAGGTATGTTGATTATATTCACGTTCTTTTGCATGCACATGATCTTTATTGATGGCTGAAAATCTGAACAATTCATAAGGAATATTAGACTATTGGATGCAATCTGTAGCAGGGGTCTGAACATTAAGACCATTGTACAGGACAAGGAAAAAAAGTGAACATCACGAGTTATACATAAATGACAAAAAAGAAAAAAAATAGAGCAAGTAAATGAAAGGAATTTTTCAAATGAAAAGTGTGACGAAAATTGATCAAAACGAACAGGACTATGTGTAAGAGCGTGTTTCCCTTCCCTGCAATGGAAGTGAGAATCTGGTACACACTGGGAATTGTTACTTAAGAAGTGTGAATCATGAAGAGATAAAATAGGAATTGAAACTCAGTAAGTGTGGACTGAATGCAAAAGTGTGAAAGAAGTGCACTATGGTGGTTTGATGTTATAAATGGAGGTTGAAACCTAAAATAAATATAAAAAGGAAAAGACAATTAATTGGGAGAAAGAAAAAGACTGAATTTTCTGGTTGGATGAATTTGCAGAGATCCTCAGCAGAAGAAGGAAGCTTGAAGAACAAAAAGCAGTGTGTGAATTGGCATATGGATATGATAGAAGCAAAGATACTTTCCAATAATAAAAAAATATAAAGAGGCATATTGTATGCTATTGTACATATTTCCTTTTATCTTCTGTCTTTAATGGGGAAGGGGCTTATTGGCTTTACTCTTTTTTGCGTCCGGCATAACATTTACTCTGAAAGATAAATAGTAAGTATGTATGTATAAAGTCATCTATTTTTATCTGTGAATGAGATACAAGATAATTAACCTTAGCATAGAAGATGCACATTATCTTATCTTGGCAGGAACCAGAACAAAAGAGTGAGCATTTAGTAATCTTTCATGATGATTTTAAAAGACATACATTATATATTGATGCATGTAATTTAGAGGTTTCGGTTCCCTCCTTTACCCTTCACCTAGTTTTTTCATGTCGTAGCAACACATTACCGAAATCAACATTCACTTTTGTTAATATAAAAGTACTGTGCTTCTCTTTATTTCTATAATCTAACTATAGAACAAGACCAAGAAATCTCTCGCAAAACTATGACATAATTAATTTAAAACTGTGGGAATTTATTCCTAATTCAAAGTGA
Organism: Bothrops alternatus; assembly: GCA_034064705.1. Taxonomy (NCBI): domain Eukaryota; kingdom Metazoa; phylum Chordata; class Lepidosauria; order Squamata; family Viperidae; genus Bothrops; species Bothrops alternatus. Next base: position 10,916,938 of record JARGCV010000023.1, read on the forward strand.
ATTAATTTTGCTTCCAGAAAAATCACGTATGATAGAACTGGATCAGGCGGTGATTAAGGCAGTTAAGTGACTGAATCTGTATAAATTCAGGATTGCCTTATTGTGTTTGCACAGTAAAGAAATAGTACCAAGAACTCACATAATATCTCATAAAACTCAAAAGGAAGCCTGTCAAAGAATTGCTGCAGTTCCGAGGGTTGGACAATCCTCATTTGTTCTCAGCTGGAGGAGGAAAAATGCCTGCTCTGAATAGAGCTTTATAGTTCTGCAATTCTACCCAGCCCCTAACAGAGACCAGTGTGCAAAATTTTCTTTCAAATCCAGTCTTTTGCTTAGTAGATTTGTGCATTTGCGTGTGTTTTTCTGCTGCCATGGATATGCCATCCTCTTTTTCTGGCCAGCCGTTGCTAAGCCATGAATGGATAGAATATTTCCTTTTCTCACACAGTGACCAGGATGTGAGCCAACAGCACAACCTAAAGACACAGTGTTCTCAGTCAAGACCTGGGTGGATAGAAGTGGCACTCAGCCATGCTGGCCTCAGAGCCTCAATCTTTACTAAATGACTAGCTTATTTTCTCAGGCAAAGAAAGGGAGGAAGTGAAGGAGGGGGACATATGGGGAATCTAAATTCTTAGTTTCCCTACTGTGGGGTATTGTTTTGTTCTTAGTCCTGCTCCAAAAGATGGAATACGGAGCCTTTAGGAAGGGTATGTGAATCTAAGAGACCGACCTTTAACTGGCATATTAGCATCCATCAAACTATTAAATATTATTGATTATAAATAACAGAAGCAGAAAGGGGAGGGTAGGAAGGCTTTTATCTACTAGGAAAGCAAACAATTTTTTAGAAAGACATTTAAAGAATTAATTACATTTTTTTTAATAACCAGTGTCACTCATCTTTTGTTTGAATGGCTTCATATTCAAGGGCAGACCCTTAATTCTGTTTTAAGCTTTTGTCATTAAGTCTAAATACTTCTACATATATACCTCTAGATTGCATTCTTCTCCAGGAAGAACCTTTTAACCGGTGTTAAGCATTAAGGAAAGTATTATTAAACAAACAAACAAACAAAGGAATAAATTATATTTGTTTCTTTTTAAAAAACAAAATTAAATAGCCCAAGTTTTAATTTATCTGTTTAAGCCTGATGATCTGACAAGCTGGCAAACTGATCACTTTTTCGCTCAACAGATCATATTTAATTTAAAGGAGTTTATTTGCTGATGAATAAAACAATGTTTTCAGTGAGGAATACCACTTTCTTCTTCAATTATTTTAAATCATTCTTAGGGTTAGAAGAGATATGTTGCTGGACATAGTGGGCTAGGTTCCTGGAGGTTAAGAAATAATTTCTGAACCTGATTTCATATATACAGTTATATATCATATATTAATTTCAGGGTGCCTCAAAGTATCTTTAAATTCTGTCTCCTACAACACACCTCATGCTATCTCAAGAGGTCTCACAATTCTGAAGAATGGCTCTTAACAGACTATAGCAGGGGTTCTCAACCTTGGCAACTTTAAGACTTGTGGACTTCAATTCCCAGAATTCCTCAGCCAGCAAAGCTGGCTGAGGAATTCTGGGAGTTGAAGTCCACAAGTCTTAAAGTTGCCAAGGTTGAGAACCCCTGGACTATAGGAAACAAAGCAAAACATCAGAGCTTCACCTCCTGATGTATCATTGAATTCAAGTATTCGTTTGGCATTGGAAGTAACCATCTGCACAGTATATCTACATTTCTAACTCTTTCCCATTTATCTTATCAAGTGCCTGGGAAATCAGAAGGTCCAAGCTGTTTGAATAAGTATAAAGATTTACTATAAACTTAAGCTTTCCACAAGAATCTGAACTACTAACAGTCAAAACAAATTGGCAGTAGATAAGAGTCGAAGGAATTCAGGTTGGGCTGGACTTAGATCTCTTGTGGGCATGAAGGGACTCATGTCTGATGATGTATTTGACCCCTCCCTTGGGCTTAGCCTGGTCATCTCCTACATATCCATACCCCAAACACTAATTGGAATGCAATATATTTGGGCAAAAATGTAATACTTTTAGTATTATTTCTAGACAGTTTTAAACTTAAATCTGTTGTATCAGTATGTGTGGGATGGGGTATAGATGATGACTGAAAATGAGGTATAGAAGAACACAGAAAATGTGAATCTTTCATGAAATCATATTTGTTAACCTATGTCAAGTACAGTAGAGTAATAAGTTCAATCAACAAGGAACAGCAGTATGTGGCCTTTGGCATTACAGCATGGAGATTCTGAACCAGCTTAGATCAGTGTTTCTTAAAGCGTGGTTCTAGGGCCACTAGGGTTCCCCCAAGACACTTTCAGGGATCTTCAAAATCAAAATAATTTGCCAGCCTTTGTTGAAATATAATACAATATTAAAACAGCATCAAACAGTTGTGAGAAGCAGTAACAGCAGCAAAATGTGTCAATTTTAACATTTAATACACTAAATATCAATAAATATAACAAATAAAAGCTCTGTTGGAGTCCTTTATAATTTTTAAAAGTGGAAAGAGGTACTGAGAGAAAAAACACTTAAAAGCACTAGTCTGGAGATGAAGCACTAGAAGAGATGTCTGGAGTTGTTGGGAAATGTTTCAGAATGAGTTTTGATTGTATATGGATAAGAGCCCATGGCAGTAAAAATAGCCAAGTATTAATATTTCTCCATCCTTATTGCATTCACTGATAGCCATCCAGCAGACCATTTTATCCCTATTACAGTAGGCAGGAAAAGGCCATAGGACTATATCCAGGTCTGCTGTAAGGAATATTCTGGCTATTTGGCAAATAAAGTTCCTCAGATCTGCACCAAGTTGAATTCTCATTGGGCAGGTTTGACCAAAATGCCAGGGACTCAGTGTGGTGATGTGATCTGGGATGAGTTTGAATTGGTGACTCTTAAGTAAGTAGAAAGAGTTCTCCACTATGCTAGTTTATCTATTTGTTTATTAGACCCAAATCCTCCTGATTCACTACAATGATCAGGGGAGGGGGGGTGACCTGTGGTTGGTGGTACTTTCTGCCTTGAAGGAGTCAGGGGTATGCCCCTTTCTCAAGAGACTGTGCTTGGATCCAACTATTTCAAACAACTATTGTCCTGTCTCCAATCTTCCATTTTTAAAGGAATGTTGTTGAGAAGGTGGTTGGGCAGAGGACTTGGGAGTATCTTGAACTATTTCAGTTGGGTTTCAGGCCAGGATTCAATGCAAAGACAGCCTTAGTTGCCCTAACTGATGACCTGTGGTGGAGCCATAAGGGAGGTGGTGCATACATTCTCGTTCTCCTGTCTTAGCAACTTTCAATGCTACTAAACATGACAATCTTTGGAAATGGTTCTGGAAGTTGAGAATTTGAGACTGGTTCCAGTTGGTATTGACTGGGGAAAGGGATAGGTCACTTCTTTGTGGGGGTGCCATAATGTTTTATGCTTTTGCCCCACTTGTTCAATATCTGCATGAAAGCACTATGTGAGATCATCCAGTTTGGGCTCCAGTATCATCAGTTCACTGATAATATCCAGTTATATTTTTTGACCCCAGGCTGGCTAAGACCTATCTGTATAGCATATCTTTTTTTGTCAATATTCCATTTCTTGTATAATTTTTTTTCTTATCTTAATAGAATTGTCTCATTGACTGAATAGATATACTAGTGCCTAGCTGGACACTTAATTTTCCATTCACACATTATAAGCTGTGTACTAATGAACTAGAAATTAATAAACTATGAATGAATAAATTGTGGATTACTTGTGTTACTGAAAGTATTACAAAATTCAAATTGCATGGCTCTCCAGAGAACCTGATATGCATGTTAATATTTTTTAAAAAGTAGTTCTCATTTAGTTTGGGAGTCTGAAAAGCTATTTCTCTTTTCACTATATGCACACTGAAATAACTTGATGATGAGTAGTTTCAGGAGAAAGATGTAGGTATAAGATAACCTGATCCCTTTGCTTTTTGATAAATTATAGTAATGAGCTAATGTTGCTTTTTATAACACCAACAATTTATTTATTAAACATTTTTTATGCCACAAAATCAAAACAGGGAGAATCATATAAAAAGGAAAACTATCTGTTTTCTGGGGTTGGAGTGGGGGCTTCCAGGGAGCAAGACAAGATAAATAAGAATTCAGTTACATTCTTCTTCCTGCAATATGTTTTTCATATCTGATTGCTTTATTCTTGTGGCTTCTGTTCAAATAAATATACATGTTAAATATATTCACATTATGTCTGTATGTACTGTATATGAAATGTTTAACCCTGCTTTCTAATCAAACGTCTATTACTCCTGCTCCTCCTCCTGTTAATAATAATAATAACAACAACAATAACACTAATACTACTAATAACAATAATTTAAAATCTCAACCATTATACCTTCGTTATGTAATTTTCAGCTTAAATGGAACCAGAGAACCTACTTTCTATCCTTCCTCTTATGCATCAAATGGCAGCCATATTGGGCAAGGGAGGAGCCAGCTTCACCTGCACAGATGTTTGGTAAAATTATGAATCCTTGAGACAAAATTACTTTATCAAAAGAGCTGATGGAGCATTATTACTAACCTTCATTTGAAAGGCCATTAAATGGAGGCTGACACTTTTGTTTTCCTTTCAAAATGAACCTGTACTGATTATTCAAATGTAAGCCAGTGTACTATGATGATTAAGATGCTGGACTAGACTTGGGGAGACCCAGTTTCAAATCCATCTGCCAGTTATCAATTCCAAAGTCGTGATTGTAAGTTAAAATTGGAAGAGTCACATGTGTGTTGCTTTGAGTGTCTAGAACAGGGATGTCAAACTCAATTTCCTTGAGGGGTGCATCAGCATTGCGGTTGCCCTCGGGGGGCCGGGGGTGTGTGGCCAGGGTGGGTGCGACCTACTGGATGGGTGTGGATGGAGTGGGTGGGCATGGCCAGCTCTACATCGTTCATGTCAAGGGTGCCTGTGGGGGCCTGGGCAGGAGTGGGACAGATCTGAGGGTCTCTGGCAGAAGGGGGTGGGACCGGGGCAAGCGCCAAGGCATGGTCCATTTCTTCATTCCTCACAAAGGGTGACACCTCCCCAGCATGCACCCGGGGGTGGGGCTGACACAGCAGGGGCTGGTTCCTCGCTGTTTCTAGACAGCCTTGTGGAGCTAAGACTGAATGCATTTCAGCATAGCTGGCCACCACAAAATTGTACATTGGCTCCTGGCTGGCCTGGGCCAGGGCCAAGGCAGTGGGGGCCGTTCCCTCACTGTTTCCAGGATGGCTTCACGGGCCACATGAAACCACTTTGCGGGCCGCATCCGGCCCCCGGGCCTTGTGTTTTACATGTCTGGTCTATAAGAATAGATAAATAACAGATTGACTGGATAATTAAAAATTGCATTTCATCCCTTTGTTCTCCCCTCCTCAACTGTATACCCAGTTCTTAACATTTAAATACATTCCTCCAATTTGATCAAGCAATAAAACAGTCTGAATCATTCTGAAATCATCTGGCATGTTGGCCTTATGTCCTCAAAATGGTGAAATAGTTTACAAGCCAAACCACACTTTTCTTTTAATATGGAATCTAATCCTGAAGAAAAATATGACCGGATCAGAGGGTGGAACAAATAGATGTAAAAATCTATGTAATCACTGGAATGACGGCATATGTTCCCCAGTTTATTACACCGATCTACTTCCCAGACTGGTTTCCATGGCAGGATAACTATTTTAACTTGCTGATAATGAGGAAAGGAAAAAGATCACACATTTCAAAAATATATACCCCAAATAAGGAGTAATGGTATTTTACTTTTTGAATCACTCACATCCTTGCAAAAAACACACTACTCTAAGGCAGGGCTTTTCAACCAGTGGTACGGGTACCACCTGTGGTACATTGACACCTGACAGGTGGTATGCGACCATCCTAGAAAAGTGGTAGCGGGGGAGGGGAATGAGCTGAACTAATGGCAGCATCACACAAGCCTGAGCGAGAGATGGCTGGAACTGCTCAGCTGAAGCACCAGGATCAGTTCTGCTTTCCAGCTGATTGGCGATTCTTTGGGGCTGTCAGGGCTCAGTAGAAGAGTCAGGATCAGCGCCAGACTCCAGCTGGCACTTCTGCTGAGCCCAGAAGAAGCGCCAATCAGATGGAATGTTGCAGCATCTCCAGGGTCTTGCGATTTACATTCAGATGCTTGGCAACTGATTCATATTTATGACGGTCACAGTGTCATACCCCACCCCACTGCCAATCCTCAACAGAAATGCTCACAACAATGAAAACCTTGGACAGGAGGAAGAGCGCCACCAGGTGGGCAGGCAGGTGTCTTGCTCGGCTGTGGCTTGGGGGGGCACTTTTTCAGTGCCATTGTAATTTCGAACAGTCACTAAGCAAACTGTTATAAGTCGAGGACTACCTGTACTTTATCACTTTTTTCCTCTTTTTTTGATCAAGTTTTTGACACCTTGCTAGGCAACTGATGGTACTCGGATGTTGCCATATTCTAAAAATGATACAATGGGTGAAAAGGTTGAAAAGCCCTGCTCTAAGGTATATTGTGGCACCAGCTGATTGTCTGCAGGTTCTGGGGAAATAAAATAAATGGAAATACAAAAGGGGACTTTTCTCACTTTCCAGAAGAGATAAAAAAAGCAATGCTTTCAAAGCGTTTTACCTTTTTTTGTTGTTAACTGGAGCAACATCTGAAAAAATATAGCCTATATGCACCTACGAATTACATTTCTCCCTGAGTAAAATGTCAATTTCCATAGTCAATGCAATGCATATTTACATGTATTACTGTAGGTTTAAATAGAACTGTGGAAAGTTATGTCAAAGCAGTTAAATGATGAAAAAAAAGATCAATACAAATGGAGCATATTACATGAAATATTGGGCATATTATCAGAACTATTCATATATATAAGCACTGGGTGATGGCATTTACAGATACTCTAAGTGGTTTGCTTCACTCTGTGAACATCTTCAGAGCTCTGCTTTAGGCTAGGCCAGACAAGTTTTATTAAATATGACAAATAATTATGATAATAATATTTAATTTTATTTAATTAAAAGGAGAACAAATTTAATCAAAACCTTGCATATTTGGGGAAGTTTCTCCAAGTATGCTATTCAAAAATTGAGTATGGTCCTCAGCTCCACTAAAGTAGTACACCTCTCATTTAGGGCCATTAGAAAGGTAGGGGATTGAGAGGGGAAAACCTTCAAGAATTAGGACAGATATCAGTATCATCACTGTGATTTTAGACCCAAATTCCAGGGGAAGTCTACAATGAAATGAAAATTCCAAAATGCTGGTTACTTAGAGCAGCTTTGGACTACAGTTCCCATTTTTTCCCAACCATCATGGTGCGGTCCTGATTGGCAATGGAGAAGGCTGTTTTAGCCAGTAAGAGGGATTGCAAGGATCACCCAGCAAGGTGGGGGAAAAAACAAAAAAACCACAGGCAGCTTCTTATATGGTTGCCTGGTTTCAAGCATTTAATAATTAACTAGGAGAGACAGTGGAATATGCAAATAAGGTATATTGGACTGTTTGCCATTTTAGCCAAGATCTGCAAAAGATCAGGCAATTTATGTTCAGCCTGTGCAACTTATATTCTACCTGATATTTCAGGATCTTCAATGCTATTGTCATCTCATTTGAAAGGGTTTTTTTTCTTATAGTCTCCAAAAACTACAACCCTTCTTCACCTGCTCATCACTTCCAATTATACTTAACATTTTCCTCTGACCTCTTAGCCCAGGGGTCCCCATCCCCTATCCGCAGACCGGTACTGGGCCATGAGCACTTAGGAACCAGGCTACACAGCTGGAGGTATGCTCAATGCACATCTTCCACCTCCAGGAATGTGGCAAGTCTGCAGGGGTCTGGTCAGGGGTGGGAGAGTGGCAGGGCAGAAGCCATCTTGCAAGGTCCTCCCAAGGCTGCGCTTGCAACTGGTTTGCAACATCTGAGCTCCGGGTCCTTCCTCCTCTCCCTCCTCCTGCTTCTTCTGCTACCTCTCCTTCTGCCTCCTCCTCTTCCTGGTCCTGCTTCCTCTTTCTCCTGCTGTTTCTTCCTCCTCCTCCTCCTCCTCCTCCTCTTCCTCACTTTCCTCCTCTCCCCCTCCCGGCACCCCAGCTGGGCTTGCGCTCCCTTCGTGCAACTCTCCAAATTTGGAAAACAAATGTGGGCCAGCCCAGCTTGCAACTGGGGGCTTCCCCAAAGCCTCATTGGAGGATGAGCCCCCCCAAGGTATGTGTGTGTGAGGGTGTCTTTCTCAGGGTGCAAATAGGGACAGGGAGAAGCTACCTTTCACCTTAAGCACTGCATCTCCAAGGGATTCTCTCTCTTGTCTGCACCTTTTCTAAGACCACTGGGCTCCGTTGCACTTCAACTGGAGTTTTTTGCTTTTATTTTGATGCTCCAGGTGCCTCTTGTCTTGGCAATATCCTGCCTGCTTTTCAAGGTTTCATTTGGTGTATTTGTGTGTGTGGTGTGGTGTGTGTTTTCCTCCTTTCTTCCTGTAGCTCTCCAAGTTTGCAAGCCAGCGCACTCCTACTCGGCTTGCAATGGGGGAGGGGGAAGGGAGAAGCTACATTTCCCCTTAAGCACTGTGTTTCCAAGGGTATCCCTCTCTCATTTGCACCTTTTCCAAGACAGCTGGGTGCTTGCGCAGTGTCAAGTTGGTTTGCTCTCTCTCTCTCTCTCTCTCTCTCTCTCTCTCTCTCTCTCTCTCTCTCTCTCTCTCTCTCTCTCTCTCTCTCTCTCTCTCTCTCTCTCTCTCTCTCTCTCTCTCTCTCTCTGTTTTCTCAGCACTTCCTCAGATGCTGGGTCTTTGGTTTGTTTTGCTGGAAGGCTGAGTTTGGGATTCTCTTTTTTCCTTCCCACTTTCTTAGAAGCAGAAAGTTACTGGTCTAATCTAATACAATAATAGAGATAAAGTACATTTAGAAATTTTACCATAAATGTAATGCACTTGAATCATCCTGAAACCTCCCCACCCCCGGGTCCATGGAAAAATTGTCTTCCATGAAACCGGTCCCTGGTGCCAAAAAGGTTGGGGGGTCTCTGTCTTAGCCTATGGAATGACAGTGGGGAGTGCTTTTTTCATAATCAATAGGTTTATTTTCTTCCCCTAACTATATCTTTCATATAACAATAGCACGTAGACTTCTATAGACTTTACAGCCCTCTCTAAGCGGTCTACAGAGTCAGCATATTACTCCTAACAATCTGGGTCCTCATTTTACCGACATTGGAAGAATGGAAGGCTGAGTCAACCTTGAGCCGGTAAGAATTGAACTGCTGAACTGCTGGCAGCCAGCAGTCAGCAGAAGTAGCCTGCAGTACTGCATTCTGACCACTGCACTACCACGACTCTATTATATAGTCTAACGATGTCTAGTGTTTATATGCTCAACTTCTGCTGGCTTTGGTTGAACCATCCTCTCAGACTGTTGATGAGGAGAGAGAATATCCAAGTGCTCAGTACCTGGGATTGGAGAATTCTGAGATTCTGAGGGCCAGAAAACTATTGCAGCTAGCAGTTTATCAGGACAGGCTCAGGAAACACAAGGACTTCAGTGTGATACTTCAAATCATCCAAAGCGTTTCCAAAAATGCTTTACTCTTGTTTAATATAGGAAGAAGAAACTGTATAAAAGTAAATGAAAGAACAATATTAATCTAACTAATCTTAACAAGCATCGTTGGAAACGCCTCATTAAGCATCATGAATAATGAAGTATTACTCTCGCCTCACTTCCTCCTGAAAGGATCCAGTCCTCTATAAACAGCATGATCTTCTTTACATTTTATTATATGCATTATTGGCAGAATTATTCTAGACAACTGTAGCGGAATGAAGTCAGAATTATTCTTACAAAAGGTAAAACACAACAGATTCTGATCAAACATTTAATGTAAACAAAGCAGAGTCACCATAGTTTCTCTGTCACAAAGAGTTGATCAGTGCAAGCAGCTTTTTCTAGTGTGAGTAAAGAACACTGGCCATTTCTTGGGGGGGGAGGACAGAAATAACAATAACAGAGTTGAAAGGGACCTTGGGGGGTCTTCTAGTCCAACCCCCTGTTTGAGCAAGAAGATCCTATATCATTTCAGGCAAATGGTTGTCCAATCTCTTCTTGAAAACTTCCTGTGACAGAGCACTCACAACTTCTGGAGGCAAGCCATTCTAATGATTAATTGTTCTTACCATTAGGAAATTTCTCCTTACATCTAGGTTGGTTCTCTCTTTGGTAAGTTTCCATCTGTTACTTTTTGCCTTGCCCTCAGGTGCTTTGGAGAATAGGTTGACCCTCTCTTCTCTGTGGTAACCCTTCAAATACCAGAAGACTATTACCACGTCACCCCAACTCTTCTCTTTGTTAAACTAGACATACCTAGTTCCCGCAATCGTTCATCATACAGTTTAGCCTCAAGTCTCCTAATCAATCAGTGCCCTAATCATTACATCCTCCTGTAGACTCAGCCACCTGGAAGGCAGCCACCATCTTTTATTTATTTATTGCTATTTATCTGATTTGTGCCAGCTCAAGCAGTGATGTTGAGCTTAACTGCTGCTTTTCATTTTACTATAGACAAACATTCCCAAACTCCATTGACTACTGTAAACTGTGGCAAAAATACACTCTTCCCTCTGATCATTGCCTTTCAAGGCCATTTTTTCTTACAAGTTCATCAGTGGAAGTGTTTGTTTGTTTAATCAGTGAAATTGACAATAGTTTTCCCCCTTCTTGGGGATAGATAAAATGATAAAACTGAAGTATTTTCTTTCTCTTTTAATCAATTCAGAAAGGGGAAGAGAATTAGTGAATCATTAATCAGGGACCATAGTGTTGTCCCCAATTTGGGTCTGAGCATGTGCCAAAGTCAGTGAAGAACACCAGTCATGAGGTGCAGGTTTTATTTCCCTTTTATTGAAGTGCTGCAGCAAAAGGGGTCCCAGCCAGGAAAATGCCAGGACCCAAAACAAAGGATTAAGAAAGCTTTATACAATTTCTCTAAAGCAGAGGGTGGGACAAGTGGGATATAAGAAATATCATCTAATAAACATTTTAGTAATGATCTAACAATTGTCCTATTGATCTCTGTTGTTGTTAATTGCAAAGTCATGTCCTATCCCAAGTCTTGGCTAATGAATACTCCTGGCGTTATCAATTTGCTTCAGGAGTTATTTCCATTTGCTCCAGGCCATCTCTATTCCTATTTCTAGCTGAGGTCTGCAGGATGTCTAACTCTTTGTTACTGTTATTGCTAACCACCTAGTATTGCTACAAGTGTTACATGTGCATATTCTCTGTGAATAAACACTCTTTATTCTTTCCAGAGACTCCACAATTACAGGCATCCCAGTTTTCTTTCAAGTGCATGCATTAGCCTTGCTTTGTTTTAGCAGACAGCCTATCAATAGTAAACATGCAGTTTAAGGTTGCAGTGTAGAAGAGCCCTGGATATCTACAATCATTGTATAGCTATGTCCAAAATATAGAATAGATGATGTTTCATTCTTTTACTATAGTATTATTTATTTGTGAACCCACACCAATAAAGAAAATTCTATATTTTCTATGGAAAAATGCACTCCATTATAATACACAGAAAAGTTCTTTTGTCCCATATGGTCACATTTTATAACTTATAATCAAATAAATTCAACGGACATTTTCAGAATTTCATTTCCATACAAAGATAAACCTACAACTAAATAAGAAGAAGCCAGATTTTTGGAGTAGAAAGAAAACACTTGAAACTATGAACAGAAGACCAGCCGGGCTCATTAACATTTTAATTCTGGGGTAGAAAGATTTATAGAAGGAAAAAATACCACATTTGCCATTGTCTGTTGCAGTATCTATTGCTTATTTCAGCCAGTCTGACGGGATAAATTTTGATTTTCACTGGTTAGTTTAAAAATAATGACAGCTCCTTAGATGTGTAGTTCCCCTATTTAATAACAATCTTGACAATGATTTCATTCAGCAGCTGCCAATTTTCTTACCCTACCCATTTGAAAGCAGCACAATAGCAAGTGGGAGGTAAAGCTGTGTATAGATTTAGATTTATTCAGTACTTTTAAGCCCTGCAGTATGTCCTAATACAGCTTTTTCCATTTTGTTTCCAAATAAAATTCCTTTTCAGCCCAAGAGCTTTGTCTATCCTGGTAACAATTTGGCAGTCATTTTAGAGGCACAGAGGATTTGTGCTTGTGTCTACATTTTGATTTGTGCTTGTGTCTACATTTGTGATTGTGTCTACATTCCTAAGCCATTACAGTTAAACTATTTACTTATTCCAAAATATTCATGTTGACTTTAAAAACATAATAACAACAAAATTTTCTGAAGACGTAATAGATGATAGATAGATGATAGATGGATGGATGGATAGATAAATAGATAATAGATTATTAGCTAAGGTATACACATTTACATAAATCAAATGTATTAAATGTAAGATATAAAATATGGACCGGCATCAATTAAAATTAGAATTAAACCTTTAAAAATAATCTATTAGGATATTTTGCAAGGATGACACTATCACAAAACACATCATCTTGATAGTTCCTATTAGTTGGCATACAAACAAGGATTTTATGGCTAAAGAAAGTTCATGTGGGTATAAGCAGTCCTTCAAATAATTTAGCCTCACATTTTAAATTTGTTAAAAACATCACCAGCAATTTAAATTGGGCTCTGAAATGCACTGGCAGAGAACTGGTGTTATCTGCTTCAACCTCTTGGCCTTCCAAGCAACTGGGAAATGGCATTTTATACGAATGTTGCTTCCAACACAGAATATATTGTGGTAATCTGGTATGGATATGAATGGGGCCTATTTGATCTGCAAAGCAATGCATCTGGCAACCCAGCTGAAGTTCATTAAAAGCGTCCTTAATAAACAATGGCACCTGCACATCCAGAGGTGCTGCCAAAATCCTAGAGAACTCTCAAACAGTACAGCTGGTATTTCAGAAACAGCGTAGCTCCATCCAAACCATTCTCATATCTTCATCCAGAACAACAGATTGCTTTAGCCATAGTACTCAAGCTTCTTTCATATCTGTACTACAGCCAAAGAAAAATATACAAATACACAGGTGCACCTCTGTAGATGACAGGGAGAGATCACTACACAAAGACACCAATTTCCCATTAGATGTGCCTCCTGATCACACATTTAATACAAATCATGAATTGTCTGAATTAAACAAGCTAGAGACTCTGCATAGTAATAATGAACCCCAAGAGGGGAGAAGAGAAGGAGGAGGACTTAAGAAGAAAAGCTTCATCTTTTTTTGTCCTGCCTAAATTGCTCCCCAAATAGTTTATGTTGAAGGAAAAACAACTTATTTGAAGTGGCAATTGGAAAATGAGGAAATAGGGAAAGAATCAGACCCTCTTTCTCCAAATGCCAAAGCATTTTCCCCACACACATACAACAACCAAAGCATCTTTAGTATATTATATATTTTTTTTCAAAAGGAGACTTTGGCCTTTAAGTGCATAGTCTGTATGGACTATGGACTAGTGGTAGAGATATTTTCAAATTCAATTTAAATTCAGTTCTCATGCTATGCCATAGAAGGGGATTTAAAGCAACTAGAAGAAGTCCACCTAAGTAATAGCTGAGGTATGTGCTAACTCCCTGATTTCTGGTTTGCATATTTGTATAAAACAATCATTCTTCTGCAAATAAATACCCATGCTAAATATCAGGCATGGCATTTTTCCTTCTTAGGACAGGTATCTCTGGGTTAGGTGTAGTAGTATCTATACTTCTGCTCAAAAAACTTAAGGGTGACAGTGATAAACCTTCCCCATTACAGTTCTGTAATGATCATCTTATGGTCTCAGAAGTTCTGCCATGGAATCTAATTGAGACATATTTTGTCATTAAATGAAAAGGGAACATAAGCATTTTAAAGGCCTCCTTTATAGGGAAACGTTTTAAACATTATCTCACTGTGAATCTTGGGTTCAGAGAATCCGAGTTACTGAACTAGCTAGCAGAAATTATGGCAATTATAATGTGTTTGAATTTCAGAAGAATATTACACTCTAAAATGTGTTTAAAATGCTAGGATTTTAACATACTTATTCTACATTAATTACAGCAAATTCCAGATTAGATTTTCCCCTTAATTGAATAAGACTATAACAAGACAATTCTTTACTTAGTGCTAAACTTCTTGGTAATTTCTATATCCATTCACAAAGCACAAAAAATCACTTACATAGCAGTTCATAAAGGATATAGTCAAAATATGTATATTATGATAAATGGATACTGGATATTATCTCTATCTGAAATTTAAGTGAAAGAAAATGGCCTGACTTTTCTAATCCACTGCCCAATGAGTCCTTCTAGAAGGATTCTCCTCTACTCCCTATATAAGAGAAATTATTAGACACAAACTAGAATTATAATCAGGCAGTATATGAAGCAGAAAAAATAATATGGTCAGAAACGTACAAGGGTAGAAAAAAGAACTATATACAACCATCTAGTTCAAATATTGTGACAGTGCTGACAAACCCACATTGTACTGCTGCGCAGTATTTAAAACCACAGAAAAAATGTTAAGGGATAAAACTAGTGAGATGGGAGCCAACAATTCCCAGACTAGAGAATGTCACTCATTTCACTAAGACCAGCAAACAAATGAAATCTTCATTCATTTGAAAGGATAGAGAAAGAAACCTAGCAACAAAGATAATTAGGGGGCTGGGGGCTAAAGCATGAGAAGAATGGTTGCAAGAATTGGGTAGGTCTAGTTTAATGAAGTGAAGGATGAGGGGTGACATGATAGCAGTGTTCCAATACCTAAAGGGCAGCCACAAAGAAGGGGAGGGGTGTCAACTGATTCTCCAAAGCACCAGAAGACAAGACAAGAAATAATGGATAAAAACTAATCAAGGAGAGAAGCAATCTAGAACTAAGGAAAAATTTCCTAACAGTGAAAATAAATAACCAGAGGAATTGGTTCAGAAGTTGTAAGTGTTCCATTATTGGAGGCTTTTAAGAAAAGACTGAACAGCCACTTGTCTGAAATGGGTTTCGTGCTTGAAGAGACTGTTGGACTAGAAGACCTCCAAGGTCCCTTTCAACTCTTATTGTTCTGTTTCTACATATTTATTTAATGACTTTACATTATAGCGGGCAATCAATACTATTGATCCTTTGTTACTGTTGAATTGAGTTATGTCTGGGACACTTTTGCCATGATAAAACTGGGAAGCTTGTCAACTTGATTATTGATCCTTACTATCACTGCTAGGGTAGGAGAGCCATTGTTGAGGGAGAGGGAATTACAGTGATGACTACAAACACTCCAGCAATCCCACTGATGAAGCTTCACTATCAGAACCAAGTGGTGATCCAGATGGACCAGTTAACTGTCCAGCAGACAGAGCAAAATCGCCACAATTGCTGGTACCCAAAACAGTCCTGGCTCAAGACCAACCACCATTGGTGGAGCAGCTAAATAACCACACCGAAAGAGTACTCATTAATGGCCTTACCAGTTTGGAGGGGAACATAAAATGGAGCACCCTAGGGCTCTCTTGAACCCTGCTGGTGTTGAACATTTTAAGTAATTAATTAAATTAAATTAAATTAATTGCTTGGTTGAGGCAGTTGAGGGAACCATTACCACATCTGCAGATTATACAAAACTCTTTTGAGGAAGATTAAAAGATTTAAACAAGCTGGAACAAATGAATAGGATGGCATTTAACAGGGCAAATGTAAAATTCTGTTAGTGAGTTAGAATAATGAAAAGTCCACCTTGGCACCAGTACATGTGAAAAAATTGTGAGTGTCCTTTCGAATCACAAGTTGAGTGATGTTTGTGCAATGAAGCAGTATGACGCCCACTGCTAAAATGGACAAATGCATTAATAGGAGCACAGACTCTACCTCACATAAAGTAACTGTTATACTCTTTTTCATTACTGACCCTACTTGATTACTATATCACTTCTGAGTATCATAATTAAAAAAAAAGACAGTGGCAAATTGGAGTAAGCTACCATGATGTTGAAGGACCTGCAACCAAAGTACCTCAGGAACAATTAAAGTATATGAGTATATTTAACCAAATGATTGAAAAGGGATGCGATAACAGATCAGCTTCTTTTTTTGAGTGAAAACTGTTATTTCTTCAAATACATTTTTCACCTGGCCCCTGCTCATCATGACTAAACAATGTAAAAAAGGGCATTTATAATAAGGAGATGCAATAAAAATAGTATTATTAGATACCAATGAAAACTATTTACTTAGTTTTTCTGTAACACATACCTTAGTAATGTTCTACATTGCTGTCAAGTATTAATTGAAAGAGTTATCTGTATCTATATAGTTGTGAAAATGTTAGTATCACATAATCCTTCCTAGTTAAAGGTCTTTCCTGGACTGTTGAGGGAAAGCTCTGGAGTTCTAATTACCTACAAAAGGTCCCGAAAGGTTACTGCTGAACATGGTAATTAGATGGCTGTATTAGAAGGTGTTAGCAGGGGACAAAGGATTTGTACTAAATAGCGTGGCACTTTCATGGCTATTTACTGTGCAAAATAGCAGAACTTAAATGAAATTTGGTGGAGTTCTAGAACAAAACAAATTAACAGTGTGAAGAAATGAAACAGTTATTAAGAAAAAGCAGAGAAAACTTTGGTGTTGTTTCTTTCTGATATCTTCATCAGATATTTGCAAGTTCACTAAAATCCATCATATTCTATAGAACTCCACCCCTAGAATAGTGATGCCTACAAATGCCCAAAAATGGATATTCCAATGCATATTCATCTGAACTGATCTATGCAGGACCAGAGTGACATAAAACAAAACCAGAAGAGTCTCAAAGGTGAGACTCTTTGAGGCAACCATGACCTTGATGACTGAGAATCTCCACAGACAAAACCAGAAGAGCTTTCCTGGAACCACTGACGCTCTATTCTTGATGGTGCCAATTAGTATACACCATCCATATTATATAAACACAGTTCAGACATGGCAGCTATAAGCAAATGTATTGTTTCCTTCTCTGATATCTCACACAGGGCTTATTTTTCCAGCCTGACCTCATGTCTAACATAGTAGCCAGAAGTTTTCTCACAGTTTGTTCCCTTGATTTATTCCTTGAAACAAAACGACAGAAATCACAATATGCTTTATCGCAAAGTATGTAAAATATGTACATTCATTATTAAAATCAGCTACCACACATAAAAGCTTGGTTTCAAACCATGGAGCAATTCCCCAGTCTGACATTTTCCTCATGTGATTGACTACATCTGAAAGATATCTGGCTGGGAAACTGTGTTTTTGAGTTGTGCCGTTAACTAATAATTGACAAGCATTTTGCTGGTCAATGACTGAAAAAAAATTGATTGATTGATTGACACACCTAAATTTCAGGATGCTGGTGGAAAGCACTCATTATCCAGAGTCAAAAATGTTCGAGTTGCTCTCCTAATCAACACTTCTAAGGGCCAGAACTTAGTTATTTATTAGTTTTTGTATTTCTTATGTTTCTAAGGAAATCTTTTCTGGCCCAGAAATATATACATTTTTGAGAAATGTGTATTTTAAAATGTGGATTTTCATATTTCATCATACATTTCTGAGGAAAGAGAATAGAACAGACTTCTAAATGATGCATTGTAAAGATGACATGTTAGAAATGAATTGCTATGTATATATTTTTTCCTTTCTGACAGGGAGGAGAAGAGTGTTTTGGGGATTTTGTCTGTACAATTTCAAAACCCATCTTGAAGTCAAGTTCCTAAAGTTTTCTTGGCAACGTTTTCTGAAGTGGGCTGCCCTTGCTGCCTTCCTAGGGCTGAGAGAGAGTAACTGGCCAAAAGTCACCCAGCTGGCTTTGTGCCTAAGGCAGAACTAAAACTCATATACCAATTGTTCTCTTGTTTCTGAGAACAGGAATACCATTTTCTCTTTTTATTCAGTTCAAGTAATAGCACATATTGTTCTTTATAAATTCAGAACAGCTAAACAAGGTCAGTCCTGGTCCTTGGAGGGTAGACCTTTTGGAAATGTAGAACTATGGGTGAGATTAAGAAATGGCAAAAATGTCCTAAGGGAAGGCAAGGGCCAAATACTTCCACACTGTTGCCAAGAAAACTACACAGATGTACCCATGAAATCATTAAAGAAATTCGACTTGACTCTTCCAAATAAATTCGGAAAGAACAACACCAATCTGTAATTACAGTCACAGAATGTCAGTTTTTTCCCCCATTTATGCTTATCACAATAAACATTAAAAAGAATTCCTACAAGACAGAATTTAAAGTTGTTGTTATACATAATGAACATTTTCATGTGAACGTTTTTACATGGATTGGAAATGGAATCTCACCTAATAAAGGCAATTTGTATGCATTCGGCAGACACACAAAATATATTTGTTTTTTCTTTTTTTAAAAAAAAAAAACCTTGAAAATGATTCAGCCAGCTTCACTGTATTTATGATTTGTATGAGAGAAGTGATGTTCATTTCTCTCATTCTCTGTTAGTAAACACTGTAACACAACTATTTGTGTATTCTTTCAGTTGAACAAATAGTAATATTGTTAAACGTGTTAAGAATTTAAAATTTTAAGCCAATGCTTATAAATTTTAAGACGCTCTCCAGCCTTGTGGGTTTATTCAATAGCCCATCTTTCTCTGAGATTAATGCACCTATATTCAGAAACAAGTTACTGAGACTTGAGCCTTTGAAAATCATGGTTTTTTCCAGAGTCAGAAATTCTACATATGTCCAAAGTTTTATTTCAATACTTTCTTTCTGCTTTAGGTTTGTTTAAATCCTAAATAATTAGTAAGTATGAAAGTGTTCCAAGAATGAAAACAATATATCTGTCTAGTAGCAATCATACTCAGTTTAGTGTTTCTCATATTTAAAAATGGTTGTCTCCCTGCAGTGTAAACATAAGAAACACATGACCCTTGATTTGACTTTTGGCATATCAGCAAGAATACCTTACGTTTCAGGCAAAGTAGGATATTGTTTATTCCTTGACCAAATGGAAAAGATGAATGTGGTCTCTCGTAAATGTAAGAACAGCTTTATATATTCTACATCAAGGAACATGGACTTACTTCAAAGTTTTAATGAGAAAACTGTAAGTAAGTCTAGGTAATCCTTGACTTACAACTGTTCATTTATCAACTGCCCAAAATGCCAATGGCACTGAAAAAGTCACTTATGACTAGTTTTCCCATTTTTGATTGACGCAGCATCCCCTTGGTCATATGATCAAAACTTGGCTGCTTGGCAACTAGCCTCTATTAAAATGCTTGCAATGTACTGGGGTCATATCACCATCTGCATCCTTCCCAACCAGTGTCCAGCAAGCAAAATCAGTGGGGAAAATGGGATTCATTTAATGGCTGTATAATTCACATAACAACTGTGGCAAAAAAGGACATAAAATTGGATGTGATTAACTGCTTTTCTTAGCTAGCAATTCTGGTGCAAATTGTGGTTGTAAGTCAAGGACTACTTGTATTTATCTTATACAAACCTAAAAGAGTTGGAGAGAGACTGCGATCATAGTTTTCTGGTCATGAATTTCCTCATGTATAGCTACCAACTATATGCTCAGGTCTTATTTGGCCTCTGCATATGATTTCCAGTATATGACTCACTGTACCTGAATATGACTTCCATATGCAGGTAGGGCATTAAAAGTGTGTAGACTCTCCACAGAGTCCCCCCCCCTTTGGAATGGATCAACCTAGAATGATTGCATATTGTTTTCCTGTTACCTGTTTCTTCTTAATTTCAATGAATTTATTGTTCATTGTTTTACTGTTTTCATTTTTTGTACTATAGTTTTACATGACTGTAAGCCACCCAGAGTCGCATGCAATGAGATGGGCAGCAAATAAATTTAATAAATAAATAAAATACATAAGGCTAGCTCCCATTCAGCTTGATTAAGAGGTCAGCATGTCTCGGGTCATGCTTTTCTTGGCCAATACCAGAAAACTTGCCAGAAGCAAGTCATGGACACAGCTGTTTGATTAGTAAATAAGAATTAGGAAGCCATTAGGAAGAATTCCATCATACGCCAAATATAGAAGGCAAGCCCTATTTATAGTAGTAGCAAAATCTCTCCAGTTTTAGTTTGGCACTTTAGTCAGCATAGCATTCAGGCTTTTTTCAATGAAGATGAGACATACAACAGGTGCAGCAGAGCTATAAATCCTGCATAGGTGTAAAGGAATAAATGATAGGAAACATCTGTAAGAATGGGAGAAAATTAACTAGTAGCAAAATACCTAAAGATGTGGACTCTTTGTGGCATATACTGGAATAATTGACAGCTTGATCTGAAACTGCTAATATCCCTTTACAAACATTGCCTTTCCAGGTGCTGCATGTTAATAGTACATTCAGTTGAAATGTTTGTTCAGAAATGATTTATGAGAACAATAGCTCATCGGCACTGGCCAAATTTCTAAAGGACAGCTGAGTCTTTGTATATTGACTTGTTGAAAAATGTGAAGTGCCAACAAATTCTCTTTGTATTATTTAAATAGGCCTACAGCTTTCACATATTAGTTAAAGATAGGATGTAACTGCCTCTGGGTTTTACTCAGTAATACATTTATTCCTTGGGGAAATTTCTTTTCAATGTATAGACCTGAAGTGCTAATTGAGTTATATCCCCTAATAATAGGTAAAGCTAATAAGATTGGAATGACTGTTGATTCCAAAGAGCTGCAAATTGGGCACCATGACATTTTTCAACCTGCCCCTTCTCTACCTGCATTTTTAGAAAAAAATAATTCTGAAATGTATATCCTTTCAACTAAATTAATGGGGTTGTCAATAAGCCAATCATAACTGTCAAAATACAGCAAGATCTGGCATACAATCAAGAGATGTTTTCTAAGACTGTGATGAAGACGGCACAGGAATATTAGGAAAATCCCATTTCACTCCACTGGCTGCTAATGTAAGAAAAATGGACTAGGATGAGGGAAAATTGGAATGCTCAACGTGCTATACATAGGTCTGCATTTGCCCTTGAAATCCATCTGGAAGCTTCAATTAGTCCAGAACGTAGCAGCGCAGGTAGTTATGGGTGCATCTCCTTATGCCCATGTTATACTGCTGCTGTGTGAGTTGCACTGGCTCCTGATGGGCTTCTGAATGCAATTCTAGTTGCTGGTCAGTACCTTCGAAGTACTACATGGCATAGGATCAGGTTGCTTGAGAGACTGATAATCTTTTTTCCAAGAAGATCTGCCTGCCCAACATGTTCCCATAGAGAGGGGCAGGCTCCAGGTTCTTTCTTTTAAGTCTTGTCATGTTGTGAAAACTAGAAAGCAGGCCTTTTCTATGGTTGCCCCTGCTTTCTGGTACAATCTGCCCCCACCAATATATGATAGGCCCCAACTCTCCTTGTCTTTAGGAGAGCCCTTAAGATCTGGCTCTTCCCCCAGGCATTAGGGGTTGCTGAATGGGAGTCCCACTCAGAAGTTTGTTTTCTTCTTTGCTCGGTTGCCATTTTACATTATTCATTTTTAATGTTTAATTATTATGAAGTTTTATGATGCCCATCTTGCCAGAATGTTGTTTGTTGTCAGTTTTTTTAAAAAACCTATTATCATTATTACCGTGTTTTTATGCTGAATATCACCCAGAGTTATCATAAGATCTGATCTGGGCAGTCTTATAAATCTTTAAATAAATAAATGGAAAGGAGATAGAATAATTAAAATACTGGAAGAGCCTAGTCACTTTATATATCTCTGTATAAGAATTTGGCAAGCAAAAACTGCATATTCAATGTGATAAGGATTCACAATTTCTGCAAAACTCCAAGGAAAGTGCAATGTAAATTACTTTTACAGACAGGGGAGAAAGAAAGTGCTACAATTCTTATGCAGCACTTGAAATTTTCCGCTTTAGTTTCTGATTTTCCTACAGGTAAAATCTAATCTGAAACACAGTTTGGTTTAGGCCATCAGGCTAAAAACCAAGAGACAATTCTGCCTTAGGAACACAAAAAAATCATATTTTTTTAAACTGCCAAAAATCATAATCTCAAAACTATTGTCATACAATACACACAATACAAAGTTCTGTTGCCAATGTTTGTGACAAATTATTTTCCAGAAAATACATATAAAAATGGCATGTTTTAGTTTTAGGCTCTTACGGATTTTTCTCCTGTATTTTTTAATTGTGCCATAATATTTGTATAATAGAGTAAACATATGTATTATTCCTTCCTTTTCCTATTTTCCCAACAAGAACCCTGTGAATTAAATTGAGCTGAGACAGAATGATTGGCCTAAAAGTCATCCAACCGTCTTTCATCCCTAAGGCGGGACTAGAACCCATAGTCACCTGATTTCTAGCCTGGTTCCTTAACTACTACAACATTCTAATAATCTGCAGATATTACTTACTAGCTCCATTAAAGCCAGAGTGATAGATGGGAGAGATTTCCAGTAGACAGTTTCCAATATCTCTTCTAATAATACTAAAAATGCACTGAACTTGGTATGTGCTTACTTTTGTTCTGATATTTTTTTTTCTTTTAGTTAACCTGTCACTTCACACATTTAACATTACTTTTTGAATCTGTTGTGCCTCATGGATCTGACAATTGTTTATCTGCCTTATTCTTTTTAAATTTAATTGTCTAAGGATGACAAATAAAACAAATCCTTTTCACACAGCTGCTATCTAGCAAATAAATTATTAGATACCTTTTCAACATGCATGCTGTTTCCCAAGAGTCTGGAATAGCTCCAAGGAGTTAAATATAAAATCAAAAAAGGTTTCAGCTCCCTCCTAAAAATGATTGTTTACTTGAAAATTATTTCAGTATCTCTGGCAAATTCTGTTCCCCTCCTAGCATATTATTAAGTACGCGTATGAAATATCCACCTTTTCTCAAGCTTTATATTACTAGAGGGCAAAGGATTATGAAAAATAAGATCTCTTTCTGACAGTTCCACTATTTAACTAAGGAGCTGAATTCTTTTTCTCTATGACAACCCTTTGGTCAACAATCTATGTGCAACAGAAATCAAACACTGAATGGATGTTTTGCATTAGTCCATACAGTAATTAAACCTGAAGCTTAAATAAAAGACAATATATGTAGCCCAGGGCTGAAATGTGGAGTCCTTGGTGCTCTCTGACCATGTTTGTTTGTTTGCAAATGTTTCATTATCTAACTAGATAACGTCATCAGTGCTGATGAGTGTGGGGTTTCCTCTGTTTATAAGCTTCTAGGAACTCCCTAGCAGTTTTGGATTTGGCTTGCACTCATCAGCTATCAGTAAAAGCATAAAAATAAACCATTCAAAAGAGACAATAAAAAAGCAAGGAAACAAAAAGCATCTTTTCCAGCAGCATTCTTGATGATCTGAACCATTAGTAGTCTTTATAAAAAACCTCCCTCTAGCTGAACTCAACTCCTGTTGACTAAAGAAGCATATTCATGTGATTTTCTTTACAGCAGTATGGAAACAATTTGCTCTCTTTATTATTATTATTTTTAACCTCTCCATCTAGCCTACAATCTATAGGTTTTCTTGTTGGTCCCTTATTTCAAGTTTGATACTGTCTATATTTACAGAGATTGTATGCTTGATGATATAGTTAAGGGGATGAATGAGAACCAAACACTCTCAGGCTGAGTTTGGGCCAGCCATATTTCTCAGTCCTGTCTACCTAGGTTGATGTTGTGGAATGAAATGTAGGAAAGTCCCCAAGGAGAAAAGGTGTTGCAAAAAAAAAAAAAAGGTGATTCTCCCTTCTGTATTTTAACTCTCAGGATGAATTAGACGCTAAAAAATGTTCAAGCAAGGAACAAGAGCCTCTCTCTGTTTTAAATGTTCCAGGTAACTCTAAAACAGTGGTTCTCAACCTGTGGGTCGCGACCCCATTTGGGGTCAAACGACCATTTCATGGGGGTCGCCAAACAACGCAGTCCGCCATTTTTTTCCTCTTTTCCTTAGCTGTGCTACTCCTTCTTATTATATTGGATTTTGAAAGCCAATAGAATAGACTCTCTTGAATAGAGTCTAATTCTATTGGCTTTCAAAAGCCAATAGGAATTGTCCAGGCTGTCTCTGCCCTGCTGAGCCCGCCAAAAGTCCCAGTCTGCAAACGGTGCTGCAAGTTGTCTGCAGCGAAGGCGAGCTGTCTGGAAGTTTCCACCCCTCCCTGCTGAGCAGCTACTAAAAATGTAAGTAAAAGAGTGCCAGGGGTGGGAGGTGGGAGGCCGGTGGGTGCAGGGAAGGTTGCTGGTGCGCATGGGGCCTGGCGGGTGCCTTACCTCCCTTGGGCTGGGCCAGCTGGTGGCCCAACCAGTGGTCACCCTGCGCCATTGCTGCCACCCAGGAGTGCCTGAGCCTGCCTGCTGCCGCCCTGAACGATGGCCAAGGTAAGGCTAGCGGAGCAGCGGCGGGCGCAGGGAGGGTTGCTGGCCCACGTGGGGCCCGGTGGGTGCCTTACCTCCCTTGGGCTGGGCCAGCTGGTGGCCCAGCCGGTGGTCACCCTGCGCCGTCGCTGCCCCTTGCCAGCTACGCCTCGGGCAGCGCAGGGGGCGGCACCACCCATGCGTGGCACTCCCGGGCAGGGAAATACCGGTTGGGGGTCATGGCATTAAAAAGGTTGAGAACCACTGCTCTAAAAGATGCCGTTGCATTATTGCCAGAAGTGCTTTGCATCTCACCTGAGAGGATTCAAGAATACAGTACAGAGTTTGGGATTATTGTCTTGACTAACAGCACTGCTGTCCTTGATCCTGGCCCAGTTGTGCAGCCTCTGAGCAGAAGATAGCATTGGGACCACACCATCTTGAAGAATAACACAATGAAAGTGTAAAAAAGGACTCAGGCTTCCTAGGAGAAAAGACAATGGTTTCCTTGGAGTAATGAGATCAGCTGAACCCAGGGAGACGTAGGTTCTTGGACCTTACAGCATAGACATGAAGAAGGGATGAAATGACTGAAGGGGATGGCCATCTCATATAGGAACATTAAATTAAATGTTTTCCTAGGGTTCCAAGTCAAATTGAGTGCCAAATTTGAAGGGAAAAAAAAAGATTCAACATTTAAAAAAATTAAAACATCCAACATTTATTTATTTATTTATTTATTAAAAATGTGCCCCCATTGGAGCACAGTGCCAACATTAATTCACTTAATTACTGGCCTGTATGTTTTCTATCTGTGTACTCAGAACCTTGGCTTACTTTACTGGCCCAAAAATCTGAACCTTTGTCAGTCTCTTTTCTTTGTGTCTTTCCTGTCCAAGAGGATCCCTTTTTCAAACTGAAATGTAGGATCAGATCCAAGAAGAAGAATCTTTCAAGGGAAGCATTATTCTCTGTCCCTCCAAACTGAAAGCATTGCCTTGACCATATTGTTCTTTCTCCCATCATATTTCTCTCTTTTCCAATCTTAGGGTTCCTTCCTTCCTTCCTTCCTTCCTTCCTTCCTTCCTTCCTTCCTTCCTTCCTTCCTTCCTTCCTTCCTTCCTTCCTTCCTTCCTTCCTTCCTTCCATCTTTCCATGGGCCAGGAGCAACATTTAATTTTAACTTTCCTAGAGTTGAGCTAATTATCTTGTCAGGGCTGGGGATAATTGTTTACAACAAACTATGATTAGTTTACTAACCCAGTTTCAGAATATTTAATTTGGGAAACATCCCAAGAAAATATTTAGGTTAACTGAAAAGGTCATCAGGAATGGCATAGGCAGAAGAGCTGGCAGGCAATGATCAGATAAAAGGGTCTTGAATCTGGAGCAAGAATATAATGTGAAGTATTAGTAGTAAAGGACTCAAACAAGTCTCTCCCTACTTCAGATGAAGATTAAAGGGAAAGAAGAATATTTAGACTTGCAAAATTCTTTAATTGTACTTTACAGGTATTTATTTATAGTACATGGCATTGGTTTTTAGCCTGCTCTAACTTGAAGGGCTGACATAAACTATGAGGTTTATAAAATCCTACTCCAGACTGCCCAGCAGAAGGAATGGGAAGTGGCCTTACCGTATGTCAGCCCAATGTTCATAATTAGAAAAGTGAATGTGGAGTTTTAGCATTATATGCAAATATTTCCAACTAGCCAAGCGAAATAATGTCCTCTTTCCGGCATGGCAGATTTGCAACTTAAAGAACAAATTTGATTTAAGATTTGTAATAAGAACTTACATCAATAAATTATACTAGATTGATGATTAGTGATATTATTTATATGCAATATTTTTGTACTTCTTATAATGCCGCTGTCTGCACTACAGGGATTAATTATTTTCATAATTTTGTCTAAGTAGTAATATAGAAAATGTCAAAAAGAAAATTAGATTTTCATTTTCCAGACGTAGAAATTTAATTAAAGCCAACTCATAGTCAAAGGAGAGCATCCTTCATTGATTCTGTGATGCACCAACGATGCCATGCAAGAGACCAGAAGATCAAAAAGCAGATCCTGGAATATTAATAAAGAACAAGTCTGTGTTTGCAGTTTTGAAACTCCCTGGAATTTGTCTATTTGAAATAGACTATAGGGGAAAAATACATGGAAATGATTTTGTCAGTTCAATAATATTCCTGTTCATAAAAAGTTTCTAGCTATAAAATGGATAACTGAGCAATCTATTGGAAGCCACTCAGAGTTACTTGGAAGACTGAGATAGGTGGCATATTAATTTTATAAACAAGCATATAATCTGAATGAAGTTGAAATGTTTCTCACTCCCATCTAAGATTCCAAATTAATCTCAGCTTCAAGAATTGAAAAGTCCCAATAAGATTTTTAAATTAGGCACTCTGCCATGTTGATGAAAGAAAGTTTGCTTCTGAAACCAAATTCTCTGGTACACTGTTGGAATGAATGGGCTGTACTTTACAAACTTGGGGGAAGAATGAATTTGGCCAAAGTTTATTAAACAGGATCTAGGGGGCTTTAAACAGAACCCAATTTGAATTGGGACAGAAACTCTGAATAGACTTGTACAGCCCAGGAATAAATGACAGACTAATATACTTGGACTATTAAACCAATCAATTAAAAATTGGGAATTACATTGGCTCATAAAATTCATGGACTTTCCTATACATAATACTCAAAAGTATAGATGAGCTCAAGCTCTTTTCACACCAAGGCAAATGATTTAATAAGTATAACCAAGGCCACAATTACCTTGGCTGTAGTATAGTATCTCATAAAATTTGTTCAAATGAAAAAGCAAGAAGAAGGGATGAGGAGTTTCATTAGGTATGAATTTTTAAATTACAATGATGGGTTTAAAATCATGGAAATAATAAGACCAACCCAACCACCATGTGAATGAATGTTCCTAAATTCTTCCTGAACAGTGAGTCAATTACAGCCAATTCTTACTAAACATTAAGGTCATGAAAAGTATTTGAAAGAAGGACTTTAGA
Source organism: Bothrops alternatus (assembly GCA_034064705.1). Taxonomy (NCBI): domain Eukaryota; kingdom Metazoa; phylum Chordata; class Lepidosauria; order Squamata; family Viperidae; genus Bothrops; species Bothrops alternatus. The sequence goes on from JARGCV010000023.1 coordinate 10,944,449, forward strand.
ATATGTAGGAAATAAATGAATTAACCCTGCTTTTGGACCATTAAAGTATATTCCGTAAGATTTGTATGATTGCTGCTCCTGCTACCTGTAATATTAACTGACCTTATGGATTTTCTGATAAAGACTACAACTACAACTCGTTAATATCCTTGATGTCGTTGTGTATGTCTCTGTGTATGCATGCATGCCTTGAGATTTTTGACTCTTGATGCCCACCTGGACATGTCCCTGTAGTTTTCTTGACAAGATTTTGGAAGCAGTTTGCTACTGCTTCCTTCTTAAGGCTGAGAGAAGGAGAGTGATCCAAGGTCATCCAACTGGCTTTGTCCTAATGCAAGACTAGAACTCACATAACTATCATTTCAAACTTGTTTTCTACAAAAGTAGACACACAAAGATCTTAATGTGTAAATCCTTTAAAACAGTGTTTCTCAACCTTGGCAAATTTCAGATGTGTGGTTTCATACTGGCTGGGGAATTCTGGAAGGTGAAGCCCACACAACTTAAAGTTACTAAGGCTAAGAAACACTACTGTAAAACATATGGCTTTCATCAAGTCCCAGTGGTGTTCTTACAACTCTTTAAAACCTTTATTCCTTTTTTGTGGCAATTTCAACAGTAACTAATGGTAACTTGGATTATGTATTAAAATAGTCATGAATATCTCTAGGTACAATCCCCTCCCCCTTCATTTTTCAATTTTCATATGAATGCTTTCTTCTCAGAGCTCTTTGGAACATGTCACAAAATATGATTTACCATGTAAGAATAATAGGTTGCAAAGTCCCGCCCATCCTCAAACGCCCGTAGCAACATAAGGGCTTGCATTCCCTGCCCCCCCTCTTTTCTTAGCATTTCCATCTTACATCAGGTTTATATTCCCTTGTGGGCTGTAATCCCATATTATTATCCTATTTTTGCATAAGGAGGTAGGGTTTGCATTAAAAATGCTGCATATCTTTCTACAAAGCTCATTTTTAGTTGAAAATTTCAGTACCCTTACCAGTGAGATAACTATAAATCGGCTTTCATGCATATGCAAGTCTATCCTTCTAAGCACTGTATTAATTATTTCAAAGATATTTAGAGGTCAGCAGTGACAGAAACCTCTATGCATAGAATCACATTAATATAGGACATTATAAGAAAAATGGAATAAATCAGTGTACCATAGCACAAGATCAGGTATCTGAAATGCTTTTCCTTAAAAGAAAAGAAAAGAAAAGCAAATACCAGACCAGCTTCTATCTACAAATATTTGGTGCCAATCCAGATTTAAAATGGAATCATAACTCTGCTGTAGACCCACCTGAATACTTATTTTAAAATGTATTTATTTATTTGACTAATACAGCCACCCATCTGACTTTTATGTGATTCTAGGCAGCTTAAAGTTGCTGTTTAACCAAATCCAAACCTCAATTTTTATTCTCAAGTTAAAATGATTGGATGTCCTATTTTCTGTTTTGTGTAGAGTGCAAAGTACATGCTATGTATGTAGGAAAGCCCAGGTTCAATCTTGTCACTTCTTGTCAAAAAGGACAGTGTAAGAGATGCTATAAAGACTTTTTTTCTGTCTATAAAAAACAACTCTAGCTGCAGTAATGATGGAAAACTGCTCTGATCTTAGGCACAATCAGTCAAACAGAAGGCTGTAGGAAAATGAGAAAAATAGAACAGTAAAATGGAGAAGGAAAAATAGGCAGGAACATATAGCCAGAAATTACAGAGGGGGCAGGTTCAACATTATATATTGATGAAAATCAAATGAATGTTCACCTTCTATATCTCTTCTATGTGTAATAGTCCTTTTGTTGAGTTACGTGAGTTACAAAGAAATCTATTAGTATGGAATATATTAGTCCCTGCAAATGTCATCCTTAAATGACTCTGCATCTTTGATGACATGCAGATGAATCTGTTAAGTTCTACTACATTTTCTAACTTCTCCATTCTTTGCAATAGCTTTCTTACATTTTAATATGCATAACTTGGGCCCTTTTTAAATTATACAAAATGGTGATTTCATATATGAGTATGCATCAATATTTAAAAAATTGAAAGTGGATAAACAATTATTAAAGCACAAACCAAATGTACGTCTTATTTATCCCTAAATACAGTTAAAACCATCCAGTAAAGTATGATGCATTTGTTTTGACCTTCAGATTGATATAATCAAAGCTTTGTTGTGTGTGTGTTTGTGTTGTTTAATTTCAGCAGTACAATCCCTAGATAATTTCAAAAGCAGAAAGTCAAATGTTAATGAAAACTGCCGTCTATGATCATTATGCTTCATAAATTTGTCAAAACAACAACAGAATCAACAGTGCTAATTTGCACATTTAAGCAAAATAAACAGTGTGAATGGGAAAACTACATTTTCTCCTGTAGCGTGAAGGTTTTTGAATGCCTGAAGACTACTGAAAGATAATCACCTTCATCATGTTCTGGACAAACCTTACTGACACAATATGCTATTCAGGGACTTCACCTGAACTGAAGTACATGTAGTTTTCATCCAAAACAATTAAATAAAGTAACTCTTAGAACTAGCGAAGTTATAGTTCTAGGAAATGATCTCATGACTATTAATACCGTATGTAAAACAATGCACTTTGGGCCACATTTAAAAATCAAGAGAACTTTTCCTTTTCTCTATAAATCTATTTCAGAAAATAAGCAACTTTGCAGCTTTAAAGAGGATTACATTTTGTCTTCTTTTTTTCTTCGTTGCCTCATCAGAAAAGTTTTTCTCTCAACTGTGGATTTTTGATTGCATGTACCTTCATTTTTTTAAAACTTAGTTAATCAGAAGAGATGTTCTAATCTAAAAATGTTTTGGATTATTAAGCTGAATTTAATTCAGAACTGAATTAACTAGGAAAGATGTAGTTATTGAATGAAGTTTAGCTTCCTGTAGCTGATTCAGAACAAGAAAAATGGAATCATTTATCATTTCTCTCTCTAATTCCATGTCTAGCACTTTTAAGATATTACAATTTAACACTTTTTGATGATGAAATTTTAGACCAAACCATGTAAATATGTACTTATAAAAGAAACACCCTTCATGACTGAATTCCAATATGGCAAAGAACAGCAGAAAATACTAAGAGAAAACATTATTCAAAACTGTTAATTTATCTTCAATATATGATAGAGGAGTATTTGTTTTTTAAGCCAGTAATTTCCTTCCACTGTTTGCAAAGTAATTTACGAAGTACTTTTATTACTTTACAAAGTAATAAAAAAGCACTAGTGAGCAACTTACCCACACATGGCAATGAATATCCAAAGATAGGATCATGGACAAACTGGCGATTGTTCAACATAGTTACACAGTAGAGATGAAAACAATCCAGGCAAATGACATGGTGATGAATGCATGGGAAGACTAACACAGGACTCCTAAAGAGAGAAATAAAAAAAAGTGGTGAGAAATTAAGCTTCCTATATTATTACACAAATGTGGTGTCTGCTTCATGCAAATAATATTCAGACTATACTCTGTGAGCTTAATTTTAAAATGAGATACACCTCCACAGCAGTGCTTAAGAGCCTGTGGAACTTGGAGAAAAAGGCAGTGAGTACATTACACAATGCCACTGCTTATTTACAAAATGCCCACCTGACACAAAGACAAACTGGTCAAACTAAACGATGAATAACTGTTTCTGTGAACAAGCATACCAAGCAGAGACAGGGTCTGAATGCTAGAATAAGAGCCCCTATAACCCCGCACATTTCTGCCTACACCAAAAAAGACCACTCTGAAAATATTGTATGATCCTAATGTCTTTAATAGTAAGAGAATGACTAACTCTTAATTACTCGAATATTAGTGACCGTAATTCACCAAAATCACCTCTGCCGGATAATTAGTCCAGCAAATTTGTCTCTGCCAACGAATAGGAAGATCAGCTCTGAGCACACATGCAAGGGCAGTGAATGACCATGAGCTGCCCAGAGGTGCTTAAGATGGGTGGCCATATAAATCTTTTAAATAAATAAATGACACAAATCTACTAAAGATACAGAACTATTTATGTCACACAAAACAACCCTGTCTTTCAAGATTAACCACACCACTTTAAAAAAAAATGCTGTACTCTCCCGCAGCTGCTTTTGGTGCCCAGTTTGAAAAGCCCTAGCCTAAGGTAATTTCAAACTATATCTGAGGACAACAATATCTTGCTATGCCGTGCAAACTAGGAGAGGACCATGTCAATGGGGCACCAAGGAGGAAATCAACTGTTCAGAGGTATGTTAGCACAATCGTCTTTCCAAGGCTCATGTAATTGGGAAACCTACTTTTAAACAGGTATGGTCGTACAAAGCAGAGTGGTTGAACAAGTAAATAAAATTCCATGGTTCCCCTATATCTGTCTTTGTGAGTTTCAGAGATACAGTGTTTGTTATCTGCTCTTATGCTATCTGCTATCTAGAATGTCTGCTATCCTGCTATCATGTCACCCCTAGTCCTTCTATTCTCCAGACTGTCCATAAACAATTCCTGTGACCATTCTTCATATGCTTTTGTCTCCAGGTCCTTAATCATCTTAGTTGCTCTTCTTTGCACTTTTTCCCAAAAGTCTCAACATCTTTTTTGTAATATGGTGACCAAAACTGAATGCAGTATTCCAGGTGTGGCCTTATTCAGACTTTATAAAATGGTACTAATGAGATTTGCCATTCACTCAAGAATGGAAAATGTAGTGAGAAGAAACATGAAGGCAGAGGATAAGCAAGATTGATTTGTAAGGAGGTTCTTGTTTTTTGGGGGGGGGAAGGAAATGTTTCCTGTAAATTTCCACACTGTGTTCAAAACACTTTTCCATGCTGAAAAGTTAACCCTGGCAACTTCATTGCATCCTGAATTCAATACATTTTTTCTTGCTGTGTGGCGGTGTAAGATAACATAAATTAAATGTTACATTCTTAAAGACATAAAAAGGGGGAAAAGGGCAGGCAGACAGATTAATGAAAGAACCCCCCATAAATCCTGAAATAACAAGATGTCTCATTTAAGATTGCTTCAAAAGCTTCAAATTGGATACACAATTCCTGTTTCCCCCTTTCTGCCCCTATTAATGTCTACAGTTTCTTAAATATTTTAAGACTACCATTTCACTCTTTGCAAATCTGTTAAAATCTCCTATCTAATCTCAGAGTATTAGGCTGCATGCGATTGATATACAGTACATGAAATATAATATTCTATAGTTTTGCATATACAAGTGCATAATCTTCTTTGAAAATAAGCTTTAAAAATGCATCTACTGCTGGAGACATCAAGATAGTGTGTCGGTAGCATTAAAAACATAATCTCAGTGTTTTAAAGGGTTTCAGTGACTAAAGCAGCTTACAAACTGAATTAAACAAAACCTCTCTGCTGCTAATCCTTATTAGTTGACCACTTGCTGTTCTGAAATCTAACCACCCCTTGAACAAAAATAATCTAAAAAGAGAAATGGGAATTGGGTGGGATGAGTTAAAACAGCCTTTCCTCTAATGTACTAAAACATGTTTGATGTATCGTTCTTTTTTCTATAAAATAGTTGAACAAGAATTATTTTACAGTTTGGAAAAAAAATTCAGATCTGAAGTTGTGTTAAGTGAGCTGATGGAAACCGTGCCTCCTAACAATGCGAAAAGCAATTAATTTCAATTCCTCTGAAAAAAAAAACACCTAAACTTTCCGAGCAATCTCACTTCTTTTTCAGACACTATGGCAATATTGTATAAAAAGTTCAATAATGATTTAAAAGTAAACAATAAATTATGGAACATATGGATCATTCTCTTGGCAAGTTATGTAAATCGTCAATACTATGAGAAAACATCTAATATTGTGTTTCTTAATAGAATCCTTTTATAAGTAATGCTGCATAAAACATTTGTCTTGAGGATACACAGGTACGTAGAACAAGCTTTCGATATACTATTTAAGGATTTATTCAAATATTAGAAAAAAATAAATAACATTTTGAAATATTTTATTTTTTAAAAAAACAAAGGAATAATATCAATAAACGGAGAGACAGTGACTGAAGTTATACAATTATGGCTCAATGTAACATGTATAAAAGATAAGCCATACAAAGCAAAGTACATTTAGTTGTTTTTAGGATATTAAAAAGAAGTATAAATGTTCGGGCTTAATATCTTCATTATATTGGAAGAGTTCACCTCCATCTTGTCTACAATTAATTCTTTTTATCCATTTTAATATTAATTTTAATGTTTTAACTTTTAATAGCCAATGTTTTAATGTAATGTAATTCTGTAATTGTTTTATCCTGTTATTTATGGTACTGTAAGTTGCCTAGAGTTACTTGCTAGAGCAGTGGTTCTCAACCTTGGTGTCGCGACCCCATTTGGGGTCGCGCGACCATTTCGTGGGGGTCGCCGGGCACCGCTGGCCGCCATTTTGTTTTTTTTATTTTTATTTTTTTTTATTTATTTTTAATTTATTTTTAATTTATTTTTAATTTTTTTAAATTTTTTTTAAATTTTTTTAATTTTTTTGGTGCGCACGCGCCGCGCACGCACAGATCCGCCCATCGCGCCGGAAAAAAATAAAAAAAAAATAAAAAAATAAAAAACAAAAAACAAAATGGCGGACCGTGACGGGCGGATGCGCGCATGCATAGCGTGTGCGACGGGCCGATCCGTGCATGCGCAGATCTGCCCGTCGCGGCCGCCATTTTGTTTTGTTTTTTTTATTTTTTTTTAAAAATTTTTTAAAAATAAATAAATAAATAAAAATGGCGGCCCGCGACGGGCGGATGCGCACATGCGCGGTGCGTGCGATCCGCCCATCGCGGCCGCCATTTTGTTTTTTTTTAAATTTTTTTTAAAAAAAATTTCCGGCAGGTCGGGGTCGCGGCGTGCATGGGCGGGGCAAGTGGGGTCTCAACCTGAGAAAGGTTGAGAACCACTGTGCTAGAGAGATGAGTGGTACACAAATTTAATAAATAAATAAAATATTATTTTTAAATGTAAAAAAAGGGAAAAAACATTCCTAAAAATAGTGTTGGTAAATACTTAATTCCTGAATTCCCCATTTTATTTTATCTCAATTTATTTATTTACTTCTGTTTATATGTTGCTCTATTTATTGACTTTCATTTATATGCTGTTCCATTTCCAAAGACTTGTGAGTAGCTTTAAAATAGCGGTAAAAGTAGGATTAAGTATTAATAGAAAATTCCATTCATCAAAAAAAAAAAGTTATAGCTAACCATATGTACTACCATTCAGGGGTACTACAATTTTTGTTCATCTCTGTTCACAGGTTTAATAGGGAAGGCTATTTCAAAGGAGGGAAACATCACGAAGCAGGTTCAATCACAGGGACCCTGCAGAGGGCAATTCCTTGGTGACCGGACTATCAGCAGGCTTCCTCTCATTGATCTCACCAAGCAGACAGTTGCAACTCAGAGATATACAGCCCTTGAGCCAAGTAGGGCAATAACATACTTGAAATGTGCCTTAAGCTGACCAGCAGCCAAACACATCTCTCATGGTAGAGGTATTGCAGAGCAAATGTCAATATGCTCATAATTATCTGCTGAATCAGATGAAGGTTCTGAGTGACCTTCAAAGGGACCCTGACATAAAGTGATTGATAATAGGGTGAGAAAGGAAAGGGTGCCCATGGGCAGAATCTCTTATTCCAGAAATGTCTCAACTAGCACACAACAGGCAATTTTGAGCCCAGGAGGACCCATAGTTTGTCAGTCTATAATCAGGTCTCTCCATAATTTTTTCATGAAGCAACTGGACTTTCTTGTTTTTCTCTAAAGACGTTTTGCTTCTCATCCAAGAAGCTTCTTCAGCTCTGAGTGGATGGTGGGGAATGGAAAGATTTATACTCCTTTGCAGACAGCTGGCCATTTGCATTCTTTTAGAGAGTCACTGAGGCCATCTGGAGGTTTATCTATGTCCTCAGGGTCACCTGAGTAGTGCAAATGGGTGTGGAGCCTTCTTGGAACTGTTGAAAGGACTGTGTGGTAGACTGGAGATAGATGATGTCGTATCCCTCCTCCCCCCTATTGAGAGAGGACTGTTCAATTTTGGCACAGATGGCCTCTTTGAAACCTCTTTCAAACCAGTGGTCCTCTCTGTCCAAAGTGTGGACTTTGCTGTCGTCAAAAGAGTGGCCTTTGTCTTTTAAATGCAGATGGACGGCTGCACTCGTTGAAGCGAAAAGTCTTCAAAGAAAAACAAGAAAGTCCAGTTGCCTTGTGAAAAAGCAACTTTGGGACAACTATGACCTGGATGACTTGAGAATCTCCATAGATACTCTCTCCATAAAGCACAATCTTTTGGGAATAACAAATGGATTACTTTCCTGGGTTATGTAGCTTTCTAACCTGCAGCCATTGACGTGATGGGATTCAATCTAGGCCTGTTTTACCATCCAAACTCTAAAAACTCCAGGTCCATCCTGCCTGGCTCAGGATAGCGATATATAACTGGTAACATCTGCATATTGAATATATCATATCTCATGGTCTGCCATGACCTTTGGATGCCATAGAAGCACATATACTATATAATATACACTAGATAAGATAAGATAACCTTTATTGTCATTTTCTTTACTGTGGGCACAACAGCACACATCGAAAATGAAATTTAGTTGCCCGCTCTCAAAGTGAAACACATACATAACACACACCTAAAACATACTATGTACAACATATGTATAGACCCATACCCCTACATATACATAGCAAATAAATATTAAATACTGTCCATCTTGAATATATAACGGAAGAAGGAAGCTTGAGAGTTCACAAGGTTAATGCTGTATGGAATGAAACTATGGCTGAATCTGCATGTTCTGCTATGGATACCACGAAGCCTCCTCCCAGAAGGTAGCAAGGAAAACAGGTCGTGAAGAGGATGTGTAGTTTCCCAGAAAATCTTACGGATCCTGCTCAAGCAATGCTTCTGTGCTATGTCCTGGATGGGACGAAGGGAATGGCCAATGATCTTTTCAGCCATTCTCACCACTCTCTGCACTGCCTTCCTGAAGCAGTGATGCTTCCAAACCAGACTGTGATGCTGTATGACAGGATGTTCTCGATCGTCCCCCTGTAGAAAGTGGTCAGGACAGGGGAAGAAAGTTGTGCTTTTCTCATGCGACGCAGAAAATGCAGGCGCTGCTGTGCCCGCTTTGATGACCAGTTTCTCACTGTTGAGCGACCAAGCCAGTCTCAACATGCATTGTAGAGAAGATGCATGAAGATATCCTGCGTTGTCTACCAGAGGATGCATCACTGTTGTATAGTTTTAGGAAGTCATTTAGAGCATGGCTGCAAAGAACCAAAACTCTAATCCTATAGTTGCTTAGCTGGTAGGAGGTGCCTTTGGATCCATCAGAATTTTCTTTTGCTCAGACCCATATAATGCATGATTGCCGAAATCACAGGTGCAGGCTAATGACTTTTTCTAACAGAGAACCTTTATACATCTCCTATAAATTACTTTAAAAATGATTTAAGACCCCATCCCTAAACAGATTTGCAGTAGCCTTGGCAGAAAAGCCTATGCAGCCTGGGTGCTGGCCTCTAAAAGGAATCTCTGGATTCTCTCAGAGATCATTGATCCAAGCCATGCAGTACTTACTATGGGTCACAATTACACTCCATAAGCTCCAGACACTGAGGATCTAGTTGTCTAAGGATCTTAACTGAATTTTAGCCATCCAGAGCAAACAAAACATCTACTGGGTTCTTTTAGCCATGTTCTAAGCATACTGAAAAATAATATGATTTTTTCCTAGATTCTTAAAATGGAATTATTTTAACATCAAGCAAATTTGACACTTAATTGTCCATCATTCCTGGGCATCACAAAACCACTTTCTGGGTAGGGATGGGGCAGGAGGATGTGAATATAGCCTACTTTACTTTTATAAACAAAGTGTTGGGAAGCACGGCAAAAGTCGCTATGATGGGAAGCATGATTAATTCCATACGTTCTTTTTACATTTGCCTCCGGCTGAATCATAGCAAGTTGCGGATAATACCAATCAGATTGGCTGTCACAGAATCTTGACAAAAGAAAGATATGAAGACTGATCTTGTTTAGATAAAAACCCCAGTGGGAAATAAATTGTTTTGAGTATATCTAAAATCTTAGGATAGGTATTATTTATGTATTGAGAGTCAGCCCTGTGACCGAGAATTCTATTCAGAGTGAGGAGTTATTTGTAGGCACAATAGAGACAAAAAGATACATCTTTTGCTACCTGCTTATGAAAAACTTGGCTTAGCTTTCTTTTCTATTATTTCATAGCCTTCAATTCTGGGAAAGAGGCAGGCAAGGCTAAGCAACCTAAGGTTAAGGAGAATGCCCCATCGATCAGTCTTTTCATTAAAGACAAGCAAACTGGCACCACTCTTGACATTCTCAAATGTAGCTAAAGCTAGTAGATATCTACTGGAGAGATCCATGGTGGAAATGCTTGAATTTATGAAAATCCCTAGGGTCATTTGCAGGTGACAATTGGATTTCTCTCACTTCTATGAAATATCTTAACCAAATAATAATAAAAAGAGGCATATATCTCCTAGGAATTATTTTCACAGAGGTGGTAATAGACAGCCAGAGTCTGTTGCTATAGAATAAAGAAATACACGGCTGTTCATCCATCAGTCAAGAATACAGTATTTATTATAAAATGCCCAAGAGTTTCCGATTAGCACATTTTTATTACTTTTAGCAATCTTCTTCTAGCTTCAAAAGCTTTCTATATAGACACCATAAAATTATTTTCAATTTTGGATGGATCTCTGTACTCTTTCCAAACAATTTTATTTGTTAACGTCCACAGGAGATTTCTAAGCACATTTCAAAAAGAGACACACTATTGGAAATAGATCTGCAAACGAACAAAGAAATCCAAATTTTAAAAAAACAACAAGGAAGCTATTTTCACACACACACACACACACACACACACACACACACACACACACACACACACCTCCAAAATCACACCTATTACCACCAAGTTACCTATACTGTAGGGACATTTTCATATATTTTCTATAAAAATAGAAAACTAGCAAAATAATAGCAGAAGCTCATATTTTATTTGCATCACACTATGGCCATACTTTCTTTTTGTGCCTTGGTGACTGCCTGGATTAATACTTCCAGTTTTCATAGCAAGAATTTCCTGAAGTGGTTTGCTTTTGTATGTGTCTTCTTCATAGCACTGAGAAAGTGCAACTGGCCCAAAGTCACCCAGCTGGTTTCATGGCTAAAGCAGGACTAGAATTCAGTTTTTAGCCTATTGCCTTAACCACCATGCTTTTATATCTCTATATTAGACTAGGCCAGCGGTTCCCAAACATTTCTATACTCTGCATCCCTAGAACACTTCTTATATATTCTTGCACCCCTTACAAAAGTTCAAAATAACGACAACAAATTATGCATATACCCTATAATTTTGAAAACCCAATTTCTGGGAACCCCTGGACTAGGCAAAAGCTCTGAGAGAGCATTTTTACAAAGCAATTAAAGTATCCCTCCACTTCCATCCTCTATAGGATGGAAGTATCTTCTATCTGTGCATATCCATATTCAAATACCTTGGAGAGCCCTGAAAGCAATTATTCTGAGACATCTCAGTGCTTTGAGCAGCAGATTCAGAATGGTGATTTAATCCTTTTATGAAATACCTCTCCAAGGTACTTTCACAATCCTGCTACTTACTGTATATGTAGCTAACTATTGCTATCTACCTGACTAATATTTCCATTATTTTAGAATAGAAAGAATCTACTTTTTTTTTTTTTAACTCCAAAAGGCCATCGAGTGAAAGAAAGCAACAAATGCAGAGAAGCAGCTTTGGAATGACCATAAAATATAATGAAGGAATTCTGTCTTCTCTAGAGAGGAGATAATATAACTCAAAAAGTCTGAATAATACAGTTTTGCAAAATGTTTTGAACTTGAAACTCCCTGTCCAGATTTGATGATAGTTTTTCCAATTCTCCTATTATGATACTGTTCTGACAATTATGGAAATTTCCTAAAATGCTCTATTTGAACTTGGAGCATTTCAGGTATGAGTAAGAACAAGATTTTGAAGCTCAAAATCTTTACATTCAAAATATTTGGCCTACCTCTATTTAAAAACAACTGAAAAAATTAACACTAGTAGTGGAGAACATATAATAATTAATAAATTATGATCTCTGTAGTGTAATGTAGTGTAGTATAGTGTAGTACAGTAGCTTTTTTGTTTTTTAACTTCCTAATGCATACCTGAAGCAATCTAGCTGAGGGGAAAAGAAAGTCCCATTTTGTATCCTAAGTAGAATGCAAATTATATAGCTGTCCCTGCTTTCTAACCAGTAAATGATAGAGTAGGAAGATGAAATTATCCTTGTGTAGAAGCAGCAGTGCTTAATTTCTTAAAAGGGAAGTTGACTTAATATTCATTTTTCAAGGAGTATGGATGGATAGCATGCCATCAAATGTTAGGGGGAGGGAGATAACCCTACTTCCCACTACCTCTAATGAATAGGGCAAATGTCCACTAAGAGCCCCTGAACAGGCAAAGAAAAATTCTAAATATTCTTTCTCACTGTCAGTCAATAATTGAATAATAGCCAAAGGAACAGGAACACTAGATGGATAAAAGATGAGAGGCATAATTATAAAAAGAAATACAGAAGGGAAGAAGCAGAGGGTTAGAAGAAACCATTGGTGTGGAATCAGTGGTGGAAGACAAATGACTGTTCAACTTTTGTTCAAAAACTTCCAGTTATAGTAGGCTGTTCCACTGCCTAATTGTTCTCGCAATCAGGAAATCCTGCCTAGTTCATCTCTCTCTTGCTCTCTTATGCTTCTCCCCACTGACTTGTTCTACCATTGAACTTAGGGAAAATAACTCAGACCATCTTCCTTGTGACAGCCCTTCAAGTATTAAGAGATTGCTTTTCTTCTTTAGGTAAAACATACCAGTTCCTTTACCTGTTTTTTGTATGATATAGCTTCCAATCCATTCACTGTCTTTGTCACATTTTTCTTTCCAGTTAATAAGTTTCCTTCTTCTACAGTGGCAAACAGAACCGCACACACACAGCATTTGAGATATGGTCTGTGTGGAGCAAAACTGTCGCTTGCTCTGATCTCAACATTATACCTCTATTTATGCAATCAAAAATTGCACTGGTTCTTTGCCAGTTGCACCATGCTGCTGGCTCATGCTTAATCTGTGGTCTACCAGGATTTTCAGATTCTTCTCATAAGCAAATATTTGGACTTATATATTATTTCCAGGGGAGTATAGGGACAGCAGAAGTTTAGATTTCCTCATCTATATGCAGTTTAAATTTATGTTATCTGTTCTGCTCCAAAATATGAACAGAACTACATTGGCCACCATGAAAATAAGCTTCAAGGTACTTTGTTTTTTATCCCTTTAATCAATTTATATAGTTGCTCACAACTCAGATAATGGTTTTGTCACATAGGACTTTGAAACATATAATTTCCCACATTCATTCTAAAGTTGTATAAATCAATGAAGACTTACTGTATACCTTTCCCAGAATGTCTGATTCAGTTTCAGATCACACTGGAATCAAATCAACACCAAATTCCCCAAATGGCAGCTATATTTCACACAGAACGGGCAGCTCAAAATTATGTCCCCTTTTTTTCCCCATTACTATCTCACAATGAATTATTCAAAAGCTACAGTCCAATCTGGGATTGCTTCTGATTAAGAAAGACAAAGAACTACAGCTTAAATCTGTGCATTTTGTGGCAAGCCACAAATTGTGAGATATCTTACTAAAAATAGAGCACAGGTGTTATAAATTGAACGAGTGCCTTCTGCGATATAATCAGAAATAGGAGATGAAAAAGTGCTTAGAACAGTTGTAAACTAATCTATACTGCTTTTTTTTTTAAAGAGAAAAAATACACTGTGGTGATGTATATCTGCTCAGAGAATAGAGAACTGTTGCTTCTTAAAAGTGCTATCTAAGTAACCTTTTCTCTGATCTGTCATGTATGGTCATGACAAAAAAATGGACAGCCTATAAAGGAAGACAGACTATTGACTGCTATTATAAAATAAATAAATAATTTCAGACTGATAAACTCAACCTTCGACTTGCAAGATTGATATTGCAATCTATACCCAGAAGTACCAGCTCTAACTTTATTGTAAGTTTATATCAACAGACTCTTGCAAGTTTCAAAATACATCTTTTATTTTATTTATTTTATTTTATTCGGATTTGTATGCCGCTCCTCTCCTCTCCCTCCCTCATCTTTACAATACAAGAAACTAGGGAGGTGTTTGCTATTTCCACATTCCTTCTGTGGGCTCAGCTGCCTTTTGTCTGATCATGGATTAGTCGGGCAGCTCTTCCACCTGTCTCCCAAAGTTATTCCCACATAATATCACAAAGAATTATTGATATTTTCATATAGAGGTGAATAAGTTAATTTGATCACATAATAAACTTTATTCTTATCAAGAGAAAACTGGGAGATCAAATAACAAAGATATATACAATACACAAATGGTCTCTTTCTGTAAACCTTTGACAAATGGGGTTGTTAAAAAATCCGTAAGTTTGGTGTGCTATATAAAATAAAATGACATGAGTTCAATTCTAAGTAGAACGGCTTGAATCGCACAAAATCTAAAACTGGTCATAATAACTGCAGGCACCTGATGAAACTAAATAAGGACAAAATGAACGATTCACTGCCTTTTGATGATTAAGTAATGTATAGAATCACAAGCATATATAATGAAATAATTCCTTTCTGGAATGATGTAGCCATAGTCTCTCTAGTATGAAGACTTAAAATAATGGCGAATCTGTATTTGTCTAGTCTGAAAGCTCAAATAAGGAAGATGTATGCCACTCATAAAAACTGTGCATGAATCATCACAAAAGGACAATTAAGAGAACTGTGTGTCTTATATTAATTTTTATATCAGCTATAATTGTGGTCAATAATAAAACAAATTAGTTGCTCTATGAGGAACATGGGCTATGGGCTATGATATAATAAATAAAATAATTCTATTTATCATTTTCTATTGCTGTTATTTATTTATTTATTATATTTATTAATAGGATCAAAAATTATTTAAAAATTATCAAAGATCATCCAAACCATTCAATTAATTTATTGAAAAGTTTCTATAGGCTAAAATGAGAATATTTCTATATAATCTATATTTAATAATCAGATAAAAGATTGAATTCTCTATTATATGTATATTTTGGTTTCCTTTTTCCCTTTGCATTATACTTTATTATAATCATTGCAATGTATATACATTGCTATATTTTATTTGGTGATTTTTTTTGCTATACTTCACAAAATAATTTTTAAAATGTTTTGTGTGTTCAGGTACAGCATGTGCTGATTATCATTACTGGTATATCTTTTAACTGCTGTTTATTAAAAAAAATTATATAGCCATTTCTGTGTAAAATTTATGACAGGTAAAGCTTCTATTTTCTCCCAAGATTCCTTCAGTGTTTGAATTTAAATATATTCATACATCTATGATTTCCCTTCCCTTTGCAGTAGGAAGTAGCTGGAATACTTTCTGAGGGATCATAGCTCTGATGCAAGGGAAAAGTAGCAGCAAAAGTAGCAGGATTAAGTGGTGAAAAGTGATCTTGCTAGTATTAAATACCTTTAAGCTCCACTGTTTTTGAATAGGAGACTAAAGTTGAACTCCATATTTTGAAATCAGTAGACCCTAAAACAGTGGTTCTCAACCTTTTTCAGGTTGAGACCCCACTTGCGCCGCCCATGCACGGCGCGACGGGCTGATCCGTGCATGCGCGGTGCGCACGACGAAAAAAAATGGCGGACCACGATGGCCTGATCCGCGCATGTGCGGCGCGCGTGCGACGGCCCGATCCGTGCATGCGCGCGCACGCACAACAGAAAAAAAACCAAAATGGCGGACCGCAACGGGCCGATCCGCGCATGCGTGGCGCGCGTGCGATGGCCTGAAGTGTGCATGCGCGGCGCGCACATGACAAAAAAAATGGCGGACCGCAACGGGCCGATCCGTGCATGCACGGCGCACGCGCGACGGCCTGAACCGCGCATGCGCGGTGCGCGGGAAAAAA
The DNA here is from genome assembly GCA_034064705.1 of Bothrops alternatus. Taxonomy (NCBI): domain Eukaryota; kingdom Metazoa; phylum Chordata; class Lepidosauria; order Squamata; family Viperidae; genus Bothrops; species Bothrops alternatus. The sequence continues at coordinate 10,960,606 of JARGCV010000023.1, forward strand.
AATGGCGGACCGCGGTGTCCGGCGACCCCCGCAAAACGGTCGTTCGACCCCAAATGGGGTTGCGACCCATAGGTTGAGAACAGCTGCCCTAAAAGGCCTGCAGTAAGGATAGATAGTGTCTTATTTATTTACTCTTTTAGCATGTATCGGCCCAGTGCTTTTTTTCTAAAAAAAAAAAGTGCTGGAATTCACACATGTCATACAACCCACCTTGCCTACCCTACAAGGTTCCTCCAAAAAAGGTGCCAGAACTGTGTTCTGGGCATTCTATGAGAAAAAAAGCCCTGCATAGCCCATAACTTATCCAACGAGATCATGGCTATTAGAGGCATGCATGGGATGTCCTATGTTTCCATAATTCTATGAAAACATTTAGAGTTAGGGAGGGCCTCTGAGTTTCAGAGCAACATGAGAAAAGTGGATACATCCACTTTGTAGAATATTCTAGCCAAGAAACTACTATGGGCTTCAAGGCCGGAAGTAAATACCTGAAAATTGCATCTACTTCTTAATGGTGCCTGTCATGTGTCTTCCACCTCTTGCTGATAGTGTTTAGCCTCAAACAATTCAAACAGCATTAAAAGACCATAGGCAAAATGAGCATTAAGGAGAGAGGGGGAAAAAGGTTAATTTTTTGTAGGAAAACAGAAGATGAAATTACTCTTTTTGACCAGAAAGAAACTTATATAAAGACCTCAGAAAAACCAAGAGATAAATATTTCTTTAGAGTTGTTTGTGCAACTTCAATTTTGCACCATTTATTACAATTTATAACATTTGATGTAATCATAAATGGGCACTTTAAAATAAAAATGGAGCACAAAGAAAACATTCTTCATGATCCAAAAACTCATGAAGCCAATTTCCTTTCCTTAAACAAAATAGCACACTTTTATTTTAACTTTCAGATGACATTTAAATATTCCTTATGAACTGTGTCCCTTGCAAAAATGGAATTTCACATCTGTAAAGCAAAGAAACAAAACAACTAACATTTTGCTGGATCAGACCAAAACTCTTAGTGTAATCTAGCATTGCATTTCTGACAATAGCCAAACTTTAGGAAGGCTACAAGCAGAACATGACATAATGGCTGGTGGAGCTGCTGAACTCACCCACAATGATATAGCAGGTCTTGGCCCATTTGTATCTGTACAACTGCCACACACATTTGCAAAAGAGGTCGGATTTCAATCATGACATCACATTTGTCATATTGCAGGTTTTGACATACAACTTGAAGATGCCCATGTAATAGCTATTCTATTAAGACTTTAAAATTCCATTTAAGACTTGGTTCTTAAATTATTGAGACTGCCTGCATACTAGGGGCCCACAGCCACTTAATCTAAGACGGGTTAGATTTATGAAGCCTTATTTCCATGGCATCTAAATTATACCTATTAGGGGTGTGTGTGATGCTTTAGGTCCTATGGCCAGACTATGAAACTACACAACTACTAAACTTTCTCTGATATGTCTTCACATCACAATTCTATGAACTGCTTCCCCATAATATTTTCTGTATTTTTCTCCTATCTATATCTAAAGCTGTTTCTTTTTCAATCTGTTTGCTTGGGAATAAAACAATGGCATTTCCAAGAACCTTTCCCCTATGGCTGTGGAATGAGGTGAGTGCAGGATAAATTAAACCCCCCCCTTTTTTTTACAAAGGCAGGACTGCAATAATATCAGTAACATACCTTAGTATTACATGCCTGAAAAAATGCTTTATCTGAATCTTCACCAAAAAGCTTTCAAAGTAGTGTACCAATTTTAAAAGAAGCTGAGAGGAGGCTGCCTGTCATTAAGTAACATACAACTTTAACTCCTGCACTCTCAATTTTGCTTAAAGTAATGCTGATGGTTCTTGTAGATAATTTTAGCTATTTTATCATGCCTGTCATATTCATGTTTATTTGTTTATTGTTTATTTAACAATTTCTTTTATGGTAGTTTGTTGATATCTGAATCATACAATGCTACCGGTAGTTGTCAGGTAACTGCCACGTAAATTGAACAATTAATCAGTGGAGCCACTTGTCTCCAGAAGTTATGGTGCTCCAACACTGGAGGTTTTTAAGAAGAAAGTGGACAACTACTTGTCTGAAATGGTATAGGGCAGGGGTTCTCAACCTTGGCAACTTTAAGACTTGTGGACTTCAACTCCCAGAATTCCTCAGCCAGCAAATCTGACTGAGGAATTCTGGGAGTTGAAGTCCACAAGTCTTAAAGTTGCCAAGGTTGAGAACCCATGGTATAGGGTTTCCTGCTTGAGCAAGGGGTTGGAACTCTGTTATTCTGTTATATATGGCCAATGGCTAAAACACACACAATGAACTGAATACTCTGTAATGCATTAATATTTGGAGGACATCTCTTTAAATTTGAAAGAGATATTGGGATAAGGTCTTGATTATCACATTTTAAAATTAAAACAGTAAAGTCCAAATATATTTTGTGGAATCTTTTGGGGAAATACCATCCAATTAGTGTTATTACAGAATTTAGGTTTATACACTATGCAAAATATTCCAGATGGGCCTATTCTGTGATGGCCACATTCTAATATGCATGGCATTCTGTGTGTGGTTGACTTGGTTCCTTTCCTATTTCCGACCATTTGCCATTTGGTTCGTTGTTGGTTCTCTGTATTTTAACTATTCTGTTTTTGGCTCTGGATTGCAATTTCTGTTTGCTGTTTTGGTTACATACTGAGGTGGTAAATCACAAGTAAAACTATATCATGATTTTTGCCCACCATAGTTTATTGACCCAAATATGATTTGGCTCATAGAACATAGCAAACTATAATTCACCTCATTCCGGATTGTTTTTCTTTTCTGGTCCCCAGCTGTTATTCCTTCACTACAAAATTAATCCTTAAAATTCGACTACTGATCAAACAAGGTGTGGGAATCCCTGACTCTTCTCTGAACACTATATGCTGGAGAAATTTAAGGGCCTCCCAATATAATTCCATGATGCAATGACAAGAGTGCCATCTTTAGATCCTTTCCTACTATAGATAGTACGGATCCATGCACTGTGAACAGATTGCTTGAATTTCCCAAGAAATTAATACAAGGATTGAATTAATGCTGAGGACTGTGATGCTGTCATTGATCTATTTGATTGAAATCACATTAGGAATCTGCATAGATAAGGCTATCTGTTAATCTGAAATAAGGAATTATCAATATGCTGATGTTACCCATGCTTTCTTTCTTTTACTCATTAGATTTACGGTAGGTATTGAATCTCTTATTTGCACAGGCATTTTAAAAGTAATAAATCTGCATTTTTAAGACTGATGTGATTGTTAGACAACTTTGTGATTAAGCTTGGATTTTAAGTTGCTTTATTATACTATTTCGAATGCTGCCCTAGGATCCCTTTGGGTATGCATAAAAGCAAGCATATAAATTTTTAAGAAGCAATACAAAATGTTTCTCTCCATAGAATGAGGAAATATATGATGTTCCTTGTTAATTCAATGAAAAAGAATGTATTTCCCAAGAAGATGCCAATGTCTGACCAAGGATTAGAAGCTTTCATTCTGACAATAAACTCAGAAGAGGAACTTTGGAACTGGCCAGTTGATAAAATTGCCAGGAAAGATAATCTAATAACAATGTGTCACCACTCCCCGGAAGTTAAAAAGTTCAGAGAATCACTAGATTTTTACAATTTCCATTCTCTTTAGTAGCCTGTCTCTCATTAGGCAAATATAAAAACAATCAATCTATAATTGCACTTTTGTTATGACCCATGCTGAATTCTACCCCAAAGATTTGAATTGTTGTAACTGTAACTATCTTTGAATATGGGCATCAGCTATTTTGATTACTCACTGCTTTGTGAAGACTGACTCCATCCAAGGTTTTTCCATGGACCAGAAAGTGCATGGTTTTATGTGCTGTCGGCATCCCACGGATGAGGCTTTGCTTGTTTGTGCAGACCGGTACTGGTCCATGGACAGGGGGTTGTGGACCCCTGCCTTAATGGATGTTTTGCTAACTCGAATGAAAATATGATATTTTATGGATTTATCTCTAGATAAGAAATGGGATATGGGATGAAGATATTATTAGTGTAAACTAAGAGGAGTTTAAACAGTTATAAAAATTGTTTAGACTGGTGATGAAAGTGGAAGTCACTTATTTATATTTCTTTTCACTTTTTTTTAAACTATACCCTTTCTTCCTCTACTTTTTTTTCTCTGTACCTTTCACTCTTTCCATTCTTCTTTTCATTTATAGTTTGGTTTAATTTGCATTACATTTTTCTATTGTTATTAAAAATAATGTATATATATTTCTTGAAAGTTACTTCTGTACTTTTCTAGCACTACTTTTGCTTTATTATGATTTCTAATCCCTATTTTTTTTTATTTCCAGAGATGTTTGCTTCTTTCTTAAAGCTGTTTTGTTACCTTGTTCTTCCAGAGAGATCCTGCTGAGGTTGAGACCTTTGTGATTCCAGGTCCTTCATTTGGAGTGGTGCCTGAGAGGCCAAGGAAAAATGTGTATCTATGGATAATAATATCTAAACAATCAGATTTGCCTAGGACTATATACTGCAAAACAGTTTGCTTTGTACTGACTTAGCATGTTGTGTAAGTCCAACTATTATAATTTTGTAAGCTATACTTTTTAGCTTAGCAAGAACTAAAATCCAGCTACTGTGGGTTATTCACACTTGCAACAAATCATGGCTTAGCATAATGTGTAAATCCAGCCAGGTTGACATAGTCATTATAACTGCTGACGATTTAGTTTTTGATTTTCTATGCTAATAGAGTTTGAGCCAATGTAAGGTAGCCGAAAAGGCCAAATAAATAACTGTGCCACCTCAGTTTGAAAGCAGCAGGTTGCTAACTCTTTGAAAAGATACATCTTCCTTTTCTCAATAGGATTTTCTCTCTTTGGGGAAAAGAAAATCCTGTTTATTCCCATCCATTTATTTCTCTTATATTTGGGCAAAGCATCAAGGAGAGTTCTTAAATCTACTGGACTGCGACATCCATATTGCATTTTGAAAACTGCTATTAAATACATCTTGTAGAGATAGTGTTGAGAAAGGCTGATAGAAAGTTTTGAATATCGAAGATCGAACATGTTGCACATGTGATTTCTAAATGTCTTAACAAATGTATTTATTTATTACATCTGTACTCAGTGTAATCAAATACTCTCACTCACATTATAACCCTACAATAATTATTAAGGCAATTAAAACATCTATGGGGAGAGAGAGAGAGAGAGAGAGAGGGAGGGAGGGAGGGAGGGAGAGGGAGGGAGGGAGGGAGGGAGAGAGAGAGAGAGAGAGAGAGAGAGAGAGAGAGAGAGAGAGAGAGAGAGAGAGAGAGAGAGAGAGAGAGAGAGAGAGAGAGAGAGAGAGAGAACAGACAGACAGAAACAACAGACAGACAGAAACAGCATCTGAAACCATTTGCAAGCCATCTGCAAACCTCAGTTTCCCTCACCTTTCAAAGTTGGGAAACCAACAGCAATTTCTCTTGACATATACAAACTGAATAGGTCAACAAATACCTCAGAGCCAAGCTGTATACAGAGTTAGAAATTAAACTCACACTTTCTATTGTATCCAGAAATCTTTAGGGAACAAGTGCAGGGTCCAAAGGTTAGGAGTTATGAGCTGAAGCTGACCTAGGCCAACTAACAGACAGGCTGCTGCATTTATACCAATATCTTCTACTTATGTTCTTATTGTAAATGGATGCAGTATAGCTTCCCAACTAGTAGCAGCTCCCCACCCCACTTTTTAATTAATTTTTAATGTCATATTTTAACTATTCTTGTCCTGTTTAAGATTTAATTTTCATTTTCTATGCTTTTAAATTTTATAAATTTTTAACATTTTATTTGTATACTGCTCAGAGTTTCTGGTTTCTAAACATAATAAATAAACAAACAGCTGAATGGTACTCTTTCAACTGATACAGTATGATGAAATAAATGGCTGGAACTATTGTGAACCTCTAGAAGGTTTACAATAATCCTCAACTTACAACAGTTCCTTTAGTGACCATTCAAAGTTACAACGGTACTGAAAACTGGAGTTACAACCATTTTTCACACTTACGACTATTGCAGCATCCCCATGGTCACGTGACCAAAATTCAGATGCTTGGCAACTGGTTCATATTTATGATGGTTGCAGTGTCCCAGGGTCATGTGATCACCTTTTGCGAACATCTGACAAGCAAAGTCAATGGGAAAGCCAGATTCACTTAACAACCGTGTCACTAATTTAACAACTGCAATGATTCACTTAACAACTGAGGCAGGAAAGGTCATAAAATGGAGTAAAATTCACTTAGCAAATGTCTCACTTAGCAACACAAAGTTTGGGCTTAATTGTGGTCATAAGTCAAGGACTATCTGTGCATGAAGTAAATCAAGGGATTTTTTTTTAAATACAGGTGTATTATAATTAATCATCTTACCATTATTAAACTTTTAAGATTTATTTCAATTTTAAGAAAAATCTCAGACTTTTCTTTTATAAAGACTAAACCCATGATCCTATTTTGGCTTAGGTACGATGGTAGAAATTATAACCTATTTTACCCACTATTTTACTTGCTACTGTATCATAAAAAACCTGTAATAACGATGGTGCTCTCTGAGCTTGTTTATTTTCTTGCAGTCGTTTCATTACCCAAACTAGATAACATCGTAAGTACTAGCACTGATTATGTTACCTAGTTTGTGTAATGAAATGTCTGTAAGAAAACAGACATTTCATTACCCAAACTAGGTAACATCATCAGTACCCTGAGAGCACCAAAGACCCTTTATTTCAACCCTGAGCTACAAATATTTTCCTTTATTGGTGCCTCTAATAAGGACATATAATTTGTAAAATATATACAGTCAATACTAATAGCTTAAAAATTACCCAAAACAGAGTAACACATAAAAAATTAACTGTAATCTTGTTACTTTTCATGATTTCCTCACCTGTCTGTCTTTCTCCCTTAGCCCATCTTCCCTTTCAACTCAAGAAACAGAGCTAGATTCTTAAAATTATAGTGTTGCTCTGGCTCCAAAAATCAAATCTTTTCTCACTGACTCCTAACATTGATCGGATCTCCTAGAAATTTGAAATATCTCTCCAGTGTCACATATGAGTAGCTTTGGGAAGCCCTTACATACTGAGTCGTGACCAGATGGTTATTACACTAGGAATTATGGGCTTAGTTATGATCCTGCAGTGATGTTGGGTCTTCATTATCCAAAGGCTGCTGGACCAGTACAGTGGCACATGGGGTGTCCGACATATATACCATATATTTTAATTCTATAATAGTGCAATGATTATGTTCCCCCTTCCTGTGAAATTGATTCTGCAAATATATCACTCGCTGCCATTTCTTTGCCTCTAAAGAAAACCCCTCAGAGGATAACAGGTTCCTCCCTTTAAAATTAGAGTGTTCTTTTTTATTAAATGAGAGTCAATGACATATCCACTGTTTCCTCCTTTAAGAAAGCCATCACCTCCAAGCATTCTAACATAATCATTAGAGCAGTGAAGCAGCACAGATTTTATAAATAGCACCAGATAGGCTACCAGGATTTTGGGGGGAAGGTCTTGTGAGCTGGCTTCATAACCGACAGTCATCAAATAAGGAGTGAGTCTTGTCACATTAGAAGCAAATGCTTTAGTACTCAAGCTACATCACCAAATGTATGTGACACATCAGTTGCTTGTTTGCATACTCTCCAATTCTGTCTCCCTCATTTCTTTTAAAGTCCATGTAAAATGACAGGGGTGTTGAAATATCCACGACCCTGATTCCAGGAATACAGAAACTTTTTTTAAAAAACAAAAATCCTTCTAACTTTACTTATTACAGGGCAGTTTTTTTAATGTCCTCTACTGCGTCATCTTCCTTGTCTAATTTCAATCCAGCCAGCAATGCAAAAATGATTTTGTAAAACAAGGAAAAGCTCTAAATGTAAACCATGCTAAACGTCGCCAAGACACTTCAAATTCTACGTGGGAGAAAACCCGAAGAACCAAAGACCTACATACAAACACCCGCGAAAACCTCAGAAAACATATATATATATATATATATATATATGTAGGTCTTTGGTTCTTCGGGTTTTCTCCCACGTAGAATTTGAAGTGTCTTGGCAACGTTTCGACGAAGTCACATTCGTCATCTTCAGGCTGGTGCTTTCGGCTTTGTGCTTCTAGCAGCAAACGTTGCCAAGACACTTCAAATTCTACGTGGGAGAAAACCCGAAGAACCAAAGACCTACATACAAACACCCGCAAAAACCTCAGAAAATATATATGTGTGCGTGTGTGTGTGTATGTGTATGTATATGTATATGTATATATATGTATATATATCTCAGTATGGCAATAATCTTATATATAAATAAAAATGTAAATGTTCGTTTGTTCAAAATCTTAAATCTCTGGAAGTTCTTCACTGATTGCTTTGAAATTTTGACACAACGTTGCATTCGAATATGTATGTGTTTTTATATACCTATATTATATAGATGTCACACCTGTGACAGGTAAAACATGCTTATTTGAAAAACAGCGCCATCTGTTGGACGCAAAAGCAACACATGCTACGATTTCAGACAATCTCTATATCTGCACAGACAATGGAACAACAAAAAATATTGTATACCCACAAGCATTATGAAATTAAACATATTACAAACGTGCACTTTCTCTTTTTTTTCTTTTCCATTTAACCAGACTGAGCCACAGCAACACGTGGCTGGGTACAGCTAGTCCAAATATATGTCTAAATAAATCATGACTACTTACATAAAGAAAAAAATGAAAATTTAGGAACAACAACAACAACAACAACAATAATAATAATAATCAACTTCTGGACTCTCTCACCTGAAAAATAAACCTCCATAATAAAAACAAACTATTTATAGCATTTCTAACTTACATTTCAATCTAATGTCAAACCTAGATCACCAAAACAAATACATCCTTCATCAATTTAATTATATCAACCTTTAGTCATCTTACTCATAATCTTAGTCCTTAATTCAATCCATAATTTTAAATTACCCATAATTCCTTACATACAATTTTAAATTTCATTACTTCAAGCGAATTCTAGGTTTTTTTTTGTTTAAAAGAAATTTATAATTAAATGAGAGAATTATGGTTAATCTAAGATTATGGGTTGATTTAAAGATTAAGGTTATAAGTAAGTTGTAAGATAGGATGTTTAAATGATATTTTAAGATATACTACTACAAATTAAATTTAGTAGATTTGACTTAGATTGACGGTTTAGATGTTAATGATAAATATTATTCTTAACAAGATGAGTTGATTGTTTATATTATAAGTAAGGTTTAGAAGAGGATGTTTATATGAAGATATATATTAAGATATATTATGACAAATTAAATTGAATAAGAATATAATTATTATTATTATTATTATTATTATTATTATGTTTTGAGATGGATTTGATTTAGAGAAGGCATATATTATATAGTTTAAAATTCTTGTTAAGATCATATAATAATTTTGTTTGATGTAGTGGGGCTTTCTTTTGTTATACCCTGTAATCATTCTGGGAAGCCGTATAATTTTAGATATGATGTTTTTTTAATTGTATTTGGGGTTGGTGGAAGAATAATTAATTATTGTTACTAATGGGTTGTTCGGGTGGCCTTTGGTGGATTGAAGGCTGATTTAAGTGGAAGTTGATAAGAAGGGGGAAGAATAGGTTTGAGTTAGAGAAGGATGATGGTTAATTGTTTGAGACGTTTATTTTTACTTGAGTTATTATTATTAGAAGTATTGGAAATTGTATTTATGTTTTGTTGTTGATTGTTTATTTGTATATTAAGAGTTGATATGATTAGCTTTTCTTTTTCTGTTAAAATACATTTTAAAAATCAATAAAAAAATATTTAAAAAAAACAATAATAATAATAATAATAATAATAATAATAATAATAATAATAATAATAAAGTTGGAAGGGACCTTGGAGGTCTTTTAGTCCAACCCCCTGCTCAGGCAGGAAACCCCAGTGCTTTTTTTGTAAAAAAAAAAAAGGTGCTGGAACTCACACACGTTATATAACCTGCCTTGCCTACTCTACAAGATTCCATCCAAAAAAGGTGCCGGAACTCCATTCTGGGCATTCTATGACAAAAAAAGCCCTGGGAAACCCTATATCATTTCTGACAAATGGTTGTCCAGTCTCTTCTTAACAACTTCCAGTATTGGAGCATTCACAACTTCTGGAGACGGGTTGTTCCACTGATTAATTGTTCTAACTGTCAGGAAATTTCTCCTTAGATCTAAGTTGCTTCTGTGAATTCACAGCCCTCACATTTGAATATTATTGAAAATCATTGGGATATCTTCAGCATGCAGTGCATGGTGAGAGACTTAAGAATGTTATAAAATAGAAGAGTTCTATAACAAAGACAAAAAAAAAAGACAGAAAAAATCCAAAAGCTATAACAGGAAGATGCTTACAGGAAATGTTGGAAGCTGTTATTTCTACCAAAGATTGCAAGGAACAGCATGCCTAAAGATGTGTGTTTGCCATAGGCCAGTGGTGGCACTCGGAGCCCTCTCTGTGGGCACATGTGCCGTTGCCCCAGCCTCACCTCCCCGTGACCCCCTCCTCTCCAGCAGCCCCCCTGAAGGAGAGTCACCCCCGAGAGTGGCCCACATGGAGCAGCGCAGCCAAGGACATGGCAGCCAGGCAGCGTAGACAAGACTCTGCCCTCACACCCCATGATGCAGTTAATGCTATAGGGGGCAAGCAGTGGGTGCAGCTGCCATAGCTCTGCTGGGCTGCCTAGACGATCTGAGGCGGGCCCTGGAGGCAGTGAGTGGTCCTGTGGGCAGGCAGAGTGGGGGATGGGGGGCAGAGCGGGGGCGGGACAGGGGGTAGAGCGGGGCGGGGCCAGTTTTTGGACACTCGGTCTCTAAAAGGTTCGCCATCACTGCCATAGGCAGTATTTCCTTAGTTTTAGGCAAGTAAATAAGTACTCTTTGACTTAACAACCATTTGTTTAGTGACCATTCCAATTACAACAGCACTGAAAAAAGTGACTTATCACCATTTTTTACACTTACAACTGTTGTAGCATCCCTGGGATCACATGATCAAAATTCAGATGCTTGGAACTGGATCATATTTATGATGGTTGCCGTGTTCCAGGATCATACGTTCACCTCTTGCAAGCTTCTGACAAGCAAAGTCAATGGGGAAGCCAGATTCACTTAACAACCCTATTCCTAACTAACAACTGCAGTAATTTACTCAAGAGCATAAAATAGGACAAAATTCACTTAACAACTGTCTCGCTTAGCCACGGAAATTTGGGGCTCAATGGTGGTCCCAATTCGAGGACTATCTGTATGCATTTAAATTTGCAAGAAGGGGTTTGATTTATTTTTTTCCATGTAGAAAGTATCGCAGCTTCTGTTCACTTAGGGATCAATTGACCAACGGTTTTCACACAGTAATGTATGGTGCTTCATGAGTTTAATTATGGTGTCATTCCAACTAATGTTATGAACAATATGATAAATGATTGTAACTGGTTGGTAGCTCTCTGCACCCACTACCAGCCATTTAAGTGGCCAATTAAACTTCCTGAAGGGAAGGGAAAGAACCACGGAGCCTCATTTAATTAAATATTGTTGTCCATATTGTACACCTTCTATGAAAGCTGCAACATCTGCTAGTCTCTTTTTGAGTGCAATTCAAGATGCTGGTGATCACCTTTAAAGCTCTGAATAGCAAGTGCAAAAAAAATGTGTATATCAAAATGCGGTAAGAGAACTATGTTAAATAAACAAGTCAAGGAAAAATAAAACAGGGATTTCAACCTGAATTTATGATAATATTTTCAGGGCTAGCTTGCATTAGAAGTAACTGGTACTATAGAATCTGGACTAAAATTATTGGCTATCATTTTAATATTATTTGGGTTAGCAATGTTTGGTACAGTTGCAGTAGAAATTTATGACATTTCCCTTTTAAGAAGAATTGAGTAGGTGTATGGAATAGTACCGGTAGCAACAATCATGTTAATAGAGGCATGTAGCATTTTGCAATCATAAGCTGCAGTTGCAGTGCTGTACAGGAAAAGGTGCTTTAGGATGAAGGAGGAGCAACAAGGGCCTTCTCCTCTGTTCCAATCTCCTCTGATAAGAGGAGAAGACAGTAATGTCAAGCTATTGAAGACCAGCACCTATTGCAATCACTACAAATGTACTTCATTTAGCTACCAGAATTGGGACTGGCCACTCGGTCATTAAGCAAGGCAGATGACAAGTAAAACATTTTGATTTTACTATCTTTTTTCATCATTCCTTTGCTTTACAAACCTGCGAAGGCTGTAAAGTGACTTTTTAATCACTGTGTAAAGGTTGCTAAATGAGGTAGTCGCTAAATGAGGACTACCTGTATGTTGGAAGGTCAGCTATAACCAAGCCACACATAACCTTATTGGGAAATACTCCCTGGAAGGTTCAACAGTCTTCCTACGGAGTGCCAATTTGAACATCCCCATAGCTTTCTCTTCACAGTGAATACTGTATGGTTACTATGAGAAGCGCAACACCCAATCACGCCGGGGATGTTTTTCAAGCCTTCTGCTTAGATCTTTAAGTCATTCCCTTCAGCGGACTAAACCATCTTTCTTTCATGTTTGCTCCAGTTATTTATACAGGTGCCTTTTGTAGAAAAGCTCACTTACTTTAAAGTGCCAGATATTTCAAAAGCAGGAAGCCTATCTATGATTTTCAGGCAGAACTCACCTACAGCGATGGCAACATGGCTGTATCTGTGCAGTTACACCTCACCCCACCCCACCCACCTCATTACTATTATAATGTTATGGAAAATTACCTGACTGAAGATACTGCTATCTAAATGCAATTCAGAATTGTTTCAAGTGTAATTGTATAGCAATATAAAACACTCAAGGCAATGGACTACATGAAATAGCAATGCTGAGGTTTTTTAATCTACAGGCTGTGGTGGCTTGACCCAGGGCTGGGATGAGGGTCCTAATGTATAAAAACTCTTGTTATTTGAATATTGCAATCTCTAGCTTTCCTTTGATTGTTTATCCACAGGCTTATGCAAGCAATGAGTGCAGCAAATAGAAAGTGACAGAATCTTTTCTGTCCCATGGGGGCAAAAAAGCTCCTTTGTGCCCTTGCTTAATCTGTGACACTTCAATTAGAATTTGTCACTCTAGAGCTACATGTGATGTTATAGCCCAAAGCACAGCTGAACAAAAATAAACAATCTGCTCCATTCTGCTTGGTCTAATAAGACAGTGATGTAGGCTCCAGCATAATGGAAGCCCGCAGAATGAAAATTCACCTCTCGTCATCTCTCTCATACTCAAATAAAATATGCACTTGTGAATATAGAATATTCCTGCTTCACACTAACATTTACCTGGGTCTTAAACACTTTGAGTGTTTGTATTTGGCAGTGGAAATATTTTTTTAAGCATAATATATAAATGCAGAGTAGCATCACTAAAATCATATAAAGTCACTGGAGATAAGAAGTTTGCCTGGCAACAAGTTTGCTGGCAGGTGGAGGAAGGAAAAAGGTATCCAGCGTTTCATATTTGTGTAATTTCTTTTTTCTTCATGAAGCAAACTACAACTGCATATGATAATATACTGTATATCTTATCTTTATAAATATTTGGGTAAGTAATTGAAATTCCCTATGGGAGTTTAACTCACATAAGGGACCATCTTAGATCATTAGAGAAAATTTAGGGCACAAATGGAATTGCAACAAAACGTTTATTTTATTTGTCACTAACACGTCCATGTCGTTTTACTTCCAATGACTCAGAATGCTATGGACAGAAAAAAACTGAAAGATTTAAAAGCAATACAATAATAAACAATATGCATTAGAATAGTACTGGCCAAGAGAGGTAGATACCATTGAATTATCACTGCAATGTTGTCTCTCATAGTTAGGCTTTTCATGTATTTTATGGAAATTACTTAGCAAGGTGGTGGTTTTTATTATAGATGAAGACAAGGTATTCTATTAGAGCAGCTGTTCTCAACCTTTTTCAGGCTGAGACCCAACCTGCGCCGCCCATGCGTTGCGTGGCGTGACCCTGACCTGCGCCGTGCATGTGCGGCACGACGGGCCAAACCGCGCATGCGCGGCGTGACGGGCTGAACCGCGCATGCGCGGCGCGATGGCCCGAACCGTGCATGCGTGGCGCGACGGGCCGAACCACGCACGCACAGCGCGCGTGCACCGGCCCGAACCGCGCATACGCGGCACAACGGCCCGAATCGCGCATACGCGGCGCGCGCAGCGGCTGAGGGGAAATGGGGAAAAAATGGTGGACTGCGGTGGTTGGCGATCCCTGTGAAATGGTCGTTCGACCCCAAATGGGGTCGCGACCCACAGGTTGAGAACCGCTGTATTAGAGACACTATTGTTGAGAAGCCCTGTGTGGGTGTATTTTAGATTTGGGTTTCTTGAGATGAGACTCCCATTTCACGTCTTATCAGAATAGCAGAATCACTAGGGAGATTACCAGACCTTGAGCCATGTAGGGCTTTAAAAGCGATCGATAACATTTTGATTTGCACCCACAAGCTAACTAGCATCTAATGAGGCTCACAGAATAGTGGTACTACTGGGGCAAATCATGAAGCACTCATCAGTACAGGTAGTCCTTAACTTATAACCATTCGTTTTAGTGATCATTCAAAGTTACAACGGCACTGAAAAAAGTGACTTATGATCATTTTTCACACCTACAACTGTTGTAGCATCCCTGGGATCACATGATAAAAATTCAGATGCTTGGCAGCTGGATCATATTTATGATGGTTGCTGTGTTCCAGGATCATACGTTCACCTTTTGTGAGCTTCTGACAAGCAAAGTCAATGGGGAAGCTAGATTCACTTAACAACTATGTTACTAACTTAACAATTGTAGTGATTCACTTAACAAAGCTAGCAAGAAAGGTTATAAAAGGGGGCAAAACTCACTTAACAAATGTCTCACTTAGCAACAGAAATGTTAGGCTCAATAGTGGTCATTAGTTGAGGACTATCTGTACCAGGCCATTGGATGCTTAATCATTTTAACTTCTGGATGGTGTTTCAAGAAACATTTTGAATTATATTTCCCCTCACAAATGGGGTGTATGAGTCTAGATAGCCAGGAGCATTTGGGGCTCTTCAATCCTCTTGAAATAAAGGACGAGGTCACTAACTCTTTCTCTCTTTTGGTTTGGCTTGGGCTGTTGTTTATTTTGCATTTGCATTGCCTGCCAATGACTACAACTTCATTTGGAAACGCCTTAGGTGTTAAACCTGGTATATCTTCAACAAGGAAAAAGAAATGAGAGAGCATTTCCCCCACAATCATACCCAGCCTATTGCAATTGTTGGTGTTCGAAATATGCCTGAAAAACTGCTAATATAATTGGCATTGGTTTTATTCTTTGTTTTTCTTTTCTTTCTTTCTTTTTCTTTTTTGTTTTACCCATAGGCTGCTGCACTGCTTAGCTTCTATCATTCTGACAGCCAGAATCTAGAGATTTTACTTGTGTTCCCTGTGCTTCATACTAAATGTACATCAGCCACGTGCAAGCAGGACAGAGCGCTGAACTGTCAGTTTGACTATATCACGGGAACAGAGCAGTGCAGAGGCAGCCCATAAAATAAAATCTCAACTTGAGGGTTTTATTATAATAGTTTCTCTTCTCTCCCTTGTGTCATTATAAAAAAGGTGCCGGTTTTCAAAATACCTTTGGAGTCTAACATCAAGCGAAGAGTTATTTTTCACATTGCCAGACATATAGAAATATGCGAGAAACGTTGGAGAGTGAGATGGGTGGTGCCTAACTTTGATTGAGAAATAAATGTATGCACGATTGAATAGATGAATAAATAATTTCCTGGCCTAAAGATAATATGAAATGGTAATGCTAAAGCTGCAATGTTCTTGGCATTTCTTCAGGGTGGGCAAAAAAAATATGTCAAAGGAGCGCTTGGTAAGAATGGTTAGACTCGTTTGAAATCTTGAAATATTTTGTACCCAAATTATGTACAAGAAACAGCTACATGTCAGCCTAGGACGTTATACCGATTTACAGTCATAACCAGAGGTCGTTCTTTGTTTTTTTTAGTGCAAAATATTGAGTGAAGTGTGGGGGGGTCTGGTCTACGTAGGCCTCTACCATAGAATGACAGAACTATAAAATTTAATAGTTGGAAGGAATCTTGGAGATCCCAAATCTAACCCACTGATTAGTACTATATAACGGCATCCCCAAGAAATTACCATCCACCTGCCTGTTTAAAACACTTCTATTACCTCTCAAGGCAGTCTGCTCCACTGTTGAATAGCTCTTACAGTTAGGAATTTTTGTCTGATGCCACCTGAACTCTCATCTCTTGAAATGTATGCTATTTTTTTTCTTGTCCTGCCTTTTTGAATAATTCTGCCTTGTTTGACCTTCAGACAGCGAAAAGCAGCTATCATGCCTTCCCACTTTCCATCCTAAACACATCCAACACCTCCATTGATTGTGCATAGTTTAAGCTTCCAAATCCTTATTGTTCTAGTTGGTTAGTGGCCTTCTTTACCCAGAGGTAAGGAACAGGTACCCAGAAGAGGTACCCAGAATTAGATATGGTATTTTTGGTGTAGTCTGATTAATGTAAAATAGAAACAATGGTGACTTTATTCCTCTGCGTCATGCTCACTCCTCTCAAACGTATTGCTATTCCTTAAAACAAGGGTGGGGAGCCTTTCACTTCACATGTAATCTTTGATCAACTTTTGCAGCCCTGAAGCCCTCCTGCTGAATGAATTGATACTCCAGAGTGTAAACTGCAGTTTCCTGTCATGGAACAATTACTGTAAATTCTACAACAGGATTGTAATAAAAGTATGCAGATCCTAACTTCAGGAATTCAGTGAAGGAAGCAAGCATCTGTATTTTTTTTCCTGTATAACAAAGTAACTGTGTGTGTGTGTGTGTGTGTGTGTGTGTGTGTGTGTATGTGTGTTTAGTTCTCTTTATGCCTGTTTATGCTCTCTTGCCAATGCAGTGCCTTTTTCCATGTATGGGTGCATTGGGAAGTAGATAAACTTTGTGTTGGGTCACATGACCAGAGGGGAGAGTATCTTAGAATGGAGCAATCAGCAGTATTCCAAACAGCTGATCAACCCACAATTCCATAGAAATACATTTGGGGAATTTTTGTTTGAACGTTTTTTTCTATGATGCTCCAAATCGGATCTGGTACATTTTCAAGTTGGATCATTCTTTTGTTCCCTTCTGCTGCAGTACTGAACTAGGACCTGTTCTATTGCTGGAGAACAGAATCTATAGTCAAGGATGGTGACCTCCTTTACATAATTTATTTCCAGCATCCTGCTATGTTAGAATGAATAAAAACATTTAACTTTAATCTGTGCACAACACAGAAAAATGAAAAACTTCAGCTATAGATAACCCATTTTGTACTGAGAGTTAGTTTGGTGTAATGGTTAAAAACATCAGGCTAGAAACTAAAAGATCATGAGCTCTAGTCTTATTTTAGGCTGGGTGACCTTGGGCCAATCCCTTCTCTTAGCCCTAGGAAGAAGGCAAGGGCAAACTACTTCCAAAAATGTTGCCAAGAAAACTGCAGGGACTAGCCTGTACAGTCCCTGGGAATCAAGTCTGACCCTGAAATTGTATCACTTGATTCTCCCAAACTACAAGCCCCACCTCCCAATCCACAGGAAGCTGCTTCATGCATCAAAAGGGGATCTGGAGCCGTTCTGTAGAATTAGATGCCTTGCATAAAAGGATGTCCTGCCCTGATTTTTCTGGAACTCAAAACACAGTCTGGTCCATTAGACTGTGCATCAGGTAAAAAGGTGTAGGTTGTCCACCTACAAAGTTCCTAAACATAAGGACTATTGTAAGATATTTAATAAAACAGTCTGTTGTCTATATCAGAATGTGATCAATTTATTAGAATATGTTGCAATATGTTTTATGTTTCTAGGATTCAGTCGAAATTACTTGTAAGCCCCAACAGAATTAATGAGTTCATCATGATGATTGTGTCATTGATGACAATGGTGATTTTTTAAAATTAACTTAATGCTACCCTATTACTAAGGTGGCAGGTTATATTAAAGATGCTTTTTGCATTTCAAGAGATTTCATTCAATGCCCTCCGCCACCTATCACAAAGGAATAACTTGCTTTCCTTGTTAACTCAAAAAGGGCATTTTAATATTAACCAAGGAACAGATTCTTGAATAACATAACAGATGGCAAGCCAATATAGTGCAGCTTTTAGTACAATAAATGGATAATACCAGTTGTAAACTTGTAGTTGTTTCTAATTATCCTGAGTCTCTTGATCAATGCGAGTCAATAGCCCTGGAGGTCTAATAAAGTACTTCACTGATATCTGGTGAACAGCAATTTAGGGGAAGCTGTTTTAGATCCACAAAGGAAATATTCCAAGTGGGGCCTATCCTTTTAGTGTAGTCTGAGAACACTGGATTGTCAAGAGGAGGAAGAATCAAGCTTTTACTTCTGTGATTGATAAGGCCAATTGCTTGGTTGTACTTCTTCCCAAAATTTGCTAGTATATTGAAATATTCACATTGTATTGCCAGATAATATGATCCCTGAAAATTTCCCTAGGTTGAAAATTATGTCAATGGTGAGCTTGGCTCATTTAGTTGGCCAGAACTGATTTTAAAAAAGAGCCTTTTATCTCTTTTTAAATGAAGGAGGACATACTTTGGCAAATGCAGAGAGGATTAAACATGTGAAATATCCCTTTTCCTGAGCAGGCTTAGAGGAACTAAAGCTGAAATTGTTTAGCTGCACGTTTTTCAGCATAACTAGAGTTCCTCTCTCTGTTTTCAATTCTACCATCATCAGCACAGCTATATTCCCAAACAATGAAAGGGGAAGAACTTTAAATACAACCTCTAGATGGAGCTGATGTCCACCAGAAACTGGGCTGTTTTACCTTTAAAAAGAAAAAAAAAATCACCAAGAAGCCTGAGATTAAACACAGCTTTGTGAGATATTCTAATCATCATAATCTTTGCACAAATTGTCCCCCTTCCTTTCTTGGAGAGCACTATGTTAGTGTCATAAAAGTGCATCATTTTCTCTTTTATCCTTTCCCCTCAAAACACAGTCCAAACACTAAAAAGACTCACCAAAATTGACTAGAGAAGGAGTGTGTGTGTGCGTAAACTAAAGAGCAATTCTCCATATAAGTAGCCAGCAAACACTAGCATGAAATGTTTAAAGAAAGCTATCATTTTAAATTAAACTATCATTTAAGCTAAAATGTTCCCATGAGCCTTGTTCATTTTTTTAAAAAAAAAAACCAATTAATTGTTTGCACATTTTCACCTGGACAACATTCATTAGGGATAACTTTACCTGGCTGCTATAAGGCTCCTGTTTCTAACCCCCCCCCAGGCTTTGAGATCTTCTGGTTTCCTCCCCACAGTCATTCTCTATTTACCCAACATTTGCTGAAGGAGGCTTCAGTGAAAAGAACAAAAAGAAAGAAAAATTAGGTTGCATTTTATTTGCTCCTCCTTCTCCTTTTATTTCATCTGTCTCCCTAGAAACCCCAGATAGAAGGGGAGACAGAAAAGCATTCAAAAAGGACTCATTAGAAGAGTATCATGTGCCAACTGCAGAGGACACTGTAGGCAGGACAAAGACAATCATTGTGTCTGTTTCTGCTAAGAATAAGCCTAAACAAGGAATCAGAGTGTCTACCAGTTATACTGGATTATTTCAACCAAGTACATTTCTGGGTAGTAATAGGAAGTTTCACTGCTACACTGGATCTTCCTACTGATGTCAAAGCTTCTATCTTTTTTGGCTGGAGAAACATTTCGGAGCCCTTGCAGGGAGATAAAGTGGTCATCACCTAACTTCATCCTTCTTTGTCTAAATCTACTTTCATGTCTAAATCTACTTTTCATGGATGTGAAAGTTGGACCATAAGAAAGGCTGAGCGACAAAGAATTGAGGCCTTTGAACTATGGTGCTGGAGAAGACTCCTGCGAGTCCCCTGGACTGCAAGGCGTTCAAACTGGTCAGTCCTAGATGAGATCAACCCCAACTGCTCTTTAGAAGGCCAGATCCTGAAGTTGAAACTCAAATACTTTGGCCACCTAATGAGAAAGAAGGACTCATTGGATAAGGGCCTAATGCTGGAAAGATTGAGGGCAATAGAAGAAGGGGACGACAGAGAATGAGGTGGCTGGATGGAGTCACTGAAGCAGTAGGCGTGAACTTCAATGGACTCCAGAAGATGGCAGAGGACAGGAAGAACTGGAGGCACATTGTCCATGGGGTCGCAATGGGTCGGACATGACTTCGCAATTAACAACAACTTTCATGTTACCTCCATTTGATTAGTAGCAACTTTCCTGCTCAAATGAAAAAAAAAACAAATATTATATAGATTGAGAAAAATCTTATATTCCAGCTGTCAATTTTTACAATGTTGCCTTTCTTTGTTACGTGTTATGTGCCGAATTCATTTTCCCCCCTCAATAATTAATCTAGTTTGTACAGAGATATGCCCATTTTTCTAATTTTAAAGCAAAAATCTGTTCTTAATTGTATAAAAATGTGCATTGGCAATATTACTGTGAAACATGATCAATACATATCTGACTGGGAAGGGCAGTCAAGGAAGGGGGGAGATAAAAAGACAAAATACACAGGCTGTAACAAAGCAAGCAATCAGAGAAAGGAGCAGACAGAATAATTATAGATGACTAGATAATGTTCTAGATGGCATTTTGGACATCACAGTTAATAAGCAGGCTATTTCACAGGATCAGGATACAACACTTGGAAACTAATAGCAGCAACCAATTACCTAGGAAATATCTTACACAAGGCAGCCAAAAATAATACATGTACAAATGCATATATTAGGTATCAATGCACTTTGTAAACAATTTGCAAAAAGTGATTTGGATCTTGTATGAAGAAAATATTTTTCTGCCTTTCGTTAAATCAGTCTGAAAAACGATGTCACTGCTTTAAGCATCACATTACTTTTAACAATCCATCTCTCTTAAGAAGTAGCATCTGTTTATCAGGATCTTGTAGAAAGCCTGAAAAAAGTTGGACTCTTATAATGAACAGCAGAGAGATGCTTTGCTTATGTGACATTCAAAGAATTTATTCCATTATTTTTGAACCATGCATAACTCTAATATATATTGTACCCAGAGAGATAATTTTTAAAAGCATCATTAAACAGGGATTTTATAATTCACTTAAGGACATAAGGAGGGAGGAATAAATACTGCTAAGACAGTTTTTTAAACTTTGAGGTTAATATAAATTCTTTTTGAAATATGAATCCATAAGGCTTTCAAGGAGTCAAATATACTGAGTACCTTTTTAAATGAAACAAAACCTAATATGTGGGTTTGACTAAATTGAGGTTTAGGCTGCAATTCCAACTATGATCACCTATGATCTAGACCAGGGGCCTGCAACCGTGACAACTTTAAGATTTGTGGACTTCAGCTCCCAGAATTCCTCAGCCAGCTACAGAGCTTAAAAGAGGTCAGACGGTGGAAGGCAATTTTCAGCTACTTTATTAAGCCTTCAATTAAATCTACAATATTTAGCTTTCAGGCTAGAGTAGTGCTCAAGCAAACTGTTTTGTCAGTTGATTTCCAGGGTCTTGAAAATAACAGCACAACTATCCATTGGCTTAGAAAAATGGGAATGCACAGCCTAGAATTTAAAGCTGGAGCATATATAAAGCCAATTGATATCTATGTAAAAGAAACAATGTAATTTACAGAATCAACTGGAACGATTGCAACCACTTCTACGTGGGGCAAACATCACATCAATTAAAAACCAGGATCCACAAACACCATCTAGCAGTCAAACGCCACAATCCCAAATCCTTAATTGCTACCCACACTGACACCAAACAACACCAGTTCGATTGGAGCAATACTAAAATCATCGGCCATGCTACCACTTGCCATGCTCGTGAGTTCATCAAAGCCTGCCACTCCACAAGCAATTCCATCAACAGACACATTGACCTACAACCAGCCTACGAACCCCTCAGAATCCAAGTCAACCGCACAGCCAACCAGAGCCAGCACCAACCCTCAACTAACCCATGCAAGCCCCTCTCCCCCCAGCAATTCACCTTTCATTGACCCTGACCTGATGTAATCTCGCCATCATAGGACCCATCACCAGCCTCCCACTGATGACTCACTCCTGACCCACTGATTATTCACTCTCTCCAATGACCTGACATGAAGTAACCTCCCCACCACAAGACCCATCATAAGCCTCTCTCTGATGACTTACACCTGACCCATTACAAGACCTTCATCTAACACACCCACATCTGAAGCCCTTATAAACAGAAAAGCACTGACACAGACATCTCCTAAACGATACTGACATGTTGCTTAGCCTGATAATGAAACTTGGAAAGGAACCCACATGCTTGGAGAATGAACCTTCACCCTATGTAATATCTGTTTGTTTGAAATAAAGAAACTAATCTGTCTATGTCTTGTCAGCAATACTTCCAATGAGAAGCCAGATCCTGAAAATAGGAATAAGGGCCTGCAGGACAGAAATCAACTGTTGAATCTGGCATGAAGCTTGAACATTTTAAACATCTCTCTTTTCTAAATCAGTATATATGATTCTTAAGGTCATGTAGAAGGATCAGGCAGGCCCAGGTTTAGCTCTATACTGAGCCTTTATGGAATTGTTCATTCATTCAGACATAGGGTTATATACCATACTGTTCCACAAGGAATTCTTGGGTATATATGTAGTACTTCTCTTTTCCCACATTTCTTCTCAACAACGTTAACTGTGAAGTGAGTTGCACTGAAGGCAGTAATAGTTTCCATTGCTAAGGATGGATTTAAAATAAAAATTTCTCCATCTTAGTCAAATAACTTAACTAGTATACCTCAATAGTTCAGTATAAACCAAGCAGTCTGAATGTTAGAGATACTGTTCCTTGAGGGGTCCTTGGTGCTCTCTGAGCTTGGTTATTTTTTTGAACATGATATTACTAATTACAGAGGCATAGAATCACGATCACACAAAGTATTAGTACCACTTTATAAAACACTAGTAAAACCACACCTGGAATACTGCAGCCAATTTTGGTCACCAAAATTGTTTTATATATATGCTGTGAGCCGCTCCGAGTCCTCGGAGAGGAGCGGCATACAAATCCGAATAAATATAAATATAAAATATAAATATCACGAAAAAGATGTTGAGACTTTGGAAAAAATTCAGAGAAGAGCAACTAAGATGATCCAAGGCCTGGAGATTAAAACATACAAAGAACAGCTACAGGACTTGGGTCTGGCTAGTCTAAAGAAAAGAAGAAATAGGGGAGACATGATAGCAGTGTTCCAGTACTTGAGGGGCTGCCACAAAGAAGAGGGGGTAACGTTATTCACCAAAGCACCAGAGGGCAGGACAAAAAACAATGGTTGGAAACTGAACAAATTGAGAAGCAACCTAGAATTAAGGAGAAACTTTCTGACAGTGAGGACAATTAACCAGTGGAACAGCTTGCCTCCAAAAATCCCATCCTGGTTAGTCACACACACTCTCTCATATACGTATCCCTCCACATACAAAGGCAACAAGTATGCGACTCTGATTAGTCCATGGGACATACAATATGTCACTTAGCTACACAGAAGAAAACATCCCTGGCTGGAAAGAATTCAAGAATTCTAGGCTCAGCATGGCGTTCCTGTAATCTCAGACGGAAGAAAGTTCTCCAGCTAATCTAATCTGTGAGACATAATGGAAGACAGGGAGAAGGTCAGGATTCTTGGGATCATCAACCCTTCGTGCCCCATCTCTTCCAACAAACTAACTTTCATTAGTTACTAAGTAACAACATTAACTAGTCCAAGTAACTAACTAAAGCAGTGGTGGGATTCAAATATGTGAACAACTGGTTCTCTGTGTGGATGCCACTTCCGGAAGTCCATTCTGGGCCTGGGCAACAAAAAATTAGCCACTGGTTCTGCTGAAGTGGTGCGAACTGGCTGAATCCCACCACTGAACTAAAGTCATGATTACTTACCGGTATCTCTTTTTATCATGGCCAAAGATCTCTATACAGACTGTTCTAAAGATTGCAATGCTTCTACTTGTTCAGGTTACACTGAAAATGGTTTCTGAATGTTCAGCATTTGTCCTTTTCATAACTAGTGGTGACTCCACTTTCGCCAAAGGATTTCCTGCTGTAATATTGAAGATACTATGACAAAAAAGCAGTATGAACACCATTCTGAATATCCTATAGTCTGTTGCAGAAAAAAGGAAATAATGAAAAACAAAAACAAACCAGAAAATGAAGAAACTTATGAATAATGCATGCCAGTTTTTTTTTCCTGTAAATCTTCTTCACTTACTATATCAATGTCTGTTTTATTTTGTTTAGGTCACTGTTAAAAAGTACAAGAAGGAAAAAGGATAACTTTTTTTGCAGTTGTCTTTAGAAAGCCAAAAATTGCAGCTAGGCATTTGTTTCAAACATCTCTAGAGTATAATTTTAAAACGTGTGTGTGCGTGCGTGCGCACACGTGTGTGTGCACGCCTCTGTTAAAGTACTGATGTTGCTTAAAACTGTAGAGATGAGAATGGATTTTAGGAAGAGGCCTTCTATTCTACCACTTCTTACTATATTCGACGGCACAGTAGAATCCTTCAAGTTTTGGGACTCTATAATCTCCCAGGATTTAAAATGGACACCTAACATTAGAACCATCATTAAAAAAAGCACAACAAAGAATGTTCTTCCTGTGTCAATTTAGGAAGTTCAGACTGCTCCAGGAGCTATTGATACAGTTTTACAGAGGAATTGAGTCAGTCATTTGTACTTCTATAACTGTCTGGTTTGGTACAGCAACTAAACATGTCAGGTATAGATAGTTAGGACAGCAGAAGCAACAATTGCAACCAGCTTGCCTTCCATAGACTATCTGTATACTGCATGGGTCAGAAGGGGGGGGAGAGGCTGAAAAAATATCTACAGACCTTTCACATCCTGGTCATAAGCTGTTTCAACTCCTCTCCTCGGGATGCTGCTATAGGCATTGCATACCAAAACAAGTAGATAGAGGGACACTTTCTTCCCTGGTGTCATCACTCTGCTGAACATCTAATTCTCACAGTACTGTCTAATGTCTAGGTACATTTACCTATGTTGTATAGCTTTAGCATTATTATTATTTACTCTTCACAGTGTCTCATTGTTTGTGCAAATTCACATTTATATATTAAAGCATGCCAGCCTCCAAGCTGAGTTTTCCCAGGGCAGCTTCCAAGATAATAGAAACATTCTGAATAATCATTAGTTTAAAGAATTAAAAAGAATGAAAACACACAGTACCATAAACAAGAGAAGCCATAATTGAAGAGTTTTTATGCAGCACATGCATTTTAAGATTAACATATTAATATATTAAAAGAGATTTACTTGAAACTGAAAAGGTAATAAATTGCTGCCAGGTATATTTTTCTTCTAAGGATATTCCAAAGTCAAGACTGTACATCTGCCCTTGCACTGGTGTTCATCGCAATCTAGCAGGGAAGAGAGCCCCAAGCAGGGCTCCTGCTGATAAACATATGGGAACACCCACAATTTCTGATTCTGTGGTCCCAAGCTATGAAAGGCTACATAGGTCAATACCAGCATTTTTGAACTGGGATCAAAAGCAAATTGTATGTCAACAATTTCAGCTTCCAGTCAGTACCTGCTATGTAGCATTCTGTATTAACTTAAGTTTTCAGAAATATAGTCTATCAAAACTTGAGAAGAGTATTCTAGTTGCTTCTCATTTTGTGCTGATACCCTCAGATGAGATCTTGAGACTAATAGGTGTTAAATAATGGAAGAAGAAACTCAGAAGCCATTGATTCTACTATCTGGAATATCTACGGAGATTGTCAGTCATCCAAGTCACAGTTGTCCCAAAGGTGCTTTTTCAAAAGGCAACGGGACTTGTTTTTCTTTGAAAATGTTTTGCTTCCCGTCCAAGAAGCTTCTTCAGTTCTGATGTCAGTCAAAACTGAAAAAAAAACTTATTGGATGAGAACATATTCAATATGAAAACATATTCAAGGAAACCAAGACCAGTTGCCTTTTGAAAAAGCACCTATGGAACTATTATCTGAAATCTCTTTATTCAATAGAAGACTAAGCCTTCAGACACACTAACTCAGTGGTTCTCAACCTATGGGTCGCGACCCCATTTGGGGTCAAACGACCGTTTCGCGGGGGTCACCGGACACCGCGGTCCGCCATTTTTATTTATTTATTTATTTATTTATTTATTTATATTTTTATTTTCGTCGCGCGCGTGCTGTGCATGCGTGGTTCGGGCCGTTGTGTGCGCGCCGCGCATGCGCGGATTGGCCCGTCGCAGTCCGCCATTTTTTTATAATTTTTTTTTGTCGCGCACGCGCGCCGCGCATACACAGATTGGCCCATTGACGAAAAAATAAAAAATAAATAAAATAAAATAAAAATAAAAAAAACCAAAATGGCGGACCGCGGGTCGGGGTCGTGGCGCGCATGGACGGCGCAAGTGGGGTCTCAACCTGAAAAAGGTTGAGAACCACTGCACTAACTGGAGAATGTTCAGACTGATAAATTAGATTGTTTCCATTCCATGTAATTTTTCCATGTGACAAGCCATAAACTTGTTCTATTGTGTTCCTGAATTAATTTAAAAAACTATTAACATTCCTCCTATTTCAAGTATTGATTTCATTTGATTTAAAGGCCACTGAACTCTGTACAACTTTGGATGGCTTACATTTTAATTTGAGTAGGTGTTTTTAATATCCTCCTCAAATATGTATTTATAATTGTAGCTTTTGTGCTGAAGACCTTTAAAACCTGCAAGTTACTCTTTTCAAATGTAAGAAATATGTGAAAGAGGTTAACAAAAAATATGTGTTTTAATTCTACTCAGCACATGCAGGACAAGTGAATTATACATATGAAGGGAATTTTAGGAGCATACATCCATTTGCATGATAGACGAAGGCATGGTGAATTTAGGAAAATCTTCATTCTATGGGGGAATTATGGTCCCTTTATGACTTGTGGGGGAACTATGGTCCCTTTATGACTTCTGGACTTCAACTCCCAGAATTTCTCAGCCACAAGTCACAAAAGGGCCATAGTTCCCCACCCCTGTTTTAAACAGATGCTAACTCATGCTCATCTAATAAATAAGTTGTAGGTGAGAAAACAGTCTACGCCATCTTAAAGATATCTTCCCACACTTCCATCTTGTTCATGAAATTTAACTTCAAGGGAACCAAAGATGGTAGAAATAAAAATGGAACTGGAATGGCCCTTCTAGAAAATGTAAGCCCATAATGTTATTTTTTAAAGCTGCCATATTTATATTCTCCAAAATTAGAATATGAACAAGTTAGGGGGAAAAAAACCCTATTTCTCTTAAGTATCTATTGAAATTCTCTGTCATCCAGGTTATGGTTGTCTCAAAGATGCTTTTTCAAAAGGCAACTGGACCATGTTTTTTTCCTTAAGGATGAGATGTTTCGCTGCTCATCCAAGAAGCTTCATCAGTTCTGTTAAGCGACATCATTTCTCTTAAGGTGAAGCATTAAAAAAACCCGTATTTTTTTCCTGGTAAATACTGCAAAGGAGATGGGGGAGGAACTCAATGACCTCAATGTAACCATTTTTTTAATAAAAAGGAAGAATAAAGATCAATTAATTATAGAACAGTTGAAACAGAATTAATACCATTTTTTTCTGGATGACACAGAAACCAAGGTTTACTAGTATATCATATATATCAACCAGCTCTGTAATGCAAGATAAGGGATTTTGTTGTTGTTGTTGTTGTTTTTGTTGTTGTTGTTAAAGGCCACTAACTTTAATTTTCACCTATCTCTTTACCGTTCTCCCTGCCTGAACATAAATGTATTTCCTTTCTTAGTATTATAATCCATTTATCTGATGATGAGAACTGTAACTCAGAAAACCTTATGCCATGATAAATGGATTAGGTTTTAAGGGATGCCATTCATTAGACTAGGTTGCTTTTACTGCAAGATATTGAAATAGCTTTCTCCCTATATACACTGTATATTGGGATATATAAGAAAAAAATGTTTTCTAAGAAAACATTGTTTTTCAGAAAAGTATTTCTTTTTTTACAAGTTCTATTATTTTTCTGCAGATGTTGTTAGAGATTTTATTGCAGAAGGATAATCTTGTGGAAGTGAAATAAAAAGAACAGGAGGAAATGGTCAGCTTCAGTGCTGTGTTATTCAAACTTTTCAGCCTTTCATTCTTCAGAGCTACATTCCCACAGTTGTTCAGGCCACTAATGAAAAATGAGACAGTTGGTTTTAGTCCAGTCTCCAGAGGATCGGGGCACAAACCACACAGTTCAACACAATTAGCAGCTTGTTCAGCAGAGGCTAAAACTTGGACTAGCAGGATTCCTCAGCTTCGGATGAAAGACGCTTGTTAGAGTGGAAGATTGAAATGTGAAGTTTTTGATTTTTATGGCTCTAATGGGAAAAAAAGACTGAAAAATAGGACAATTGAACCATGCCTTTATTCTAATGTCTCTTTTATGAACTGTAAAATGATAAACTACAGGTAGTCCTCAGCTTACCACAGTTCATTTAGTGCAATGTTTCTCAACCTTGACAATTTTAAGGCATGTGGACTTCAACTCCCAAAATTCCACAGCCAGCATTGCTGGCTGTGGAATTCTGGGAGTTGAAGTCCACATGCCTTAAAATTGTCAAGGTTGAGAAACACTGATTTAGTGACCATTCAAAGTTACAACTGCACTGAAAAAAGTGACTTAGGACCCCTTTTCACAGTAATGAACATTGCAGCATCCCCATGGTCACGTGATTTACTTTCGAATGCTTGAAAACTGACTTGCATTTATGATGGTTGCCGTGTCCCAGGGTCACGCAATGGGGAAACCAGATTCATTTAACAACTGTGTTACTAGTTTAACAACTACTAATTTAACACTTAACAAATGTAGCAAGAAAACTCGTAAAATGGGGCAAAACTCACTTAAATTTTTCACTTAGCAACATACATTTTGGGCTCAATTGTGGTCATAAGTTGAGGACTACCTGTATTTTCTCCTTGCTCCACCCATTTCTCAGAGTGTACAAAATCACTTCTACTTGAGTTAGAGACAGAAGAACTCTGTAAACCAGTGGTTCTCAACCTTCCTAATGCCGCGACCCTTTAATACAGTTCCTCATATTGTGGTGACCCCCAACCCCCCATCCAGCTGGCCGGGGAGTATCAAAAACTTGACCAAAAAAAAAAAAGATAAAATGGGAAAGTATAGGTAGTCCTCGACTACAACAATTTGCTTAGTGACTGTTTGAAGTTACAACAGCACTGAAAAAGCGAATTATGATCATTTTTCACACTTATGATTGTTGCAGCATCCCCAGGGTCATGTGATTTACATTTGGATGCTTGACAACTGATTCATACTTATGATGTTCACAGTGTCCCAGGGTCACGTGATCAATGGCCAGGGGGCGTGGCCAGCTGATCACTCAGGTTGCAGAGTGCCTGTGGGGGGGAATCTGTGGGTCTCTGGGATGGGACTGGGGTGGATGCCTGCTTTCCTTCACTCCCGTCTCTCCCCTTGTCCCTTTCTTCCTTCTTTTCTTCCTTTCCTTCCCCTCCCTCTTAGTCTCTTCCTCCTTCCCTCCCTCTCTCCTTGTCCCTTCCTTCCTTTCCTTCACCTCCTTCTTAGTCTCTTCCTCCTTCCCTCCCTCTCTCCCATTGTCCCTTCCTTCCTTCTTTCCTTCACCTCCCTTAGTCTCCTCCTCCTTCTGTCCCTCTGTCCCATTGTCTCTTCCTTCCTTCTTTCCTTCCTTTCCTTCCCCTCCTTCTTAGTCTCTTCCTCCTTCCCTCCCTCTCTCCCCTTGTCCCTTCCTTCCTTTCCTTCACCTCCGTCTTAGTCCCTTCCTTCCTCCCTTCCCTCCCTATTTGTCCCTCCCTTCCATTGTCCCTTCCTTCCTTCCCTCCCTTCCATTGTTCCTTCCTTCCTTCCCTCTCTCATTGTCCCTTCCTTCCTTCCCTTTGTCCCTTCCTTCCCTCCCTTCCATTGTTCCTTCCTTCCTTCCCTCTCTCATTGTCCCTTCCTTCCCTCCCTCTTCATCCCTTCCTTCCTCCCCCTCCATGCCCAGGAAGGGACAAGGGGAGGGGGACAGGCTGCCAGCAAAACCTGCCTGTGCACAGGCAGAGGCAGAGGAGAGCTCCACCCAGTTCACTGGCTCAGCTTCACCAGAAAACATGCCACTTGCTAAGTTAGCAGAAGCAAGGATCAGTGAGTGCTGGGCTACAGCTGATTTGCGCTTCTGCTAAATTAGCAAGCGGCTTGTTTTCTAGCAAAGCTTGAGCAAGTTTACTGGGCAGGAGCCAAGCAGAGCTGCTACAGCTGATCTGCTTCTGGGCTGCTCTGTAGAAGTGCGGATCAGCTGTAGAGATTCGCCTGGATCCTGGACAAGAGGGAAGGAAGGAAGGATGGAAGGACGAAAGGGACAAGGGGAAAGAGGAAGGGAAGGAGGGACAAAGAGGGAGGCAAAGAAAAGGAAGGAAGGGACAAGGGGAGAGAGGGAGGGAAGGAGGGACAAAGAGGGAGGCAAAGGAAAGGAAAGGAAAGAAGGAAGGAAGGAAGGAAGGGACAATGGGAGAGGGAGGGAAGGAGGAAGAGACAAAGAGGGAGGGAAGGAAAGGAAGTTCCAGCCAGCAAAGGCTTGGCAGCCCGGCTGCCGAGGAACAGAAGAGCGCAAAGCCAAGGAGAAGAAGGTGGCCATTTCCTCTCAAAGGGGGCTCCTTTTCTCCACCCCTTCCCTGGGTTTGTGGGGAATTTCTCATCACCAACACTGACAAGTGCTCCTTCAAGCCCGCTGCAAGCTTTCTCGCCCCTTTTGCTTCTTCCCCCCACTTTTGTGAGGATTATGGCGCCCTTGGGAAGCCGATTGCGCTTTGAAGCTTAGGAGAGGAGGAGTCCCTTCCTCCTTCCCTCCCTCTCTCCCTGTCAAGCCCCGGCGGGCTCGACATGAACGGGGAGAGGAGATGAGGATGGGTGGGGTGGCAAAGGAGACCGGTGGCCGTCGCCAGACCTCCTGGCTGACAAGCGCAAGTTCGGGGGTCGCCAGCTGACGGGTGCAGGAGTTGGGTGCTGTGGCAGCCTCCCCTTTGCTGACCTGAGTGCACGAGAAGAGACAATGAGTCTCTGGGGACGACGGGGTCTTGCTCTGCGCCTGTGCTCTTCATGTGCCCCCTGCAGGGCACATTTGGTAGAGTTCATGCAGACTGCCGCCAAGCAGCATATTTTCCACAAACAAGTGAGGTGGAGTGGAGGGAGGATGGAGGCACTTCCACAGGGGGGGGGGAGAGAAGGCGGTTGACAAGCCCTGCCTAAGATCATCGGAAATATGTGTTTTCTGATGGTCTTAGGCAATCCCTGTGAAAGGCTCGTGCGACCCCCAAAAGGGTCCCGACCCACAGGTTGAGAACCGCTGCTGTAGACTAACTTCATTGTATGACATCATCATTCAAGGCACCATTGTTATCAGATCTGCTTCAGTAGCATAGCTTTAACTCAAGACTCCTAATACATATCCATCAAGACTCATTCAGCAGCTACTAAGATGTCTGCCTGAATGAATTACCATTCATGCAATAGTCTCTTCTACTTAAAAGAATCTATTTTTAACAGAATCAGCAAGTGCACAAATATAAAGCAAGCATAATTTTTTAAAAAACAAAACCCAGACCCTTATTTTAGGGATTGCTAAGTCAAAAATAGAACAAATACTCAGGATTTAACTGGGGAAGTTAGTCATCTAAAAATAGTATTGAAAATAGACAAAGCAAACAGACGTGGTTTATATTTAAGCCTGAATGACTGGAGGGAGTGAGGTTTTGCTTTGGAAAGGCTTGCTGATTTTTGTCTTCCTGGGACCATTTGTAATTGGAAAGCCTAGGGAATTAGAATCTAGAACTTGGGATAACGTGGGACAAAAAAAAGAGTCCTTAAAAAAGGTAGGAAAATAAGAACTTCAGGCTGACATTTACGAAGCTTATCAGCTGAAGTTAGATAGTATTTGCCAATAAAAGGGCAAAACCATAGTAACAGATAAGAAACAGATTAGAAAGGCCAAGCATTTTATCTCTGTTTAGGTCTTCTCTCTCATGCTAAGTGAACAATGCTTTACTAAGCAGGAGCAACCACACAAAAACGCATTAAAGGACTCATCAGGTAGACAAGAAATATCCTCCAGGTTTTAGGAAGTTTATTGTAGCTAAGGCAGAAAGTTGAGTAATTTTTCTGGAAAGGCCCCAGAGCTCAAAGACATTCTGATGGATTCTGTCTTGTCTCTCAGTGTGGGTCTTCTCACAAGTGAAAAAATAGCCCTTGGGGCTCTAATTTATAATGTTCAAGGAAAAAAGAGTGGAAAGCTCCCTCTTTAATTTGTGATCTCTTTTAAGACTAAATGGCACTCCAAAAGACATCTGTGGCATTTGTGATTTGAGATCATGTTTGTGTGAGGGAAATAGGAAAAACATATAGGACTGGATTGCCCATCAATTACAGGGCTCATATTTGACTGATTTAATACATGAAATTGGTGGTGGGGATATATTGTCATTTTCAATACCTTGTATTTCGCATGATCTATTAAGAAAATGCAAAGCCATGCACAGCATCCCCCTGTACTGTTACCCAATCTCATGAACTCACTATTACAATCTTTTAACTATCCTCTTTAATAAATATTTGATAGTATTGGCACACATGACGATCATGTTGTTTTATTTATTTAATACATTTGTATGCTGCCCATATCACTGTTTCAAGTGGCTCTGGGCAGTTTATAATAATATAAAAGCATAGATATAAAAGTATTAAAAGCTTTTTTAAATTATCATCATCTTCATGGCACATGGTTTAATAAAGTGTTTAAAAAGCTAAGGAATCAAGGCTTAAACATAGATTCTATTTTCAGCATTCAGTTGTAGAAGATATACTGAAAATAAAAAAAATGCTGAAAAATATCCTATCTTGTATGAAATATTTTCTATGTAATTGTTACTAGGTTGAAGGACATCTAGGTCAGATCAATACTGTTCAGGCAAGCATGAGTCCTAGTATTATTTTGGAAATTAATGACACATATCAGAGAAAGCTCTTTTTCTTTAATATAAATTTCAATTAGATATATCCAGGAAATGCTTTTTTCCACCCCAAAGTCACAAAGCTTCCCCAGATAAGCTCCATTTTACAAATGAGAAGCACAGATACAAGGAAACTGAACAAGAGAGATTGCACATCTCTCCCTAGAGGAATTAAGCTCAGATTCAGTGCTTCTCTCGAATCAAGTTTTTTTAGAGCTTCCTTCAAAGAATTTTTCCCAATGATCCAGGTGTTCAACTGTTTTGAAAGTCACCACACTGACATTCACACAGCTGTGCATCTGTAGACTCATACCATTTTAATCCTAATGGAATATTTCAAAAGTCACAGAATTGATAGAAAGGAGAATAGATATAAGACAATGACTATATCATATCCAGGTTTTAGAAATTGGATTTTCTACAGCAATACAAGAAGGATACCTACATTTTGAGAAACTGATGCTGTAAGCTATTTCACTGAAAAAAATGTACAGTGCCTAGTACTGATAAAAACAATCTTTCCAAATTATGCTTCTTTTTCTTAGAGTACATCTTATTTGTCTTAACTTATTGCTTATAGAATCGCTTTCATGGATTCGAGCAGGCACCAGCACAATAATAATTTGAAATCAGGAAAATGTATCAGGACACGGGGATGATCTATTTAGATCAGTTTTAAAATCCTATGATGTCAATTAGTTTTCCAATTCCTCCTCCTTTTAAACATATATATTTACAGAGTCCTCCTCTTTCTATCCACAAACCCCATTTTATAATAAATTTTACTAAATAATGGGTATCTTTGAAGACTAATCATTTGATATTAAAAGTATTAAGATATTTGATATGAATAAAAAAACCTGAAAAGCAAATTAGATAGATAGACAGACAGACAGACAGACAGACAGACAGACAGACAGACAGACAGACAGACAGACAGACAGACAGACAGACAGAGACAGACAGATATGAGAAACAGATAAAAAATAACCAAAGTAATCAATGCTGTATGCCCAGGTAAATTTCTTATGTAATCTGTAATCTGCAATGCAATTATATAATTTCTACTCGCAAAGTTGCTTAATACAGCCTGACTCTGAGATAAGATAGTAATGAACTAAAATTTTAATGGATTCAATAAAACAGTAAAGACTTTGATTGTAAAGACTGATGTAGTTCCCATCTTCAAAAAAAGGGAAAAAATGGATCCAGGAAACTACAGACCTATCAGCCTGACCTCAATACCTGGGAAGATTCTGGAAAAGATAATCAAGCAATGAATCAGCAAACACCTAGAGGCAAACAAAGTCATTACCAAGAGTTAACATGGGTTTGTCAAAAACAGATCATGTCAGAACCAACTTTTTAAAATATTATTAGTAATTAGTATTAGTATACTACTACTATTATTTTAATAGTAAAGACTTTGATTTATCCCTTTTTGCAATTGGCAAAGTAAATGCATCTATTTTTTAATACGTTAACACAGTGAAACATTTCCTTTCCTCTTCTTCCTTCCCCTGTTCCTTCCAAACCTGCTCCAGTAAGATTGTCCAAATAAGAATTTTTTAGAATAACAGATGGAAGGGTCCTTGGAGGTCTTCTAGTCCAACCCTTTGCTCAAGCAGGAAATCCTATACCCGTGGTGGCGAACCTATGGCACATGTGCCACAGGTGGCACGCAGAGCCCTCTCTGTGGGCACACGCGCCATTGCCCCAGTCCTAGGCCTTCAGCTGGGTTTTATAAAATCTTTTCGCTTTAGCCCTCCGCCGCTGTGTGCAAAAAAAAAAAAAGGTTCAATCAATCAATTTCAACTTCTTGGGGGAAAAAAAGATCTCGCAAAGTTGGAATTGATTGATTGAAATTTTTAGTCCCACCCAGTCTGCCATTACCACCACAGCCACACACACCCAATGGGCCACGCCCACCCGGCACCCGACAATGCATAAGTGGGATTTGGGTTGCAGTTTGGGCACTCGGTCTCTCAAAGGTTCGCCATCACTGCCCTATACCATTTCAAACAATGGCTGTCCAATTTCTTCTTAAAAACTTCCAGTGTTAGAGCATTCACGACTTCTGGAGGCAAGTTGTTCCACTGATTAATTGTTCTAACTGTCAGGAAATTTCTTCTTAATTCTAGGTTGCTTCTCTCCTTGATTTGTTTCCATCCGTTGCTTCTTGTCCTGCTTTCAGGTGCTTTGGACTCCATCTTCTGGAGCCTGACTCCATCAGCCTGACTCCATCTTCTTTGTGGCAACCCCTGAGATATTGGAACACTGCTATCATGTTCCCCCTCATCCTTCTCTTCATTAAACTATACTCAATTCCAGCAACCATTCTTTATATGTTTTAGCCTCCAGTCCCCAAATCATCTTTGTTGCTCTTCTCTGTACTCTTTCTAGAGTCTCAACATCTTTTTTATATTGTGGTGACCAAAACTGAGTGCAGTATTCCAAGTGTGCCCTTACCAGGGCTTTATAAAGTGATATTAATACTTCACATGATCTTGATTCTATCCTTTGTTAATGCAGCCTTTGAACTGTATTGGCTTTTTTGGCAGCTGCAGCATACTGCTGGCTCATATTTAAGTGATTGTCCACTAGGACTCCGAGATCCCTCTCACAGTTACTACTATTGAGCAAGGTACCCCCTATACCAGTGACGGCAAATCTTTTAGAGACTGAGTGCCCAAACTGCAACCCCAAACCCACTTATGCATCGTCGAGTGCCAGGTGGGTATGGCCCATTGGGTGGGTATGGCCCATTGGGTGGGCATGGCTGCAGTGGTAAAGGCAGACTGGGTGGGACTAAAAAATTCAATCAATCAATTCTAACTTTGCAAGAACTTTTTTTTCCCGCGAGAAGTTGAAATTGACTGAACCTTTTTTTTTTTTTGCACATGGCGGCAGAGGCCTAAAGCAAAAAAGTTTTATAAAACCTAGCCTAGGACTGGGGCGATGATGCACGTGCCCACAGAGAGGGCTCTGAGTGCCACCTCTGGCACCCGTGCCATAGGTTCGCCACCGCTGCCCTATACTATACCTGTACATTTGGTTTTTCTTGCCTAAATGTAGAACCTTACTTTTTTCACCATTGAATATCATTTTGTTAGATAGCGCCCAGTGTTCAAATCTTTCAAGATCCTTCTATATTGTAAGCCTATCTTCTGGAGTGTTGGCTATTTCTGTCAGCTTGGTGTCATCTTCAAATTTGATGAATTCCCCATCTATCCCCTCATCCAAGTCATTGATGAAGCTATTGAAGAGTACTGGGCCTAAAACAGAACCTAAAACAGAACAGAACTGAGGACTACACGTTGAGTGCAGTTGGTCAGTCAGTTACAAATATATCGGGTGGTGAGGATGTCTAACCCATATTTTTCAATTTTATCAAGTAATAGGTTGTGGTCTACTTTACTAAATGTCTTACTAAAGTCCAAGTAAATTATATCCACACCATTTCTTTGGTCCACTAATTTTGTCACTTTGTCAAAGAATGTAATAAGGTTTATCTGGCATGATCTGTTTTTGACAAACCCATGTTGGCTTTTGGTTATGATTTTATTTGGCTCTAGGTGTTCGCTGATTCGCTGCTTGATTATCTTTCCCAGAATCTTATCTTCCCAGATATCAGGGAAGGCCGATAGGTTTGTAGTTACCTGGATTTATTTTTCCCCCTTTTTTTTGAAGATGGGAGCTACATCCGCTCTTTTCAAGTCCTCTGGTAATTCCCCGTTGCTCCAGGATATTTGAAAGATATAGTTCAGTGGTTCTGAGATCACATTTCCAGTTCCTTGAGAATCTTAGAGTTTAATCCATCTGGTCCTGATGATTTGAACTCATCTAGGGTGGAAGGTGCTCATTTACCATTTTCTTGCTTATCTTAACTTGTGTTTCTAATCTGTTTTTCACAGTACTGCTTTTGAGAGGTTGGACTGTTTTTTCCTTTTGTTAAAGACAGTGCAAAAACAAGTTAAGCAGTTCTGCTTTCTCCCTGTGGCTTGTCACCTTCTTGCCACTTTCTTCCATTAATGGACCAATCGTTTCCTTAACTTTTTTGTTTATTACATGTTGAAAGAAGCTTTTTTTTGGCTATTTTTGAGGTTTGTTGCAAGCCTTACATAGTTCATTTTGAGCCTTAGCTTTCCTCACTTCATTTTTGCAGGCTTGGGCTACTCCATTGACATGGGCAGATGTGGCATAATGAGCATCACATTGCTGATGAATCTCATTTACACTAAAAATTGACACAAATTTGCGGGATACTATTTAAAGAAAACGTCTGAAGGATTTTAAAGAAAACCAAAAGAAGGGTCGATATAATCAGTGATGTTCTGGGTGGAAGTGGGATACTGACTCCCTTTTGGAGAGAAACAGCTGACACATTTAAAAAACAAATAGGAGTTTCAAAATAATTAACACCTACTACTGCCTAACATAAGAGAACTGTAAATACAGTTTGGTACTTTGGTGAATGAGCATATATTTATATGTACTATATGAGTGCATGCATGTATGTGCACAACTCATCTTCTAGGGGCAATGTCAGCATGTTATACAATTACTGCATTTGACTGCTGCATTTCTTAACTCTATTCATGCAACCTACACAGTACTTACTTATCACGGCCAGCAAGCTGCTTATTCTTGGTTATGCATGTTCTTTCTTAAAAGAACAAACCCTTTCTCAACAATTGATTTTATTTCTAACAGGACTTGCTGTAGTGCAAAGTTGCAAAGATAAGCTGGGAACTCCGCACTCTTTACAATGTTTATTAAGATCTGGACGATGCTAAGAAATGCATTATTTATCAGCTTAGCACTTGATTAGGTGTTAAATAGCTGTCACAAGAGATTTTAGCAGTAGCTGACTTGACTTCCAGCAAGAAGCACATTATGAGGTGATCAAGAATAGTAGGAGAAAGATTCATTATTGCAAACCTAGTGCTAATTAGTCTTGCCCCATAGGCTGTGAAAGGATATAAGGCACCTGGTAAAAGGGGAAAAAAAATACTATTTTACACTTTTTTTCATAAGGGGCCCAGAAAAATAGTCTGGGAATCTGGGAAAGAAAAAAAAATAAGGGAAGTTCTGGAATTAAGGGAGATGCTTGTTCTCAATGTAGGAATTAAATGTGAATAGTATTTTCCCTATTAACTGCTTATCAGCTGTTGTCTTGGCCAGAAATTGCAATTTAGGAAAAAAGTACAATTGTGATATGCTTATGCTTAATTTTGATGTTCCCAGCAACATACACAGAAACACAAAGAGACAATACAACTAATCCTCAACGTAGAACAGTTTGTTTAGTGACTGCTCAGAGTTACAACGGCATTGAAAAAAAATAATTATGACCGGTTTTCACACTTACAACCATTGCAGCATTCCGATGGTGACATGATCAAAATTCAGAGGCTTGGCAACTGACTCATATGTAAGACGGTTGAAATGTCCTGGGGTCATGTGATCACCTTTTGCAACCTTCTGACAACAGAGGTTAATGGGGAAGCCCTATTTACTTAACATCTGTGTTGTTGATTTATCAGCTGCTGTGATTTACTTAACAACTGGGGCAAGAAAGGTTGCAGAAAGGGCAAAATGTCTCACTTAACAACAGAAATCCGGGACTCAATTGTGGTATTAAATCGAGGGCTATCTGTACACAGGGCAGATATTAAATTTAATCAGATAGAAAATCTATATAAAGAGAATTATGGAATTGGCCCAACCCATCCTCCTTGGTTTCCCATCTTTGCATTTTCAAACTGAGAGAGCTCTTGGCACGAGGTAGTAAAAGGAAACCAATGTTTTACATGGCATAGCCCAGCGGTTCTCAACCTGTGGGTCGCGACCCCATTTGGGATCGAACGACCATTTCACGGGGGTTGCCAAGTACCGCAGTCCGCCATTTTAATTTTTTTTGGTCGGCCATTTTTTTTGGGTTAGCCATTTTTTTTCTATCGCGATGCGCCCCATCACGCCGTGCATGCACGGTGCAGGCCCGCCATTTTTTTTTGGTCGGCCATTTTTTTGGGGTTGGCCATTTTTTTCCCTATCGTAATGCGGGCCGTCGTGCATGCGCGATGTGCCCCATCGCACCACGCATGCGCGGGCCCACTATTTTTTTGCGCGATGCGGGCCGGGGTCGAGCCCCGGAAAAGGTTGAGAACCGCTGGCATAGCCAAATACAGTTCAGGATTGTGTTGATTTTAATTTGGAATAATGTATGAATGAATCATTCGGGAACTACTCTTCGGAAGCTGTACAGGTTGGGTCTTTCAGATATCAGTGCCTGCATAATATTATGTTTTTGTATGAGTCTATTCCTATCATGACATCAGTGCATTATCCCAATTCTATCTGTGCATTCATCTACTAAATTCATCTACAAATTATTCTTGCTTCAGTAGGTCATTTCTCAGAGCACGGCTGAAATTATTTAGTCTGTTCTATGTACACTATGACTTTGAGATCTAAAGAAATAAATGGTTGCCCAGGGGTCTGCAACCTTGACAACTTTTAAGACTTGTGGACTTCAGCTCCCAGAATTCCTCAGCATAGCATAGCATAGCTGGCTGAGGAATTCGGGGAGCTGAAGTCCACAAGTCTTAAAGTTGTCAAGGTTGCAGATCCCTGCCCTAAGGTAACAGTAAATCAGTTTCCCCCAACCTGATGATCAGGATGTTCTTCTCCTGATGTGCTGAGACGGCAAATCCCAGAATTCTTTACTAGAATGTGGTATTGACTGGAAATTCTGGGGGATAGAGAAGGCCACTGTAGGAATTCATTAAAGCAGTTTCTCCTCTTAACTGCACATCAGCCGTTGTCTTGGTCAAAATCGCCAACTTGGGAAATAAGTGCATGTGTTGTGTATGTTTGCTGAATGTTAATGTCATGCTAATTAAGGAATACAGGTCACTTTGTTAAAACAATATCATTTTATCTATTTTATAACTAATAGCTAATACAAAACTAATTGGACCTGGGGAACAGTATATGCAAATATCCCATGCTTTAGGCAAGATGATTTTTAAGTCAGGTTTCCTTATTAGAAAGACATGCAGATAATTCCTACTGGGGCAATTCTTCTAATCAGGACCAGAAGAAATCATTCTTGACTACAAAGGATACGTATATAGCCTATATGAAACAATTTCCCTCCACAACAGTGTGCATCCATAGAATATGCACTGATAAAGCCATATCTAAGTTACAGAACCTACCCTTTTTATATCACATGATGTGACAATGTTTTTGATCAGACTAATCCATTTCTTCGTCTTCCATTCAATCGTGTCCAGTTCTCAGAAATTGCCTAGACCAGGGGTAGGCAACCTTGGCTCTTTTATGACTTGTGGACCTCAACTCCCAGAATTCCTGAGCTAGCCATGCTGGCTCTGGAATTCTGAGAGTTGAAGTTCACGAGTCATAAAAGAGCCAAGGTTGCCTGCCCCTGGCCTAGACAAGTCTCTGTAGTTTTCTTGGCAAAGTTTGCCATGGCCTCTTTCCTAGGGATGAGAGAAATGATACAAATACAAATGTCTAAGCCTAAAGGCAAGTGGAGACTGGAAGGAAACCAGAAATAATGATGTAATCCTGAAAACAACCAAGATCCACTTAGCTAATCTCCATGCTAATTAGCTATCAACCTTAGGAATGGAATGGGGAAAAAAAACTCTTACAGATCTTACAGTTTTACATTTAGGTGGGAAGTACAGACTGGGTGAGACCTGGCTTAAAAACAGTAACTGTGAGAGGGACCTTGGAGTCCTAGTGGACGATCACTTAACTATGAGCCAGCAGTATGCAGCACCGTCCAAAAACGCTAATACAATCCTGGGTTGTATAAACAGAGGCACAGAATCAAAATCACACAAAGTATTAGTACCGCTTTATAAAGCCTTAGTAGAACCACACCTGGAATACTGCAGCCAATTTTGGTCACCATATCACCAAAAAGATGTTGAGAGTTTGGAAAAAAAAATCAGAGAAGAGCAACTAAGGCCTGGAGACCAAAACATACGAAGAACAGACTTGGGTTTGTCTAGTCTAAAGAAAAGAAGAAATAGGGGAGACATGATAGCAGTATTCCGTTATTTGAGGGGTTGCCACAAAGAAGAGGGGGTCACGTTATTCTCCAAAGTACCAGAGGGCAGGACAAGAAACAATGGTTGGAAACTTAACAAATTGAGAAGCAACCTAGAATTAAGGAGAAACTTTCTGATAGTGAGGACAATTAACCAGCGGAACAGCTTGCCTCCAGAAATCATGGGGGCTCCATCACTGGAGATTTTTTAACAAGAGGCTAGACAGTCACTTGTCTGAGATGGTATAGGTTCTCCTGCTTAAGCAGAGGGCTGAACTAGAAGATCTCCAAGGTCCCTTCCAGTTCTATTCTATTCTATTCTATTCTATTCTATTCTATTCTATTCTATTCTATTCTATTCTATTCTATTCTATTCTATTCTATTCTATTCTATTCTATTCTATTCTATTCTATTCTATTCTATTCTATTCTATTCTATTCTACTCTACTCTACTCTACTCTACTCTACTCTATTCTATTACCTAAAATCAAAACATTTCCCAAGGAATAGAAAGCAGACATATTCCAAACTTCAATAAAAAATAGTTATGATCTTATATAGGACCAGGTGGCAGGGAGAAGCAATTAATGAACAAGAAGATGATTCAAGGCACCTATCAATCAAATATGAAATAAGATCACAAAGTTAATATCATGCTGACAAACAAGAGGACACCTACAAAGTGAGCATTTATTGCTTCATAAAAACAGCAAGCAAATAAACATATTGATCAGAAATGGACTATAATTGAGATTTTCCTAGGCCAGGTGTTTCCAACACTGGGAAGGACGGGACTGCAGGTAAAGATAGGCAAATTCTCCAACATGTACTGAAGCAACCTGAGCACACATCCACTGCATTTTTGAGATAGAAAATAGTTTCTCTTTACTGTTATTTTTTATGGTTTGTACTATAATGATTATATAATGTCTTGTCCACTAAAATACATTAGCAGGCTAACCAACTACAAATTTCACATTTGTCTAAATTAATTTAGCTTAAAGCAGTATTTTGGGGTAAAAAGTCTGTCCATCCAATACATTAGAAAAAAGAACCAGGATGCCCTAGCCAAAGTCTGGAAATAAATACAAAAAAGGAATACGTTATCTTTCCTTAAGATATAAATGAAACGGACAGAATTGCTCACAGCATCGGTGAAGCAATATTTTATATCCCTGTGATATAAAGAATGATAGGATAGATGCAACAGAGAGATTTTAGAAAATATGAGAAGCACACTTTTGACCATTTCTTTTCACTTAAGATTCACAGAGGATAACCCTGATGAAATGATAATATAACAGTTGGCAAAGAAAACAAATAAGAAAAATGTTTTAAATTACTACAGTAGAAAGCTGCATAGACTAGGAATTGGGAATTTTCTTATTCCTTTGAATGCCTAGAACAGTGGTTCTCAACCTTTCTAATGCCGCGACCCCTTAATACAGTTCCACATGTTGTGGTGACCCCCAACCATAAAATTATTTTCATTGCTACTTCATAACTGTAATTTTGCTACTGTTTGGAATCGCAATGTAAATATCTGATATGCAGGGTGTATTTTCATTGTTACGAATTGAACATAATTT
Source organism: Bothrops alternatus (assembly GCA_034064705.1). Classification (NCBI taxonomy): domain Eukaryota; kingdom Metazoa; phylum Chordata; class Lepidosauria; order Squamata; family Viperidae; genus Bothrops; species Bothrops alternatus. The sequence goes on from JARGCV010000023.1 coordinate 11,003,629, forward strand.
TAAAGCATAGTGATGAATTACAAAAACAATATAGCAGTGCTCACTGGAGCTTACTCTTCCTTGCTCAAAAATGTTGGGAGGGAGGGAAGGGGAAGGAAGGAAGATTGAAGGGGAAAGGAAGGAAAGAAGGAAGGAGAAAGAGATTGAAGTGGAAGTGATGGATATGGAAGGAAGGAAGGAAGGAAGATTGAAGGGGAAAGGAAGGAGATGGAGAAGGAAGGAGATTGAAGGGGAAAGGAAGGAAGGAAGGAAGGAAGATTGAAGGGGAAAGGAAGGAGATGGAGAAGGCAGGAGGTTGAAGGGGGAAGGAAGGAAGGAAAGAAGGAAGGAAGATTGAAGGGGAAAGGAAGGAGAAGGAGAAGGAGAAGGAAGGAGATTGAAGGGGGAAGGAAGGAGAGAGAGATTGAAGGGAAGGGATGGAGATGGAGATGGAAGGAAGGAAGATTGAAGGGGAAAGCAAGGAGATGGAGAAGGAAGATTGAAGGGGAAAGGAAGGAAGGAAGGAAGGAGAGATTGAAGGGGAAGGGAAGGAGATGGTTGGAAGGAAGGAAGGAAGGAAGGAAGGAAGGAAGGAAGGAAGGAAGGAAGGAAGGAAGGAAGGAAGGATTTTTTTCCAGATGGTGATGAACTGCAACTCCCAGCATTCCCCACTCTCCCACAGTGATTTTTAGGGCTGCTGGGGGCGGAGCACGGCCGGGCAACAAGAAGGCGTGGGGATCGGCTCGGCGTCCTAGCTCAGCTCAGAAGGAAGGAAGGAAGGAAGGAGAGATTGAAGGGGAAGGGAAGGAGATGGATGGATGGATGGATGGATGGATGGAAGGAAGGATTTTTTCCCAAATGGTGATGAACTGCAACTCCCAGCATTCCCCACTCTTCCACAGTGCTTTTTACGGCTGCTGGGGATGGTAGTCTGGAGCCCCTCATCCTCATCCCTGCACCTCTTGCCCTCTCCCAGCTGCCCCCCGGGACCTGGCCGCCCCTCCAGCCTCCCAAGCACCATCGCAGCGGCAGGATTGTGGGAGCTTCTTTCCATGCTGCGCAGCCCTTCACCGCCAAACCCTTCCCCAACTCGTCACACATGAGAGGGGCGCGGCCGCAGCGCCAGCTCCCACTTGGAAGGCGCCGCTTCTCCCCTCCCAGCCTGTCCGGCTGGCCTCCGAAGCACATGCAGGCATCGCCCTCTTCCCCGCCACCTGGCCACTTCCGAGGCCCAGAGCCCGGCAAGCCAGAAAGGAGCCGCTCCTGCCCACCAGCCCCAGCCCCAGGCGCCAGAAGGCCAAGGCGGCCTCCGACAGTGAGGGAGGTGGGCTGGGCAGTGCGGGGGGAAGCTCCGCCGTGGCATGGAGGTAGCGGCCCAGAGTCAGCCCGGGGCGGCGTCGGGGGCGCATTTCAGATGGGAGTTGGGTCGGAGTCCTGACATCGGTGGGGAACCGGCGGGGCTGCTACATACAGCCCGGCTCCCGACAGCCAGCTGAGAGTCGGCCCCACGCACACAAGCTGCCCTCCCAGCACCCGCTGCTGCCCCGCTAGCCTTACCTTGGCCACCGCCCATTCAGGGCGGTGGCAGGCAGGCCCAGGCGCTCCTGGGTGGCCATGGCAAGCAGCAGCGACGGTGCAGGCCAACCACCGGCTGAGCCACCAGCTGGCCCAGCCCAAGGGAGGTAAACCACCCACCGGGCCCCACACGTGCCAGCAACCCTCCCTGCACCTGCCGCTGCCCCACTAGCCTTACCTTGGCCTTACCTTGGCCACCGCCCATTTGGGGTGGCGGCAGGCAGGCCCAAGCACTCCTGGGCGGCCATGGCAAGGGGCAGTGACGGCGCAGGGCGACCACTGGCTGGGCCACCAACTGGCCTAGCCCAAGGGAGGTAAGGCACCCGCCGGGCCCCACACGCGCCAGGAACCCTCCTTGCGCCCGCCGGCCTCCCACCTCCCACCCCTGGCCCTCTTTTACTTACATTTAGTAGTTGCTCAGCAGGGAGGGGTGAAAACTTCAAGAAAGCTCGCCTTCGCTGCAGACAACTTGCAGCACCGTTTGCAGACTGGGACTTTTGGCGGGCTCATCAGGGTAGAGACAGCCTGGACAATTCCTATTGGCTTTTGAAAGCCAATAGAATTAGACTCTATTCAAGAGAGTCTATTTTATTGGCTTTCAAAAGCCAATAGAATAAGAGGGAGTAGCACAGCTAAGGAAAAGGGGGAAAAAATGGCGGACTGCGTTCTTTGGCGACCCCCGTGAAATGGTCGTTTGACCCCAAATGGGATTGCGACCCACAGGTTGAGAACCGCTGGCCTAGAACATACAACTTTCAAAAATTAGATGTCATGTATTTGCATCACAGTCTTGGTTTCTCTTAACATAAAAGATATACAATTTAGATTCTGTAAATATGAATATCCTAACTTTGATAGAACTTTTTATTATTGACTGTTTATTTTAAAACTGATTCTTAACCTATTGGCTTTTTTTTGTTAAATATTGGTCACTGCTTAATTTCCAGTAATAGAATTACTTTATACATAGCATTGATTTAATGTAGTTTTGAAAATTCTTGTTCGCTTTTACACTGTGTATAAATCTATACTTCTTTCTCATTTTTTTTTCTCCTTCATGGCTATGCCATTGGTTTTTTTTTTAAGTTGTAAGAAAGAGAGAAAATTGATGAACAAATGTAACAACCCTTTTAATATATGTCAGATCAGAAATGTTCACTTTCACTGTGACATCTCCTTTGAGAGAGATGTCAGAAATGGTTCCCAAACCGATAACCCACTCGTATAATCATATAGTCAGTTGTTAAGTTTCACCTTTTCACCAGGTGATGGGAAGGTTGTTACAAAGAAAATCACAGCATCTCTGTCCCAGAGTCCATAGGGATACATTAGTTCTAAATGGAAAATAGTTTAAATAGTATACTTGCTGGAATTCTTGTAACTGTATCCAATTCTTTTCAAAAATTGTTTTTACAGAAAACTCTAAAAATCATCCTTGAGTAAAGAAGGAAAGAAAAGAAAGGAATCTCTCTAGTTCACTATTTAGAGACTTGCAGAATGGTAGGAGAAATGTTAATATTTTGAAAGGGGCATGGAGCACACTCTAGAAATAAATATAACAATAAATAAGTTTTTGTCCCTACTTCCTCCAATGATAAAGCTTCATGAAGTAGAAGCCTTGCAGTGTTTCCACTACTACTATTCTTCCATACTGGCAAGAAAGAGATGGCTCCACTGTTTTGAATAAGGGAATAGTTCCATGCAAACATACTTGAATGAGAATGTTTTGAAATGTACCCCTTTTAAGATTAAATTACCAGGAAACATGCATACATTATCAGAAAAAGCCAGTAAGAGGCTGAAACAACAATAAAGTAAAATGTTCTAAGGCAGGGGTTCTCAACCTTGGTAACTTTAAGACTTGTGGACTTCAATTCTGGGAGTTGAAGTCCACATGTCTTAAAGTTGCCAAGGTTGAAAACCCCTGTTCTAAGGAAAGCTGGAAATGATTTGTCTACAATTATTCCATTTTAGGTTTGGATGTGCCTTCTCTGATGACACTTTAATCTTCAGGGAGTCATCAATTTTGACAGAAGCAGAGTAATACCAAGGATGTGCAGTATTATTTGAGTACATAGTAAAGAAGCACAATTAAAAGATAAAGGCTTCTTTTTTCCTTAAGCAAACACTTCCTATCAAGGCCTTAGTCTATGTTTATCTCAGTTACTGAATGATAAAATGGAGAGAGGAACTCAGTGATGTTTGGATAAAATCTCATTAATAATCTCAAAAGTACAATTTGGGGGGGGAAAAGAATCAGGTAAATGGTTTTTCACATTAAAGAGAGGCAGTGAAAATGGGCTGGGAGATGATCTTAGTCACTGGAAGTAATTTTTACTCCTACTCCACTTCTATTAGTATTAACAAATAACTCTAACCAGTTCTTAGTCAAAACACAAACATATACTTTATCTCATTAGGCGCTTAATCACTGTCATTAGTATTTCAGGTACAACTCTTAGGATTTCTTGTGTAGGCAGACCTTTACAAATAACTTCATCTGAGTAGGTGAGATTATCGCTGATTTATAGTATAAAAATCTTATCCTGAAATACATTTGGTGAAAACATGCCGTATTAGATACTTTATACGTCCTTTATAATAGCATAATCTTTTCCTGCTTTTTTTGTAATAAAGATAAATTTCCTATTGAGAAGTCTTGATGTTATTTTTACATACTTTGACTGAAATATTTCAACTATAAATGAACATCAAAGCTTTGCTTCATTTAATTTCAAGATACTGAAAAGAGGCTATGAACAATCCTGAAGTAAACCGTAGCTTAGTTTCAGATTGATAACACATACTCCAGTTAACATGTCTCAGAGCCAGTCATGTACTTCTCATGAAAAAAAAACTTGGAAAGGTTACGGGCATAGGAGTCCAGGGCTAGCTATGATGCCATTAAATAAATAAATAAATAACTAATGATGTGCACAATAACATCACGATGCTAAACCTGCTTTTCATACTTGTGTCCTAGTGCTGGGCACAGATACAGGAGTCACAGAGTTTCTGTCATCATGTTTTTATACAAATTTCATTATTTAACACGCCTAACCCCCAAAGGCTAGGTTACAGTTTCTTTTGGATGTAGGAGTAGTGGATGGTTTGTTCCAAGCTTATATAAGAAGGTAATATAAAGACATAACATGAGACATCAATCAAGGGCTATCCAACTGTTGTGTTAAGTTTCCATTTCTCAGCTTTTGTTTCTATTCCTGAAGGCTTCTATCCCCCCCTACAGGCTATCCCGTAGCTGATAGCTGCACTAGGGGGTGGAGGAACAAGGAAATAAGTTTCGTTTCCTGAGAAATGCGTCAGGGCTTTCCAAGTGTATGTTTTAACTGTTTGTGTACTGTGATTGGCTGTGTATCGGTGGGATGACAATTGAGGGGGAAGAAACCTTTGATGTGTAATAAAAGGTCATGCCGGATTTCTATCTGGGCCTTCACTTCGAGACAATCCCCAGTCTCTGTCATTATTCATGGGGGCCGGGTGACGCCACGGACACTTTCGCCACATCCAACCATACTGAAGAATATAACGCAAGACAGAATCAAAGAATATTCAAGAATACAGTAAGCTAAAGAAAAAACAACAACCTTGCATCCCTTCTACCAGTCAGGGAACCCAGAGATAGTATTGGGTGGACCCTTTCAATGCCAGCAAGCATGCAGCAGCCTCCTGGTTAATTATATCCTACCAACATTTTTTTTATTAGCTTATAGTCAAATCATTATTAAGCATATCTGCTTTTTAAGTTGCATCTCACTGAATTTCACCAAGGACATGGAGGACAACTTATCTTATAAGGCTTTGCTCTGCTGCCAAGAATGACACCATCAAGATTCAAGGTTGAGAAGTTTTGCCAAGAATGACACCATCAAGGCTAAGGAGTCTTTGTTTATACCAGGTGTGGTAAGTCCATCTCAGAGTAAAGGGATATCTGTTTCTCAAGGTTAATTAGACTGAAGACGAGAAAGATCATCCTAGTGTACAGTGGATTCTCACAAAGGCCAAGGCAAAACAAAGTACAATCAACGTATAACTTTTAATGAACTGAAGTAAAATATTTGCTTCATTACGTATTACAATCCTGAACCTTATACTATACTGTATGAACTCATCTACAATTCTATGTACTACGCACCTAAGATAAGGAAATATACACCACAGATGAACATATACCTCCCAATCATCTGATAAAAACAGCAGTACTAGACTACAACCCAACACCCAGGACATGACTGCAGGTACCTACACAACTGGGTTTAATTTAGGAAGACCAGACGCCATATAACCCTGACTTCTTTTATAGGCAGAGAAGAAGAAATGTAGAATGTTTGAAAGAAAAGTTTAAAAAAAGCTCACTGATGCATCATGTTTTTAAAGCAGGCTGCACTATAGGGAGGCATTTGTTACTGGCTGATCATTTTTATCCCAGGGAGTGTAACTATCAAGACTGTTATAATTTAGCCATTGTAATAGCTGTCAGAGATGTATCTTGGACAACAATGACATTCATTTAAGGCTGTAATATTTAGCCTTGGTTTGGACAAAACTCAGCAGCACTTTTTCGTGCGGCTGCTGATAAAAACAGGATCGCCAACATGATCGCCAACGTCCGATAACGGATATGGCACAAGATGAAGAAGAAGAATATTTAGCGACACATTACTGTTCAACCAACTAAAAATGGAAAAGAATAGCTATTCATCCTTTTGTGAATAATCATAATTGCAACAATAACACTTGCAAAAGGCAGCTTTACTTGGAAGAGCTTACATCCTATGACAATACCTTTAATATTATTAAATAACAACATCTGCCTATCCCAGGTACATGGGGAAGACTAGACAAATGGACAAAAATGCCGAATCCAGTCTAAAATATCTGCTTGACAGTGCGACAAATCATAATAAATTATTAGTATAACACCCAAATTTTACAAAATATCACCCTGCCTGGGATTGTCTATATTCTCAGATACTAGCTTAAAATTATTAGGTCTTTATTAGGACTTGAATTATTAAGTTTCCATCAGTGATAGATTGTGAATCTAACTGTAGAATAGATAGAATCACTGGTGGGATTCAAATATGTGAACAACCAGTTCTCTGTGTAGATGCCACTTCCGGAAGTCCATTCTGGGCCTGGGCAACAAAAAATTAGCTACCAGTTCAGCCAAAGTGGTGCAAACTGACTGAATCCCACCACTGGATAGAATCCAAACATATTGTAAAACCAATACCACCTACTCTAGAATCTAAGCATTTTGTAAGTGAGCATTATTGCCAATTTATTACTTCATCTCTCTCTCTCTCTCTCTCTCTCTCTCTCTGTAAAACAGATACAAATTATCATCCCACTTAAATTGTCTGCAGGCTAACAAATAAAACATTAAAACTGCCAAGCCTGCAATCCATAGCTGAGATAACTTCCTCAGTGAATACATATGGAGAATACACTACCTGGATAAATATTATTTGAGTTCTGTGTTCATTTTCCAGAAATTGCCCTCTTTATAACTGCAATTAAAAGCAAAAGTAGAATTGTATTTTACATATTTAAACTTATTTCCCGGTCATTCAAGACCTGTCTTGGGTTTTGTTGCTGCTTCAGCTTTTATGATGATACCATAAACCTTGGCACAACATTCCTAGACAACATTATTTGGAAATAAGCCATGATGATTTCAATGCAACTAATATCAACATGTTTTTATGATGTTAAAGCTACATTAGTTTACCTTAGTTTAGGAAACCTATTAAACTAGTTTTCTTTTTCCCCCACAACCAGCCTGTTGTGTTTCTGTACACTTTCCTTTGTTTAGAATTCAAAGTAGATGACTGTATTACTGGTAAATACTGCAGAATGTGTATTATAGTATTACAAGCAACAAGAAATTCATCTTTATTTTCACTTGGAATGCCTACTCTTAATAGCCCTTTCTCACAGCTCCTATAACTATTTTAGGATTATTATTTTTTTCTTTTTGACGGAAAGCTTTAAAAATCCATTACTATTGCAACTTTTCACAACAAAAAAACCCAAGAAAATTAAACTGGAGAGCATTTGAGTGGAACCTTATATGGAGACATTATTCACAGATATTGTTATAATATGGTTTATTTGTTTTGGATTTAGTGTGCTGCATGAACTTTGTCGCTTGTGGTTTATTCAACAATCCTTTATGAAACCGTGATGGCTTAGTGAAAATTGTGAATATAGATTATTTTGGTGAATAGCTAGCAATTTCTTGAATTCCTTCCTTGCTTGGAAATATCCAAGTCTAGCTTACTTGCCAAGATCATGCAAAACTCTTAATGGTCAGGACAGGGGTCTTCAAACTTGGCCCTTTTTTGACTTGTGGACTTCAATTCCTAGAATTCCTCAGCCAGCATTTATTTCTTTCATTTCAATGTTGTAAAATGTCCCTTTAAATACTTTATATGCATTCTATTACTACTATGAAGAGAATGAAGCATTAGCTAGGGCAATAAAGTAACATTTGTATATATTGTTAACAGAATATGTATCTGAGTTTCTGTTTTATTTTTTAAAAGTCTTTGAACAGCAGGCATCTTTTTTCTGCTTGATTTAACTCTCTAATCATTTTCTGAAGTTATATTTAAAAAAAACACCCTTCTGATGGCAGCGGCATGCAATTCTGAGTGCCTGCTTCATGTGCAATTCTATTTTTTAATATATGTTGTGTAGAGAAATGATGAGGGGGAATAGAATAAAAATAGTAGCAGGCCCACCACCTATTTTGACACTAAACATGTATCACTAAGGTTGAGAAATTATATCTATCTATCTATCTATCTATCTATCTATCTATCTATCTATCTATCTATCTATCTATCTATCTATCTATGTGTAATTGGCTTCCAAACAGTTGCAAATAGCAACTTACTGAGAATGCTTAAAGAAAGGATAAACAATCCAATATATTGTTGAATTATAAATCAGTGTTGAAGTTTTTGTAAATTTTAACTGTGCGTGTTATGAGCTGGACTTGGTTTTATGAGCTCAAGTTCTAATTAAACAAGCAGAAGCAAAGGAGATCTCACAAGTGTGGAATCTGCTCAGATCCGCTATATTAAGCATAATGAATGCACCAACAAATAACAAAGCAATGACATGATCCAGTCAGAAACTCAAGATTTTGAAAATCCCTTTCAGAAGGTCATTGTATGGCGAATCCCATTCCTAAATGGAGACATGAAAGAGCAACATTGAATCAATTAAACAAATTTCACTTCAGGAGATTTCACTTGGGCTTCTCAATATATATTTTCAGTTTCATGCAAAGTCCCACGAAGCTGTCCTATTCTCCATTTCTCCAACCAATGGACCCATTACTTCCATAGCAAGTATACTGTTCAAGCAATATATTGTGAAATAATAGGAGAAAGGGTCAACTTGAGAAAAGGGAACTACTTGTGATTGGCTCTAAATCAGCAGAGGTACAGAAGTGAGGTGCTGTATATAAAATTCCTATGGTCTTGTGTCCAGCAACAGGTATATGTTATATGTTATGCTATGCAGGACAAGAAAATGGCAACTATTTTGGAGTTCTATAATGCTTCCTGGTGTGCATTTATGTGTGACATACATTTAACAAATTGCATTCAGAACTCTACCAGTATGGGTACCACGGAACAATATACCTATATGAATGAAGTCATCCAAAGAATAATTTCACAGATTGTTCACATAAATTGCCATTCTAGGTACACTATTTTTTTAAAGTATGGATTAACTTAAACTGAGGTATACATGGGTGTATGGGAGAAATGGTTTGACTCCATGTAGTCTTGTCATCTATTATAATCCCATCCTTTTAATTCAAATTAACCTTTCACTAGCAGCTATTGGCCCTGTAAGAAACATGAAGTTAAATATAATAGTACTGTTCTAGGTCAAAGTATATACACAAAGAACTTTGAACTTACACAGAATTTTTCTTCAAAGGTTGAGATGGTAACATATTGAAGCTGGTTTCTCATTTAAAATGTTTTCTTGGCATTTTTAATAGCAGATAGGAACTGCAATTTATATTGTGGTCACTACAGTATAGTAAGAGGCAGGAACCATATCTATATCTTTTGATATTTTATATTATACTAAATCTTCCGATTTCTAGATCAGGGCTTTTCAACCTTTTCACCCATTTTACCACTTTTAGGATATGGCAACATCCGAGTACCACCAGTTGCCTAGCAAGGTGTCAAAAACATGATGACCAGAAAAAAAAGGAAAAAAGTGATAAAGTACAGGTAGTCCTCGACTTACAACAGTTCTCTTAGTGACTGTTTGAAGTTACAATGGCACTGAAAAAAGTGCCCCAAGCCACAGCCTAGCAAGACACCTGCTTGCCCACCCGGCGATGCTCTTCCTCCTGTCTGAGGTTTCCATTGTTGTGAGCATTTCTGTTGAGGATTGGCAGCTGGGGTGGGGGATGTTTGATTTTTATTGCCGTCTGCTGGGTGGTTGCAGCAGGTTTTGGTCACTTCACGTGACCCTGGGACACTGTGACCATCATAAATATGAATCAGTTGCCAAACATCTGAATGTAAATCACAAGACCCTGGAGATGCTGCAACATTCCAGCTGATTGGCGCTTCTTCTGGGCTCAGCAGAAGCGCCAGGATCAGTGCCAAGCTCCAGCTGGAGCCTGGCGCTGATTCTGGTGCTTCCGCTGAGCCCTGACAGCCCTGCAGCTCCAGCCATCTCTTGCTCAGGCTTGTGCGGTGCTGCCACCGGTCCAGCTCATTCCCCTCCCCCGCTACCACTTTTCTAGGATTCGCGTACCACCTGCCAGGTGCCAATGTAATATAGTTGGTACCCGTACCACTGGTTGAAAAGCCCTGTTCTAGATGACCCATATCTTTAAGACTCATTCATCATTTCATGAGGCAGTCTTGACATAAAATACAGCAGAGGCACACAGTGCTCTTTGATGGAGGGTACACTTCATGTTGTTTTTCCACTGCTTCAGTATAAATGTCATTTGAACTGAAAGTCTGTCTCCTGGCAGGCTCTTGAAAGCATAACTATCCCCACTGTTATTAATATAAGGGCTGAAGTGGTTAAAACTGCAGAACAAATTAGTAGACAAGGAGAAATCAAACCTCAGTGCTGTTTTCACGACACAACATGAGACTGAATTCAAAGAGATGAGACTGATATTCAAAAAAATGAACAGAGATGGGAATATCTCCTCTTTTTAGCAAAGATTACATTTGATGCTTTTTCATTTTGAAAACAAGAGGAAAAGGAGACACAGGACAAAAGTATATGAACCTGCACATGGTATGAAAATGTGATTAGGCAGAAGTCCTGATCCCCTGAACATCCCCTATTCTATTCAGGATAGATAAAATGAAGTACATATGTAATAAAATAATAGAATCACCGCCATACAGCCAATGATTTTAAAAACAGTTTTAAAAACAGACTAAACAAAAAATGACATGTTGAGTAATTGTTTCATAGATATTTCTTTATCTCTCACTCGCATACTCCTGTCCACTGTCCCCAGCCTACAAGACCTTCTTTGTCTTCACATCTTCCTCATATCCTTGGGCACTCCTTTGAAATGCTGCACACCTTTCTCAAGCTGTGCTGCACCCCTATTTACCCTCCCCAACTCAAACTGCACCCTCTCATACCTGCCTGCATCCTCCCTGACCTGTGGAGCACTTACGTACCTGCTGGGCCGAGTCTTCCAACTTCCTGACTGCTTCCCCTTTGACGTTCCCTGTAGGAAGCTGGCAGGGACCATTGGAAATGTTGATTGTGTGACTCTGGCTGACTGAGGCAGCATAATGGCACAGCAGCAGTGAAACTGTCTCAACTTTGCCAAATTTAGTCCGATGGGAGTTGTGAGTCCCAGATTTTGGATGCATTGTGCAAGTTAGCCCATTTGGGGTAATGATGCACCATTTGCCAATTTGAAGATTACAAACAAAAAAAAACACACAAGAATTTAAATAGTATATAGATTAGTATATACTATAATAATATACTAGTATACTATAATAGTATATAGATTAGACTAATTTATGGAGGATGAGAATTAGTCATGTTGGACTAAATATTCAGTACTTTTGATTTCATTAAATATGGTTGCTTTTAACCAGCTGATCTGATTTCTTTTTTAGAACAACCAACCATCAATTAGAAGTCTGTTCTATGCCATCTCTATTCATTTAGAATAGATCTATCCACCCACACACTTTGGTGATGTCTGCTTCAGTTTCTAGAAAAGGCTACAATCTGAACAATTTTTATTATAATGGAGATCAGTCTGTGATGACAAAATACATATGCCTAACAATGAGGGAAGTAATATGCAAAAATACATGCTACACATGCAGTGCTAAAACCAATTTCTTAATAATAAAAAGGAAGAAAGACTAAATGGTTAGAGAACAAGGTTAAAAATCAGATTGTGCATTATACAGAGGAAAATGGGAAAGAGAAGTTCAAAAAGATACTTTGGACTTATACAGGAACAAAAATGAAAAAGATCTGCATTTCCACCTGAGATAAAGCATTCATTTTGCCTTAAGCTTTAATAGGCTATAGCTTATTATCATCTACTGAACTGATATATAGAAGTACAAGTAATGAAATAACAAAGACATATAAAAATGAACATCTAGAGAGGATCAAGTAAAAAATATCAGTTGGAAGATTGATATTGTAGCAAATAGCATTTGATGGACCAGCAATGATTTACTGAATCATTAACAAGATCATGCTAAATTGGTTTACTGGCCAGGAGCCTTATATGAATCTTAGATGTACTATTAGATCTACCAAACACCAAAATTTATGATGTATGTATGTGGGATCTGAGCACATCTTATTCTGTTGTTTGATATCATGTGTCAGTTTGATCTAGATGGTTTAATACCAAGTAATCAATTTGGGCTTGAAAAATTGCATGGCTATGAAATGTGATGTAAGGAAGGAGAACATTTATTTTAAATCAAAAGAAGCTCACTGAAAGATGAAGTCAATTATAAAAACAAAACAATACAAATATTGAAAAGTTCAAAAGTTCAGTTGCCATACTACCTTTTACCTTTCCTCGTGTTCATCATTTGTTGCATTTACAGTTGTTGTTTTAGCTGAGATTTTTAAAATTGAACAAAAGTGAGGGGATCAAAAAAGGAGCATTTCCCTATATTTCTAAACATCATTCTTTTCCTCATTCTGTCCCTTTCAGATCTCACAGTTTCATGCTCATAATAAACAGACACCATTGGATAACTTTTTGTGCCTCTTTTTAAAAGAAGGCATTGGGGGAGTTTTGTTGCCCCATAAGGTGAGAAAGCAACAGATCTCCAGGCAAAGGGAGTTGACACCAACTGTTCTCCTGCTGACACACAGCAAGTAAAAGCACCACATTCATTTTGCTATTCTTTCTTTGTTGAGGGCATCACAACTGTGTTCACGGAAACCCCAAGGAGGGATCACTCAGACTACTTCAATGGTTCAAAGTGTAATAGTAAAAAAAGTCATATTTTTCCCACACAGAAGAACAGTTTATTTATGTCATCAGAATTCATAGCAACAGCAGAAAGATGGATTTCCTCCTCTAATCAACTACTGCTCCCCCTCCCATTATTTAAAGCACTTCTGAAAAACCAGCCACAAGGAAAAATTTAAGAATTCACTAAGATATGATAGGATGTGAAGATGGGGGAAAAATTCCTTTTACAATGATAGAGGAATTACAGGCTAAGTAAAAATCTGGGGAAAACAGCCTATCCAAATTCAGCAAATAGAAAATAAAGAAAAGAACAGAAGATTAAAAGAGAGTTAGAGGAGAAGAGAAATATTGAGACAAACCATAAGAGATACTCAGAAGTGTGTGTGTGTAGGGGAAACTTAGGATTCATATGAATTCCAAAGAAACTGACATGATAGTACGTGGAAAGATTCTCAAAACTCCATTTTGATAAGGCACATTGCCAAACAATGAATTATTTGAGGAAAATATTACAGTAGGAATGGTGCATTTTCCATATGCAACCAGGTATTTGGGCCATGAATATGAAGAGGCAATCATACTAATTATTACATGTAACTAAATCTATACATCAATAAATATAGCTGCTTCTTTAAACTCTCTGGTCTTTTTTCCTTTCATGAAGAAGGAGATGGATCTGATTCAAAATTACTTTTAAAATGATTGTATAAAAAGAAAGTATGCATATATCAAATACACTGCATGAGAAAATTTTTCACTACAATTTCAATAAATAGAAATCTCCCACTCATAATTATCTTGATTTTTCTCTATGACATATTCATCAACATGAGCTCCTATGTCATATTTCTGTCTAGTTCTGATGGTTCCACTGACTGATTTGGGAATAGGGATATCAAAGTGCACTGCATGAATGATGTTTGGGGGGGGGGACTTCTCGGAGGATGGAGATTTTCTAAGCACTATATCCTGACAACAAAAACACAGGCTGACTATGTGGTTGATGCTATGTAAAACCAATCTAGCAAGGGATATGGGCATTTCACATGTTCATCATACTTACATTGCATATTTTCAACCTGGCACCTTTCAAATGTGTTGGACAACACCTAAAATTTCCTGACAACCTTCTTTTACATGTAATCTAATATTTTTGGCCCCTGTATTAAAACCTTATAATTTTGGCCTCAATATTAAAAGCTCAGCTTTCTGACAGATAGGGATGTTGATTTTAAAAATTTGACTACGATTGTCATAGTTTCTTCTGTAAGTAATGACTTCTGACTTTTAATTTTTTTTTATATTTTTTGAAACTCAGAGCTCTACGAACATATTTCTTCCCAAAGGCATGGGTATGTCTGTATATACAAATATCAGAAAATTTCAACATTTTGTCCTAATTCCCATTTCTTTTACAAATACATCTGCCTGCCTGCCTGCCTGCCTGCCTGCCTGCCTGTCTGTCTATCCAGGGCTTTTTTTCCTCATAGAATGCCTAGAACAGAGTTCCGGCACCTTTTTTGGATGGAATCTTGTAGGGTAGGCAAGGCGGGTTGTATGACGTGTGTGAGTTCCGGCACCTTTTTTTTTTAAAGAAAAAAAGCACTCTATCTATCTATCTATCTATCTATCTATCTATCTATCTATCTATCTATCTATCTATCTATCTATCTATTCCACATTTATTGCAGGTCTGAAACATAGACAGACACCTTAGCTAATGATTATTATATAATTCAGTTTTACTTTTCATGTTAGATTAATGAAGCTTTGATATTGGAGGGGGAGAGAGTAAATGGAAAAAAGGAAGTGCAAAAGATTGTATCTCAGCATGATATGTACTTGTGCACAGTAAATGCTTCCTATTCTGAGACAGGGCTCCAAAACAGATGATGACATGGTCTATCATTCTCCCAATTAAAAGATAAAACTTGAACATGTGAATGAGATTTCAAGCATTTTGGCACTTCTTGGATGTTTTTTTCCTTAGAAATTATCCTGAGTTTTTTATTCTGTATGTCTATGTTCAATGAAAATGTGAGCCAGCTTGAAAAAGAAATACAGGTAGTCCTCGACTTACGACCACAATTGAGCCCAAAATGTATGTTGCTAAATGAGAAATTTGTTAAGTGAGTTTTGCCCCATTTTATGAGTTTTCTTGCCACCTTTGTTAGGTGAATCACTGCAGTTGTTAAATTAGTAACATGGTTGTTAAGTGAATCTGGCTTTCCCATTGACTTAGCTTGTCATAAGGTCACAAATGGAGATCACATCACCCCGGATATACTGCAACCGTCATAAATATGAACCAGTGCTCAAGCATCCAAATGTAAATCACATTACTGTGAAGATGCTACAACAGTCATAAAGTGTGAAAAATGGTCATAAGTCACTTTTTTAGTGCCGTTGTAACTTCGAACATTCACTACATGAACCGTGGTAAGTTGAGGACTACATGTAAAGAAAAATCTCATCTCTTCTGAAAACTGATGCTCATATGACTTCTTTGATACAGAAGCCACTCCAGGACCATTTCTCTCTCCAACATTACAGCAACATATGAAACCTCTAGCAGCTCAGGAGGGACCAAAGGCAATTTCTGAGATTGTCTCTGCTTCATAAGGGAGTTTCTGCAAAATGATCTCCTGATAACCTTGGAAGAAAAAGCTCTCTTATGACTTCTAAACTGCCAGATTGCCAGAACTCATAGCACAAAGCACACAGTATATTTTTGTTTAATTACCGCAGCCAGTTTTGGTCACCATATCACAAAAAAAAAAATGTTGAGAGTTTGGAAAAAATTCAGAGAAGAGCAACTAAGATGATCAAAGGCCTGGAGACTAAAACATACAAAGAACGGCTGCAGGACTTGGATTTGGGTAGTCTGAAGAAAAGAAGAAATATGGGTGACATGATAGCAGTATTGCAGTATTTGAGAGGCTGCCACAAAGAAGAGGGTGTCAAACTATTCTTCAAAGCACTAGAGGGCAGGACAAGAAACAATGGTTAGAAACTGATCAAAAAGAGAAGCAACCTGGAATTAAGGAGAAACTTCCTGACAGTGAGGACAATCAACTAGTGGAACGGCTTGCCTCCAGAAATCGTGGGTGCTCCATCACTGGATATTCTGCCACATACTTCTCTACGACCGGTGAGAGCGCACAGGGTTGGCCTCCTCCGGGTCCCGTCAGCGAAACAATGTCATTTGGCGGGCCCTAGGGGGAGGGCTTTCTCTGTTGTGGCGCCCGCCCTCTGGAACCAACTGAAGTCCGCGTTTCTCCAACTCTCCCGGCCTTCTGGAAAAATCTAAAATCTCATCTTTGCCGGCAGGCCTGGGGATGACTGTGGTTGATTGTTGAATTGAATGTGTGTGTTTTTTTAGATATATTTGTTTGGGTTTTTTATGGTACTTCACTGTTATATATATGTTGTTAGCCGCTCCGAGTCCCCTGGAGAGGAGCGGCATACAAACCCAAATAAAATATAAATAAATATAAAATATAAATTTTTAAGAAGAGCTAGATAGTCACTTGTCTGAGAGGTATAGGTCCTCCTGCTTGAGCAGGGGGCTGGACTAGAAGATCTCCAAGGTCCCTTCCAGCTCTATTCTAATTAATTATTTCTATGGTAACTATGTGTACTACAACTCCCTTTAATTTCTACCCCAGAACACTTTGCTAACAGTTCCTGGCATACTGTAAGGACATATAAAGTTAAAATAAATGAGGATACCTTTCTTTGGGGCCTGACATATACTCCACATTTCACATTCTCTCATCCCTTGTTATAACTTTACCATGCATTATTGTTTGTAGCTTCTTGGAAACCTGAAGATTGAACTTGTTTTTCAATTTTGCAGCAACATTTACTGAACAGCAATATGTTGTCAAGGCAGTAGGTCTTTTTTAATCTTTGAATGTTCCGCAGAAACGTTATTCACTCCCAGTTGAGATAACCTTAGATCTTAAACCATATTGGATATAGTAATAAAATAAAGGGAAAGCACCATATTATGACATGTAGTAAGAAATATTTTTTTTAAAAAAAATCAGCAAGTGAAGTACATTCTTCTATAAACACTTGTTCTTCACCGTATGATCGAACTGAAGTTCAACCAAATCAAATGCAAGTTTAGTTTCTTGATTCATTTTACATAATTTCATCTAATATGTGAAGAAGCTTTATAAGCATCCTCAAAATTATATGAATATATTACCACATTAAATTGTATTTTAAATGTTTTAATTTTGACAACAACTGATAGGGATTTTGGAAGCAAAAGTAGTGAGTCACCAGTATGACCAGTAAGCTACTGGGTTTCCTTTCTTATTGACTCAACTCAGAGTAAAACTACTGTAAATTTTCAGATAGGTCACTGCTCCCAATAGATCAGTGGTTCTCAACCTTTTTCAGGTTGAGACCCCACTTGCCCCTCCCATGCGCGGTGTGACCCCGACCCGCGCTGTGTGTGCGCACGCACAATAGGCCAATCCACACATGCGTGCGCGACGGGCCAATCCACGCATGCGCGGCGTGTGCGCAACGGGCCGATCCGCACATGCGATGGGCCGATCCGTGCATGCGTGGCGCGCACGCGACGGCCCAAACTGCGCATGTGCGGCGGGCTGATCCGTACATGCGCAGTGCACACGCAACACCCTGAACTGCACATGCGCGACACGCGCGCAAAAAAAAATAAAAATGGCGGACTGCGGTGTCCGGCGACCCCCGCGAAACGGTCGTTCGACCCCAAATGGGGTCGCGACCCATAGATTGAGAACTGCTGTAATAGATCCTTTTACGCTCTTCATATTGGTAATCTTTCCTCCCACTGAATATAAATAGAAATGACACAGATAATTTTGGGTCTTCCAGATGTTTTGGATTATACTTCCTGCAATCTTATATCTGAAAATGATTGGGAGTGCATTTGAACATGTCTAGAAATCACCAGGATACCTACCCTTGTTTTTGCAAATAGGTAGATAGCTTTCTGCACATTTCTAAATCTGAAGTACAACTGTACAATTATTATTATTATTATTATGTAAAATGCTTACTACCTGGAAAAGGCTATTTCTATTCTAATAATTCCTCATCATTTCTCTTCTTTTAGACTGTCATTTGCTATCTCAGTAGACTTCTGCCACATAAAAGAGCAAACAAAGTCAGACCTAGCTCATTTATGATTACACAGCTTTTCATAAGAGTTTAGGTGACACATACTTCTTTTCACATTCTCACAGGTACAAAATGGGGGTCAAAAATAGCAAACCTATAAAGGTAAAGTCCTTAAAATGATCCCTTTTACTAAACAAATACACATAGTTATGGAACATAGTGTAGCTAGTGGAATCAATTTCTAGATAAATAAAGATGGCCCTTCTTCGGCATTTGCCAGATTCAGAATTAACTTTTACCTGTAGAGAATGCTCTGTGCCAAATGCCATTATTATTCTACCGTGGTATAACAAATTTAACTTTGGCTGTTCATTCAGTCTTTGCCTGCCTTTTTATACTATGCAGACTCAATTACTACCACAGAAATTAGGGAACCAAAACATTCCCGTAATTCATATCATCTACAATGTACATGAGTACACACATAATTAGAGTTAAGAAGCCAAATGTTTCTTTGGCTGTTTGTTATTTATTCTATTGCTTGTTTTGTGTTTGTATTGTTTGAAATTTGCTGGAATGCTTAGAAAATCCTGCTTTACAATTTTTACATCTCTGCTTTATTTTAAGTGGAGGGATAATTTTACTTTATTTTAATTGGAGGGACATTTTTTTTAACAAATTGTATTTTGTATTTTTGGAGATTTCTAATTACACTGTCTAATTTAATATAGTGTTTTAAAATCGAATCTAAACTTAAAACGTGAATGTACCCTATTAAATCTCTTTTCTATGAAAAAATAGGAAAGAAAATTCCTGATTCTCAGATTCAATATAATTAACACCTTACTTCAAGCAGCATACTTTTTTGTGAGTTTTTATTGGATTTATTAAGTCACCCCAGCTGCTAGAATTTACAAAAATTTACACTTTCAAACTACCTAAGCTTTGCAAGACATCCATTAACGGATCGAACCACACTTATTTTTTCATTCCATTGAAAAATGGAATGAAACATAATTTTGCATTTGCTTATGGAAAATTCTGGAAACTTCAATACAATCCCATTGTATTCAGGAAGTCTGGCTTTCTTCAAAGGAACATTTCTTTACAGATATGGATTGGATTATAGCCTTCGTGTATTACAGAGTTCTGTACTGTATATACAATAATTGTTTTGCAGTATGTATAGGGACTCATCTAGCATTTGTCAGCAACTTCCTAATGATTCTAGGATTGTGCAGCTGCTCTTTGCAGGTGTAGCACAATCGCAGTGAATGTTGTGTTTGATTAAGGAGCTGAAGACCCAGATGTTAGGGGAACACTCAAGCATCACTCCAAAGTACTTCTTTGTTTTTGAATTTGAAGTACTCCACAGCTTTCGTATCATCCCGTTCTCAGGCCTACGAAATGATTTGTGTGGTGCTCAGAGATCTCCAAAAATCGTTATCAAATTGTACTTTCTAAAATTAATTCTATTTAAGACCTCTAAGGTCCCTTCCAGCTCTATTCTATTTTATAAGATCTTACCTAGCACCTATGCATATTGCACCAAGACATCAGAACATTTCACCATAACTTTGTATGAATAAAGTATGACCTCTTTATCTAAGATTTATTTCTAAACAAGTATATTTTAAAATTATGAGTGTATTCTTTTTAAGAAAATATGGGCTGCAGAAAGATAATATTGACTTAGATATAATTTAAATTGATTTTTGCCCTCCCCATATCACCTAGGGTTTTAAAATCAATCCACCAAGTGCCAATAAGCTCTGAAAGTTCTATAAAAATGGTAAATAAGATCAGGGTGAATTGATATAATCTGTCGCTTCCAGGGGACTTAGCCAACGTTTCACCTCTTTTACATTATTTCAACAAGAAGCCCACCAAAGGTATATAATAGAAAAATCTATTCCTACACATATTTCAGATTCCTTCTGTTACTGTTCCTATATTCTTATATCCTGGTTTTTATATACTATCCACATATAAATCCTCCAATTTCATTCTTAGGTGGATTAGAGTAAAACACTTATTTTTAAAACGTAAAGTACGTATACTTGGATACTACCGGTACCTATAGAAAAGTCTGACTCATCTTCCCTTTCTTTTTTCCAATCAAATGCCAGTCGCTTAATTATATCTTCATCTGCCATTTCAGTTTTTGTTGTTCGGTCATTAAGTTGTGTCTGACTCTTTGTGACCTCATGGACCATAGTACGAAAGGCTCTCCTGTCCTCCACTGTCTCCCAGAATTTGCCCAAATTCATGTTCATTGCATCATTGATGATATTTACCCATTTCATCCTCTGCTCTTCCTTCTCCTTTTGTCTTTAATCTTTCCCAGCATCAGGGTCTTTTCCAATGAGTCCTCTCTTCTCATTAGGTGGCCAAAGTATTTGAGGTTCAGCTTCAGTATCTGTCCTTCCGAAAAAACAGTCAGGGTTTATTTCCTTTAGGGTTGACCAATTTGATCTCCTTGCAGTCCAAGAGACTCTCAAGGATCTCCTCCAGCACTACAACTCAAAAGCATCATTCTTCAGTGTTCAGCCTTCCTTCTGGTCCAACTCTCACAGTCATACATGGTATTGACCTCCAAATTTAGACTCATCTTTTTCCATATGAATTTCATCACTAAAGAAGAGATTTCGACCAAAATAGTCGAAGGAGAGTATCTCAAAGTTCCAATAAGATTCTACTGGGATATTTTCCTCTTAAACCAGAGAGTGCTACTTCTTGATGGCTGCACTATACAAAACCCCAATACTACTAGGCTCTGCATAGAAGCCCTGGATGTTACATGCACCACAATCGCTAAGAAAGAGTGACAAACCAGTTGTAAATTGGATACATTAAAAAAAACCCACAAGATAAATATTTTACACCCAATCAAGTGAATTAAAAGCCTGTCCCGAAATATTGCTGCATTTGTGACATGACTGTGCACTGGGTTCATAAAAAGCCTACAAAATTCTACTAGAACATGCAGAAACAAGCATGAAAATGGAGTAAGCAGCCAAGCCTAACAAGGCATATTAACTGATGAATCACAGCATGCATTGCTGCCACATGAGGTTTGTTTTCTGAATATTACTTTCCTTACTATTAGGATGTCACCCTGAGATGACATCTTTTTCAGAAAAAAATAAATAAACCTATAACCTGTTCTAAATTAACTTTCTGAATCAGAATGTAGAGGTTAAACAAATAGTACAACATTATAGCAGAAGTGCCAAGATTTAATATCTGTGCAGAAATATATAAAACAATCATGTTCAAGGTAGATGGCATTGAGACATCTTCAGCTTTTACCCTCTGGAAAAAATATGGTCATGATAATGTAAATGGCAAATGCAGTTTAACAGGCTCCCTTTAAGGCAGGGGTGTCAAACTGCCAACCCGTAGGCCAGATAAAGGGGCCCCAGTTGATATTGTATATCTTGACTTTCAAAAGGCTTTTGGCAAAGTCCCTCACCAAAGGCTCCTAAAAAAGCTCTCCAGCCACGGAATTAAAGGATAGGACTTGTCCTGGATTGGTAACTGGCTAAATTGTAGGAAGCAAAGGGTGGCTATAAATAGACAATTCTCTGGATGGAAAGAAGTGAGAAGTGGTGTACCCCAAGGTTCAGTTTTGGGACCTTTACTTTTTAATTTATTCATCAATGATCTGGATGTAGAAGTTAATAGTGAGGTAGCCAAGTTTGCTAATGACACTAAATTGTTCCGGGTTGTGAAAAGTGAAACTGATTGTTGGGAGCTCCAGAAGGATCTCTCGAAATTGTGTGAGTGGGCAACAAAGTGGCAAATGCATTTTAACCTAAACAAGTGCAAAGTTATGCACATCGGGGCAAAGAACCCCAATTATACTTACCAACTGATGGGGACCAAACTTTCTGAGACAACCCAAGAAAGGGATCTTGGGGTTTTGGTGGATAGCTCGATGAAGATGTCAACCCAATGCGCAGCAGCAGTAAAAAAAGCAAATTCCATGCTTGGCATGATTAGGAAGGGAATCGAAAATAAGTCAGCAAGTGTTGTATTGCCTCTGTACAAATCGATGGTGAGACCACACTTGGAGTACTGTGTACAGTTCTGGTCACCGCACCTCAAGGTTATAATGGAACTGGAAAAGGTGCAAAAAAGGGCAACAAGAATGATCAAGAAAATGGAGCGCCTCCCTTATGAAACCAGATTGCAACGCCTTGGTCTCTTCAGCCTTGAAAGACGGCGTTTAAGGGGTGACTTGATCGAAGTGTATAAAATCATGCATGGGATAGAAAAGGTGGATAGAGAAAAATTCTTTTCTCTATCACACAATACCAGGACAAGGGGGCACTCCCTAAAGCTCATAGCTAAGAAAGTGAGGACAAATAAAGGGAAATATTTCTTCACCCAGAGGGTCGTTGATTTATGGAATTCACTTCCAGAAGGGGTCGTGACAGCTGTCAGCCTTGACAGCTTCAAGGCAGGGTTAGATAGATTCATGGATGCCAAGTGTATCGGTGGTTATTAAAACGGATGTCCATGTGCCGCCTCTATGTTGGTTGAGGCAGGCAGGATTCCCTTGAGTACCATTTGTTGGGGGTCAAGGGAAAGGGAGGGTTTTGCCTTCTCTTTCTGCTCAAGATCCCCATGTACAATTGGTGGGCCACTGTGTGACACAGAATGCTGGACTCGATGGGCTTTGGCCTGATTCAGCATGGCTCTTCTTATGTTCTTATGTTAGATGCATCATGCCTGCGTCAGGCGTTTGACACTCCTGCTTTAAAGGTACATTTTCTTTGTGGATGAAATGGAATCATATGTTCATTAAATATACAGTTTAGATCTTTGTGACCTTTAGAAACATCTTTTGCAAATAGAATCTGGATGTCCTCCATGGCTTAGCCAGATTAGAAAGCTCCATACCAAGGGGCTGGGACCCCAGAGAATGTCATCCCCAGTAGCAGCCTCCCTTCTCTGGAACAAGATGTCTCCTGGGATCAGATGTACCTCCACTCTTATTAAGCAATAGCAAAGACAGTCTTATTTTGAATGGTGAGTAGGAAGTTCTTATAGAATGGCATCCACAGTTTTTATTTATTGTGAATCATTTTGTGGTGATATTATTGAAGATTTTTTTAGTTTCAAATCATGTAAGCCTCTTAGAATTATTGCATTCGCATACAAATGTTCATGTAGGCAGATAAATACCCACCTGCCCGCACACACATACATACCCCAAGGTAGAAGTGCAATATGACATTGGGAACAATCCCTTTAAAATCTTAGACGGAACTTACGCCAGCTTTTAGATTAGATTGCATTGCTGCTGTGTTTTGCTCCTATGAAAGTAAGGAACATGATTGTTCTTTACTGCCCCCTCCCTTCCCCCGTTCTCTGCTCTCTATCTTTCCATCTTTCTCATTTGGAAACCATATAACTATATTTCTCATTCTGTTCTTTTTCATTGTTTACTTTATTGCTCTGTTATCTTACTTCTGCTCACACTCCTTTCGTTCCTTTCACAGTGAGATAGACAGTAAATTTAACAGATAAATAATAATCAATAGTTAACACAGCCAATTGACTGAGTTCATGTTTATCCAGTGTATAGTTGTTGTAAGACTTACTGCTCCATTCCTCCTGAAGACCAGGGATTAATTTAGGCACAAGAAAGGAGACAAATAGTTTTCATGCTCTCTGCATGCCTGTTGAAATCTAGTAACAAAGATGAAACCTTTACATGATTTGAAAAAAGGTCAGCTATGTCTAGGCTTGAACAAGCATACGGGGATCCTTGAATTATGACAATAATTGAGCCTGCAATTTCAGTCGAAAGTCATGATAGTCATTAAAAACATCACCAGATGACCACACCCAATTTTATTACCTTTTTTGCAGCAGTTGTTAAGGAATGTTGTGGTTGTTTAGTGCAGAGGTCCCCAACCTTTTGGGCACCAGGGAACGATTCTGTGGAGAGAGGTTTTTCTGCGGACTGGAGGGCGCATGGTTTTATGTGCTGCCTGCATCTCACGGATGGGGCTTTATTTATGTGGCCCGGTTGCTGGCATGCCACGGCTGGGTACTGGTCCACAGACTGGGGGTTAGGAACCCCTGGTTTAGTGAACCCATGGGACATTTTTTTGCTGAAACCGGCAAAATCTTCCATTTTTTGGCGGAAGCAAAAGCTGGCTTCGTGCAAAATGTCATAATTACAATCACATGACGTTGGGACATTGCAAATGGCTACAAATGCGGGCCAGTTGCCAAGAGTCCAAAATGAGGTCATGTGATTGCGGAGGGGATGGGGCATCAGAACCTCAAATCAGGGTTGTAAGCAGCTTGGGGTCTGT
The DNA here is from genome assembly GCA_034064705.1 of Bothrops alternatus. Classification (NCBI taxonomy): domain Eukaryota; kingdom Metazoa; phylum Chordata; class Lepidosauria; order Squamata; family Viperidae; genus Bothrops; species Bothrops alternatus. The sequence continues at coordinate 11,028,154 of JARGCV010000023.1, forward strand.
GTTAACTTCAAGTGGTTGCTAAGCAACTGTCATTAAGTCAAGAACTATCTCAAGTCTCTGAAAGAAATTAATCGTAATATTACTGTGTCTTCTCATTTAATTTCTCGTATTTATTATACACTGTCCAGAGCCCCTCTATGAGGGAGATGGACAGTTCTTAAATACGACATATCACCGTAATATGTATTTTATTTTTTACTTGAGGTTACGTGTCCATGTATATGGAGGTTAAGATAGGAGATATCAGATATCTGAGAACTTGGAGGTTCTATGCCAGAAAAAAGGAATAACAGAGTTGGAAGGGACAAGCAGGTAACCCTATACCATTTCAGCCAAGGGGTTATCCAAACTCTTCTTAAAAACCTCCAGTGTTCAGGCTAATGTCAGAAATATGACATTAGCCTGAACACTTTGTTTAAATGAACTCCATTTCTCCATGAAAATCTGCAGCGAGAAATAGGTCCTGTCTGAAAATGATAGAAAGGGTTGAGAGATTGGCTCTCCTAAACTCACCCAGAAAAACCTCTATAGCTTTGGGTAGACTTGAACTGTGTTCGTATGCTGGTGCACATAGACAGATGGCTGTCCGGCCTCTGTACAAACATGTCTAGCAAGAGGAGCCCACCAATGGGTGCTGACCTTGACAACCTGTATAAAACCACTAATACCCTGCTCTGAGTACCTGCTTTGATCTAATACTCAGGAATGAGGTGAATTTGTTCCGATGTAACCAAGAAACTCTGGTTTAGCAAATGGCATTGCATTGCTAGGACCGAGTTTCTGTACCTTCTGAGTATTGTAACACTATTCTGTTTGTTTCACCTGGCTTACATGGAAACATTCCTCACTATCCAATTAAAAATTCTGCAGTCAAATGCAGACAGGTCAGCATTATTAATGGCCTGTAAGAAAGGACAACAACTATGTTAAATTTTGTACTGGGTACTGGGTCATGATACCATGAAAAGGGAATTACTGTAAAAATCAAGTGCAAAATGACTTGCATAGCAGGTGCTAGTTCACTTTGATCTATCCCTCCTCATAATAATTTCATGATGGCAGTAAAATCATACATATTTATAAATGTGGGAATGGGTGACTGTTGTTCTGTTTGTAATTTATAGCAACAAAGAATTCATTTAGATTCCTATGCTTGGAAACCCCCAAAGTGACTCTGCTGTGGCTACAGGATCCCCGCTGTGCAGGATACCTAACATAATAAAAAACAAAGCAAAAACAAGGCTACATTGAGGTTGGTGCTCTTGGGTAATCAATTCAGGTATTTACAGCTGAAACAATAGCACTGTGCAAATCAACATCATTACTACAGTTTGCTGATAGGAACTCCAGGGAATTAAGCACGTGTCTGCCTGCAAAGCAGCTGATTAATCCAAGTTACTTATGTTTGGTTAAAGCGTTATTGTTCCCTCCATAATTAACCATAAATGAGTGCTTAGGAGGACAGTGGAGAATCAGGCTTACATAGTGGGATTACATCTCTGCCCTTAACTATTACATGGGCAAGTCCTTGAAAACAATAATGTTCTTCACACTCACAGCTGCTATAATATGCATATGTATAATATAATCTATACCGTAAAAGTGCAGGGCATTCTACTTTATTATAGTATTGGGGTTTCCTAACTTACGTTCTTTTTGTAACAGCTGCCAACTTTAAATAGCATCTGAAGAAGCTCAAAAACTCTGGCAGGGGTTTGATAATATTTTAAGAAAATAATGTCCATATTTAATGCTAGCATATGCAAATACAATATTTCTTTCCAATTTTCTCCCCCCAAAACCAAGAAGACTTGTGTTGATCCTAAGAACAGGAGTTAAAAACATATTACTCTACTTGTCAGACTGATTTTCATCAATATTGAAATATTTAAGTAATAATAATTAAGAATTTGTCATTAATTTGTGATACTCACTGTGGAGCTAACAGATGTGGCTGATTTTCATGGATTAATGGTATAGTTGGATCAACTATCTGGAGTAAAAAGATCCCCATGGTTAGTTTAATCATGAATGAAGAACAATTGGTTGGGTTCACATAGTATGGTAAATGTAGAATCCATATTTTACAAGCCTGCAGTAGCTGTTCAATAAGTCACATTATGGCTTAGTATACTATGTGAACCCAGCTTTTGTATAAGATACTATGCACACAGTATACTATGCCATAATGTGACTTATTTGGTTCTGGCTTAGCAAACTGTTAAACAGCTACCGCAGGCTTGTAAAGTATGGATTCTACATTTACCATACCATGTGAACCTAACCAATTGTTCTTCATTCTATAAATCACGATTAAACTAACCATGGTTTAGCACATTTTACAGCCCTCAGGCCACAACTAGCTCTGCAATGCTCAACAGCCGACCTCCTTTGAAACAACATGTCCCTGAGCAATTAATTCTAGGACTGGTAGTTTGAGAGAATTATGTTTCTCTGTATGACATGTCCTTTCAAGAACCCAAACTCCCAGAGTCCCTTGCTGTGCATTAGGAGACAGGAGAGGGACAAGAAGCCACGATCACGAGGGACATTCATCTCAGTGATGGTGGAAGTAAGCTGAACAGAATGAATAGCAATCAGTGTTCCAATTTTTCAAATCAGTTTTTTTTCCCTACAGGCTGGCTCAAGCAATAAAGAAGTACAGGAGAAGAAAAAGGGAGATGGAAATGTTTTTAACATAGAGACATTGCCTTTGACAATGGCAACTGATGATAAAAAAAAAAAAGCGCTTCCAGATAAACTATGTGATTCTCATGCTTTCAAAAGGCAGTCAGGTACTATTATCATCATAATTATAAACAGTACATTTAAAAGATGACATGCAAAAACTGCCAAAAATTGATTTCAGAGTGCAGCAGGATATCCATGCAAAAAATTCATTTGCTTATGCTTATTATGATTATTTGGCCCTAATCAAACAGCAATAAAGAGAGGAGGGAAAAGGAAAGGTCAGTCTCATGATCTCTCAAGGGTGAGTCTAAATGCATTTACTGAACTGTGGGGAAAGTGTTCATCGTGGTAGTGAGAGAGAAATGGCAATTTATTATTCTATCACATATGATGCTACTCCTGATTCTCCCATCAAGAGCAACCTGTTCTGATTTCCAATTTATACTTCACAGCATGTACATCTCTGGGCGAATTTAACATTAAATAAAAGGATTTACTGAACTTATCAACAATATTTAAAAAATGGAAAACAGGAAGTTGAAATGACTACTTTGTACAGTAGAATCATAACAAGCATCTTGATAATTGGAGAAATCAAGTTTTGATAATGGTTCCAATATAAAAACTGTTCAGGCCAGCATTATGCCTCCAAATGAACTTGATTGTATTCTCTTTGTGCTTTCCATTTAACAAATCTTCAAAGAATGCAGCTGCTTGTATTGAATGAATTGCTCGCATTTTTGGTGGCATGCAATATTCCATCTTCCCCCCTCCCCTTTGCAATTTTTCAGTATATATTCAGATGGCCTGTGAGGTGGAAAATTACAAAGAAAATATATATGAATCTCTCTACTCTCAGCTACGTGCTGGAGCACATACACGGATGCTATCCATCCACTTAAAAAATATCTTCCAGGTATTCTAGAAGTGCTGGAATGTGCTCTTGAATGAAATGTGACATACAAAACTAAATCCTAATAAAAACACTGTAGTAAAGGTACTTCAGTTCATCCTCGGGATCTTTTGTTGAATTGCTTCTGGTATAAGATTCTTTTAAGTCTTTATGAAAGAATCAAGATTCTCCTAGCCAGAAGAATCTGGCTTGAATCAGAGTCAAGGATCAAAATAGCACCAGGATCAAAGTTGTACTCTATAGCTTCCTAGCAGCAGCTCAGAAATATTCATCCAGCTAACCTCTCAAATTAGAATCAACATCACCTTAGGATGCATTTTGCTACTGTCTGCAAAAATAAAAACAAAAAAGGAGGGGGGGAGAATATTGCAGAAGTTTCCTTGCCATATAAAATATGTCCTAGAACAGGTCTAAACCTTTCCAAACATTCATGACCTGCTTTTCTACACACCGTTTATCTAATCCATCAATCCAATCCTGTCTAATCCATCATTAATGTGGATGACTGGATTAATGTTTTGAATATTCAGTAAATTGCTGTATCTATCTCTATTTCTATCTCTATCATTAAAGGAGAATATTTGTAGTTCAGGGTTGAAATGAGAGATCTTTGGTGCTCTCTGAGCTTGTCCGTTTTCTTGCAGATGTTTCATTACCCAAGTATAATGAAACGTCTGCAAGAAAACAGCCAAGCTCAAAGAACATCAAGGACCCCTCAGAATTATCTCTGTTCTTCCGGACTGATAATAATTTAGTCTATGCTCATCACTTTTTCTATATATTTATAAAAGGTGTGTTCTGAAAGAAGTCCAAGAGATGGGAAGGAACTGGTGAGTTCTTTTCAACATTAAATGTTCTTTCAGAGAAACAAAGAGATTCCAACATTTGAAGGATAGGATTGGGAAGTCAATCAAAGGGGTTAGGAATGATAAATAATATTCTGTCACATGAAAACCAGTTTTTTCCCCCTCTCAATTATGCTGCTTGTCTGCAAAAGCTGCCCACAGATCTAGTTCCTGTAATTCTACCCCATCAGCAGAAGCTGCTGAAATATTGTAGCTAGTCAACTAAAGTGCATTTCTGGTAAATTATCTGGTTCTTTATAGAAAGAAAACAAGGAAATACATATAAATAACACTTTTGCCCGTTTGTCTTATATTAATTTTGCTGTCTTCTTTCTTGCCCCCACAGCTCTTTTATTTTAATAGTGTTGTTCAGGTAATGATAAAAGGAAAGAAAATCAGGGGACTAAATTTTATTGTCTAGTTATTCATTGTTTCTATAATTCATTCTAAAACCTGATTGATCTTTTAATATTATTGTTTTCTACCCTTCCAACTTTTTTTTAATGAAATAATCACTTATCAAAAATCAAGCTTATTTTTTGTCATTGGCCATGGCTAGACAGATTCCTCTGGAAGCAGACCACTAAAGGCTAAGTGTGATGCTCATATTGTTTGATGACAGCATTTTTGAATGGAAAGGTCCTTTGCTATATGACTGTGGAAGAATATTACTATCTTAAAGAAAGCCTGCATAGTACCATTCATAAAAGAGGAAATGAACAACTACAGTTTATCAGATATTTTAAAGGAAAGGTTAAATTTAACCCATTGTCCTTGCCAGAACATCTAATACTTACATTTGTATTCTTAAGTGAACTTTTCAAACATGCACTGAAGTCATTCAGCAAACCTTACATACACAATATAGTTAAACGGAAGAAGAAAAAAATAATGGATCAAACTAGAAATTACACAGTGAGACAATACTCTCCAAAGAGCAAGGTGTGTACAATATAAAATGCTGCACATAATGTGTTATTTTTGGAACTAAATTATGGGCAAATCTTTGTCAAGAGTTATTCTATACTAAGATACATTTATGCCTTAGACCAGACATGTCAAACACAAGGCCCGGGGGCCAGATGCAGCCCGCGAGGTGGTTTCATGTGGCCCACGAAGCCATCTTGGAAACAGTAAGGGAACAGCCCCCGCTGCCTTGGCCCAAGCCGGCTGGCCGGGAGCCAATGTACAATTTTGTGGTGGCTGTCTATGCTGAAACGCATTCAGTCTTAGCTCCACAAAGCCATCTAGAAACAGCAAGGAACCAGCCCCTGCTGCATCGGCCCTGCCCCCAGGTACATGCTGGGGAGGTGTCACCCTTTGTGAGGAATGAAGAAATGGACCATGCCTTGGTGTTTGTCCCAGTCCCACCCTCTTCTGCCAGAGACCCTCAGATCTGTCCCACTCCTGCCCAGGCCCCCATAGGCACCCTTGACGCGAACGATATAGAGCTGGCCATACCCACCCAGTAAGCCATGCCCACCCTGGCCACACCCATCCGGCCCCCCCGAGGGCAACCACAATGCTGATGCGGCCCTCAATGAAATTGAGTTTGACACCCCTGCCTTAGACCATATGTTAACCAACTTTTATGCTATGTACCATACTTCCACAGAGTGTAAAATGTCTATTAAAGAAAAAAAAAGTCATGGAAAGAAAAAAGCTCTAAATAAATGTTGAATTAAGCACTAGATTCAAAATGTTCTGTGTTCTCTGATAGAAATTCACTGTATAAAATAACACTGTAATCAAGAGCCAAGTATACATTCTGAGAGAACAGGATATTTACAACAGTGATGAAAATAAGTAAGCAATACTCAGCGATTGTGAGTTGACTGTGCTTGTTTGTTGTATGAATGTGATTAATTTTATCGTATAGTTTTTATTGTATTGTTGTAAGCCGCCCTGGGTGGCATATAAGTCTAATAATAAATAAAATAATAAATAAATACATCTAATCATAAAATAATAAATAAATACATCTAATCAATCCCCTAATTTTATAGAATAGTGGAATAAAAGAATATGGGCAGATGCATTAAGCCAGGTTGAAGTGGACAAGGTCTCTAATGGGAATGGATGAAAAGAGAAAAGAAGAGGACAACTGCAAAGCATAGACCTCCAAAAAGGAAAAGGAAAAAAAAGGTTTAGATCAGAAATTGAGAAACGAAGTTCCTTAATAGCTTTATTTCTTAAATGTCATTCATTATAGGCTTTCTCTTTTGTTAAAAAAATATAATCCTCCTAAGTTTAAGTACCTTGTGTGCCATTATGCTTCATGAATTATTTATTTAATCCTCCATCAACAACAAGAACAATGTATAATCATGACAATTGTGAAAAGAATGTCCTAATTTTCAAAAACAACCCCCCCGCCGCAGGTTGGGTGGTTAAGCTATATTTTTGGAGTGGCATTATCCCTTATTCCAAAGTATTAGGAAGGACACCTTATACAGAAATTGAAAAGGAGAACAAAATCAGAACAAAAAGGCTTCTGGCTCAAAATGCTGCAAAAACAACACCACAACAGCAATTCTCCAATGAGCTGTAGAATCAAAATGCTGAGATACGATTGCAAACGTTGTAGAGTTTTAAGCAGGAGCTGTATAGTGCATTAAGTTGAAATTATAGTCATTCTAACAGATAGCTTATCAGGTTTAAAACTATAGCATCTTAGAAACTATTTTCTTATTGTCAATTTTGCTTTGGAGTAAAGGTAGATTCAACTGTACTGTAATGACTATAAATACAGAGAAGAGGGTTCATTTTGAAATATCACTGATTGTGAGTAATGTTTCTTATGATAGTGTAGCTCTGGCAGCTAAATTTTCAATTATCAGGCTGCTCTCTTTGTGTGTTGTGTGTTGCCTATTCTACATGCAAGGTGAGATGTATCAGTGGAGCTAAGGTCTCAGTGTATAGATAAATTCGGGGCATGAGGCAAATGGGCTTGGACTGATTAAGCCTCAGACAAACATTTTGAAAATCATTAGGATTTTCTGGGCAAAAGGGAAGGATTCCACTTCAGAAGCAGAGCAGTAAATGTGGTAGATCAGTGGCGGCGAACCTATGGCACACGTGCCAGAGGCGGCACTCAGAGCCCTCTCTGTGGGCACGTGTGCTGTCACTGCAGCCCCGCCTCCCCCTGTGGCCCCCTCCTCACCAGCAGCCTCCCCGGAGAGTTGCACCCAGGTGAGGCCCGCACGGAGCAGTGCAGCCAAAGACATGGCAGTTAGGCAGCAGGGACAAGACTCAGCCCTCGCACCCCATTGAGCGCATATGATGTTGTGGGGTACGGGCAGAGGGCATGGCTGCCATGGCACTGCAGGGCCACCTGGGCAATCTGTGGTGGGCCATGGAGGCAGTGGGTGGCCCTGTGGGCGGGCAGGGCAGGAGGCAGAGCAGGGGCAGGTGGTCGGGTTTTGGGCACTCAGTCTCTAAAAGGTTCGCCATCACTGTGGTAGATCATCTAGAAAAGCTCTCAAGAGCCTGTGAAACATCTGGCTTTGTATGAATTGTCCCTAGAAGACAAAGCTGAAAATATTTCCAGTTATCCAAATGTGGACAGGTATAGCCAAGCAATGTCCATTAATGTTCACTTCATTGGCATTCAAAGAAAGAAGAGGGTGGTATTGAGAAGAGAACACACAGAGATTTATATAGTGAGGCAATGGGTTTAGATGCTAATTCTTGAAGCCCCTGATTCCAGATAGGAGAATGCATGGTGAACCAGTGTCCATCTATTTCTATTTATCCTGCATATTTTTGCAGGAATAATAGAAATGGAGTGAACCACTGGTATTAATTTACCTCTGGATACAAAATCTATGGAATGAAGGGTGTGTTGGAAGGGAAATTGCAAAAGAGGGCATAGAATCAAACAAATTAGAAATTCCAAATGGCCATACTCTTTCACAGAATCATCATGAACAATGACAATACCAAACTGGAAGAATAATACTGGAGATGTGGTATTACTTCCAGTTTCCAAATAAATGAATTGTGAACTTGAGATAAAAAAAAGTTGGTATCGGGTGATTTGAAGTGTTCTATACTGGACAACTGTGTGTTCATCAGGCCATTAAAAATGGCAAGATGTTTAGAAATTCTAAACTACTACCCTCTAGAACAGTTGGTTGTGGAGATGAAATAACTCTGGATTTAACCCAGGATGATGAAAGATGTAATTATTCTCTTTGGACTGGGTGAGTAGGCATTTAAATGGCAAATGCAGTCCAATAAAAATAAATGTGAAGTCCTACGCTGGAGCAAATCATCCTAATTTCATATTTAATTTCATGGGGTCTGAGCTGGCAATGACTGATAAGGAAAAGACTCCTGGGTTGTGGTGGGGCAACTCAGTGGATATGACAGCTGTGGAAAAGATGAATGATCTATTAGGGATCATTAGGAATGGGATTGAAAAGAAAATGAAAATTATTATGGAACTGAACAATTCTCCTATGATGAAATGCATTTTTGTTCTTGTAGTTGTTAATATTATTTCCTTTCTCTGAGTTTGCAGAAGCTGCTGCTTAGGGATTGCATAAAAGAAGATATTGTACTGGTTTTGCCCTCCGGCTTTTTATATTTAATATAGAAGAAGAATGGGAAACCTGATTCTTCAGTTGTTGCTGAACTACAAATTCTACCTGTCCTACATGATGGCCTTTAAGGAAATTGCTGGGATTCATAGTTCTTCAAATTTGGAAGACCAGATGTTCCCTATTCCCTATGTTAAGGAAAACAAAGGAATAACAAGAGACATGACAAATCTATACAATTACATACAAAATGGTGAATATAGAACCCAGGATTATCTAATGAAGTTGAGCTAGGGAAGATTTAAGTGAAACCAAAGCGATTAGTTCTTCAAATTCACTCAGGTTTTTTTTTTTATTGGTTATAGGAAACAGGCCTATTATCATGCGTGTTTGTGAGCTCCCCACGCGGCAACCAGATTTACAGATAGGCCTTTGACCTTACAGAGGTGGAGTCTTCTTGTTACTGTTACTGCTGGTGAAGATACAGTGAAGTTCTTTGAACACTCTTAATTCTAGGATTACACTTTACTATTATTGCTGAAGAGCACAATTTGGAAAGGAGTATTGTAGTCATATGTTGCAATAGGCTGCCATACGGAGCAGAGCAGGTCAGATGTAGAGGAATCGAATACGGGATGATGTTTTTGGTCTGATCTAAGAGGGCCCTTTGCACATTAATGCACACAGATTCACATTCTTAGAAAATAAAAATCATTCTCTCCTTGCATTATTTTCTAAGATTGTCCAAGTCTTAACAGTTTATAACAGTAACTTGAGTTATATTTTCTCAAGCCCAGGATATGACAGTAGCAGTAACAGTAACAAGAAAATTCCACTTGAGTAAATTTTATGAAATTTCCTTTTGCACTTCAAACCCAGAATAAGGTAAGAGGAATTAAGAAAGCTTATTGAAAAGAAATCTTTAATAAAATGAATTATACTGTTCAGTTAAATCCTGAGAAAAAACATTAACATCAAAAGTAGTAATCCAATGGAATCTGAAGCTAAACAAATGAAAAGAGAATGAAATAAATGTAATCAACACAAAACTGGAATAAGAACTCCATGTCTTCTAGTGTTTATCCACAGCACCTAATGTTCCATGTAAAATATACCAACTGCAGTATCAAATGAATAAAGGATTATCTCTGGTAGGGAATTTTGCCTTTTTAAATTAAAAAAAAATACCTCCACAATAATAGTTTTCAATTCTGGTGGCAGTTAATATTTTTAAACAGAGAAACAGGTTAATCTCTTCTGGCAATTAGGAACAGATATAAAAGAAGCAAAATGAAATCAGGAAATTCAGCTGCTGGTTGAAGAAGTATGCAAATCTATGCACAATATTTTTATGCCATCCATTTAAAGAAGCTCTCTGGGCAATTCACAACCACAGTTAGGAGATGGCATGTTAAAATAAAAGATTTGTAGCGATATACAATATTCGGATCTTGATTCAATAAATAAATAGTTCATAAAATCCCTTGCAAGCCACTTCGCAAAGTATAACACAACACAGTATAGGCATGGACTTGTTTATATTAATTTCATGGAACAACAACAACAAAAGATTTCTCTCGGGTCTGTAAGTAAATGAAATCATAAGGAATGAACAATAAATGATGGACACCTTTTCCTTATTTCTATAGACCAGCTCTATCAGCAGCAGCCTTTACCTGATATAACGGGCCTTTACCTAGGTCCTAGTCCATCATACTGATATCTGAGTATGTATAAAAGCATAGAATAATGAGATACTGTATAATTACCACCACTCCCCAAAAAGATACTAGAAGCTAGCAGAACAAATCATTTTCTTTGTTCATGGAGGATACTGTAGCAAACACTAATTTAAAGTCATAATTTTCCTTGCTATCCTCTTTCCTCTCCTCCACAGCCTTTTCTGTATAAAAGAGCTTTTTCTCTAGGTCAGGGGTTCTCAACCTTGTCAACTTTAAGACTTGTGGACTTCAACTCCCAGAATTCCTCAGCCAGCTTTGCTGGCTGAGGAATTCTAGGAGTTGAAGTCCACAAGTCTTAAAGTTGACAAGGTTGAGAACCCCTGCTCTAGGTTGTGTCTGAGCTTTAGGAGCACAGATGGGGGCACAAAGGGGCTTCAAAGAGTTTCTAGATACTTTCCTGGATTTTTTTTTTAAATGAGCTAATAAGATTTTTTTTCCACAATTGCTTGGTAATGAGGGAAATAATATTTTTCACATTTGTTTCCTTTCTGATAAAAATGGAAAGGCACAACATAAAGAAAAGTGACATACGGACATGGCATTCTGGTTTTTGAACAGCTTCTCATCTCAGATCTTTGAAGAACCGTTTTATTTGTTGTGACATACCATAATAGGGTATTGAAAAACCTAAGCAAATGCTCAACATAGAAAACATAGTTAAACCGAGTGCTTTATATGTTGTAGTTCCATCCAAGATAAATCACCATAATACACTTCAAAGTCTAAAGCAATCAGCCATTGCAACCGGGCAGGGCAGCCAAGAAGAGGAGCTGATTATCACAACATAATGATCAATATTAAAAGCATGACTGCCTGGGCAAATACTAGAATCTCCAATTAAAACTTGCCACTGATGGAATGGAGAGAAAATCATTGCCCTCCTTTCAGTTGTTCTTTAAATACATTCTGAGTTTTGGGACATTCTCCAAAGCAGAGAAAAAGGTGAAAAAAACACATTTGAAAGAACAAAGAACAGTTCTTACAGCCTTCTCTTTCACTTTAGATACCTCTAGAGAAATGGTATCTGCCAAAATAACCAATGTTTTTCAGAAAACCTCTGATGCACTGGCTCCCTGTTCATATCACAGGTTTCAGCCTAGAGTGTCAAGCACCATATTCCCATTTTTCCTGTTTCCATTGGTTGAGGCTGGACTAAGATCTGAGTCTCACTGGTCCTGGTCTAATATTCCTGGCATTAGTCCAACATCATAACTGACAAACCACATGGGGTCTCTTGGGGATATAGTACAAGTAGTCCCCGGTTTACAACAATTCATTTAGTGACTATTCAAAGTTATGCCTTACCTCACTAGAACTACTCATAACTCAGTTTTGAAGTTCGGGTGTCCCCCCCCCGTGTTCATGTGACCGCATTCTGGCTGCGTTGCAACCCAATTCACATCTAAACCTATTTGCAGCCTCCCATGGCCACATGATCACAATTAGTAACTTTTTTTTTTTTGCCAGAAACTGGAGTTTCTTTTGGTTGGCAGGAAGCAGCCTCATCAGTTTCTCTTCTATTAAACATTTATATTTTCAATTTTTTTTTCAAACAAATAGGTAAAGAATTAAATCTCTTCTGATTAAATGCATATAATATACAAATGCTTGATCACAGCGTCAGCCTTTCCATATTCTTTTTAAATATGCTTTGGGGTTGTTGTTGTTTTTTTGTCAGGAAGCCTTAAAACAATGTATATTTCAGGATCAAAATTTATATTATCCTGACAAAAGCAGAAAACTGAACATTCACAATGAAAACAATTTGTTAATAACAATTGAAGAGCAGTTAGTAGGAAAACAAAGGTCTCTGTCATACAAAACAAACAGAAAAAGTACTGATGGTTTTTCTGTCCATCAGAAATATATCAAAAATTCTTATTAGGACAACATGTTTATAATTTTCTGAAGTTGAGCAAAACTCCTTGTGTTTAAGTGGGCACATTTAGATAGATAATGGGTTGATGTTGTTTTTTCCCCAGGATGCTTTTCAACATTCCAATTTAGCTTGAATTGCCCAGGCTGGGGAGGGGGGGGGGCTGTGTGATCTAATCTAACTGTTGATTAGACCTGTCCCTACTTAGCTTCAGAACCTGATAAAAATAATATAGCTGAATAAAGATATTCATTCAGAAATATTTTATTATGTCTTGCAAATATCATGAAATAGTGCATAATATTTAACTTCCTTAGAATTCTCCATCAGATAAAAAGATAAACAGGTCAAATAAAATAAAAGGGTAAAGCTGGAGGAAACAAAAATCTGACACTGAATCCATGAAGTCTGGACTTCATCTATGGCAAAATAAAATGTGGAAAGAGGTAGTAAAAGAACCAATCTATTATTGAATGGCATAGGAACATAGCCACTAAGAAGCCAACTCTCCAGACTGAAACACAACACTCTTCATTCATAAATGAGAGCATTCTTCAATCTGGAGAATAACCTCCAAATATTTTAATCTAGAACTTCCATCACTATGATCATTGGCCACGCCAACTATGGACAAAATAAGGGAAGGCAGAGAGGACGAAAAGAGAAATCAAATTTAATAGAATGCAGAGAAAGGACATTTCTTTGAAGAAAGGTTGGATACAGGTAGAAACCATTTGCTTAACAATGGTTCAAAGTTATAATGGCTTTGAGAAAAGTGACTTATGACCCCCGCCGCAAAATTACAATAATTGCGCCATCCCCACAGTCATGTGACTGGGATTTGGGTGCTTGGCAAGTGCCTTGCATTTACAATGACTGCAGAGTCCTGTGGTCACATGATCACAATTTGCAATCTTCCCAGTCAACATCCAACAAGTAAAATAAATGGGGGAAGTTGAATTCATTTAATTGTGTGATTTACTTTACAACTGCAGTGAACAGGTTATAAAATTGGGTCTAGTCATATGAGGAGTCACTTAATAACTGCATCACTTAACCAAAATCCTAGTTCCAGTTGTGGTCCTAAATGTACTTAGCGCATTTCAAAATGTTCTGTTTTGAGTAATTTTTGCTGAAGTTATGTAATAGTTTCTCTCAGGCATGCTGCAGAATGAATTCTTCTCAGCAAAGTTTCCTCTATTTCCTGCCAGGTACTTGGCAATATTTTCACAGAAGCCATAGACAATATGCCCGAAGGGAAGAAACTGTATTTGCCATGATATTTCTCTTTTAACAAAAGAACAGTAGGAGGAAACCACAAATATTAAATTTAAAAAATGCAAATGGATGTAAAAATTGGTTACATTTGTCACAGAAGAATGATGTTTAAAGAAAAAACTACTGTATTGAAAATTCTATTTGAGAGCAAGCCTAACCACCATATCAACATTTTCTGAATTTTAACATTTTCCAGTATAATAAAGAAACAATTTAAAATGTCATTATGGGTTCTAAAGCTTATTAAAAACAGTACTATAGTATGTTAGAAAATAGTTACAGTTTCTAGGAAGGAAAGAACATATAACACCTCTCATTTCCCCCACCTTAAGCAGATTGTTCCAAAATCCACAAGACCTTTACCTGGTCATCCTTAACTGTACACATTAGTTATTATGTGAATCAGCACAAATTGTGCAACAGGTCAGGGGTTTGGACCGTTAGCTTACCTTCCTAATACAAAGGAGCTGACGAACTGCTGTCTCCATTTTAAAAGAGTCTTAGCTCTTGAAACTTCTTAAGATGGCCTGAAGCAAACAATGTCCAGCAATCTCCCAATAGGGCCCGGGCTGTAGGAGATGACCAGTCTGAGCCCAATGGTCGGGGTCAAACACATCATTAGTTTGGAGTTTCTACATCCAGTAAGCGACTAAGTCCAGCCCCCTCCCCCAAAGTCCATTGACTTTTATCTCGTGCTAATTCAGCTTGACCATTAGTAGTTCAGATTCTTGTGTACAAGTAGCATGAAATAAACTTGTAGTTCTTTTAAACTCTATCCTGGTTCCTGATCTCTTGTACCTAACAAGATCTACACTGCAGTTTTGCCCAACCCATACTAATCTATGACCATAATTTTGACTTGATTTGATCCTAGCCAATCTCCAACAGAGAGAGAATTCAGTATCACATGGCATCTCTAACCTTTCTCACACATGGTCTGAGTCCATTGTTTCAGTAAAAAAATGAGGTGGGGTAGGATTATTGGCTATCTTATCAGTAAAGCCAGTCAGGTTCCGTATCTCCGAAACTTAGATAAATTTGTTCCTTTCCACCAAAGAAAGCAATTAATTGAGAAAAAAATATCGTCCAGAAGTAGGAGTTTAAATTTCAGCTTAGCTCTTAAGTAATGAACCTTTCCTCTTAAAGAAAATCTCTTTCAATACATAAATAAGGTGGAACATCCCCTGCTTTAATTGGATGACAGAACTAACATTTGTCAGTGATGTCCAGACAGTTAACATGTGTCAGAAAGGCAACTTAAAAATTGTATACTCTGAATGCTATGGCTCCATAGCTCATTGCAGACTTGACAGGTATCATATCAGCATTCATATCAACACAAGGGTTTACCAGTTTATTCTGCATCCTGAAGGAACAAAGAATAACTACCCACATCTGTAATATAACAGATGTGAATATGTTATGAAAAAGAAGTTAACAATAGAATGAACTTTTCAACAATATAAGAAAAAGTTCAAGCTTTGACTCAGTTTTAAATATTTGTGTGTAATGATATGAAAAAATGTGGTTATTTTCAGGATCTGGAATTTTTTGAGTAGCAAAAGGCATGGATTATGTTTTTCACTGATAGATTGATTATGTATAATCAAATTGGTTTCAACTCTTAACTGTCACATAGATTTTTTTTCAAGGAGGTTCTCCAGAACTTCCAACAGTGCACCCAGTGTCGATGTAATTGAATTGATCCAGTTGCTGCTGATCATCCTTTTCTTTTTCCTTCCACCTTTCCTAGGATTATAGATTTTACCATAAAGCTAAGGCTTGTTGGTATCAATATGTGTAGCTGCAATTTACAACACAACATTTATTTCCAGCTCAGAGAAAATGTATTCAGGATTACAACTTTGCATAACAATCTTAACATTTATCAAGAAATACATCTCATAGAGTCTGGTGGAAATTCTATATAAACATCATTAGGTTGTTTAGTTCTTTAACTCAGAGCTGTCTGGGACTGGGAATTTTTAAATCTGTATAAATACGTAATTATTTCAAAATATTGCAATTGATATCTTTAGCCCCTTTCCCTTACAAAATAATCTCACAGCCAGATACAGTATAAATATCATGCATATTTCACTTGAAAAAAAAAGTACGTAGCTTTTTGTTTATTTAAAACTATTTCATACTGTATTTGCTTATGATAATTTATGTATATATACTTACTATTTTTCTCTACAGGCTTCCCTTCTGCACAACAATGAAATTGCAAAAAATATGGGTGCCATTAGTTTATCCCCCAAGTATTGCAATTTTCATTCTACCAACACTCATTTCCTTCCAGTTTTCTTCCACTTAATTTTCCTCCCCCTCCCCCCTGCTCCTTTCAAAAACCAAAACAAAAACTCAACTGACTGAAAGAGAAACAAATAAGAGACCCAACAGCCATTTTCTCCTCTGCTCCCGTATTGGGGGGGGGAATCTATTTTCTTATATTCTGTGCCATTTCTCTGAGCCATTATTTTTTTCAAGACTCCAATCAAATTCTATAGCTATTTTAAATAGTCTCCTTTCAAGGGTTAGAACAAAGATAGATTGGAAAACATAAGTGCATCTCAGCCATCACAGCTCACATTGTCAGAAGACATAAGTGATTATAAGCCTGACTTTATGCATATATTCAGGTCAGTTTCTTGGCAACAATATGAAACTGGCGGGCCATTGCCTGTGCCCTGGATGTTATTCAGGATTTTGCTCTTTGCTCAGCATTTTGCCCAGTATTTTGCTAGGAAAAAAAGATGTCCTTTTCTAAATAGATGCTCAAATATGAACTGAAACAAAACAGAGATTATGTTTGAATGCTGGGTAGGGTGAGGCTAGAATCAAGCGATTGTGTTTTCAATGTATTGGGGGCTGTTGTTTTAGGGCAAAAAGAGTCTGGGGGGGATATCAGTTTTTATTATGTTCTTATCCCTGTTGTTGTGATAACAGAATAATGGCATGTAAGATTGGTAACCGGATGTATCTCTAAACAAATAAATAATTTGTAAGTAATTTTAAAAAATACAGCGTGCAGTCATTTTTGTTACTATGCATTCTATTTATGGAATATGTGGATTGTCATTCTTTCAAAATACACATATTTAGGGTTAAAGTAATTTTCGGGAGAATGGTCACAAGTACTGTATATGTATTCAGGATGAAGACTGCACATCCAAAGCTTTTTATTGCACTGATTAATTGAGTAAAGAAAACAAGAAAAAAATTGTGATTTCACTCAATAGAGTAGTTTGACTTGGTACTTGGCATTTTTTGAAACAAGCAAACAGAAAGCCACTGGAAATCTAGCTAATTCTGAGGTAGAGGAACTTCTGGGACAGTATTAATATGCATGCAGAAGACTGCAGCAGGTAGCAGATTTGACAAAAATTGGGTACTTATCCTTTCAGGAGCAGAAGTGTTTTCCACTAGTACCAACTGACTGTTGTGTATGGGGTGCTTATTGTTTTAGCTCTTGAATTGTTTCTAAAAGTGTTTTAGAAAATAATCATTGTTTCATAAAACCAAGTCCTGAGATGACAAAGGTGGGTCATATGAGATGTTGTGAGCCGCCCTGAGTTCTCTGGAATAGGGCGGCATAGAAGTCAAATTAATAAATAAAATGAGTGAGGCTACCTATTCAACAAGCAGTAGAAATTATTTAGTAGGGCAGTATCCATGGGGATTCTCGATCATCCCGATCATGGTTATCCCAAAGGTGCTTTTACAAAAGGCAACTGGACTTTCTTTATTTTTTCCTCTTGAAAACGTTTTCCTTCTCATCCAAGAAACTTCTTCAGTTCAGTTCAGTTCTTAGCAGGCCAGCGTTTTTCAACTTCAGCAACTTTAAGATTTGTGGATGAGCATGGTGATCTTAAAGTTGCCCAGGTTGAGAAGCACTGCAAGAGGGGGTTGTTTGCCTATACTTTCATCCTATATATGTATGTGCATATGTGTGTATGTGATTTTCAGTACCTGTTATGCAAGTGTTCAAAGTTATCATTCAACTGACAGCTATGGTGCTGAGGTTTCATCTATTCGTTCTGTGAGTCTTGATAGAGTTAAATAATCTCACAGGTAGAAACCACAAGCAACTAGGAAGAAAGTGGGGCATCACTATTGAAAGAAATATAAATATTTGCATAAACAAGCTTCTAGTCTATGGTTTAAGCTAATATTACAAATATCTATTATTTCATTACGTTGCAACTGACTACCATTGATTTAAAAAGATGGGGAGGTATCTCATTCTAGACTGAATTGCAGACTGGCCATATTACAGGATGGAGCTAGGCTGATCTTCAGAGCCTGGCAACAACTAATGAGAGGAAGTCGATAGTAGTGGGACTGAGAGAAGGAGAAAGCAGTTTACAACCGTTTTCTTAGAATTATAGGCATTTCCTACATGCTTTGGTACTTTTAACTGCTGTTTATATTTATAAAAGATTTACATTGCAGAATGCTTCACATTTTTCTTCTCTTCAGTCTCAATATGCCCCAGTGAGATAGGCTGCTAAATTAATCAGTTTTGCCAATACTATTTGCATTTTGGAATTACCCAAACAGAGTTACCCTAAGCACACTAAGAAAATGACATGGATGGAATGTAATCCCCAGGCTCAATTCAAATTCTCTATTCATCTGCTCTAAGGCTGCTAAAGGACTTTTGCTATTCCTCTATTTAGCATCTATCCAACCAGCCCATGACTGGCACCAGATAACTTCTGCCATTGCATAGTCTGGCAGTTCTCTAGCAAGGATCAACCAAACCATCACATGAATATCACTCTTGTAAAACAAAGACACTTCAGAAACATGGCACTATAAACTTTTTAAACGAGCAGCTCTTTAAAGGGCTTCATAAATTAAGGCAAAAAAAAATGGCAACTGGCATTCACAATATTGATCGTGCAATAATGAGCCTGTTCCTGAATAGAAAAGGGAAGCTAAATGTCTTAAATAATTTTTGTTTTTCTTTTTCTCCTGCTTATTGTTAGACGAAGCGTGGTCAATAGTTAACATTAATAAGCAAAAATTATTTGAAATAATTATTCCCTTATTGGGAAACATTGTTCATTTGTACCAGAACAGATTAAGAAGCAAATCTTTCTGGATAATATTGGCTATGTTACCAAACTTTTCATTGCTTTGCTACCACGCCAACAATTCACAAGTGCTTTGGCTTCAGCCTGGTAAACAGTCTGGCATTTGCATGAAGGCAGGAATATACAAAACAGTCTGATCACCAGTCAGAACTTCTAAACCAAACGGCTTTTGTGGTTATTGTTATTGTTTTTGGAGATTTGTTTTATTTCAAGCGAAAGAAATGTGGCTGTTCTGAGCATTTTCAATCTAAATATTCTAAATATTTCAGGCACTGAGCCGAAATATTCACCTCAGTTGCCTGAAATACTTAGAATATTTAGAATATTCAGTTTTGCATTTTGTGGTTGTGATGTTTCTTTTCAAATTCTCTATGCTTCCCTATAGCATGAGAACCACAAAAATAGTGTTGGTGGTACCCAAGCCTTTGACACTGGCTGAAGAGGTGCTGGATGAAAATTTTCACTGTGTGTGATGATCCATAGTTGAAGCAGTCTCCCAAGCCACCTTTGTTTTTGAAGAGAACTGTGATTCTCAGGGCCCATTCAGCTGGCACATGGCCAGAGTCCACAATGGCATTGATGAAGTTTGTCAGCCAGACAGCTACTATCCCACAAGTGCTTTCAGGTTCTAGATGTTTTGCTGGTAGATTGTCTGGGCCAGATGCTCTTGAATTCTTCATGTCACTGAAAGCTTTTGTAGCCTCTTATTGTGTGATTGGGCCAGTGTTAGCCAAGCCATCAGGAATTGGCAAGTATAGATATTCAACATTAGAGATTTTGTCAAAGTGCTGTTGCCAATTGATGCCCACTTTGTGTTTAAAACGCATATAGTGTTCAATGTCTTTGGTCATCTTGGTATGCATTTTCACAAGTCAATAGATGTTTTTCTCACATTCCTTTGTGTCCAATTGTTCATCTAAGACCCAGCAATGATTTGATTCCCCCCTCCCCGCAATAGCTTTTTTGCAATGACGTACTTCTGTCAATTTTCATTGATCTTCCACATATACCAGTTCTTGTACAACACCTTCTTTTTCCAGTTTCTGTTGCACTTGCTCTATCCAGGTCTACACCTGCTTGCCAATTCCATAACCGCATAGTCTCATCTCTAATGATGCTGAGTTTGGTTAATTTCTTAAGCTTTGATGTACAGGTACTCCTGCATGCAGTTCATATTGAGCTTCAGGAAGCATTTAAAAATGCAGTGATTCTATGTTGGTTTGGTTGATTTGTTCAGCTTTGGAATGTACAGTAGATTTTGTGAACTGTCTTATGTCTTGTTTTTGGTAATGTCAATGTTAATCATGTATTTAATAAAATATCAGTAATCTCCCATTTTTTTAATACACACCAGTTACCAAACAGCAAAAAGGAACAGAAAGAAGATTTCATTATAACTACCAAAAAACTACGCCAAATCTGTGCTTTCATTTTGCTAAGCGTGTGAGGCATTGAGAAGATAGCTATCTGAGAAGAAGGCAATACATTTTAAATAACAGATTCTAAATTAAACTACTCTGTATGAACTCCTATTCTACCCTCTTTTTGGGGGGGTGTATCAGTAACTATTGTTTCCTATAACTGAAATACTCCAGTCATTTCAAAACTGCAGTCTTAACACAAAATACCTATTGTTTTATGCATTCCCTAGCACGAACTTTTCTTGAGAGGTTCAAAAGAGAATAGCATAAAAGGTAACAATCCTCCATTAATACCCAGTAGATTAAGGATTATAAGGATAAATGTGATGTGACATATGTGGGGTCTATACCTTAGGCCCAGAAAAAAAAATAACTAAAAGAAAAGAGACAAGAAAAGTGTAAAAATATTTAATTATGGAAGGGCATTTATGTTTTCTGAATCCATTGTCTCAATCAGTAATAGTTAGGAAATACATCATTTACGATTTTGAAATATTGCCAAGAAAGAGGAGCACAGATGCCAAATGATGTCTATAGAGGTAGCGCTCAACTTATGATCACAATTGAACCCAAAGATTCTGTTGTTAAGTGAGACATTTGTTAAGTGAGTTTTGCCCCATTTTACAATCTTTCTTGCCACAGTTGTAAATGAATCACTGCCTTTGTTAAGTTAGTAACATTGACTTTGCTTGTCAGAAAGTTGCAAAGGTGATCACAAGATCCCAGGATGCTGCGATTTGTCATAAATATTTATTTATTTATTTATTTATTTGGGTTTGTATGCCGTTCCTCTCCAAGGGACTCGGAGCGGCTAACAACATATATATAACAGTGAAGTACCATAAAAAACCCAAACAAATATATCTAAAAAAAATCAACAAAAAAAGAACACACATTCAATTCAACAATCAACCACAGTCATCCCCAGGCCTGCCGGCAAAGATGAGTTTTTAGATTTTTCCGGAAGGCCGGGAGAGTCGGAGAAACGCGGACTTCAGGAGGCAGTTGGTTCCAGAGGGCGGGCGCCACAACAGAGAAAGCCCTCCCCCTAGGGCCCGCCAAACGACATTGTTTCGCTGACGGGACCCGGAGGAGGCCAACCCTGTGCGCTCTCACCAATCGTAGAGAAGTATGTGGCAGAAGGCGGTCCCGTAAGTATCCTGGTCCCATGCCATGAAGGGCTTTATAGGTGATAACCAACACCTTGAATTGGGCTCGGAGACCAATAGGCAACCAATGCAGCATGCGGAGTGTTGGTGAAATGTGGGCACAACGCGGAAGGCCCACAACTGCCCAAGCAGCTGCATTTTGCACTAATTGTAGTCAGTTGCCAATTATCTGAATTTTGATCATTTATCCATGGGGATGTCGCAACTGTTGTGTGAAAAACTGTCATAAGTCACTTTTTTCAATGCGGCTGTAACTTTGAGCGGTCACTAAATGAACTATTGTAAGTTGGGAACTACCTATAGACCCACACGCTGGAGAAAGGGGGAAACTACAGTATGAAGATGAGATGGGAGCATTGCAGTGTTGTGTGTGCCTTGCTCAGTTTGCGAAAAAAGAAGTATATATCCATTGATAGATATATTTTATTGTTAAAGACTCCATAGAGAACCATGCTGATAGTATCAGCTCCGAGTCACTGTTTCCTATCAGCAAATTGACAGCAAATTGTCTTTCATATCTTCACCTGACATTTACACCATCTGCATGAATCCTCTCACAGAAAGGCCCTGCTCATAATAAGGTTGAAGAAGCTTCGCAGGGATTTGTTTGCCATCACAGTACAGTCCACAAAAATTGACACTGCCGTGCTGGAAATGGAAAGGGTTTCTCCTATAATAGCTGTGAAATGTTACATTTTCTATAAACCTGATCCTTAGTTGTTTAGGCAGCTGTCCTAGAAATCACTTTTTCTGATCATGGAAAAAGTAAGTAAGTTTTCTTGATTATGCACAAGATTTCAATCGATAGGCTACAGTATCTGGTATTGCTTATCAGCAAGGTTTCTACATGGCCCAGCTGCTGTAATGGTATGTGGGAATGACCTGAGGAGACAGGAGTTGCAGCCCAGACAATGGGCTGATAAACAAAATCTGAATCCAAAAGAGGGATGGGGGAGGAGAAGATGTCTCAGAAGGGACTCTCCCTACTTTTGAGTGGAGTAAAAGTAAGAGAGGGGAGAAGTACTTTCAGATTTGCAAGATTTATTGTAACCTGTCAATAAATCCTCATGTTTGGACTACATTTCTTCTCTGCGCTCCATACAGCCCAACTACATATCTGTCTATACCCTCAACTGCAGATTTCAAGTATAGTTTAATAATTTCTAGGCCTTTCCACCAAAAAGGCATTGTTTTTCTAAAATCTCCATAGAATAACCCTGCAAAGATTGTGCCAAACCTGACCTCAAATGCCTGTGAAACTGATACTGGCTTAAGGCCTATACTAGATTGTTAAATCGTGATGGTTTCTTGATCACAGTCATCTTCAATTTTTATGTGGCCTCAAATTAAGTTTAAAAATCAACTTCCCATGATAAAAAAAATTGAAGTTTTTGTTTGGGTCACTTTTGAATTCTACAGCAGTGGTCCCCAATCTTTCCAGCTTGGCAGCTCAGCCCGTTGCAGGGGGGTAGGGTGTGTGAGTAGCAGATGCGCAGGTAATTTCTTTTAGCGGTAATTTTAAAGTGTGCATCTTAAGTTAATGTACAGTATTCCAATTGTGGAGATATTTTATTTCTACTGATCATACCTCTCATCATCTAAGAAGATTCAGAACCTTTAATAATTGAGCACTACAGTAAAATTGGAACCTTTGTTTTGTGGAAAAGTTGCCACTAATATTATCCAAATCAAGATGACATTGGCTCAACCCTGTTAGCCTTTCAGACAATTCTCAAAATGTGGTTTTCCTAAGAGATTGGGAGAAACAATGAGAAACAGGGAGCCCATCAGAGGGCTATATTATATCTGAATCTCTGAAATACTCTCCGGTCATCTTATTTATATTTAACTGTTTTTAATGGCTATTTAAGATGTATTTTCATTATCTGAACACTGTTTAGGGTCACACTTGTGAGATGGGTAGCCATAGATATATGATGAAGACCTAAATAAATAAATAATCTTAGATTGTGATATTCAGCAGAAAAGTCAACATTGGGAGTTGTGATCAACTGGAGGGTTTCAATCAATTTGAGGGAGCATCTCCATTTTCCTTTTTTCAGATCCAAAGTGGGAACATTTTTCCATTCACTGTGGTTTCCCTGCAACTTGACAGAGTTCCTCCTTGCCTCTGGGCTTCAAGCTTGGAAAGGGCAGTTGAAGTACCACAACATTTCCTATGCTACTTTAGGTTAAAATGTCATTATTAAAATAAACACATTTTTGTTTCTTATAATCCCAATGGAAACATTTGTTCTAGAAATGGGGCCTGTCATGCAAATCAATTTATAGTTTGGTAGCCATGGTCCAACAAAGCAGGAGAATCCTTGCTCTACCATGCCAGAAATAACTGCAGTAATTGAAAGAGAAATACAGCATGGTACATTTCTGCAAGAGATTGGGGTTTGGCTGAATTTTGTGCTGCTTTCATTTTTTTTCTCCTTGTTCTTTATTAAGGATAAGGTTTTATCAGTAGTCCTCAGCTAATGGGACAGGAAACTCCATTGCTAAGCAATGCAGTCATTAAACAAAATATCAGGTGACAGTGACTTGCAATTTTATTGCTGGCTTCTCCAGTGACATTGTTTGTTGCTAGCAGTTAAACGCCAGGATCTCAAATCCCTAATCGCTACCCACACTGACACCAAACAACACCAGTTCAATTGGAGGAACACTAAAATCATCAGCCACGCTACCACCCGCCACGCTCGGGAGTTCATCGAAGCCTGGCATTCCACAAGCAATTCCATCAACAGACATATTGATCTACAACCATATTGATCTGAACCCCCTCAGAATCCAAATCAATCGAACAGCCATCTGGAGACAGCACCAACCCTCAAGTCCCCCTCTCCGCCCCCCCCCAGGCAGTTCACCTTCCAATGACCCTGGCCTGATTTAATCTCCCCATCACAAGACCCATTACCAGCCTCCCACTGATGACTCACTCCTGACCCACTGATTCACACCCTTCCATGACCCTCACCTGAAGTACTTCCCTATCATGTCTCTCTCTGATGACCCATACCTGGCCCATCACAAGACCCTCACTTCCCACACCTGAAGCCCTTATATAAGTAGAACTCTGACACAGATATTCCCTAAACTCCGCTGAAGACGTTACCTACCCTGGTAATGAAATGTTCGGAAACCAACCCTCAAGCTTGGAGAATGAACCTTCACCCTCATCCTACACCCGAGCTACAAATATTCGCCACTATTGCAGACCTTTTGTGTTGCATATGGTCAATTGATATATTGTTCTGGTTAAGATCAAGTTGAGTGGTTTTTGTTTTGTTCTTGGGAGCAGGTGTGTGTGGGGGGGGGAATGATCTGGTAAGTATATTATAAAAACACTAGAATCTGTCTTTTTCTTGCTATGCATGTGTATAACATGCCCTGCCTATTTGTAATGGAAACACAAGGAGAGAACACCACATAAACATTAGGATGGTTATATTGTTTGATAACATAGTTGTAGTTTATTTTACTTCATGGGATTTTAATGGCCCACTGTAGAGTTCAGTGGCAATAACTACTTCAGCTCAATCAATCTGGAGTATTACTGGTTAGGTTGATGCAACACATTAAACCAGTGTTTTAGCTTGCTTTACTTAGGTGTACTGGGTGAACTCATTCAGTGTAGTTCGTAAATGATGAATAATACAATTTAGCATGTGGTTTAACACTGCTGGTTGTGGTTTATGCAATAAACCTTTGTTGAAGGGGGAAAAGCTGTTTATTCATACCCAAGTATTATATACAGGCTGTCTGATCACAGACACATTTTGCTATTTATTATACGTATATACTGCCAAGTTCATACAGGCTTCCTCGTGGCAGCAAGAGCCTACCCTCCTGTTAGAGTAAGATAGGAATTCCCAAGAGAGTTACTGAAAAACTACTTGCAACCTTATCATGACTGGTGCCTGTGCTACTCTGAGCCAACTGGATTTGGGTAGCATTTCAGACCCAATGGATACAGCAAGCAATCGAGGTTCTGCATGGAATAGCTCAAAGATAATTGTTAAAAAAGATAAATCACAGTCTTATAACTCTCAGATATTAGTGAAGTGACAAAAATTTCATTATTCTTTTTAAAACTGACTAATCTTTAAACGATCAGTAAGGCTTATTTCTACACCTAAGTACTATCAATAGACTGTCAAGGCAGTAATAATTCAATGGTCTACATTATGTTACGGCTAAATTGAAAAAAGAATAACATCTGTTTATCTTATCCTTTTTGAGGATTCACCTTTTCCTCATAAACAAATTCTTTCTTCCTAGGTTTATCAATAGCCCTCTTATTTTGAAAAATAAAAATCTCAAACAGTTTATCAGATATGAGTTATATCACCATAGCCCCCTTTTTTTCATCAATAGCAAATGAAAATATTGGGAAAAGAATGCCAAAAACATTACATTAAAAAGCTTCTTGATGGAAACATAACACGTTTGGGAAGAAGAATAGAAAAGCACATACATTTTGGAAATGGCCATGAGAATTACATTGTAATTCCATTTTCATTTATTTTTATGCGTAACAACATGAAGGAGGAAAATGCCTGTTTCAACAGATTCACCATTTTCTGAAATTGTCACAATGCTATTTCTCATGAGTTCAGTATTACAAGCATTCATAAACCATCTATGTCAAATGCCACTACTTGCTGAAATGGCAATTGTGGGTAAAGGCAATTTAGAACAGGAGGGCAATGAAAAAAAATTGTTGAATGTTATGACCAATTCAAACATGCAGAGAAGGAAGCCACAATAAGAAATAAGGAGGGGGGAAATCACTTCTCTAGCAGTTTGTTGGGCTGCATTTTATGAGCTAGTTTGGATGAATATTACAAGTAAGGAACAAATAGCACAATCTCACTTTTTAAGTGAATCTCTTAAGTATCTACATGGGAAAATGTTACAGAGTTTTATTATCCATGTAATTTTATTCCTGACAAGTTTATGAACTTCATTAGAGAGAAATCTAGAATATTTCATCCACATTTTATTGGAATAACTCCTACTAGGACATTATTTTTCCATGAAATGTTTTAGGTGTTGTTTTAAAAGATGATGATGTATACTTTGCTCATTTCTCTTTAATTCTGGTTTAACAGAGCTGGAAGGGACCTTGAAGGTTTTCTAGTCCAACCCCCTGCTCAAGCAGGAGACCCTATATCACGGGTATCAAACTCGCCACATCACATGACGTGTCGCGACGTATCATAACTTTTTTCGCATTGCCGGAGCTGGGTGGGCGCGGCCTCTGCATGATGCAACCGGCCCAGGTGCCGGCAATTTGACATCCCTGCCCTATACCATTTAAGACAAATGGCTAGCCAGTCTCTTCTTAAAAATCTCCAGTGATGGAGCACCCACAACTTTTGAAGGTAAACTGTTTCACTGGTTAATTGTTCTCACTGTTAGGAACTTTCTCCTTACTTTTAGGTTGCTTCTCTCTTTGATTAGCTTCCATCCATTGCTTCTTGTCTTGCCTTCTGGTGCTTTGGAGAATAGGTTGACATCTCCCCCTCTTCTTTGTGGCAGTCCCTCAAATATTGGGTTATTTTTACTATTTTTATTAAATGTTAATTATTTATTTTATTTATTTATTTATTTATTTTGTTCGGATTTGTATGCCGCTCCTCTCCGAAGACTCGGAGCGGCTCACAACATATACATAAAACAATTTCAATGTACATCCAAACAAAAACATTTAAAATGAAACCCCATACATACTCATCAATCACGCCACAATCAACAATCATCCCCAGGCCTGCCGACAGAGGTAGGTTTTTAAATTCTTTCGGAAGGCCGGGAGAGTGGGAGAAACGCGGACTTCAGGAGGCAGTTGGTTCCAGAGGGTGGGCACCACAACAGAGAAGGCTCTCCCCCTAGGACCCGCCAGACGACATTGTTTCGCTGACGGGACCCAGAGAAGGCCGACCCTGTGTGCTCTTACCGGTCATAGGGAAGTATGTGGCAGAAGACGGTCCCGTAAGTATCCAGATCCAATGCCATAAAGGGCTTTATAGGTAATGACCAACACTTTGAATTGCGCTCAGAGACCAATAGGCAACCAATGCAGCATACGGAGGGTTGGTAAAATGTGGACATGACGAGGAAGGCCCACAATTGCTCGCGCAGCTGCATTTTGCACTAACTGTAGTCTCCGAACACTCTTCAAGGGTAGCCCCATGTAGAGAGCATTGCAGTAGTCGATCCTTGAGGTGACAAGGGCATGTGTGACTATGAGGAGAGACTCCCGATCCAAATAAGGGCGCAACTGGTGCACCAGGCGAACCTGGGCAAATGCCCCCCTTGCCACAGCCGATAAATGATGTTCCAATGTCAGCTGTGGATCGAGGAGGACACTCAAGTTGCGGACCTTCTCCGAGGGGTTTATAAACTCACCCCCCAGAGTAATGGAAGGACAGATTGAAGTGTCCTTGGGAGGCATCACCCACAGCCACTCTGTCTTGTCAGGGTTGAGTCTTAATCTGTTAGCGCCCATCCAGACCCTCACAGCCTCCAGACACCGGCACATCACCTCAACCGCTTCACTGATTTGGCCAGGAGTGGAAATGTACAGCTGAGTATCATCAGCGTACTGATGGTATCTCACTCCGTGCCGGTGGATGATCTCACCCAGTGGCTTCATGTAGATGTTAAATATTGCTGAGGCTAATTCAAAATGAACATTTACCCAGGTTTCACTGAGAGTATTCTACTGCTCCACTAACAGGGAATATTGATAATGACAAGCAGTGGTCGGATTCAGATATGTGAACAACTGGTTTTCTGTGTGGATGCCACTTCCGGAAGTCCATTCTGGGCATAGGCAACAAAAAAATAGTTACCGGTTCTGCTGAAGTGGTGTAAACTGGCTGAATCCCACCACTGATGACAAGGCTAAAGTGCCTTTGAGTTAAGTTTGACTCCTGTTGACTCCAGGAACATATCCATATCATTTTCCTAGCAAAAGTACTGCAAACCATTTATAAATACCAGTTGTATCCAGTGGACTGGCAAGTTCTATAAACAAGACTCTGGAACAACTATGGGACCACCTTTGTCATTCCTTTTTGAGGAAGACTTGCAGAAGACAGTTTTAGAATAGTCATCTAAGAGTTGTGTGTGTTTGTGTATGAAACTTTCATTATTTTGCAGTATAAAAAGGAAGAGATTATGAAATTTCTTTAGGACTTAAACAAATGAGATGCAGTTCTTATGCTTGAACATCATTATTGGACATTGTTTAAGCTCTATGCATTTCTGTTTTGCTCATTCACTCTTATGAGCAAGAAGAGCCAAAAAGACCTGTTCAATGGTAGGATAATTTGCAATGAAGAGGGGCAAGGCAATAACAGTAGTAAATCATGTAATGTGACAGGAAATGTAGAAAATATAAAAAGAGATGTTTTCTTCTTAAAGCCTTTTAACTTTCCATACATGGAAAATGATTTCCATGTTTTCATTCTATGGGCATAAGACCTAATCAACTGAATAAGAAAACAAAATATGAAACAGTTTGTTCAGTTTTAGAATCAATATTCTAATTTCCATTATGGAAGCTAAGGAGTTAATTGGGGGGGGAATCTAACATCCATTTCAGTAGAATGCCAAAGGAAAAGATACAATAAAAGGAAAAGATCTGGTTCCTGTATTGCCAAGACTACCCATCAGCATTCTTCAAGCTGACTTACCTAACATCTGTACAGGTTATACATGAGATGTACCGAGTATTTGTTGTAATGAGGTTCAGCGGCACAGATGTCTCACTGTCAGAGGTTGGGTGTGCTCCACATTTAAAGTAGAATTCCTACAATATTGAAGAAGAGATAAAAGGAGGATTACATATCTGCACTTCATGTCCGCTCTTTATCTAAGTCTAAGTGAAGTTTGAGGCAGTAGATAAATCACTAATGTCAGTAGAAAAGGAGGATACCCATTAAGAGTGGTTACCCAGTATTTTTGTACAAGATGTATAGGTAGCTCTTCGGATATCAGCTGAGAGAAAAAGTCCATTTGTACTTCTATTCATTCTGTGCAATTATCTCTTCTTCATTAAAGGAGAAAAATGAATGGACAAGAGACAGGAACAGGCTCTTGGAACTTCCATATTGCATGCAGTAAGTATTTGATTGGAGTGGAGTAATTGCTACCATCCAAATGTTCCTCAAAATAACAATATGGTAAAGAGAATATTTTTTACAGAAATCTATTGTACATTAATTTTAGTCTGCTGTCTCCAAACATGTTAATATTGCCAAAAGCCAGGTTTTGCCAAATTCCCAGGCTGGGAATTCTCAAACTTCAGCCTTAACATAATCAGAGGAGATCGAGCTGTGGAAGACAAATCTAGATCTTCTAGTTCAAGGTTTCTGATGTCATTAAACAGCTGGCAATCACACACACACACACACACACACACAGAGAGAGAGAGAGAGAGAGAGAGAGAGAGAGAGAGAGAGAGAGAGAGAGAGAGAGAGAGAGAGAGAGAGAGAGAGTATTATGTATGTATATGTGTATATGTATATGTAAGTCTATATGTGTATAAATACACATATACACAGTGTAAGGGATTTCTGAGCCACAAGTTCAATAGGTTAAAGCATCTGCTTAGCATGCAGACTGCCCAGGTTCGAATCCCGGAAGGGTGAGTTCTGACTGAAGAGAGTTAAGAAACTCGAAATAGCTATATCAGAAATCCCTTATTTCTTTGTCAACAATTTTAAACAACATATATATATTTGTGCTTGCAGGATGGCTCTGGGTTGAGCTGAAACAAGCAAAAGGAAAGAATGATTCCTTCCTCCCATATTTGGGTTTACAGGGTGCAATCTAAAAAAATAAAATAAAATAAACACTTGACATATATATATATATATATATATATATATATATATATATATATATATATATATATATATATATATATATATATATATATATATATATATATATATATTAATGCATAGCTCATAAAGCATAGCACATAATCCTTTAAACATCTTTAAATTGCTGTTCTTTAACTGTGTTAAAGAAACCACTAGCATCAAGAACGTATATACAAACATAATTTGAAATACTGCATGGAGGAAGTAGGAAGACATTTGTATGGCAGATTTATAGTGACTATTGCCAAGTGGGTGGAAAGAGAAAAACATTTTTTCCCCAAGACAATGCTTTGAAATTCCCAAAGAATCAATGGAATAGAAGAAAACGCAGTTAAAAAGTATAATGCTATAGAGAACTAAATGGAAAATAGAAAATAATTTACAGTTTTGTAAACCAACAGCTTTGACTACCTCTGGGTCTGACAAATTGTGAACCAAGAACATAAATAGTCCAGCAACAGCGGGTAAGTACAAAACACATTGCACGGTGTGTTGCATTTAATAAGGAATATAATTTTCTTGATGAAAGGATTCAATTTTACTTTCTTGAGTATATATTTTACAGTGCCTGTTTTGCTGGCTTATTCAAATAATGTATAATTACTGAAGTACAGATGCAGCTGCAAGGCAAAATTAAATCCTATTAGTTTAAGCCAGGTATTTTCAAAATCTATCAAACCTTTAAAGAGCAAGGACAATTTTCTGTACAGCATTGGCTGGTTGTTCTTGCTAGGCTCAAATTGCTGAGTGCATTAATGGCTGTTGCAAACAGTGGATAGACTCACACATTCAGCTTATGTCCATCCACAGCCTTCAGCAGGATGACTCTCAGAAAGCCCAATGAGGCCATATTTAGTATGGTGCGAGAAGGTGGCAAATAAAAAAAAATAGTTGGAAAATGAGTCAGATCTAGCTAGGGGCTACGGAGAAAAATATCCTCCCCTTCATCCCTTCTGGGAGAGATAGCTAGGTAGTAATTCAATTGTTCCATCCTAAAAACCCTCCTTTTCTGACCAGTGTAACAGATCCCTGTAATTCCTAGCATGCACCTATAAATAAACAGACAGAACACAGGAGAGTAGAACTAAGCACATATAGATACAATCCACTTATTTATTACTCAGAAAAAAAATAAAGATGTCTCCATATATCCACTGCTGGTAAAGGTTGGACAGAATTTCAAGAAACTGAATCTTGTTAAAATATTAATACTATCACTGAATCTTCTGGCTTTTATGATTTGTCTAGGTTTGGGTTTATTGCAGGAAATAAGTAGTTAACTTTCTGCAATTATATAAAGATTGGGACTCAGAATTAACCATATTATTCATGTACTTTAATCTTGACAATAGTTATCTTGTTTTGATTATAGATCTTATAATGATCTGAAAGATGTCTGCACTTCCAATCTATTAGATAAGATACACTTCCAAGCTTCATTTATTATATATTTCCAAGACAGATATACTGTCACCATTTCTATGGTTGATGATAATTACTAAACAACAACTGAACTCTAACAATCAAGGTTTAAAGGATGCACTTCTCGAAAAGATCATTTTTGGGGGTAACCCTACTTATAATCAACACAGCAACATTTTCACATTTTAAATCCTTGAAGAAATATAGAGGCTTTCATTAACTGAATCTAAATTGACAACTTTGTTATTTAGAACAATAATTTTGGTTCTGAACTGGATTATCAGTATAAGACATCACATGAGATTTGAAGTCTACTGAATTGACACGGAGCTTATTTTGAAAGAATCCAGAGAAAACGTCAGAGTCCAGGACAGCTACAGACCTATAAAATAAGATGATCTCTCCAATGTTTACTTCCTGGTCATAATTGTCCTATGGCAGGCAGTTGCAGACTAAACAGCAAATATTATATATTTATTTTCAGGGCTTAGAGGGCCACTCCATGTGTCACATATAATTCTCTAATTTGTAATGGGGATTAAAATTATATGTACAAAATCAAGCAGGACTTGGAAAGACTGCAATATCCCTATTCTGATCTTACCAAAGATTATTAATCAATGCAATCAAGGCCATCTCCATTCTGAGACTTGGTCAACAACTGGCCTTAAAGCAGGTCCATATAAATATAACTCTCACAGGACATTCTTAAGTTTTTGCCCAACCACTTTCTCCATAATTCTGCCCAAGAAGAGGAGGCTGGAGACAAGTTGATAAGTGTCTAGTATATCTGGGTTGAGTGATGGCTTCCTGAGCAGAGGACCACCACCATTTCTTCCAAAAGTGGTAATGCTTCCTCTGTCAAGAATGGATTATTCACCATCCTGATTCAGCTCCCATTGCGTCTCTGGAAGTTTTCACCATACAGGAGTCCAGACTCTCACAAGCAACTAAGCTGATTATTACAAAGGACCTTACGAAGACCAAAGGATCAAACTCATCCCTAATAGTAAGGCCTCAGTCATCTCCCCTGGATCTGCCCATATGAAATCAAGCTCCAAGTAAACCCAAGTGACTTTGTCTTTCAGATGCTTAGGAAAAGTCTTACAGCTGCTCCTTAGATGTCCTTTATTGCTTGTCCTTACCCAATAGGAAATAGATCACTCTGAAGCAGAGGTTCTCAACCTTGGCAACTTTAAGACTTGTGGACTTCAACTCCCAGAATTCCTCAGCCAGCTTTGCTGGCTGAGGAATTCTGGGAGTTGAAGTCCACAAGTCTTAAAGTTGCCAAGGTTGAGAACCCCTGCTCTGAAGAGTCACTCTGAGAGTGAGGTTCGCAGTATCTAAATTTGATAAATAAAAATAAATAAAAAAGGTCTGCTGGGAGGCACAAGAGCAAGGAAGTATTGATGTTTCACTACTTTTATTCCCCCTGGGTAAGTCTGGATTATAGTGAAATATGCTTTAATGGGAATGGGAGCTGGATATTGTGTTTGCTGGCAAGCATACAAAAAGAGAAATCGCTATGCTTCTGGGACCTAGACAAGAAGCAAAGCGAATTAGAACAAATTTTCTGTCTAAAAAAGTGGAAAGAATAGCAACCACATACTTTAACACTGAACTGAGATGATTTGGGCTCCCGCTATGAAGTTCTACAGGTGGAAAAAATGCCTGGAGGCAGTAACATAAAAACAAAACCTCTCATTTTTGGCTACTGCCTTTTTTCACCTTTTTTCATTTTTAAAAAATCTCTCAGCTGGTGCAGTTGATGATTGCTTCTAAAAACCTGAAGTTCCAGCAGCAAAAATATTCTCCAACTTTCCAAGAAAATGGGAGCACTGACAGCTAACTGATCTTAGGAGGTTCTATCTTATCTCCTCTTTCAGACTGCTTGTCATTTCTGAGGTAGGCAATCTCCTAATCCTTAAAGTCTTCATTGTAAACATGACTGATAGTTAGGCATCTACTATATAGCAGCAGGACCACTGGTTCATGTACCTACTGTGATTTACAATGACCATCAGCAGTTTTTCAAGGATCTCCCATCTACTTGGAGATGCTAGGACTTGAACCTGGGACCTTTTACATGCAGTATATATATATATATACTTACATGCAGTGTATGTATATATGTATATATATATACATCAGCATCTCAAATACATCCCTGCCCAAACAAACATACCTTAAAACAGCTAAATGAATCAGATTATCTGATGGAGAATGCATGACAGTGACACAAAAGCCATCAAGGGAATTGATTCAAAGACAGAAGTTACCTAATAAATAAATGGATGCTTAGTCAGATGGTTTGGATACTTATTTTCATAACAATTAACCAGAGTCTCAGCAAGGATAAAGGTTTAATGTTCAAGAACACTTGCACATGAACTTACATGGCAGCTGGCTGTGATTCTCTGCTGATGCTGACTTTGTAGACACAAAATCTCACTTTTACATTCTAATCATGAGGGGAAGTTTTGAGGAAAACGCTGCTGTATTTATGACATAAGCAAGCATTACAGCTCAAGTCATTTTAGTCCACAGTCCATCTTGGTTACCCTTGGTCCCGCCTAAAATCATTGTTAATGGGTTTTTATAAAGGCTTTATTTTATTACTGTATTCCAAAATAAATTGTTCCCTCTCCTCCCTCCATGTATGTTTCAGTTACTCTTGCATCTATACATGATTATCTCATTTCTCTTGGATGTATAATCCAGAGATACTGATTCAGTAAATGTATGAAAGATTTTTTTGGAAAAGGGTATTTAAATGATATTAATGAGAACAGCTGTTCAAAATTAGTCACCTTCCAATTCATATTTTCATCCTTCTGCAGTTTGAAAATAAGATTCCTAATCTGTAGATACTGGGGATTAGAAGAATGTGAACCAAGATGGTGTGGCCATTTAACTAAGCTTCTGCAAAATTGTCATCTTGCTAACTGTATTAAAAAAATTGGATAATTTCAAATGGATTAGTTTGTTTCCCTTTGGGGAATTGTGGGGTGAAGGAGAGACCAAATCTGAAATGAGTCAAGTATCTGTTAGAAATACACTGTTTTAAATAAATAAAGCACATCTGTACTAGAAGGACACAATTACAGAAATGTGCTTAATTTTTAATAAAATATATAAACATGAAGATTCAATTCATAAAAAGTAGGCTTTGAATCTGAGGACTTTGGGACTTGGCATAAAGTATACTTAGATTTTTGTTTGCTTCTTGCAAAACTCTTCATCACCAGAAAATAACAGGTGTGGAAAGGTACTAATTTCTAGTGCTGTATTTGTAATCATGTTCTATGTCTGTCTATTCTCCCCCAACCCCATTTTTCCATCTAACCCAGGGGTGTCAAACTGCCGGCCGGCGGGCTGGATGCATCACATGGAAGCTGCACCCACCCCATTGCCGGCAATGGAAAAACCAGCCCGATATGTTGCGTGACATCATGTGACGTCGCGAGTTTGACATGCCTGATCTAACCTATCTCCTCTCTTTTTAGAAGACTGAATACATTATTACATTAATAGCAGAAACAAAAATATTTCTGTAAGCAACCAATGGATACAAACTTTCTGTTTCCATGTAAATTCTTGTCACTCGGATATTACCCATAGGACTGGTATTTCCTAATAATTAATCTCATAAAAGACTTTCTTTCAGAATTAGATGGCAGCAGCAAACCAGAAGAACTTAACTGTGGTACATTCCAATTGATGGGGCTTCTTCAAATACTCAGAGGGTTTAAGCCAGCAATTCTCAACCTGTGGGTTGCAACCCCATTTGGGGTCGAACGACCATTTCACGGGGGTCGCCAAACACCGCAGTCCGCCATTTTTTTTGGTCGGCCATTTTTTTGGGTTTGGCCATTTTTTTCCCCTTTGCGATGCGGGCCGTCGCGTCGCACATGCGCGATGCGGGCTCACCTTTTTTTTTTGGTCGGCCATTTTTTTTGGGTCGGCCATTTTTTTCCCCTTTGCGATGCGCCCTGTTGCGCCGCGCATGCGCGGTGCACCTCGTCGTGCCGCGCATGCGCGATGCGGGCCAGGGTCGAGCCCCGGAAAAGGTTGAGAACCGCTGGTTTAAGCAAAGTAAGACTCTTTTTTTCATGTGGCACTAGATAATATTTGGAGACCCCCCAGGCTGATACAGAGCTGTATCTTTATGTTGTGGATTGTCAAAGCCACCTAGAGTCATTGTGTGCAACTTGGGAGCCATATATATTTGTTAAAGAAATAAACAAACACATATTTTAGAACAGAATGAAAAAATTCCATATCCAGGCTAAATTCAAAATATGGTATGTCAACATTTTCCTTTTTTAAATTAAATTGAATCTGATTGTTTTTATTTCCTAGCCAACTCCCAAGATCTATCCCACTAGGTTGCCAACATGGCCATTAGAGGCAAGAGTAAATTTATATATAGCCTATGACATAATTGTGGATCCAGATAGGAAAGGCTCACTGTAGGATTTGTATTGGATTGTGTAGCAGCATTATTGGTAAAGAATCCATTCACTGAATTTGGTAAACTGAGATGGAGAAAGACACCTGCATCAGGTAATGGTGCCAACAAACCAAGCAATGCTTCAACTTCAGAGAACTCAGAGCATTTTATATATCCACCTTATACTGAGTTGAGGTAATACCTATCATAGACAAATCTGCCAGGAAGTTATTTATTTTTTTTAAAGTACCTATCCTCTGAGATTATTTAAATTGTAACACCACAGCAAAACAGCTGCTCTCCCACTGAGCCATATTTTTTAAAACTAAGAACACAAAATGGCCTCTTATTGATTAGCATTCAACCAAACTTGTCAGACGTTGTCCTAGGAGGGAAATGGGAAGGTGGCAGAAAGACACAATTTTTCTGCTAGCTTCTAACACCCTTTTCAGAAAAATACCTTTATATGTGCTTTAATAAATGCGGTTACTCTGCCTCTCTCCCCGAGAAAGGTCAGAGTTGATAAAGAAACTTGAGACCGTGCGCACTGCAGTTGGACAACCTTGAGGGGGAATTAACAAAGGAGATTGAATCTAAAGACTTTTTTGATCATGAATAGCAAATCTTTCTTCTTCTTTGCCAGAGGCATTCTGAAAAGGGCAGTGGGTTCAGTCAGTCAGTGCGTAGGCAGAAAGTCCATATTGGACAACAGTACTTATATTTCTTTGATGCTTTCATATCTTTTTGCCTCTGGTCACATGGGTTTTTTTTTGTACTTTAGAAGCTTTTATACCGAGCAACCTGGGTGCATTGCAAAAATTTTTTGAGTAGGCTACCATGCAGTAAAAGATTTTAAGTACACTAAAGTGTAGCATGTGATATTTTATCCTATCAGGCAGTTTTTCTTTTCATTCTGTTTTAGAAAAAATGCCAGGTTCAAATAGTCATCCAAACATTGCCCTTCAGAGTTTTTTTTCTGCAAAGGATACTTGAGTTTTAAAAATTAAATAGGGAATGATTAATGCAAAATATTAAAATCAGAAAAGTCTTTCACTAATTATGTTTGATCAAATAAAGTAACTAGATTTGATTAGTGGGGAGCTGTATAAGCCAAGATTTTCGATAAAAATCTATACATTGAATGGAATGGAATGTTCATGTATTTACACAAACACAAACATTCCATATCAAATCATGGAAAGCTGATCCTTGGATACAGTTGTGTTTTCGTGATTCTTCAAAGAACTTCGAGGCATTGTTTACCTTAAAGAATCTTTATTCGAGAAGCATGGCATCGGCACATACATGGTCGCAGCCGAAATCTGGATTCCCCTCCCTTAAGCACATAGTATCAAAGCATAATTCCCTCCTCTAACCAACAGTCATAAATCACATTTTCCAATTAGTTTTGAAATGCTGGCTTTCCCACCAGTTCTTCAACCCGCCATGTCTTATCATCTCTTATTACAAAAAACCTTGAAAAGCACTCTACTATGATGTTGTTATGTCTAACTAATTCCCATACACATTCTTCCTCCTCCCCCCCCCCAGTATCATCTAATTCTAACTCTAAAAGTAACACACAACTTAAGAGGAAATTGGCTGCATCTTCATATATTGTCAAAGCAAGAACATCCGATGTTAGCAGCATTGACATGTGTGTGTGTATGTGTGTGTGTGTGTGTGTGGTATGTATATCTGTAGGTCTGT
Source organism: Bothrops alternatus (assembly GCA_034064705.1). Classification (NCBI taxonomy): domain Eukaryota; kingdom Metazoa; phylum Chordata; class Lepidosauria; order Squamata; family Viperidae; genus Bothrops; species Bothrops alternatus. Next base: position 11,066,229 of record JARGCV010000023.1, read on the forward strand.
TTCTGTGTATGCAGAAATATTGTTTATATTATCAATCAACCATTATCTCGCTCCAAGGCTGACAAGTACAAAGCTAAATAACCATTAAACCATGGGGAAAACTAAATATGCATTATTAAAATTAGCCAGAGGGGTTTTTTATTTCATGTTAACTGAGGAGAAACAATGTTGTAAAGGGGATTCATGCTAACCTGCAATAAATATTTTTCTCTACCTCTGCGGTATAAATCTCTGGGTAGATTCTTCTGTGTTTGAGCCAGGGAACCAAACTCCTAAGTTAATGGAGTTTGTAATTTATGCAAATATTAAATTCATCAGCTTTTGATAATTGCCATATAGCATCTGAGAATTCTACTGCAGACCTTCCTATCCTTGTGAACGTGGGAATTTAAAAAGTGGATGGTATGAAAGGACAGGATTATCTTGCTGATATTAGCAATAGCACTTAGGCTTATACACCACTTCACAGTGCTTTACAGCCCTCTCTAAGCGGTTTACAGAGTCAGCCTATTGCCCCCAACAATCTGGGTCCTCATTTTACCAACCTCGGAAGGATGGAAGGCTAAGTCAACCTTGAGCTGGTGAGAATTGAACTGCCGAACTGCTGGCAGCCAGCAGTCAGCAGACATAGCCTGTAGTACTGCATTCTAACCACTGCGCCACCAAGACTCTATTGGTTGTTAATAGCTGCTTTCAAAATGTGTTGGGTATTTACAGATATAAATTGAATTAATAATATCTATGACTCTCTGGTCAGATTTCTGAATATATCCCTGCTGCTCATCCTGGTGAATTGGTTGATGTGGTGGTGGTGGAAGCTTATGTAACAGGCTTACAGATACTGGGACACAGTTGTAGTGATGACCTGAATATTTGCTTCAGCTTGTACCTGCATCAGAAAGTTTAAAATTTTACAAATATCTTCAACATTTGGCAAATAATGTTGATTTTGTGGATCCCAGAGAGGGTGTTGGGAGACCCCCGGGCCTCTTCAGACCACACTTTAAGAAACATTCCTTTATGGTTTTGTGAAATATTTCTCTTAAAAGGCAGCCATTCAATGGAGCATAAAATGCAAACCATTCTAATTTATTCCAATTTTTATGGAGTTTTGAACTGCATTATATTATTTGGAAAATGCTAAGATTTTAGTATCTAATGTGATTTGCCTTCCCTTAAATTTGCAATTGTTTTCCATTAAGAGAAGTTCTTTAAAATTTGTGTCTTTGTGGCCTGTCTCTGTCACAACTTGGCTATCTCTTAAGTTACTCTGTTGCATTAATTTTCTTTATTGTTGTACAGAAAAATATAGGTATGCATAACTTTCTTGAATTTAATTTTGCACATGTGACCACCCCTTATATACACCTTTTAAAAATGCAACTATATTGATTATGTATTGCACATTAAATTTCCCAAATACTGGTTACAACTTTCATCTCTTTCTCAACAGAGGATTACCGATGCTAATAGACCAATGATGGCGAACCTTTTAGAGACCGAGTGCCCAAAAACTGGCCCTGCCCCCGCTCCACCCCCTGCCCTGCCCATACTCTGCCCCCATCACGCCTGCCTGCAGGGCCACACACTGCCTCCAGGGCCCGCCACAGATCGCCCAGGCAGCCCAGCAGCACCATGGCAGCCATGCCCTCTGCCCGCACCCCACAATATCAACTGTGCGCAATGGGGCGTGAGGGCAGAGTCTTGTCTACGCTGCCTGTCTGCCATGTCCTTGGCTGCACTGCTCCGCGTTGCCCACGCTCGGAGGCGACTTTCCTCCAGGGGGGCTGCTGGAGAGGAGGGGGGAGGCAAGACTGGGGCAACGGCATGTGTGCCCACAGAGAGGGCTCCGAGTGCCGCCTCTGGCACCAGTGCCATAGGTTCGCCACCACTGTAGTAGACTGTAATCATCAATGCACAACCAACAGATGTGGATCGTGTCATTTGGCTTTCCTCACATAGAAGTTTATGGTATATCAATACTAGGAGATAATAGCATAAATACGAGCCAATAGTGTGCTGCAGACTCCAAAAAAGCTAACACAGCCCTAGGCTGCATTAACACAGAGAGAATCAAAATCAAGTGAGGTGCTACCGTGTTTTCCCAAAAATAAGACCCGGTCTTATATTTTTTTTGCCTCCAAAAGAGGCACTAGGTCTTACCTTAGGACCACCACAGCCAGGCCTCCCACTCCCCGACACCTGTCGCGCCACTGCTTGACTTCTTCAGTGACCAGTTGCCGCCACTTGCAGCTGGATGCCATGAGGCACACTGCGCCATTGCCGCTACTCATGGCAAGAGGCCGCATGGTGCTTTGCGCCGTTGCTGCTGCTCTTGGTAAGAAGCTGCATGGTGTTTCAGGCCGTTTCCGCTGTTTATGACAGAATGCCACATGGTGCTTCATGTCGTTGCTGCCGCTTGCTCTGTGCAACCTCCTGCCACAAGCAGCGGCACTGGCATGACGAGTGCTGGGGCGTGGGAGGCCTGGCTGCATTGGTTCTACCAGTAAAGTAAGCAGGAGAGGGGCGCGTGGGGCAGCTTTACCCCTCTACCCCATCCTATCTTGATTTTTAGGCGTGTGCCTCACCCCAAAACTAGGGCTTACTTTCTGGGGGACTTATATTAGGCCCACCTCTGAAAATCAAGCTGGGCTTATTTTCAGAGAAGAACAACAAAAATAGTTGCTGTATTTGGGTATGCCTAGTTTAATGAAAACAAGAACTAGGGTGACATGATTTCAGTGTTCTAATACCAAAGGGGCTGCCACAAAGAAGAGTCAACCTATTCTCCTAACACTGAAGGCAGAACAAGTAGCAAGGGATGGATACTAATCAAGGAGAGAACCAACTTACAACTAAGGAGAAATTTCCTGAAGGTGAGAACAATTAATCAATGAAACAACTTGCCTCCAGAAGTTATGGGTGGTCCAACATTGGAGGTTTATAAGAAGAGACTGGAGAACAATTTATCTCAAATGATATAGGGTCTCCTACTTGAATAGGGGTTGGACTAAAAGACCTCCAAGGTTCCTTCCAAATCTGTTATTCTGTTATTGTCATGGTTCCAACAGACAGAGACGAATAAAGCAGGACTCTGAGGCTTGCAAATTCCTCCAAGAACATGTTTATTGTTACAAAGTATCGGCACAGTTAAAAGTGAAACCAAATCTGAATTCCCCATAACAATCCCTCAGATACAAACTATAAAGTTCCCACCTCCAAAACTGTAACTGACTACATTCCCCAATAAATGCATTTGGCTGGCTTTCTTATACAACGCCCAGTCCCTGATCATGGGAGCAACAGATGACCTTGGTTCCCATGGGACAGCTGATTGTTTTGACTAGCAAAACACCTGGGCAAGTTCTATGTGGCAACCTCAAATGAGAGGGGGAAAAATGGCTGCAGCCAGGCTCATTTGCAGAGTTGACAGTTATATTTGTTTTATATCCCTACCTAGTGCAACCTATTTTCACAGTTCTGTTCACTAAACAGCATAATAAACCATGAATAGCTTAGTTGTTCAGGCTTAGTGTAAGACAGAAGTAACTGATTTGAGTACAGCCTCACCATTCAGAATATAAGAGCATCAAAAGTGGTGTTTCCTATTCTCCTCTGTAACAAAGCCTTTTGTACTTTGACATTATAAAAATGAATGGAATAGAAATGTTTGCATAAAGTATTGATGGTTACTTGAAAAATTAATATACCAATAAAAAAATAAAAATGTCTATTTCAAATTTGATTCAAATAGTACAAAACCTGATGGATTTTTTATGAAAAGTTGATTTATGTATATATTGCAATAATTTGTCTTTTTTTTTTTGCTAGAGTGGAAGTGAATTTTATTTCTTCCAAAGTTTTGCTTTGTCAGAAAATACCATAATGAATTTTTTTCTAATTTCTTTTTTTTTAATATAAAATTCTTTTATTAAAACAATCAACATTGAACATAAAAAAAACATATTGTGCAGCAATCATCATGGCACCTGATATACAATACTAGGTATTAGTCACTGAAAACGTCTGAATTAGTGAGCCTTTTTCCCACCCCTCGCGTCTAGCCTCAACTATACTCCTGTTACACTTTGTTTGATTGGTGTTTCTCTTATCTGGTTCCATATTAATGTGGTCAACATTAAACCAAAGATCCTATTGCTAAACAATCATCCTAGAACATAGCATACAACATTAGGTATTAATCTTTGTAAACATCTGTTTTAGTAAACGTTCTTCCCTCCTCCCTTCCCTCTTCAAGTATACTCCGAGTACCTTTTGTTTGTTTGGTGTTTCTCTTATATATGGTCTATCTGCTGTATGTAGTTTATTGCATATTGTTCGTTTGCGCTTCTGAATTGACTTCATCCCATTACTAGTGCAAACTTTTATAGTCCCTAACCGGAGATCCTGAGGTAAAAGTTTCATATCCTGAGGTAGAGATTCAGTCCGCTTTAACAGTTTTAAAGCAAACAACATTAGTCATAAGTTTATGTTAAGAGGCATTAGTTATAGAACATATACATTCAACATTGGGTGTTAGTTTTTGTAAACATATGATTTGTTAACCCTTCTTCCCTCCTCCCATCGAGCCTCAGCTAAACGCCAGCTGCATTCTGTTTGATTGGTGTCTCTCTTGGATATAGTCTATCCACTGTTTCCAGTCCGTCAAAAATTGTTCATTGGAGCGATTTTTCAAGTACGCTGATATTTTCGCCATTTCCGCCAAATTTGTCACTTTCACAGTCCATTCTTCAATAGGCGGTATTTCCGGATTCTTCCAGTATTGTCCCACCAACAATCTTGCTGCTGTAATTAAGTTCAAAAATAAATTTGTCTCTGAGGTAGTGAAGTCCTTTGTGATCCCTAACAGAAAAGCCTGAGGTAGAAATTCTATACACTTTTTGAAAATAGTTTGGAGTGTCCACCATATCTTCCTCCAGAATGCTTTGATTTTTCTGCATGCCCACCATATGTGAAAGTAAGTAGCCTCCCCATCCCCGCACCTCCAGCATTTGGGCTGGGAGCCCGGGTAGATGAGTGATATTTTTTTCGGGTCTAGATGCCATCTATAGAACATCTTGTAGAAGTTTTCCCTTAAGTGTTGCGATTTCGTGAATTCTACATTCCTCACCCAGACTTTCTCCCACGTGTCCATGGCGATAGGGTGTCCGAAGTCTTGTGCCCACTTTATCATACAGTTCTTGACTAGCTCGGTTTCAGAGTCCATTTCTATCAGAATGCTGTACACTCGTTTGATGTGCATAATCCCCTGTTCTCTAATCTGTTTAATTAGATTCTCGTCGGTCTGGGAGAAGCCCTTCTTCTTGTCTTTACGCCACCTTGATTGTAGTTGTATATATGATAGCCAGGTACTTCCTATTCCTCTGTTTGCTAGCGTTGCTTGAGGTTTCAAGAGGAACCCGTTTTCTTCTCCCAGTATAAGTTCACTGTAGGGCACCACTTCTTGCCCTTGGGATGTGTTCATATCCCCTGTGGCGTGTCCAGGGATCGTCCAGATGGGAATCTTGTCATGTAGGAGGTGCTTATATTTCTTCCAGACCCATAACAATGGGATTCGTAGTGGGTTCTCTTTGAAGTTCCTATCTACCTTTTTGTCGTATACTAGGTATGCGTGCCAGCCGAATAGTAGACCATGCCCCTCAACATTCAGAATTCTATCATTTGTCATGTTGATCCAGTCACTAACCGCCACCAACGTTGCTGCATAGTAGTATAGCTTTAGATTAGGCATTTTGAGTCCCCCTCTCTCCCTTGCGTCTTGGATGATTTTTAGTTTCACCCTCGGTCTCTTGTCGTCCCAAATAAATCTGTTGATGCCCTTCTGCCAGTTGTCCAAGTCCGCATCCTTTTTGAGTATGGGTAGCATTTGAAAGAGAAATAAAAATCTGGGTAATACATTCATCTTTACTGTCGCTATCCTGCCAAGCAGGGACAGACGTAGTGATTTCCACCTTTCCAGGTCTGCTTGTATCTTATTCCACAGGACCGCGTAGTTATTCTTGTATAATTTCGCATTTGTTGATTCTATCTCCACTCCTAAGTATTTGACTTTCTTGACTATTTCACAACCCGTTATTCTTTCCAAGTTCCGTCTTGCTTTGTTGTCTAGGTTTTTGACTAGCATCTTTGTTTTTGGTATATTTACTTTGAAGCCTGACACCCTACCATAGTCCTCCATTATCTCCATCAATTTCCTTGCTGACTGTGCTGGTTGCGACATTGTCACCAGCAGGTCATCCGCAAAGGCACATAGTTTGTAGTCTTGCTGTTTAATCTGTATGCCCTGTACATCCTCTGCCGCTCTTATTCTGTTCAGTAGAATTTCCAGTGTTAGGACAAATAGCAGGGGGGACAGCGGGCAGCCCTGTCTCGTGCCTCTCTCTATATTAAATGAGTCCGTTAAGTCTCCATTGACAATGATCTGACCTGTTTGTTTCTGGTAAATTGCCGTTATGGAGTTGAGAAACTGTACTCCCATTTTCATCTTCCGGATCAAGTTCGTTAGGAACGGCCAGTGCAGTCTGTCGAAAGCTTTTTCTGCATCCACAAACATAAGAGCGGCGGGTATCTGGTTGTGCTTTTGCAGGTATTCTATCATGTTCAGCAGCTGTCTAACGTTGGTTTTCATCTGGCGTCCTTCTATAAATCCCCTTTGGTCCGGGTGTATTGTTTTTTGTAGTACAGTCATTAGTCTATTGGCCAAAAAATTTTTGTGAAGATTTTATTAAGAGGCAATACATGCATACCCAGACATAAACATACACAAAAATATCATCAAGCCTTTACATCAATCCAGAAGTTAAACTGTGATGCTAACCATTCCTTTCCATGCAATTTAGGATATTATATTCAATGGAAGGCTGCATACTTGATCTATACCTAAAAGCTAAGGTAGGAGGCAACCACATACTCTCTAGATGTTTTGGACTATAATTTATTGAATTCCTTCTCATGAACCATAGTGATTGGAGCTGATAACAGCCAAATGTCAAAACATCTGTAGATAATGAGTTAATCAGGATAGAGTTGTGGATTTATGTTCTGCTTTGGGTCAAAGGAAACTGAAGAATGTTGAGATAGGCCTACTCTGTCATATCCTATTTTTTTGCTTTATAATACAATATGATTCAAAGAAGGATGACAGTTTATTTGATCAATTTTTACATGCGTGAGAAAAGTACAGTGATAGCCTTGAATGCAAGAACAGTTGAATAAACATCAGCTCAACCCTGAGAAAAGATGAGGGGGTGAGAAAGAAATTCAAGATAACTCTCTTTGGTATAAAAGGAAGTAGAAGGAAATGTTCAGTCTTTCAAGATTCTTCAACAGTAAAATTCCAGCAATCTTTGCAGTGTGTTTCGTGACCTGCCTTACCTTAAAAAGCTAACATACGCCCCTCTTCAGTGTTGTCCCTGTTATGACTGACTTTAGCTTACATCAGGGGTTCTCAACCTTGGCAACTTTAAGACTTGTGGACTTCAATTCCCAGAATTCCTCAGCCAGCTGGGAGTTGAAGTCCACAAGTCTTAAAGTTGCCAAGGTTGAGAACCCCTGGCTTACATGAAGCTGTTTCTCTCCCACTCCATGCTGCTAGCAAAAGGGAGACATCCTAACTGAATTTCAGAGATAGAATCATGTGGAGCTCTAAAGTAGAAGGAACAGTGCAGATGTTGCTGAAAACATCTCTACAGAAAAGTACTAATAGATCATTCTTAAATGACATTATACTGCTCTGTTTAAAAATGGCTCTAACAACTTACATTAGTGAGTGTGTTGCTGATATAATTCATCTTCATATAAAGAACTTCACTTTGTATATAAAGTCAGCTGTTTAGGTTTTCAAGAGGATTTTCTTGCAGCAAATAAGTTCACTGTTATATAGTGATTCATGATATCAACTTATTTTATAATTGAATGGGAAATTTTCTCCATCATAGTTTTTTTTAGAATCCTCTTGAGGAAACAAAAATCTTTTTTTTTTCCCAAGCCTTTGACTTTACTGATGGGGGTAACAATATTTGGACAGCAGATCTCTAGTGCTGTATTTGTAATCTAATTTTTAAAAAAGATTCCTTTAGAAACCTGAAGGACAAGCATCATTCACTTCTTAAAAATACTCTCTAATAATGAAAATTCAGTAAAGAAAGGTCATTGGCAAACAAACATTTCCTGAGCATTCATCTAGTATGCAGCAGGAATACATTTCCAATAGAATGCAGATACAGAACAAAAATAAAAAAAAATCAGTACTGTACATCACCAGTTAAGGAAAGAAACAGAAGAACAGAGTTGGAAGGTCTTCTAGTCCAATCCCCTGCTCAAGGTGGAAACCCCATGCCATTTCAACAAATGGTTGTCCTTCTCTTCTAAAAAAAACTCCAGTTTTGGGAGCACCCACAACTTTTGGAGGCAAACCATTCCATTTATTAATTATTCTAACTGTCAGGAACATCTACAACAGGTAAGCTCTCAAACTTCCTATGTAAGCTGATGACAAGAGAGAATTAGCATCCTTGTCCTTCTTTGGCAATGGAGCTAGGTTTTTCACCTGGGTAGGGAAAAGAGAGTAGTACATTGTGTCACAATTCACAGAAATACCTCGTTTATCAGTCTGACACATTTTCATGTCTGATGCAGAACAGGAAGCTTATACCCACACCTCAAAAAACTATACAGAAAATAAGTAGCTTCAGCTGCTCTGTGTTTCATATTGAAATGAAAGGGGAAAAACAATCTCCTCCATATCCAGTATATAAATAAATGGCCATGCTGTTTGGAACTGATGGGTGAGCCCACCTGCCACATTTCTAATTAATTATTAAGCACATCAATTTCAAAGACATTCAATGATATACAAGAACAATGACCAAGGAAGCAATAGAATAAATATACAAAAAAAAAAACAAAATAAGCAAACAAAAATCCATCCCAAGCATGGTTTTTAAAAATAATTATAACAGCATTCACTCTTTGATAATTATGAACAGACATCAAATTTCAGGATAATAACAGCCAGGACAGCCAGGATTTGTATAAGTTTCTAGAAGATCATAAGAATAGGGGCCATCCTTCCCCTAAGACAGCTGATCTTAGACCTCATCTAATGCAGGAGTCCCCAACCCCCGGTCTGTGGACCAATACTGGGCTGCGGCATGCCAGCAACCAGTTTACACAAACAAACGAAGCTCCATCTGCAGGATGCAGGCAGCACACAAAACCCCGCACCCTCCAGTCCACGGAAAAACCTCTCTCCACGGAACCGGTCCTTGGTGCCCAAAATGTTGGGGACCTTTGATCTAAGGGAGACCCATATTGTGTCAAATAGGCACCATAGATATTGTATTTATTGACCAGATGTTAGGCAGTTCCTCAGAATCTGAGGAACACCTGGAATCACATCTGGAGGCCATATTGGCAAAATGCAGCTTACAAAAGGTCGATACATAGGCATGTTGAGGGAGAATTGACACTGCTTACATCACTGCATTCTGGATTAGTTGATGCTTTTAAATGATTTTTAAGGGCAACTTCATGAAATACACATTGTAGTAGACAAGTCATAAGGTGACCAGGATGTGAGTGACTGTCTGAAAGGCCCCCCATTCTAGGAAAGGGTGCAATTAGCTTTGCAAATGTCTTCTTGGCTACAGCTGCCACCTTCTCTTTGAGTAGGATCTGTGAATCCAAGATGACTCATACTCATGAATGGGGAAATGGAACCCCAATCCCGAAGTAAAAATGGAAAGGCAGTTTCAATAATCACAATCACTTGAACTTGGTTAGGTTGAGTCAGAGCTGATTCCTCCTTGGCCCATACAGCCTCCAACAATTGGGACAAGACTTTGATAGGCTTGCTTGTTGGGTGGGGTGAGGTCAAATCTCTTAATTCAGTCCCTGCAGGTTATGCAATCATGGATGAAAAGGTAAATTGAGGTGGAATTTGCAATCTCTTCTCCATCAGTGCTACTTATAAGCAAAGCACAAGTTCATTCATTCATTCATTTTTCAAACTAGAAACTTTCATATTTTATGTACCCTATTTGTTCCTAAAATCTAAAGTACGTTAAATATTCACTTTGACTTTCAATCCTGAACAGGTTGCTAGCTACCTCTATGAGTAAGGATGATTAAATGGCATGAAATGTTTTGCCTTTCACAACACACAACACTTTAGGCCAGAGGTCCCCAACTTTTGGGCACCATGGACTGGTTCCATGGAGTGAGATTTTCTGCAGACCGGAGGGTGAGTGGTTTTGTGTGCTGCCTGCATCCCATGGATGGGGCTTTGCTTGTTTGTGCAGATCGGTTGCTGGCATGCTGCGGCCCAGTACTGGTCCACAGACTGGGGGTTGGGGACCCCTGCTTTACGCATTACATTCATCTTTGATCAAGATTACTGTCCCTCACAACTTAAAATCATCCTCTACTTCAGTTTTTGTAAGAATATTTGCATTCGAAGATAAATGCGTTCCGCAACAAATATGAATATAGTTTTTCTTGTGCCAATGCATTATGACACCAAAACCTCCCAGGGTATTCATTCACACACAGCATTTTAAATACTAGACGATTAATTGCAGATTGACAGAACGTGGTCCCAAAACTCTAAAATCATAAGTTGTAGAACATTGCTAGAACAGACTGGATAACAAACCTTACAGTTAATTTTTTTTTCTCCCAGTATAAAATTTTAAGCCACCACGAATCACCTAAAGAAATTCTTGAGGTAAAATAAAGTGGGAAACACTCCAATGCACTTCCATCTTTTCAAGCTCCACAGCCAAAGATATCAAAGGTCTGAATAACACTGTAGCAGTAAGGACAAGTTATTTTTCTTATTTATTGCAATCTTAGACTCTTGCTCATCAGGTTTTCTGCAGATTTTCCTTGAAACATTGATACAGAACAAATGTCCTAGTTTTGACATTCTGCACATATCAAACCAATTCTTTGCCATACCTCTTCTATGCATGCATTTCAGCAGCCAAGAAAAAAAGAAGACAGAATCTGTTTTCTAGCTATTTTCCACTCCTCACTAACCAATGAATCATATCCCTCAAAACACCAAGGTCTTGTGATTACAGGAGAGGCAATCACTTTGAGCTGAGAGATTTCAAATTAACACATGGAGCGAAGAATGTTGCTGGCCTTGGTCTTACTTAGACTGTAAGGCAAGAGCTTGATCTACCTGATCCTCATCCCACCATGATATTAAATGTACAGCCAAATTCATGAAGTGGTATAGTATTTAATGTGTAATATTGTTTGAAATGTTGTCCAGTTGCAGCTTGGATCTTTAATTGGAATGTTAACTTGGAACCTGTTACAGAGGAGCAGTATATTTCCTGCTGCTGGTAGCACAATATCTTGTGCAACAACTTGTTGCAACAATTCTCATGCATGTCTTCATTCTCCTTCACGTTGAAAAGTAAACAATTACATGGACAAAGCTCCAACAGATCGTATCAGTTGTTCTTGTACTTGTAAGATGATTTATAAGATCTATATGAGAGAAGGGAGGAAGGTATAGGCTGCTTTTCTAGCAATTGCTGCTGTGGTCTTCAATTCAAGATTTTTGCTTCAACACCAGCTCTGGTTCTGTTTCATTTGGAATGGAATAAAAATGGCTAAGGGTAGATAGTCTAAAGTGCTATTAGACCACTATTAGAGAAAATCTTCTCCATTATATATAACAGGACTCTTTGTTTAAACAGCTTTGTAGGAACTTCTTCAATCAGAAACACCTGGGAAATACTGGGATTACCTAAATACTTCCGATGTACCTAATTAAACAATAACAAGATCAAGTACATGTTTGGATAATAATGTGATTCACACGTGTCTTCATATCCAGCATGTAACATTTTCTGACTTATCTGAACCCCTTGTCTAATATTTTACTGCTGCAAGTGGATAAATCTCTTAGCTAGATTTATCCTTCGGTGCATCCCAGTGAGTTGATGAGTCCCCTGCAGTTGAATTACTTCAGAATGATTCTCAGCAAGGGCCTGGTTCTGTCTTTTTGCTCCCCTCTTCAAAAACCTGATTCTGTTAGACTCTCAATGGTCCTTTCATGCCGATCACAACTTGGCTAAGGAAAAGAGACTGCTTCATTGCCTGGTGCTTAAAAATGAAATAGAGAACCTTCATTTGCTTCAGAGTCACTCACTTCACAAACCCTAAGACACTGCTTTTGACATAACAATGCCTTCAATAATAATTTTCCATTACAATTTTAGAGTTTTAAAATTAGAGCAGGTATATTTCCCCCCCAGTGAGAAATATTCTTGCCAACATGAAAGAGTAAGAAAAAAAGAATATATTCATGAAGTTCTGGTATAAATAAAACTGGCTGTAGAAAATTTACTTTGGAAGATACATGTATTTTAAGCTATAAGTTACATCACTGTGCCCGTAATTGCCAAAGAGGGAAAAGTAGTTTGATTCTACTTAAGTTCTTACAGTCTTGTCGCACAAATCATATCTCAGTCCCAAATCATGCCTGCTCACAAATATATCCTATTAATTTAGAACACACATACAAAGGACTGCATGCTTAATCAGAGTTACATATTGTTTCACATTAGGTGTTGTATCTGCGACTTCATACAGTCATATTCAATAACACAAGCCATCTTATTTTTAAACTATTTAAATATTAACATTCCTGCATGAGCCGTGGTGGCGGAATGGTTAAGAGTGTAATACTGCAGGCTATTTCTGTTGACTGCTGGCTGAGGACCCAGATTGTTGGGGGGCAATATGCTGACTCTGTAAACTGCTTAGAGAACGCTGTAAATCACTGTGAAGCGAGATATAAGTCTAGGTGCTATTGCTATTGCATAGCCATGCCGCTTTATGAGTCTGATCAACACTGGATTAAAAATGAGAAGAACCATCCTCATCATGTGGATGATTTCCCATGTGGATGCATCAATAATTTGTACATGTGTAGGCATGTCTGTTTCACACTGCATGATATGTAGTCATGTCATTATAAGTAAAGAAAGGTAAAAATAGCAATAGCACTTAGACTTATAATAATAATAAAATAATAAACCCTTTATTATCGAAGTATAACATGTATACAGTGAAATTGGCTGAGCCTCCCTCTGTGCCCCGCCTCACCACAAACTCACGGTGACTACAAACCCCCAACTTATTTCACCCTGTGAACTAACTGCACATCACGCCGGCCTCATAAGTCTGTCATGCATAAAGTTATAAAGTTATGTCCCATTCAGAAGCCTGACGGCCCATGGATAAAAGCTGTTCTTCAGCCTGTTAGTACGGCTGGCTATGTTTCTGTATCTCCTACCCGATGGTAGGAGAGTAAAAAGGTACCAACCAGGGTGTGAGTCATTCCTGAGAATTTTCCTCACTCTGCCAAGGCAACGGGCCCTGGCGATGTCATCCAGTGGAGTCAGGGAACAGCCCACAATGTCTTGTGCCATGCTCACCACCCTCTGCAATACCTTCCTGTCTGCCAGCATACCAAACCACAATACAATATGTGAGAACACTTTCAATAGTAAACCGGTAGAAGAAGATCATGAGTCATCGTTCTACACTGTTCTTCCACAAAACCCTGAGGAAGTGGAGTCTCTATTAGGCCTTTCTGGCCACCTGGGCTTTTATTAGTTTTCTAGGTAAGATCTTCACAGAGGTAGACTCCCAGGAATTTGAAGGAGGAAACTCTCTCCACACAGTCCCCTCCGATGTAAAGAGGGGCAGGTTTCTCTCTTTTCCTCCGGAAGTCTAGCACCATCTCCTTTGTCTTGCCAATGTTCAGGTGCAGGTTGTTCTCTAGGCATCATGAGGATAGTTTTTGTACCTCCCCCCTATACGCTGTCTCATCTCCACCTGTAATGAGACCCACCACGGTCTCAACTTGATGATCGCAGTGGATGGGTCGGATGATACACAGTCATATGTGTACAATGAGTACAGGTAGGGACTAAGCACACAGCCCTGTGGCGAACCAGTGGCAAGCTGAAGTGCTTTACAGCCCTCTAAGCGGTTTACAGAGTCAGCATATTGTCCCCCAACAATCTGGGTCCTCATTTTACTGACCTCGGAAGGATGGAAGGCTGAGTCAACCTTGAGTCAGTTGAACTGCTGGCTCTGCCAAATTAGCCTGCAATACTGCATTCTAACCAATGCATCATGTAAACAGAATAATATTTATGTTACTAATGAAAGATCTACTCCTTTTAGTGGCATGTCAGTATAGTTCACTAGGTTTTTGCAACACTGGAATCCAATTCACAGTTTAATGTAGTACATCACTGCTTCAACAATAGCTTGTCCATTTCACTGACTTAATGCCAGGGTAGCAGCCTCCTGTTTTGTGAATGTCAGATCTGAGCATACACAACATTTCCCCATCATTTTACAGGTTCTATATAAAGAAAAGCAAGAACACAGCTCAGGAACAGTCCCTGCAGTTGTTATTCACTGCAATATATGACTCAGACTGACATCCAGCTAGTGGCCCGAGCTTTTATAGCTTTATAGGTGTAAAGATGATCATAGGGACATCAGCTAATGGCTATCACAAGCAGTCAAAGGGATGCAGAACCCTTTTCTAATTGGTTGTCTCTCTGTCAAAGAATTCACTGGTAGGATTTCAGTCTTTTTAAAAAAGATGACAGACAAGTGATACAGAAATCGATTTAAGTATGGCAAGAAAAATGATCAACTGATCATAATTTGTCACAAATTGCAGCCTCGTATAGTACTCCTACAATTCTATACCAAACCAACGTCAGAACATTGTATCTGAAGACACATAGTCTTATGAATTAGCAGATGCCTTTTATGGAACCATGTAAAGAGAAATGTTTTGCTTTCTTTTTGTCTATAAAAAAGCATCTGTGGGAAGGGAGGGTGAAAACTGGATGGATGGATGGAGCATTGCAATGCAAGTCCCACTTCTTCTGTACATGCATTGACTATGTAACAGCAGAGCTTGCTTTGTGATGTTCCATATCCCATCTTTCTGACTTTGACTTCAACCCCCACCGCCCTGGATGCCACTGGCTAAAAGGCATTTCAAAACCTTTATCAGATGAGAATTTAAACTGCTATGATGAAACTTCTGAAAACTTCTATAATATTACACACACACATATTGTTACTAAATGTCCAGATTAATACATCACATTACACTATTGCATGTTTTGTTGATGCTGACTTACAGTGATCTTATAAAGCTATCATTATTACTTGACTTCTGGTTTTGCATTTTGTAGAAACACAGTCATTGTGGCTTATTCAATAAAACAAAACTAAAACAAACCATTGTTAAACATGGGGTATGGACTCAGTTATTATATGGATAAAACATATAATGCATCACATAGCGAGAAATATACAGCCTGATGTGTTTGTGAATGGCTGATATTAATTCAAATTGCAAGTTGAATTGTGCTACCACTCAAAAACAAAATTGGAAAAAATGCTTCAGGAAAAACATGACAGCATCTGTAATGGCTAAATCAATATAAATTAATGGGAAAGTCAAGCTCTAATCACGTTTTCTATTTTAAGATTGCAATCTAAATATTTACTAGTGTCCTCCTTGATATTTTACATTACCACACAAGCAGATTTTATAAAGTATACTAACATTGTAGTTAAATCCTAAAGGATAAAAGTATCACATGTTCAGGAGATTATAGCAATTGGATTCTGGTTATCAGAACATTGTAAGGTTATTCCCAGGACAGACAAATATCCAGATGAATTTGTACTTTTAATCATAGATTAGATTTGGGATTACATGCCATAATCAAGGATTATTTTGAGCAGGTTTTCTCCAAGAAAACCTGAAAAACTATGAGGAAAGATGCTGGCAAATTAACTAGCCTTATCCACAATATCGGCTAGTATTCAGACTACGTCCTGGAAGAGAGTAAAAGAGGAAAGTATTTAACCCTCAATGACAGACCGTATGCTGTTTTTATATCATGTTAGAGTACTACATATTCTATCAAACATGATTTTTTAAAAATTGGTTTTCCAAAAATTTCCAATTGGAAATTGATTTTTGTTTACTTTAATAATGAATGGTATTGTATATTCTGTAACGTAAGTGAAAAAAATAGTGTATACTTTATTAGGGAGGGAGATTTTATTACAATATCTGAAAGTCTATTGAGCATCTATTTTTTTGTGTGGTGCCTTGAAGACGTTTCTTATTTTTCTATTATATTTTTTGTAAAACACATGAAGGTGAGATAAGCATAGCTAAAAGTAAGATAAAACAAGCAAGCATCTCTAAAATATATTGAAAAAGCTCTTGAAACCTTTATAAGGACCAGCAAGGTGGGCAAAGATTACTAATTGTATTTTGGCAAATAGAGGAGTGATCTGGTTGTGAATATGAGGACATAATATTATGCCAACCAATTTGGAACAATATTAAAATACAATTATTTTTCAAGTTATCTTAACTTTTCCCAACTTGAGTGATAATATACAGACTGGGAATCAGGTTCACAATGGCTTCATATTTATTTCAGCTTTTCACAGGTTTCAAATTCCTGGATCCTGTCTGGTGACCAGTTTGCTAAATATGTGGCTGTGGACTTAAATTCCATAGTGGGAAAAAAGCAGGAGTATTTATGTAGTAAATACAATCAAAGATAACACAGTTTATTGCACAATGACTCTTGAAAATTAGTTGAAAAAGTCCTTAATTCTATAACTGATTCTCTCAAGATCCATGAAAAGCAACAAGAATGGCCTACATACAGATCCTGGGAAATGAAATTTTGCTTCGCCATTCTGCTCACCAATGAGGGATGAGAGGTGTGTGTGTGTGTGTGTGTGTGTGTGTGTGTTTGTGAACTCTCCTTTAGCCTCCAGCCTCATCAGTAGCAAGATGTCTTTTTGCCTTAAATTTGGACTCATTGTAAATATCAACGGTACTCATGCTTGTTCTTATGCTGCATTTATTTGGATCTCTTTTGACCTGAAAGGCTTATTTTTCAAGATCATCTTGGTCGTTTTTTTATTTTAGGGAATACTGAAACAGGCTGCCATCTCCTCCTTCAGTGGATTGTATTTAGTATGACCCCTCTTTTATGATATCTGGTCCTCACTACAAGGTAATGGTTCATGAATGCTCCTACTACAACATGTTTCCATTAATCAGTTTCCATTAATTATGGTAAAATAGATACATAATTGAGTCCTTCTGATTCATGGTGCTCCTTGATGGCCACCATATGTTAATGAGAGCCAGCCTCATGTAGTGGTTAAGGTATCAGGCTAGAAACCAGGAGACTGTCAATTCTAGTCTTAGGCCCAAAGTTGGGCCAGTTACTTTCTTTCAGCCCTAGGAAGGTGGCAATGGCAAAATGCTTCTGAAAAGTCTTGCCAAGAAAACTGCAGGGACTTGTCCAGGCAATGACTGAGAATCGGACATGATTGAATGGAAGGGGAAAAAAATTGTTAATAATCTCTTACCGCTATTTCTCCATTGCAGTTTTGGTAATGACAAACACCAAGGATGCTGTTTGGAATCAAAACATCTTCCCAGCAAGACGGATCCTTTGAAAAAGAGAAATGGAGAGTAAAATCAAAACTCAAGGGCAAGAAAATAGTTGAGTTTTGTGTTAGAACTTACTGAAAAGGCAAAAATAAAATAAAATGAAAAGCCAGATGCTTTACCAAAGTAATAAAAAAGAAAAATGAGAAAATATATAGCAGGGATAAATAGGCTGATTTATATCCGTCCCATCAGTAGAAAGTATATTCAATCACCAGTGCATTCAAGGTTTTCTATTGTTCCACAATTAAAAAAAATATATTTTTCATTGTAATGTTCTAACACATATATTCTATATATATATTCTATATGTATATATATGTATATTTCATGAATTATATTCTCATCTATAATACAATGGATTTCACACTTCTGTTTCACACCTTATTGCCTGAAAAGAAATCTGTCATGACTTTCTTCAACAGCATTTACCTTAGATAGTTGCAAATACAATGAATGTAAGAACATACAGCAAAGTGTACATTAAATGTATTACACACATTAAAAAAAACAACAGAAATATAAAATGAAAACATGTTCCTGTCAAAATAGCTCCTATGGTTATACATCATATTCACTGGTGCAGCACATGTCATTATCATAGTCAGTGGTAAAAGATAACAACTGGCTTTTGATTCTTTTCCAAGCACAATCCAAGTCCTAGATTTGATTTTAGGTGCTAAATGCCTGATTCAGAATATATCCAAAGGACAGTTCCATATGTTGTCCATATACCCTGTGTCTTTACAAGTTAGATAGAGGAAAATCAGGAAGAGCCTCCACTGAGATTTTCAGAGTCTACAGTATCTTGCAGCTGTTTAAAAACTCCAGCTATTACTCTACTCACTTATGCTTCTAATTTACCACTATTAACAAATATTGAATTTTGGAATCATCTTGCTACCAGTGTGGAAATTAAACATTAAGAATTACTCTATTTTTTTTAAAAAATGAAATGCTGTGTTAGGCCCTGTACTTATAAATTTGACACTTTAGAGATAGAGTCCATTATCTTGCCCTGCCCCATATGAACACCATAAACACAAAGATGCACACACCTTTGAATACTATCAACACACAAAATCAAAACAAAGATTAAATTGCCTATTTGTACTAAGTATGAATATCACAATAGAGTAACGCATATGTACACCTGCTCTTTGTGTCCTGATCAGTGTAGACTTGTGGACCTCATGGCAGTGCGACACAACCCAATTAATGTTGCTAGTTTCTGGGCAAGATCTGTTTAACTTGTACATAGTTTAAACTTGTATTTTATATTTTATGTTGTATAATATGCCTTATTTTAATTGTGATGCTTCTGAATAAACAGCAAAATAGAGTAATATGAAAGATAAATATTTCAATTATTGTGAGCAAAGTTGATTGATCTGTAAACAGCCAATCAAGTAAACTGCCGAAAACTACAGCAAAGTAAATTATAAACACTAGTTTACCATAATCCAAAAAGAAAAAAAATAACCTTGCAAGATTATAAAACCATTACTATTATCATTGGCCTTTCGGTTGGGGTATATTAGAGTTCGTAATGAAACTATCTTTAAAAACCAAGAGAACAAAAGCAGATTGTTACAACCAAATTGAACTGGTATTGTTATCAATTGAGCTGGTACAAGAAACTGAATTGGTACAAGCGAATTGAATATAGCCCTAAACCTGTCTAAATACACTGAAATTGGTGTTATTGACATTGTTGGTTGCATCTGTATTGAGTCTGATTTCTGTGAAATTTTGATCAATATAACTATTTTATATAGGTCCATCAATTCATTTTAATTGACAGAGATTTATTATTACTCAACTTTTTTCTGCAATGTATCTAGTATAAATGTGAACTTTCAATCAAATAATCAAATTAATTACAGTCCAAGCCCAAATACAATAAAAGACCAGCATATAACACTATAGAAAGAACTTTTAAAATTGCAAGAAAATCCTAAAGCAGCGGTTCTCAACCTATGGGTCGCGACCCCATTTGGGGTCGAACGACCATTTCACGGGGGTCGCCAGACACAGCGGTCCGCCATTTTGTTTTTTGGTTTGTTTTTTTCATCGTGCGCCGCGCATGTGCGGTTTGGGCCGTCGCGCGCGCACTGCGCATGCGCGGATCGGCCCGTCACAGTCCGCCATTTTGTTTTTTTGTTTGTTTTTCGTTGCACGTGCACCGCGCATGCGTGGTTAAGGCCGTCGCGCGCGCACCGCGCATGTGCGGATCAGCCCGTCGCGGTCCGCCATTTTGGTTTTTTTTGTTTTTTTTGTCGTCGCGCGCCCGCCGCGCATGCACAGATCGGCCCGTCACAGCGCGTGCGGTTGAGAACCACTGCTCTAAGGAGTTTACATAATTCTTATCAATAGCTATACCTGTTAGAAACTCTCTGGTCCCTCCCTTCTGCTAATAATTATTAGCTGCTAGTTGCTTTAGGACAGCGGTTCTCAAACTTTTTCAGGCTGAGACCCCACCTGCTCCGCCCATGCGCAGCGCGACCTGCCCCACACTTGCGTGGCGCGACGGGCCGAACCGTGCATGTGCGGTGTGACGGGCCGAACCGCGCATGTCTGGTGGCGCGAGATGACCTGAACTGCGCATGTGCGGCACGACATGCCAAATTGCACATGTGCAGCGCGCGATGGGCCGAACTGTGCATGCGCGGCGTGACGGGCCTAACCGCGCATGCGTGGCGGGCCTAACCGCGCATGCGCAGTGCGCGCGTGATGGCCCGAACCGCGCATGCACGGCGCGACGGCCTGAATCGCGCATACGTGGCGCATGCGCGACGGCCGAGGGGAAATGGGGGGGAAATGGGGAAAAAATGGCGGACTGCGGTGTTTGGTGACCATGAAACAGTCGTTCGACCCCAAATGGGGTCGCGACCCACAGGTTGAGAACCACTGATCTAGATACTGCCAACCTCATTCCATCTGATTCTGATCTTGAAGATGAAGAAAAACCATTATACATGTTTCAAAATCATGTCCTACAACTTGCAGGATTCTTCTATCCAAGTGGAGTTGTGAGAGGCTAAAACCACAGACTGAACATTACTGCTGAAAGTTAAAAATATTTTTTAACTTCAAAGACTGTCCACAACTTTAAAGTGGACCTCTTGGCCATGATAGGGAAACGCAAGGAATTGCAAACCATGGTCTCCATAGTTATAACAATACTGGATGAATTTGATGACAGCTCTCCAGAGCTCTGCTTGCCCATGACATAACCCCAGAATCACCAAGATTACTAAACCTAGAGAGCCAGCTCCATGGTTGTAGTGGCAAAAAAAACACCACAAATGCTATGCTACCAAGCTATTACTGCTGGAAAAAAACAAAAACAAAAAACCCTAAAAAATACTTTTTAAAATATCAAAAAAGGAGAAACAAAATTCACCCACAATTTGAGCAATAGAAGAAATACTTGGGAAATTCAGCAAACTGCTAAATTAATCAAGTGGAATAAATAAATTACATTTTTGAGATCATGGAAAATATCAAGAGATTAAGATGAGAAAGTCAGATGTCTGGCAGATAATTCGAACCATGTAGATGTCTTGAAAAAATTATCAGTGCTTATATTCTTCCACTGATATTGTCCCCGATGAACAGTACACTGACAATCACTAAAATACATCTTTGAGCGTACCGATATTATGAATGAGACAGAAAATGTTAAAGGAAACAGCAAATGAGCCAACTGTGGAACAAACATGCATGCAAAACATATTTTTAAAGTGAATAATTGAGAGAATACCTTAAAGCCAAGCAACAGAATAAAAACCTGTCTGGATTTTCCCCAGCATTGGCAGATTTTTTTTCCCCTACATTTTATTTTTTTTCCCAACTGTGGCCTTTCTCCTTTCCTACTGGCTAATATTTTTTCCCTTATAAAAATGATTTTAAAGATTATTTTAAGGCTATAAACATCATAAAAAGGAAACTGGTTTGGTTTGTGAGGAAATACAGCATATTAAAAATTCACAATAATGCAGAGATTGAATGCAAATTATCCAGGACTGTTGGGCCTAGGGATGGCTTATGAGGAGGAGAAATGCTGTTAAGAGTTCTCTTATTTGAAATGGACCAGATAACACGCCTCCTTGCTAATGGCCCACTGTAGGGCATACTTGCATGGAGATTTCAGGTGCTTATGCCCTTCTTGAGTTTTAAAAATCATTTTTCCACACTATGCAAGTATAATTCTTACTGCTATTAAAAACAATGAAATCAGTACCATTCCAATGTGTGTTTTGGCGTGACTGACTAAAGAAGGCCACAGCAGATATTGTTGATCATATTATTGCTTGTTTGCTTTTTTGTAAATATTTTATTAATTTCAAGTTTTACAATCATTAAGTACTTAATAAATAACTCGGTGTCTGGGTTCCTTTATCATTCAGTGGAATATATTAACTTTCACTCAAAATATCCAATACTACACCATCCAGTACTTTCCTGGTCCTCTCTTCTTCCAATAATAATCATTTTTCCACATTATGCAAGTATAATTCTTACTGCTATTAAAATCTATACAATTAAATATAAACATCTTCATCACGTTTCTAATGTTATACATAGTGTCAATAATATCAGTTTATAGTATCTTCTCTAGCCAAAACATATCTTAAATGTATTTGCAATCAGAGTTCCCTTATTCAGTCCGTATCCTGTTTTCTCTCTTTTTTTTCCAATCTTAATTTCCCATCAATATTCAAAATAACTTTATCAAAATTTTTTCCTCATAATGAGTAACTAAAAGCTTCCTTATACCGACCCTCTTAGAATTTTCATATTTCCCATCTTATAAAAAATTGTGTTATCCTAGTTACAAATCACATCCTTCTAATTTATAATGGTGCTTTTATTTCTAACAATTGTCTATTCTTTTAATCATATTCAAGCATCCACTAGATCAGACATGTCAAACTTGCGACATCACATGATGTCGCGCAACTTATCGGGACAGTTTTGCCATTGCTGGCAATGGGTGGGCACGGCTTCTGTGTGACGCATCTGGCCTGTGGGCCAGCAGTTTGACGCCCCTGCACTAGATGGTATAATACCTCATCTAATTAGTCAGGACCTCTATTTTTTTCAGTCTTACTCTAGCTTTCTTCCTTTGCCAAATAACTTTGCAAATCAGTGCATTTAGGTCACCAAGTATTTCTTCCTCTGTTTCTGTATATATTATTTGGAATAAAAAAAGACAATTTAATTAAAGTGTTTTTGTAAAAATGCTTAATCCATTTATATTCGTTAAACAGCCTCCATTTTCTTTCTCCTTCAGTTCTCTTTTAGTTTCTTGTTCCCCAGTTTTCAGCATTTCTCCTAACAACTCTGTCATCCATTCTATCAATTCTTCTTCCTTATCCTCAAATATGTTCTGAAGTCTTGAAAAGTAAAATGTGTTTCCCATTTCTGATGTTATATCTGGGTCTTCCAAATTTTTATTTATCTGCACCTGTCTGTTGGCTTCTTCTTTTGAATCCTCTATCTTTATGTCAGTTTCCTCTATTTTTTCTTCTGGTTTCTGAGTTGCTAGTTCATTCTTTATGGTCATTTTCTGAACGTTTTTTGCTTGTAAGTTTAAGTTGAAGAGTTGCTCATTTATGTTATTTAAATTGTTTTTAGTCTCCTCATAATTTAAAACAATTGTCTCTTGAATTGATTTCAACATGGAAAGAATTTCTTTCTGAAGTCCATTTACATTTTCTTGTTGATTATCCATGTTTCTTACAAGGAAAAATAGTCCAGAAGCAACTTTCCCACTGTTTCTTAATATTTTTTTTATAATTCTTGAAAATAAAAGTCAGTCAATATTTGTAATCCAGGCAGCCAATTTAGCATGGTTTATTGTTTCCTTCATACAGATAAAACAGCCCAAGGATTTTTTTCCCCTTTTCCCAGCTGTAGTCTGCAAAAATGAAAGTTTCCAAGAACAACAATCTATATCTATATCCGGGCTTTGTGCCAAATTTCCTTTAAGCATAATAAATTGTAATGCCAAGGTTCGCCACTAGATTTCAGTAACATCCATCTTCCAGCTTTTAAGTCCAAACCTATTTCACCAACTTTCCTAATATCTTTTCAAAAAGAAAGTCTTAAAAATACTTTTAGTCCCCAAATTTGTCAAAGCTATGTCTCTTTATTAAATCCAAATTAATCTTGTACTTTTCTCTAATCTCCCCCCAAAGAAAGTTGTTCGCCACTTCTCTTTTCCTGAGAGAATGGGGCGGAAATTCCCCTTCTCTCTATCATTTGGGGGATTCTTTGCTTTGGGAATTCTTTTTTCCAGGAAGAGGTTTTAAAATTATGAAGAGAGGATCGTTCTCAGCCAGTTCCATCCGTGTTGTTCAGAGGATGCTAGTTAGTGCTTATCATGGGTTGTCAGTGACTTCTGTCTGGCCACATAAAGGCCAGTTTTTCTTCTGCCAGTTTGAAGGGCTTCCTCAGATAAAACGGAAGGGCCGCCACCCCTCTGTGATTGATGAGAGTCCTCTTCTTCTTTGTCACCTCTCCCCAGCAGAGTGAAATGGGACGTGGAAAATGGAGCCCCGTTTTCCTGCGCCTGTCATGCCATAACATCTAACCCTAACTCTCTGCTTGTTTGCTTCTATTGTTCACTTTTATACCA
This sequence comes from Bothrops alternatus, assembly GCA_034064705.1. Lineage (NCBI taxonomy): Eukaryota > Metazoa > Chordata > Lepidosauria > Squamata > Viperidae > Bothrops > Bothrops alternatus. The sequence continues at coordinate 11,090,453 of JARGCV010000023.1, forward strand.
TTTATATTTTATTGTAAGTTGCTAAGAGTCTTTTTGGACTGTAGTAATTAAAATAGTACTTTAAATAAAATAATACTTTAAATCAATTAAAATCTAGATCACCATTTTATATCAGTCAAGAAAAGGAGTAGAAAATATCAAATGAAAATAAACAATTCCCAAATCACATCAAATAATTCCATTTTATTCTGTTTTAGTTGGAGAAACCTGAATAAGGACAGTAAGGACATTTTGGAGATTAGAAATTATGTCCCATGAAGTTATGGATGGAACTAATTATGTTTAGCCTTCAGAAAAGATGACTGGATGGGAAGATTTGATAACATCCTTTGCAGAAGATAATCAAGCCTCTTTTTTATTGTTACAAAGGAAGGACATTGAATAATGAAAAGTTATAGAAGGGAAGATTCCAGTTCAGTGTTAGAAAAAATGCTCTAAGAATGAAAGCAATCTGACAATGGAGCCAAGTTCTCAAAAAACAGGTTCTTCACTGAAAAATGATCAGTTGAGTATAGTTTCATTTTGATTCCTCTTCTGAGCAAGGCCTTGGACCTAATAGCAAAAATTGTTCCGGAAACTCTATAATTCCATGCTGGTTTTGATTCTATGTAAACTATTATCTTTGTGTCTGGTTGGATATTTTTCTTTCCTTTGGAAATGGACTGGCCACTGTTTGAAAGAGTATACAAAAACTAGATGGGAGTGTGGCCTGATACAGTAGGAATCTTTTTGTTCAGAACCTACAACCAGCGTATTAAAATGTCAAAATTAATATATATTAACATAGGCAAATGTGTTGTCCTAAATGGATACCATAGATATGTTAGCCTCCTTTTTCCAAAACCGAACCTCCCCATATATGATTATCAACATTTTTGCCTATTTCTAAGATCTGTGCTAAATATAGTGAGTACAAATTCAGAAGCAGTCTATCATTTTGCAGGTAGCAAATTCAGATTCCAAGTGAGATGGTTCTTGTTTTTGTCCTTTTAACAAGAATCTTCTGATTGTTATCACTGTTTTAAATTCTCTTTTGCTAAGAATAATCTAACTAGCGCAGAAATGGGGCTTTCAGCTACCAGATTAAAGTCAACCAAAGATCACGTGGTATGAGATTTCATTTCAATTCCGAGCATACAGATATATTTGAATTGCAGGAGTTATTATCAGGTTCAGCTTTATTTCTACCACCTTTCTTTATATCTTAACACCTGCTAATCCAACCAATCTATATTTATTAAATAAGGCAAGGTTTATGAAATGAGATCAGATTAAGTAAAATAAGGATTGCTGGGCATGATCAACATAGAAATGTCATTTGCTTTTAAACATTTTCTTGAATCTTGTGATAAGCCTGGATCTACAAAACCAATCCTATAATGTCACTAATTCATTTGTAACAGCAGAGGCAGGGAGGAAGTGTCCTTAGGAGTACTATCCACCCATCCCTGTCCTGGCAGAAAATGTAATGACATAAAATCTGTTATTCTCACAGCTGATCTTGATCCTGCCTTTCTGGTTCAAATCACCACAAACACTTAAATTCACCCTAAAACTATGAATTATATAGCCTAACTAACAGATTGTATTTAACTTAAGGCTACCCATGGGTGAGGTTAACATAATGGGGGGAATGTTTCTTTAGCACAGGTACAACTAAGGATGTGTTAAACTTTCCCATTCATGGAGTAAGACTTGGCAGGAAAATTGATTGTCAAGGGACTCTTTTGTCCAGTTAGGTGAAAGTGGAAAAAAAAAAGACTTTCTCTAAAAGTGAAATGAAAAAGATTACTATGCACGAAAAGCATTCTGATGTAAAAGTAACTTGTGAAATTGTCTTTGCAGCTGTCTTTTGGATATAGTTTTTTAAAAAAATATGTACAAGGGGAAAAATTATGTAAAGGATAACAAAATTGCAACCTACTTTTTATGTATTAATCTGATTTTTGGAGACATTTGGTCATAAATAAGAGACTCTTCTGCAGTACTCTCATGTAGAAATTCATGAGCAATAAGGCCATTTGGGAAGTTGTTCCTGCACTTCAATCCTGCAAAGTATCCCATTAAAAGTTTGGGTGTATTCTGATTCCAAAGTAGCTGATGGTTATGATGCTAAGTAATGTAAGAGAGACTCAGTAGCTGAAATGTAGGCTGGATGTGGCTGATAAATTTACACCATAAACACAGATTTCTGAACGAATAATTAACAAATAATTGGCATCTTGAAAATGCAATGCTTACCCGCACACACACAAAAGGGGCGTTGTCTTACCTGAACGCCTTTTCTCAGCATGGTGGTGTAGAATCCACTGATTGGGTTATTTCAGACTTCCTGCTCAGAGAGACTAAGTCAGATCTTTAGTCACGCCTCCCTTTGGGTGTGTCTTCCCAGTTTTGACGAGGCGAAGGATCCTGACAAAGTCTGACGCAATGACTCCAAAATACCAAAAAGTTAACGATACACAAGCCTAGACACCTATCCAAGGGAGGATGTGGATTCTACACCACCATGCTGAGAAAAGGCATTCAGGTAAGACAACGCCCCTTCTCCAGCATGGTGGATGTAGAATCCACTGATTGGGACATACCAAAGCCCCCCATGTCCCTTAGGGAGGGGAAGGTCTAGGCTGGTGTCTCCCTAGAGGAAACGACCCGTCTGCCAAACCTATCAATCTTATAGTGTGTGATGAATGAAGATGGGGACGACCAAGAGGCCACCCTACAAATCTCCTCTACAGAAGCCTGGGTAGACCAGGCTGCAGAGGTCGCTGTGCTGCGCGTGGAGTGAGCCGTGATACGAGCTGGGACCGGAAGTGACTGGGAGGCGTAAGCCCTAGCAATACAAGCCCTGATCCATCTGCCAATGGTGGAATAGGACACCTTCCTGCCCATGGCCGATGGCTGAAAGGAGACAAATAAGGCCTCAGACTTGCGAAAAGAGCCAGTGCGCTTGATGTAGAGGCGCAGAGCCCTGCGTACATCCAGTTTGTGCCACTGGCGTTCCAGTCTGTGAGAAGGATTTGGACAAAAACTTGGTAAAACGAGATCCAATGACCTGTGAAAACCGGTGTTCATCTTGGGAATAAAGGAGGGGTCTAATCTAAGGACCACTCTGTCCTCATGGAAGGTACAGAGATCTTCCCTGACTGAGAGGGCGGCCAATTCCAAAATCCTTCTGGCCGAAGTGATAGCAACTAAAAAGGCCACCTTCAAGGAGAGAAAATGTAGAGAGCAAGATCGTAGAGGCTAGAAAGGAGCAGTAGTTAAGTCCTGCAACACAGTAGGTAAATCCCAAGATGGGTATCTATGTACTGTGGGAGGACCAGAGTTGGCCGCCCCTTTAAGAAAGGCAGAGATAGCTGGGTGGTGAGAAAGAGGACCCAGGGTATCACAGGTGAGGACCGCGAAAAAGGCCACAACCTGCCTACAGATGGTGTTAGTGGACAAGCCCTTAAAAATGCCCCCCAGCAGATAATCTAAAATGTTAGGGACTGTGTGAGAGGCACCACTGGCAGAAATTTGTCCATGTGGCATCGTAGATCCGGTTCGTCGAGGGGCGTCTAGAGGCCTGGATCATAGAGATCACCCCAGAGGAAAAGGCCTGCTTAGCTAGACTCTCCTGCTCAAGTGCCAAGAGGCTAATTGGAGCCACTGAGGGTCCGGATGCAAGAGCTCCCCCTGGTTGAGAGCCACTTGGTCCGGGGGAACCTCCACGGCGGAGACAGGGACAGATCGACTAGGTCTGCAAACCACGGGCGTCGAGGCCAATATGGAGCAACCAATATTACTTCCGCTCGATCTAATATCAGCCTGCGAATGGTGGCTTGTAGCAGCGGGAGGTGAGCCCCCCAACCAAACAGACTGGCATCTGTGGTCAGGACGAGCCTGAGAGGCTCCTTGAATATTGTCCCCTTGGACATGGCTGCGGAAGACCACCACTGGAGGAATGAGAGGATGTGGAACGGAACCTGAACCTTTCTGGAGGAGGTGCTAAGGTTCTGCTTCTGAAAAGGGAGGAGGAACCACTGGAGGCTCCTCGAGTGTAGTCTTGCCCACGGGACTATGCCCATGCAAGATACCATCTTTCCCAGGAGCTGGGACAACTGTACCAGAGGAACCGTCCTCGCACCCCGAATCTGGGATACTAATTTCCGGATGCTCAACCGTCGCTCCTGGGATAGATAGACCCTGCAAAGGTCGGAGTCTATCAGGGCCCCTAGATGGAGTAGACGTTTTGTGGGGGAAGTGTGGCTTTTGCTGAAATTTACTGAAAAGCCGTGATCCTGAAGGATCTGAATGGTGGTCAAGAGATCTGATCTTGCTGACTGAAGGGACCTGGAATGTACGAGGATGTCGTCCAGGTAGCACTGTACGTGCACCGGTATCATCCGAAGGTGGGCTGTCAATACTGCTAAGACCTTCCTGAAGACCCTTGGGGCCGAAGACAGGCCAAACGGGAGGGCCCGGTATTGATAATGCCGGCATGCGTAACAGAATCGCAGGAACCTGCGGTGCTCCTGGGAGATTGGGATGTGGAGGTAAGCCTCGGTGAGATCTATGGAAGAGAGAAAATCTCCCTTCCTGATACCGGCCAGTATTGACTTTAGGGTCTGCATCTTGAACCTTCTGTATACTAGGAATCGGTTCAGACCCTTTAAGTCCAGTATCACCCTCCATCCTCCTCATGCCTTGGGGACCATGAACAGGATGGAGTAGAAACCTGGTCCAACTTGACCCTTTGGTACTGGCTCTATGGCTCTGATGTCTAAAAGATGTTTGATGGTGGTGGATACGAGACGTGCTTTTGAGGGATTCCGTGATACTGGGCACTGTAGGAAGAGATCGTGTGGAACCCCTAAAACTCGAGTGCCAGACCCCTTCTGACGGTGTCTCTGACCCAAGAGTCGGTGGTAGTCTGCTCCCAGACCTGGTAAAACTGTCCCAGGCACCCTCCTATCGGAAAATCCCCGATGGAGTCACTTGGAGCGTCTGTAGGAACGACCCCCGGAACCTCTGAAGGGACATTTGGCCTGAGACTGACCCCTGGCTCCGGTGTTTGGGTAGTCCTATTGACGATCCTGCCTCTGGGGGAAGGAGCACGAACCTCTGGGCCAATCCCAGGACTGCCCTGCTCGAAAGGGCTGTCGCCACTCCCAAGAGCCCGAGGGACGGAAGGACTGTCTGCGGAGTCCTGCTGTGGCCGCCTGTGTGACTTCTTGGAGGGGTGCACCAGAACGTTGTGCTTGTCCTTACCCTCGACCACGTGTGGATCGAGAATAGGGCCAAACAGATCCTTTCCGGCGTACTTGGATATGGAGAGACGCCATTTGGCCTTTAAATCCGTTCTCCACTGTTTTAACCATAGTAGCCTGTAAGAGGCCACTGTGGCACCGATTGATCGGGCCGAGCACTTGGACGAATGGAGAGAGGCGTCCGCCATGTATTGTGAGGCCGCCACCAGCTTGACCTGATCAGGGGGGACCAAGATCTGAAGATCACAGAGCCACATGATGGCCGCTCTGGCGAAGAAAGAAGCTGAAGTCGTGGCCTTTATGGCCAGTCCCGAAGCCTGGTGAGCTCTTCTATAGGTGAACTCAAACTTCTTTTCCTCTGTCTTCATAACCTTTGCCATGTCACCTGAGACGGCGGAATTAGAAAACAAAGAAATTAGGGGAGGATCAACCGTAGGGACGGCTAGTATGGAGGCAAATGATGGAGAGACGTTGTACAGCTTCCTCTCCATACTGCTTTCTTTGGGGGTAGTGGCCAGGGATGACCACTGGGCCTCAACCACATCCCGGAACACGAAGGGGCAAGGAATTTGCTTATGGTCCACTACCTTCACCGCAAATAAAGGGTTGGACTCCTGATCTGCAGAGGTAGAAGGTTTTTCCTCCTGAACTGAGGTCAGATTAGTGGTAGCACAGGCCTTCAACAGAAGGGATTTAAAGACGGATGGGTCAAAGAAACACGAGGCAGATGCCTGATTGGGCGTCGCCTCCTCATCCTCTGACATGGGGGTGTCAGCTATAGCCAAATCCATGGACTCCCCCTCTCCTACCTGAGAGGAAGTTTCAGAGATATCTGAACCTGGTGCCGTGGTGCATCCCTGCAGAGAAGAAGGGCTTGCAGGGGGAGGCGGAGTTTGGGAGGGGACCTGTGAGCTCCCTGAGGAGGACATAAATTGAACAAAGGCATGGTGCATGAATGCCTGGAATTGGCTTTGAGACCACATATCCCCTTGGTCCCTAGGGACAGCCCCAACCACCGTTGGAGCATGAACCACTTGGGGACCCTGCTGTAAGGAGGGGGAGGAGTGAGAGGGACCTGCCTGTTCGGTTGCCCCCAGAGGAGAACTGATCCAGGTGGCTTCTTGCACAGGTGCCAAAGGCAGCTCCGAGGTATCAGTATCCAGTGCGGCGGGGGGAAACGGTTCAGCCCCGCTGGATAGGAGCCGCTGTGCCTTGGAGAATTCCCTCTCCAGTGTCTGGTGCCTCCTCGAGGCCTCTCGCTCAGCTGACTTAGAAGTCTCTTTAGTAGTCAGATGTTTAGTTTTGGCTTTTTTCTTACCTGCTTCCAATTCTGTAGATCTGCACTTTGACTGCGCAGGGGGTGCACCAGAGACTTGTGTTGCCAGGGGCGAGGAACTGTCTGCCATTGCAACTAGATAGGGCCTGCTTTAGGATATCTAGTGAAAAAAGGGAACCAAGGACGCAGATCAATAGTCAGAGATGGAACGCACCCGTTCCTCACACTGAACAAAATGGCAAGGAGAGAACAGCCAGACAGGTTTGTAAGCCTGTCCGATTAGGCCTGGTGGTTAAAGGCCACTGCTATCAGTAACAGGCGGTCAGAAGAAACCCTCACTCCAGGACAGGACCGAGGACAATCTGGAGCCCATTGAGTGCCGTATTATTACTCCTAATGTTGCCTCCGAAGAGCAGTCTTACAATATTATTATTATAATTTTTTTAAAGAAACAGACAGAAACAACCTCCTAAATATATACAAATGCCTCCTTGTAGGTCTGCCACGCGGCCCCAGATAACCATTGAAGGCCCGGCTTAGCCGGCACAACCCGGTCTGAAGGGTAAGATGGTGGCCGCCTATGGACCTCGGAGCCACTAGAATAAGGCACGCTGTTTGTTCCCCTGCTCGGATCTGTCAGCACAGATCAAGGCGACAGTTTCTGTTAAAAGCGGCCTAGCTGGCCCTGAATTAGAAGCACCCAAAATGGCGGCCGTCAGCGGGCGTTGGTAATGGCGACCGCCGGCGACCACGCGGTCAAAATGGCAGCCGCAACTCCTCGTATCGCTACGATAGAAAACGAGCCAAAAAGCCACGAGGGGAAACGAAGGGCAATGTAAGCTGGAGCTCCGTGCTTCCCCCCCGGCGTGAAAAAACCTGCAGTTTAAGGATGGGCGCGGTGAATCCGATGTTGGAGTCTCGTGCGCTGGGTGCTCGGCCCGAACTCCGTCAGCTGTGCCGGTCCGCTTGCCGTTCGGGGGCGCCAGCAAAAAGAGTGGGAGCACTACCCAAGCGTCCTGCTTCGAAGGGCCTAATGGCCTCGAGGGGAGGAGAAGAGCCCTGCCGGAGCCTAAGAGGCTCGAGGAAGGGCAGAGTCCTTCAGAAATTAGCCAAAACCCAAAAAACAACTAATAATTTGGAATTTAGAATAATTTTAGATAGGAAAATCCGAATTAAAGTATTTTAAATATAATATTCCTATGGAGCCAATAAGCCTGCGTGCTGCTGAGCCTAAGACTAAGTCAAAACTGGAAAGACACACCCAAAGGGAGGCGTGACTAAAGATCTGACTTAGTCTCTCTGAGCAGGAAGGCTGAAATAACCCAATCAGTGGATTCTACATCCACCATGCTGGAGAAAGCATTCTCACTGTCCTTTTAACAAATCCTGAAATAATCAGGAATTTATTCCAAAGTGACAGAAGTGACTCTCCTTTCTCCCATGCCCGTAGAAATAAAAGACAACAACAAACAGCCCGAGCATAACAGAACTGTGCTCTCTCTCTCATTGTTATGTACAATGATTTGTTTTAATGGTTGCAAAAATTATATTAAAATATCCTCGTTACAATTTTTTCCCTGCAGGTTGGCTGGTGGGCTGACTGGCTGGATGGAGGAGTTTCTATGAATGCCAAGCTTCCTAGTCTATGGTCCTTGATAGAAAACAACAGAACAGGAGCATATGCCAAGCTTCCATTGTTTTCTATGGCTGGACCAATCCAAATTAATTATTTTTTCCTAGGTGGACTTAAGAGTATTCAAGCTATTTAAAGCTTTGCAGATTCAAAAAAAAAAAGTCAGTTTAAACATTTCAATGCGAGTATAAAACAAATACACTTTTTATTTCATGATGGCTCTATTTATAATATTTATAGTTAATGCAAGCAACCGTATTCTTTATATCCATTTTGTATTTGTTCTAGTCAAGCAATTGTTACAATATGTGATACCGGTAGCTGTGAGTAAGTTTGTTATAACACATGACTATTGCACTCTTATCGTTATGCAGTTATACATATCTGTCAAAAACCACATATGAATGACATATATACTGCATGCAAATTAATAAATAAATGGCTGAAGAAATACTAGAGATGAAGAAATTCAACAATATATGCCACTTCTGTGATTATTACAGAATTATTACAGACTTATTAGTCTAATTATGAGCTTACTAATTGCTAATAGAAGGAGGTTTGGAGACAGACTGAATTTCATAAAGATGTAATCAAGTATCTTGAATATATGGAATATGCACACAGAGATGAACATCTAATTAAATTAACTCCAGGTCTGTATTCTATCAATCTTGTACCAGTTGCCTAAAAATGCAACTGTTATGATAGACAGAAAAACAGGGATAGCTGTGGCAGATATATAATATACCATGGTACTATGAAGAAAGAGCTGTTATAATATGGAAATTGACAGAGTTGCAGAGAACCCAAGCAACTGAATTATGTACAATTAAACTTGATAAAGAGCAGCAAGAAGAAAATGATGCACCAGGACCTAAATTTGATTCTATTTATAGAAAGTAGTTGTTTTTAAAGTTTAAGCGATCAGATCAAACTAGTACTAGCAAAAAAGTAAACTGTCATCCAGGTACAAAGCTACAATTTAAGGAAATGTATATCATTAGCCTAGTTATGAAAAGAGAATTCTAATCAAAATAGTATCAGGCTGAACCTCTCTGAAAGGTTTAATGTGAACAAACTCTTGAAGTGGGAGAACAAGTTGAGATAGGATACAAGTTGTTGACTTCTGAATATATTTAAGAACTGGATTTCCTGCCTCATAAACTCCTAAAAAGTTAAATGATCAGGAATCTCTCTGGATATTCATCACTACAGAAAGTTGTCAAATATCTTCTACTGACAATTCAAAACACCCAAGATGGGAGGCTTTACAAGATATACAGTAAAACTTACAGAGCAAGCTCTGGTCACTGATGAAAAAGGAAATGACTAGTTATATATACTTTGGGCATGACAGATCTCAACAGAGTTTTCAAAAGGAAATATTCACAACTGCCAAACAGAGAAAAATTATGGCTTAGTTTGCTAGTGTCTAGTAACTGGATGCTTCCTCACAGCTTTGGCAGTAAAAAACAAAGACTGAATTATGTATGTTACCATCCTATTTCAAAAAATCTCCAAGGCCATTGAAAGAATGAAAGAGGAGATGAAATGTACCACTGATTAATATGCCCAGAACCTTCAATTACTGAAAGCACTGGCAGGGTCTCCTTCATCCCATACGTGAGGCTACAAATAAATTATTAAATATATGAAATACACATAATCCTAATTCACAAAGAACATAATACTTCACTATACTCAAAAACAAGGATGTTTCCTTCCATAACATTGCCATTTCTGAGCCAACAATACTCGACAGAATACAAAGATGTATGAAAATATTTATCTTGAGAAAAATCCAGATGCTGTAAGAAATTGTTTCTTTCACAATGTGCAAACATCTACTGTAGCAAGATCAAACCATTCAGAGGTGATGGAACTAAATAGTATGTATTCCATTTTCTATTCTAATAAAATATATTATATTTATGTTGAGTGGAGTATTTTCAAAAGGTTTAAAATTTTCCATGACCCATGACCATGCTTAGCAATGTGCATGACTAGGCATAGAATAAGGAAGTAGAATTTAGCCAATAGAAAATGGGCACAGTAGCTATGAGGAAGGAAGTAGAAATAGCCATATAAGGAAATAGTTGTAATAGCAAGATATGATTGGAACACGTAGTTTAGTGATGTATGAAAAGGGGGGTGGGATGTAAACTAACTATAAATTCTGCTAACGCTTCTGTAGGGTGTGGCCTTTCCTTGTAACCGTGAGGTGCTTGGTAAGGGTTCCACCACGCTTTGCAAACCGTTTTGAACAATAAATAGAACTTTATTTTTCTAACTCCGAAGCTCATCTCGTCTGAATTTCTCTAACATGAAATTCCTGCAAACAATGTTATATATTCATAAATATCCAGTTGAAACAATATCCAAAACTTCATTTATTTGAAACACAAATTGTATGCATTCAGAAATCTTCCTTCAAAATTATATAAAAAAAGAAAAATAATAGAAATGTTATTACTGGTATAATTGACAAAATCATCAATCAAGTAAAAAGATATGCAGAATTCATTTATAGAATATTTATTTATATCTACCAATCATAAATAATTTTAGCAAATTCTAGATTGAGTCACTATATTAATGAACATGACTAACTTAACCAAGTTAGCATCATTGCATTTTGTAACTAGATATTATAGATGAATGTCAGGTATGAATATTACATATCCATATATATTTAAAAATATATTCACAGCAGCAAAATTCCTGATCTTGGAAACAAAATTGCCCCCTGCTTAACATTTCTATTTCTTAACATTTAAGCCATTTCTGGCTTTATTTCTAGTTATTATTATTAATAATAATAATATCACATTCTTATTAATTAGAAATTCAATTTCAACACATACACTTATGTTGTATATTATATTATATTCACTGGCACAAGCAATAATTTGCATTTACAGATAGGAGATAGATATTGTATACACACACACATATACAAACAAAGAAAATCACCAAATAAAAGTGCCTATTCCTTCTTATTTTGTTCAATTTTTTAAGTTCTAGTACTGAATTTTAGGAAGCATAAGAATATGCAGTGTTTTATGAAACAGAAAAACAGAAAATTAATTAGCTTGGAGATGATACATCCATTTTTTTCTTCAAATTCCTAATAGACATGTAACTAAATTGTGATTTGAATTAAATGCATTTTTGCTGTAGCTCTTTGTAATAAAATGAGGCTATGTTAATCAGTGCAAATTTAGAATCACACAAGCAGCTTCAGGAAGTTACTATATTTCGTATCATTCCAGGAGGGCTTAGATAGTTAGGAGTAATTATCACAAAGGATTAGCAACAATTGATGAAATATAATTATGACCTCCTTTTTCAAGATTAAACAGACATCATGGGTATATCTTTATCAATTCTTGGTAGAAGAGCAGCACTCAAATTATAACTCTATTTTTTGTTTCAAAAACTCTAACTTCTGTTGCCTATTGTTTGGTTCTGCATTTAACAATGCAAGTTCTTTTCCTCTTATGGCACAATGGTTAGAATGCAGTATTGCAGGTTGAGTCTTCCCACTGCCAGGAGTTTGATCCTGACTGGCTCAAGGTTGACTCCACCCTCCATCCTTCCGAGATTGGTAAACTGAGGACCCAGATTGTTGGCGACAATTCACTGACTCTGTAAACCGCTTAGAGAGTGCTGTAAAGCCTAAAGTCTAAGTACTATTGCTATTTATATGTAATTATTAAAAATTTAGGATGAAGCAAGTCATACAATACAGGTAGCCCCTGCCATTCATTTGGTGACTATTCAAAGTGACAGTGATGCTAAATGAATGATAGTTATAAATGTCTTTGAAATTACAGCCATTAACCTGGCCGCATTATCACTCAATCAAAATTTGGGCAGTTGGCAGTCTGATCACACATACAACTGCAAAATGAGCTTAAGTCTCTGAACCTGCCTGTTCCCCACCTATCTCTGCCTCTTTGGATTCTGCACTGCACCCCTGCTGACTATCCCTGTCCCCCCCCCAACTTCAGCTGATCTTCATCTTCTTCTTCCTTGTACTACTGATGAGGCATGCCCGACCAAGTCAGCTGCTGGCCATTCACAAGACCTTTGAAGTTTTGAAAAAATGAGAAAAATAACCCAACAGTCTTTTTCCAATGAGTCCCATTACTGATTCACTTTTTCTAAGAAAATACACTGATTCAATCTGAGAGATTGATTCCACTCATATAGCTAATTGCCAGTTCTATTAGTGCAAAAGAGCAGAAAACTAAAATATATTTTTGGATCAGTAGTAATTAAAGATACAGAAAACAGCTTGAGTAAAATATATAACACATCAATAAAGCAACTCTAAATGAACAAACATCAAACTGATTACCTGCATCTGCTCACTATTTCTTAACTAAGTAGCAATGTTTTCCTTTGTTTACAACAAATGTTGCAGTATATAAAAATATAGACAAGATTGTTTAAAATGTTTATTTTTATAAATATGGAAGTGAAGAACTGCAACTACAATAATGAATCACCTTCTGCCTTTATTGATGTGTTGAAGGTCTTCTGAATATTGAAGATTTTTATACAGCAACAAGGGCACTCACATTTTTAACTTTTGTTCTGAGCACCACCACCTGTTCAGAAAGTATTAATTTTAGAAAAGCCATTCAATATAGGAGAGGCAGAACAAATAAAGTGCACAATTAGCTAAACCTACAGCAATATGGGCCAACCCAATGGAGCCAATATGGAAATTTAAAAGTATAAATATTTCAAATCACACAATTCTATTCCACTATTCACAGAATGTATAAAAACTGCAAAGATAACTGAGTATTTATTTAGGGGAGAGCTATTACCTTTTGGCCAAATCATGGGTCCAATTCCAAACTGGGTCAATTTGAAAATAGGCTAGACAAATTTGAAAGTCAGAGAAATGAATATAAACATGAATTCTCTCAAACATTTATTAACTATTTGGACATTTAGCGTGCCACCGGGAGATAGGTAGTAAAAGCTGTTAAATTTGATACATTTCTCCCCAATGTAAGTCTGTAAGTCACAGCTCTAGTTTTTAATCCCAATGCATAGTTTTATTAGCTTTCCTCAGTTTCAGGGCATTTAAACAGGGATATTAAAATAATAGATTGCTATACAGTTCGAATGGCTGCTAGTCCTCTCTCTTTCTAGATTAGAACAACCACAGCAACTTCAGCTCCCAGCATTCCCCAGCCAGGATGAGTTAAAAGTCCACGCATTTGAATGTTGCTGAGGATGACAACCATTGCTCTAAAGCAGGGAAATAGAATAATTTGCATCCTTAAAATACAAGCTGTTGTTTCATCCAGGCTTGCCTACTTCACTACATGTACTTTTCATTCCACGTTTGTTCCAAACTTAAGAAAAAAAAAGTTATAGCCAGCTGTAGATTTCAATAGAAGGCACAAAGGTTTGAATTTCTGAACATGTGGATGTATTTGCAAAATACATGTGGATGTATTTGCAAAACCGACTCCACCCACTCTTTTAACAAGTTCTGGGTGACTTTTGACCCCTTTCATTTTATCTCCATAACAAGTCTATGAGGTAAGATGGGCTGAGAATGAGTGGAATAAAGTCATACAGTGAGGTTCTAAAGCTGAGGGTGGACTTGTCCTGCACGTTTCTAGTCCTAATCTAACTCTTTAAGAATATAATATATTGCCTCTTAGCTCCAGAAGTCCAAAACACAGTGAAAGAAAAAAGCCTGTTTTTAAAGTTCATCATCTTCAAAACCAATTGTGTGTTTAGTGACCAGCAATGCTAGACTCAATGAGCTAATGCTCTTAATATAAGGCAGCTTCATACATGATGTGTATGCCAGTCACATGCCTAGCTTGTTATTAAAATACTGACATTTTAAATCATTTTCCCCTTTTTTTGCCCCAAAGAAGAGCCGTGCAAGGGATATTCAAACAGGATAGGAGCCTTCTGATTGCAAGTGCGCATATTTAAAAAAAAAAATAAGCAGGTTGAATCTTGTATAGCTGATATTACTCTTCCAATACCAGGAATATCACTGCCATTATCAACATTTTGTCTTGTGCGCAGGGCCTAGAACCAAAATTCTTGAGCTGTTAGCAATTCAGAGGCATTTCAGAATAGAGGAACCAAATGGGTTGCAGCAAGCCAATCCACCTAATTCTACAGCTTCTAATTCCAGCTAGGCTTATACCCTTATCTCTGCACTCCAGGCCTGCCGATACAGGCTATCACAGAACCACCAATTCCCAGTGAATAAGCCAATCCCTGACTTTAGTGAGATTAAATCCTTCCTGATAGCCCAAGTAAATGGCTCATAACTTGTGCCTGTCACTTTCACTAATGCCTTTGTACTGTGAAAGAGACTGGCAATGTTGTAAATCTCTACCACTTATGAACTCGCCTCCCGCTCCTTCTGTCACTCTCAGCACCTATCTGTGTTTTCAGTTGTTGGGGACAACATATAGACATGCAGGACCAGCCTTGCATCGCCTGGAAAACATTATGCTAATCTGTCAGTCAGTTGTTTGCACAAAATGTATCCGCTGTGTATTTGGAAGCTGTGATCCTTGGTCCTAGATCAGTATTAAGTGAAAGGGGTGTATAGACAACAGTGATTGAATACCTCTTTGCAAATCAAGCCATGACAGGACACCCTCCTAAACAAAGAGATAAAATAAATGGAAATGGATTGATTGTGGCTTTTAAAAGGACATCACCAGTCATTTAATGTTGCAGTTGCCCAAAAGCTGTCAAGTGTTCGGTTTAAAACAAACACATGAGAGAGAGCTCAGGCCTTAGAAGATGGTGAGCATCTGCTGAGAAATAACTATGGTAATCTAAACAAGAGGCTGGTATAATGCGGGACAAGGTGGGGAATTTTCCTTAGAGGGATCATGGGGCTTTTATTCCCATTCAGATATAAGAAAACAAAGAGGAACAAAAATAGCAAAGGTATAACATGGATGCTATTGTTGGAAGAACTGTGCATGAAGAAAAATTCATGGAAGAGGCAGCTTTCGCAAATGCCCTTTTCCAGACATCTTTATCATCATCACATAGGAATGATTCTGATAAGGTTGTCTACCCAGGTAGTTACCAATGAAGTGAAAAAAGGAGACAGAAGCAGTAAAGGCACATACAGTAACATCATCTAATGCCATCTGAAGAGCTTATTACTCAATATTTCACATTAATCAGCACCTACCGCTTCCAATGAAAATACATTATGGGAGACATGGAAAGCTTCCTTTACAGGGTGCATCAATTGCCTTATGGTGCAGCAGTCAAGTCTTTGCCAATTCTAAGAGCAAAATATAGATATCTACCAAGAAGAATACAACATATAACTCCACATTTGTCCAATTTTGTATAATCTCAGATATCTCTGTGTTCTCTCTCTGTGTGTTCTCTCTCTGTCTCTGTCTCTATCTCTCTCTTCTGTAGGAAAACTTTGAAATTAGAATTGAATTTAATCAATATAATGTGCTTGTTTACTGCCTTGCAAAAAAGGGATAATTTATTTTGATATTTATCATTGTTTGCCTCTCTGCCCTAAAAGTGGAGGCTGTGATTAAAAAGCTTTCTAATGTCTATAGGTATATAATACCTATGGACATTGTTTCGAATTATGAGAGGACATATGACTGAAGAAGACATGTGAAGTCTGAAGAACCTCTGAGACAAAGATCAAAAACTTATTTAAAGTGACCTTTGTCATACACGGACAATTGAATATAATGAACTGGAATAAGATATGGAAGGAGAATCAGACATTTGAGAGTAAGTTGTAGTCTGAAAAGGTTTCCCAACTGGCTTAACCATTTTGATTTTTCAGCATATCATATAAAACCCTGGTGAAGTGATTGGATTATTGGGATATCTATTCTGGCGGTAAATTTCATTTGCAAAGTACTCCAAAATAAATTAACCTATTCTGTAAATTAATTCTGTACATTCAATAATTCTGTTGTTTTTGTTTCATAAGCACAGTCTGTCTTCTTTTGAAGAAGGATGGGAGGAAGAAGAAACACTCGTTGCATGTTTATTTATATTTATCGCAGAAATTATAATAGATTTGTTTTATTTAATGTATTCTTTTAATTTCCTCCAATTCTCCATTACAAAGAACTGTTCAGCAATTCACACAAACTGCAATGGAGACTAACCACTATAAGTGTTTTTCAGAGAGAAGTAAAAAAATCAAGAGTCTACTTATAAAACACAGTGTACAAATTATGGTCTCAATCAGGGCCTTGAGCTGATTTTGACTAAAGCACACTTCTGAAGCACCATTACAGCACACACTTTGTCTTCTGTGGTAAAAAGAAATTAAATTGGTCTTGACAAAGAAAGGTCTGCAATAGTTAGCCTATCCTCAGATGTGAGAAAATGAGACAATTCAGCCATCATCATAGCATGATCATGTCAATGCATTCTCAGTCAGACGCCTGAATGTCACTAAAGTATAGCTACTTTAAATTTAAAACGAGAAAGTGCAAGGAACACCCAAAATTTACAATTTAGCTTGTTCTAAGCTTTCACTAGAGAAGTTTAGATAATCACTCGTTATTTCCTCCTCTTCAAAAAATGGAAACCAGAGGGATATTAGAACAACGTTCTAGAACAGAATGATTGTTGACAGCTACGTAACTGTTTGAACTGTAGTTACAATTCAATGTAGGATTGGAGAATAGTAGTGTAGGGTAATCCTGCACTTTTCTGTTTTTCATTTAAAAAAACAGAAAAGCTGTTAAGAGCAAGTGAATGGATAGAGATTCAAATGGCTGCAGACTTCTCTAATGAAAAGTGGAATTGCCTCTAAAGGTTACCCTTTGGCTGCATTTAGCCTTTTTAATGCCTTATTTGTCAATTATTTCTTTCTCTTGTCTTCTGTTATTTCTATCTATCTTATATGATCAAGTCTAATTGACATGCTCCAGGTTCCATCGATTAAAAAGTATCTCCTGGTGAAATCTAGGAAGCATTCTCACCTGACTTCTAGAATATCTTCTCCAAGGTTTGGACCCCATTCTGACCTTGTTGCAAAGAGCTCTTGGAATCTGGCTTTCATTCAGGTGTTGATATTGTATGATATATGGGCCCCTGATCTTATTTGTCATTTTCTAGAGTTTGTGAGGATTCCCCCCCACAAATACCTGTTCTTTTTATTTGCAAAGGGTATGTCACTCAAGTTGCAATAGAGACAGTCAATTTTATAAATAAATTAACAAATATATCCAATTTGGGTCTCTATGCTTCCTTATAACCTGTCTCAAATGTTTCCTTTCATAGAAACACATATCAATTTGTTGTTTGTGCTGGATACAGGAAAGAGTATGTTCCATGTACTGTATTGTGGTATTTTTTGTATGATAGTAGTTTGTAAGAGAAAATGTTTGGCATATGCAGAAGAGGGATCAGTTCATTGTATAAATAGGTTATAATGGGTCATTAACTTTAATTAGCAGTTTTCTGTATTTGTGAACAGCAAATCAAAAATAAACTAACAAAATAAGGTTAAAGGAACCCAAAAGAGGACATGATAGTTCTTTATAAATGTATTATGGAGACTGAGGTTTTATTATTGAGAAACCAAATCAATCTATTTAAAAGAGGTTTGAAGCACTTATTAGAAACACCATTTAAATCACAAGGTTTTAGATATTAGAAAATGTTTGCACAAGGAGGAATACACAATAATATACAGTATGCATGCTCTATTTATGTGTGTGAATATTTTGTTTGTGTGTGTATATATATATATATATACATATACATGTGTTATCTATGTGTGTGTGTACATACATATATCCACTTAAATAACAGAATTGAATAAAAATATTAATGATTTTTCAAATAAGTTTGGTATCTCACTTTTTGAAATGCAAAAGAAACACCATTTTTACAAGCATCCTTCCTTCCTTCCTTCCTTCCTTCCTTCCTTCCTTCCTTCCTTCCTTCCTTCCTTCCTTCCTTCCTTCCTTCCATCCATCCGAGGGAAACACTATATTTTGGTACAAGAGACAATATGAATTATTTTTGTTCATGCTTAGTTTCTGGACAGTGCTAACTATTGTACTGGTATCAGGTACAAATCAGCTCAGACTTCACTTTAACCATCTTGCCTGTGCTGTATTGAGGTCACTGTTGTAATAATGCTTCTAAAGAGTTCTCAACTTTCAAAACTTAGTTTGAGGTAGATTGTTTTGGTAATACTGCGTAATACTAAGGACTAAACATAAATGAAATGACAAGTGTACAGTTAGGGAGTAAATGGAAATCAGCTAGGATGCTGGGAAGAGTAGCCTTAATCAAAACATCTTCCTCTGAAGATACAGGGGGAAAAAAAATCAAAGCAATTTGTTTGATTGACTTTTACTTTGAAACAAAAAATACTATAAGCCATGAAGTTTTGGGTTTTGTTTTTTTTTTTTGCTTTTTGGTCTAAGAAAAAAAAGATCAAAAACTTCAGATTCAAAGGATTGTTTTCCTCTCAATGAAAAGGTTAGACACTGCTCCAAAATCAATCTTACAAAATAAAGCAGCATTTCCACTTTAGCAATTCCCCACAACAGCACTGCCCCCCTCATTCTGTTTTTAATTGTCTTATATTCCAGTTAGACAGCATCTTTTAAATTAGACATCACAGTTGGACTTTGCCCACCAATGGCTTCTACTGATAGATCAGGTGTCTAGCTTTGTGAGAAGCCTCAGCTTTCTTTTCATTAACTTTGCTTCTGATACAGAATAACAGGGAGGAGGGGAGGAGAAATTGCTTTGTCTCAGACACATTCAGACATGGGCAGCTCAGCCTGAATTTTATTTTCTAGCTCACTGGTTCTCAACCTTTCTAATGCTGCGACCCCTTAATACAGTTCCTCATGTTGTGGTGACCCCCAACCATAAAATTATTTTCGTTGCTACTTCATAACTGTAATTTTGCTACTGTTTGGAATCTTAATGTAAATATCTGATGTGCAGAGTGTATTTTCATTGTTACGAATTGAACATAATGAAAGCATAGTGATGAATTACAAAAACAATGTAGCAATGCTCACTGGAGAAGCTTACTCTTCCTTGCTCACAAATGTTGGGAGGGAGGGAAGAGGAAGGAAGATTGAAGGGGAAAGGAAGGAGATGGAGAAGGAAGAAGATTGAAGGGGAAAGGAAGGAAGGAAGGAAGGAAGGAAAGAAGGAAGGAAGGAAGGAAGGAAGGAAGGAAGGAAGGAAGGAAGGAAGGAAGGAGAAAGAGATTGAAGTGGAAGGGATGGAGATGGAAGGAAGGAAGGAAGATTGAAGGGGAAAGGAAGGAGATGGAGAAGGAAGGAGATTGAAGGGGGAAGGAAGGAAGGAAGGAAGGAAGGAAGGAAGGAAAGGGAGATTGAAGGGAAGGGATGGAGTTGGAGATGGAAGGAAGGAAGGAAAGAAGGAAGATTGAAGGGGAATGGAAGGAGAAGAAAAGGAAGGAGATTGAAGGAGGAAGGAAGGAAGGAAGGAAGATTGGAAGGGAAAGAGATGGATGGATGGAAGGAAGGAAGATTGAAGGGGAAAGGAAGGAGATGGAAAAGGAAGGAGATTGAAGGAGGAAGGAAGGAAGGAAGGAAGGAAGGAAGGAAGGAAGGAAGGAAGGAAGGAAGGAAGGAAGGAAGGAGAGATTGAAGGGGAAGGGAAGGAGATGGACGGATGGAAGGAAGATTGAAGGGGAAAGGAAGGAGATGGAGAAGGAAGGAGATTGAGGGGGAAGAAAGGAAGCAAGGAAGGAAGGAAGGAAGGAAGGAAGGAAGGAAGGAAGGAAGGAAGGAAGGAAGGAAAAGGTGCTTTATAACACCTGAAGGGGAAAGATATTTTAACCCCCGGTGGCTGATTGAGGAAGCCAGGTCCGTCGGACCGATTTCCAAATAAGCCTGATTGGGGAGGCGGGAGTGTAAATGATGTATCAAAGGACGTTTCTCGTTGCCCTTCCCCTCCCTTTTTTCGCTACCACCGGGGAAAACGCACAGGCACATGCGCGCAGGAGTAAGAAAGCACAAACGCCCGGATTGAAACTGGTGCCAACGTTTCCAAATGAAACGCTCCAAGCCGCTCGAATGATTTATCTTCCCTTCTGGCCATTTTTTTCGTCCCCCATATCTGAGCAGAGCCGCCGCCAGCCTGCCCCCATAGCCAAGGGTCCCGGACCAGCGCCTTTCCAAACTCTGGTGCTGCTTGCAGCGGGGGTCGGGTGGGGAAGAGGGATCCTTTCTTACAGCCCCGAAACGAGTTTTCTCCTTTGATTTTGGGGCCCCGTTGCCAGCTCACGGGAGTGGATCGCGGCTCTGTAATCTGCCTCGATCGATAGAAAGCCCGGAGACGGAAGGAAGGAAGGAAGGAAAGAAGGATTGATCTTTGGAGAATCATGTTTTCCCAAATGGTGATGAACTGCAACTCCCAGCATTCTCCACTCTTCCACAGTGCTTTTTAGGGCTGCTGGGGATGGTAGTCTGGAGCCCATCCTCATCCCGGCACCTCTTGCGCTCTCCCAGCCACCCCCCCAAGACCTGCTCACCCCTCCAGCCTCCTGAGCGCCATCGCAGCGGTGGGATCGTGGGAGCCCCTTTCCATGCTGCATAGCCCTTCACCGCCAAACCCTTCCCCGACTCGTCACATGCAAGAGGGGCGTGGCTGGAGCGCCAGCTCCCGCTCGGAAGGCACCGCTTCTCCGCTCCTGGCCCGTCCGGCTGGTCTCCAATGCACATGTGGGCATCGCCCTCTTCCCCGCCACCTGGCCACTTCCGAGGCCCGGAGCCCGGCAAGCCAGGAAGGAGCTGCTCCTGCCCATCAGCCCCAGGGCTGCACCGGGCGGCAGAGGGCCGAGGCAGCCTCTGACGTTGAGGGAGATGGGCCAGCTGGCGCGGGGGGAAGTTCCGGAGCACAGGGTGGCTGGGGGCAGAGCACAGCTGGGCAACCAGGAGGCGAGCAGGCTGAGGCGGCGGCAAGCGTTGTGGGCCAGGCACTCCAGGGCGGCCATGTAGGCATGCAGGGTGAGGCAGTGGCAGCGCAGGTCCAGCACTGGCCCGGCCCAAGGAAGGTCAGCCACGTGTGCCACCTTCGCACCTAGCGCCCACCGCTGCCCCGCCAGCACCACCTCTGCCACCACCTTTCCCGTGCAGCCCCGCTTGTCAAGCAGGCCCCACGGCTCCCACAGCAGCCACTACAATGCACACCGATGGCGCATGAGGCAGGCGAGCACATGTTTTCCGTGCTTCAGTGCCAGGCTCTCCATACTGCAGCGTGACCCTGGAAAGCCTGGCTGGCACGGTGAGCACAAGGCAGGAGTGCACATGGACTCCGCTTTTTTGGCAGGGCAGAATTAAGTGCTGCTCCCCACCTCCCACCCTTGATCCTCTTTTACTTACAAGTAGGAGATGGCGTAATTGCTCAGCAGGGAGAGGTGAAAAGTTCCTGCAAACTTGCCTTTGCTGCAGACAACTTGCATGTGCAACGTTTGCGGGCTGGGTCTTTTGGTGCACTCTGCAGTGCAGAGACAGCCATTAATGACCAGGTCTGGACAATTCCTATTGGCTTTTGAAAGCCAATAGAATGGAGTCTATTGAATAGACTCTTAATCTATTCAATAGAATAAGAGTCTATTCAATAGAGTCTATTCTATTGGCTTTTGAAAGCCAATAGAATAGAGGGAGTAGCACAGCTCATGGAAAAGTTGAAAAAAATCCATCAAAAAAAGGTGCCGGAATGCCGTTTTGAGCGCTCTGAGAAAAAAAGCCCTGGTCTTAGGCGACCCCTGTGAAACGGTGGTTCGACCCCCAAAGGGGTCGCGACCCACAGGTTGAGAACCGCTGTTCTAACTTGTCAGGTTTCATGGCACCAGAGGAAAGAAGTTAGATTAATTTGTGAAAGAGGAAAACAACAGACAGATCTTTTCAGCAGAAAGATAAACATATCTACAACTTTTTATTTTTGAAGAAAGTTAAAAACTTACCACTCCCCCTATTTGATATGTTGAAATATAAATAACAATATTTTCCATTGTATGAATGTTTCATTTTTCTGCTTTATAGTCCAGTGGACCATTATATCTGCAAATGCAGTCCTTGACATTCTTATAAAGCAAGTATTAAGCTTAAAGCAATTTATTAGATAGGGCTAAGATAACACTATTCTCCTGATTTCTGATTTTCCAAAATGGAAGTATCCAACAATCTTTCCCCAAACCAAAAATCCCAAGCAACTTACCTGTAAAAAACATACAAAACAAATGACAACTAAACAGTTAACAACACAAAGTTTTAAATAAGATTATGAAACTTCAAATGATAATAGAAACAGAGATAAATAAATAGATTTCAATTGGATAAAAAGAAAGAGAGTGATCTTGCTGACATTGTCAGGGTAGAGGAACGGGGCTTATGGAGGAAAGAGACTCTATGATTAAAATCACCTTGGCAACTTTAAAACTTGAGGACTTCAACTCCCATAATTCCCCATAGTTTCCAAGGTTGGACATTCCTGATCTACCTCCAAGTCCTGACATCTGGGCCTTTGGATAAGAGAGAGCGATTCCATTTTTGCAACACTGGAATTTTCCTCCCACTCACCATCTAGCTTTCTACAGTTGCTATCATGTTCCACAAAATCTTAGCAAGGATTTCAGGCATTAATTTAATTTTGCACACAATAGCCTTCTTAATTACGCGTGGAGAATCGTGTAATTTAGCTAAGTAAAATAAA
Source organism: Bothrops alternatus (assembly GCA_034064705.1). Lineage (NCBI taxonomy): Eukaryota > Metazoa > Chordata > Lepidosauria > Squamata > Viperidae > Bothrops > Bothrops alternatus. The sequence continues at coordinate 11,113,350 of JARGCV010000023.1, forward strand.
ACCATGTTAAACCATAAACTTGAGACCAAACATGAGAATGATCTGTTCAATGATATATTTATTGATATAAGAGGGGTTGCTCGGGGAGTACCTCTGGACCACATCTGGAGGGGGTGGAGAGTGAGGAGTGAAGGAGTGGAGGGAAGTAGGAAGATTGTAGGAGAGGAGGGTGGAGAGTGAGGGAGGGAGAGAGGGGAGGGGGAGGGAAATAGGAGAATAGGGAGGAAGGAAGAGGGGGATGTGGTAGAGGGGGTGCTGCCAAGCAATATCCATAGTTACGTAAGTTTTTAAAAGAATGTATGTTTTGTTTTGTAAAAAGATTGTATTAAGTTGAGTTGTATTTTATTTGATTCTTTGTTTATAATTATAAAACTAATAAAATACAAATAAAAAAAAGAATGATCTGTTCAATCACATATGAATATGTGCGTTTATAAAAATAATATTTTTATTGAATTTTCTTGTTCAGACTCTTGGCTAACATATCATTCAGGAACTTTAAATATTATGGATAATATTTTGAATTGGTTTTACGGACTAATTCTAGATATTCGATTCTGATTGCATTCTCTTCATACTATATAATACTATGAAGTATATTGAACAGAGTATGAATGAATGATTCATGGCATATTTCTTTTAAATAGAAATATTTTCTTATTAATGTTATGATTCCTTGGAATCCTTAAATTCAACAATAAATATAATGATTTTATTCATCCAGTCACTTTTAAGTTGTGTCCAGTTTATTTGTACCCTTGAATTTTATGTTTTAAAAATCCAAATAATGCCTTTAGTAATGAGAGCTCTCGATAGAACTGTATGCAGAATTAAATTCAGTTTCCAATTTATGAAAATTCCAAACCACGCAAACAAAAAATCTCATGAGCTCCTTTCTGGAATGACAAACCTGAGTTACTGTGCTAATGCTACTATGATAACTTGAAATGGTTGAAAAAAAAGTGAGATCAGACCTTACTATTTGGCAGACAGAGGTAATAATTAAAGAATACCCAGCAGATCAAATTTATTGCAATGGATTTAATAGCAAAGTGGTCTTTGTAGGAGTAACTGTTTAAAAAAATTACATTTAAATAAGCACTTTGAACTTTGCCAAAAAAACAAAGGATAGAATACAGATATTACGTTTGGTGAAATGAGCACCCTGTATGAAAATCCTATCAGAAATTGGATTATATAGAATTATTTACCAGGAAAATTCTCCTACTTCCCCCTTCCTTTACAATCTTATTTCTCAATCTTGTTTTTCAATCAATTCCTCTTCAAATTGAGGAATCTAATTGTCCTTGTGCCCAAAAGACACATATCTTAAACTGCAGTACTATGTATATTCAGCTGAGAGTAAAATCTCATTTAATTCAGTGTGGTTTACTACCAATAAGGTAGATGTACACAATCTTGACCAAGTGACTTTAAAAAAGGAGAGGGGGGGCAATATTCATAAATAACCGCTTAATCATTAAAATACTACAGATATGATTGTCTCTTTTTTTCTTTTAATGAACCTGTAATCCCTTAAATCATGGTAGAGTCAAGGTGAATGAATGCAGCTGAGGGTTTACTGGCCAGATGCCCTTCCTGAAGCCTATATGTACTTCATAGTAGATATTTTTTCTTCGTGCCCTGAGAGAGAAACATCTACCCGTATCTAGGATTGAACTCTCAACCTTCTGAGTGGGAGGCAAGTGTCTTTACCCCTTAGACTACCACACCATTCAATATGGTTCTGTTTATGAACCTGAAAAAAAATCTGGTTATCATATAGACTGTAGTTCAGTGGAAGAAGGACAAATTTTCACTTCTAACATTTCCAACTAGGAAGAGAAACGTAAATATAACTTGAAATTCTGATATGTGGACTACAACTTCAAGAATTCCCTAGCCAGCAATGCAATGATGGCTGAGGAATTCTGGGAGTTGAAGTCCACACATCTGAAAGTTACCACATTTGAAAAGCCCTAGTCAAGGAGAAAAGAGGAGAAGGGGGGGCACTTGAGAGAAAGAAAAAACATATAAGCCAGCAGGAAAAATAATAAGGACAAATAGAAATTGAGAGAGAAACAACTTCTTTCACCAAATCTGAATCAATCGTGAAGGAATTCTCCTATCTCTGCTTCCAATGTGAATGATAATTGGATAGTCCAGGTCACCACATTTTTAGCAGCCAATTTGCTACTCAATTTCCATTCCATAGATGTCCACCCGTACATTTCTTTATAGTTCACTGTAGTGCCAATTAAACATCTTTGTGGGTTCTTTAAAAGAGAGCCAGTTCTAAATGTTCCCACTGAGATTCCACAGTTTGCAAATGCAGGTGGGGGTGCAGCGAGTGCAATTTAGCATTGTGCCAGAAATAGGTTTACCAAGTTAGATGAGGTTTATTCATTCATACATACTGTTCTTGTACATAAGGCAATTACATTTCCTCTGGGCACGTATCTTCAGTCAACCTTATAGAGTGTCGGCAGCTTTAAAAATTTCACAGTAGAAAAATATGGGCTTGGTACGTTAGTGATGTCTACTATGGTACCAAGCCCTGCTTGGTACAGATTTAAGATCATCAAGAATTTCCAGATATGACTCTTGGCAAAGTGGCTATTGCTGTGCATTTGTTTTCAAAGACAAAGATAAAGTTCTTAAGAAGAGACTGGACAGCCATTTGTCTGAAATGGTATAGGATTTCCTGCCTGAGCAGTGGTTTGGACTAGATGACCTCCAAGGTCCCTTCCAACTTTATTATTATTGTTGTTGTTGTTGTTACCATCCATAAAAAAGCAAAGGAATATGGATATTAGTTGGAGAGTTTCTTTTCTAAGACAAAAAAATATAAATAAATTGCATTTTAGGAAAACCCATTATCACAACACATAACATAAATAGAGACAGAGGATTGTAGAATCATTAACTGATAGAGCCACTGAGTTGAAAACAACCATTTAGGCCACTTTATTCAGTCCCCATTCCATGTAGATATTCAGATTATAGCATCCCTAGCAGACAATTGTCTAGCCTTTGCTTGAACATATCCATCTTCAGGAATTTTAGAATGTCTAGTTGTCTGTCTTAATGCTGATGCTCAGAATTTGATCCAGTACTTGATCAATAATGTATAGAGGGGAACTATGACTTCTCATGATTTATCAACTATTCTTCTATTGATGAAAGCCTTTTAAAAGTCACATCACCCTATTGGCTTATACATAGCTTACAATGAGCTACATTTCTAAAATCCATTTTTGCATCTACAAGTTAGGTCTCCTTCATTCTCTATTTGCACATTTAATTTCATTTTTCAGAGTAATGAACTGTGCATTTAACTTGATTGAAAACAAAGTAATTACTTGTTTTTAATTTTGTTTTTATTACTGCATTCTGCAGGCCACTCAGAGTTGTAACAGATTGGAGTGACATATAAATCCCATCAATAAATGAATAAATAATTCTAAAACTTAGGGGGGGATGTAATATGCTTTAAGTATTTTAAAAAGTTAAAAATCATAAACTTTAAAAAAATAGCAGATTATGATTGTTTTTATTATTATTGTTTCTTCTAATAAAGATAAATATGTGAATAATTACTCAACTGGCGTTTAATACATTACAATAAAGTGGCATATATTAATAATCCTATGAATTTGTGATTTCATAGTCCTTTTATTTAATTTAACCCTGATCAATAATATTCTAGAATTCCACTCCACTGTCAGTTTCTACTCCCTATTTATCTCCAATAATCAGACTTCTGAGCTATTTTGTCCTCTTCTCATATCTGTTTTCTTTTAGATTTTTTTTGAATTTTTGAAAAATAGGTACATGGTTAGTGCTATCATCACTTTGAAAACTTATAACACTATTCAAAATAAAGAATGTGTCCCAGACATCTTACATTCTGTTGGTTTATTATCTGAAAGATAAACTATCTTGCAAAGGTGTATATTTGTTTCTGCACCTTTAAATTTTTAAAATAATTTAAAAAGTCTTCCCAAACCAAAACAATGAATAACAAAGTAATCCACAGTAAAATCATTTTGCAATGCAAAAATAAGGTTTTTTTTTAAAGGCATATAAAATAGTCCTCAGGCAATCCCAGACAACCACTGAAAAAATAATGCCCCTAGTATATTACTGTGTATACTGAAATTCTGGAAATCTACTGTCAAAAAGTACAGTACTGCAGGGCCAGATGGACTAATAGTCCAGGGCAGTATTTTTCAAACTTGACAACTTTAAGATATGTGGACTACAACTCCAAGAATTCCCCACCCAGCAATGTAATGGTGACTGGGGAATTCTGGGAGTTGAAGTCCACAGACAGTATATGAAAGTTACCAAGTTTGAAAAACACTGGTCTGTAGCATATGGCACAGCAATATCCACTTTGTCCAAAGTCATATCTGGCAATTCTTGATTATTTGAAATCTGTACCTATTTTATTTTCAGATGTGACAGAACAGAGAACAGAAGGTCTTTGATTCTCACCATCAAACCTTGGTCTTGTTCAGTACAAATATTTCAAATTTGGACTCAGAAACTATTCGGCAGTCAGAATAGTTGCACACATTCAATACAATATTCACTCACTATACCCAAAGAGCCAACAGTAAACAGCCCAGCCAAAGAATCTCTAAGACCACCCCCATCAACACTGATAAGGCAAGCCATCGGAATATAAACTGATAGCAAACAGCACTCTTACTAGCACTGATGATGTTACCTAGTTTGGTAATGAAGCGTCTGCAAGAAAACAATCAAACTTGGAGAGCACCAAGAATCCCTCATTTCAACCCTGAGCTACAAATTTTCTCCTTTATTGGTACTCACTATATCATATCTGTAATAGGAATAAGAATTCAAGAAGGATTGTTGGGCATTTTCAAATAATACTCTACAAGATAGTCTGTAGAAAACAGAGGGAATTGCCTTTAAAGACAGAAGGGAGAGCTGCTACTAAGAGAATGACGAGGGAAAGGAGTTTGAGTCCTTTCCAACAAACTAACTTGAGAAAATGTCTCAAACAAGCCCCTCCCAAATTTACAGTGTGAGAGAGGGAAGCACGTTCATACTTGCAAGATTCTGTTACTATAGCTGTTCCAATAAAGTAGTTTGAGACCAATATGGCATTGGTTTCTTAGTCTGATTTACCTTACAGGTAAATCAAAGCTAAAATAGCTATAGATGATGGGTCATTACAATGATAATGGAGGCCTATTGTAGGATCTCTGTTCTTGAGAGGAGGAGTATGTTTAAAATGCAGTTGATACCATAAAGTGGGAAGAGATTTTCTAAATTAAAACCTATTGCAAGATGTGTAGCTTTTTGTGTTCTAAGCTTCCCTCCAACGTGCAGGCCGTGATGGCTAACAGAAATGGTGAATGTCCCGTCCCAGATACCTTCACTGCTTTTCTTTCTTGCCCACAGAGAGAAACAATGCAGACTGGGCAAGAAACACCATTACTGGGGCTTAAATAAATGGAGCTAATTAAGTCATACAACACATGTTCACATTACTGTAACACATAAATTAACCCTTTAAGGGACAATCTATTAGTTCCTTAGACTGCTGGGACAGGAAAGAGTAGTGGGGGGGGGAGAGGACTCATTCCAAACGTCCCACAACATACTACAGAAATTCATCTCAGCCCATGATAGGATACCAAATGGGAGAGGGCTGTACAGATAAATTGGGAGTTGCTGCTCTCGCAGGTTCCAAGAACTATAGGGTTTATAATGCTTTAGTTCTTTAAACAGTTTCCTGCTTGAGCAGGGGGTTGGACTAGAAGACCTCCAAAGTCCCTTTCAACTTTGTTATTCTATTAACTGACTTATTGCCACTAGTCTGGAGATGAATTAAATCATTTCCCCCCTCTTGAAATAGGGAAAAATTGGAAGAAGCACTGGATATTTTGTTTTGTTTTGTTAAGTCTTGCGGGAAAAAAAATATCTGCTAGTTTATTCTCAGTTTCAATTGTTTTTTCTTGCTGCAGTTTTTGCCATTAACACAAAATATAGCAACTTTTTAAAAATTTGATTAACAACTGTCTTCAGGGGTAATATCCCCTACATTAATTTGCATAAATATTCATTTGAATAATCCAGGATAGAGACTGGGAACACGTGTTTTTTTTTGTGGGATAGCACAACAAAACTGAAAATTAAATCTTAAGTAACACATTATTTAGTTTGCCAATGAAAGCATAATTGGAGACAAAGAAGCAAACGTATTAGGAAATATGGCAAGTTAATGTAGCTTTACGAATAGCATTACCACTCAAATTACCATGTTTTGTCTCTCCTTGGCCTCCTTTATTTAATTAGCTATCTCAGGGAATTTAGGTATATATTAGCAATGTCTTTATGAGAAGCGATCGATCCCTCTCATATGCAGAGCCAAATCAAATCCACCTATGACAGACATAAACCTGAGAATAATGAAAAGTCAGGGTATAGATTTTCAATAGACTTATCCCCAACCCAAAAACAATAGCAATTCTAAAAAGAAAGAGCTTCCTCAAGCCATTTCCCAGACTAGCTGGTAAGCCCAGATGAAAGATGGCTTTCAGATGAGGAGTTCACTTTTTTTTTTTTTTAGAATTACATCTCTGAATTTTCAGAATTCCCTGCCTGAAGATTTTGTTTTCTCTTGTGGAAAGGGGGAAGAATTCCAGATCAGTCTACACCAGTGGACTATACACCAGTGGTGGTTAACCTTGTGGGCTTGGCATATCAAAAAAATTGGAAAATGCCTAATTTGACTCTGCTGGTTTGTCACACATATAGTTCCCCTGAACAAAAGACAGACAATTCTCTATCTCCCCCATCCCCATTTTGACCATCCACCTGAATACTGGGTGGCTTCAACCCTAATGACGTCACTGCCACTCGAACAGGCCACCTCACACCATTCCCCAAGGTATACACACTTTGGGGAATGGTGCAATTGTCCCCATGGTCAGCGCTCCCCAGGATCTGCCATACACTCCTTACCTTCAGCTAGTGTTTTCTTTCTGTTGACAGGCCCCTACAATCTACCCAGGGCTGCTCCAGTCACACAGGGTCTTCATTCTGGAAGCAGCTTTGAAAAATGCTCTTCCACAGCCTCTAGAGCAGAGGTCCCCAACCTTTTGCGTACCAGGGAGAGAGGTTTTTTCTGTGGACCAAAGGGTGCATGATTTTGTAAGCTGCCTGTATCTCGTGGATGGGGCTTTGCTTGTTTGTGCAGCCTTGTTGCTGGCATGCCATGACCCGGTACTGGTCCATGGAACGGGGGTTGGGGACCTCTGCTCTAGAGTCTCCAAAAACTGTCTGAAAGCACACCCCATTTTCACACGATTTTCAGAGGTTCCAGAGGCTGCGTAAGAGCACAGTCCCTTTGTGTGACTTCTAGAAGTTGTGGAGGCTGCAATAATATCTATTGTTTGAAATCTGTTATTTTTGTATCTGGTGCGCTGCCTAGAATCTCCATTGGTGACACAGGTGGCTATATAAATTTGATAAATAATTTATTTTAAAACCACTCAAGATAGATAGCAACAATTTCTACAGTTAAAAAAAGAAAAAGAGTCTTTATCTTTTTTGTTTGTTTTTCTTTTTAAAGAACCTTTTTTTAAACATTCTTTATAACTATCATTTATGTGTGTGTATTCTTTCTTTTCAGTTTCCCTTTCTTTTTCTTTTCATTTCTTTTTTAATTAATAAAAAGAATCTTAAAATGACAAATACTTCAATACACTTGAATTATATCTTTTTTAAAAAAAATACTTCAGAATTATTGGACTCTGTTGCATTTATACAGAAAAGGCCTGAGTAAACGGTTATATTGTTGGAGATGCAATGAAATTAATGCCTTCATTATTTGACCAAAAAATTTGTATCCTACTCAACATGTCCAAGAAATCTGTGCCTTGTTCTACCTTGTCTGAATCTCAGCTTCGGACTAATGCCAATTCAGAAATTTGTATTAAGTCTTTCAAACTTCTTATGAGGGAAGTGATCTCATTCTTTATTAATGTCTCTTGCATGCTGATGAAGATCTTCCTTTTAAAGGCATTAAAAATGTAAAATTCATCCAAAGTTTTAATTTGACTTTTAAAATGTACTTCTACCATCATTTTAGCTTTTCCCCCCAGCTTAACTTTTTAATGTCTTAACTTCTGCTAGTTTTTCTTCAGCTGCTGTTTACGTTTAGAATGTTGTTGTCATCTTAAGGATATGTCATGTCCCAGTCTGTCCCACCACAAAGCTTTACAGTCTTTAATCTGTTTGAATAATTACAGATAGTGGAAGTTCCAGTCCCAACTGTTGTCATAAATTGAGGACTACCTGTATAGTAGCAGGCAGGGTATTTATGCAGGTGCATATGTAATCTCAAACAACTCCAAATCTCTTGGAAGACTTATTATAGGTTCCCAGTAGGCAGAGTTCCAAGCAGCAAGCAGAAGCATCATCAGGGCCCAGTCCAGAGGTTATACTATCATTGCTAGGTCATTAGTTGGTCTGGGTTGAAAAGAACACAGTTTCCACAAGCAGGAGTTGAGGGCGCAACACACCATGTTTCTAGTAAATGATCCAGCTGTTCCTAATGAGGGATTGCTTGCAAGCGGTAGCTCTAAAATAGAATCCCAATCAGGTACAAAATATCACTGAAGCGAATCCTTGCCTCAGAAAGAATCATGCAGGACTCTTTTATACTGACCTTCACTCAGACACAGATGCCTTTGGACTAGAGGGAGGCCCTGAATCAGACCCCTCATCCTTTTCTGTTTCCAAATTGCTCCACATGCTCTGCAGCCTAATAACAGAAATAACACCCCCTCCTCCTCATATATATATGGAACCAGACATAAAGGTTTTCTCATCAGCCATTTTCATGGAACATTAGGGCAGGCGTAGGCAACCCAAAACACTCAAAGAGCCACTTGGACCCGTTTCCTACCAAAAACAAAACACTGGGAGCCACAAAACCCTTTTGATATCTAAAATGAAGATAACACTGCATATATCCTTTTTTACCTCCCCCTCTCTCTCCCCCCTCTCCAATCTTCTGCTCACCTGGCAAGCTGGCTTCAAGCTGTTCTTCAACAAGCTCAGGGGTAGGCAACCTCGGCTCTTTTATGACTCATGGACTTCAACTCCCAGAATTCCTGAGTCAGCATAGCTGGGCTAGCTAGCTCTCTCCTGCCCTTCCTGCTTCCTGCTTCCTGCAGAGACGCAGCCAAGGCAGGAGCCCCACCCAGTAAGCTTGTTGGCTCCTCGAACAAGGTGAGGCCACTCTCTTTTTTATACACACACACACACAGAGAGAGAGAGAGAGAGAGAGAGAGAGAGAAAGAAAGAGAGGGGGGGAGAGGGAGAGAGAGAGAGGGGGGGAGAGGGAGAGAGAGAGAGAGAGAAGGGAAGCGCAAGTGCAAGTGCAAGTGCCAGTGCCTCTCTCTGTCTCTGTCTCTCTCCGCAAATGGCAGAGGGGACTGGGAGCCGCAAGTTGCTGACCTGTGATTTAGGGTGTGAGGACTCAGCCACCTGACAACCATAGCACTGTCCATGGTGCTACTGTATCATTCAAACTATGGACCAAAGGACTGACTGATTCAAAGCTGGCCTTCTTTTGCCTAACTGCGACTAACTGTCCATTCCAAACACTTTGCCTTCCTCAGGAACAATAGTGATTTTGTAGCTATAGGACAGGGGTCTTCAAACTTGGCCCTTATATGACTTGTGGATTTCAACTCCCAGAATTCCTCAGCTAGGCACGCTGGCTGAGGAATTCTGGGAGTTGAAGTCCAAAAGTCATAAAGGGGCCAAGTTTGAAGACCCCTGCTGTAGGAGGATGTAATAAACCTATGATTTATTGGTTTACTTGGTAAATAAATTTGAAAAATAATTACTATTTCAAAACACAAATCTGTTTAGGTTTCCTCAGTCCAAAATAGAGGTAGTCCTCAAACAGTACATTTAGTGACTGTTCAAAGTTACAATGGCATTTAAAAAAGTGATGTATGACTGTTTTTCACAATGTTTGGATGCCTGGCAACTGACTCGTATTTATGATGGTTGCAGTGTCCCGGAGACATGTGACTACCTTTTGTGACCTTGTGACAAGCAGATTTCAATGGGGAAGCCAGATTCACTTAACAACTGTGTTACTAATTTAACAACTGCCATGATTCACTTAACAAATGTAGCAAGAAAGGTTGTAAAAGGGGCGTTGTCTTACCTGAACACCTTTTCTCAGCATGGTGGTGTAGAATCCACTGATTGGGTTATTTCAGCCTTCCTGCTTAGAGAGACTAAGTCAGAGCTTTAGTCAAGCCTCCCTTTGGGTGTGTCTTCCCAGTTTTGACGAGGCGAAGGATCCTGACAAGCTCTGACGCAATGACTCCAAAAATACAAAAAAATGACAATGCACAAGCCTGGACACCTGTCCAAGGGAGGGTGTGGATTCTACACCACCATGCTGAGAAAAGGCATTCAGGTAAGACAACGCCCCTTCTCCAGCATGGTGGATGTAGAATCCACGGATTGGGACATACCAAAGCCCCCCATATCCCTTCGGGGGGGGGAAGGTCTAGGCTGGTGTCTCCCTAGAGGAAACGACCTGTTGAAGAACCCGTCTGCCAAATGTGGCGTCCGCCGCGGCAAACCTATCAATCTTATAGTGTGTAATGAATGAAGATGGGGACGACCAAGATGCTGCCCTACAAATCTCTACAGAGGCCTGGGTAGACCAGGCCGCAGAGGTTGCAGCGCTGCGCGTGGTGTGAGCCGTGATACGAGCTGGGACCGGAAGCGACTGGGAGGCGTAAGCCCTAGCAATACAAGCCCTAATCCACCTGCCAATGGTGGAAGAGGATACCTTCCTGCCCATGGCAGATGGCTGAAAGGAGACAAACAAGGCCTCCGACTTGCGAAAGGACCCAGTACGCTTTATGTAGATGTGCAGAGCCCTGCGCACATCCAGCTTGTGCCACTGGCATTCTAGCCTATGAGAAGGACTTGGACAGAAACTTGGTAAAACTAGATCCAATGATCTATGAAAACCGGTGTTCACTTTGGGAATAAAGGAGGGGTCTAATCTAAGGACCACTCTGTCCTGATGGAAGATACAAAGATCCTCCCTGACTGAGAGGGCGGCCAACTCCGAAATCCTCCTGGCCGAAGTGATAGCAACTAAAAAGGCCACCTTCAAGGAGAGAAAATGCAGAGAGCAAGATTGGAGAGGCTCGAAAGGAGCAGTGGTCAAGGCCTGCAACACAGTAGGTAAATCACAAGATGGGTATCTATGTACTGTGGGAGGATCGGAATTGGCCGCCCCTTTAAGGAAAGCGGAGATCGCTGGGTGGTGAGAAAGTGGACCCAGAATACCACAGGTGAGGACCGTAGACAAGGCCGCAACCTGCCTATGGATTGTGTTAGTGGACAAGCCCTTGGAAATGCCATCCAGCAGATAATCCAAGATGTTAGGGACTGTAACTGAGAGAGGGTCCAATTTACGTGAATTGCACCACAGGCAGAAATTTCTCCAAGTGGCGTCATAAATCCGATTTGTCAAGGGGCGTCTAGAGGCCTGGATCATAGAGATCACCCCCGAGGAATAAGCTTGCCTAGCTAGACTCTCCCGCTCAAGTGCCAAGCGGCTAATTGGAGCCACTGAGGGTCCAGATGGAGGAGCTCCCCCTGGTTGAGAGCCACTTGGTCTGGGGGGAACCTCCACAGCAAGGACTGGGACAGATCCACTAGGTCTGCAAACCACGGGCGTCGATGCCAATATGGAGCAACCAATATTACTTCCGCTCACTCCAGTATCAGCCTGTGAATGGTGGCTTGTATCAGTGGGAGGGGAGGGAAAGCGTATAGCAGACCCTCGGGCCACCTGCACCGAAGGGCGTCCGTCCCCTCGGCCCTCCTCATCGGGAACCTGGTGAAGAATCTGGGGAGTTGAGCATTGGACGGGGAGGCAAAGAGATCCAGGCATGGCCTGCCGAACCTGTTTGCTATCATATCGAACAGCCTCGTGTCCAGACGCCATTCTGAGTGGTCTACAGTCGCCCTGCTCAGGGAGTCTGCCTGTCGGTTTGCCTCCCCTGAAATGTGTTCCGCCCTGATTGAGCCTAAGTGTGCCTCTGCCCACAAACATAGTTCCATGGCCTCCTGGAGAAGAGGCCAGGAATGTGTTTCCCCCTGCTTGTTGACGTGAGCCTTGGCCGCCACGTTGTCTGTCAGGACTAGGACATGTTTGCCTGACACTAGGGAGGAGAAATGGCGGAAGGCAAGATGAATCGTCCTGAGTTCCAGCCAATTTATGTTTTGCTTGAGGTCCACCCTGGACCATCACCCCTGGGCCAAATGGGTTTGGAGGTGAGCCCCCCAACCGAACAGACTGGCATCTGTGGTCAGGACAAGCCTGAGGGGCTCCTTGAATATGGTCCCCTTGGACATGGCTACGGAAGACCACCACTGGAGGGATGAGAGGATGTGGAACGGCACCTGGACCTTTCTGGAGAAGGCGCTGAGGTTCTGCTTCTGAAAGGGGAGGAGGAACCACTGGAAGCTCCTCGAGTGCAGTCTCGCCCACGGAACTATGCCCATGCAAGATACCATCTTTCCCAGGAGCTGGGACAACTGTAGCAGAGGAATCGTCCACGCACCCCGAATCTGGGATACTAATTTCCGGATGCTCAACCGACGCTCCTGGGATAGATAGACCCTGCAAAGGTCGGAGTCTATCAGGGCCCCTAGATGGAGTAGACATTTTGTGGGGGAAGTATGGCTTTTGCTGAAATTTACTGAAAAGCCGTGATCCTGAAGGATCTGAATGGTGGTCAAGAGATCTGATCTTGCTGACTGAAGGGACCTGGAATGTACGAGGATGTCGTCCAGGTAGCACTGTACGTGCACCGGTATCATCCGAAGGTGGGCTGCCAATACTGCTAAGACCTTCCTGAAGACCCTTGGGGCCGAAGACAGGCCAAACGGGAGGGCCCGGTATTGATAATGCCGGCATGCGTAACAGAATCGCAGGAATCTGCGGTGCTCCTGGGAGATTGGGATGTGGAGGTAAGCCTCGGTGAGATCTATGGAAGAGAGAAAATCTCCCTTCCTGATACCGGCCAGTATTGACTTTAGGGTCTGCATCTTGAACCGTCTGTATACTAAGAATCGGTTCAGACCCTTTAAGTCCAGTATCGCCCTCCATCCTCCTGATGCCTTGGGGACCACGAACAGGATGGAGTAAAAACCTTTTCCAACTTTACCCTTTGGTACTGGCTCTATGGCCCTGATGTCTAGGAGATGTTTGATGGCGGTGGATACAAGACGTGCTTTTGAGGGATTCCGTGATACTGGGCACTGTAGGAAGTGATCGTGAGGGAGCACATAAAACTGGAGTGCCAGGCCGTGTCTGACGGTGTCTCTGACCCAAGAGTCAGTGGTAGTCTGCTCCCAGACCTGGTAAAACCGTCCCAGGCACCCTCCTATCGGAAAATCCCCAATGGCGTCACTTGGAGCGTCTATAGGGATGACCCCCGGAACCTCTGAAGGGACGTTTGGCCTGAGACTGACCCCTGGCTCCGGTGTTCGGGTGGTCCTGTTGACGATCCTGCCTCTGGGGGAAGGAGCGCGAACCTCTGGGCCAATCCCAGGACTGCCCTGCTCGAAAGGGCTGTCGCCACTCCCAAGAGCCCGAGGGATGGAAGGACTGTCTGCGGGAGTCCTGCTGTGGCCGCCTGTCAGACTTCTTGGAGGGGTGCACCATGACCTTGCACTTGTCCTTACCCTTGACCACATGTGGGTCAAGGATAGGTCCAAACAGATCCTTACCGGCGTACTTGGATGTGGAGGGACGCCATTTGGCCTTTAAATCCGTTCTCCACTGTTTTAACCATAGTAGCCTGCGAGAGGCCACTGTGGCGCCGATGGAACGGGCCGAGCACTCAGCCGAGTGGAGAGAGGCGTCCGCCATGTATTGTGAGGCCGCCACCAGCTTGACAAGTGTCTGGTGCACTCTGACCTGATCAGGGGGAACCAAGGTCTGAAGATCACGGAGCCACATGATGGCCACTCTGGCGAAGAAAGAAGCTGCCTTTATGGCCAGTCCCAAAGCCTGGTGAGCTCTTCTATAGGCGAACTCAAACTTCTTGTCCTCCGCTTTCATAACCTCTGCCATGTCACCTGAGACAGTGGAATTAGAAAATAAAGAAATTAGGGGGGGATCAACCGTAGGGACGGCTAATATGGAGGCAAATGATGGAGAGATGTTGTACAGCTTCTTCTCCATACTGCTTTCCTTGAGGGTAGTGGCCAGGGATGACCACTGGGCTTCAACCGCATCCCGGAACACGAAGGGGCAAGGAATTTGCTTATAGTCCACAACCTTCATTGCAAATAAAGGGTTGGACTCCTGATCTGCGGAGTAGAAAGTTTTTCCTCCTGAACTGAGGTCAGATTAGTGGTAGCACAGGCCTTCAATAGAAGGGATTTAAAGACGGATGGGTCAAAGAAACACGAGGCAGAAGCCTGATCGGGCGCCGCCTCCTCATCCTCTGACATGGGGGTGTCAGCTATGGCCAAATTCACGGACTCCCTGTGTCCTACCTGAGAGGAAGTTTCAGAGATATCTGAACCTGATGCTGTGGTGCATCCCTGCAGAGAAGAAGGATTTGCAGGGGGTGGCGGAGTTTGGGAGGGAACCTGCGGACTCCTTGAAGAGGACATAAATTGAATAAAGGCGTGGTGCATGAATGCCTGGAATTGGGTTTGAGACCACATATCCCCTTGGTCCCTAGGGACAGCCCCAACCACCGTTGGAGCATGAACCACTTGGGGACCCTGCTGTAAGGAGGGAGAGGAGTGAGAGGGACCTGCCTGTTCGGTTGCCCCCAGAGGAGAACTGATCCAGGTGGCTTCTTGCACAGGCGCCAAAGGCAGCTCCGAGGTATCAGTATCCAGTGCGGCGGGGGGAAACGGTTTGGCCCCGCTGGATAGGAGCCGCTGTGCCTTGGAGAATTCTCTCTCCTGTGCCTGGTGCCTCCTCGAGGCCTCTTGCTCAGCTGACTTAGAAGTCTCTTTGGTAGTCAGATGTTTAGTTTTGGCTTTTTTCTTCCCCCCTGCTTCTAATTCTGTAGATTTGCGCTTTGCCTGCGCAGGGGGTGCACCAGAGACTTGTGTTGCCAGTGGCGAGGAACTGTCTGCCATTACAACTAGATAGGGCCTGCAGTAGGATATCTAGCGAAAAGATGGGAACCAAGGACGCAGATCAGTAGTCAGAGATGGAACACACCCGTTCCTCACACTGAACTAAAAATGGCAAGGACAGGACAGCCAGACAGGTTGGTAAGCCTGTTCGAATAGGCCTGGTGGCTAAAGGCCACTGCTAACAGTAATAGGCGGTCAAAGGAAAAACCCTCACTCCAGGACAGGGCCGAGAACAAGTTGGAGCCTACTAGGTGATGTATTATTACTCCTAGGGTTGCCGCCTAAAGCAGTCTTACAATAATATTATTATAATTAGATTTTTTTTAAAGAAAACAAACAAAAACAACCTCCTAAATATACACCAATGCCTCCTTGTGGGCCTGCCACGCGGCCCCGGAGAATGCCTGAAGGCCCGGCTGAGTCAGCACAACCGGCTCTGGAGGGCAAAATGGCGACCGCCTATGGACCTCAGAGCCCCTGAAAACGCTCCGATATCTTGTCTCCCGCTCAGACCTGGCAGCCCAGGTCAAGGTGACAGCTGCTCCGAAGAGCGGCCTAGCAGGCTCAAACTCAAAATGGCGGTCGTCAGCGGAGTCTGAAACTGCGACCGCCTGGTGACCACATGGTCAAAATGGCGGCAGCAACTCCTCGTATCCCTAGCGAGGGAGACGGCTTTGAAATACAAGGGAGAACCAAGCGCGACGCGAGGCTGAGCTCCCTGCTCCTCACCCCCGTTCTGGAACTTGCGATTCGTGAACGGGAAAGTCTGCGGTGCATCCAACGGCGGAGCCCCGTGCGCCTGGAGTTCTTGCCAGAGCCAAGAGGCTCGAGCTCTAGGAAGGACAGAGTCCCTCAGGAATCAGCCAAAACCAAAACCAGCAATGAATTTAGAGAATTTAGAAACAATTTAGAGTAGCATTAACCAAATTAAAATAATCAAATTAAATTATTCTAATGGAGCCAAGAAAAACTGCCTGCTGCTGAGCCTAAGACTAAGTCAAAACTGGGAAGACACAACCAAAGGGAGGCGTGACTAAAGCTCTGACTTAGTCTCTCTGAGCAGGAAGGCTGAAATAACCCAATCAATGGATTCTACATCCACCATGCTGGAGAATGGGGCAAAATTCACTTAACAAATATCTCACTTAGCAACAGATATTTTGGCCTCAATTGTGGTCATAAATCAAGGATTACCTGTAATTTCATAGCCTTTTGCTCCTACTATTCATAATATTGAAGTCCTTGATCTAAATATTTTGGAATAATTGTACTATGTACAATGTCACGGTCTGCTAATTCATTAAGTTCAAAAGCTTAACTGGAGTTGTTTCTGCCTGGGAATTATTTTCCAATTGCAAACTCATTAGTTCATCTTACACAAATCAAACCATGGTTTCATTTTGCTTGGTGTTATCTAGTATTATAACTCTTGCTCATGGAAAAAATGGGTCTTTCATGAAAATATGCTGCTTACCTCAGGATAGCCAAGACCAATTACTTAGTATAACATCTTAATAGCATTAGCATAAAGTTTACAATACTAGTAGTGAAATCTGAATTGAGCTAAGTGATTTTTCAGGGTGGTTCCTTTTGACTCAGCTGATGTAATTTCTTGGAATATCATAATACACCAAGTGATCAATGAAATATGCAGTGCATAGACACCTTGTGGGAAAGATTTAAAACCAGTTCAAATTTGTTTCTCTCCATATTAATATAGAAGTACCATCCTGCAGAGTAATTTGAAGTTAAGAATAACTTCATGCCCCAAGTGATGCTATTGCTGGCCTCTGGCAGTGCCTGGAGGGTGTGGTGGGTCTGGATAGGGAACAACCTTCTTTAATTTAACCCTGGAAAGACTGAATGGCTTTGGGTGCATGGAGCTTTGAGATATAGGACTTTAACATCTTTAGTTCTTAAGAGGTTGCCCACCCCAGACAAACCCAGAGCAAACATCAGGGTTCTTCTGAACTCGCAACTCCTGCTCAAAGAGCAGGTAGCTGTCATGCCAGGAGACTCTTTGAGCAATTCCATGTTTTGTGCCAGTTGCAACCTTTCTTGGATCAGAAGTCCCTGCACTCAGCATTAAAGGTCATGTCATACCTCGACTCTTACAATGTGCTCTACCTGGGGCTATCCTTGAAGAGTGTTCAGAAGCTACAACTAATGTAGAATGCAGTGGTGCGGGCAGTTCCTGGGGCCTCTAGGGCAGCAGCTCCCAACCTTTTCTATGCCCCACACCCCTAGAACACTTCTGATATATTCTCGCACCCCTTACAAAAGTTTGAAATAACAAATTATGCATATACACTATAATTTTGAAACTTATAAACCCAAGTTTTCACACCCCCTGGAATATTGTCTTCCACCGCCGGTTGGAAAACCCTGCCCTAAGGTCTCCCACAAGCTGCATTGGCTGCCAGTTTGCTTCTGAGTGCAATTCAATGTGTTGGTTATGACCTTTAAAGCCCTTCATGGTATAACGTCAGGTTATCTGAAGAACCGTCCCACCCAAATAGAACTGGCCCATCCCACCCATTCCAGCAGAAGGGATATATTGTAAACCCCATTGATCAAGGAATTTTGACTGGCACAAAAGAAAAGACCCCACCTCTCCCTGCATACTTCATGCTTCCCTGCCCATCTTTTAGCGGCTATTATTATTATTATTATTATTATTATTATTATTATTATTATTATTATTATTATTATTATTATTATGTCTACTGGTTGTAATGTTTGTAAGTTGCCCAGAGTCACCTCTAGATGGGCAGCACATAAATCTAATAAATAAATAAATAATACTTCCAATTCAACTGAATAGTAGATATATTTTCTTCAGTCTATCTTTTAAATTTTCTATCAACAGACTGTATCTCTTAATACCGGACATCTACCTTCTGTAGGAAAACATGGAAAATCTCATGCACTTTTCTTGAAAGAAATAGTTATTAATTTCAGTAGCGTGATACTGAATAAATGTAAATGAGATGAGAAACTGGGGCATTTTCAAATAGTTCGCATTGTTATTATGTATTTGTTTTCAAATGTCATTTCTCTGAAGGCTAATTTAATGTTATATATAACAATTTACATATTAAAAAGACCCATTAATCTTTTAATATTTTTGTTGTGAGGGATAATAATAGAGAATCATGGCAGAATTTAATCCAAAATGAATTCCAGATTTACATTTCTGCTGTCAGTTATAGGGCAAAAGATGTAATTAAAAAATGACAAATGTTTTCCAATAAAGAGCCTACTCTTACCTACCAAATTTTTCATGGACTATATTTATGCAGGTATTCAGTAACCAATGTAACTAAAGTGGGATGGGGAAATAATTTTAAAAACGCCTTTTCAGAAGCAAGTCTCACTCACCTTTAGAATTGAAGAAAAATGCACAGATGGTTAAATATATGGTTGAATACCATAAGCCTGATTTTTAATTGATTCGTTTTTTAAATGAATGAAATCACAAAGATTGAAATAACTAAGACTTGACAGAAAACGTGAAGTTGGAGAGTATAAAACCAGCAAGTTATCTCTTCCAAACATGAGCTTCTAGCATCTCATTTCCAAGATCCAGGTTAAATTCTTGGGCATTCTATCACACTTGTTCTAAAATAATTAGAATCAGAGAGGACCATGCAGGACATCAAATGATTGCTAATGTAATGAGAGTGGTACACAATCCAACAATCCAACAAACTTCAGTCAGCTGATTTCATCTAGTGGCTGAAGACTCATTTGCTTTTGCTGGCACACTTCCAGTGAACGAATGCCTACTGGTAATTGGTTCAATTATCAAGGTAATTTTAGTGACTGGATTTGCCCCCCCCCACACCTATTATAATCAGAATTTAGCTTTTCATAATTCAGCATTCTATGTCCTGTACATTGGGTTAATCAAAAGCAGGACTTTTGTGTAACCATGAAAAACCTCTGTGCAAAGAGCCCCATTGTTTTTTTTTAAAGGATGATAAAATTGTAAATATATTACTGACAAATCTATATGAACCTCTGCTAAATACCCCTTTGGAGTTTGAAAATGCTTATACCTCTAAATGTTATGCAGGCAAATCGACTTTTTCTGTTGTGCTCCTTTTTTTGCCCAAACGTAGCTGATATTTTTCAAATATTTATAGCACGTATTAGCTGTTAACTACTTATTTATGAACATTGTGTGAGGCTTGATATTGTAAATATTGGTTTTTAGGAAGTCCATGGAAGATTGAACATTTCATAAGGTACATATTTGTCATGCTAGTGACATGAAACATTCAAAAGTGTTTTTACATTTTAGCCTTTACATAAAAAAATAAATTCCACTGAATACTACTAATTCCATATAAATCCTAAAGTTTATTAGATAACCTTGAATCACTAATTAGTTGAATTTACACATATTAATTATTTGAACAGAAATTATTTGAAAATAACTGCATGCTAAACTATATTCTATGATTTACAAATATTACTAGCTGGCATCATCACAATATGCTAAACCAAAATCAAACTCACATTTTGGCTGCACACATCCAAAATGCATTATTGCTAAATAAGATTATAGCTCATAATTACAGGCTGTGGTTGAATAATGTCCCTAAGGTTAATTTGAAGTATATGAGCCAATGCACAGTCTATTTTATCCAAGTTATATACTCCATCACACATCACTGGATCGTTGGATCCATTGTTTGCTTTCATTATCTTCATTTGTTACATACAACCATTATCTTCCCCAACAACATTTTTAGTAATCAACTAACAATTGGCAGCAGAAAATGAAAGTTGGTATTTATAATAAGATTTGCTTTCCGTGTTCTGTTTTATATTACCATGTCATTAGCTCTCATCCCTGGTAAATAAATGTCTGCTGAAAACTGATGGCTTAAGCATTTTCCTCTCTCACATTCAATGCAAAGGATATTTCAGCTGCTGCCACTGGAAACAATGACTGATAGATCACTGTCTGCATGATGTTTCCTTTGGACCTCCCCAAAGCCCCTGCATATCAATTCTTCTTGATTGCTGGTATTCATTTTGTATAATGATTAGCCTCTGCATTAAATTTAGCTGCATGAAAAGGTGTCTCTATGAATAAATATGCAGGTATTACATATTCTTCTGCATTACACAGTGGAAAGCTTTTTCAAGATTTCTGTGTATACACACCCATATACATACATATGCATACACACTCACAAATGCATCCCAAACCTGCATGTCATAATCTCTCAGGGTAAGCAATTTTATGCAAAGTGCAGAAAAAGGAATAAGAAACAATAAAATGAGAAAACTAAAGCACCAGAGAAGGAATAATAATGATGATGATGATGATGATGATGATGGAAGGGACCTTAGAGGTCATCTAGTCCAATCCCCTGCTCAGGCAGGAAACCTGTACCATACCATTTCAGAAAAATGGCTGTCCAGTCTCTTCTTAAAAACTTCCATGTTGGAGTATTCACAGCTTCTGGAGACAGGTTGTTCCACTGATTAATTGTTCTTACTGTCACAAAATTTCTCCTTAGTTCTATGTTGCTTCTCTCTTTGGTTAATTTCCATCTGTTGCTTCTTGTCCTGCTTTCAGGTGCTTTGGAGAATAGAATACAGTAGAGTAGAGTAGAGTAGAGTAGAGTAGAGTAGAGTAGAGTAGAGTAGAGTAGAGTAGAGTAGAGTAGAGTAGAGTAGAGTAGAGTAGAGTAGAGTAGAGTAGAGTAGAGTAGAGTAGAGCTGGAAGGGACTTTGGAGGTCTTCTACCCCAGCCCCCTGATCAAGCAGGAGAACCTATATAATCTCAGACAGGTGGATGTCTAGTCTCTTCTTAAAAATCTCCAGTGATGGAGTGCCCATGATTTCTGGGGTTAAGCTGTTCCACTGGTTGATTGTTCTCACTGTTAGGAAATTTCTCCTTAGTTCCAGGTTGCTTCTCTCTTTGTTCAGTTTCCAACCATTGTTTCTCGTCCTTCCATCTGGTGCTTTGGTGAACAATCTGGCCCCTCTGCCTTGTGGCAGCCCCTTAGATACTGGAACACTTCTATCATGTCTCCTCTATTTCTTCTTTTTCTTAGACTAGCCAGACCCAAATCCCATAGCCATTCTTCGTATGTTTTAGTCTCCAGGCCTTTGATCACCTTAGTTGCTCTTCTTTGAATTTTTTCCAAACTCTCAACATCTTTTTTGTGGTATGGTGACCAAAATTGGCTGCAGTATTCTAGGTGTGGTCTTACTAGGGCTTTATAAAGCGGCAATAGTACTTCTCGTGATCTTGATTCTATACCACCCAGGATTGTGTTAGCTTTTTTGATTGCTGCTGCACACTGCTGGCTCATAGTCAAGTGATCATTCACTAGGACTCCAAGGTCCCTCTCACAGTTACTGTTTTTGAGCCAGGTCTTGCGCAATCTGTATTTGTGCCTTTAGTTTTTCCTGCCTAAATGTAAGACTTTGCTTTTCTCCACATTGACACTCATTTTGTTGGATAGGGCCCATTGTTCAAGTTGGTCAAGATCTTTTTGGAATCTGTGTTTGTCTTCTGGGGTGTTGGCTATTCCTGCTAGTTTGGTGTCATCTGCAAATTTGATAAGTTCCCCTTCTATTCTCTCATCTAAGTCATTGATGAAGATATTGAAGAGTACTGGGCCTAAGACGGAACCTTGTGATACCCCCACTGCTTACTTCTCTCCATGTGGATATAGTGCCATTGAGGATTACTCGTTAAGTATGATTTGTTCACCAGTTACAGATCCATCTGGTAGAGAGGTTGTCTATCCCACCTTTTCTTAGTTTACCAAGGAGTAGGTTGTGGTCTACCTTGTGAAATGCCTTACTGAAGTCTAGGTATACTATGTCCACTGAGTTTCGCTGGTCTACTAGTTTAGTCACTTTATCGAAGAATGAGATGAGATTGGTTTGGCATGATCTATTTTTGACAAACCCGTGCTGGCTACTAATTATGACTTTGTTTACTTCTAGTTATTTGCAGATCTGTTTTTTGATAATCTTTTCTAGGATTTTCCCAGGTATTGATGTAAAACTAATTGGTCTGTAGTTTCCTGGGTCCATTTTTTTCCTTTCTTGAAGATGGGCACCACATCAGCCCTTTTCCAATCCTCTGGTACTTCCCCGGTGCTCCAGAATTTATGGAGGATGTGGTGCAATGGTTCTGAGATAACTTCTGCCAGCTCTTTCAGAACTCTGGGATGTAGCCTGTCAGGTCCCGGTGATTTATATTCATCAAGTTGGATAGGTGCTCCCTTATCATTTTCTTGTTTATTTTAATTTTTGCTTCTGGTATGTCTTTTGCAGTGGTTTTTTTGGTGTGTTGGGCTGTAGTTTCTTTCCCTCTTCTTTGTGGCAGCCCCTGAGATATTGGAACACTGCTATCATGTCACCCCTCGTCCTTCTCTTCATTAGACTAGACATACCCAATTCTAGAACCGTTCCTTATATGTTTTAGCCTCCAGTCTTCTGATCATCTTTGTTGCTCTTCTCTGTACTCTTTCTAGAGTCTCAAACTAACTTACAGAGACAACATTCTTTTCCTGTACCAGTAACAACTTGCTTTGTATTCTGTTGATGTTGATGTTCTGTCCATAGCATTTTCAAGCTGAAACAGATCAGGAAAGATTCAGGACATGGAGGCCATCCTACTTCGTTAAGGAGATAAGCAAGGTTTCAGTGAACATAGCAGCCATAGATTTAAAAAATAGTCTGTATTGTATTATTCTGAAAACAGAGTCTATTTAATCCCAGTGAATCTTTACATTAACTGCAATCTATGTGTAGATTTTCTTTTGAGTTAGATCCATCCTTCCAAGGTTGGTAAAATGAGGACCCAAATTGTTGAAGGCAAAATGCCTGACTCTGTAAACCACTTAATGCTTTTTAATGCTGCGACCCCAACCGGTCATAAGTCGAGGACTACCCAACCGGTCGTAAGTTGAGGACCCCAGCCAGTCATAAGTCGAGGACTTTCCCTGCCCAGGAGCGCCGCACATGCATGGTGCCACCCCCCTGCGCCAGCCGAGGCGTAGCTGGCAAGGGGCAGCGACGGTGCAGGGCGACCACCAGCTGGGCCACCAGCTGGCCCAGCCCAAGGGAGATAAGGCACCCACCGGGCCCCACATGCGCCAGCAACCCTCCCTGTGCCTGTCGGCCTCCCACCTCCCATCCCTGGCCCTCTTTTACTTACATTTTTAGTAGTTGCTCAGCAGGGAGGGGTGGAAACTTCCAGACAGCTCGCCTTCGCCGCAGACAACTTGCAGCACCGTTTGCAGACTGGGACTTTTGGCAGGCTCAGCAGGGCAGAGACAGCCTGGACAATTCCTATTGGCTTTTGAAAGCCAATAGAATTAGACTCTATTCAAGAGAGTCTATTCTATTGGCTTTCAAAAGCCAATAGAATAAAAGGGAGTAGCACAACTAAGGGGGGAAAAATGGCGGACTGCGTTGTTTGGCGACCCCCGTGAAATGGTCATTCGACCCCAAATGGGGTCATGACCCACAGGTTGAGAACCGCTGAGAGTGCTGTAAAGCACTATGAAGTGGTATATAAATCCAAGTGCTATTGCTATTGCTAGCCTAACTCCCTTTTAAATTGTAGTTTCTTTAAACTAGCTTTTTTAGGTATTAAATGCTCATTAGAAACTCCTATATCTCTATGGAGATTCTCAATCATCCAAATCATGGTTGCCCTAAAGGTGTTGTTCAAAAGGCAACTGGACTTTCTTGGTAAGTACAAGAAACTCTTGTTGCCTTTTGAATAGCACCTTTGGGGTGTCCCTCCTAAATTAAATTTTTCTCATTTAATGATATGCAACCAACATTTATTGGAAGAAACATTTCTGATCTTAACTGTCCTTGGAGAATCTAAGCATACAGGTATGTCTTCAGACAGCATGCTTAAGATGATATAAAGTGTGTGGCAGGGAAATAAGTACAAAATCATTTATGGTGAATCATTCCTTGCTGCCTTTGATTTCAGTACGGTATATTTGAACAAAATTATCCGGAATAGGACCCCGAAGAAGTGCAACAGAAGTGTTTTGAATTTGCTGGCATTAAATCTTGTCAACGAAGGATGACAATCCACCTTGCTTCCCCCTATGAAATCAGATGGTTATGTAATATAAAAACCCACAAAAGAATGCAACCAACCACTGTGACCGCTAATCATTTGCAAACATACAGCTCTTTTAACACCTGCCACCTCTCCCTTCATTTTACAGTATTTGTCTTGGCAATATAAATTGAGTTTAGGTTCAGTCGTGCTTGGTGTGATAGAGTGAAGAAAAACAATTTGGCAACTGAAGGAATAGAACTTGGCTTGAGGAGAAGAAGAATATGGCATGGGAAGAGATACACAGGCTCTTTCCTCAAGGAAAAATGGCCGTTGATTTGTGTGGTTATTTTTATCATCTTTAAAGAGAAAAGCAATGTTGCTAGAAGGAACCTGACAACCTGCACATTTATGAAAGATGCCAAGTAACTTGAAGCCTTTGTGATGAAGCCCCTTTCAATAAAGTGCTATTCAGAGAGAAAACAATTTAATCCACTGTACAGAAATGAAAAATGTTAGTAAAGGAAACAAATGAAAATGTTTCTTATATTGTTCAAAGGAGGTTTCCCTGCCCCAAACCCCAACCAAGCTCATATGCTCCACAAACAGAGGGGAAAATATTGTTTACTGGGAAAAAGATAAATTCAGGTTGGTGCTAATGCAGCGGTTCTCAACCTGTGGGTTGCGACCCCATTTGGGGTCGAACGACCATTTCACGGGGTCGCCAAACAACGAAGTCTGCCATTTTTCCCTTTTTCTTAGCTGTGCTACTCCCTCTTATTCTATTGGCTTTTGAAAGCCAATAGAATGGACTCTCTTGAATAGAGTCTAATCCTATTGGCTTTCAAAAGCCAATAGGAATTGTCCAGGCTGTCTCTGCCCTGCTGAGCCCGCCAAAAGTCCCAGTCTGCAAACGGTGCTGCGAGTTGTCTACAGCGAAGGCGAGCAGTCTGGAAGTTTCCACCCCTCCCTGCTGAGCAACTACTAAAACTGTAAGTAAAAGAGGGCCAGGGGTGGGAGGTGGGAGGCCGGCGGGCGCAGGGAGGGTTTTTGGCACGCGTGGGGACCGGCGGGTTTTTTACCTCCCTTGGGCTGGGCCAGCTGGTGGCTCAGCCTGTGGTTGCCCTGCGCCGTCGCTGCCGCGGCTGCCCAAGAGCGCCTGGGCCTGCCTGCCACCGCCCCGAATGGGCAGCAGCGAAGGTAAGGCTACCGGGGCAGCGGTGGGCGCAAGGAGGGTTTTTGGCACGCGTGGGGCCCGGCAGGTGTCTTACCTCCCTTGGGCTGGGCCAGCTGGTGGCCCAGCCTGTGGTTGCCCTGCGCCGTCGCCGCCGCGGCCGCCCAGGAGTACCCGGGCCTGCCTGCCACCGCCCCGAACAGGCGGCGGCCTATGCCTTGGCCGGCGCAGGGGGCAGCACTGCGCATGTGTGGTGCAGGGGGTAGCACTGCGCATGCACGGCGCAGGGTGTAGCACCACGTATGTGCGGCGCTTGACAGGTCGGGGTCGCGGCCTGAAAAAGGTTGAGAACCGCTGTGCTAATGGATCATGGCACCTTCTTAAGTAGCATTACATTTTCATCATGTAGATGTGACTCTCAGCTGTTGCCAAGTTTCATCTCTTTATAAAAACAAATAGAATATTCAGTTCCAGTTAGGCATTTGGAATTTGTCAGGATGTTATGGATTGTACAGCATATTTTAACAAATGTTGCAAAATCACAGCAGTACTAGTTAGAGACATAGGCTCATCCATTCTTTCTCAGAGTAGAACAGCCAAAAGTTAATTTATTCTACTGATTCACTACATGTCACTTCCATTTATGCTGAGAACATTTCACATAGGCAATTGGCAAACAAATTCATAGAAATGCATGTTATATAAACATGAGAAAAAAATAAAACTGTCAGCTAACCCATACAATGTTAACAGGGAAACGATGTGAAGAGAACACATGTTTTTAGATCATTTTTCTATTTAAGGTTTTAGCACAAATGTACTGCTATTCTAATTCAGGGTTTTGGGGTTTTTTTTAGAACCATTTTGTCTTGCTCTGTTAATTGGTAACAAGTTTGGGAGAGCTACAGGTGGGCTGTAAATGATTCTGCCACACCTAAAATATTCAGAAGAGAGCAGGTGAACTGTGCAGCAAATATGCAGTTGTGCCTGTCACCCTAATTTAATCAGAAGATCTACCCACAGCCACATGTGGATTTTAAAGGCACTCAGGGGAAATCAAGATGCCCAACAGAACTGCAGCTTTGCTCTACAGCATGCCCAAATTTTTCTGAATATTTTAAAAAGCAGACAATATGGGAGACTGACTATAAGCCAGGGAAGAGCGGAGAAAGAACAGGACAATCCGCATTCCCGAAGGAGGAGAACCAAATAGCAAGACCAGCTGAAATACAAACATATAAAATACATATATCATGAATTTTTAGGTGAATAAATTTCTGAGTACTACCTGAAACAATCCCACTTAGGCATAGTTGATTTGGATTTAATAGAACCCATTTCTCCAGTCAAGAAACTGTAGATTTCTATAGGGACAGATAAAAACAGGGAGAAGGAATGCTAAGGATTATGGTTTAGCATCTTTTCTGATGGCCTCTGCTCTAAATTAAAGCAGCCCTAATATTGATCTGTCTGTATTGTCTCTTCTTTACTGACTTTTGAACATGCCTCCTAATAAGCAATATCCTGTGTATTTTAATAAGTTCATTAAAACTTATTTTATTTTTGAGCTCTCTCTTCTTACTTTATTTTTATCTTAAATACTCATTTAAGGACTATTCAGCAAATACACAAATATGTGCAAAATGCATATTCTTTTTTTCATCCCATTTCTCTGATTCATTTTTAGTTGCAGTGCATTCTTCATAGGAGTGTTCGTCTTTATCATTGCAAAAAGCTTGTGATAAAAAGAGAACACAATTTATTTTGTATGTATGTATATTCTCTGCAGATTATTTTTGAATTGCTATTAGGCTGGAGTGTGCAGCAGGTTATTAAATGAAAAAGTACATCATCCTTTAGTTCATCAGTATCAAGGGCACTTTCCTACAAGGGAAATTTCATGCTCAGTCAAACCTAAGAAACATATGATATAAACATATGCCGCTTCTCCTTACATGTATTTGCTGTGGGGGTTTTCTTTTTCCTGGTTTCCAAAAATAACATTCAGCTAAAACAAATGATTATCAACAGAATGAATTCTTGTATTATTCACAACGATAGGATGGATTATTCTGGAGACAGAGAAAAAAAATCTCAATATAGAACACTATTGGGAATGTAGCTTATTTTTTTCTTTTCAAAAAGTCTTCTCAATTGTTGGACTATCTCTAGGCTTCCTTGGCATAACTACAGAAGAAGCTAAGCAACAATAATAGTTTTCCCATAAAGTACTAATCAGGAGATTATGAGGTTTTTCCTTTGTTCTGTAATCAAAATTTGCAAGGAATGGTGATGTCTGTTAAAAGGCATCTCAATTTCTTCCTGCCTTTCAGAAACAGCAAAGACAGTGAAGGAGAAAGAGGAAGCATGTAAAATAGACAGAGAAAGGAGAGTGACCAAAGCAAGGCAAAGAAAACAAGGTCGAGGGAGGTAGAGACAAAGGCCAAAAGAAGGGAGTAAAAAAGAGAGGGAGAAAAAAAGGCTAATTAAAAACACAAGTTCATTGAAAAACCCATACTAACCCTAACCCTAACCCAAGTAACAACCCAACCTTCCTCAAAAATAGCTCTGTACTCAGATAAGCACAAACACACTTCAATAATCCGGAACAGCAGAAAAAGGAAACATACCACCTATACATCTTTCAACAAAATGGATGTGCACGCAACTTTGTCCAAAATATCTGATCAAACAAACAACCCATTATAGCACAACCAACACAAGCTACAAAAAGAAAAACAGTAATAATAACAATAATAAGAGTTGGAAGGGACTTTGGAGGTGTTCTAGTCCAACACACACACACACACACACACACACACACACACACACACACACACACACTGCTCAGGCAGGAAATGCTAGACCATTTCAGACAGTCTCTTCTTAAAAACTTCCAGTGTTGGAGCCGTCATAGTTTCTGGAGGCAGGTTGTTCCACTGATTAATTGTTCTAACTATCAGGAAATTTCTCCTTAGTTCTAGGTTGGTTCTCTCTTTGATTAGTTTCCATCCATTGCTTCTTGTCCTGCCTTCAGGTGTTTTGGAGAATAGCTTGACTCCCTCTTCCTTGTGGCAACCCCTGAGATATTAGAACACTGCTAACATGTCACTCCTCGTCCTTCTCTTCATTAAGCTAGACATACCAGCAACCATTCTTTATATGTTTTAGCCTTCAGTTCCCTAATCATTTTTCTTGCTCTTCTCTCTAATCTTTCTAGAGTAGGCATGTCAAACTCATGACGTCACGTATCGGGACTTTTTCTTCATTGCCGGCAATGGGATGGGTGCAGTTTCGCCGTGCCTGTTCTAGAGTCTCA
This sequence comes from Bothrops alternatus, assembly GCA_034064705.1. NCBI lineage: Eukaryota > Metazoa > Chordata > Lepidosauria > Squamata > Viperidae > Bothrops > Bothrops alternatus. The sequence continues at coordinate 11,142,117 of JARGCV010000023.1, forward strand.
ACATCTTTTTACATTGTGATGACCAAAACTGGATGCAGTATTCCAAGTGTGACCTTACAGTAACATATATAAAAAAGTAACGTATATGAAAAAATATCATAAACAACCAGCAGACTATTACAACTACATGCCATCACTATAGCACACAACCAATTAAAGTCCTCCAAAACATCTTAAGCAAAGCAAAAAACAGTCACCCAAGGAAAAAAAACAGGAGTCATCTACAATATACAGTGGAGTCCTTGGTTGCTCTGTGACCTTGCTTGTTTCTCACAGATGTTACATTACTGAACTTGGTGATATCAATTTTATATACAAGTGACTTGCCCTGTCAATGTTGGTGGGAGTTTTGTTTTCTTCTTGGTAATTCCTTGATTAGCTGTTGTTTACTATTTGATTGTTTGTCTGAGTTGGTAGTTCCTTCACTGGGATACTGTTTACTGCTTGATTGTTGGTCTAGTATTAATCCAATTTTTCTGTTTTGCTAAGTTACTTTTGTTACCATTTCCCTTATTATCAACATAGAAATTTAATATTTTATTCATCAGCTAATGTAGGCAACAAAGCAATTTATGGCCTCTAGTCTCCAAAAATGTTTATTATCTTCAATACATCTCACTGTTACAAGCTTTCTTAACTGAGTTATGGAATAGACGATTATGGATATTATTTTCCATTGTGGAAGAGAAGATCAGAGACCAACATTTGCAAACTTTAAAATGCTGGAGGAAGAACATTACCAAGAAGGAGTTTAGATTAAAAATATTCTGTCTGTAGGGGGTTTATGGGTTTCACCAACACAGTTTTCCCAGTTTCACAGTTTTTTTCCCAAGAGAGCTCATTGATTTTTATTGTTCTTTTCCTTGAGCAAGAATGATCTCACATAATCATGTGCACTCTTCCCGGGTTTGTGTTATTTGCATCATGACTTACCCAGCACTGTATGGAAAAATAAAATTAGTATTGATGTTACTGATATTAATGAAGCCAGTGTTATCCAAAGGGATCCTTAACAAATGCATTTCAAATGAAAAAGAAGTGATATAAGCATTGCAAGCTATTATTCAACTAAATAGCAATAGCATTTAGACATATATACTGCTTCACATTGCTTTACAGTCCTTTCTAGGCTCTTTAGAGTCAGCATATTGCCCCCAACAATCTGGCTCCTCATTTTATCTATCTCAGAAGGATGGAAGGCTGAGTCAACCTTGAGAATCAAACTGCTGAACTACAGGCAGTTGGTAGTCAGCAGGAGTAGCCTGCAGTACTGCATTTTAACCACTGTGCCACCACGGCATATATCCACTCTTGAATGCAATATTCATGTGAACAGGGGTGCTTATATTTCTCTTAACAGACTAGCAATGAAACAGAACAATCTTTTGTATTCAGTAAAGGTTGGTATTCTCTGTATTATCTCCCACTATTTTCCTTTCTTCCTAGCTAATGTTAAAATTGTCCTTTTCTAATGAAAATCTCAATGATTTCCTAATAATGACTTTCTGAGAATGTAGGTGGTCTATCTGGAATTCCTATACTCTCCAATTGCAAGGCAAAATAAATTACATTTGGTACTTATTTCATTCAGTTCACAGGTGTTTATTAGACTAAATGGTCCAGCACATCTTCACCTTCACTTCTATGCAGTCAAATCTACAGCAGGTTGCATAGAATAATCCCAGGCTAGAAGGAAATCTAATGTGCTAGGACTCTGGAAATGACTAAGATGAACTGAAATATAAGAAAACTGAATTAACACCTGTGCCAAGAGCAGCAATAATAATTCCTCTGTTTCCTCAAGGAGCTCAAGAGAGTTTGCATGGAGATCTTCCTTAATTTTATCTCCACGATAGCAGCTCTGTGTCATTGGTTGATCTGAGAAAGCGATTAGACCATTTTCCATGGCTGAGGATAAATTTTAACCCTGGCTTTTACAATGCTAGGAGGGGGTCCCTTGTAATGGTCAAGTGTAAATATCAAAACAAGATGTGCAAATGAATCACATGGCCTATTCACAGGATTTTTCTAAAGCTTTTGAAAGAAAGATTCCAACATAGGTATCATATATTGGCCTCCCTTTGGAAGGGGCAGGAAATCAGTAACATGTTTCTTCACGTTAAAAGTGCAGCATGGCAAGAATTGCTCAATACAGTATAAATGTCTACCCAAGATGATATAAACTTTTTCTATAACTTGGTATCTGGAAAGGAAAATGACTTGTCTTCTTTCGTTTAAGAAAAGACAAGCAATTCTTGAAGTTTCTTATTCTTATTCTTATTCTTATTTAAACCAAATTAGTTGGAAGACAGCTTAAGTGAATACCATTTTAAGGGAAGCCATGTACCTATGGAGCAGAAGAATGTCCTTTTATTACCTAATTGTTTTATGCTACCAAATGTACTTATAGTCTCCTTTGCCATCTCTTAGTCCAATAGTGTCGAACCTATGGCACGGGTGCTAGAGGCGGCACTCAGAGCCCTCTCTGTGGGCACGCGCACTATCGCCCCAGTCCTAGGCCTTCAGCTGGGTTTCATAAAACCTTTTTGCTTTAGGCCTCCGCTGCCATGTGCAAAAAAAAAAAAGGTTCAATCAGTCAATTTCAACTTCTCATGGAAAAAAAAAGATCTTGCAAAGTTGGAATTGATTGATTGAACTTTTTAGTCCACCCAGTCTGCCGTTACCACCGCAGCCATGCCCACTCAATTGGCCATGCCCACCCAATTGGCCACACATAGCCAATGGGCCACACCCACCCAGCACTCAACAATGCATACGTGGGTTTTGGGTTGTAGTTTGGGCACTCAGTCTCTAAAAGGTTCGCCATCACTGTCTTAGTCAAAACAGAAAGTAGTCTGATTGCCTGTATGCTGAAATGCCTGAGTTTCATTGTCTTGAAATCCTGCAGAAGCTTGGATCCAGATATAGGGAGAATTATTGGCACCTGCTGAGCTTCAGTTCTACTCTGAGGCTAATATACCTGAGCCTGATTCTCAAGAGACTCTGGTGCCTATCAGAGGCAGATCTTGTAACAGTAGCATAGATTCTACAGAAGTAAATGGAAGACATTCAAGATGAATATCCAGGCATGGAGTGCTGGGAAATTCAGACTTTTGATCTCCATTTATTTTCCCCTTGCTTTTGAATTTAAGCTAGTTTTCACAGTGTGAAAAAGAACACTAATATTGTGTTTACTAAACAGGAATGTAAAGAGCATCCATCATTGAGATGGATGGGGTTTCTAATTGTATTCCATTTTAATTTGGAATCTTCAATAATGCATCACTTTTGTCATCTCAGCTGTATATCTTCACGTTAAATTTGTGTCAAAAATAAGATAATAGTTTATTACATCTAATCAGATCATTGCACCATCGTTCTGGGTCTGGCAGCTGATTAAGAAAATGAAAATAATAATCCATAATGTTCTAGAAAGGAGAAACTTGCCAGAATGAAAGATTTTTTTATTCCAAGCTCATTTCAGTAAAGTACCACATTCAGTCATGAACGTATTATAAAATGTGAATGTTGAGAAAAGTTTTTAAAGATTGAAAATGAAAAAGAATGGGATAAGATTAATCTGGAAAAATTTGTTCTTAATACGTCCATTGTTTTCAGGATGCTTACAGATCAATTTGATTACAGTCAGCTCATGAATCTTCTCTGGTATTGATATCAGACAGTTCTCTAAATTTTTCTTTTCTTTCATTTTGAAGTCACGAATATTGTTGTCTGGCATTTCTTCAGTTTTCTAGAATAGCAAAGGCTCACTCATACAAGTGGCTACATGCTCGTTCTGGTTTTGAATCCCAGAGGTAATTTATTTTTATTTGAAGATGGAATAAATTATTATCGCTCCTTTATAAAAGTATAATTGTTTTCTGGTCACTCTGAATCTAATTGACACTTCTGACTTTCACAGGGATGCAAGACTACATGCATCCAGCCATGAGAACTCGATGGACAATTCTGCCATATTCTTCACTGGAGGGGTGGGCAATTATGGCCTCTTTACAACCTGTGGACTTCAACTCTCAAAATGCTGGCTCAGAAATTCTGGGAGTTGAAATCCACAGGTTGCAAAGAGGCCATAATTGCCACCCCTACCTCATTGACTACTAATTGTCTCTAATGGTTTCTCTCTGCCTGCCAATCCCTGGCTCCCTAACGAGCCACAGAATATGATGTCAGAAGAGACTTTTACAGTGATTGTGAGAAAAAAAATGACAAGAGTACTTGACCAACCACAGATATCAGCCCGTGTTCAAATCTATGATAAGGTTGGCCAAGAAACAGTATTTTATACCCTATTGCAACTTCAGAATGCCATTTTGCACCCCTATTTAAAGTCACCAGTTCTCTTCTAGGATTAAGAGATGGGGAAAAATGCCTTAAAGCTTTCTCTAACTTGTTGAAAAGTTTGGAAAATAAAATTGCTCATATCTGAATGGGGTTTGAAGCCTCTGGAGAGTCTAGTGAGATGACCGGGACAACATTCTGCAAGAACACACGGGAATCACTTGACTCTGTCGATAAAGATCTTCTGTAACACAAGCTTTGCCTGTCATGAGATAGATCCTAACATTCCTGCCTTATTCAAGGGAGGAAATAAACCAGAGGACTCTTATTGTAAGAGACTCTGCAACTGGACCCTACCACTTTCCCCCAATCCAGGGTGATAGAAGGGTTCTGTTAGATTTTTCAGTGGCTTTTGATTCAGTTGTTTAACATTTATATGCCATCCAGTGTCCTATGACTGAAGCGACATAGAAATTACATAAAATGAATATATTTGATCACTTTGAGATGTTGTGACTATTCCCCAGATACCTCTCTAGATGTCAGTTTGGGGGAGGATGAACCAGTTGTTGGCACATCAGGAGTTGAGTTGATTGATGGTTCTGAGAAGCCATCTGTGAAGGATTTGGCTGAGGCTCCAAGTGGGGAAAGCATGCAGCTGCAGCCAGTCAGTGAGGAGGAGTAGGAACTACCTTCTGCACCTGATCCATGACACATAGGGCAGAGAAAAGGCAGGAGCAAAGAAGGTCAGTCAGACTACTCATGAGTAGAAAGGCTTGCCCTTCTTGATGGGCTGCACTGGAAGCTGGCTATTTAGCACAGCAGACAGATAGAGGTGATGCTGGGAAGAATGTGTTTGTTTCCTAGCTGTGTATATTCTGGTCCTTTGGATTGACACTCTGCCTTGGAAACTCTGGACTTTTCTTGCCTCATGAACTCTCTTGTGTTGTGAATTTAAGTTTGCCTGGTGGGCTTACTTTGATTGAGAAATTTCAAGTGCCTTGTGGACTCCTTGGCCATTGCTCTGTGGACGAACATTGTTCTGCTCATGGCTGGACTTAATTGGGACAATTCTGATTTCATTTTTGTGAAGGGAATTTCTGGGGAATATTAATAAACTCACTAAACCACAGTTACATGTATGTGCGAGTGAGCAAGACAGCAGATTTAATAAAATCAGGAACTTGAGCATTTCATATGTCAGGAATGGATTTTTTTCCTGGAAATATCTTGCTTGGTAGAATTTGTCTCCCATCAGTTATTAAGTTAATTGAAGTTGGCATCCCCCTTTAATGCTTCTTTGAAAGATCTGCAATTTGTTTTTAGAAGACACCTTCTACACATTTTCCTTAGTTAGCCAGTCATTTGTAAACATGAAGAACAGTTTTGCTTCTCCACATATTTTAACCCTGATGCTCTATTGTATCACACAGTTTAATCCTTTGGATTTGAGTTAGTACAAGTTCAAAGTGCTCAACTAATAAGAGATGATCTCTCTCTCTCTCTCTCTCTCTCTCTCTCTCTCTCTCTCTCTCTCTCTCTCTCTCTCTCTCTCTCTCTCTCTCTCTCTCTCTCTCTCTCTCTCTCTCTCTCTCTCTCTCTCTCTCTCTCTCTCTCTCTCTCTCTCTCTCTCTCTCTCCGTATACATGTGCATATCTGCATGTGTGCACGCATAACCATAACCCAGAGAACCAACTATCATGGGGAAAGCTCTGCAGATATAAATTCACTACTATTGTTTTTCCTGATAGTAACAATGCTAGAGAGTGACTACACTGATCCCACAGCTATTCCTTGAGAACCCTCCTGTTCATCGCACAGTATATCTACTTCCTTTGTCCACTGAGTTTAAAAGGTTGCAAATATTTTTAAGTATCTGGTTAATACTAGTGGAGAAAAAGGAGGGCAAATCCTTGGTAGATCCTATCCTGGCCAAAATGAAAATTAGGACTTTAGAAATGGCACAACATCTGCCCTTTCATCCCCTGCCTCCAACAGAAATTTAGGATTGTAATGTCTGGTTAGTTTTATATCATCATTGAAGTTTGACCCCAATTAAAGGAAAAAGTACAATACACATATTAATGAAATGGCCCTATGAGGTGCTATGGAAAGTAAGACTTCATTCCATGGTATAAAAATACACTCTTATTATAATGAGACTTTTTAAAAACCTGTGCAACTGCATATTAAAAATATTAAAAATGTAACCACCATCTGTTATTGCAAGTCAGCTCTCATTAAGACCATCACCTCTCCATGAGCCACCACAGGAGCTATCATTACCATTAGCTATGATTAACGAGACTGTTGCCAATTGCAATTATTCTACCCCAAAGCTTAGGGATATTTTGGCAGTATCATATCTCCTAATGGTAACCTTAATTTTTCTAATAACCACATTAAAGCAACTGTTTCAATTAAGATTGGGGCTGTAATCCTGGTGCCATTACATTAGCAGTTTCAGTGGTTTAAACAAGGAATGATTCAGCATGATATGTATTTTGCTAAGCAAAGGAAATCTTGTCAATTGTGGCTCAAGTATGGTTGCTAACTGATCTTATTTCAGCCGCAATTATACATAGTTTGCTCTCATTGCAAGCAGAGATACTTGAGTTTATATTATTATAGACTGGACTTCAGTCTATACACATTAATCATATGAGATATACAAATTTGTTTGCAACAATGGGTTCTTCTTCTAAATGTAGACTACTTTTTGCTATGTTTTCAATAACAAATAAAAAAATTATTTCTATTTACTACTAAGTTCTGAAATTCCTAAAGTAGGACAATTTGACAGCTAGACACACACACACACACACACACACACACAAATAGCCATCATAGTCAATTTAAGATTGATCACAGAAGTGGCTATCAAGTGTAAAATAAAAAGGTGATACATTGTCCTCACTGCTGTTCTGCATATTTATTTATTTATTTATTTATTTATTTATTTATTTATTTATTTATTTATTTATTTATTTATTTATTTATTTATTTATTTATTTATTTATTTATTTAACTTCTATGCCACCCTATTCCGGAGAACTCAGGGGGGCTCACAACATAATAGAAATCAACAGTTAAAAATACATATATATAAAAAACCCTAATTTAAAAGAAAAACCAATCATTCAACATACACTGGCTAGGGGCAAGATGTTAACTGCCCCAAGCCTGCTTGAGCCCCCTCAGCCAGATAGTCATAGAAATTGGATATAGGTCTGTCCAAGAGTGGAAGTACCATTAGCCACCTCCTCTACATGGATAACATCAAGTTGTACTCTAAGAGTGAATGAGTCATTGACTTGCTGATCTTCCAGATGAGGATTGACAGTGAGGACATTGAGATGTCATTCAGATTAGAGAAGTGTGGCTGGATGGTAGTCAAAAGAGGGAAGCAGCAGAAGGTCAAGCAGAAGTGGCATGGGAAGACAAGACCCTGAATGGGATTTTACCACTGACAATAGTTGAGGTGACAGAAGAATGTGGTGTATATGTACACACACACACACACAAGTTAGTGTTGCCTCCTGGCACTGGCTGGATTAGACCCTGAATTTTCTTGGCAAGGATTTTCCATTGCCTGCTTGTTAGGGCTGAAAGAGGAGGTCTTGTGTCCAAGGCAAAATTAAAGTGACCCTGTGTCTAAGGCAGAACTAGAACTCACAGTCTTCTGGTTTCTAGTTTACTGCTTTAACCATTATACGAGATTGAGTCTCCTAAAATAAACAGTTTCTATTATTGTCCCTTAATTAAATTACAAATATACTGTTGGAAGTTTAGTAAGAGAATCTACTAAAACTGGCAGTCACAAACCATATAAAAATAATTCACCTCTTCCACGTACTTAACACCCTATTTGCTTTAAAGCAAAATCTGAAGTAAAAGTGTTTTCAAACGAAACCTCTAAGGGATTCCAAGGAATATCAAAAACATTTTAAGATGTTATTCAAGAGGAATCCAGTGCTTATTTACAAGGATATTGATATATCCAATCACTTAGATTTATTAAATCCCATAGTGTGCAGGGAAACTGACAGCAAGGTTTAGGTTTTGGGATATAGCTGTGTACTATTAGTAATTTAAATGAAACGCAGTTGAAAAAATAAGTTTAAAATATGAAGGATGTAGTCAACTAAAATTGTCGTATTCTGCTGTTTTGGCAATATTAAAAGGTTGGCCCTGATTATCTTTCAGAAACAGCACTGCCCTAAATTATATTAAAATTAAAAGAAATTAAATATGATGTACAGAACAGAATTGGCTAAAAAATAATTGCTGTCATACTAGAAACTAATGACCATTTTCATGGTCAGAACACTGTACAAAAATCTCTTACACTTATATCATTTTTGTTTACTTTCAGGACTTTTTTTTTCAATCTTTTTTTTTTATTAATTTTTTCCCCATGTATGTTAATTTTTTCCAATCAACAAGTTGTCTGAAATTTGCTAAATTAATACATATTCAATTCCTAATTCTTGCTTCTTTTCTCTAACCAAGTGTAAAATAAATTCCAAATTTGATAATAGTCTGTATCTTCTTTGTCTTTCAGCCTCATAGTTAATCTGTCCATCTCTGCACATTCCAAAATCTTCCTGATTATTTCTTCCTCTGATGGCAAAGCTTCAATTTTCCAATATTGTGCAAAAATTATTCTTGCTGCTGTGGTGATATGTAGAATTAAATATAATTTCTGCTTATTAGTCTTTTCAGGCATGATGCCTAATAAAAAAAGTTCAGGTTTAAAATCCACTTTTTCATCCAATATTTTTTCTAAGCACATATGTATATTTTTCCAATAAACCTTTGCCTTCTCGCATGTCCACCAAATATGATAATACGTACCTATATTATGTTTACATTTCCAACATCTATCTGACATGTTTTTAAACATTTTTGCTAATCTTGTTGGTGGAAGATGCCATCTATAAAACATTTTATACAGATTTTCTTTATATGAAGTTGACATTGTCAATTTATAGTTTCTCTCCCATAACATTTGCCATTTTTCTAATTCTATGTTATACAGGACTTTTAAATTGTTCCCATAGTGCAGGGGTCTTCAAACTTGGCCCTTTTATGATTTGTGGACTTCAACTCCCAGAATTCCTCAGCCAGCATGCCTGGCTGAGGAATTCTGGGAGTTGAAGTCCACAAGTCATAAAAGGGCCAAGTTTGAAGACCCCTGCCATAGTACAATAGAGGTAGCCTTTGGCTTATGACCACAATTGGCAATGGAACTTGTTGTGGCTAAGTGATGTGGTCATTAAGTGAGTTGCACCCAATTTTACAAACTTTTTGCCATAGTTATTAAGCGAATCATGTAGTCATTACAGAAATCTGGCTTCCCTCATTGATGTGGCTTGTTGGAACATGACCCCTGGACATTGCAACCATTGTAAATACAAATTTGCAAAGCACCTGGATTTCGTCCACGTAATTCCAGGGACACCACAATGGTTTTAAATGTGAGGACTGGTCATAAATCACTTTTGTCTCAGCACCATAAACAGTCATTAAATGAAAGGTTGTAAGTTTGGGACAATTAATTGGCTAGTGACTAGGCCTGCAAAGCCCATGTGAATGGCGCTGCTTTGTGTTGCCCTTTCCACTATGAAACATTATTTAAAATAAGTCTGTAAACTTCCCAGAAGATGCTGGTTTCCCATAGGAAGTGTTCTTCCTTCCTTCCTTGCCTTTCTTCCATTCTGGTTTCTTGGCCATGCCCCCTTGGGAACCTCTTTAGTGAATTTAATGTCATCTTAAATTGAGTTTGTGCAAAACTGAATTAAATGGGAAACTAATGGAATATTGATGAGAAAACTGTGAAATTCCATGGGAAATCTTATCCATGGAAAGCAGTAGTTTCACAGATTATTATGTGAATGATCTAGCTGCAATAAGGACAATGAAATGCTTTAATAATAATAATGACTTAGTGAAAACTGGTGCATAAAGTGCAAATGTTAAAGGCTAATTAATGCTGGCTAATTGCGATTAGCTAATAAAATACATCTAAATTTACTGAACATAATGAAACTGGCTAATACATAAAATAATTATAAGTAAAGATTAACTACGATACTGCTTAATAGTACTGCTTAGTAATGGTAAAATATATGCAAAAAAGAAGCAAAGAAAGATACCCCATTTACAGCAAAGCCTGCCAACCTTTGGTTCACTCACTTTTCAACAAAATTCCATTTTGTTTTCAGTGGATTGTGATTCACTTAAGGAAGTATTGTCTCTGACATGATGTAGAAAACTGTATGCAGCTATTGATCAAAAATACATTGTCCACCTTAAGTCATTGTTGTTGTTGTTTAACAAAAGATAAAATTAAAAGACATAAAATATAATCTTACTGAACTGCCCCCTAAAGAATATATTTTCTAATGATTCAACAACATTGATTAGCATTCTTTGAGGACAAATTTCCAACAAACTCTGAATGTATCATTCTTTAGAGTTTGCTACCTATTTATATTTCACCTGTAGGAGACCAAATATGAAGATTGTTGATTGTTGATATTGACCACAGTTTATTTACAAAAGCCATAGAACTAACAAAACATTTAGATAGACAACCTATTCTTGATTAGCTTATGCTAATTCCTATTAATCACTGTAGAGTTATTCAGATGCTTAGATACTTAATACCATTTATTCCAGGATCCTCCTGATATCACAGGGGCATTTCTCCTATTTTCCTAATTTATCTCCCATCTTATTTTCCTAATCTATCTCCAATATATGTAAAAAGACCAGATAAATATTTGTCTGTCCACATTTTTGTGACATTTTACCTATTTTTCACAGTTGATCAAAGATTACAAAGCTGCTGAAATGTGATGTAATAAAGATTGAAAACTTGAATCTAAAACCTGACTTCATTTATAGGGTAGTTGATATTTTCTGATCAGCACTCATCAGTTGCAAATCCAGCCTTAGTCATGAAAGCCACCTGGATGACCTTCGGCCAGTCACTCTCTCTCAGCCCAACCTACCTCACAGGATTGCTGTTGGGGGGAAAATAGAAGGAAGAAGGAGTATTAGGCATGCAGTATTCACTGATTTGAGTTTATTTTTTTAATAATAAAACAGAGTACGTACATATGTATGTACATACATACATACATACATAAAGTCCCTTCTCCCACCAAATCACTAGAGGTAGATGTAAAAATTGTTTGATTTGTTTTAATGCAAGTTAACACTGGGATCAGAATTAATTCAGTTTTCTGTAACTTCTGTAATACAGATTTTTTATTACAGCTGGAACACCTTAACATATATTAAGGAAAAGAGATGATTGTATCGACAGAAATGTTCTAAAGTTACATGTTGCCCTTAGAAGTCATTTTTGGAGCCTCCAAAGTTGTGATCAGCTTTTATTTTTAATTGGCAGGATGGAAAAATATTACATACATGACTAGAGAGTATTTATGTTAGTTATACATAAGTATACATTTTTATAAAATCGAACTAAATGTCTTTTTTTTCCTTGGCCAGGGTTATAGAATATTATAAACTTCTAAATGGGAAAATGCTGGTTTTACAGAGAGCAGAATAAATACATATGTGAGACTTGACATCATTCTTCCCTGCAGTTCTGCCTTCTATTTCTCACTGATTTTATTGCATGTACTGAATACTCAGACAATCATTCTCTCTCTCTCTCTCCATATATATACATATTTCTTCATTTATGCCTCATCTTAGTTACACCCTGGGTTCTTCTGCTCTTAGAATATGACAGCTTAAGAAATGTACTTTTTCAGACCGCAATACATAGACACCGAAAGCAAATCCATCATTCTTAAATTTGGTCCAAAGAAGAGTAAATAGTTCATGGATCCTATCAAGAATCAAACAAAGTAAATAAGCGATTTTTCAAGACACTGAGAAGACTTCCAATCCAAATAAACAAAGATATCTTTATACAGAGAGAATCTAGAAATAAAGATATAGCTTCAAGCCAGAAATAAAAAGGTTTGGGGATATTTTTTTTCCCCAAGCCCCTCTTTACATAACAGAAGACCTTAAGCTTTGGAAGAATTTTAAAAGCCAAAGAATGCCTGTCAAAGCAAACACACTAATGTATGGATATAGTTCCCTTGGGTTTCCTCTCACACTACAGTGCCTCCAGAGCATCATATAAAGGTTTACCAGCTAATGTTCATAACTGCAACTCTAAAGGGAACCATGTATTCTCTGGCAGCCAAGAGACCAGCAGGCAGTGAGGAATTCTACAGTCCGTAGTATCTTTTCCACAATCCCAGGATGTTAAGGGAAATGCTGGCTTCACAAGATACTTCCCAAGCAGAATAAAATGCAGCATAGCCCCAAAGGAAAAACTTGAAATCAAGCAATCTATAAATTCCTGACAGCTATCTAGCTGAGTAGACTAGCAAAGAATTCCTTTTAAGAGATTGTACTTCAAAGCGAGTCATTCTTTTTAATAAATACGTAAGGATAACAAGAATAAAGTCTAGTTCCCAGGATATAGAAAGGCAAACTGACTCTTAGAAGGAAAAACTAAATTCTGAAAGGATAAAAGCCCAGAAGAAAATGAAATGTTACATGTGTCTTTTCCTCCAATAGAAGAGACACCATTCAAAAGAGACAACAATAAGCTAAGAAGGAAACAAAAAGACCCGAAAACATCCTTTCCAGCAGCCAACACCCAGATAAGTAGAGATTAACCCCAGTCAAACAAGCAAGCAAGCAGAAAACAATTAACAATCAACTACCAGGGAGAAAACCATATCCCCACCGATACTGACAGGGCAATGTACTGTATATAAACAGGGAGCAAAACTCACACTCACTAGTACTGATGATGTTACATAGTCAGACAATGAAATGTCTACAAGCCAACAAAACTAAACTCAGAGAACACCAAGAGATACATAGAGTCTTTTCCTCTTCTTGACTCCTCCCATATTAAATTATCAATACTATTTAAATAGTTCTAAAATTACAATATTGTATGCTGTATGATTGAAACCATTAAATTGTGGGTATAAATAAAAGGACAGAGAAAGGCTTTCTGTGAAAGTATTTTATTCTGTGAGAGGAATCATCAATCATAAAAACAAAAAGCTTAAACCCTTCAAAGTTTTGAGAGATAGTTACAGAAATTATGAAATATTTGTTGAGAAATATAACAGTAAATTATATAGACTAGGGATCCATATTCTTTTTAAAGCAATGAACAAATCTGGAAGTTTAAGTGTCTTTAGATGAACACAAAATATATTTTTGAGATCATCATACGCTAATATCGGACCAGGTTACTTACGGGACCGTCTGCTGCCCCATGAATCCCAGCGGCCGGTTAGGGCCCACAAAGTCGGCCTTCTCCAGGTCCCGTCAGCCAGCCAGACAGTGTCGCCTGGCGGGGCCTAGGGGAAGAGCCTTCTCTCTTGCGGCCCCGACCCTCTGGAACCAACTTCCCCCGGAGATCCATGTCGCCCCCACCCTCTCCGCCTTTCGTAAATTACTTAAAACACACCTCTGCCGGCAGGCTTGGGGCAGTTAACATCTTGCCCCTAGCCAGTGTATATCTGTGTGTATGTTGAATGATTGGTTTTTCTTTTAAATTAGGGGTTTTTAATATATATGTATTTCTAATTGTTGATTTCTATTATGTTGTGAGCCGCCCGCCCTGAGTTCTCCGGAATAGGGCGGCATAGAAGTCAAATTAATAAATAAATAATAAATAAATAAATAAATGAATAATATAATTTTGAAATATTTTATGGGTATCTGGGGAGTTCAAAAACTGAATCAATCTATAATTTATAGACTATAATTTAGTAAACAATAAATACAAAAAAATAAGGTATTGTTAACCTGTCCAAAATACCAAGATATCAAGTTTATCATAGCTCTCCTGGTGTCAGTAGTAGACTTGTAGGCAATAGGGACATTCAAATAAGTAAAAGCAAACATTTCTTTACTGTTAAAGCTACTATGAGATTAATCATCAGAGAGGAAACTTTACATATAAGATTCACTTGTTTGCATAATGCTAAAATTTTAACGGGCGTGAAATTCATTTTTCCCAAATAAATATACATACATTCTGTAGCTGACCAATGGAATCAGTTGCTACAGAAAAAAATGAGAGGGGTCATTTTTTCTCAATATTCACTGCTGTTCTGTGCATATTAAAAATAATAGATTGGGTAAGCCTTAGGACCCTGCCTTGAATATAAAGCTGCTGATAATCCTGTCTTGCAAGGTCTGTTGAACTCTTTGGGAAATGCATTTATATAATGAATGAAGAGAAGAAAATATATTTCCTCCTTAGCTTTTTCTAAATTATAAATCTTATAAAGCTAGTCTTATTTCAGCATATTCAATAAAGTCACTTTAATAAATATAACAGATAATGTTACTTGTGGCAACTTCATTCATAGTTTAGAAAGCCTATGAAATTTATGACATTTGTCACAACAGATCCAGTGGACATAATCTGCAAAATGGTGGGTTTTTGGGGGGGTCAGTAGAAGCTGCCTTTTGAGCAGCTTACATTGTGACAGATTAACAACAAAAGTATTTCAGTGTTAATCAATCTGGCAAGAAGGAAAATAAAATGAAAATGGTTACTTTATCTTTGTGAATATTACGTGACAGCTATTCATGATGTTATAGTCACCTATTTCTCAACATTTCCATTATCAACCAGAATTTCTGATAGTTTCAAGAAAGGTATCTGGTATGTTTTTGATGAAACTTAAGGAGCTCTGCTTGAGATGACTCAAGCTATGGAATAAAACTAGCAACCTGACTTTTCAATTTTAGAACACTATAGAGGAGATGGATGGTCGAGGTTGGGAGAAACGAATAGCCTTATTTCAGCTTCAAACATTCATTACCTTACACAAGGCTTTAGTTTAGTTTTTATTTCTCATTTTAGAGTGAAAATTATAGTAAATGAGAAATGTCAGCCAAGTCCATCCTGGAATATAAACTTCTCTCTCTTTCTAAAAATGACCGCTTGCCAGATTAGCTGACTACATAGGAGAAACCATAGTGATTTATTCTCATTATGTATGAAAGATGCTTGCAATAGATACAGGCTACCATTTAAGAATGTTCAAATACATTCCCTAAGATTGTTGCACTAACTGTGTAAAGCAAATAATAGGTCTTAGTCCATATTGCACATGAGGGAGCAATTTGGAAGTGGCTTGAGAGATTTTTATGTGTGTGTTTGTGTGTGGGGGAGAGATATCATTCAGAAATTCTAAAACCAAGTCATTCAAAATACAGCCACCATATCAATCCCAGGAACAAGCACAGAGCCAGTTTTTCTTACCAGTGAAGTATCACTGTCTACCAATCTATTGCCAGAGCAACATACAATAAAATAGCTTAGGTACTTCATGGATACCTACACATGTGCACACTACTTCGTCCACCTTTTACGCTACTGCCTTCCCAATAATATTGTTTACAATAATTCCTAGTGCGATTTGGAAAAATTTACACTGTAAAAGTATGAGAGTACAATCTTTCTTATCCTTCCCCAGAGGGATATGGCTTCCAATGCTCTCTCCCAACCCCAATTGCCCAAGTAAGGAGGAATGGAAAATAGCCTCAAACGCTATTCCATCTGACTGGCTGATTGGTTGGCTAGCTGGTTGGCTGATTGGTTGGTTGGTTAATTGGTTATTTGTTTGTTTACTTATTATCACTCAAATTTATACATAGCTATCTCACTATCTAACTGACTCTGAGTGGTTTACAATTAAAAAAGCATAAAATCATTATAAAACTAGAGTTTTTTTAAAAAAGGACAGAACCCCTCAAGCAACCAGCCACCCTCCAGCTTGAATCCCCATGCCAGTTGACAGAGACAGGTCTTAATGCTTTTCTGGAAGGCCAGAAGAGTGGATGGCCAACTTTACCCCAGCGGGAAGGAGCAATGGCAGAGAAAGCTTTCCTCTTAGACCCCACCAATCTGAATGATCATATACTTTGACAGCCTACACCAGGGATCCCTTTTATGACTTGTGGACTTCAACTCCCAGAATTCCTCAGCCAGACACGCCTCAGGCCAGCACAGACCTACACAGTCAAGAACAGTCACATGGGCAGAGGGGAATGCATCATCTTTGTGGCACATAATGAAAGCTAAAAGATGAATTGGTGGCTATATACTGAACATTTGTTTAATAAATAAATAAATAGGTCTAGGGAGGAAGGAGAGCATACTTGTTTGTCCTGTTCAAGTGCAGTGCTGTGAGGAGAGGAAGGGCAAGAAAGTGAGGCTTCTCTGGAATGTACGAAGTCTAAAACTGCTCACTTTGATTTGCTGTAACAACACAATTCAATTCTACTTATAACTGCAATCAGAATGATTACCTAACTGATCCTATTTCCACCAAGATGAAGAACATGAGCATTATATATTATCCCACTTGTGGTTTTCAGCAGTGGTGGGAGTCAAATATGTCAACAACCGGTTCTCTGTGTGGATGCCACTTCTGGAAATCCGTTCTGGGCCTGGGCAACAAAAAATTAACTACCAGTTCTGCCAAACTGGTGCGAACCAGCTGAATCCCACCACTGCCTTTCAGCCATTGCTATTATGGGAATTGAACAGATAGCCTTGAAGCTCTAGGAATTTGCTTAAACTTGTTCATGCTGGTGACAGACCATGAACTAACTAGATTCCCTTGGAATTGGGTGGCTAATAAATTAAAGCAAACAAATAAATCAGACAGACAGAGAGCAGTTGGCAACCTTTTCTGCAGCAATAATGAAACACAAGTAAAAACACTCTTTTGTAGCTGACCTGCAAATTGAATCCCAGTATTAGCATGCTGATTTTGTTGGACTATTAATGATGTGAAATAAGCAATTATATTCATCTAATTTCTTTGCTTACCCTCAAAGGTTCTAGTAACTTTGAAGAAATCTGCCTGTGTGTGCATAACACATATGCACACACAAATATATACACATTGTCTCCCACACTTTTTTTTAACCTTTATTTCAAAAAAAAGGGGAAAGGAAAGAAAAGGAAAAAAAAGAAAGAAAAAGAATAGAAAAGAAAAGAAAGAAAGAAAAAGAAAAACTTTGTTTTTAAATTTTATATTAGCCTCACTTGGTTTCAGAATTCAGGCTGTGAAGACATGGGAATCTAAGCACTTATTTGTATTATGTAAAATATGTAAACTTATTATTAACTGTCTTGCTTTTTAAATGAAAACAGGGCATTTAATACTGACACACACAAAAGTGAAAACAAACACTTTTCAATTTTATTGCTTTTTTAAATTAGTGCCTATGACAGTGATGGCAAACCTTTTAGAGACTGAATGCCCCAAAACTGGCACCACCCCCGCTCTGCCCCCATGCCCCGCCCCACCTGCCCACAGGACCACTCACCGCCTCCAGGGCCCGCCACAGATCGCCCAGGCAGCCCAGCAGCGCTATGGTGGCCACATCCTCTGCCCGCGCCCTGCAGCATCAACTGCATGATGGGGTGTGAGGGCAGAGTCTTGTCTATGCTGCCTGGCTGCCATGTCCTTAGCTACACTGCTCCGTGTGGCCCACGCTTGGAGGCGACTCTACTTCAGGGGGGCTGCTGGAGAGGAGGGGGTTGTGGGGGAGGCAAGGCTGGGGCAATGGCATGTGTCCCTACAAAGAGGGCTCCGAGTGCTGCCTCTGGCACCCGTGCCATAGGTTCGCCACCACTAGCCTATGAGAAGATGGACTGTTATCTCAATGCACTTATGTAGACATGGTTCTGAAACACAACGTAAAAAAAACCCCATATCACCCATCATTTTTATAGCCCCAGATCATATATAAATAAATAACTGATCAAAACTAGAAAATACAATATTTTGCTAAGATCCAGACACATACGAAAGAGTGGAATCTCTGAGGAGAAATTGAAGAAGTGGGAAAGACACAAAATAATGGCCACATTTTTTTAGCAGCAGCTGATTTAGAAAACAGATACTTAATGTTCCATTCAAAATATGGAAAATATTTTGTTGGATAATGAGGTTGGGCAGCTTTTGAAACATGACAAAATGTCAGGATTTTCTTCAAATTGTTTAAAAACAAGCATAATTCTTTCTTGTTTTTCTATCTGAAGATAAGTCTTTTCACTTTGTTTATTAGGTACACAGCCTATGTTTTTCTCGGGAATTCAGGGTGGCATATACTTCTACCATTTTTCCTCACAACAATAAAGTCAGTTCAGCTGAGAAACAGTGATTGGCACAAAATTGCCTAGTGAATTTCCATGAGTGGGAAGGGACGTCAACTTGGGTCTCCCAAGTGGTCTAGTCCAGTATATTAAATACTATGCAACGCTTGCTTTGCTATGGCAGAAACATCATAAAGAGCAGGGGTGAAAAAATAAGGAAAATGTATATCCCTCTGAATATGCTCAAAAATGCATCGAGGAATGACCAAAGTTCTTTAGAAATGCTGAGGGTGGGATTTCAATGTAAGCTCTTGCCCTTGCAGCACTTTGAGTTAGCCTATTCCTAGGAAAATGCATTTATTTATTAGATGTATATGATAACCCCTTTCCCTAAGTGAAACTCTAGGCAGCTAACAAATGTTAAAAAGTGAGGTGATACTTCCAACCAAAGAAGGAACATAAGAAAAGTTGCTGAGCAACCCACATGCCCAACGATAGGGCTCAGGTACTCCCCTATCCAGGAAAATAGCCAGGTCTTAAGAGCCTGGCATTAATAGGAAAAAACATAATTTATTAAATCAATTATAATATCAACTTCAAAAGTGAAAAATAACAATCTAAGACAATCAGGAAAAAAAATACCTAATAGAAATGTTATCTGGCTGCCATTTTTCTCGGAATAATAGAGGCCAAGATAACATCTGTCTCTTAATTTCTGTTGCTGCCAGAATCCTGATGGACAGATGGTGAGGAGACAACAATTGCAAGGAAAAAGCAGTGGAACCAAGAGGTTTGAGCACAGCGCTGACCCTCAGTCACTCTCCGTTTTAATATTGGCACATGATTGGCAACAGGTTCCTTATGGGTGTAGTATGCTAGAAGTGCTTATTTAATGGTTAGCTTGGAATCATTTAGAAAGTTGGCACACAAATCATTATATTTGATTAATATATTGTCTTATATGTCTTAACATAAATAGTATAAGAAGACCCTTTTATATGGGTTGGTATCCCCAAATTCTCAACAAAAAATGCAGCCAGACCTGGCAAGTGAAATGTAGCATGAGTGACTTTGGTGCTGTCACTTTTGGAAGTTTTAAGGATGGCAGATGCTCTGAATATAACACACTTGGTCTTGAGGGAGAAGAACACATAGCATCAGAACAATGTGTAACAGATGCACATTGGTGAGACATTTACCATTTGCTTCAGAGGGTAGTCATTCCTGTTTTATTTTCAAGGTTGCAAAACTCTTCTAGGAATAGTAAATGAAAGATAAAGCAGAACATCAGAGAGGATAACTACAATGTTCATGGTCATGATCTTCTCTAATACTAAACAGGTGTTGAAATATCCAGATCTTCTAGAGAAAAAAAATAGTTCAAGAAGCAAACAGAAGATGAAAAGAGATGAGAGGCATCCTTGTCTGGTGCCGTGCTATAACTTGATAGAAACAAATCCATTCTAGCCACTGGAGGAAGATAGCAGAATAATCCAATGAACAAAAACATAGTAGGAACCATATCTTCTTAGAATGCTCTTCATATCAAAGAGCTTTTCATTGTCCAATGGAATTAGAACCACTGATTCTAGTTTATTTGATGTTCTGACATCAATCATATAAATCACTAGGCAGATATTGTCAGACACCGTCTATTTCTTTTTTCATAAATCCAGATGGAGATGGGTGAATTATAGATGGTATTACATCCTGTAGCCTCTTGGCTAAAGTTGCAGTTAATATTTTAGTACCAACATTAAACAAAGTTATTGTTCTATAGCAGCGGTTCTCAACCTTTTTCAGGCTGAGACCCCGACCTGCACCGCGCATGTGCAGTGTGACCCCGACCTGCGCTGCGCATGCGCAGTGCTGCACCACACATGCGCGGTGCTGCCCCCTGTGCCGGCCGAGGCGTAGGCTGCCGCCTGTTTGGGGCGGCGGCAGGCAGGCCCAGGTGCTCAGGTGCTCCTGGGCGGCCGCGGCGGCAACGGTGCAGGGCGACCACGGGCTGGGCCACCAGTGGCCCAGCTCAAGGGAGGTAAGCCACCCACCGGGCCCCATGCACGCCAAAAACCCTCCCTGCGCCCGCCGCTGCCCTGCTAGCCTTGCCTTCGCTGCCACCTGTTTGGGGTGGCGGCAGGCAGGCCCAGGTGCTCCTGGGCAGCCGTGGCAGCGACGGCGCAGGGCGACCACGGGCTGAGCCATCAGCTGGCCCAGCCCAAGGGAGGTAAGACACCCGCTGGGCCCCACGCGCGCCAAAAACCCTCCCTGCGCCTGCCGGCCTCCCACCTCCCACCCCTGGCCCTCTTTTACTTACAGTTTTAGTAGTTGCTCAGCAGGGAGGGGTGGAAACTTCCGGAGAGCTCGCCTTCGCTGCAGACAACTCGCAGCACCGTTTGCAGACTGGGACTTTTGGCAGGCTCAGCAGGGCAGAGACAGCCTGGACAATTCCTATTGGCTTTTGAAAGCCAATAGGATTAGACTCTATTCAAGAGAGTCCATTCTATTGGCTTTCATAAGCCAATAGAATAAGAGGGAGTAGCACAGCTAAGGAAAAGGGGGAAAAATTGCGGACTGCATTGTTTGGCGACCGCCGTGAAATGGTCGTTCGACCCCAAATGGGGTCATGACCCACAGGTTGAGAACCGCTGTTCTATAGAAATAATAACAGTCTTGTATCTTTTGTTTACTTTCAAAATAAAGTGGACTCCTCCTAAGATGTCTTAAGTTTGATGTATTTACCAGAAGGCATATTAGCATAAAAAATTAAAAACAGCCTTGTTGAAATCCATGCAGGCTACCACTCTCTTCTTACTTTAGCCAGGCAGATGGTCCAATGGGTAAGCCATCGGCAGAAAACAAAACCAGCATTGATTGGTTTACTACCTTTTGGATTAATAGTTAATGATAGCCATACTCTTATCCATTGTTTCATCTCAAGGGCTAATTCCAGATGGAATTTCTATTTGTAAACAAATATGGAGCCAACATCCTAACCTGTTCAATAAGGTTCCATGGAGGTATTACAGCTAGTGGTCACTAATTGAATTTTCCAGTTTTTTATTCCTAACAACTGATTGATATACCGGGCATAAGCACATCTATCTATTATTATATTTTTATCCCACCTTTCTTTTCTTTTTTTTGTTTGCAACTGGATTTATTTTTAAGCTGCCAATGTGTCAACGAAGAAGCTCCTTTTTGGACTCCTTTTTGTCTCTTATCATCAATTTCATCTTCTAATTATTTCTGTTCAATATAATAGTAAGTAGACAAAAAGTCTTTCCCACCTACTCCAAAGTACCATTTGTAGCTGCCAAGAAAACTCCCAGCCCAAATGCTGGAGGTGCGGGGACGGGGAGGCTACTTACTTTCACATATGGTGGACATGCAGAAAAATCAAAGCATTCTGGAGGAAGATATGGTGGACACTCCAAACTATTTTCAAAAAGCGTATAGAATTTCTACCGCAGGCTTTTCTGTTAGGGATCACAAAGGATTTCACTACCTCAGAGACAAATTTATTTTTGAACTTAATTACAGCAGCAAGATTGTTGGTGGGACAATACTGGAAGAATCCGGAAATACCGCCTATTGAAGAATGGACTGTGAAAGTAACAAATTTGGCGGAAATGGCGAAAATATCAGCATACTTGAAAAATCGCTCCAATGAACAATTTTTGACGGACTGGAAACAGTGGATAGACTATATCCAAGAGAGACACCAATCAAACAGAATGCAGCTGGCGTTTAGCTGAGGCTCGATGGGAGGAGGGAAGAAGGGTTAACAAATCAAATGTTTACAAAAACTAACACCCAATGTTGAATGTATATGTTCTATAACTAATGCCTCTTAACATAACCTTAGGACTAATGTTGTTTGCTTTAATACTGTTAAAGCGGACTGAATCTCTACCTCAGGATATGAAACTTTTACCTCAGGATCTCTGGTTAGGGACTATAAAAGATTGCACTAGTAATGGGATGAAGTCAATTCAGAAGCGCAAACGAACAATATGCAATAGACTAGATACAGTAGATAGACCATATATAAGAGACACACCAACCAAACAAAAGGTACTCGGAGTATACTTGAAGAGGGAAGGGAGGAGGGAAGAACGTTTACTAAAACAGATGTTTACAAAGATTAATACCTAATGTTGTATGCTATGTTCTAGGATGATTGTTTAGCAATAGGATCTTTGGTTTAATGTTGACCACATTAATATGGAACCAGATAAGAGAAACACCAATCAAACAAAGTGTAACAGGAGTATAGTTGAGGCTAGACGCGAGGGGTGGAAAAAGGCTTACTAATTCAGACGTTTTCAATGACTAATACTTAGTATTGTATATCAGGTGCCATGATGATTGCTGCACAATATGTTTTTATGTTCAATGTTGATTGTTTTAATAAAAGAATTTTATATATTAAAAAAAAACTGTGCCAGCCGTCTCTTCACAGAAATGACTCTTATATCTTAGTCACAGACCAAGCGTTGCTGCACCATGTGCTGTTTGTGACTATGCACCTGTCTTCTATCCTCTCCTACCTAAATTGTTTTAAAAGATGGGAAGCATTTTGCAATGCAAATATATGTTTCTAGCATATTTTTTTTTAAATCTAGGTATGTTTCCTTCGGCTTTACAGAGAACTAGAGAAATTCCTAGAGAATAAATATGGCTGTGTAACTGCAACCTACAGTTTTGTTCAAAGATATGTCTCCTTACAGCCTCAAAGAGGGTAAAGGTAAGTCAGGATAATAAAGAGCATCTTAAAAAAGAAAACAGGGTTGACTCGCCAGTTATCCTTCTGGTAATTAGCCTGGCATTCCTGACACTGCATTTCCTGGTGAATGGGCAAAGAGTATCACAATATCTTCACAAAATCCTAGAGGTTTCCATGGGACCCCAAAGTTTACTTGCCTCTGCTTAAGGGGAATCAATTTCTCTTGAAAGAAATTATTTGGATCCTTGTTAGGTATTCTTGTAAGTTATATGCTTTAGCAAAAATAAAAAAAAATCTATTACAAGGATCATTAACAATATACAAGGGGAAACAAGTATAATTATAGCAATATGAGGTTTTTTTTTCCACTTCATAATAGCATTTTTTTTTCAACCTCTGTCAAGGCTGTTAAGACTATTTGAAAGTAAAACATTTGTGGAGCAGGATTCCTTTGTTATGTGTTTTAAGCTTTAGTTATTTACTTTTTTTTCCCCACTCTACTACCAGAATTCACAAGCATATGGTCAGGAAAAAACTGTGACTAAGTGAAAGACTTACAATCTCAACAGTCTGCAGTTGAAAACAATGAACATATTCTCATAGGTTTTGTTTTAGGTCAAACCTAGTCACCATAACATTTCATATATTTGTCTACAATATGTTCATTTGAAAGATAAACTTGTTCACTCTTGTAGCTTAACTATAGCTAACAGTATTTATACAATAAGATTCCAAGTTATTCAATACTTCAAAATAAATAGATCCTTCTCAATTTCTAATGTATTGTGACAAGAAGTTCTCTTTCTTTCTCACTACTTTATCTATTAAAGGAAATATCTCTGTTCTTCCAGCTTTATACTGTACTTTGTGGATCAACTTTAGGAAAAGACAGTCACAGGAGATGTCACTAAGGTTAAAAAAAGGACCTGGCAACTTTTCCCTGGTGGCAATGGCAATTATATCTTTTTTCTTTCTAAGAAAAAGTAATATCTGTACCATCTGAGACACACTTTCTCAACAAAAAGTATATGTTTTGCCACTCACATGATGTAAAATAGTATTTTGATTCTTAATGATTATTTTTCCTTTAAAAAGAAGTAAAATGAGTATAATTATGGTTACTAACAAGCAATTTGTTAATATTTCTCCTTTTTTTGAGAAGTGCTGGCTTCATTATACTTTGATCCCTATTTACGTGTTTCCTTAACATTTACTAGGTGTTTACTAAATATTTATCTTATTCATAGTCCTTTGCCACTTTATTTAATGATCTCCTTTCCTATTGGCCTGATTCATACTGTCTTGAGATTATATTCAAATTCCAAACTAGAAAAGGTAATTTGTTCAAGTTAAAGTGACTTATGAATCTTTAGGATAGATTGGGACCATGTTTTAAGGGCTCAGCTTGCCTTTTTTGCCATATAATCTATTAGCATGCAAATACATTTTTAAGATAGCTCTGTTTTTGTAAATGAGTTGACACAGAAGAAACTCATATGCAATATTGTGATAATGAATATTCTTATTAGAGGTAGTCCTTGACTTATGATCATAGTTGATCCCGGATTTATGGTAATAAATTATGGTGGTTATTAAGTGAGTCACCGTATGACTGCCCAGTGTTATGACTTTTGCAGCAGCATCATGGTTATATGAACACCCTGGTCGTTAAGAGAACTCCTTTTTCTCCAATGGCATTTTATTTTACAGAAACTGGAGGAAACAGCAAACTGGCTAATGTTTTATACATTTTGTTGCTATTCTTGAGTATGATATTCTGCCTATTTAATTTATTTATTTATTTGTTTGTTTGTTTGTTTGTTTCGATTTCTAGGCCGCCCTATTCCGAAAACTCAGGGTGGCTTACAACATAATCAGTAGCATATAGAAATCAAATACATTATAAAACCCCTAAATTAAAACCAATCATCCGAAACAAACTCACAACAAACATACACTGGCTGGGGCAAGGTGTCAACTGCCCCAGGCCTGCCGGCAAAGATGTCTCTTTAACAGTTTGCGAAAGGTGGAGAGGGTGGGGGCAATATGGACCTCTGGGGGGAGTTGATTCCAGAGGGCCGGGGCCGCAACAGAGAAGGCTCTTCCCCTAGGCCCCGCCAGGCGACATTGTCTGGCTGACGGGACCTGGAGAAGGCCGACCCTGTGGGCCCTAACCGGTCGCTGGGTTTCATGCGGCAGCAGACGGTCCCGCAAGTAACCTGGTCCGATGCCATGTAGGGCTTTATAGGTCATAACCAACACTTTGAATTGCGTTCGGAGGCCAATTGGCAACCAATGCAGCTCGCGGAGTGATGTTGAAATATGGGCATTTCTGGGTAAGCCCAATACAGCTATACTATTACTTAGTTTAAATTGTCTGTTTTTATTCGTTTGGCTCCTGTTTATCTTCATAGAAACTTTGTATCCACAACAGGGAGAAAATTCCCATTGTAAGACACACCAGTTTCTTTGTTGCTGAATTTCTAGCTGTAAAAATAAAAAAAAAAGTAATTCATAGCCTTCTTTTCAAGTGTGCATGTTGTTTACTTTTGAAATTTGTTGTTTACTTTTCTTCCCTCATCCAGGAAGTATGGAACTCCAAGCCCAGAGAATTTTCAAATGCAACAGAAATCCATTTATTGTCCCTACATGGTTGATGAGGGCAAATAAAACAAAAAAGAGAGATATATGCAGGCACTTGTCTCATTGAAATGGAACTTTTGTTTACATAGTTATGTGTAAATAAATAGTTATTTATTTTGAAGAGTTTTTCATTATATTCTCAACCAATAACTAAAAGACAAAAAACATTTGGATCAAGAGAGCAATTACATCAGAACCTGATGCCATTTGCTTTGTAAAACTGTAAAGCTAAAATTAACATGCTGAATGTCTACTTTAAAATGAAGGTAGACTAGACCTTCATGGCCCAAAGCTATCTCAAAAATAGTCCTAATAAAACTGTTATTTATCTTTGTATTAATTGGTTTATCTGCAGAAATATGATCTTTATTAAACTGCCAAAAATGAAAAAAGATGATTTTCATAATATCATACTCAAAGTGTATGCCAAACAATAAGCCTGACCTTGCCATAGTTAGTTACTACTAGATCCAATGAAATTTCAGTTAATGGACTGTCTGTTATTCATGAATACAAAAGTATATCATTGCAAGAACAAACATCATTTGTATAATGACATGAAAACAATGCAGATTAAATCATTTACCTCAATTTATGTCAATTATGACAATGACATTATTGCACAAATATGACAATGATAATTTATGTTGTTTGTGTGATTGTGGAAACTGATGGAAAATGGCTAATTTTTATCATTCTGTAAATTACCAGGTAGATTAAGCTTGAACTGACTATGAGTTCTGGAAATGGGATGCAGAGTGATACCATGATTGTCCTCCTTTCTTCATGGCTGATTCCAGTCAGATGACAAGCTGTAAAAAGTCAAGCTCAAAGCCCCTGGTTTGTGGGGTGCCACAAAGCTCCAAAGCTCTGGGCTCCTTCAGTTTAGCATTTGCATGAAAAGCCATGGAGCAAGGACATCTATCAACATACAGTTAGGCATCATCCACATGCTCAGTTCTGTAACTGGACCCCTGTTCAATCAAGTGATGCTGCCAAGTTCTTGTCTAGTGCTTGGAGCTTGCTGAATCTAGAAATATGAATATGCTTAGCCTTAATCCTGAGAAGACCAGCTATAGGTTCTTGGCTCTTCTGGTGCTGGGAATTGTCTATTCTTGCTTCTGAATAGGGCTATGCCTCCCCAGGAAGAACTAGCACACAATTTGATAGTCTTCCTAGCATCACAGCTCCCATTCAAAGAGCAAATTTAGACAGATGTGTCTTTGCCAATTGCATCCTTTCCTGGACTAGGTGTCCTTTTCTTATGAACACTCACACTTTAGTCCAGTGTTTCTCAACCTTGACAATTTAAAGGCATGTGGACTTCAACTCCCAGAATTCCACAGCCAGCAATGCTGGCTGTGGAATTCTGGGAGTTGAAGTCCACATGCCTTAAAATTGTCAAGGTTGAGAAACACTGCTTTAGTCCTTTTGTATATGGACTACTACAATATATGAGGCTACCCTTGAAAACTACCCAGAACCTACAGCAGATCAAGAATGCAGTTGAATGAGCAGTTAATGGGTGCATGCCCATGTAACATCTTGCTATGCAAGTTGGATTGGCTACCAGAGAGGGCAAGTCAGGATGCTAATTGTCACCTATGAAGCTTTTCATGGCATAAAGTACGCTTCTTTCAGTTGATCTGCCTTTCACCCATTATTTCTTTCCATCCCATAAAGTCTGACAGAGTGGATTCTGAGTCCCATTTGCCCAGCAGTGACATCTAATGGGGCCTAGGAGGTGTTCTGTCTGGCCCCTCTCAGCTCATTAAAATCCACATAAATATGTCTTTAAGAGGTTTATCTAACACATTTCAAAAGAATTCACTTCAAAGCACGCTGCTGGCATTTTGCTGGCAGAAACAGCCAAGTCCCATGTATTTACATTTAGATTAAAACATACTCCTTCCACACCTTCCAATTAACTCACTCTTTCTTTATCACATTGGCCAAGACCTCATTATTCCCCCGTAGATTTCCAAAACATCAGAAGACTGAATTCAAACGCACGGCTCCAGATATCAGGCTACTCCTTGATTAACGTTGCTCATGACAAAGGCGTAGTCTCTCTGTCCCCTTCTAATATAGTGTCCGATACGTCACTTCCCCCCATTACTTCCTTTTTCCACTTAACTGACACCTTCGCTTATCAAACCTTCGAAATCTCGGATCAAGCCATCTATCTTCTTGATCCAAATCTGACCCCTCACTTTGCGAATCTGACCCAGACTGCCTGTAAATCTCCTCCCTGTCTGTCTCAGCTGCTGGGAGGGGAAAATACCCAGAGGGGCCTGGCTGCTCTTCCTCGGCTGCCGGGAGGGGAAAACACCCAGAGGGGCCTGGCTGCTCATCCTCATCCTCTGACACTTCCCAAGCTGGTCTAGGGACACTCACAACAGGAGGGAAGGGTGCCTTTTTGTCATGGCATCCGATTTCTGAAATAGCATTCCCTTGGAGCCTGAGAGAGCCCCCAACACTGCTATCCATTCAATGAGCACCTGCCTTTCCCCCCGCCACCAGGCTCTTAGCTAAGTTGGGAAGTGTGCCCCCCCCCAGATTGGATTATATTTAACATGTTTATGGAGTATATTTATTCCTGCCATTGAAAGTTTTATTTATTTATTTATTTTCAAGTTTATATAGCCACCCACCTTACAAAACAAGTGAGACTGGGCAGCATAATATTGCTTTGGATATACTACGGTCTTGTTTTTAACCTGTGTGCCACCCAAAGTCACTGCAGAGTTGGATGACCTTAAAAATTAATTAATGAAAGCAAGCAAGCAAGCTTGGGTGTGAGAGCTGAAAATTAAGAATTCATAGTGAAGAGATGCAAATATAAATGAATGACAATCTTGATTTCTTTAAAGTGATGCTACCTTCAACAGCAAGTGAAAAGTTACATATAGTGTATGTCCCAGAGAGGGGCAGGAATTTGAAAGAAGATCCTTAGGTGAGTTTATGATTCCCCTTATCAGTGTAAGAATTCTTGTGGACCCTTTGCTGATAACGTTAACTACTCTCTCATCCAGCATTTTGATCTTTGGAGGAAAAATGCTAATTCTTGGACTGGTGAAATATGGGGAAAACACTTTTGTTAAATTTCTGCCTACTTGGGGTACCCAACAAATTATATCCTCCAGTACCAAGATAATGAGTTTTGTTTGTGTAGTTGAAGCAACGGTCTTTCATCTTAGCATGCTATCTTACAGGGAATCAATATGAACAGTTCTTATTTACTCTCTCAGCACAAGCAAGTGAAGGCTTTTTAGTTTATTGTCAAATAAAATGAAACAATAGGTTCAGGTATACATAGCAAATATTTTGGTAGCATTTCAGACTTTCAAGAGGGAAAATAGATATTATTCTTATCTTTGCATTTTTACATTTATTTTATTCAATCATCTGGTTTATTTTTTTTACTCTCCTCTTCTACTACAGTGGTTCTCAAGAAGGATGGAGAAACCTATTTTGAACCCCTTTCAGGAAAGTTTTACAATATAATTTTAATGTATACACACATATGTACCCATCAGAACTGAAATTTGTATAATCGTCAGGTAAAACAATCTCTCGGTATCTTTTGTTAGACATGCAACTGTTTCTTTTCTTCTTAAGCAAGTCCCCCTCCACTCTGAGAAAAAGCCAGACCTGATCACCTACTTAATGGTGATAGTCCTCAATATGCTTGTAGGCAGCTTTGGTATAATTCAACTGATTCTTAAGGAGGCTTTGAGGGGCTGAAAAATCCTGGAGGAAATGAAAGGCTGCTGGAATGCAGAAAAGCTGGAATGCATTAGACATTAGCTATATATAGTAGACAACGATAGTCTGAAATTGACATTCTGGGTATAAGCATGACGTAGATCTTTCCAGAATTGTGTTATGAATTGCGGGCCTTACTCAGAAATCAGGTGATTGGGCAAATTGTGGTATGATCATATGTATGAGCAAATGAACTGCTTTAGAGATGGAAGCAAAATCATGGCAAGCAACTAAATAGGACCTTTAAGAAAAGAGAACAAATAATATCAGAATTTGACTCGGAGCTCCAACACTATGGAGCCCCCAACTGAAGGCAGTCTAAGGTATTCTGACTAATTTCTCCCTTGCTATTTCAGTATATACAGAGCAAATACAGAGGAGGGGCTTTCACAGGATGGTGATCTGTTGGTTTCAACTGGACTGGAAGATTTGCTATGGAATCACCTTTTATCTACTCACCAGATTCTGTACCTGTTCTTCATTGTTCTTTTGCTTCTGGGGTGGGAAGACAGAACCCCAGTTTTACCATCACCATCTTTATGGACATTCTCTCTCCTTGTTTCTATGGATAGAGCCCTTTTTTAAAATCAATCCACTGATTGATGTAAGGAAGGTCACTGTCTCAACTAAGCAAACCCAACTACTGCATAACAATTTTGTTTATTCCATATTGAAATATGGAAAGAAATGACTTGGGTGTGACAATAGTTGTCAAAGGAATGTGGGCAGCGCTTCTTGATTATAATATAATCAGTTGGCAAGAAGAGGAAAAGGAGCAGGAAAGAGAGTAGGAATTTTTTGCTTCCAGCTTGAGAGCCTCTAGATAAGCTGGAAGATAAGATTTAGAGCATGCTTCTTCAAGCTGATTGCTCTTCTCCAAACAGGAGAAGGGAAACTGAAGGGAAGCAGAAAGAGTCTGATGTTAGCAGAAATTGAAAGGATCCCTGAAGCCAGCTTTGCTGGAGTCGCTTCCTTAGTTCTCCCTGTTATAACGCTCCCATTATCTGATTTATTGCAGCTCGCAAGCTTTTATCTCTAATTTTAGTCTCCTTCAAAAGAAGAAGCCCTATAGGAATAAAGAAACTTGCAAAACCAGTCAAAACCAGTAGTTTCAAAGAAAACTGCAGGAAATAACCTCTCCAATCTCTTTCTTTATTCAGCACACTCCAAGCTGAATAAAACTGAAAAGTTCAATTCCAATATAAGATCTAGGAATCTATAAAGTAAAGGAGTTCCTTCTTTCTTTTTAAATAAGAGCCAAAGAATCTAGGAAAACATTTTTCCCCATCTATAGTAATAATAATAATAATAATAATAATAATAATAATAATAATAATAATAATAATAATAATAATAATAATAATAATAATAATAATAATAATAAAGTTGGAAGGGACCTTGGAGGTCATCGAGTCCAACTCCCTGCTCAGGCAGGAAACCCTACACCATTTCGGACAGATGGCTGTCCAGTCTCTTCTTAATAACTTTCAGTGTTGGAGCATTCACCGCTTCTGGAGGCAGGTTGTTCCATTGGTTAATTGTTCTCACTGTCAGGAAGTTTCTCCTTAGTTCTAGGTTGCTTCTCTCCTTGATTTTCCAAGGTGCCTGAGGGCAGGACAAGAAGCAACGGGTAGAAACTAATCAAGGAGAGAAGCAACCTAGAACTAAGGAGAAACTTCCTGACAGTTAGAACAATTAACCAGTGGAACAACCTGCCTCCAGAAGCGGTGAATGCTCCAACACTGGAAGTTTTCAAGAAGAGACTCGACAGCCATTTGTCTGAAATGGTATAGGGTTTCCTGCCTGAGCAGGGGGTTGGAATAGATGACCTCCAAGGTCCCTTCCAACTTTACTACTACTACCACCACTACTACTACTACTACTACTACTACTACTACTACTACTATTATTATTATTATTATTATTAATATTAATAGTTAGCTGCCAAAGACGTTCCAGATATTGCACGGAGATTGCATAACGGATTATCTCCATTCTAACAAGGAGAGAGGGAGAGAAAGCACAGATGGGAACTGAAAAGGGGATGCACAAAAAAGAAATGGAACATGGCTAGGATAGGACATGGCAACTTAATATGTCAACAGGTAGACTGTTTATCTCCTGATGAGGTTACGAATTAAAGAATTGAAGGTCCTTGTTAAGAGATCTGTAGACATTTGCTTTCTCTTTTCTCCTAAAATGATATTTACCACATCATGAATTATAGGTTTTCTTGGTCTCTTTTGGCTCTTGTATTCTTCCTCCCCCCTCCTCCCCCCCTCTCTCTCTTTGTATAATACTCAATTCTTGCTGAATATATTCAGATGTTTGAAACTTTATTTTCTAGAAATACTTACAATCAGTGAATATATCCATTGTTGTCTATTTTCTGCAATCAACTGTTTTTTGGCTAGTAATTTTGACTCTATCTTTATAATTAAGTTATGGACTTTCTGCAGAATTCAGAAAACAAGCTGTAATGTATATTTTACAATATCTTTAACAAAGTGAAAAACATCCTTCCAAGAACAAACACAAATGTGTTTATTTGGTTTTTAAAACAGCCCCTCCATACCAAACACTGTCTCAAGGTGACTTTAAAAACAACCAGAATGCTCATTAAATATTGCTGAATATGCTTCTTGGCCTTCCACAATGCCAGAAAATATCTTGAATGCCAAAGATAACATTGCCTAGCAATTATACTGCTATCACACTATTAATAGCATAATTTTAGATACCATCAAAATGATAATCATAGTGATGCTTATAGTAATTTTCAGCAGGTTTCTCACCCATATATGGCCAATAGGAATCTTAGACAGGGAGATCATATCCTTTGCCTAACTTTCTTTGCTAATTACATTGCTGTTATCTATCATGACCCCAGGGTATATGTCTGCAAGTTCAGGCAATGTAGAAATAGAGTCTGGAGGAAGCATAAGAATGGAGAAGGTGAAGATAGGAAAAATTTGACCTCAGAAACAGCTTAAAGAACACTTTATTTGGAGAGCTTGCTGGAAACTCTGGCTCTTTGTTGAATTGAAACATTGAGACTGCTTAGTCCTCTCCATCTTGGACAGAAAGTTGGAGTGATGAGCAATTAAAACTGAGTTTCTCTGTTTTAATTTTGCAAGGTCTGGGAACCGGTACACTTCTTTAACATATTCTTTTAAAGTCTCACCTCAGATAAAGAAAAGCAAGGTCTATACGGATTACCTCCTGGACTCTTATTAGCTTTCTTCCTGCAGAAGTATCTCACCCTCAAAGGATCAAATTGTCACCAACTATCAGGCAATTTTGAAACTGTCCTGTTGGACCACAAAAAGGTTTATTGAATGTAGCATCTTGTTTCCCAAATGAGACAATAATGCTTCTGTCCTAAGAGTGCCTATCAGAGCCTCTTTATAAGACACAAATTTAAAAAATGAGTAAGATGCTGCAGAACTGGCATGCCTTCACTAACTCACTGGTCTGTTTTAACTCAACTCAGCATTTTATCTTGTCCAACAGCTTCTACTACAATAACAAGTAGTTTTTGTTATTATTATTTTAAAATCCTTTGGCTGCCACATCTAATGTGAAAGGAGTTGCCAAACCCACTCAAACAAGCACAACAGTCATGTCAAAGAACATGTTAATATATTCCAACTTATGCTTTTCACACTTTAATGAGAATGACAGGCAAGGCATCTTTCTGTCATTCCTGTGTCTGTAGGATTTTAGTATGTCTTCTTACATACAAAGCCAATTAGCATTGTGGTGAATAGGAAACATTTGGAATGGGCAGGCAACATCCCATAGTGATGAAAATCTTAAATGACCATTTAGTCCCTTTCAAATAGGGGTTCAATTTTTTTTCAGACTTAATTAAAACTTTAAAATATGGTTTATTTCCATTGAGGGTACAATCACAATACAGACAGTCTTCGCTTACCAACTGCTTATTCAGCAACTTTGATGGCTGGCTTCTGACAAGGAAAGTCATTTGGGAAACTGACAGCAAGTCACAAGTTGCAGTCATGCGACCATGCTTATTCACTTAATAACTACAGTTAGAACTGATGCTGTAAATTGAGCATAGCCATGTGAGGTTTCACTTTATGGTTGTGTTGCTTAGCAACGGAATTATCTGTCCCAGACTTTTTAAAAAAAAAGTTTTAAAAGTTGCAGACTTTTTTTTTAGGACGTAGCCCATAAAATGCAACATTTTCTAGGATGAAAAAGAACAAAATATTGCAAAGTGAGCTGGCCAAATTAAACATGTGGGTTAAGAATTTCTTATTCACTTTTGATTTAGCTGTTGGTTTTTAACCTACCTTAAAACTATTTTAGTATACACCCTTGCATTTTCATGTCTTTCTTGACTTAGAATAGAATGAAAACATGACAACTGTGGTTGGAAAAGGCTTTAGAAAAGAGAATCATGGCCCATTAATGCTGGGGTCGCAGGCTGCTCACCCTATTAGGGAGTACATGCCATGGGCCCCCAATCCCTGAACCATGGACTGGAACTGGTCCGCAGCATGCCAGAAACCGGTCCGTGCAAACAAGCAAAGCCTCATCTGCAGGATAGAGACAGCACGCAAAATCATATCCCCTCCGGTCCACGAAAAAAACCTCTCTCCAACGAACCAGTCCCTGGTGCCCAAAAGGTTGGGGACCTCTGGTATATGCCATTGAACTCAGTGAAAATGGCTGTGAATATTATTCATTAAATTTCACTTTACGTCTGTACTATCAAGATTTCATGTCTGAGTTTTGTATATCAATATATTATCTCTTTTCCTCACTATGCACATTTATTATGTATATTCAGAGAATCAAAACAAACCCCACATAGTTAAATTAATGTTTATAATGGAGCAAGAATATGCACATCAGCATAAATATATTGGGAAGGCTGGCTTTACCACATTATTGCCCATCCTAACTCAGGTATTGGTTTAAAAATGGAAAACCAGGACAAATGATATCAGACCAGTCCAAACCATTTTGAAAAAGCGTATTGAATTTCTACCTCAGGTGTTTTTGTTAGGGATCATAAAAGACTGCACTACCACAGAGACGAACTTAATTCTGAACTTGATCACAGCAGCGAGACTGTTGGTGGGACAATACTGGAAGAAGCTAGAAATACCACCTATAGAAGAATGGACTTTGAAAGTAATAAAGTTGGCAGAAATGGCTAAAATATCGGCATACTTGAAGGATCGCTCAAATGAACAATATATGATAGACTGGAAACAGTGGATAGACTACATACAAGAGAAACACCAATCAAAGAAAATGTATCTGGCTTATAGTTAAATCTTGACACAGGGAGTGAAGAATGTTTACAAATTTAAATTTAAATCGATTGTATTAAGTTGGATAGCAGTTAGCTTGAATCTTCCCCTGGTTTACATATACAAATATTTATCTATTGATTATTGGAAGGTATATATCAAATAGACTAAGAATGTACTTGATAGAGGGAAGGGCATATCGACATGAAAATTATTAATTTTAATAAGATGACTTGTTTGCTTGATATCCAATGGATTGATCTGAAAAGAAGTGAAAGTTACAATTTTTTAAAATGTAGTTGGTTTATAGTTAAACTTGGATACACGGAGTGAAGAAGGTCTACAAATTTAAAATGATTGTATTAAGTTGAATGGCATTTAATTTGAATTTTTTCTTTGTTTACATGTACAAATGTTTACCTAATAATAAAT
The DNA here is from genome assembly GCA_034064705.1 of Bothrops alternatus. Lineage (NCBI taxonomy): Eukaryota > Metazoa > Chordata > Lepidosauria > Squamata > Viperidae > Bothrops > Bothrops alternatus. The sequence goes on from JARGCV010000023.1 coordinate 11,177,467, forward strand.
ATTTTTTATAATAAAAAAAAAGAAAGCCTGGTGGTGGGAATTATACTTAAATTATATTTTACAATGAAATGTTTAATATTGCAGTGTTACAAATTATCAAACAACTTTGAGAGTACAAAATGGAGCACATTTCCTATAACTACTTTACATATTTGAAAGCATGTAGCGTGTTTGGCAAGATATGAGCCAGCAACATTTATTAAGATGATCAAGTTATTCTGGGGGAAAAAAACCTCTCAATATGTTGCTAATATTATTTCCTGATAATTATATCCAATGCAGAACAAATATTTCTAAGATAAGCAGGTTATGAACTACTCATAAAATGCAGCCTTAAATATAATGGGATTTTTTCTTATTAGAAGAGACAAAAAGGACTCTGTAAGTGTAGAATTTACTCCTAATGTATCCTAAAAAAATATTACAAATTAACATGAGTTAAAGGATTAATATAAGGCTAAATTATGAATATTCCCAATGTCCACCTTTTTTAGTTTAGTTCAATTAAGTTATCTATTTCTAGTTCACCAACCCAAAGAATTTACTTCCTTAAGAAAGTTAATCCTGATTTCTTTTTAATGTCAATTGAAGGGTTTCATTGAAACAAAAACTGCCTTATACTTTGCTGTGCTGCTGATGAAGTGTAAGCAAATATTTTAAAAATTACTTCCTGCAAGAAACATATAGTGGAGTGCAAAACACCGATTTTTCAGCTGTATCAACTTATCTATGTTTTGTTGCTTCTCTGAGATAAAGAGGAAGCAAAGATCTCACAAGCAATAGTTACCAAGGACAGAACAGCCAAGTATTATAAAAAGAAACGGGAAGAAATGGGGTTTCCCTCTTTTATTCTTTCTGAACTGACCTTTTTTTTTTTTTTTACTTCAGAGAATCTTCACTGGGGCAGGAGAACAAGAACTATAAATCAAACGTTATGTAAAGTACCCTGTCATCCAAGTTAATGACATAAAATGGACTTTTGCTGGGTGGTAGAATAAATGGATAGGAAGAAAGAAAAGAAATACGGGCCTGGAATTATAATGAAAATCCTCTTTGAGTGTGTGGTCAGGGGATGAAAGATGCCAAATAGGGCAAGAGAGAGAAGTATTCCAGTAATTCAGGAAAGAGGAAAAAACATCTTTATGTGTTCAGAGGTATTGCCTGAAACTGGATTTAGTCCAGTCGCTGGGAACAGACCCCTATGCTACGTTCTGTGGATATAAATAAAATAAAAGAGGAGGAAATACAAAAATATTTTGTTTATTCTTCAGTAGTTTTGGGAGGAATCTCTAGCTGTGTGGTGCTTAGCTCTAGATTTTTAGCACAAAATAAATCAAAACACATCCCTTCTGGCTGAGTATTTTCTTTGAAAGATAAAATACATGTGCTCCAAGGGCAGTTTAGCCTCTAGTGACTTCATGCATGTGCCACATAGCTTTCCTAGGAAAAATTAAAAGAGGTTTTCCATGGCTACTACTTAGGATATATATATTTTTTTTACTTTCCAATTTAACCTACATCACTGAGATTTTTCTGGTGGCTTCCCATCCAAGTACTAATCAGGCACAATCCTGCTTTACTTTTCATGACTAAATTTAGCTTGGTGCTACTGCCTAGCAAGGTACGGTAAAGCATAGTGTAAGGAGTGACCAGCATAAGTCAGCTGATTTATGGTTGGAATTCTTAAGCAGAAATAAGAAAGCCTTTTGTTTTTTATATTTCAATTCCCCTTAGTCCAGTGTTTCTCAACCTTGACAATTTTAAGGCATGTGGACTTCAACTCCCAGAATTCCACAGCCAGCATTGCTGGCTGTGGAATTCTGGGAGTTGAAGTCCACATGCCTTAAAATTGTCAAGGTTGAGAAACACTGCCTTAGTCTGTCAATACACCTCCTTCAGTACGCCAACACATCCAGAGGGCATCAGGTTAGGAAAGGCTTAGAGTACTCTTACCCAGGAGGGATTGTTGGCTTTGCTGTCAATACAAAAAAAGGGAACCAAATGCCAATTTCAAAACAAAACAATTACAAACATTCTGATTGTAAAATTGCTGAGCTCAGTGTTTTGAGCCCAAGAACCAATAACAGAATCTGCAGTAAATGCATTGATATATTAGTTGTTGGGGAAATATCTAATTACCGTAACATACACAAAAGTTGAAACAGTCAATGAAAAGTCTGAAAGAAACAGAAAATCAATGTGAACTGCATCTTGCAGCTCCACTTCCACGCACAGAACTGAAATATGGTTTTTGATTCAGAGGGCAAATAGCCAGCCTGAATCTGACAAAATCCTAATGAAGCATTATTTGTGCTGTAAAGACAAATGGAGAAAGCTACAATGAACTATCTTGCAGAGTTATGGAGAACTTTAGCTTATGAAACTGGCATGCTTTTCCTTAACCATAGATCAGGTCAGAGAAGAGTTAAATGTGGTTACTTCAAAGAAGAAAGATTAATGGAATTGGAATCAAAAGATGGGATAATCCAAATCCTCTCTGAAGCTGGGGTGGGGTTTAAGCTTTTGAGAAGACTATTATCCATTTAAAACTACAAAGGATCTCAGGGTAACTTAGTTTGGAGGACACAGAAGGGCTTCATTTGTGAAGCAATGTTAACATGAAAGTCTACTGGTTTTGCTATCTATAATTGTGTAGAGTGGTGGAAGCACTTCAATTGTGTTGAAACTACAATTTCTGAACACACTCTACACTTATATGATACAGAAGCCTATTATCTGCTGAAGTTGCCAAGGATCTTGCCAGATACAAGTTCTGCTTATTTTTGGGAGGGATATTTTTATCCTACCTTTTTTCTATATACAATTCAAGGCAGAAAGCATACCAATATTCCTTCCTCCTATTTTACCCACAGTAAAAATTGGGCTGAGAGAAAGTGACTGGCCCAGTCACCCAGTCTGTTTTTCATGCCTAAGGCATAACTAGAATTCCCAGTCCCCTGGTTTCTATCCCAGCACCTTAACACTATGCCAAACTGGCTTGTGAGTGTGTACATCGCACATATGCATTATGTACCTAGAAGCACACTGAATATATTTTTCAAAGATACCTACATATCCTGCCAGATACTGTTTTAAAATAAAAGATGCTCAGAACAATTTGCAACAAAAGTATATCACTATCATCATGTGAAAACAGTTTGATAAAAATTGCCAAACCTTGAAAACCACAGCAGAAAGTGAATAATGATCGGGGTTAAATGAAAGTATTAAAGAAACAGGAGAGAGTGTATGAATTTGAAAAGATCTTTGTCATGTGGCTCAGCATGAATAATAATGTAACTAGAGATATCTCTCTAGGGTAATGCTACAAAGACTTATTATAAAGCACACTTGTTTACAATGGACAAAGTTCTAATATATTCATCCATGAATAAAATTTACAGGTAGAAAATGAATATATCAAATAACATAAACTGATATGTTGGCCAATTTATTTAATGAAACATGAACGACATATTCATTTTCTACCAGTTATGAATACATCCAATTCCCCTTTCAGATATGAGGGGCCACCTTCTCCAAAGGAAGTATTAATCCCCTGAGCAGGGGGTTGGACTAGAAGACCTCCAGGGTCCCTTCCAACTCTATTATTCCATTCCATTCCAATCAGTTTATCACTTCACATTTTAATAACTTAAACTAAACTACAAACAAGATAGAAAGTTAAACCTACCCGTGCCAAAGTCAGTGTCCCTTGTTTGCACGTTTTGCAACGAACCCGGAGTTTCCCAGGTTTCACGGCTTGGCAGAAGCTTTTGCAGAAAACATAAAAACTGCTGTATTTAACTTCTGTTGGGAGAAACAGAAACGCAAAACCTTCATTTATTAAGACACCAACATTTCATTGTGCATCTCTCTCTCTCTCTCTCTCTCTCTCTCTCTCTCTCTCTCTCTCTCTCTCTGTAATAAAAACTCAGAAACAAATGAAAATCCACATATAGAATATCAGAATGACTTTTTTTCTATTCTGTGTAGCAACAAATCAAAATCAAATACATTGGATTTTATTTGGAAAAGGATAAACTTTCAGGTATTTATATCTGTTCTCTAACACAGCACTTCTATATCTGTTCTCTTTATCCTTCGCCTCCACCACTCCTTCTAGTCCACTGGAAGAGCTAAACCATCTCCATTCTGGCAAGGGTGGATATTATTATTATTATTATTATTATTATTATTATTATTATTATTATTATTATTATTATTATTATTATTATTATTATACATATTTATTAAATAGCTTCTCTCTCCATTGGGTGATTGAAGCAATATACAGAAATCAGATAAAAGTAGCAGTAACATAAAATACACCACAATACACTGAAATCAAACACAATCACAATAGGTTAACAAGAGAAGCCAGAATATTCATCACAATAAAATCTGAAGGCATCATTTAAGAACATTAAAAAAGGTAATGGAACAATATAGTCTACGCCAGCTGCCAAAGGTATAATAAAGAGGAAGCTAACCTGATTTGTCTCCCTATTATTATAGACTTGCAATAATAAACCCAGAGCTGGGGATGGGAGAGGCAGGGAATATCAGCAGCTATCCAGAATGCCAGTGAATGGTAAGCCATAAACTTTGCTGCTGAATCTGTAAGGAATTCTTTCCAGTGTCTTAAAAACACATGGGAACTGCCACTGGAGTGGGAAAACATTTAAATGATAAAAGCAAACCGTTATGCATCTTTATTATAAAACTAAGGTGTGTCACTTCACACCTTTCCAGTAAAATGCCCATTCTATGGCTCTGCCTCACACATATTTTATATCTCTATTTCCTGTAACAAAAATTTAAATACCATCAAACCCCAAGCGGCTTGCAAAAATGTGGCATTAGATAATTCAAACATCAATCTATCCATGCAGGAACTGTTCATAGAAGAAAGTCACACACCCTACTCCAGTACATAAAATGTGTGAAGGAGCATTAAGCATCTTTCATGGGCATCTTTGTGAAGAGCTGAAGACAGATCTGCCTGACATTTTCAACCTATCAAGAATAACTAAGAGGGGAATGCCCCAAGACAGGAATGAACCATTTATCCTGCTTTTAGGGGTGCTGCACTCCAGAGGGGAGCAGGACAGAACCCTGATAGGGTTGAGAATTTTAGTTAGTGAAATGGGTAGCTTAAGCATATACATCAATTAAGACACTCATTTGGCCCCTGAAAAAAACAGTCCCAATTACTGAAGGGGAAGGAGTAAAATATTCACAGAACCTTCATACAACACAACTGGTTAGATTTTTGGAGAGCTGTATTCCACCACATCCCAAAAGTGTTAACTTACAGAAAATAGCTTGAGAAATAAGCAATTTCATATGAGAAAGAGATGATCCTTCAAATACTTAGGACAACAAAGAGAACAATATTTGTTGCAGCTGTTTTGTAACTGTTTTGTACTTTTCTTCATGATTCCGTTTGCAGTCTGGCTTTGTTCCTCCTATTGGTAACAAGCAGACTTCCCAAAATGCCAAACTAATCTGCTCTTTTGATCAGCACTTATTGGTTGTAGAGAAATCACTCCTAGGCTAAAGTGAAGTTTTAAATAAAAGCAAAGCCCCATTCATAAAAAGGCTGTATTGAATAGAACAGCTTTTCCCAGTGAAAGAGGTCTGCAACGGCATGACTACTTTGTTGATAAGCACTGATTTAGTATTAATTTCAGTGCTGCAGTAAACCAAAAAGGAGTAAACCATCTTTACCAATCAGATTTACAATTACAAGCTTAAGGATAGATTATCATGGAGAATCAATGCTGCATCTATGTGGCTGCTGGGAGTTAAAAATGACTTGATGGCATATAATCTATGAAGGAAAGAAAGAAAAAGGGGGAGGGAAGTGAAGGGAAGAAAAGTTTTATGTACCAGTTCACAGTTTCAACTCTCATTTGGCTAAGGTCAGGGACCTCCTTGTGCCCTAACAATTAGTGTTCCTTTTACCAAACCACCTGGGTTTGACCTGCCTCACTTTGTCTGGTTGAAATTGAACAGAATGAGGTGTGATATGGAAAGAAGTGCCTCTGCCCTGTATTAGTGGGGATGGAAAGATTCCCCTTGTTGCAATTGTGCTGATATGCAAACTATTAAATATATTGTGCAAGGTTGCCCAGGCTGTGCATTCTTTGGTTCCCCAGAAGATCTGCATAAAGCAGCACCAGAGGTGATCACCAAGATCACTGAATTGGACATCCAGTTATAAGGTCATACCCACATAGAAGTTTTACTTATAATTACGTGGACTGTGTATATATGTTTATTTCTCTTCTGTCATGCTCTCATCACATGCTAAATAATAATATTTTCAACTTGCATTTGTCATAAAATCAGCACCTCTTTCATGCTGGAAATTCTGGTTTTAAACACTGTGGTTTTTTTTTTTTTGGTACCAGAGAAATCTCTGAAACTGACTTCGAAAGCAACCCCTAAGAGTATTAAAGCAACCTACAGTAGAAGAAATTAAAGTATGAATGAACACATCTAGTCAACTCGATATAACTTTGGAGAGAATGGAAAGAGAAGCTTTAAAAGGAATTTTAGAAGGAAGGAATAGGAAAGAATTTGGCAGGAAGTTTTGGTTAACTTGCATAAGTCATCCTGGCCAATGACTGGGCTCATTTTCTTGCTGGCTGGAGAATTTTGGGAACTGAAGTCAAAAGTTGCTAAGGTTGAGAAGCACTGCTTTAAAGACCTTACTTGTTCAAAGTCATCCAAAAATACTGAAAGTTGGCCCTGTTTAATTTAGCACAGCAGAAATATGCAGGGATCACACTTGTGTAGATTGAAAGTTGTCAAGTTACCCAAATGTTAATTTACTTCCTTAATGAAAAGGCAATCTTTCAACATTAAATACAGAATGAAAGAGAAAAGTTGACAAGTTACAGATTTTTCAATTTACTGGACTAATTTAAAACATGATGGCATTAAATATTTGAATGGCAAGCTCCCACAAGCCAGTTCAGAGTTACTGTAATTAATTTACCTGCAGCTCAGAATATAAATAACATTTAAGATTGCCACCGTTTGAAAGAAGGAGCTTTTTGTTTTATTTGAGAGCCATGAAAACTGTTTTTACCATAATAATTTCTGTTATATCTTTCAAAGTTATTTGGAGAAATTTAAAACCACCTGCCAAAGAAACTTTTTTTATCTGGAAAGGAAAAAAGGTCCGTACCACTAGTAATTGCAGCACTTTGGCATCCTTAGGTAACATTGAAAAGTTAAACAGGGTTAAACTTGGCTGATTCTGCGATGGGAGACCAACAGAAAAAAAAACTGGCTGGCAAGTTGAAAAAAAAATAATAAACATCCCGTAAGAGGGAAAGACCAAACCATTTCCATACTGTTGCCAGAAACTGAGCAAAACACGAAGGAAACTCTATTTTTAAAAAAAAAAACCATTCTTGAGTAACACACATCCCTTTTACATTTCAGAACCATAATCCAATGGCAAAACCACCCAATTATCACACAGGAGGTATCTAGAGCTGTGCAACTACTCTTTCAAGGCCATAGGTAGCCTGCCAAAGCTCTGAGTGTACCCCAACTGTTAATTATTAACATGACTGAAATGAAATCATTTAAATACATAACATCATTTATGATCTTTATTGTTGACATGACTAATCCTCCTAGCTTTGTTCCATTTTTGGGGGTGATGGTGGTGGTGGTAGTGGTGCAACTAAAGAAAAAAATTATTTTAAGTTATATTGCAGTTCTAATACAGAGAGGCTGACTTCAGGTTAAACGCAATGAAGTAGTTAATGCAATGATGCACGTATAACTTGAATTTATTCTTTGCAACAGCAGCTCTGCTATTGTAATGCCAACACTGTATACTGATAGTGACTGCAAAATTAGGGCAAAAAAGCAGTATGAAAGCCAGAAATTCATATGTGTGTGGCAAGAAACAGCAAGAATTGTGTAACACTTTCTACTTACTATGCCTCATAAAAACTTACACAAAAAACCCACTCTTGTCTAGCAATAGCAGTAACACTTAAACTTATATACTGTTCCATAGTCCTTTACAGCAGTCTCTAACCAGTTTGCAGAATCAGCATATAGACACCAACAATCTGGGTCCTCATTTTATCAACCTCAGAAGGATGGAAGGATAAACTTAACATAGGGGAAAAAAATAAAGTAAGCCTAGATTAGTGCTAGAGGGTGCTTGCTAACAAGCAGGCCCATGCAAAGATGTGGACTAATTTGCCAGTTGTCTTTCCCGAAGCAAATTTGCTCAATGCGCCACAGGAGGTGCCCCCAGATCTTCCAGAACGAAGTAAATGGCTATTTGCATCAACCTGTCTGCTACTTTATGCAGATTGGCTGATAGCAATCTTAAACTTCTGTAGACACATTATTGGGTTTCTGTAGAGAGCAATATCACTAGCAATGAGAACAAGAGGCAATCAGAATAAATTAAAAGAATATGAATGTATTGTGCCTCACTAGCAACACAACTCCTAATCTAACAATAGCAGTCCCTGTTTCCCTTGAATCGTCAGGACTAATTTCTCACAAACAGCCTTGATTAAGATTATCTCCCTTTGTTTTCAGGGGCTAAAAGAGGTGAAAATAAATCTGCCTCAAACACAACATCAACTCTGAAGTAGTATTAATACAAAAAATTGTAATTAAGGCACAGCGCCGGCAATCACTCAAATTGCAGCAGTATCACCCTTACAACCTTGTCTTCCCTGTTCAATCAAGCACTCTAAGCTTTCATGAAGTTTTCCATTAACAGTTTATAGCACTGGCATGCTGTTAAAATGTGCAGATACGGCAACTGTTGATTAAAACATTAAGGTCCAACTTTTACATTGAAGGCATGGTGCTTAATGTGTGGGCATGCACGTACACTCAAGGAAATGAGCCATTTCAAAAATTATTGTCCATGTGTTTTGTCTTCCTACAGGAAAATGTAATTATTGATGTTGATCAGGATTTGCTTGGCAAATACATGCTAACATTATGGAACCATATGTGTCTCATGCATAATCATATACAGGATTGGCCTTTGAAAGATCTTTGTGGGATTTATTTTATTTTATTTATTTATTTAATTTAATTTGTATGCCGCCCCTCTCCCAAGACCCGGGGCGGCTCACAACAACAAAACAGTTCAAAACACAATTAATTTAAAAAATTTAAAAATTAATTCCATTCACACAACATACAAACACATTCAGCTCACAGCCGCTGATGGCGGGACACTCTTAGGGCCGAGGGGCAGAGCACAGTTCATATGCCCCAAGCCTGCCAGCATAGATGTGTCTTTAGCGCTTTTCAGAAAGCTAGGAGGGAGGAAGCAATACGAACCTCTGAGGGAAGCTGGTTCCAGAGGGCTGGGGCAGCAACGGAGAAGGCCCTTGCCCTAGGCCCTGCCAGACGACACTGTCTAACAGACGGGACCCGTAGGAGGCCAACCCTATGCACCCTAACCGGTCACTGGGATTCATGAGGCAGAAGACGGTCCCGCAAGTATCCTGGTCCATTGCCATAAAGGGCTTTATAGGTCATAACCAACACTTTGAATTGTGTTCGGAGACCAATAGGTAGCCAGTGCAGCTCGCGGAGAGCTGGAGTGATATGAGCATGTCTTGGAAGACCCAAGACAGCTCGCGCGGCCGCATTCTGGACTACTTGCAGTCTCCAGACATTCTTCAAAGGCTGCCCCATGTAGAGAGCATTACAGTAGTCGAATCTCGAGGTGACAAGGGCATGGGTGACTGTGAGGAGTGACTCCCGGTCCAAATAGGGTCGCAACTGGCGCACTAGGCGAACCTGGGCGAATGCTCCCTTCGCCACAGCCGAAAGATGATGTTCCAAAGTTAGCTGTGGATCCTATTTATCAAATAATATAACATAATTTATTTATAAGCCACCTTTGAAGTACAGTGGAGGAGGGCTTAGTACTTGAATAATATCAATTAATCAATGATTTCTATTCTGATTTGGCTGGTGGGGGAAGCATAAAGCTTACTTAATTCATTTATTGCTCATCTCCCAGGAATAATGCATAGCATTGTCTTTTCCAATTTTATCTTAGGCTGTTTGTAACATTTTATTAGATTATAGAATAAAATACAAAAATACAAGAACAAATATTATCTTATAATAAAAATGGGTTCAGATAAAAGGCCCAAAGTTATTGTCAGCCCCATTAGGTAGACCAGACCAGAAAATAAAATCTACAGGGAGGCTAAAACTACTTTTACAGAGAGTGGCTATAATAATGGAATCCCATAAGTCTGATTGTGCTATATCAGGGGTCTTCAAACTTGGCCCTTTTATGACTTGTGGACTTCAACTCCCAGAATTCCTCAGCTAGTGTACCTGGCTGAGGAATTCTGGGAGTTGAAGTCCACAAGTCATAAAAGGGCCAAGATTGAAGACCCCTATGCTATATCTACTCCCTCCTTCATATACTCCTGTGAATTAGGAAGGTGTCTATCTGAGCCTTTTAGGCATACTTTTTGTCTGATATGGATTTAAAATATATTGCAATCCTTTTTGGTTTGGCAACAGAGCTTGCATATTTCCATAAGGGTTCTTCCTTACTTTCTACAATGACCTACTAGAAGTGAGCCCCCAAGCTAAGTTGGAGCTTAGACTTTTTCTGGTTCTTATCTTGAGTGAAAAAAAGATTGTGACTATAATGCCCACAGATGCCAAGGTACTCACAATAACTCTGGATGGGATCCATAGGACATCTAAATTATATAAAATGCTTGAGAGAGAATGACTTCAGATGTGTAGGCACAGGTTTTAGGAAGCTGTTAAGTATATTGAAGTGAGTAAGTGAGCTTTTACAAAACTCAGATGAGTTACAATGCTGTTTTCAAAAAATAATTTTCTGTATAGGTATATAATTAAGTATATGATGCAGATAATATAGAGCACTTAGAATATTAATACCGAGCACGTGACTAGGGAATTCTGGGAGTTAAAGTTCACACATCCTAAAACTGCCAAGTTTGAAAAACACTGTCCCAAAACATTCCTCCAGTGTAGCTTATACTCAAATAGTGGAAGAGGCAGAAGGATTGATTGAGCACTGATCACATGAGACTAATCAAACAGATGTTAAAAAAAGAAAGGAAAAGCAGAAAGGAACAGAAAACATGCACAGACTGTGCAAGTTCAGGAATATATCATGGTATGATAGATGGTCTAGAAATACTAGATATAACTAGTATTTCAAATGATAGTTCATCAGAGTATCAGCCAGCCTAAATGCATCTCTACTTAAATGGAAATAACAGAAACCATGTGCTAGAATTATTCACTGTGATTTTTTTTCCCTCCAAACTGCCCTGGTCTTTAACCATCCTTCAGGGTAGGGAGAAATCAATGAGAGTCAAGTGACATACAAGTTTAATTAATATAATATAATAGTAGGGTTTAAGTTATTCAGCCAGCACTTATGAGTTGGTGAGGAAAGGTTGGTCAGGACGAGTTCCCAGTTTTTCCCAGACTGTGGCTTGTCTGAGTGTCCATGCTCTTTCCCTCCTACTACAATTGAATCTTGTGTTGACCTGAGCCTGAGGCTATATGTAGTAGTATCACTGCAAGTAAGAAAAATAGTACTGCTGCTCAGAGATGGAATGGATGGCAATGTAGATGGGGACGTGTAATGGCGTATAGAACACGAGGAAGGAGGAACAGGGATGCTTTGGTTATATAAGGAGCTGTGGTAAGTGGTTTGGGGCTTAATACAGAGTCTGACATCATTTTGGTAACAAGGCATATTCAAAGATGCTATCTGCCATGTAACATATATCCTAAACACATCTTATACATCTCTGAAAAAAGTATACATGATTTAATATTGGCATCTTATAAAAATATCCTTTGAATGTGTTTGTGATTATGTTTCTCCAGCCTGAAATTAACAGCTGATTTCTGCCATTTATGATTAATGTCTTTTTCAAATCCAATTGCTGGTCCAAATTACTTCCAACTGCTTACACTCCTCTGCCAGCCTCTGCTGACAAATTTTGAATTTGACCCAAACGATTTTGTAGACAGCAATGTTTTTGAGCAGCTTGGAACAAAAGAAAGTGAATTTGTCAATATAGTGGTACACAATACAAGAAACCGTTATATTTCACTGGCCTTATTTATTTTTTTAATCAGCCATCTGACAAGAATTACACCATTGGCAATTATCCAAAGAAGCATAAGGAGAAAGTCAGGAAACACCATCTGAGGACATTTTGCATTATTTTTACATGAGATTTTTCAAAATCTGTTTAAAAGATGTATTTGGGGAATTGCTTAGCAGTGCTAAACTACATGCAGAGAACTTGATCAGCCTAACCTGAAGTTATGATCTGCAAATAGTCACTTTCCTATTGCTTGATTTTTCTAATTGGTAGAAATCATTTTCTACTGTCATTTAAAGAAAAACATGAGAACATTCAAGCACTTTTAGGCTCTCAGCCTAAAAATGTTAGTTTATAGTGCAGCAAAACGAAGTAAGATTGCAATATCAGAGAATCGCTAATACAGTGAAAAATTAAATATTGTGTTTTGTGGGACATATCAAGCAATATAAAGCTGAGGACGAAACTTCTTGGATGAGAAGCGAAACATCTTCAAGGGGAAAAAAAGTCCAGTTGTCTTTTAAAAAAGCACTTTAGGGGCATGATCTGGATGACTGAGAATCTCCACAGATGTTAAGCAATATAAAAGTATTAGCTGTGCCCAAAACTGTAAAAAATAAATTAGAATTAAGAAAAGGTTTCCACATTATTTCCCCTGAAGAATATTAGATGGACATTTTCACAATCAGATTTATTATTAGGGAAATATCTGAAATCTTCTATTCAGTATTACATATTTATTAACACTAAATAATTTCCCTATCTAAAAAGTATATAGTACTTCTCATAAGCAATTGATATGGTTTCAATATTCTGATTTCTAATTGTACATCTTTCTTTAATCCCAGGTATCAGGCCTGGTGAGATGACAACTTTCAACTTTCTAAAGGAAATTGGCATTGCTGATTGAGTATCCGTTTTACTATATCAAAATATTGTTTTTACAGCTTCTCAGACTTATATTAATAAAACTAATGAGAAGTGACAAGTGATTTCCCAGTCTATGTATTTGCAATTTTATTGCATTGCTAAATTGTACTTCATGCATTACGATCTTTCTTGGAACTTTACATAACTATTTGCATTTTACTCCCTGTAGTACAAGACAGAGAAATACAAACTCCATGTTTAGACTGCAGCAAAATAAAATGTATTTTAGGCGTAACCAAATGATCTAGTGAGGAATAAACGGATAATCATATAGTGCATGTCAAATATTTGTTGATTTAACAAAACTGATTTCTCATCCAAAAATGCTGACATAAAGCCAAAGTAAAAAATATAATTTTTTTAGTAGAAAATAAATACATTTTTTCTAATATGCCAGAACAATATGACTTGTTACCTTCTTTGGAAGCCAACTTACAACCATCATTATTCTATAGTATAGACATTCAATATTCTAGCAACCATTATTAGTGCTGATAGGAATATTCAAGTATTTGCACTAATATATATTGCTTAGAATCTCTTTATGTGGAATCAAGAAAATCATATATAAAGTCAAACATTATACTTAATTATTAATCTTCTTCCATTCACAGTGCAGAAATGGCACATAGTATATCAACTCTATGTAGCTACATGCATGACATAGATCTTGAATCTTATACATTATAACAGATAGAATAAAGCCATATGCATGAAGAACGGCATATGAACAGAATGACACATTAATCACACTTCCTTTTTTCATACCCTTCTCTATTACTACTACTACTACTACTACTATTATTATTATTATTATTATTATTATTATTATTATTATATTAGCCTTAGTGGTATATGAGCTCATGCATTTTTCTGATCAATACCCAACAGACACAATTCACCTTACTTCCTTCTTACATAGCATCATGTATACTCTCAAATTTCTTATCATGAGTAAATTTCCTCATGGTTGTACGAATACAACTGAAGTAACATTCCATTCATATGTTCAGTTTTGGGGGTTTGGCAAGAGAAAAAAATAGCAATTATTTAAAAAATAATATAAATGTAAAGTGTAAAAATCAAATATAAAAATAATATATGTTCTACATTGTTTTTGTGTGTTCTTAGTGGGAAAGGATTAACAATACTAACAATAAACTAGGAACAATGAATAAGATTCATCAAGACATCAAGGGTAAAGGTGAGGAACAGACACAATTAATCACCGTGCCTTTGGGCAAAGCCAGGTCTTTGGCGGCTGCTTTAAGGGCAACTGGGTCAAGGCCATAGTTCTAGAAGTTTTAGGCAGCATTTTACTCAATGCAATTTTCAGCACTTTTTTACTAAGTTTTCCTCTTAACAATCCAAAGGACGACAATTTTTATGAAGAATGAACACTTCTATCTAAGATTTTAGTTCCATTCCTATGTTCTACTTCGTCCAACACCATCTTTAAGACATATGACTGATATATAAGACTTAGTAGTTTGGAACTTGGTAGTTCCCTCCCACAACCTTCTTTCTATTAGGCTAAACGATTAATCTGTTAGGCTTTTGCACTTTTTCTTTCTCACTTACTAACAGGTGTCCAAACTAGGTATTGCCTGTTCTCAAACCAAATGTTAGCTAGAGAGTAAAACTTTTAACACTTTGTTCCCACAATGCTCTTTGATATGTTGATGTCCAGGTAGCGTGTTCCACTGTGCCTGCAGTTTAAATACAACTCTTTGTTCCTATACAAAATCCAGGCTGTGAGAAAAGCAATGAATATAAAACTTTAGCAGGACCCTAAATTAATAAACCTCACACAAATACTATTGTCCCATTTGGAATGGGGTATCCTGCACTTTCTTTAGTAATTCAAAAAAGAAAAAAACTTAACTGCACAAGACAATCCTGGCAGTCTTTTTAATATTTTGGACTTGTCCTACATTTACAGGTAGTCTTTGATGTATGACCACAATTGAGCCCAAATGTCCATTGCTAAGTAAGACAGCTGTTAAGTGAATTTTCCTCATTTTATGACAATTCTTGCCATAGCTGTAAAATGAATCACTGCAGTCGTTAAGTTAGTAACAGGGTTGGTAAGTGAGTCTGGCTTCCCCATTGATTTTGCTTGTCAACAGGTTGCAAAAGATGATCACAAGACCTCAGGACACTGCAACCGTCATAAATATATGCCAGTTGCCAGGCAACTGAATTTTGATCACATGACCACTGGGATGCTACAAGGGTAATAAGTGCGAAAAAGGATTATAAGTTATTTTTCCCAATGGTGTTGTAACTTGAAATGATCATTAAATGAATGGTTGTATGTTGATGACTACCTATATTTCTATGTATGGCTTATTTAATTCAACCCACTCAAGTCATGCAGTGCTTGTTTATTGTGGCCAGAGGGGTTCCTGGGATGAAAGACTGAAGAACACTGAGAACACTGAGGTTTGGATGGGTGCCAACAGGCTCAAACTCAACCCCGACAAGACGGAGTGGCTATGGGTTCTGCCTCCCAAAGATATTTCAATCTATCCGTCCATTAGCCTGGGGGGGGAGCTTTTGACCCCCTCGGAGAAGGTCCGCAACTTGGGCGTCCTCCTCGATCCACAGCTAAATTTGGAACATCATCTTTCGGCTGTGGCGAGGAGGACATTTGCCCAGGTTCGCCTGGTGCACCAGTTGCGGCCCTATTTGGACCGGGAGTCTCTTCTCACAGTCACTCATGCCCTTATCACCTCGAGGTTCGACTACTGCAATGCTCTCTACATGGGGCTACCTTTGAAAAATGTTCAGAGACTTCAGGTAATGCAGAATGCAGCTGCGCGAGCAGTGTTGGGCTTGCCTAGAAATGCCCACATTTCGGCATCACTCCGCGAGCTGCATTGGCTGCCAATTGGTCTCCGAACCCAATTCAAAGTGTTGGTTATGACCTATGAAGCCCTACATGGCATCGGACCAGGTTATTTACGGGACCGTCTGCTGCCTCATGAATCCCAGCGGCCGGTTAGGGCCCACAGAGTCGGCCTTCTCCAGGTCCCGTCAGCCAGACAGTGTTGCCTGGCGGGGCCTAGGGGAAGAGCCTTCTCTGTTGCGGCCCCGGCCCTCTGGAACCAACTTCCCCTGGAGATCCGTGTCGCCCCCACCCTCTCCGCCTTTCGTAAATTGCTTAAAACATACCTTTGCCGGCAGGCCTGGGGCAGCTAACACCTTGCCCCTAGCCAGTGTACGTTTGTGTGTATGTTTGTGGAATGATTGGTTTTTCTTTTTTTAACTTAAGGGTTTTTATATTTATGTATTTTATTGTAATTTCTATCATGTTGTAAGCTGCCCTGAGTTCTCCGGAATAGGGCGGCATAGAAATTAAATAAATAATAATAATAATAATAATAATAATAATAATAATAATAATAATAATAATAATAATAATAATAATAATAATAATAATAATAATAATAATAATAATAATAATAATAATAATAATAACCACCTCCGGTCTAGAGAGTATAATCCTATCAGGCTCACCCAAGAGGTGAAAGTCATACCAGCTGCACAGCAAGCTGGAGCCTATAACAGGCGGTAGCAATATAGGAAGAAATTGGAGGCAGATGATCACTTTAATAAAAATGGCAAGGGCATCAATTCATACGGCATGGGAGAAGATAGCAGGAAACCCTTCTTATATTTTACCAAGAAACCTACAGGTGGTCATTGACTTATGACTGCATATCTGTCGAAAAATATGAGATAGATTTAATTCCTCCCCATCCCGCCACGCCCCAGGCAGAGGCAAAGATCATCTTTTAAGGCTATGTTGTTACATCACTTTTTGAATCCTGGGAGGCAAAAAAAAAAAATGAATCTACCCAGGGCGGAGGGGAGAAAAAGGATATTTATGTATATAGGTTTGCATGTTTTCTCCTTAAGTAGGGTCAACAAATGACTTAATAGTCTAGATTTGGTCTTTCATAACATTCTAACTAGGTTTCGTGCTGTCTTCAAAGATTGGACTGGAGATTGTCATCAAACATAAATCATCAAACATATTAAATATGTTAATAAATATTGCAATCAATTGGTCACAAAAAGCACATAATAATGATCCTCAGTTACAGAATTCAGATGAAGGTCATGATATAATACCATAGGCCAGGATGCCCAACCTTGTGATCTTTGACTACCATGGCTGGATGGGGAATTCTGGGAACTGAAATTCATAAGTCTTAAAGTTGCCAAGGATGAACACTCCTGCCATAGACTAAGGAAGAAAAGATTGAGGCTCACACTGTTTGAGGAGAACCTTAAATTTATTTAGTCTAATGCTGTGTTGAGAATACCACTGGTTAACACTGTGTAAATATTCTGCAGTTTTTCTGGAAAGAAAAAAGACTCCCAGTGGAATTAGATTATGGTGAACCACATAACAAATTATTTGGGGGCGGGGGAAGGAAAGAGTTTCAAAACCACTATCAAAGAGCTTTGAAGAATCATTGCACTAAATAAGTCATGTGGGAAACAAAATAAATGCCATGAAGCTTAATGTAGCCTCCACAGAAATCTGCAGCATTAAATTTTATATTAACATATAAATTATTCACAAAAATCTGTAACACTTCCTCATAAGGGTCAGTGATAAATACTTGATGGAACATAAAAGCCATAGACATGCTTATAAATTAGTAAGTATGTTATGAATGGTATTATAAACCGTTAATAAATTGTAATGCTGTTAAATATTCATAACAGCTGTCATAGAGGACATCTGCGTATCAATGGATCTATGATGTATCACAGGCATTGAAAGATAGATTCACACCACAGCACCAATAAAGAAAGAAAGCAATTGGTTTGGCGGTCTTTCAAGGTTATTTAGAAGAAAGACAAGAATGTCCACCAACTGGTTAGAATTTTGTACAAAATGATGACCTAGAAATAGTAGATGACCTAGAAATAAGTCTACAAATTATGGAACTTCAAAAGCAAGATCTATTATTGAAAGAAAAATCTTCATCAGGGTCCAGTCCAAGCTGGGAATAAACAAAATGGAGACTGCTTTAGAAAGAAGGTTGTAGTTTATTGAAGAGGAGAGCCAGACAGAAAGATGGCTCTGGGAAAACTGACCACATGGAGCAGATTGGTAGGCTTTTATACCTTCTGGGGCTCTTGAGGTTGTTTCCTGTTCCTGTCTGAGGCTTTATATTTCCTGTGTTACGTACTTTGACCTGAATCTGAATTTGCCCTTTTGGTATTGGTGGGTTAATCCTATTATGTCTCTTGTCCTTAGAATTTAGGTGTCCTTAGAATTTAGGTAGATTTTAGGTGTCTTTGTCTTCCTAATTTCTAGCTTCCTGAATGGATTATTGAATTTGCATTTCTAAAAGTTGGCCTCTGCCTAGGAGCTGGGGATGATTTCTGGGGGCTGGTTTCTGTCTTTTTAAAGATCTTGTCCATTATTCCTTTGGGGAAATATATTCTGCCTTTTTAATATCCCCCAAAATATTTCTTTCTCTGGATTCTTCCCACACTAGTCCAAATCTTCAATTTATGAGCTTAATTCTCCAAATCCTATTGATTATTTAATTGTGTGCTCAGGTAATAGCAGTGATAGTTTTCTGTTATTAATTTTATTAACCAGGACTGACAGTAAAGAACTTCTTTTACCACAATTAGAATTATATTTTTGCTGTGAACATGCGTGTGTTTACTGTAAGTCAGTTGATACACCCACTCCCAAAAGTCACAGTGTTTATGTGATTCTGTGAATGCTGAAAAATCAACCCCAAATCCACAGCATCTGTGGTCTGATTCAAAAACAAAAGGAAAGATGAATGGCAACTTCTCATAGACAATGATCTATGGAAAGAGTCAGTAAACTTTTTTCTGTAAAGGGCCAAATCCTGGCCCTCCATGGGCATGGCTAATAGGTCTGCTGACCAAGGATGGTGCTGGTCCACCAACAAAGAGGCTGTTGATAAGTCGTCCCCCCCCATGCACCTCCCCTAGCTCCTCTTCACTCTGGAAGCTAGGATGAATTTCAGGCTTGGTGATCTACTGCTGCTCACCTGCCTGATATTCTTATCCCACAGACCATGCTGTGCCAGATTGGTCCACAGGCTGTAGTTTCCCAACTCCTGCTCTATTGTAATGCAAAACCCTCCTATGCGAGACCAAAAGGAAGAGTTATACTTAGAATGATATTACCAGAAAGAAATACTGAGGATGGGGCATTTTTGGCTCATTCTTCTTCTTGCTTGTTAAAGTTCCTGCTGCTTTATCAGAAAAAAAATATTCCATTGAAACTATAGTGCAATGTTTTTTTCCTTTAATCTGAAACTAGTTAGGAAAAAATATATACATATTATATTTTAGAAAAAAATGAAATTCTTAAGCTAAAAATGGGCAATCCTATGAATTGGTATAGCCACAGCTAAAAGAACAATTTTAGATTGTATGGAATATATCTATATCTATATCTATGTAGGTCTTTGGTTCTTTGGGTTTTCTCCCACGTAGAATTTGAAGTGTCTTGGCGACGTTTCGACGAAGTCTCATTCGTCATCTTCAGGCTGGTGCTTTTGGCTTCTGCTTCTAGGAGCAATGTGTGGTGGTAGCTGTTTCTTCCTTTTAACTGCCAGTGGGGGTTTGAACTGATTGGCTGGGAGCTTGGCTATGTTCTGATTGGGTGGAGGTGTGTTCTGATTGGTTAGGGGCTTGGCTGTGCTCTGATTGGCTAGGGTTTGGCTGTGTTCTGATTGGCTGGGGGAGTGTTGTGTTTGGGTGGGGGCTTTGTTGTGCTGGAGGGGTTCAAAGTGGCCAATGATGCAGCTGTGGTCTGGCTCCTGGTCTGTGGTCGTGCCTCATCATCGGTGTGGGTTTGGGTTTGCTTTTTGCGTGGATGTGTGGTGGTGGCATCCTGTGTGGTTCTGGTGTCATTCTTTGTGTTAGGGATTCGCCTGTCAATAAGGGCGGGTTTCCAAATGGCTGGTAGGCGGGAGGTATCATCTCATTTGTTCATGCTGTGAGGGCGTTTTTCTATCTCGATGGCTTCTCTGATTATTCTGTTGTTAAAGTGTTCAGTTTTGGCAATAGTTCTGGTCTTTTTGAAATCAATTTCATGTCCTGTGGCTTTAAGGTGTTGGACCAGGGATATATCTGTATCTGTATCTGTATCTGTATCTGTATCTGTATCTGTATCTATATCTATATCTATATCCATATCTATATCCATCCATCTCTATCTATCTATCTATCTATCTATCTATCTATCTATCTATCTATCTATCTATCTATCTATCTATCTATCTATCTATCTATCCACAAGGACAAGGTAACAACATATGCATCATCATACAAATTATGTATACTATCTTCATAACTAATCAAAGCCTTATCAATTAGATCATGACATCATAACACTCTTCTTGTCATCTCCCCTCCTAAACCTCTCTCCTCCCCACTTCTCATCCCCAGATTCCTGCATTTTTGTGGATTTCGGCATTCCTGATTCTAGGTCAGACACATTTTAATGGAATCTTCCCTCTTGATCTGTACGCTGCTGTAATTTAAGACAATTCCTTGTCTATCTTTTGATTCAGGCAGAAACCATCCCGGTCTTTGAAACTCTCACAAAACACTGAAATCACCCAAGGCAGTTTAAGTGGCCCATTATCATGCAGGTTTACCAATTCAAACTGCTTCCATTCTTAAATGAAAGTGCCATGAAAAATATTCCAGAATCCTGCTTGTCTATTGGAGATTGGATTTGCCATTAATTACACCTTCCATTACAGGTAATCCTCAACTTATGGACACAATTCAGCCCAACCTTACTGTTACTAAGCAAGACAATCGTTAAGTGATTTTTGCCCCATTTTAAGACCTTTCTTGCCATAGTTGTTAAGTGAATCACCAGAGTTATTAAGTTAATAACATAGTTGTTAAATGAATCTGACTTCCCCACTTACTTTGCTTGTCAGAAGGTCACACATGGTAATTTATTTATTTTATTTTATTCGGATTTGTATGCCGCTCCTCTCCGAAGACTCGGAGCGGCTCACAACATATATATAAAACAATTTAATCTAAATCTGAACAAAAAACATTAAAAATAAAACCCCACACATACTCATCAGTCACACCACAATCAACAATCATCCCCAGGCCTGCCGGCAGAGGTAGGTTTTTAAATTCTTTCGGAATTTAATTACATAACCCCAGGGCACTGCAACCATCATAAATATATGCCGATTGCCACGTGTCCAAATTTTGATCATGTGACCATGGGTAGGTGGCAACATTTGAAAATAAAATGTCACTTTTTCAGTGACATTGTAACTAATGAATGATTGTAAGTCAAGAACTACATGTTATACATGTCATACATGTTACAGGAGGATAAAAATGCAAAAGGCTAGCAAATTTATTCTTCTACATAAACAAAAAAAAATGATCATAGTGGTCTTCTATTACCTTTCCACCAAAAACAATCCCAGTTAAGAAATGAGATGCAAATTAAATCTTGTCAAATTATGAGACATTTTAATCACTGGCAATTTAGTCGAGAATCTTGCAAAGAATCTCAGGCGTGATTCAAAAGTACATTGATTTTTTTTTGGCAAGCATGTAAAAACTGAACGAAATGGGAAATAGGACCCTTGTAATTATGAGGTTCCCAGCACTAGCATGGACTGCAATAAATTACAAAGTCTGCATTCCATTTGCTGAAATAGACTCGATTTATCATTTTATTTTAAAGAGATTCCATTATGCTAATGTCTTACAAAAGCACTTTCTAGTCTTTCTAGAAGGTCAACAGAGGACATAAATTATGAGATTTAGAAGTATGTCAGAGAGCAAAGCAAAAGTACTAAGTTTTAATAAAGAGAGACATAAACATGGCTACTTTCAACAGTTTTATAAAAATACTTTTTGTAGACATATCAATAGATATAGACATATTTCCTATTTTCACTTGTCACTTGTTAATAATAGAAGCTAGTTAATTAAAATGAGGTTTACTTTATAAAATATCATTTCCCACCACACAAAATTTAAGAGTCTGATTTTTTGGTGTGTATGTAGCACATTGTCCAGATACGCACAACCCAAGAATAATAAAATATTATGCCTTGGAATGGAAAACAGTTTGTCTCTAAGAGCTGAAAAGAAATATGGCTTCTAAATGTAGCATTTCAACAAATAAGACTTTTCCCTGAAAAAGATAAATCTTGTACATCTTTCACTGCCACAGGAAGAAATCAGGATCTATTTAAATGCATTTTTATATAATATGATAATTCCTAGAATGTAGAACAATTGCTCAGTTAAAGTACTGCAGATAATGCTTATAATAGTTGCTTTGTTAAAAATAGAATTGGAATAGTATTAATAGAGCTGTTTTGAATCAACTGTCATGCAAGGTGCCATATACATAACATGTAATGAAAATAACAATCTGCTTTTATTAATGCTTTAAGGTTTTCAAAAAGCAGCATATAACATAGGTATCCTTATGGAAAACAGTGTACAAATTTAATCTTTGGCTATAAGGACACAGATTTTAAACTGTATGAAAATGTATGTGTATATTTTAATTTAAATATTTAAATAAATATCAAATTTAAAGGTAAACCAATCAGAATACAGGACAGATTTTTTTTTATTTTATGCCTTCAAGTCAATTTTGACTCCTGACAGTCAACTCACTGGAGCAGTCACTGCCGTTTTCTTGGCAACATTTTAGAAGTGACCTTGTCTTCTTCCTAGGGTTATGAAAGAGTGACTGAATTAAGGTCACCCAGTTGGCTTTATGTCTAAGGTGGAACTAGAACTCACAGTTTTCCAATTTCCAACTGGTGACTTAACCACAGCACCAAACTGGCTCTGTATAGGGCAGAATATAGAAAATAAAATAGATTCAGGTATCGAAAGAACTGTGTACTTTAAAATAAAGGCATTCTTCAAGAGCACAAAATACCACTAATGAATGAAGAACCTTTGAAGCTAATAAACTGTGAGCATGAGATGATTATTTCTGCTTAGAAAGGACAACCCTAATTCCTTTACCTCAAATTCATCTCTCTTTCTCACACACACACACACACACACACGCACACGCACACACACACTCCTCATATCCTCTCATTGCCTTCTCAGTTCTTTAATGTTATTTTATTAGCTGAAAAGGAATTCTTCTATTCTTTCTTGAAGAAGAAACACCCCCCCACACAAAGATTATGTTCTTATACTTACAAGCAGTAGGTTTAATCTGTTTTGTATTGAACAAATTAATCTTTTTATTCAGAGATCAAATGATCTTTCGCTGATGAAAAAGAACTGCAATTTATCAACCTGGATCATATTAATGTAAAGAAAAAATGCACATACTATATATTTCTGTTTCTTGTGGCCACTATCTTGAGGAAAAAACATGTGATTTATGGAAAAAATGCTTATCACTAAACCTACAGCTTGATAAAACTTCAAAAGATGACCCAATATAATATGGGTACTGAAGAAAATTCACCTATTTCCTGAAATGATTATTTCAGACCAATAAGCTTGGATGAACGCTGATTTAATTGCAATCTATCATGTTCTTTTAATCCTTCAAATGTTGGTTAATCCATGCAAGATTAATACAAACAAGCAAGTTCTTCATTTGAAATGTTTGTTCTAACATTCAAAAAAAAATAACCCTCTCTGTACTGAACTTAAGGATTTACTTAAGGATACGAGAGGATAAATTCTTAGGCATCCTGTTTTTAATGAAGGAAGATGAAAACAGTCACACACAGCAGCAACTGTGCTGTTGGTATATACATGATTCATTTGTTGAGCATTTATAGCTGCTCCCACTGCACTATATCACAAAAGAAGTGCATGTTTTACCCAAGGCCCTTTAGATGGGTCAGTGATCCCATTTTGATGGAGTTCTCAAGAAAAAGATATCTACTTCCTCCTTCCCCCACCAAATAAAACCCACAGGTCTTGAATATTTAGATCAATGCAATATTAAAATCAGTAAGAAGAGAGGAGCATCATATTGTTTCTTGACCTGAAAGTAATTTGACAGTGTAAATTTGGACATGTGACAAGCAATAAAGTGATTTGGATTGCTTTTTTGCCCTAGGCAACTTGCGTCTCGGAACATATTTTTTTTGTAGATGCTCAATAACAAAACCAATTTTTAGCCTTTTGTAAGAATCTTTCTTCTTGTAATTCCAAGAAGCTACTGTCAAGAGATTATTTTGCTTTTTATCTAGCTCGGCTGTATTCAGTTCCAGCTTGAAGCTCCTATTAGATGCTATGTACAATTTTTTTAAAAAAATCATTAGACAATGCTAATAACTTATTCATGTTAAGAACTGAGTATATAAATATGCAGTTTTGATATGACTATGGAAAAATCCTACTTAATAGATAAATTTAATAATATAGTTAGAATAATAAATAACCAGTTAGATGAGGGCTAAAATAGGTCTGGAAGGGGCGTTGTCTTACCTGAACGCCTTTTCTCAGCATGATGATGTAGAATCCACCGGTGGATAATTATAGCCTTCCTGCTCAGCTAGACTAAGTCAGAACTTTAGCCACGCCTCCTTCAGGGAGTGTCCTCCAGTTTTGACGAGGCGAAGCATCCATGACGAAGTCTGACTCAATGGCTCCAGAAACAACAAACAAAGACACCTGCCTAGACTATTAGAGGAGAGTGTGGATTCTACATCATCATGCTGAGAAAAGGCGTTCAGGTAAGACAACGCCCCTTCTCCAGCATGATGCTTGTAGAATCCACCGGTGGGACATACCAAAGCCCAACATGTCCCTACGGGTGGGAGTCTAGGCTAGTGTCTCCCGAGAAGCAACAACCTGCTGCAGCACCCTTCTGCCAAACGAGGCATCTGCTGCGGCAAATCTGTCAATTTTATAATGTTTGACAAAAGAAGAAGGGGAAGACCAGGTCGCCACCCTACAAATCTCCTCCATGGAGGCCTGAGTGAGCCAGGCTGCAGAGGTGGCAGCACTCCGTGTGGAGTGAGCCGTAATGTTTGAGGGTACTGGGAGTGATAATGAAACATAAGCTTTGGCGATACAGGCCCTGATCCACCTGCCAATGGTCGATGAAGAAACCTTCTGACCCATAGATGATGGCTCAAAAGGAAACAAATAACACCTCCGATTTACGGAAGGCCAAAGTCCTTTTGACATAATGGAGCAGGGCTCTGCGAACGTCCAATGTATGCCATCGTCTCTCCAGACGATGGGAAGGACGCGGACAAAAATTGGGAAGGACAAGGTCCTGTGATCTGTGGAACCAAGTGTTAACCTTTGGAACAAAGGAAGGATCCAAACGTAGGATGGCCTTATCCTCGGAAAAAGTACATAAGTCCTTACGAACTGAAAGAGTGGCTAACTCCGAAATTCTCCTAGCTGAAGTAATAGCCACCAGAAAGGCTACCTTCAAGGAAAGGTAGCGAAGCGAACAAGAACCCAGGGGCTCGAACGGCGGCGAAGTCAAAGCCTGCAGGACCTTGGGCAGGTCCCAGGACGGGAAGCGATGGACTACAGGTGGCCTCACTGTAACAGCCCCCTTCAAAAAGGCACTTACGGCTGGGTGTTGTGATAAAGGAGCAAGATTATCACAGGAAAGGACCGTTTGTAAGGCCGCCACCTGTTTGCGGATGGTGTTGAGCGCCAGACCCTTATTCATGCCCTCCAAGAGGTACTCCAGAATGTTAGGAATAGTGACAGAAAGGGGTGTCAGTTTATATTTGCTGCACCAGGTGGAGAAGTTCCTCCACATGGCATTATATATCCGATTAGTGGAAGGGCGTCTTGAAGCCTGGATGATCGAAATAACCCCCTCTGAATAGGATTGTCTAATTAGACCCTCCCGCTCAACTGCCATGCGGCTAGTTGGAGCCACTGAGGGTCCGGATGTTGAAAGTTTCTCTGACTGAGGGACACTTGGTGCAGGGGGATCTTCCACGCTGGCGAGAGCGATAGGTCTACAAGGTCTGCAAACCACGGGCACCGTGGCCAATGCGGAGCAATAGTAATAGTTTGCGGATTGTTGCTTGTAGCAATGGGAGTGGAGGGAAGGCACAAAGCAGCCCTTGCGGCCATTTGCACCGTAGAGCATCCGTTCCCTCCACTCCCCTTGTTGGGAACCTGGAAAAGAACTGGGGAAGCTGGGCGTTCGCCAGAGACGTGAAGAGATCCAGGTAAGGGCGGCCGAACCTGTCCAAGATCTCCTCGAACAGAGCCAGATCCAGCCTCCACTCTGAGTGGTCTACTGTGACCCTGCTGAGTAAATCCGCTTGACGATTTGCTTCCCCTGAGATATGTTCCGCCTTGATGGAACCTAGGATTGACTCCGCCCACAGACCCAGATCTCGGGCCTCCTGCATGAGTGCCGCCGATCTGGTCCCTCCCTGTTTGTTCATGTGAGCCTTGGCTGCCACATTGTCCGTTAGCACCAGGATGTGACAACCCTCCAGAAGCGAAGAGAAGTGAAGGAGAGCTAAATGTATGGCCCTGAGCTCGAGCCAATTTATATTGTGTTTTAAATCCTGTCTTGACCACCTGCCCTGCGCGAGATGTGTTTGAAGATGAACCCCCCAGCCGAACAGGCTGGCATCCATAGTCACTGTGATTCTGGATGGCTCTCTGAAGAGTGTCCCTTTGGACATTGCTGACGAGGTCAACCACAGGAGAGATAGAAGGGTGTGCTGAGGGACCCTGACCTTTCTTGAGGATGAGCTGAGATTCTGTTTTTGGAAGGGAAGGAGGAACCATTGTAGACTTCTGGAGTGAAGTCTGGCCCAGGGAACTATCCCCATGCACGAAACCATCTTTCCCAGGAGCTGGGACAGCTGCACGAGAGGGAACAATCTTTGTCTCCGAATGGCCTGTACGAGCTGTCGGATGCTGACTCGACGTTCCTGGGAGAGATAAACCATGCATGAGTCGGAGTCTATGATCGCTCCTAGATGGAGTAATCTTTTTGTGGGAACGATGTGACTTTTTTGTAGTTCACCGAGAAGCCATGAGCCTGAAGGGTGCATAGCATAACCTGTAAATCTGCTTGGGCCGACTGGGGGGAGCTGGACTGGATTAAGATGTCGTCCAGGTAACATTGCATGCGCACCGGCAACATGCGAAGGTAGGCCGCTAAGACAGCCAGTACCTGTTGTGAGTGTCTCTAGACAGGCTGGGTACATATCAGAGGATGACGAAGCACAACCAGGCCCCTCTGGGTATTTTCCCCTCCCATCAGCCGAGCTAGACAATGAGGAGATTTGTATGCAGGATGAGTCAGACTCTCAAAGTGATAAGTCAGATTCGGATCAGGAAGCTAGATGGCTTGATCCGAGATTCCGAAGGTTTGATAGGCGGAGGAGTCAGTTAAGTGGAAAAAGGAAGTGACGTATTGAAAACTATATTAGAAGAGGAAGAAGGAACTAAGTCTTTGTCACGAGCAACGTTAATATCAAGAGGCAGTCTGATGCATCACCGAGTTCGTTAGAAATCAGTTTTCTGGTGTTTTTGAAATCTACGGAAGATTAATGAAGTCTTGGACAATGTAAGAGATAAAGAGTGAGTTAATTGGAAGGTGGGAGAATGTTTAATCTAAATGTAAATAAATCAGAATTGGCCGTTCCGGCCAACAAACTGCCAGCAGCTTGCTTTGAAGTGAATCTTTTGAAATGTGTTAAATAAAACTCTTAAAGAAATATTTATGTGGATTTCACTCAGCTGAGAAGGGCCAGATACAACAGTACCTCTGTGAATACTTGAGGGGCCAAGGATAGGCCGAATGGAAGGGCCCTGTATTGATAGTGCCGGTGCACGTAACAGAAGCGGAGAAATTTTCGCTGTTCCTGAAGAATTGGGATATGTAAGTATGCCTCTGTTAGATCAATGGATGAGAGCAAGTCCAATTTTCTGATGCTGGCCAATATGGATTTGAGGGACTGCATCTTGAACCTTTTGTAGACTACAAAATAATTTAGACTTTTTAGGTCGAGAATAGCTCTCCAACCTCCCAAGGCCTTGGGCACGACGAACAGGATGAAGTAAAACCCTTGTTTTCTCTGTTCTTGTGGCAACGGTTCTATTGCCTCGATCTCTACTAGATGGTCTATTGCCAATGTTAGCAGCCTTGCTTTGGCTGGGTTGCGTGAGACTGGGCATTTTATGAAGCGACTTGGAGGAGGGGAGTAAAACTCTAGGGCTAGTCCCTTTCTTATAGTGTCCCTCACCCAAGAATCGGTGGTTGTTGTTTGCCAAACGTCGCTGAACCACACCAGGCGATCTCCAATGGGAGCGCTGTCCCTGGCATCACTTTGATCATCTGTAAGGACGTCCCCCTGCACCCCTAAAGGGTTGCTTTGATTGGCATTGGCCCCTGGCTGTGTTCGGGCGGTCCTGGTTGCGATCCTGCCTGGGGAGGAAGGGTCACGAGCCTCTGGACCAATCCCAGGACTGCCCGCCATGAAAGGGCTGCCTCCATTCCCAGGAGCCGCTCAGGCGAAAACCCTGTCTGCGGAACTCCTGCTGTGGCCACCTATCAGACTTCTTGGAAGGATGAGCTAGAATTTTACGCTTGTCCTTGCCCTCAATGATGTGTGGCTTGAGAATCGGACCAAACAATTTTGAACCTGTGTACTTGGAGGTGGACAGGCACCATTTAGATTTTAAGTCTGTCCTCCACTGCTTTAGCCAGTGAAGCCTCCGTGAGGCCACAGTTGCTGCAATTGATCTGGCTGAGTACCTTGTGGCATATAAGGAAGAATCAGCCATGTACTCTGCTGCAGTCAGCAACTTTGTCAATGTTTGGTGCGTGCATACCTGCTCGGGTGGAACACTCGATTGGAGCTCTCGGAGCCACATAATAGAGGCCCTTGCGAAGAAGGAGACCGAAGTGGCAGCTCTAATTGACCATGCTAAGGATTGGTGTGCCCGATGAAGGGAAAATTCAAATTTTTTATCCTCCGCCTTCAAGGCCTCAGCCATGTCTCCTGGAATGGCAGAAGTGGAAAAAAGAGAGATTAAGGGATCGTCCACCGACGGCACGTCCAAGAGAGATGCAAAGGAGGATGAAACATTAAACAATTTTTTCTCCGTATTGTTAGGGGAGGGAACAGTTGTTAAAGACGCCCACTGTGTCTGCACTGTGGAGCAAAAAACCTTTGGGCAAGGAATCTGTTTATCCTCTGCCACCTGAGTGGTGAAGAGGGGATTGGGTTCATCCTCCTCATCAGAAGTGGTGGGTTTGGCTTCCTTGGCCGAGGAAAGATTGACCGTTGCACAGGCCTTAAGGAGGAGAGAACGGAATAAGGAGGGGTCGAATAACCCTGAGGTGGATGCCTGTTCCGGAGCTGCTTCCTCATCCTCCGACATTGGGATGTCAGTCATCTCCAGGTCCACGGATCCCTCCTCTGCTAAGTGCGAAGAAGCCTCTGAGATGCCAGAAGCCTGGGTTGCGTCCCATTCCGTGCGGGAAGGGAGCACAGATGGAGGTAAGGGGGCTTGAGGAGGAGGGTGACCTCTAGAGGAAGACATAAACTGGTCAAATGCCTGCTGCATAAATGAGTGGAATTGTTGTGACCACTGACTATGCTGATCCCTAGAACTGTCCCCTGCCTCAGTGTGAGTGGCTGCAGAACCTGGGTGTTCAGGTGAGGATGTTGTTGAGCAAGGGTAACCAACCTGCTCAGTTTTCCCCCGATGAGACCATGCCCTAGGGCGTTGCCCAGATTCCAATTGTGGCTCAAATGGAATAGGAGTGTCCAATGGGGCGGGGAAAACCACTTCAGCCCCACTGGCTCTGAGCCTCTGGGCCTTGGAGAACTCCTTCTCCAGCGCTGGTGCCTCCTCGTGGCCTCTTGCTTGGCTGCCTTCGACGGCTCCCTTGTAGACAGGTGCTTAGTTTTAGCTTTTTTCTTGCCCCCCCGCTTCTAAATCAACAGATCTGCGCTTTTGTGATGTGGGGGGGGTGCCTGAGCCTTGGTATGCCTGGGGCGAAGCACTGTCTGCCATGCTGTCTGGATGATCCGGTAAAGGTACTCAGACGGTGGGGGGAGAACCCAAGGACGCAGATCTTACTGCCAGAGATGGGAAACCGACCCTTGCTCTGGACTGGTGCAATGGCAGTCACAGTCAGACAAATCCCTAAATTTGTCTGCAAGGCCAAGTGACTAAAGGTCACAACTAATCACAACAGGTGGTATGAAAGTCCCCTATGCACAGGTAAGTTCCAGTAAGAAAAGGTACACCAGCTAAAGTTCTATACCCTGGAAGTACTGGCAATAAGACACCCTTCAAACAAGTGATAGAATTTCACATTTTAGAGGATTGATCCTTGTGCTCTTTCCCCCCGGTAGGGCCTGACTCAGCAGGCACTGTGACGGAAAACAGGCGCGTGTTCTTATTCAACTAGGCCCTTCGACTGGCCTGCGTGAATTGTCCGGCCACACCCAAAAACAAAATGGCGGCCACGCCTCCTAAAATGGTGGCCACGCCTGCAAAGTGGCCTCCGCACCTGCCCCAAAATGGCGGCCACGCCTGTGCTCAAAATGGCAGCCGCGACTCTCACACGTAGTCAACAACGGCCGCAACCTCCGATGCCTGCAATCAAGCAAAAAACAGTGGGGAAACTATTACGGAGCCCGCCACCCCTTGCAGGGCAACCAGGGCCGCTTCCCCCACTCCGAAAGGCACTTGCGCTTTCGTTGTAGCAGCAGCGCTGCTATTCGGAATGCCTGCTTCATCCGCCGAAATGAAAAGCGAAAAGGAACCTCCCCAGGGCTGCTCCTGCAAGGGAGCCGGTTCACCGATCGTAGCTCAAGCGGCAGATAGCCAGCGAGGGAAAGATTCCCTCAGTAATCCTGCAGCCCGAGCCTCTCAGGCTCTTAGGCCCAAAGACCTCTACCAACGGCAGCCAATCTCGTTCTGAATACGAATTTGTGACCAATTTGTAACAACCAATTAAATCTGAATTGTAATAAATTTGTGTAAATTTAGAGCCGTAAGAAATCAAATCAAAATTAACTAAAGTACAAATTACTCTGACTAGGCTTACACTAGCTAAGGAGCCTCCAAAAATTGCTGCTGCTGAGCTGTAGACTAAGTCAAAACTGGAGGACACTCCCTGAAGGAGGCGTGGCTAAAGTTCTGACTTAGTCTAGCTAAGCAGGAAGGCTATAATTACCCACCAGTGGATTCTACAAGCATCATGCTGGAGAAACATGTGTTCATGTTCGTTTTTTCTAATGCTTAGGTCTAATATTTGCAATTCTGTTCTTCCCCAATGTATAAATTGAGCAACTCAGTTTAGAGACTGCAGCCAAAAGTTACATCCAGCTCTTGTTTGAACAAGTTGCTCGCTAAGAGCTACCCGCAATGCTGGAATGAGGTTGCAATACAGATCAACGCTATTTGGACACTCCAAAGAATCTCAGTTCAGATACAGCTTTAAATAACATTGTCCTTTTTCTTCTGGGCTTGAGTGATATAACTCTTGAGTCAGTCCTAATTTCTAAAATTTTGGGTTTTTTTAGGGTATCTCAAATAATTCGATGAAATGATCCATACATTTTCTAGATTCCAGTGCTTCCCAAATATCTTCTGTGCAGCTATCAAGAAGATTCAAGTAAACTTCTTTTGTTCAGTCTAAAATACTTCCTTCTACCTTCAGAATTTAGAGGACTTACCTCTTGTTAAATTCTAAACAATATCTTGTACTAGAACTGAATGACTCTCTCTGCTAATTAAAAAAAAATAAAGAGTAAAATGAGATTAGAGAAAATAGTTTGTTTCTTGGGTTGACAACAAGAATTAAACCAAGAAAATTAAATATGTATGCATGAGACTATATTGGACTAGTGACTCCCAAATAGATCTTGGGTATTATACAATTCCAAGAGAAAATTCAGGTAAACTTAGAACCATCACAGAAGGCCTCGGTTAAAAAGAAAAATAATGAGGCGAAAGGAATTCTGAAAATACTGTGTCTAAATTTTAATAACTTTATAGAAAAGAACACAATTCAGTAACAGCAGGACCAATCTCAGTAATGTCAAAATGATGACAGGTACAATGTTGTAAACTAACCAATGTTGCATATTTGCATTTCAGCCTCTGATGCAAATACATTGCATGGCATTTGTGTGATGATGCCATCAGGCCCGTGTCATCACTTTTCCCACCATGCACATGTATGCCATGAATTTGCAGCTACACAGAAAGCTTTACAAGAAAGAAAAAAAAATGCAAACATGTCTATTTTGAATGGGTAGATTCATGTTGTTCAGCTGATCTTTAATAACTTACCTGAATTATTAGGAGGAATAGGGATTCTGTTGTCCAAAATCACAGCAAGTCCCAATGAGTCAGAAGGTAAAAGGTTGGTACTAAGATCCACACGAGTGAGACCTGTGAGTTCTCTTCCATTGTTTGATAGGAGGAGCCTGGGATTTTCATTCTCACTCTTCTGCCGATTCTGAACAATATGAACAATACTTTGCTGGGGTAGATCACAGTTCTGGAGAGGGGAAAAAATCAAATTCCCATACATGTTAGAGTTTGAAGTCTTCATTATCATCTCATCTATTTTTTTTTACACAGTTCTCAAATACATTTAATATAAAGTGAGTGGCCAAGGGTCGGAATGGCTGACAACAATGACTCTAAGATTAATGAATCTTAAGAAAAAGTGACCAATGTAAATTGCCAAACAGGGCATTACTTCCTTCACCAACAAGGTCAAAATATTTGGACATTTCTATACCTTAAACAAAAACCATCAAAACCAATCAACCTTGCTAAAATGTTTTACATAATAATAATAATAATAATAATAATAATAATAATAATAATAATAATAATAATAGTAGTAGTAGTAGTAGTAGTAGTAGTAGTAGTAGTAGTAGTAGTAGTAGTAGTAGTAGTAAAGTTGGAAGGGACCTTGGAGGTCATCTAGTCCAACCCCATGCTCAGGCAGGAAACCCTATACCATTTTGGACAAATGGTTGTCCAGTCTCTTCTTAAAAACTTCCAGTGTTGGAGCATTCACCACTTCTGGAGGCAGGTTGTTCCACTGGTTAATTGTTCTCACTGTCAGGAAGTTTCTCCTTAGTTCTAGGTTGCTTCTCTCCTTGATTAGTTTCCATCAGTCCTGCCTTCAGGCGCTTTGGAAAATAGCTTGACTCGCTCTTCTTTGTGGCAGCCCCTAAGATATGGGAACACTGCTATCATGTCCCCCCTCATCCTTCTCTTCGTTAAGCTAGACATACCTAATTCCAGCAGCCGTTCCTTATATGTTTTAGCCTCCAGTCCCCTAATCATCTTTGTTGCTCTTCTCTTTACTGTTTCTAGAGTCTCAACATCTTTTTTACATCACGGTGACCAAAACTGGATGCAGTATTCCAAGTGTGGACTTACCAAGGCATTGTAAAGTGGTATTAATACTTCACGTGATCTTGATTCTATCCCTCTGTTAATGCAGCCTAGCACTGTGTTGGCCTTTTTGGCAGCTGCAGCACACTGCTGGCTCATATTTAAGTGATTGTCCACTAGGACTCCAAGGTCCCTCTCACAGTTACTACTATTTTTTTTTATAAAAATTCTTTTATTAAAACAATTAACATTGAACATAAAAACATATTATGCAGCAATCATCATGACACCTGGTATACAATACTAAGTATTAGTCTTTGAAAACGTCTGGGTTAGTAAGCCTTTTTCCCCACTCCTCGTGTCTAGCCTCAACTATACTCCTGTTGCATTTTATTTTGATTGGTGTTTCCCCTATCCGTTTCAATATTAATGTGATCAACATTAAACATAAGATCCTATTGCTAAGCAATCATCCTAGAACATAGCATACAACATTAGGTATTAATCTTTGTATACATCTGTTTTAGTAAACGTTCTTCCCTCCTCCCTTCCCTCTTCAAGTATACTCCAAGTACCTTTTGTTTGATTGGTGTTTCTCCTATATATGGTCTATCTACTGTATCTAGTCTATCGCATATTGTGCGTTTGCGCTTCTGAGTTGACTTCATCCCATTACTAGTGCAATCTTTTATGGTCCCCAACCCGAGATCCTGAGGTAAAAGTTTCATATCCTGAGGTAGAGATTCAGTCTACTTTGGTTTTTATTGCCTAAATGTAGAACCTTACTTTTTTCACCATTGAGTTTCATTTTGTTAGATAGCGCCCAGTGTTCAAGTCTGTCCAGATCCTCCTGTATCTTAAGCCTGTCTTCTGGAGTGTTGGCTATATTCCTGCCAGCTTGGTGTAGTCTGCAAATTTGATGATTTCCCCATCTATCCCCTTGTCCAAATCGTTGATGAAGATGTTGAAGAGCACTGGACCCAGAACAGAGCCCTGTGGCACCCCACTACACACTTTCCTCCATGTAGATGCGGTTCCATTGAGGACCACACGCTGAGTACGGCTGGTCAGCCAGCTACGGATCCAGCTGGTGGTAATGCTGTCTAACCCACATTTTCTATCTTATCAAGTAGTAGGTTGTGATCTACTTTATCAAATGCCTTACTGAAGTCCAAGTAAATTATATCCACTGCATTCCTCTGATCCACTAATTTTGTCACTTGGTCAAAGAATGCAATAAGATTTGTCTGGCATGATTTGTTTTTACAAACCCATGTTGGCTTTTAGTAATGACTTTGTTTGCCTCTAGGTGTTCGCAATAACAACAACAACAGTAGTAGTAGTAGTAGTAGTAAAGTTGGAAGGGACATTGGAGGTCATCTAGTCCAACCCCCTGCTCAGGCAGGAAACCCTATACCATTTCGGACAAATTGTTGTCCAGTCTCTTCTTAAAAACTTCCAGTGTTGGAGCATTCACCAGTTCTGGAAGCAGGTTGTTCCACTGGTTAATTGTTCTAACTGTCAGGAAGTTTCTCCTTAGTTCTAGGTTGCTTCTCTCCTTGGTTACTTTTTACCTGTTGCTTCTTGTCCTGCCTTCAGGTGCTTTGGAAAATAGTTTGACTCCCTTTTCTTTGTGGCAGCCCCTGAGATATTGGAACACTGCTATCATGTCCCCCCTCGTCCTTCTCTTCATTAAACTAGACATACCCAATTCCAGCAGCCGTTCCTTATATGCTTTAGCCTCCAGTCCCCTAATCATCTTTGTTGCTCTTCTCTTTCTAGAGTCTCAACATCTTTTTTACATCGCGGTGACCAAAACTGGATGCAGTATTCCAAGTGTGGCCTTACCAAGGCATTGTAAAGTGGTATTAACACTTCACATGCTCTTGATTCTATCCCTCTGTTAATGCAGCCTAGCACTGTGTCAGCCTTTTTGGCAGCTGCAGCAAACTGCTGGCTCATATTTAGGTGATTGAGATGGCAAAGATTGATTCACCGATCCTTGTGTTTCAAAAGTATCACTGGAAAGTGAATGGCAAAGTTTTATATGGGCCCACTAGGCCACTTTATTCAAAAATTATGCAAGAGTACTTTTAATTTGTGCTTCTTCTCCTGGAACCTCAAAATGTAGAGATGATGTTTACGTCTAGGTGAGAACCAGCATTTTTAATTAGATTTAAATGGCAGGCAGTGTGGTGACTATAAGATGGGCATGATATTAGCACTAATATACTTTCCTGTCTAGCCATGGGGCCCTATGTAATGGTCTATGAGGAAAAAGGAAATAGGGTGAAGAGGCAGAAATAGGGTGAAGAGACACAGCCTATGGAATGGTCAGATAAAAGAGACTCAGAAGAACCTGTACTAACTTCACAGACTATAGAGGAAGCAGTGAGGGATTTGTACTTTCAGACTTAAAAGATTATGTTAATGTAGCCTTTTAATCAAGTAGAATTAGCTCATCTGGTTGTTTTTCCTGTCTGATCTACCTGGGAAGGCTGAATCAATCCTGCACATTTGTGATCCCTTCGCCCCATTTCTCAAGGTCTTTCTCACATACCACATTCTCCACTCACATGTCTAGCAGCTACTTTCCAAATCCCATCCATTTCTAAAGGGCTTTTTGCAACAATTCCTTGTGAATACAGTGATTTCAGTTTTTGTCCTGAAATCAGAGAATTATGGGATGTCTCAAAAAAAAAACACCTTTGAATAAAGTGTCCTTTAGTTGTAAAGACATAGTTCTTCATACTAAGTGTCCTTTAGTGCTAAAGATATACATTCAAAATAACTATTATATAGAATCCATTACTGGCATAATTAGCAAAACCAACGTTTTCCTGGAAAAATCATACAGCATAAAACTGAGCTTTGTTAGTCTGTTTGATAATCCAGTTCTAGTTCAAATGATCTTATTTTCTGTGATAAGAGGAGAAATCATATTCAAGTGGAAGTACAAATCTCCTTGTCTGTTAGGTATGCATTCTGTGGATTACTGCTATGGAACCATTTTGGACATAGAATTGGAGAAGTGACATATAGAGAAAAGGTTTTCATATTAAAGTTTAAAAGTTTGTGAATACTTTATTTTCTACGTACTTTATTTTCAAGTACATGGATTTTGGATTGTGATCCTTCAGTTTCAGAACTGTGTTTCCCATAGTATCCCTGAGTTTGCAAACTTTCCTGCTTGGGACAGATTTACTTCACAGAAGGTTGCAATAATAAAATATGCATATAAGAGTGAAAAACCCAACATTTTGTTACCTAGATAGGGTAGTATACAAATCCATTAATCTGATTCATTGATGTAACATATCTATCCAATTGCGATTTAACTCAAAATGTTGAATAATCAATGATGGATTCCAGATTTATCTTACTTATTGTAGGTGTACAGAGGGAAATGAGTCTGCCAGTACTAATTTAATAAATCTATTTTTATTTTATTGAATCAATTTTATTGATTAAATAAAAATAAGACATAGTAAATGTATAATGTATAACATGGTAAAGTATACATTATACAAGGTAAATGTATAATAATGTCATTTAAAACATAATATAGATAAGTAGCACAAAATATACAATCTGGACTAAAATATGAAACCAGTTCATGCAATTTTTACATTTACCATTCCAACAAGTACAACTATAAGGGATTTTTTTCTTTTATGACACAATTAGCTTGTGTAACAATTGAGAAATTAATAACGACTACTAGAAAGATGAGGCTATAACACTAGACAAAACTGTCACATATGAAGTAGCTTTTGAAACTGAAAGTTACACATTCACTTTAATGTAAAATCAATTCTCAGGGATAGAATTCGGAGAAACATAAAGTAACACACTAAAAAAGAGAAACATAAAGCAACACACTAAAAAAAGGAGAGAAACATAAAAAGTCTTCCATAGAGAAAAAACTAAAAACATCACATCTGATTTCTCTATTATTACTATACTACTCTTTAAGACTTAGAGGACAGACTGCATGCTGTATCTTTAAACTGTGATTCACAGAAATAAAATCAATTAGGAAAAAACACCTGCGTATCCACCCTGCCCTTTTCTTTTTTGCTTAGAATTGTAAGAACTAGTGGGCAGAAGTCTAAATTACCAGTAGAAACAGCAGGAAATAGCAATTTCCATGTTTATTTGCTGTCATCTAGATTTTGCATTCTTGTTCTACTTTCACTGCATGGCCAAATGGCGACTAGCAAGGCTTTAGAAAATGAGTCAAAAAGGCTTTTCCCACCCTTTCCTCACTCTTTTAGGAAAAATAGGATGTTACAGAGCCTGAAGTCTAATGTAAATCCTGTCATTACTGCTTGAGACTAACTAGCACAAATAAGGATGCTATTTGAATCCATTAATGTATACGGAAACCCTATTCCTGTACAAAAATACAAAACAATTCACTGATTCCCAAATTACTTCATAACGTGGGAAATGGAGGACTGAAGATGGCTCCAAAAAGCTAAACTGATGACTGTGGTAGAATGAAGAACCAGGGAGTAGATTTGCTCTTCAATAATTTCTCTCCAGACAAGGAGAGGACGTTGGTCATCTATAAGTGCTCCTGATAGCTGCTCCTTGCAAGGAGATCTCAAAATAATGGTCTGCAGCAGATTTAGACTTCTGGGAGATGAGGGAATACCCAACTTGCTCAAACCATGGTTGGTGCCTTTGAAAGGAATCTAAGTTTGCATATTTTATTTTCTAATTACTTTGGGGAATTGCTTTTTAGCTATTAGGAATCTTTAAGATCAGACAAGTTTGATGACATTGGATGAGTTTTCTTTAGCAAAAGAAATGTTAACTACAAATTTAAGAACTTGGGTTCAATGTGGGCAATGGGCAGCATGGACAATTATGTATACACATGTGCTATTCTATGTGAGCAGCATTGGTTGTCAGTTTGTTTCTGGGTCCAATCAAGATGTTGGTTTTAACCTTTAAAGTCCTTCACGGCATGGGATGATTGGGTTATCTGAGGAACCACTCTGCCCTCATTACATCTGCCTGTCCCATTAGATCTGCAAAGAGGACATGCTTCAGGTACTGCCTGCTAGGGACTTACACTTGGAGGGTTCCAGGAGATGTACTTTCTCTACCATATTTGTGGAATATTCTGCTCCCTACCCCAAAGTGAAATTATACTCATCCTTGTTAATGTTTCATAAGGACCTGGTGATGTCAACAGACTGGAGATCTCAGGGGGTCTGCTGATATTCTAAGATGTCTCTCTCCTAAACATGGTTGTATTGCTTATGAGAAAGTTGGCAATATAAATTTGAAAAATAAATAAATAATTTTAAACACTAATTCTGGAATAAAAAGCAAAGGGGTGATTAAAACTTTGATTTTAGAATGTTACAAACAGATTAAGAGTCCAGGTAAATCTGAAATGAGATTTTGAAATTGATTATAAAGGATCCATTTGTCTTGATTATTTTTATATAAAAATGAGATTTTTTTTAATAATCAGAGAGAACTAGAGAACACTAAAGATTGCAATTAAAGGAAAAGAACATTTAAACTTGACTTACAATTATAGAATGAAGCAAAACGTTCTTAGACATATTGAAGGATATTTTTGAATAATTGTCTCAGAAGTTAATTTTAATAGTGCCAACAGAGTGATCTGCCTCTATGGCAAGACTGCATCTAAAATGTATTTTGGAAGAGGAACACATTTTACCTGACAAGGTAGAAACTGAGTTTAAAGTCAATTTTCAAATGACAGGTTACAAAAATCACATGGAAAAAGATGTTACACTGGACATACAAAAGAAACCAGCTGATGTCTCTATAAATAAAAGGGATATACAAGTGATAAACTAAGACAGTGACCTGGATAATTTTCCTATACTGTGTTGGATTTACAAAACAAGTTTGTTAAAGTTTTGAAGAATCTCATGAGAAGGGACAAAGGAAAAATTGAAAAATATTAAGTTCTATGACATTATTTGAATGAACTACAGGATAAAGATTGTTAGAAGTAAAGGAGGGAATATAAAGTTGGTTTATTTGATCAAGATTAAAACAGATGAGTTATTATGTCTTGTAATCCTTAATAGGCACCAAGATTGAAATCACAAGGTAATAGGGATTTATTTACAGCTAAGAGGTGAGATATGGGGAAAGGATATCATTTGTTGTATTTTAAAAGAAGGTAACAAGTTATTAAAATTTATACCTGTGATAATATTGAGAACACTTCTTTATATATTTATTTTCTTTTTCTTTACTATACTCTTATTTTTCTTTCCTCTGTATTTGTGTTTTTTATTTTTTCTTTCTTTTCTGCACCTTCTTCTCTTTCTTTTTATTCCTCTATCTTTTTTTCAGTTTGTATTAGTTTTTACTGTTGTAATCTTTAATAAAATTATAGTAAACCAATTCCATAGTATTTTGCATGAGCTTGGATCTAATTATGCAGATTACACATATACCCTTTTGGAATTGCAGTGCTAGAGATCCTCAAATCTACACTGTTTTCAAGATGTAGTGCAGACATACCTAAGAGATCTCGTTAACTTTCTGCAAACATTTTCTTCATTTTTTTTTAAATCAACATTAAACTTGGAATAAATGACCGTATTTGCGCACTATTTAATCCAATATACAGAGATCAAAATAATAGCAAAAGTTTTTGGTGAGAAAGTTACATTCACAAAGTAAAAAAATTTCTACTACATGCCAAAAACAATGATTTAAGCAACAGTTAGCAAAATAAAATCATGCCACAAAATATTAAAAAGCTTCTCAGTGCATCCGCGTGCAGTTTTTGTTAAACAATCTTTCCTGTTTCTGTATTTTCACTTATTTTAAAGGTTAGTCAGAAAGATAAGAGATACATTTGTGTGTATGCAATATCTGCATGAAATTATTCATTGCTTTTTCTGAGTTCAAAATGCCAGAGGAGTTTTATAGCTTTCTTTCTGAGGAACTCTAGTAGCAATTGATAGCAAATTAAAGGAAGCAAGTTTTAAAAACATACAATCATGAGGCTCTCAATCACTTTGAGGGACTATATGGAAATGAGTTCCATAGAACTTTTTCACTCTTCCTAGGACTGAATTATTTTTGCTATTCCAAAAATAAAGAGATCGAATTGATGGGTAAAATTAATAATGACATCTTCAAAGTTTACCTTAAAGGTGAAGAAAAGCTAGTGTTCCAGAACACCTGTTCAAATAAATCCTCTATACCAGCAGTTCTCAACCTGTGGCTCATGACCCCATTTGGGGTCGAACGACCATTTCACGGGGGTCGCCAAACAACGCAGTCCGCCATTTTCCCCCCCTTTTCCCCTTGGCCAGCGCAGGGGGCAGCACCGCGCATGCGCGGGGTAGCACCACACATGCGCGATGCGGGCCGTCGTACCACGCATGTGCGATGCGGGCTGCCGTGCCACGCATGCGCGGTGCAGGTGGGGTCACGCCGCGCATGCGCAGCGCAGGTCGGGGTCACGGCCTGAAAAAGGTTGAAACCGCTGCTCTATACATACTAGAATACAACTATACATACTAGAATACAATGCATCTCAGCAATCAGTCAAAAGATATATTTATAAAAAGCAGGAACTGAGGATTTTAATAGACAATAATTAAATATTTAATTCTAATTAATTAGGGAAGACTAAAAGTTTCAAAACCTCTTCTTTGAATCCAAAAATGGCCAAAAATTCCCTTTGGAAGAGATTTTTTTTTTTAAAAAAAATCTATTTCCTCCAATGGCCACATCTGATCCCAAGACTTTGGGGATCTTCAGGAATAGCATGGTAACTGCACAATTCGGGATCAATTATTGCCCGAGATCAATATTTTTTAATAACATGTTCATATTGTAAAAGCAGTCAAATTTAATCATTTATATAATTCTTATATCTTATGCAAAATATCCAATGAGTTCTTAACTTACATCTAAGATCCTGTAAACCCATTTAGATGGTGCATTTGAAATTAAAGGCAGAATTCTATAATTCATCACAAACTGATTTTGATATTCTGCTTAGTTTTAACATAAGCTTGCTAGTGACATTAAGAACTGCCAGTCAAGTACAAGTAGTCCTCGACTTACAACAGTTCATTTAGTGACCATTCAAAGTTGCAACGGCACTGTTTTTCACACTTACGACCATTGCAGCATCTCCATGGTCACACAATTAAAATTCAGACATCTGGCAACTGAATCATATTTATGACAGGTGCAGGGTCCTTGTCATGTGATCAACTTTTGCTGCCTTCTGACACTCAAAGTCAATGGGGAAGCCAGATTCATTTAACAGATGTGTTAAATAATTTAACAACTGCAATGATTCACTTAACAACTGTAGCAAGAAAGGTTGTAAAATGGGGCAAAACTCACTTAACAACCCTGTCGCTTAGTAACAGAAATTTTAATAATAATAATAATAATAATAATAATAATAATAATAATAATAATAATAAAGTTGGAAGGGACCTTGGAGGTCATCTAGTCCTCATTTGTGATCATAAGCCGAGAACTATCTGTAACATAACCCTCGATTATCTCCATCAAACTGGTTGTGCAAAACCACATGCATATGTCACTGGATCCCCGGCATTTTGTCTTCTGTAGTACAAAACAAAAACTTAAGAATGTCAGGTTACACCTAGATGTGTTATTTACCAGATTGTTTATGAGGATTGGTTCACCTTTTCAGAGATGTATAGTTCTATTTACATGTTCACTCTCCCTACTGGTTCCATCTGCTATTTGGAACTTTTGGGGAAAGCCCCTGTTCTTAAATATGGATACTGAAAGCATAAACAGGGGAGCCTATGACTTTAATTAGACTCATATTAGGAAAGCATTTCAAGCTGGGGCAGGGATGCAGGTTGTCTCCAGACAAAGAAGGAGTTCTCAGAGTATGCAAAAGAACTCAATCTACTCAAGAGAATTAGATCAAAATGAAAAATTTCTGGTCAGAGAACTACTGTACATCCAAGTCAGTATTTTTGAATTCAACACTTCTCAAAAGGATGTGATAAATTAACTGACTTTAAAAGAAACTCCAGAGTGTAGACCGGTGGTGGCAAAACTATGGCATGCGTGCCAGAGGCGGCACTCAGAGCCCTCTCTGTGGGCACTCACACTGTTGCCCCAGCAGAGTTCGCCAGAGTAGTGAGCATGTGGCATTTGGAAGCGACAGGGCAGGAAGTGAGCGAGCAAGCGGCATTGGCCTCCCTGGGAATGCCCTGGGGATGGCGAGGGACTGGCACCCACCACTCTGGCCCTGGCCATGCCCACCCAGTCTGCCGTGACCACTGCAGCCATGCCCACCCAGTGGGCTACGCCCCCATGCCCCCCCTGAGGACACCACAATGCTGATGCAGCCCTGGCACTTTACGATAAATAAGTGGGTTTGGGGTTGCAGTTTGGGCACTCGGTCTCTAAAAGGTTAGCCATCACTGGTGTAGACAGTAACTTTCCAAGAAGCAATTCCTTAATAATGTATTCTTCAAAATAAATCCCTTAAATATTTTTGAACAAGAACTTACCTAAGTAAGCTGGACAATAAAAAGGGATAGTGTATAATGAATCCTCCACTGTTGGAGGATTGAATTTAATGACCTCTCAGGTATTGTCCAACTCTTGCCTATTGAAATTTGCAACTTAGTTGAGCTGCAGGGCTATTGTTAGTCCATCTACTTTGGGCCTTGTTCTAGCTCAATCAATCAATCAGTCAGTCAATCAATTCTGTGTCTCTATATTCAATAAAAGAAAAGGCTAACTCTAATAACCACAACGAGAAATTTTATTTTCACAAGTTTGTGTTAGGTTTTGCTTTGAAAACATTGAATTCAGAATGTTCCATTGTTAAAGTAACATTTCTGCAATGTTGGCAAGTTAGAAGTGTCCTTCATTCAATGTTCATTCTGATATTACTGTCCACCCTTGTGTTATCTCTAAAGAACAGCACAGGTAGATGAACATGAGCTACAAAATGCAATCTACCAAATGATACTCAGGATAACAGATTACGGAGGTTTGACATGAATGCTGCTGATTAGGCACACATGCTGTTCTTCTGGTTTTCTGCTGATGACTGACTAATGCGACAATCATTTACTGGAGATGCAAGGTAGATCTAATTGGCAGTATCTGAACATTTTTTCCCACCAAAATCTGGCTCAAACACAAATATCTCCTGTTTGAAAAAGTCCATGTTTCTGATGCAACTTATAGAATGCAATTCACGTAGGTATGCTTTGTTACTCAGATCAAGGGTCAGAAACTGGGCCACACAAATAAGCAAAGCCCCATCCGCGGGATGCAGGCAGCATGTGAAATTACACCCCCTCAGATCCGCGGAAAAACCTCTCTCACAGAACCGGTCCCTGGTGCCCAAAAGGTTGGGGACCACTGACTTAGATGGTAGGAAAATATGGTTAATTAATACATATTATGTGAGAAAAATATAAAGGACAAATATCATGAATATATAGAAACAAAAATGGAGTCTCAATATAATTTCAATATCCATCAAACCTCTGATGACCAAGAATTGACATATGATGAAGAAAATACAATAAATGTTTCCATTTTATTTTAATTGTGTTAAGAGAGCAGTCATGGGAGTGATAACAGATTCATTGATTTATTAATTTTTAAATCACCATTGTGTTGCAACTCTTGGCAGTTTACAGGAATAC
Source organism: Bothrops alternatus (assembly GCA_034064705.1). Classification (NCBI taxonomy): domain Eukaryota; kingdom Metazoa; phylum Chordata; class Lepidosauria; order Squamata; family Viperidae; genus Bothrops; species Bothrops alternatus. The sequence goes on from JARGCV010000023.1 coordinate 11,221,622, forward strand.
AAATCCATGCATTAAAATAGTAAAAACATTAGAAGAACGTATTTAAATTAAATGATATCTCAAGAGCACTTAATATTTGATGGCTCTATTTAACTAATCAAAAGCCCTTTGCATGAACTCTGTTTTGGCCAAGTTCTGGAAGTCCAGCAAATATGGTTAATTAATACATATTATGTGAGAAAAATATAAAGGACAAATATCATGAATATATAGAAACAAAAATGGAGTCTCAATATAATTTCAATATCCATCAAACCTCTGATGACCAAGAATTGACATAAGATGAAGAAAATACAATAAATGTTTCCATTTTATTTTAATTGTGTTAAGAGAGCAGTCATGGGAGTGATAACAGATTCATTGATTTATTAATTTTTAAATCACCATTGTGTTGCAACTCTTGGCAGTTTACAGGAATACAAATCCATGCATTAAAATAGTAAAAACATTAGAAGAACGTATTTAAATTAAATGATATCTCAAGAGCACTTAATATTTGATGGCTCTATTTAACTAATCAAAAGCCCTTTGCATGAACTCTGTTTTGGCCAAGTTCTGGAAGTCCAGCAAGCTTGAGGTAAAAAAAAAAACTTCCTGGAGAAGATCATTTCTAATATAGTTCACCTTACATTGGCAAAGTTCAAATATGTGGTGATTAATATCAACTGAAAGAAGCAAAAAGAAGAAGTATGAGAGTAAAAGGGAAGATTTTTAAAAAGGTAATTTATTAAGGAACATGAGTTTTGGATTTAAGTTATTCTTCACCACATTTTATTCCTTTCTTCTTCCGAATAAATCAGGGCAGCTGACAAGTTTTCTTACTTGATCATCACTATAACTCCACAGATAATATGAAAGATGTAATCTGGCTCAAACATCGAAAGCCAAATCATTCCATTCTAAGTTCGATATTTCATTAATAATTCCATAGTGTACTGGCCCCCAACCTTTGGGGCACCAGGGACCGGTTCCATGGAGAAAGGTTTTTCTGCAGACCAGAGGGGGTGTGGTTTCACATAGTGCCTGCATCCCGCGGATGGGGCTTCACTTGTATACCGGTTTCTGGCATGCTGCAGCCCAGTGCTAATCCAAGGACCAGGGGTTGTTAAAATCTATTTGCATTTTAGCAATTTTTACAATTATTTAAAAATATAAATGCTTTATAATTCTTGTAAGATTTTCCCCCCCACTGTAATGTTACTCTGTTAGGAAAAGACCGAGCAATTGTTGGTAGCATTCTCACCGGTGTAAAATCAGTATTTGCAAAATGAGGGGGGGGAAAGAAATATTTCTGGCCATTTGCAACTTTAAAACTAAATGGACTTAATTTACATTTATTTCTGCTCAGATCAATCATCTATTCCATCTGATCTGCCACTAGATTTAGAAACTGATGGTGGCATTAGTATTTTGACAATGACATTAAAAACTAATCAAGTTGGTACTAAAAGGATCAGCACTGTAAGAGAGTACTAAATTCATATGAAACTTATTGACAACATTAGGCAATTATAACTACACCATCTCCAGACAATATTTGCTATTCCTGTAACAAAGACTGTAAGACTAATTTCTTAGAGTCTTAAAGGACTATTTAAAAAAAACCAGTTATATTGCTGTGTTGCATGCTACACTTCATTTTGATTTAGCACAGCTATCACTTTATTTCAATATTCTGTCTCTGATAACAAGAAATCAACCAACTATAATAACTGAATTAATATACAAAAAGAACTACTGAGAAACTTGTTAAAGATAATAGATCAGACCCTTTGCATGTTTGCTTCTTTCATGACCTATAATCCCAATTCCTTATTTCACAAAAAAGATAAAGTCACATGTGAATTATTACAAAGAGCCACCACCAATGAAACCTAAAATTCAGTTCCTACAATTAGCTATAATAACTTCAGAGAGAGATCTAGGAAGCATTCTCTGACAGAATAACTTACAGGTGTGAGGAGGTCCTTCAGGGGGGGGGGATGGTAGAGACCAGCACCAAACAGACCGCTCCATTGCTGGAGGTTTTTAAGAAGAGATTGAACAGCCATTTGTCTAAAATGGTATACCATCTCCTGCTTGAGCAGGAGATTGGACTAGAAGAATTCCAAGGTCTTCCAACTCTATTTTTCCACCCTACCCCATCCCATCCCATTCCTTGTGTTTACTCACAGAGGCTTTTATTATATAAAATTAACAAACTTATTTCCTACTTTACCACTTATTATAGTACTAAACCTATGCTATCTTATACTATACCTATCTATGCCTACACTTACAAGTATTTCCTAAGCAGTCTATTCTTTTTTGTTGCTTGAGCTTATACCAAACTGTTTGGCCATCATGAAGCCACCTCCAAGTTGGGAACGAGGATAAGAAATTAAGCAAAGTAACTTAAACCTTTCTCTAGTTCCATCCTCTCCTCCCATCTCCATCCCTTCCTCATACCTTCTTCCTACTTGCCTAACCTTCACTCCTCCTTCTTCTTCCAACCAATGTGGTGCCCAGAGGCCACCCGAGCAACCCCTTACCACCTAAAAAGAAAAAAGAAAATCCCCACAACAGTTGAAAAAATATAAAATAACTATTATTAAACCCCTCCCCCCTCCCCCCAGGCTTCCCAGAGTGTTTGATGGTTTGTTAATTGTATACGTATATAATTGTTCACAGTTGAATTGTTATTTCATCTTTTGTTAAAAATTTTATAAAAAATTAATAAAAATATTTATAACAAAGAAATTAAGCAAAGTAAATTAAACTTTGGAACATTTTCCATTAGATATTTCTCATTCCTGAAACATATTCAGTGGTGGGATTCAGCCAGTTCGCACTAGTTCACCAGAACTGGTAGCTAATTTTTTGTTGCCCAGGCCCAGAATGAACTTCCGGAAGCAGCATCCACACAGAGAACTGGTTATTCACATATTTGAATCCCACCACTGAACATATTCCAATATGTAGGTGAAAATTTTACATTGTGCTGGAAATATAAAATGCAGTTTCTTGCTCAAACCAGTCAGCATCTGTACATAATTTATTAATAAACAAAATACCTTATTCTACAGCTTTCTCTTGCCTGCTGACTTTCTCATTTAGTGAACATTAAAAGTTACAGCAGTGTAAAAAAAAAAAGAACAGCTTGCTGACCAGATCTTCACAGCATCCTGTCATTTGCATGCTTAGCTACTGGCTTATGATAAGTTAATAGAGAATGCAGAAGTAAAATCACAAGTTGCAGTCACATGATATCTCACTTAACAACTAAATGGGAAGTGACATCAAAAGCCCATTGTGGTCATGCTATTTTCTTCTTAGGGACTGTGGTGCTTAGTGATAAAGTTGTAGGTTTCAACTGAGACAGCTAAGTGAGATACCTGTATTTATCTAGATACTCAAATTTTATTTTGCATATAAGAGAACACACACAGCCAAGTATGCACATATGCTCAAACAGGGCGGATGCCTTGGCACTACTCAAAGCTGCTTAATTAAAAAAAAAAAATCTATCAAGGGACAAAACGTCCTGAATTTCCTTTTCTTATTTACTTAATATTTAAATTGGCTCACTTCAATCCTTGTGCCAAAATACCGTGTTTAAAATATAATCATAATAAGCAGTTTTAAAATGATTTATTGTAGGTATCACAATAACAAATCATGGTTTGTGATAAGCTAGCAAACCAGACTTAGAAGGCTCATCTGGGACAATTGCAATCCACAGTTTTGCGTTTGAATGTGAAATTCTGCCATTAGGACTGTTACCAACCTTTAGAGACTCTAACTCCATAGAGAACTAAGTGAACCATCAAGATATAAACAGCTCTAACTGCTGAAATTTAGAAATAAAAGGCTTTGAATGTGAATTTCCTCAGCTCATAACTATGCAATGTATTCCAAAGGGATGTTATTCTGCTTGGCATACTAAATAAGATCTGAGTTTATCTGCAGTTATTTTTAGAGGGTCTTTATTTTTCTAAACCCTACGAAGATTCAGGCCTATTCTAGAGATCAAATTCTCAGATCGGTCTTGGCACACTGAGCAGGAGGTTAGACTAGAAGACCTCCAAGGTCCCTTCCAGCTCTATTTGTGATCTGGTAACTTCTGAAGGGCAGCCCTTCTCTATGATGTTATTTGTTCTCTCCCCGTTGATATTTATTTGGGAGGCCACCTCCTTAGGGATTCTAAGGCAGAAACAGTTTTAAAGGTAACGATTTGTGAATTGTACACAAAAACACACTGAAAGCCAAAGCTGCTCATGGAGTAGAGGTCAGTGGTGGGATTCAGAAATGGTAGCTAATTTTTTGTTGCCCAGGCCCAGAATGGACTTCTGGAAGCGGCATCCACACAGAGAACCTGTTGTTCACATATTTGAATCCCACCGCTGGTACAAGTGTTACTTGCATGGCACTATTTACTACCTCTGCTGTCACATTCTGCACCAGTTAAAGTTTCCGAACACTCTTCAAGAGTAGCCCCATGTCGAACACATTGCAGGAGACATGAAGGCATGAGGAACAGTGAGCAGAGTGTCCCAGTGCAGGAATGGGTGCAACGGCTTTCCTAGATAAGGATGCCACCTCCTCTTCCATCACAAGCCATGAGTGCAGGAAGATCCTCCAGATTACACATTGGGTCTGCCTGCGGCGGGTTACCTCCTTATCCAATAGTGTTTTAATTTACCATATTTAATTCTAGTATGTATTTCTTCATCATCATCATCATTATTATTCTCTGCTTCAACATTCAGCAGACAGGTGCAAGTAACAAAATAACTATCATTGTTATCAGAAGCAATAAAACGGAGTTATTTTTGGGACAGCAAGTTACACACACACACACACACACACACACACACACACACACACACACACACACACACACACCAAAGTATCAAGAGGCTACTATAAATAGACCATTTTTTCCCTTCATTTCACATCCTCCAATGATGCCTGTAATTGCCAATGCACTTTATAATGGAGTCAAAGGGAGTACATCTACTGCTACTCAAAACTCTAATTTTCTTGTTCTGTATTTGGAAACGTAAGCAATTATTTAGGTTCTAAATTATGGTTAATCGGTATCTAATTACCCACTAAAGAAGGAAATCTTCAAGGCTTACGTTGGTCAGGAAACTACTTCAAGCTCCCCTATGTGCTGGATAAGTACCTAAATAGTTTACGAGTTGGCAGAAAATTGCATTATAAATAGCTGAGGAAATGTGAGGGACACCTAATGTTGAAACAAGAAAGGAACTGAAAGAAATAATGAATTTTCCTGAAATAACCTCCCCTTTCATGATCTCCTCCGTGCAGCAGCTGCCTATCACTTCCCAAACAAGCAATAAATATTAAAATAAATAACAATGATGCGCAAGCCTAATCAAAGCTCTGGACACCCACTGTTTCCAAAAATGTTTTCTCCTGCAAAACCCAGAATACCTTTTCACCAATCTTTTATCCAAAGCAATCTTGCTCAGATTTCCCTTTTATCACCAATGTTCTTTCTTCAGTTTCTGCCTCTTGGGTGAAAGAGACATGAATATCATTTTATGGCCCAGTGTGGGCTGCATCTCCATCGATTGCTAGGGGAAGGGAGGGGAATGATTGGAAGGATGTGCCGTGACCCTGCAGAACTAGGCCAGATACGCTGACAATGGAGGAAATCATGACCGCCTGTCGCCACAAATGTTTGTATGTTGTTTGTTTTTTTACTCCCACCCCAAGGGATGCTTCCACTAGAAAACGTTTCTAAGCAAGGATGCTGAAGGCATTTGATTTCTGACATACCCACTGAGCTCGAAAGAAAATAAATATTTGTCAAAAATTTCCATTCAGACAAAGCCTAGTAATGTTATCTTAACTCATCTGACTTCTTCATCATATGTTCTCCTTGTCAAACTTTAATGTGTCATAAGTTCTCCGGTGCGACATTTTATCTTTATAGTTGAGAGCTGAAAGTGAGGAAGAAAAATATGTTGCAGTCTTAAAACAGCTATATTTAGACAGGTCAATAATCCCTCTATTAGCCTGGAAGAAGCAATTCCATCTCAGGGAATAAGTAGCTTTCCTGTAATTTAAAAGTGGTGAATTGCTACTACTTGATTTATAAAATAAATGGAGAGTGGCCATTTATTTGGGCTGTTGGTTTGATCTCCGAGTGTGGCGATTTGGCTGCAAACGTTTCATCACCAATCAGGGGGACATCCTCAATGCGCTTTGAATTGTGCCCATCTGGTGTGGGTGTTATTTATCCAGATGTTTCTAAGTCATGGACTAGTTTCGGGCTGTTTGATTGGCTGGTTGTTCTTGCTAGCCCATAATACTTGATGTTTAAGTATTGTCTGTGTGATACAAATGGTGTTTGTTCATTTGGTTGCCTCTGAGTCATGGTCTGGTTTCGGGCTGTTTGTTTGGCTGGCTGTTGTTGTCGGGATGTGGCCTGCTTTCTTGTGGGGTTGTGATTTTTGTTGTGTGTGGGGGGCTGTTTGTTTTAAATGCTGCCTTCGGGATTGCGGTTAAAGTAGTTCCTTTGTTCTCAGTGGTTGGCAGATTGGTGGCCATTTATAATTATTCAGGAAATAAAATGTTTTGAAACAATGCTGTGTGTGTGTGTGTGTGTGTTCTTATGTTTCTTTTTCTAGCACCATACAGGTAGTCATTGACTTACTGAGCCCAAAATTTCCATTGCTAAGTAAGACCATTGTTATGTGACCGTCACTCCATTTTACGCTCTTTCTTGCCACAAATGTTTAGTAAATCACTGCAGTTTTTAAGTAAGTAACATAGTTGTTAAGTGAATCTGGCTTCCCCATTGATTTTGCTTGTCAGAAGGTCACCAAAAGGGGATCACATGACCACAGGGAACTGCAACCTTCATAAATACATGCCAGATGCCAAACGTCTAAATTTTGATTATGTGACCATGGGGATATGCAGTAGTCATCATTTTGATTTTTTTCAGTACCACTGTAATTTCTAACAATCACTAAACAAGGGTTGTAAGTCAAACACTACCTGTTTATCAAACCTATGAATCAGGATAGCTAAATCAAGTAGAAGAGCTAAAATTATATCTTTGATCCAGATGAGGAGCTCTCATAGGATCAGTGCTAAGATAGGCAGAGTACGGTTCATTTCTCAGCGGATGTGTGTTCAGTTGAGGGAATCCTTCTAAAAATGCTTTTAAAGTTCCTAGATCTTAGGAAACATTAATCAAAACAATTTTTCACTGAGGAAGCTAACAGGAACATTAGGACATAATGTAACATGCCAAAAACCCCAATATTGGGAATGGTTCCAACTGACTGCAAGGCCATATAATTTAATGTCTCAGAGTCACAGGTTGTGTTTCCAAAACACGCTTAACCAGGTAATTTAGAAAATATTGGCTGTGTCTGAACAATATTCTAATGTCAATTAGTGTAAAACTTCATTTCTTTTAGCTAGTGTGTTATGTTTATTCAGACTGTTTAATTAATTTATGGCTTGGGGCTCTCATAGAGGCCTGGGAGTTTGAGGGTTCTGTGCAGGATCTTAACTGTTCTCCATTCTTCTGGATAGAGAACTCTGTTATTGTTCCTGGGACCTGTTGGATACATTCTTCCAGCTTTGGAATCTCTCATTTCTCTAGCTTATCTCTCTACATGGACCCCTTCCCTCCAAAAACACACACCATAGTTTTTATATTGTAAATAGAATATACCCATTTCTTCCTCTCATCACATCATAAAACTGCAGAATGCATCATCCCCATTTTGCAGGTATCAATTTTGGTCAATTTTGAGTTACACATTTTCTGTTTACATATGATAAACTGGGAATAGTTGAACCTACTATCTCAATATCCTAACTAACTCATTTAAATCAGACCCCTATAATGATAGATTTTTGAGATATTGGAGGGAAAGAAATACATGCTCTGTAAGTATTCATCTATGTCTATCTGTCATTTCCTATACCCTTTACTGTATATGAAGATTTATATTAAGTCTAGACTGACAGCAAAGCATTAGAAGTCTCTCCCTTTGGAAAGATAAAATAAAATCTTGGCATTAGCTAAGATTCAAGTCAAAAGCTCTCTTTAATCCCTTCTTCAGGCAAACAAAATTTATAACCTTTCCATTTGATCTTTTTTTAGCCACTTGACTTCAATGGTATCCTTCCTCTGAATATGGAAGAACAACTGAATTTGACCAAAGGCAGTTTGTATTGGCAGGTTTTCATAAAGTGTATGTCTAGGGATCATCTAAAGAAGAAAGAATCAGCTAGTAGAAAAACACTTTGACATATCTCATATTTATCACATTTAAAAAAAAACAAGAGGGATTACCAAGATGCACCAAAACTAAAATCTATTTCTTTCCTATTCTTCAAACACTGTCACAGAAACTACTAAATCTGAGGTTTCCCATCCAGAATTTGTATTATTATTATAGTTGACTGCATAGTCAACCAGACGTTTAGTTTGAATTTGGCATTTTGTCCACTTATCGAGTCTTTCCTAAGGATCTAGAATAGACAGATGTCATTGTTTAATAATTCTGTCACAGAATACAAGCTGTTCAAAGTAAAGCTGTCATTTGCAATTTACTGAGAGTCAAGGAGGTGAACATATCTAACACTCCTTCCTTCTATTTTCGCTATAATAATAGCCCTGTGACGTGGGTTGGACTGAGAAAGACTGGCCCAAAGTCATACAGCGGTTTCTCATGTCTAAGAAAGCCTTCTAATTTCTAGGCCAACACCTTAATCAGTACATCAAACTGGCTCTCATTAGGATTGGTCAAGACTAAATGGGCACACAGGAGACCCAATAAGCTTAAATGTATGGTAAGTGAACTCTGGGAGTTGAAGTCCACGAGTCATAAAAGAGCCAAGGTTGCCTACCCCTGCCCTAAGATGAAGAAATTCACAGAGCTAGTGACTGTAGCCATGAAATTAAAGGTGCTAATTATCTGATTATCTGTAAAGCATCATATGATATAGGGTCGGGTTATTTGTGGGATCACTTATGTACCAGTCTCACTAGATTGGATACTGTGATCGCACTGCATGTCCCCTGTATTAAATGTTGTTATACGAAGTGACTTTTTCTGTAGTTGTGCCTACCCTATGGAATAGCCTTCTACCTGATACAGTATATGGAGGACACCAACCCTTCTTGCCTTCCAGAAGTTAAAACTTCACTTTTCTATCAGTAGTTGGGCCAGGATGGGAGGTGAGCCCATCTAAGGCACAACTTCATGCCTTTGCTTTTTAAAATTTATGAAAACCTGAATTATAACCATGAGAAGATAATGACAATGATTGTAAGACATCTCTCTCTCTCTCTCTCTCTCCATCCATATAGTTGCCCATGTCACATACATGGCTGTAAGTGGCTTACAGTAAAAATATAAATAAATAAATAAATAAATAAAAATAGATAAAATATATACAATACAAAAAATAAAAACATACAGCAGCTGAGTATCATAAAACTATTAGTATAGGGAGGAGGTGGGCTCTGTAATACAATTAGGGCCATAGGAACAGTCACAAAACTAGGTTTACAGAGCCCTGCAGAAAGCCAGCAGGATCTGGTCTCTGAAGAAATGATATTCCAAAGGATAGGAACCACTGCAAAAAAAATGCTATTTTTCTGGGCCCCAACAGCTGACATTCCCAGCCAATGATAGCTAGAGCATCATTTTCTTGCTAGATTGGATAGGACAGGTAGAAACAACCATGGAGAGACAGTGTCCTGTCCCCAGCCAAGCTTTAATAATCTTCAAGGACAGCCCTTGTACAGCACAGAGCAGTACAAACTACAATATGGAGGTATCTGTGGAGATTCTCAGTCATCCAGTCATAGTTTTCTCAAAAGTTCTTTTTAAAACAATCCAGTTGTCTTTTTAAAAAAGCATTTTTTAGACGCTAGTCTGGAGGTTACGAGGGCATGAGTGACTGTAAACAGAATCCGTGGTCCAGGATCAGAAACCAACTGATTCACAAACCAAAGTTGCACATCGGGTCTCCTAGCTGCAGCTTCTATCATTTTTCTGAGCAGATTCCATGATTCTAGGGCAGTGGTTCTCAACCTTTTTCAGATTGAGACCCCACTTGCCCCGCCCATGCGCGCCACGACCTCCACCCGGGTGTGCGCACACACGCGCGCACGCGCCGCACCGATCCGCGCATGCGCAGGGTGCACGCACCGAAAAAAATAAAAAAAATGGCGGACCGCGACGGGCGGATCTGCACATGCGCGGCGCGCGCGCCCAAAAAAAACAATAAATAAATAAATAAAATTTTTTTAAAAAAAAACCAAAATGGCAGACCGCGACGGGCGGATCTGCGACGGGCCAATCCACGCATGCGCGGCGCACGCACGCCGAAAAAAAATAAAAATAAAAATAAAAATAAAAAAAATTTCAAAAAAACCAATGAGGACCGCAGTGTCCAGCGACCCCCGCGAAACGGTCGTTCGACCCCAAATGGGGTCGCGACCCATAGGTTGAGAACCACTGTTCTAGGGGAACCTCCAGATTGTGCACCAAGTGTCTTTGGGCAATGCCACCTCATCCATAACCCAAGAGAGAAGGTGGTCAAAAGCCCAGAATAACTCCTTCTTGCTTCTTTTTTTGCTGAAGCCTGTTGTACCCCATTCGTATCCCCCACTGTCTCCAAGCACTGAAACAGAATCTCCTCAGCATCAGTGAAACCTTCACTGGGATATAAAGCTCAGCATTATATGCAAACTCATAATACCTCACTCTAAATCAGGGGTCTTCAAACTTGGCCCTTTTATGACTAGTGGACTTGGCTGAGCAATTCTGGGAGTTGAAGTCCACAAGTCATAAAAGGGCCAAGTTTGAAGACCCCTGCTCTAAACGATTGGATGTCGTCCCCAGGCTGCATGTAAAAGACTAAGAAAAGCCAGGTTTCCCTGTCTTTAGTGTATCGGTTACACTATTTAATGAACACCACTGTATGGATATCTTTTTATGATTTCAGTTTTAACAGTAAACCTTTTAAGAGTGAACGTTCCTTCTGAGCATGATCAACAGCAAACTCAATTACACACTGTGCACATTCTCAAAAAAACCCCCCACAAACCACCTGGTATACCAGGTTTTCTTTGGGGGGGATGTTATCATATTTATAGAACTATCAACCCCCAAACATGACAAATTAATCCATCCAGCTGTTATGATGTAACATTCAGTCAGCTATTTGTGTCCCTAGAAAGAAATTTCAATCAACATCTGGCCTGCCACATTTTTTCATCTTGTGTAAGGATAAGATATTAACTAGACTGACTGATCCTTATGGATAAAATAATCCCCTAAGGCATCAGAAGTAGAACTTTGGTGAAAGAAGAGAATCCAGTGGAATAAAATAACTTTCACCTTTTAAGAAAAACTGTGATAACAAGGCATTATTATTCAGCTGTTATTTATTTGGAAGCTTGAGCAATTCTCAAAATGTAATTCATGCTTTTGACTACATTGCAATATGAACAGGGAACAGAGAATATCCCCTGCTCTAAAGATTTATGGAAAAAATCACTACAATACAGTGATCTAGAAAAATAAAATGATTATATGATGGTCACTTCATCCCACAATCATATTTATACGTTTAGAGACGTTGAGGTAGATACTATATAGGTACCTCATATTTTTATGAAACCAATATGGGAATTGATTTTTTACATACATAAAAACAGAATAAAACAAATTCTCCCCAATTCCTTCTCAACATAGGCTCTTTGGTTACAATCTTATTAAATACTTCCTGAGAAAAGAAGCACCAGGTCAAATTCCAGCAGTGAAGCATTTGGCATAGAAATATCTTTTGCCTACTTGTGGTCTTCTCATCTAAAAAAACTGCATTTGTTGTAACATAAATTGCTCTGTGCATATCTGAGCAGAAATCAATCCATGTTAGAAAATCTGCACGGACAAACCTGATTTTGAGTATGTATTAACAAAATCCCTAAATGCCCTTACAAGTACGCATTAAGCAACACGCTGAAGAAAAATAGTGAATATTAAAACACATAAATTCATTTTGTGTTCAATGATGTCCACATGCTGAGATAATGACCTCTGGTAGGTGAATGAATTTCTTGTTCCTGAGAAACATATACACACTTGCTAACTTGATGGGGGGTGGGGGAGGGAAATGAAAGGATGTATCATTCCATAGAACAGAAACCTATTTGTGAACTTATGAATAATCAGTAACACCCACAAAATTAAAGGGGAAAAAACCCCCAGCAACACTTAAACACTTTTTTTAACCAAACCAATTTCCTTCTCGTTGCAACATGAAAATCAGTAGAGATATCAAAGCAGTGAGTTATTATGTTAATGGGAGTAACTTTACAGTACGTGTAAAGATTACTGAACATTAGCACCTGAGAATTATTTAAAAACATGAGTTTGCTTTTTAAAAAAAAAATATTTCAACTAAATTTAATGTCCAAATACTAAAACTTTTAAGCACTTTTAAAATCCGCATGATGACTTGTCATCTAAGTTGCCATCTAATCATCATCAAGATTTTCATGGCTCAAATTTGATAGCCCTGTATAAGTGTGGTGAATGTAGTCAGGATTCCCAGAGAGAAGAGGCTGCATTCCAGAGGACACAGAGGCATCAAAGCAGGGGTTCCCAACCAGAGGCGCTCGCACACCCTAGGGGTGCCAGACAATATTCCAGGGGGTGCAAAAACATGGGTTTTCAAAATTATAGTGTATATGCATAATTCGTTGCTGTTATTTTGCACTTTTATAAGGGGTGCAAGAATATATCAGAACCATTCTAGGGGTGCAGGGTATAGAAAAGGTTGGGAACCGCTGCATTAAAGCTTAGATAATTAAATTAAATTAAAGCATTTCCAAAATCATGGGTTCTAACGCAGAGAAAAAATCCATATATTTAAATGATGGTCCTATGGAGACTCCTTAGCGGTGCTCCGCCCCCGTGCATCCCACCAGGGCTAGCATTGCCCCGCCCCCACACGCCCTGTCCCCATGCATCCTGCCGGCGCTAGTGCCCCCTTTGCATCCCACCGGTGCTAGCATCCCCCCCGTCCCCCGAACGTCCTGCTGGTGCTAGCAACACTCCCCGCATCCCACCAGTGCTGGTGTCGCCCCCACCCCCGAGCATCCCGGCAGCACTAGCGTTGCCCCACCTCTGAGTGGGGCAGTACATGAAACCACACCCCCTCCAGTCTGCAGAAAAAACACTTTCCACGGAACTGGTCCCTGGTGCTCAAAAGGTTGGGGACCTCTGTTCTACACAACCAAAAGCTCTAGTCATTCTGGCGATTATATAATTGTCTTTTCCTTGAATCCAAAAACTATACTGAAGTATTGCCCTAATGAGTTAGGCATCAAAAGAGGTATAAGAAGAAAATTAAGTGTTTTATTCTTGGTTATTTTTAAAGTGTATTTTAACTAATGGAAAGGAAGGGTATTTGAGAGTACGTATCTGGAAGGAGTCTAGAAGGGCAGATTTTCCTTCTTCCTTGTGTTTGCTCTGAACAGCATGAGATCCCATCACCTTTATATCCTTTCTTATTATATATTTCTTATTAAAACTTTCTGCAGTCATATGGTTCCTGAAGGTAGGGTAGCAAAGATTTATAATATTTTGAAGACATAAATAAGACCATCTATCAGCCACTAGACATTCTGTTTGTATCTTTTGCAGGAAGTATGCATTTTCATGAACACAGCGATTCAATTCAGCCAACATTAAGTTAGTGGTGGAGTCACTAAAATCAGCTCCACGGTGATTAGCATTACAATAATATTGTGATAGATTATGCCTTCAATCCAGATGTAAAAAGCACTGGAAATAAGGGTTCAAAAATACATTTATTTGATCTGAAATTTTACATGAACTTTGTCATATCAAACTTCCTGAAATTTACAAGATGTAAAATTTCTTGTGCCAAAATGGTCATATAAAAATTTGAGATATAGCTTACAACTCAAATGTACATGCAAATTTATTTATAATATTAAAGGCTATTACATACAAAATGATTATATTAAAAAGCTTGCAAATAGGGCATTAGTTAGGGGTGGAATGATTGGAAACTAACCAAAGAGAGAAGCAACCTAGAACTAAGGAGAAATTTTCTGACAGTTAGAACAATTAATCAGTGGAACAACCTGCCTCCAGAAGCTGTGAATGCTCCAACAGTGGAAGTTTTAAGAAGAGACTGGACAGCCATTTGTCTGAAATGGTATAGAGTTTCCTGCCTGAGCAGGGGTTGGACTAGATGACCTCCACGGTCTCTTTCTTCTTCTTCTTCTTCTTCTTCTTCTTCTTCTTCTTCTTCTTCTTCTTCTTCTTCTTCTTCTTCTTCTTCTTCTTCTTCTTCTTCTTCTTCTTCTTCTTCTTCCTCCTCCTCCTCCTACTACTACTACTACTACTACTACTACTACTACTACTACTACTACGGTACTACTACTACTACAATGCAAAAAACACATACAAATACACAGAAAAAATATGAATAAACGTTGGTCTAAACTATAAATTTCCCTTTGAACTCTTAGTATCCAGAGAAGGGGGAGGCAGTGGTGTATTCTAGCCATATTTTTAAACTTGTAATAGGTTGTATGTTTATATACAGAATGTATAGATAGGTATGGCATAGGCATAGAACCCCAATAACAGTCCCTCTTTGTCCCAGTCATCATCCCCCTATAGTAGCAGATCAACTGGTTCCAATTATTTTAATTGCAAGCATTGTTATGATTATAGTGTGTACCAGGTGGGAATGAAAGAGGCACTAAGGCAGGGGTGTCAAACTGCCAGCCCGCAGACCAGATGCATCACGCAGAAGCCACACCCACCCCATTGCCAGCAATGGCAAAACAATTCCGATACGTTGCGCGAAGTCACGTGACGTCACGAGTTTGACATGTCTGCACTAAGGCCTCTTGTGGACTTCAGCTCCCAGAATTCCTCAACCAACATAGCTCCCAGAATTCTGAGAGCTGAAGTCCACAAGTCTTAAAGTTGTCAAGGTTGCAGACAAATTTAGATGAATAGCTAGTAAAAATTATTAGAAAATTGCAGTAAGGTCTTAGAAATTGCATGAAACTGTCATTAATTTCATAAGAGGAAACTAAATGGAAATGTAATTGAATAGGTGTACACTTATAAATACTGTTTCAGGCTTCACAACCCTGGAGACATATTTTTAATACTTAGCAAATATTGCTCAATGTCACTCTCCAGCTATCCTGATTTTTTTTCCCCAGTTGAAAGGCACCATTTCATCTGCAGATTGCAGAAGTCTCCTTGTCAAAGTCATTTATCATCTCCCCTACTGTAACCAAGTCTGGGCTTTTAGAAACCTTGATATCCTAGAGGCCATTCAGTCTAAGTGTATTAGAAGTATCCTTGAAGTCCCAAGATATTAACTGTATCCTTGCAATCCCAAGATATATTAAAAGCATTGCACTTTGTACAGAGACAGGCTTAGATGTCTCTAGATGGTAGAACTTTGTGTCATCATTTTAACTTTTGGCTAATCTTTTTTTTTCCCCTATTGAGTTTGGCTTTATAGATTTGCAAAACGAAGCATTTAAGAAACGGTGCTGGCAAGCTTCCAATGACATTATGGAATTTTGCATTAGGTTTTGAAAACTCCAGAACTATCCTTGTAGCACATTTGGAATAATGATTTTCAAATCAAACTAAAGACCAGTTCCCAGTTTCACAATAGATAGAATCTTTTCATAAGAACATAAGAACATTTATTTATTTATTTATTTATTTATTTATTTTATTCGATTTCTATGCCGCCCTATTCCGGAGAACTCAGGGCGGCTCACAACACAGTAGAAATCAACATAAAAATACATATAAATATAAAACCTCTTAATTTTTTTTAAAAAAACCCCAATCATTCAGCATACACACAGACATACACTGGCTTGGGGCAAGATGTCAACTGCCCCAGGCCTGCCGGCAGAGGTGTGTTTTGAGTAATTTACGAAAGGCGGAGAGGGTGGGGGCGACACGGATCTCCGTGGGAAGTTGGTTCCAGAGGGCTGGGGCCGCAACAGAGAAGGCTCTTCCCCTAGGCCCTGCCAGGCGACACTGTCTGGCTGACGGGACCTGGAGAAGGCCGACTCTGTGGGCCCTAACTGGCCGCTGGGATTCATGGGGCAGCAGACGGTCCCGTAAGTAACCTGGTCCGATGCCATGTAGGGCTTTATAGGTGATAACCAACACTTTGAATTGGGTTCGGAGACCAATTGGCAGCCAATGCAGCTCGCGGAGTGATGCCGAAATGTGGGCATTTCTGGGCAAGCCCAACACTGCTCGCGCGGCTGCATTCTGCATTACCTGAAGTCTCCGAACATTTTTCAAAGGTAGCCCCATGTAGAGAGCATTGCAGTAGTCGAGCCTCGAGGTGATAAGGGCATGAGTGACTGTGAGAAGAGACTCCCGGTCCAAATAGGGCCGCAACTGGTGCACCAGGCGAACCTGGGCAAATGTCCTCCTCGCCACAGCCGAAAAATGATGTTCCAAATTTAGCTGTGGATCGAGGAGGACGCCCAAGTTGCGGACCTTCTCCGAGGGGGTCAAAAGCTCCCCCCCCAGGCTGATGGACGGATAGATTGAATTATCCTTGGGAGGCAGAACCCATAGCCACTCCGTCTTGTCGGGGTTGAGCTTGAGCCTGTTGGCACCCATCCAAACCCTAACAGCCTCCAGACATCGGCACATCACGTCCGCTGCTTCACTGAAATGACACGGGGTGGAGATGTAAAGCTGGGTATCATCAGCATACTGATGATATCTCACCCCGTGTTGTCGGATGATCTCACCCAGCGGTTTCATGTAGATATTAAACAGCAGAGGGGAGAGGACCGATCCCTGAGGGACCCCACAAGGGAGGAACCTAGGGGTCGACCTCTGACCCCCCGCCAACACCGACTGCGACCGACCAGTGAGGTAGGAGGTGAACCACTGCAAAACAGTGCCTCCAACCCCCAACCCCTCCAGTCGATGCAGAAGGATACCATGGTCAATGGTATCGAAAGCCGCTGAGAGGTCAAGTAGCACCAGGATAGTGGAAAATCCCTTATCCCGGGTCCGCCAGAGATCATCCGTCAGCGCGACCAAAGCAGTTTCCGTGGAGTAGCCGAGCCTGAATCCTGACTGTTGAGGGCCCAGATAATCAGCCTCATCCAAGGACCGTTGGAGCTGGAGTGACACCACCTTCTCAACAACCTTCCCTATAAAGGGAAGATTGGAGACAGGACGGTAGTTGTTTAATACAGCTGGGTCCAGGGAAGGCTTCTTGAGGAGGGGGCGCACAATTGCCTCCTTGCAGGGAGCCGGAAAGGACCCCTCCCTCAAAGAAGCGTTGACAATCTCCTGAACCCAGCCCCGCGTCACCTCCCTGCTGGCTGAAACCAGCCAGGAGGGGCACGGGTCCAATAAACAGGTGGCGGAACTCACAGCTCCAATGGCCTTGTCCACTTCATCGGGTGCCACAGGGTCAAAGTCCTCCCACACAACAGGATCAAGACGAGTCCCTGTCATCTCGACTGAATCATTATCAGCCGACACTGCATTCCAATTGGAGTCAAGGTCCATCCGAATCTGGGTGATTTTATCCGCGAAAAACTTATTAAAGTCCTCAGCACTACCCTGCAAGGGTGCATCAACCCCCCCCCTGATTAAGGAGGGAGCGAGTTACCCTAAACAGGGCGGCTGGGCGGGATTCCGCAGATGCAATCAAGGCGGAATGATACGCGCATCTTGCCGCCTTGAGCGCCACCTGATAAGTCTTGATATAAGATCTTAAAAGTGTTCGGTCAGATATGGATTTACTTTTCCTCCATCGCTTCTCTAGACGTCTCTTCTGGCGCTTCATCCCCCTGAGTTCCTCAGTGAACCAAGGAGATCTCCTGGGTCTGCTACCACAGAGAGGTCGCAGCGGCGCGATCCGGTCAAGAGCCCCCTTCGCAGCCATATTCCAGGCCGTAACCAGGGACTCTGCCGAACCGAGAATGAGAGAATCCGGTATTTCCCCAAGCGTCCTCTGAAAGCTCTCTGGGTCCATCAGACGTCTGGGGCGGAACCACCTAATCGGTTCTGCCTCCCTGTGGGGGAGGATTGGAGCCTTGAAAACAAGCCGCAACAGAAAATGGTCTGACCATGACATAGGCAAAATATCTAAGCCCCTTAAATTCAGATCATTGCTCAACTGTTCTGAGAGGAATACCATGTCGGGAGTGTGTCCCCTCTCGTGAGTCGGACCCTGAACTACCTGAGTCAGGTTCATGGTTGCCATGGTTGCCATGCCAGCAGCAGCAGCAGCAGCAACCGGGCTAGGAAACCAGCAACAAGCCCTGACTTACAGCAGGCAGCAGCAGCAGCAGCAGCAGCAGCAGCCGGGCTAGGAAACCAGCAACAAGCCCTGACTTACAGCAGGCAGCAGCAGCAGCAGCAGCAGCAGCAGCAGCCGGGCTAGGAAACCAGCAACAAGCCCTGACTTACAACAGGCAGCAGCAGCAGCAGCAGCAGCAGCCGGGCTAGGAAACCAGCAACAAGCCCTGACTTACAGCAGGCAGCAGCAGCAGCGGCAGCCGGGCTGGGAAACCAGCAACAAGCCCTGACTTACAACAGGCAGCAGCAGCAGCAGCAGCAGCAGCAGCAGCCGGGCTAGGAAACCAGCAACAAGCCCTGACTTACAACAGGCAGCAGCAGCAGCAGCAGCAGCAGCAGCCGGGCTAGGAAACCAGCAACAAGCCCTGACTTACAACAGGCAGCAGTCCGGTAGCGGCAGCAGCGGCAGCAGCGGCAGCCAGGCCACTAAACCAGCAACAAGCCCAGACTTGTTGTGGAATTGTGGAAGCGGTTATTGTGGCTAACGGGCCTGCTCCGTCGCTGGGTGTTTTTCCCTAAATTGTAAGACCTGTGGGTGAGGCCTTTGTTGCTGCCACCATTATGTTGAACTTATCTGAAGGCCTTATCTTTATCTTTGGGACGTTGGGTTCCACAATTATTGTTATTGTTAGTATAATTATTTTGGTTAGTATAATGGTTTTAGAAAGCTCCTGATCTGGACTGGGTATCCATCCAGAGCAATTGTTTGTTAGCTATTGTTTGTCTAAATTTTAAATATTTAAATTTGTTTAATACCATTTTAATTGATTGTTAGATGCTATGAATGATGGGGGGACTGATGTTAGTGGAAAGAATCAGGTTGAATGGATGGTTAGTTTATTGTTTTTAATGTGTTTAGTTTAAAGAGTGGGAGAGATAAATTAACGATATGGATGGAGTTGTGGTTGAGTGGAATGAATGTGATGAACTGGCTAGCCTGCCTGGCATGGCAGAGGCGGAGGGGAGGGGAGACGCTGGCTCTGGGGTGATAGAGGGCCAAAGTATACCGGTCTTGCTGGGGAGAGGCAGATATGGTGGGAGCCATAGGGTAGGCCATTCCCGGGGAACAAGAGCTCGCTGTCTAAAAGCGATCCCTTGCTCCGACCCTGTGAGTTCAACCTGAAGTACTGGTAATGGGCGAAATCCGGACCCTGGGCTCAGGCTGCTGCTGCTCAATGCCAGGTCGGTTGTAAATAAAGCTCCCCTCATCCATGATCTTCTCCTGGATGAGGAGGCCGACCTCGCATGTGTGACCGAGACCTGGCTGGGCCCGGAGGGAGGAGTTCCTCTCTCTGAGATGTGTCCAGCCGGGTTTCAGGTATGGCACCAGCCACGACCCCAGGGAAGGGGGGAGGAGTGGCTATTATAGCCAAGAAGACTTTTAGCCTACGCAGGCTCGCTGTTTCTGAGATTGCGGGTTGTGAGTTGCTCCTTGTGAAGTTGGACCTAGGGGTTCAGGTGGGCTTGTTGCTTGCGTACCTGCCTCCCAGCTGCGTGTCAACAGCCCTGCCTGCGCTACTTGAGGGGGTTGCTGGGCTGGCGGTTGAGTTCCCCAGGCTTATTGTCTTGGGGGACTTAAATCTTCCATCGCTCGGCGAATCCTCTGGGTTGGCGCATAAGAAGAGCCATGCTGAATCAGGCCAAAGCCCATCGAGTCCAGCATTCTGTGTCACACAGTGGCCCACCAATTGTACATGGGGATCTTGAGCAGAAAGAGAAGGCAAAACCCTCCCTTTCCCTTGACCCCCAACAAATGGTACCCAAGGGAATCCTGCCTGCCTCAACCAACATAGAGGTGGCACATGGACATCCGTTTTAATAACCACCAATACACTTTGCATCCATGAATCTATCTAGCCCTGCCTTGAAGCTGTCAAGGCTGACAGCTGACACGACCCCTTCAGGAAGTGAATTCCATAAATCAACGACCCTCTGGGTGAAGAAATATTTCCCTTTATTTGTCCTCACTTTCTTAGCTATGAGCTTTAGGGAGTGCCCCCTTGTCCTGGTATTGTGTGATAGAGAAAAGATTTTTTCTCTATCCACCTTTTCTATCCCATGCATGATTTTATACACTTCGATCAAGTCACCCCTTAAACGCCATCTTTCAAGGCTGAAGAGACCAAGGCGTTGCAAACTGGTTTCATAAGGGAGGCGCTCCATTTCCTTGATCATTCTTGTTGCCCTTCTTTGCACCTTTTCCAGTTCAAATTGGTGGTGCCAGTCTTTTAATTCTTACCTGTCACAATCCTGAAATTTCACTAGGGCTTCATTTTGGCCAAGTTGGATACACTGTGTTCTGTTGTACTGTTGGGAAGCTACAAAAATATTCTCCTGCATTAGTGTATATTGTATATATGCTCTATACTGGTGGTTCCCAACTTTTCTGGCTTGGTGGCCCAGTGGGGGGGGGGAAGAGGAGATAGTTACTTGTGAGAACAGGCAGGCACGAGCGAGTGAGCGTGCACAACTCCATTCGCCCTCACGTGAAGGGAGTTTTGCGCATGAGTGCAAGATGGCTGCCACTCATGTTAAGGGAGATTTGTGCACATGCGTGCGCTTGCCCACTGCTGTGCGGCCTGGTTCCAAACAGGTCACGACCTGATAGTGGGCCACAGCCCAGGAGTAGGGGACCCCTGCTCTATACTATACTTTTAAGCTAGAGAGCCAGTTTGGTGTAATGGTTAAGGTATCAAGCTAGAAGTGTGAGATTCTGTGTATTAGTACCACCTTGAGCACAAAGTCAGGTGGGTGACCTTGGGCCAGTCACTCTATAAAGGCAAACTACTTTCAAAATCTTACCAAGGGACTAGTGTGTTTGCTTGCCTTTGAGTCAGTCAGATAGTTACCAGGAATCAACCCAAACTCAAAGGCACCCCCCCACACACATCAGTCTTTCAATGTTGCTTTGAAAGTTTCAAGACATGGATATTCTCTTCCTCTGCAACCTTTGGAAAACTGACTAGGGTTCCTGTGTGGTTATTTTCAAATGGGTGCATTTCAATGTACCTTGCACGGCTGCCCTGTAATGAAAAACAGTTAAAATAGTCCCATGAATTGGTAATGTTGGTGCAAATGCAGCCTATTGCTTCCATATTGTTTATCACAGCCCTACAGCAGAATCCCTTTTTTCTTGGGTGGAGGTGTTTCTTGGTGAAGGTTACCAATGGAACTGATGTTTTTTGGGATTCTTGGTCAAAATTCCTCTGTCTCCTTTTTACTGCATTCAGCAAAGATTAGTCATTAATTGCCCCCTTTACTATAACAGAAATTTTGTTGCTAAACAAGCCAGTTGTTAAAATGGGTTGTGCCCAATTTTGCAACCTTCTCCTTTTCTTGCATAGGAGAGGGCTTCTGGGATCCCATTTAACCCAAATCTCTGGGGAGATTCCTGTAGAATAGGCAATAGAACAATAAAATAATTGGTTTGACCTCCAGACATGTGGGTCTGGCTGTTCACCCCTGACAGCTTTAGCCATATGAAATGAGGGGAAGGGATTAGTCATGAATAAAAATACGAAATTGTCCATGGCAATTATTCCACAGATGAATCTGAATGAGTTTTCCATAAAGAGTTTAGCTACATTTAGTTTCTGACAATGCAACTGGGATTGTTAAGAAACAATGTTCTTCTCTTAATCTCTCTAATTTACTCTCCCCATACCCTAAACCTATCCATGCCTTTTTAAACTGTTTTAAATTATGTTTTGGATTTAATCATATACCTAACTCATTGCAACTGTGAATATTTCTACAGGTGGAATAATCCCTTGACAACTGAGCTCAGCATGAATCAACAGAAGGAAGGAGTATCTACCTTCCATTTTCTCCCAGTTCCTAAAAATTTCACACTGTACAAAAAAATGTTCCCAGAGGACTAATATGATCTCAGAAGCACTCTTCTATGCAAGCAAAGCAGAAGGGAGGTAAGATAATTCTTATTTACATATCAATTTAATCCTTGCATTTTCTGGTAGCAAAAGAAAGCATGAAAAATCTGGAGAGAGAAAAAAGGTTAGGTAAGCATATGTGCTGCATAAAAGAAAATAATGGAATGAAAATATATAAACTGAGGTCAAATTTACATTGTATAGTACTTTTCCTTGCTCTGAATTCCATTTATCATGATGTTTTACACAACATCATATGTACTGCCTCAGAGACTTGGGCTCTACCTCCATAAGTCCTCTGAAATTAAAGTGGAATTTTTAATACAAGTAGTCTTTGGGTTATGATGTCAACTGGGACCAGAATTTCCTTCACAAAACAATGCAGCCATGAAGTGTGATGTCACATGGTTGGGTTGCTTAGAGACAGCAATTCATTTGCCATCATTAAGCAAGGACCATGTGGGTCATTAAGCAAAAATCTCATGTGACCAAGATTTCTGATTTCCTGCTGGCTTCCCCATTAACTTTGTTGGTTAAGCCTGCAGGCAAATGTCAGAATGTCATCATCATTTGGCCATGGGGATTGTTCTGTCTGGCCCCTCTCAGCTTAGTAAAATCCACATGAATATTTCTTTAAGAGTTTTATTTAACACAGTTCAAGAAATACATTTCAAAGTAAGATGCTGGCAGTTCATTCCGGAACGGCCGAGTTTGACGTATGTACATTCAGCTTAACACTGCGATCCGCCCCTTCCAAATAACTCACTCTTTATCTCTTAAGTTGTCCAAGAGATCATTAATCTTCCGTACATTCCAAAAACCACAGAACACTGAGTTCAAACTAACTCGGTGATGTATCAGGCTGCGTCTTGATATAAACGTTGCTCGTGACAAAGAATTAGTCCCGCCTTCACCTTCTAATATAGTTTTCAATACGTCACTTCCTTTTTCCACGTAACTGACACCTCCGCCTATCAAACCTTCGGAATCTCGGATCAATCCATCTATCTTCCTGTTCCAAATCTGACCCCTCACTTTGAGAATCCGACCCAGACTGCCTGTAAATCTCCTCCCTGTCAGTGTCAGCTGCCGGGAGGGGAAAATACCCAGAGGGGCCCGGCTGTTCTTCGTCATCCTCTGAAATGTCCCCAGCTGGTCTAGAGACACCCACAACAGGGATGCTGTAAGAACCAGAACTCTGAGGACTAGTCATAATTACCATGTATTCAACACTGTCAAAACATGTAATGGTCATTGAATAAATAGTCATAACCCAAGGACTATCTGTATAAGGAAAAGGGAAAATTTTAAGTATAGTGGAAACTAATCATTTTAACTGCAATTGTTTCTATTTTTAAAAAATCCAAGTTTACAGTGAACTTATTCAAAATTAATTTTACTTAGCTTCAGTCACAATTTTTTGGCCTTTCCCATGGCAATCCATGCAGTGTCCAAATCAGTGGTTGCTGGACCCAAAGAACTTAAGAATTCATGTTTTACACATGATGCAATCAATCAAGAGAGAAAGTCAGATTCAGACATCAGACGTGAATCCAAAAAAGTGGATTTTATTTTCTGCCAAACTAAAAGACTGACATGGGTCCCCTTTTTCATCAATAATGGGCTTTAGAGAACAATAACACCATAATTATTTAGATTTATGTCCTAGATTTATGGACCTTGATTTTGCAGTCATTTCCACAAAGCCAAACTAACCTAAATGCTACACATAGAAAAGTCCATTTTATTTCTACCTGTGGCAGCTTCATTTGTGAGGCTGCCGCCAATCTGTTCTGATGTACTGATTTCTGAAACTTAAACCTAGATGCTTCATTGGATTCAGAGGTTAGGAAAACTCAGCCTAGAAGTTAGCAAGGCGCTACCAGAACATAGCCCACACAATAGTCTCTCTTTCCTTCTTAAGCTCAATAGCAAAGAACGAGTCTCACAGATTCTCTCACATACGCACAGACATGTTTCACCTTGCTTTTAGAATTACCACTCTTCTCTTTTATACACATCCATCCATCCTCAATTCCAAAACCTGATCCATAACAACTGGTTATTTTGTATTAGCAATCCAACCCCAAATCCATCAGTTTTATCTTCTTTTAATGATTATTAGAATATACAATATACAAAGCAATTCCAATCTGACTTTAGTGTATTACAAAAAAGACAGAACCTTGCAGTTTTGTTTTCAGACAACTGGAAACAAGATTCTTCATCCAAGGCAAACTTAATAGTCAAAGCAACCATTTATTTTAGAGAAATCCTATACAGTCTCTTATGGTTATACTGAAACTACAAAAGTACTTGTTTGAGAAATTCATTGCTATGAACTTGCTGTCTCTCTACTCACTGTTTTTGTGTATATACACATACCGATGCTCACCCTGCTTTTTCTACCAAATGCTTCTCTTATTGTTTTGGGATCTATACCATCCACTATAAGTGGCAACTGAACCCATTTTAAGGAAGGATCTATTTTTTTCTCTTCCCCCCCCCCCCGTTTCTTTTGACATTTTGGCTTTCAAGAATAGTTTGTCCACTCTGGAGAGGCAAAAATATTCTGTCAAGATTTTTTTTTTTGGATAATGTAATGAATTAGAAAACAATTCAGAGGCACCTGTGGGAGGCAGGTTTAGGGATGGGATTGTGAGCCAAATTAAAACACTCCACAAAACATGGCTGACCCAAAGATAGGCATTTTTCATCCTATTTTTCTCTCTCCTCCCCGTTTCTTTTGACATTTTGGCTTTCAAGAATAGTTTGTCCACTCTGGAGAGGCAAAAATATTCTGTCAAGATTTTTTGGGGATAATGTAATGAATTAGAAAACAATTCAGAGGCACCTAACACTAAGCCACTGTGAAGACTTGCTCATTATGAGAAAAATATTGAGCAAGCATCAAATAAAGAAAGTGTTACAGATATTGGCTAGCTCCTTTTCTGCAGTCATTCTTCACCAAGGAAATCTTTTTGAAACCATTTTTAGATGTGCTTTTACAGGAAAGCAAAATAAAATCCCATATATAGACAAAGATAGTTTGAGCTAGTTCCACAATCACAACACATGGTTAGCATATTTGAAAAGAAATAGTTATAAGGAAAGGTAAAGTAGTTAGCCTTACCGCTTTCTGAAAACTTCAAACCAGTCATCTGGTTAACATTTTTCTGCCAACTATTAAGCTCAAACTTGACAGAACTTCACAATAAAATGCTAATTCTCTTTCATTCCAGAACGATTGATGCCTGCCATATTGTCAGTAGCACTTTTTACTCTAGCTGATTATTCAGACTTTGCCAAGAAAAATATTTCAGAGACTGATTAGGTAGCCAAATCCATCAAAGAGAAAAAAATATTTTATATATAGACTTAGATTTCACTCTCATTTTTAATGAGAGCAGTTTTAATTTAAGAAAAGAAACCAATTTTTACATTTGAAGCAGAAAATGTGAAAAATGGTTCAACAACCCTATAGAGAGTGTCAAACTCACAATGTCATGTGACATGTCACGATGTATCGCAACTTTTTTTGCCATTGCTGGCAATGGGGTGGGTGCGGTTTTGCTATGATGCATCTGGCCGGTGGGCTGGCAGTTTGACACCCCTGATATAGAAACTTACCTTATAAGTAACTACAGCTACTTTTCTACTACTAAAATACACCTGTGCTTTTCTACTATTGAAATACACCTGTGCTTTTTGGAAACCTATGTTTTCTTACAAAATTTTGATATGATATAATTTTGTAAAAAAAGTGTCAGATAAGTAAAATCTAGTATGAGGAGTGGGCTAGAGGTATTTGTTACTTTTCCTTTCTACAAATAGATTAGTCATAATGGCTGGAATATCTTAAAAATACTCCCAAAGTCTTGGCTCTTCCAGTATTGTCAAGCACAAATAGCATGGCAAGTATTCAAAAGTTTATGTCGAATTAAACAGCAGGTTGACATGACTATTTTCCCCCTAGATCAGGGGTGTCAAACTCACGTCACGTGATGTGTTCAGAACGCATCGTGACTTTTTTGCCATTGCCGGCAATGCGGTTGGCGCAGTTTTGCTATGATGCATCCGGCCCACGGGCTCGCAGTTTGACACCCCTGCCCTAGATACTTCGTTTTCCAAACTATAGCCTGGTTCATCAATCAATTGGCCTTTTCTCGGACAGGATATTCATGTGGTTGCATTTATTCCTATACAGATTAAGTGTGGCATAATCTAAGATAGAGGTCTCCAAACTTGATAACTTTAAGACTTGTGGACTTCAACTCCCATAATTCCCCAGTCAGCATGGATGGCTGACGGATTCTGGGAGTTGAAGTTCACAAGTCTTAAAGTTGCCAAGTTTGGAGGCCCCTGATTTAATGGATCTGGTGTTAGTTCAGAATGTGGGAGTCCAGGCTTAAGACCGCCTTCCATTAAGGCACCTTGCTGGATGATTTGGGAAGAGTTGCCCATTCTCAGGCCAACTATCTCAGAGAATCACTCTGGGAATAAACCAGCAGGTGTGGGGGGAAAGGTAAATATAAAGGTTGGCAGGCATCGCATGTAGCACAGATCATGGCAAGGGTTGCCAGATCTGGGCACCATTGAGAATAAACTGGCAGGTTGCAAGCAGAGGAACAGCAAAAGTTGGCTTGATACCATGTGTCTGGGCTTTAATTTTCAGTCTGTTTCCACAGGGGGCAGATCAGTCAACAGAAATCAGGTGGAACATCAGCTGTAGGTGAAAGCAGATACTGTTGGGTTCCCCAAATACAGCAATGGTTTCAGCTTTGCAACATGTGCTCTCTCCAGGAGGCAGGTTAGGCAGGAGAGAGAGACCAGATGGTACTAGCTGTCAAGATAATGGCTAGAGAATACAAGGAGGGAAGACAGAAAGAAAAGCAACAGCAGCATTAAGCACAAAGGGACAGGCAGAGAAAATTAGACAAAACGTTGGGAAGGAAAGAAGACATGAGAACAGGAAAATACACCCATATTTATTTGAGTGTGCCATTCATCTCAAATCGCAAGGACAGAGAATTGAATCTGTGCATTTTAATTCTTCTTGGTTTTTTTACTCTCTGGTGTCACATTTGTTCCATCATTCCTTCAGTTGCTTGTTCCTTCTTATTTTCCTAAATCCATTCCCAACATTGGATTATTTCATGCACATTTTGAGGCTTTCTGTGTGTGTGCGCAATTGAGTGGTCCTGAGAGTGAGAATCTGACCTGAGCATGGATTAGTGAAAGAGGGAAGTCTATTTACAGTAAAAACTGTAGAGCAGGGGTTTTCAAACCTGGCCCTTTTATGACTTGTGGACTTCAATTCCCAGAATTCCTCAGCCAGGCACGCTGGCTGAGGGATTCTGGGAATTGAACTCCACAAGTCATAAAAGGGCCAAGTTTGAAGACCCCTGCTGTAGAGATAGGGTAGAGATAAGCCAAGTCTAGCACCTGGCTAACTACCTTCTATCTGCCAGGAGACGTTAAAAAGCATATATTTTTGTATGTATGTATGTACCTGTAGGGAAAGGCTGAAGAAAGTGATTCACATTATCAATCTCTTAGACAGCGAACAAGCAGGGTAATAGTCAAAGGAGAAAACAGAGTGAATTCTTAATGTACATGCTATTGTCCCCTTGTAGTCCTGAAAGATTCTGTATAATTGAATTAATACGTCCAACACATTTCGCCTATTATATGTATACTTTCTCTATTCTGGGAGTTCAACCAATCTGGTTTGCAAAACTATTTATGGATTGATATGCTAGTGAACCTAGCCATTCTGTCTTATTTAACAAACCACAGGTAAAACAAACTTGGCTTAGAACACTATGTCTAAAAGTGACAGTGTGCTTGAAGACATGGAGATAACTAGCACTTTTAAAGTGTGGGTGGTGAGGGGGATGGGAGCCAATAAAATCAAATAAAAACTAGTACAAGCCAAGCTGAAACATAGAGCAAATCGAAAAAGCATTTGGATTAAGGAATAATTTGGAAAGCAAGCTCTGGGAATGCTGGGGGAACAAACTGCCTACATACTCTATACACAGAATGGATGATTTACAGGTCACCAGTATGTATGTATGTATATGTATGTAGATATGCATGTAAATATCTGTATGTTTTGAAAGTTTTGAAAATGAATGTATTCTTTTGAGATACCGCAGTTATGGCTGTAGCAGTCAGCATAACCTTGGTTGGTACAAAATCACCATAACGTTACCATGTTAACCTGAAAGAGAATTCTGTTAAATGATTTGCATAGGACATTATAAGAGCTGTGAAATCATTCAACAAACTTTCACCAGTTAACCCAGCAAAGCTTTTTTTTTTTTATAAACATGTGCATGAAAATTCAGATCTGGAGAGAGCCTTGAAGGATCCCAAACCTTAAGGAATGGTTCCCACTGAGTGCTTTGCGAAAGCTAAGAAAATATTTTGTTAATCTTACATTACTTTTTTTAAAACCATAATAACCATCAATGGCTTTGTGGCCAATTTGTTCACATTTGCATATAGTATAGATGAAATTTCTTAGTTTCAAGCTCCTATTCTTTATCATCTAAAAACCTACAGTAAATTGAATGGCAATGAGAGCTGGGGCCTGTTTGTATGAGGTTCCAGGAAACAGTACTTGTAATCCATCAGTGTGGCAACAAACTGAAATAACTCAGTTCAAATTAACTAGCACCATGATTGTTGCTAATTGATTGAAATGCTTTCCAGGCTTTTCAAAATATTCATTGTGAAAATGTGAAATGAAATACCTTTACTCTTAAAATTAATTGGATTGTTACAAGCCAAGATGCAGTGAAATTTCTTTTAGCACAATTTTTTAGCACATTTTTATATTAGCTAACTCATAGCTAGGGGGTTGAGAGATTGAAAACATTTGCAAAGGATTCTCAAGTAGACAAATACATAGAGAAAGGAGACACATCGAAACAGCTCTACTATCTTTCTGCCATTTACTCACCAGTAACTGAATAATCATCAAATATGGCACTATTATCTTCATTTGCTGAGCTTAACAGTGACCAAGAGTATCAAATTATTGGTTTCCGGTGCTACAGTTCTAACCAGTATATTTTGCTTTGATAATTCCAATGTAGGAAACAACGGGCCTTACATTATTATTGTGAAGAGGATGGATGGGGCAGTGTACCATCATGATCATCATTTATGTGGTTTTGTGAAAATGATTTCTGTAAACGTGGGACATGGATCAGGGCTTTCCCCGTAGAGGTGAGAAATGAGAAACAACAGAGGCGATTTCTTTTCAGAACCAGTCCATTGGAATTATTTCAAGGTGACCCTCAGCACTTTGAACAAAATTATCCAAAACATTTGCAGAATAAACATCTTGTTGTCATTATGACTGACACCTTCTACCCACTTCTTTCAAATTTAAAGGACAAAGTGTTTGACACACAGTATATCTATTCTCTGGGTCCCTCTGAATTACATTAGTTTCACTCCTAATCTATCATCAGAGACCAAATGTAGGGTATGGCTTCTTTGATAAGGTGTAGTCTGTAATGAATCAGCAGGTTTCATTATCTGTCGGTCTGTCCATCCATCCATCCATCCATCCATCCATCCATCCATCTTCTCTCTCTCTCTTTCAGGAGAGTAACCTTTTCTCTTTCTTTACCATTATTCCCCTCTCTCCCTCCTTTAATAAATTTTATCCTACAATACATGAATCATTCTGTATCACATTGCGGATAAACATGACAGTACTGAATAAAACAAAGTCTTGTAAACATCAAGATCAGCTGTCTGAGGCAGTCCTCTCAAATACCTACTAGTAGAGAGCAGCTCTCACCTATTTCTCACCTTGCTGCTACTTATTCTTAGATTAGATAACCCAGTAATGGTTAAAAAGAAAAGTCAAGATTTGGGTCCCAGTGATAATTATTTAGATGTCTAATAAACACCATATGTATAACTAGACAGGATTTCAATCAATACTTGTACTTCTGAGGTCAACGACAACTTTCAATTCTACATAGATTATATAAAACTAGATACATAGATTATATAAAACTAGATCATATAAAATTAGGTTCTACATAGATTATATAAAACTACAAAATCTTCTATATTATGATTAATAATTCATCTATATGAAATAAATTATTAAGATTTTTAAACATTCTTACTACAGGACATTAGCAAAAGGAGTACCCAATCTTTTCGATCATATACAATTAGGCTCCCTAAAACCTAATTATCTGCTTCGCACAGAAGGCAGAAAGAATATTTCCCAAGTAAAGATAATATTCTTTTATCCTCTCTTTTGTTTAATTATTATACGCTACAATTATAATGCATAATACTGTTCAATCCTCCCCTAGTGACCAAAGATAAATGTTTGATTACCAGAGCAACCCTTTCCTACAATTTCTATACTCCAGCTCGGCACTTATCTTTTGGCTTTGCAAAGTCAGTTTAAAAGACATCATGACTATCTATTTAATCATGGATACTAGCAGTGGTCATATCAACATTTAGACAGTCACTGTAAGTAAATCTAGTAAACTCAGTGGTCAACTAATATTTGCCATAAATGCATGCACCGAAGAACCAGGGCCTAAAAACTGCTTCACTCTAATATCCAACAGTTGCATTCACATACTCAAACATTATTTTACCTTCAGTGTGAGTAGCTGAATTCATATCTGAGACCACATTAATTTCATAATGATCTAGTTTCATGTTATATTGTGGTAGACCTCAAGAAACTAAATTCTCTCATCCCATTATTTGGCTCCACTGAATCCCTGGATAATTTTTCACCAATTATTATCAGTCAGGCTTTCCATGAGTGAATAGTGTTTAAAAACTGTTGTGATTTCTTCTTATGGAGAAAACCCATTCAGAACAGCCAAAGTGCTACAAGAAATATTAAATAACAAGCAAATATATGAAAGGCATTTCAATGTTCTCTTTGGTGGCCTCAAATTCACTGATTGAAGAATGCTTTTAAAATTTTATACTTCACTGAAAGTTAGTGAAAAGAACTTTCCCAAGCATCAACTCAATCTTTTGATGGAATGTGAGGTTTGGAATTAAGTATGTACAACTGGTCACCTACTTTCATAACTACCAACTAGTAACCACTACCAACTTTATGTCAAGCAATGAATGCATCCTTAGACTGCAAAATCCAAAAGAACAGTAGGTGCAGCAAAGAATCTTCTGAATCTCCTTGCTCTCATTCTAGTAGTGGTTCAGATTTTTGCAGCCTAGTTACAATGATCCTACAGAGGCAGTAACAAAAGCTCCTTCCTTCCTTCCTTCCTTCCATCCATCCATCCATCCATCCATCCATCCATCCATCCATCCATCCATCCATCCATCCATCCATCCATCCATCCATCTGAATCTTTGTCCAGCATAACACTGTCTTTGTGCAGGGAAGAGAGTGGCAGCTGTCAGAATCTGCTAGCAATTAAATCTTATTGTTAATATTAACCTTTACATCTCTTCTTCCTCCTCACATTTCTTTGCCAAACCCCAATTGTCACTCTCCTCCGTTTTCTTACATTGCAAATAAGAACACTTCTCAGCTGACACATATATGCAAATGACATCATTACATAGAATAGAAGAGCTGA
Organism: Bothrops alternatus; assembly: GCA_034064705.1. NCBI lineage: Eukaryota > Metazoa > Chordata > Lepidosauria > Squamata > Viperidae > Bothrops > Bothrops alternatus. The sequence goes on from JARGCV010000023.1 coordinate 11,253,548, forward strand.
TTCACTCTACATTTCTTAAATATAGTAAAGTATTTTTAAAACAATTATGTACAGAAGATGGTTGTAACAATAAGAGAGAAATTGTTTGAATTCCACTTTGTTAGAGTGCTGAATAAATGATATGTAATTCCACATGGGTCTTTAAAAAATGTTTTTCCGAGTCTGTAAAGTCACTTCTAAAATTCTAAGATGGGAATCTGTTGTTTAATGAAGCCATCATTACCCAATCTTTTCACTGTCTGACATGCTAGGGAACTACTGCTAAAGCAATGTGTAGGAGGTGATTGCGTGTGTCATACTGAAGCAGAGTTTCAGTAATATGAAATATATATGGGAACTCCTTAAAAAGTTTGCAGAGCATTTCCAGTCCTTATCAGAATATTCTTCTTGAAGAACCCAGCCAGCCTAGAACAGCAGCTGCATAGTAATCCTTGGAGCTTGACAAGAGCCCTTATTCTCACCTCCCCATAGTGATAATAACTCTGCATAGTGTGTGCATAGTGTAGGATAGCAATAGCACTTAGACCAGTGGTTCTCAACCGTCCTAATACCGCGACCCTTTAATACAGTTCCTCATGTTGTGGTGACTCCCAACCCCCCATCCAGCTGGCCGGGGAGGGGGGGCAGGAAGGTTGCTTCACCGGCTCCGTCCAGCCTGGTTGGAAAAGCGCCATTCCTTTCCCTCTTTCTCTCTTTCTTTCCTCTCTTTCTCTTTCTCTTTCCTCTCTCTCTTCTCTCTCTCTCTTTCCTCTTTCTCTCTCTTTCCTCTTTTCCTGTTTCTCTTTCCTCTCTCTCCTCTTTCCTTTCTCTTTCCTCTCTCTTCTTTCTCTTTCCTCTTTCTCTTCTCTCTCTACCTCTTTCCTCTTTCCCTCTTTCCTTTTTCTTTCCTCTCCCCGTTTCTTTCTTTTTCTCTTTTCTCTTTCTCTTTCCTCTCTTTCTGTTTCCTCGCTTTCTCTTTCTCTCTCTTTCTCCTCTCTTTCTCTTTCTCTCTTTCTTTCTCTCTCTCTCTCTCTTATGGCAGCTTCAACAGGGGTCCCCGCCGCCCCCGGCCTCCAACGCATCCTCAGCTGAACGGGCGGGGAGGAGAGCAGGATGGGGGATAGCGGCTGAGGCGGCAAAAGAAGCCACTGCTGCATCATCGGGGTCCCCGCCGCCCCCGCACTGCCCGGCCTCGTCCTCCGTCCATTGATGAACCCACGGTGGGAGCTGGTGCCGTGTGGCCCGCCAGCCCCTCTGCCAGCCCGGTTGCTCCCCCCAGGCACCCCTCTCTCTCCCAGTGCCTGCCTGAGCCGCTTTGGGGGCAGCAGGAGGAAGGAGAGGAGAAGGGCTAGAAAACTGCTGCCGCTGTCCCTGCCACCCCTGCGCTTCCTGGCCTCGCCCTCCGCCCATCCAATGGAGCCATGGTGGGGGATGGTGCTGCACGGCCTGCCAGCCCCTCCGCCAGCCCGGCTGCTCCCCCCCAGGCACCCCTCTTCCTCCCAGCGTCCACCCGAGCCACTTTGGGGGCAGCAGGAGGAAGGAGAGGAGAAAGGCTAGAAAACCGCTGCTGCCATCCCCGCTGCCCCCGCGCTGCCCGGCCTCGCCCTCCGCCCATCCGATGGAGCTGCAGTGGGGTTGTTGCCGCGCGGCCTGCCAGCCCCTCCACCAGCCCGGCTGCTCCCCCCAGGCATCCCTCTTTCTCCCAGTGCCCGCCTGAGCCGCCTTGGGGGCAGTAGGAGGAAGAAGGGGAGGAGGAGGAGGATGGCAAGGAAGTCACCACCAGCGCTGGGCCCCAGGAGGTGGCTCTTGTCTCCTACCTTTGCTGAATCTCCTTCTTCCTTCCCGGCAGCCTGGACTCCGGCACCTTCCTGGCCAGCGGGTCCAATGGTCAGGCTGGCTAGGGATTGCAGCGGCTGGTCTCCCTTGGTCCGTAGCTTGCGGGAGGACTGGCCCGCTCGGCGGAGCCTCCAGTGGGCCGCTCCGAACAGGGATCCCAGGGCTTCCCCGGGTGGCTCCAAGGTCACGAGGCCCTGGCCACGTTTCTCTCAGGGGGTGGGGCACCCGGACATAGGGCCAATCAGAAGCCCTGCAGGAGGCAAGTCCGCCTGAGAGAGAGAGAGAAGGGAAGCGAAAGTGCCTCTCTGTTTTTCTCTCTCTCTCTGCAAATGGCGGAGGAGGCCGTGCGGAGACAGATGCGGACTGGTGTCTCAGTTCCTAAAACCATCGGAAATATGTGTTTTCCGATGGTTTTAGGCGACCCCTATGAAAGGGTCGTTCGACCCCCAAAAGGGTCACGACCCACAGGTTGAAAACCGCTGACTTAGACTTATATGCTGTTTCGTAGTACTTTACAGTCCTCTCTAAGTGGATTACAGAGTCGGTATATTGCCCCCAACAATATGGGTCCTTATTGGAATGATGGAAGGCTGAGTCAATTTGTCAGGATTGCACTCCAGCCTTTGGGCAGAGTTAGCCTGCAATATGGCATTCTAACCACTGTGCCAACATAGCTAAAGATATTTTATATACTAAAATGAATATATAAAATGAGAGCAAACCCTACTCCCTTCTAGCACTGATGATGTTACCTAGTTTGGTAATGAAACAACCAAGTTCAGAGAGCACCATGGAATCCAATGTTCAACTCTGAGCTAATTATTCTCTTCTATCAGCATAGGGTGTGTTTATGGAATCAGCCTTCTCTGTGCAGTTTGTTGCCTGGTGCAAAGGACATGATGGTTTTTCTTTCCCCCTTCAGAGAAGCTAGCTGGATTGGCAGTTAAATATTTTTCAATCCTCACAACAGGGTACAATTTGCTCCCACAACAGAGGGCAATATATGAGTAGCATTGGAAATGCCAGATGGACTGCATGGTAGGAACAGCTCTTCCTTCCAAGAAAGGGAAGCTCAAGAGAAACCCATGGGAGGTGCTAGCTGAGGTAGTTGCACCACTATTCTTCATAGTATGACTGACCCTGATATTGTTGTAGATGACATAGGGCATGGGTGTCAAACTTGATCACGTCACATGATGTATCGTGACATTTTTTGTCTTTGCGGAGCCGGGTTGGGTGTGTCCTGCATGTGACACATCCAGCCCGCCAGTTTCACACATAGGGGGAAAAGTCCTTTAATCCCCATGCCAGCCCTCCACTATAGAGCTGATTTTTTTTGTTTGCTTATTTATTTATTTAACTTTGTTTGCTTATTTAACAGATTCATATAGCTGCCCATTTACCCAAGGGAACTCTGGACTTCTATTAAACTTAAGCATTCTGAATGATAGGTACACACGCAGAGGTAGCTCTTAACCACAAAGTGCAATATTTTTCTCCTTATTTTTTCTTGATTCATTCTTTTCTACTGTAAGTAAAAGGTAGATGCTAAAGCAAGAGAATCTCTAGAGGACAGCAATCAAATTTTATGTTATATTTTAAAAGGGAACTTACTGTCCTCTTGAAGGAGAATTGCCACCATAGATTCTACCTTTTCAAAAAGCAACACATGCACCTGGGATGAAAAAGCTTGTAATGGAAGTGTTTTCTCTACTGTTAATAATAGCAAGCACTAGCAAGGCACTTCAGTTCTGAGTGGATCCTTAAATGGATACTTCCTTTCTCTATAATTCAAAGTGAGTACCTTGAAGCAGAACAAACATCACTTACAGATTTCATTCTAACAAACTGTCATTCAGGTTTTAAAAATCTATATATTTTAAATATAACATTAACAAGTATAATAAGGAGATCAAAGCAAGAGCAACTTTATTGTAGCCTAGTCTATATCCTCTTAATAGTACATCTGAAATGAAGATAATCTATAGTTCACCATGTATTAATAGATTAAATCAGCTTCTGTTGACAAGAAGCTTCTGAAAATTATGTCCAGCTCAAAATCTTCAAAGTCAAGTTGTTATGCAATTAGCAATTTCAGCAAAACAAAATTCCAAAGTGTCTTTCTTAGAATTCATGCAAAAGTTACCTTAATATTTTGAAACACTGTGGTTCATTTTCAAATTAAGCAATTCCGTTAGTCAAGAACTAATTTACTGTAGATATCTCTGTTGAAATCACAAAGCAACAGCATAGGGAAATGTGCGAGTACAAAAAAAAATATGATTCCTGGTGGGAAGGGGAAATGGAACACTTTGCAAAAATACTGATGCAATCGTATTTTCAGAACTTTTAACTTGTTTCTAGATGTATCAACATTAGCCCCATCCCTCTGGAACCACTTTCATTTCTTTTAATGGATTAAGACATGGATTGACAACTGAACATGAACTCAATTGATTCAGATGTGTTTGGTAGCAGTATGTCTAAATTACTTGGCTGACTTTCCATCTTACAGGGCTAAAATGCCATCCCTTTTGACTTCTTGAAATAATATGAATCCTGAAGTTCACAACATCATGTGTTCCCTTGTAATTTCAAGGCAATAGCGTAAAATGAACATGGCTTCATTTATTTTCACTTCAGGTTTACATTACATTCTAAAATCTTAGAAGTGAACTACCAAATATCCCTTTTAAGCATAAAAAAATAGGCATAGTTTTGCTCTAATGTCTAATGCCTGCTGGAGATAGGAAGCTTTGTATCTAAAAATAAAGGTGAAATTGACAAGGCTTTCCAGTCTTGAAGAGTTAGGCTGCTGATTTCTTTCTCGTGATTCCAAAGACACTTTGGAGAGTTATTATTACATCTTCCTTTTCTGAGCATTATATAAAATTGCTTCCTTGAAAAGAAATGAATGAGGGGCATGGTACTGCATTTAACTTGCTTGGGAAAGAGGGCAACTGGATGGTTGTTTGTATGCACTGTATTGCAGTGGTGGCGAACCTATGGCACGGGTGCCAGAGGCGGCACTCAGAGCCCTCTCTGTGGGCATGTGTGCCATCACCCCAGTCCTAGGCCTTCAGCTGGGTTTTATAAAACCTTTTCGCTTTAGGCCTCCACTGCCGTGTACAAAAAAAAAGGTTCAATTAATCAGTCAATTTCAACTTCTCACGGGAAAAAAATCTTACAAAGTTGGAATTGATTGATTGAACTTTTTAGTCCCACCCAGTCTGCCATTACCACTGCAGCCACGCCCACCCAATGGGCCACACCTAGCCAATGGGCCACACCCACCCAGCACCCGGCGATGCATAAGTGGGTTTTGGGTTGCAGTTTGGGCACTCGGTCTCTAAAAGGTTCGCCATCACTGCTATATTGTGTGAAAGAAATCCAAATCCCATTGGGAAGACTGGAATGGGAATGTAAGATTAGCCTGTTTACCTGTTCAAAGCACACAAAGGTAACCTTATAGCACTGTAGGCAGTAGGACATAAGAAAAAGACAGTGATGGCCTGACCAACTAGAGGGAAACACAGTGCCATTGTCAACACTGTGACAATGGAGGTCAGCGCTCTGACAACTGAGATTCAGCAGTCATTTTACTTTTGTTTTTAATGTGCCTTTTCTGTTATTTTAGAGTTCAGATTTATAAGGGGGTAAATGCTTGAGGGTTTAGCTAGCCATAACAATGCAGAAGTGTGGGAACTCAAGGACATTGTCTGATAAGCTTTTGGTGGGCTGAGGAGCCAGAGAGAAAAGCCAGCATTCTGAGCTAATTGGGGAATGTGATTTATGACAGCTTTTATGTGGTGGGAATTGCAACTTATTACTTTGTATTTGGAGGGAGGGAAATCAGTCTTGGGTTCAACTATGTAAGTGCCGATACTTTGTATCCTAATAAAATGATCTTAAAGGAAGAATTCTTGCCTTGAAGTTCTTTTACTGGTTTCATATGTTGGAACCATGACAGCCATTGCTGGACTTGGAACAGTACCCCAACTGTGAGTTCCTCTTCCAGGTTCTGGAGGGCTGGTTGATGCTAAATTCAGACAGCTTCAGCCCTGCAGCTGAAATTTCACCTATTATGGTCTTATTTCCTTTAATTTTCTTAGTTTCCTACGATGTACATTTTGAATTGATTGGTAGCAGAAGCAGGCGTCTTTGTGCTTTGAGCAGATAATCAGGATCAAGATCTGACAATACGAGTTGGGTTTTGAGTGGCAGATTCTACAACCTTGTTCTGCTCCAGAGAAGTTCAATTTCACTGCATTTCCCAGATGAGTAAGAGACTAGTTCCTGCAGCATGGACCTTTTAACATGAGATTGAAGTTATGAGGCTGCCCTCTGGCATGGGAATAACTGTGGATTCCATTGGTATCGGCTTTCTTATGTCTGCTCCTTGCATGAAAAAGTATTTGTATTTTTTGTTATTTATAGAGTTGGGCTTTTCTTCCCTCTGCCCAGCTATCAGATTGAATGAGGTCATCTCTCTTTCCAGGTCCCATCCATAAGGGAATGTTGTTTAAAAAATTCCCAGGAGTGGGCATTTTTGATTGGTGCCCACAAGCTTTGGAACTGGGGGCAGAAGTTCTGATCCATTTGTAGTTTTAGGAATGCAACTAAGGCTGTTTGCTCCATCTAGTACTGTTAGGTGTGATTGTTAGCCTCCCAGGGCCTTTGGAAATGGGTAGCATAGAAATTAAGTAAATAAATAAATTGGTTCTCTTTATAACAATTTGCTTTTCAATAGTCTCATTATCTTCCTTCGAATTTTATAGATTAAAAAACAACAACAAATCAATGATTGAATCAGTATACATGAACTGGAAAAAAACTCATGGCATTTAATATTCAAAGATTCTTGCAGCATTCTGTGGCTGTTAACCCTAATTTAGAACTGAAACGCTCAGAAACTAGCATAAATGTATATTTATGAAGATGTTACCTAATCAGGTTAACGAAATGGTTATAAACAAATAACCAAGCTCAGAGAGCACCAAACACTTCATGTAAATGTAATATTTACAACTTTCTCAGAGTAATGACTGATCTTAAAATATAACTCTGTAATTAAGCAAACTGTTACTTTGCCCTTATGACACAAACTAAAATACATCATGTATTAAGGTATTGCTTTTCTGACTGGAAATAAAAACGATCATAATCGTAGCAATTTCAGTAAATCCAACTCAAAAACCACCGAACTGACATAAAAATGTTTCAATAAGAAATTGCTTACTGCAGTATGTGCTGAAGATTCATCAGTATTTTATGTACAGATAAAAATGTCCTAATTTCCAGACAGAATTTGATGTTATTCTTATAAAGCAATGAAGAAATATCAGCTAAGATATTAAGCACAGTTAAGTCCATCATTAGTTTTTCAGTCTGAATATATAAAGAAGCAATTTTTTTTACAGCAGTGTACCAATCTGTACTTATGAAGGAATTCAGGTTTTCTTTCCTACTGTAGACTATTCTTTCAAAAACAAACAAAGAAAAAGACAGGCTGACCCCAAACCTACTTTAATCTAGACCTCTTGCTAATTTACCTATGGCTCAGCCTTGAAATAAACTGGTATCTACAACATCAACCAGTCACCTGATTGTCAGTCCCTTCTTAGAAATGATTCCCCATTTCCCTTAGAAAAACTGCATTTGATGAATTAACTTTCTCTTCAAGGGCTGGTAAAGAATAAAGTCCAAACCCTAATCAAAGATTAAGGTTCCACATAAATCCAAGTAATGAAGTCCAATAAGCTTTAGCTTTGCTTTGATTGTTGATATTTCTTATAATTATCTCCTGAATTTTTTCATCAATGGACTGAATTGGAATTGGAGTTAATGTAATCTTTTACATAACCTGGGAGTGTCTAATCCAAGTCTCAGCCTGCAGAATTCTGTAAAAAAGTTTTTAATATTCTGAAGGCTCCATTCTTGGGATGAATCTTCTTGTTTTCTGTTCAGACTGAGTTTATGAATTGTTAGATATACCATATCTAAATTGCAATATTCTGGCCAATACAGAACATTCTAACAATTTACTAGTGATTATCCAGAGTTTTGCAGTCAAATTGGCGTAATACCCCTATGGCAGTACACCTTTCTCTGCAATGGTTTTATCTCACAAAGCTGAAGCAATGAATGTTTTGCCTTATATTGCTTTATATTAGTGCAGTTTCCAAAATCTTGAACAACTTAAAAGGGGCATAATATTTTATAACTCTGGGATAAAACACTAAGCCATAAATTTTATGCAGTGAATTATTTCATCCATTCAGGCATTTGAGAATAATTGATTTCTACAATAAGTAGATTTCAGTGATATGGATCATCAGTAAAAAAGTAAAAGAAGGATTAGCAAAGCTCTGGACTAAATTATGCCGGTCTTCTAATGAGTTGGGTGTTTTTCTAACACTCTTGAATGAGTTGGGAGTTTTTAGATTACTTTCTGGTAGTTGTACTCCCAACACAAACTGGAGCAGTACCAGTTAGACAAAAGCTAATTTAGGCTTGATTGATCTATAATGCATTTGTATAAGAGTATATACCTTTGAGTTAGTTTTTGACTCCTGAACTAGTCCCTGCAGTTTTCTTGGCAAGATATTTGAAAGTAGCCTTCTCTTGTCTTCTTCTGTGGGCTGATAGACAGTGACTGATCCAAGGTCACCCAGCTGGCTTTATGCCTAAGACAGAACTAGAACTCCTGGTCTCCTGGTTTCTAGTCTGATGCCTTAACCAAAACACCAAATTGTCTCCATTCATGGCTTAGGACAGTGTTTCTCAACCTTGACAATTTTAAGGCATGTGGACTTCAACTCCCAGAATTCCACAGCCAGCAGTTAACCTCAGCAACTTCGGCTGTGGAATTCTGGGAGTTGAAGTCCACATGCCTTCAAATTGTCAAGGTTGAGAAACACTGGCTTAGGATGTATCCTTCTTTTGATACTGGCCAATTTGTATCCAATATATCACTTAAAGACATTTACTGATTATATTCATTTTAAGCAATTAATTAGAGAGATGTTGGTTAATTAATATTTTAATCATATTATAAACTGTTGAGCATAAAAATTATAACATACCTAAGTGGCATTTCTATCTCAGTGGCACCCCTTTGAAATATCACACCTCCTGAGATCCATTCAGCCCTGATCTTGCTGGCATTTTGTAAGTGCATGAAGACCTGAATGTTCCCTTGGGCATAAGTCTTGTAGGTTGGGTAAGCTAGTTAAGTGTAACTGTGGTTGTGTGACTCGAGTTAGATCAGACATGTCAAACTCGCGACATCATATGACATCACGCGATGTATTGAAACTTTTTCCCCATTTCCGGCAATGGGGTGGGCATGGTTTCCTCGTGACGCATCCAGTCTGCGGGCTGGCAGTTTGACACCCCTGAGTTAGATTATCCTTATAATAGCATTGTTATGCTGTTGTTATTAACATCATCAATTTATTTATTTTTGTTCATGTTCTTAATTAAAAGCCATCATTGGTTTTCAATCTTTTTTGTCATCTAGTCTCAATTGCAATAATAAATGGACAATTTTTACGGAATCCAGTAGTTGATTCACAGAATATGGGCAGAGAGCTGAAATGTAAAGCACTCTTGGGAGTATCAACCCTCCCCCAACACAACAGGATTTATTTTTGAATAGAAATAATTAGTTTGTGCTTAAACATCTTTTCCATAAAGTTAATTAATTTCGTTGGAATAAGCAATAAATAAGTTTCTTTGATGCCTTATATAACACAAAATTAGAACAGGTAGACAGTATCAAAAAGATTATAAAAATTTAAATCTGTAGTTCCTAAAAAAGGATGTCACATATTTGAATATTTTATCATTGCAATTTATTGCCACTTTCAGTATCCTGAATTAAAAAGATAACATTCTTTTTCACAAACAACGGATTACTTGAGTTTATACCATCCCATATCCTGAGGCAGTCACAATGTTTATTTATCAGCAGTTTCCAAACTGTAGGATATAGATTTGTCACAGCAACTGATAGCATTTTTCAGGACTATTTTCCCAAGGTATTTTTGTGAGCATAGAACAGTTGTCCCTACAACTAGCCCATCACTGCTAGTTGGACATCATACAGATTGGATAGATTAAAAAAAAATGCAATCCCTTGACTCTAGAATAATGCAAATAACTCTGGAAAGTCAAAAGCCCCACCAACTATATATTCATTACTATAGTCCAATGGTGGGATTCAGCCGGTTCACACCAGTTTGGCAAAACCGGTAGCTAATAGTTGTTGCCCAGGCCCAGAATGGATTTCCAGAAGCAGCATCCACACAGAGAACCGGTGGTTCACATATTTGAATCCCACCACTGTTATACTCTGTTTTTTTTGTCTGCGGTGAGTGACAGACTAAATTCATTTTCATATTCTATTAAAGGTGTTATTTTTCTGAAAGAGAAAGATTACTTTCAAAGAAAAATATTTCTCTGATCATTGTTAAGAGCAGGAAGATAAAAGTGAAGAGATTCCTCGTCACATTTCTGTATACCTTTTATTATCACATTTCATGGTTAAAACATTAATCTTATTAGTCCATGAGATACCCAAAAATTTACATGGCAGAAAAACCGCATAAAGAATTGGAGTTCAAAAAAGGGAGAAACATTATCTAATTTATAATTTGCTTTAAAATGACTACAATCACAGAAGAGGTTCTACGTAGTCAGAATAACAGGAATAGTCTTATGGATTTTTCCTGGTAACTGGTCTAAAGCTATGTTGCTTTACAGTAATTTTATACTATGTAATGAAAGAATCACGTATATAGCCTGTGATCCTCCCTTTGGTTATATTACAAAATTCACAACACATATAGACATATATGAACATACAGATAGTCCTCGACTTACACCAGGTCGCTTAGTGACCATTCAAAGTTGTAACGGCACTGAAAAAAGTGAGTTATGACCATTTTTCATACTTCTGACCTTTGCAGCATCCCCAGGGTCATGTGATTTACATTTGGATGTTTGATAATGGACTCACATTTATGATAGTTGCAGTGTCTGGGGGTCATGTGATCATTTTCTGGCAAGCAAAGTCAATGGGAAAACCAGATTAACTTAATAACCATGTTACTAACTGAACTAGTAATTGCAGTTACTAACTGAACTACTAATTGCAGTTACTAACTGCAATTAACAAATGTGGCAAGAAAATTCATCAAATGGGACCAAACTCACTTAACAAATTTCTCACTTAGCAACATAAATTTTGGGTTTGATTGTGGTTGTAAGTTGAGGACTAACTGTATATGTCTGTACCTATAGATACATACCATATTTAGGAATGTTCAAAGGCCATGCATTAAATAACCAAGGAAATATTCAGAAGAAAATGGCAACCAACGCAATCTAGTATATCTAATATAATTTAGATAATATCTTGTCTATGGGGCCTGATACAGACACATGTATACATATACACTTATACACACACATACACACATACAAATTCAAGTACTACTTATTATTTCCTTGTGTAAGAACCATTGCCCTTTTAATCATATAAAGGTTATTCCTTCCAAACTAAAGATGTTCCAACTCAGTGTTTCTCAACCTTGACAATTGTAAGGCATGTGGACTTCAACTCCCAGAATTCCACAGCCAGCAATGCTGGCTGTGGAATTCTGGGAGTTGAAGTCCACATGCCTTAAAATTGTCAAGGTTGAGAAACACTGTTCCAACTGAATCTTGATCCTTAAGGATCCTTAAGGAATATCATTTCAAAAAGTGATTTCTCCATTAGCTAATCTTAAATAGACACCTAATAAAAGAGTCAAACCCGGAAACCTATTTACCAAGAGCACGTTGAGAGTGGGCATATCTGCCAAAACATCAAAATCAGAGAGATGATTATTTTAACATGCCTTGTACACCACAATATGCAATAATTTTGTGCTACTCCCTCTTCCCTAGGCAAACAATCTTTCTTGAGTCCTTGTCTTTATAAAGAGACGATCAAGTAAGATGTCCAAATAACTGCCTCTTAAATTTAACTTCACTATTTATATACCAGGTTAGAGAAGCATTTAAAAGCTAAGTTTTCAGAGGTCTTGAGGGCCACATTTCCAAATCAATGCTTAAAATCCCAAAGTACATCCCAAATTAGATAGTTCCAAAATAAAACAGGGCTTTTGCTGTCCTTTACTTGTAGCTGGTACAAAAGGATCTCACGTTTTATGATACTGAATGCTTCTGATGGATCTAACAGAACTAGAGAAGCACTTTCCCTGTCCTGCCACTGATCACCCATAAAAAGGGGGCAAAAATTCATTCATTCTACCATCTCTTTTCTGATCAAGAGGAAAAACTCATAATTGGTGTCTCAAGTTCTGTACACCAGAACTTCATTAGACACACACACAGAGAAGCATTATTAAGAGATTTTTATTTTTATTTTGTTTTATTTTTGAACATTCACTCATTCATTTATTCATTCATTCAAGTCTCAACATATACCTAGATACTTATGCTTAAATAGTTAGAAGTATTTAAATTCAGAATATTTGGAAAAAGAAAATCTATATTTATTTTCACATGTCACTTATTCAAACATATTTTATAGGAACCTAATATGCATTTTTTTCTAATTATATCTATTTCTACAGAAGAAATAATTTGAGGTGGATATTTTAAAACCCAACATAAATAAGATCATTATTTTGTGATGGGTTTTATTTTGGCAGGTCAATTTTTTTTTTAAAGAAAACCATTATATACTTACTCACTGCACCACCTGGAACTTCAATTAAATGTTTTTACAGCTATTTAAAAGTCAAAATACCCAAAAGAGGTTTTAAAACTTCACTCAGCTTTTACAGTCCTGAGTCAGCACTTTACTCTGAAAATATGCAGTTTCTATCACTAGATATTAACGCATTTGTCTCCAGATGTTTTCCTGTCAGATACACTTGCTGTATTTCAGTTTGGAAGAGAAATGTAAAACATATTTGCATTTTAAAGATGTAGATAATCTATATTTATTTGAATACATGAATACAAAAATAACGAATGTTATATATGCAATAGTACAAGAGTGTCCAAAGCAGTTGACCCTAAAATGACATTCAAAGTAACATCTTAATGCAAATAATGCCATTATGTATTTGCATTGTACCCTCTGACCCACGTATATAGGTTGCAGCACTGATGTGATGACCTTGTCCAACTGTTTGCCCCCTGCCAATATCCATGTTCCTTGTGTGAATGGAGGTAGCTGTGGTTTAAATAACAATTAACACAATGTCCATCTAATCTTTTCTTTCCAGACAGAAGTCAGGGAAACACAGCAATCACAAGCCATTCCTCATCATCTGACAAATGGATTCAGAAAGAGACTTTAAACAGTGAACAGCTGTCAGTTATGTGTGCTGTAAGGGAAATGTATGCCGAGTTGTTACAGAGATAAGTCATTGACTCAATGAAATAAGCATTAAAATCCATTCTGAAACCCTGGACCGATATATCAGACCATCACATAACATGTACTCCTAATTTATATGGGGTATGTTAGCACAAATATGTTTTCTGCTATATGAGGCTCTACCATTACATGCAATTCAAAAATAGGTATTTTTTATTAAGTATAACATCATTCCAAACCACTCTGGGGGCATCAGATGGGGAAGGATATTGTACCCAATAAAATTACAATACACATGGGGTGAATTTTCGTTATGTTCTCAATCAATTTGCCTTATTTTCCACAAACTCAAATTAGCTATAAGGATGTTACTATATATGGCTGCCACTGTAAGTAGGATGAGGGTAGTAAATTTAATCTTTATTGCAAAGATAAGGAAAACTCATAGTAAGGAAAGGCTGCTGTTAATGTTTAGCACAAATAATTATTGAAGGTTTGAGCTACATGTTTATTTTTCTACATGAAGCTGAAGAGAACATTTTTAAAAGAATTTAGAAATGACACTTGCTAAGTAAATGCACTTATTCTTCCTATTTTCCATGAAACAGGAAACTTCAACAACATTAATAACAATAATAACAATTATATATTACATTTATATGCTACCCATCCCCCAGCAACTCTAGGTGGCTTAATTGTTTAAACTTTTAAAACAAAGAGTACACAAACCATAAAAATAAGACAAAAGAACAATGCCAAAGTGAACAAAACCAGAGGGGAACAGAAAGGAAGAAAGGGCATCAGTGACCCTCTCCAAAGACCAAGGTGAAGAACAAAGACTTTAAAGCACTTCAAAATACCAGTAGGTTGGGAGCCATTTGAATCTGATTCCAGAGAATCTACTGCTTCCGGAGTCCTGATAGGTGACATTGTTTAATCAATGGAACCTGGGGCGTGCCAACTTTTGCCAGATTAACCCACCAGGAAGATAGGTCTTCTTTCAAGTAACCAGATAGGGCTTTATCAGTAGTGACTCACACCTTGAATCATTGCTGGAAGCAAACTGGCAACCAGTGCATTTTACAGGGAACCAGTGTAAAATAGAGCCCCAGTCCCCAACCTACAGAGTCGGCTCAGAAAGATGCCATGGTCAAAGCTATTGAAAGCTGCCAAGAGATCAAGGAGCACAAGAGTGGATGCACCACCATCTTCTCAGCTCTGTCACAAGTCATCGACAAACATGACCAAAACTTAGTACTAAAGACTCAGTACTAAATTCCTGACTGAAATAGGTCTAATTCATTTCCTACAGGGTTCACCTCAGCTGCAGGATAACCACCTGAACAAGCTTCCCCAAGAATGAAAATTTGAAGACTGGTGAATAGTTAACACAAATCAATTGGGTTTAAGAAGATCCTCTTAAAGAAGAACACTATTGACTTTAGAACGCTAGAGGACAACACTACTCCATGGACCCATTTATGCTTGAGCTTTTACCCATGTCCAATCATACACACTTCAAGTCTTCCTCCAGCAGTGCTCCAGGTATCTCTTCTAGCACTTATTCTCAAATCAAATCAGAAACTTAGGTATTCATCCCTCCTAAGGTATTACTAATTGTAAATATTTAGGTATTAATACTAAAGCTAATTATATTAATATTATTAATTATTAATATTACTAATATTTAGGTAACACTAATACTAATTATACAATATTGTTACTAATTATTAGTAATAATATTAGTATATTACCAACAATATAATATTAATGCCTAAATATTACCAATACCTCAAGAGACAAGATTTGTCTTTGAGATAGGCCAATATCATCATTGAATAATGACTACAAGTTGTACAACGATTCTGGCTGATAGACTGAAAATAATGTTGTTTATTCATGAGAATCAATGTGGGTCTTTATCTGAAACACAGATAAAGGACAACATTAAAGCACAATATTAGAAATGTGTTAGATATTTTGTAATGTTTGGAACCACATATTGAAAAACAAGCTGTATTGATTTTATTTGATGCAAAGATGACCTTTCACCATTTGAACTGGGATTTCTTATTCAAAGTTTTGGAATATATGAACTTTGGATAGAACTATATAAAATAGTTAATATTGATTTATACTTCACTGAAAGCACAAATTATTGTTAATGGAGATTTAAGAAAGTCTTGTGAGATATACAAAGGAACAAGACAAGGGTGCCCATTATCTCCTTTGTTGTTTTGGTTCTTGAAATACTGAATAAAGATATAAGACAAGATGAGAGGATTGTAGGAAGAAAGATTTAAAAAGAACTGTATAAATTGAGGGTTTTGCAAATGACTTGGTGTTGGTTTTGGAAGATCTTTTAAATGCAACATTAATGGGATTAAGAAAAAGAATATGGTGAATTAGCAGGTTTTAAGATTAACACACAGAAGACGAAGATGTAAACAAAAAACATGAAAATAGAAGACCAAACCAAATGGACAAATAAAATGTTTTAATATTGAGAAGGAAGTAAAGTATCTGGGTGTCACTATGACAAATATGAAATGTGTTAGTTCAAAATAACAATGTTATCACATAGAATGACATTTAAAGAGACAGGTTAAGATGGGAGAAACTACAATTGTCACTGTTGGGGAGAATTTCTGCAATAAAAAAATGAATGCCTTGCCTAAAAATAAAGTTTGTTTTTCAGATAATGCTTCTTTTCACAACTGATGCACCATCTAAAAAGTGTCAAAAAGATATATCTACATTTGTGTGGCAATAGGAAAAAACCCAAATAAATATATGTTGTTACAGGATGCAAAGAAAAGAGGAGGATTTGAAATTGTATGTTGCAGCTTCTTTGGTTTTGAGGAAAGAGTGGGTGCTGCTAAGAAATAGGAGTTTGGGAATTAAAAGAACGTGACCTGAGATTTGGGTGGCATGGATTTCTGTGGTACAATAAAGACAAAGTTAATGTGAATTTTAAAAACCATTCTTATTTGTGCTACATTGAGAATATAGAATAAATACAATCCAAGTTGTGCCCCATATTTATGGCTCTCAGAAAAAGATGTGTTTTATAGATGAGAAATAATACAAAAACACAAATAGCTAACTTACATGAGGTACTAGAATTTTGTCAAGGAGAATAAAAATTAAATCAATAAAGAACTGGTGACAGAGGGATATAGTTATAAATGGTTTTCTTATTTACAGCTATTCGTAAGTTCTAAAGCAGACAAAAGAGTTTATAATTTTGAACACTGTAAAACTGAGTTTGAAACCGAATTGTGTACAAATGATGAATACGTATTTGCTTGAATGTATAAATTTCATTGAACATGAAACAGAAAAAAGTGAAATAATGTGTCACAAAATAGACTAATATATTAGTTATACTATAAAGATGGAACAAAAGGAAAATAGGTGATTGAACAGATTGAAATTTACACTATATTACAAACTTAAAGAGAATTTTTGTAAGTGATGTACCGTTGGTATATATCACCAGAAAAATTGACTAGAAAAAAGATATTATATTGGACGTACAAAAGAGGTAGTGTTTTAATAATTAAGAGAAATATACAAAAATATATATTAAGAAAGTAACCTTGACAATTTTCCTATATGAAATGAAATAAAGTTTAATTATATTATATATGGGCTAAAGATTAAAATTGTTAGAAGTAAAGTAAAAGGAAGGAATATAAAGTTGGTTTATTTGAACAAGTTTAAAATAAATATGTTGTTATTTCTGGCAATCCTTAATTGATTTTTGCTGAGACCAAGGCTGAAATGATGATGCTCTATGGATTTGTTTATAGATAAGACATGGGATAAGAGAAGAAGAGATCATTTGTTGTATTTTAAGAGGATTAAGTTACTAAAATTGTCTATCCTTGTGGTGAAAGTGAGAAGTCACTTCTTTATATATTTCTTTTTTTCTTCTTCACAATATTCTTTTATTTCTTTTCTATTTCTCTTTTTTTCTTTCTTTTCTACATCTTCTAGTTTTCCTTTTTATTCTTCTACCTTTTTTAGTTTGTACAGGTTTTTATTGCTGTAATTATGATCTTTAATCAAAAGAGTCTTCGTGAGAAACATGATCAATAAATGCTCAAGTTTGATGAAGTTACAAGACAAATGTAATATTCGAAAATTACTTTTCATCAGATGTGCAATACTCAGCAGAAATATTAGCACGTAGCCCATTTCTTCTGGCATTATTTAGAAAATAAGATTATTTATTTGTAAAGTGGAGAGTTCTTCAGAAGATGGTGAAAATGTTGCTTGTCAATACGTCTCATGCTTGACTGCTATGAGATGCTTTCAGCATTCATTTCACAGGAGTTGGTAGCAGGGAGAAGGAGTGGACACACCAATTTCCTATTTTCCTTTCTCTATACCTGTCATAAACATTAAGGGGCATTCTGGAACTAGTTTTAAAATCGCTGTCATCTTCTTCAAATTCAGCTTCCATGTATCAATATATACATATATTTAATATTAATATTGGGTATTACCCATGTCTATTAATCTAGATGGTTAGATTACATGGGTAAATTACATCTTCTAAGAGCACCTGAAAAGTTTATCACCTATCAACAACCTAATCCCTGGAGAGCATTATAATAATTCTCTTTAATTTTCAGGTATAATCATCAAACTAGAAGTGATTCTGACTTTTTTAAAAGGAAATTGGTAGTGAATGCCTCCTTTTTCTTCTTTTTAACATTAGGACTTCGTGTTAGCAATGCTAGAAGCGTACTAGCCTTTGCAATTTTTCATTTGCATTTCCTTCCTCAAACACTTATGGCTTTAATGAGGTTTCATTTTTATTGCAGTGTCATTATTAGCTATGATGAGAATAGTGTAAAGAAAATTTTCTCCTAATCCGTTGCTTGATGGCTTATCTAGGCAGGGTTGGGGCTGAAAATGACTCAGTGAATCAGATAATCAGTAAAAGTATAAAATGCCCTTTTTTTTCCATTTCAGGGGCTCAGATGCAGTCTACATGAGTAATGATCACATTGTCATAGAATAATATCATGAGCCACAATGCAGTTCTTATCTGAATTCTGTTTTCCTACCGGTTTATACCTATGAAATCTTGAAGCACAGCAGTTTTTGCTGAGATCCTCCAAGTTTGTAACCCCTTTCCAAAAAAGAGATTTACCTAAGCACAATTTAAAAACACAATACAAAATCTTCTGTTACCGCTTTCCATGTGCCTTAACCACTTGTAGGCCTGACATGATATACATGTTAAATATTTAGATTTTTGATACTATTAATATATTAATATTGAAGCCTCCAGTGTTTGCAAGTCAGAGTGTATTTGCCCATTTTAAAATTATTTAAATACATTTCTGGTTGCTGGATATTAATAGGGTTTTGATATCATTAATCACACTTCTGCTCACAAGTATTAGTACTGCAAAAATTTAGATATAAGACTGTGTTTAATGCATGTGCAGCCTGGAGATCCTGGACACATTATTACTTAATATTAGGTTGCTAAATACCACTTGTCCCTCTAAGAAGATCATTGCTGACCACTTTGGGGAGGGGGGGTTACATAACTAGTTACCTGTGCCTATCAGCATAGATTATATACTGTACATGCTGAGACAATCAAAGAACAAAGAACTGACTAAATTGATTAGAATTATTTCTATCCCATGCCTTATTATAAATTTGTATTGTTATATGTTTCTTATCATTCACTGCAAACATGTGTTTTGGTTTTACCTTTATAATAGAGCTAACACTTTGATTTAGTCTTTCAGAAATCTAGCAGTCCAGCAGAATTGTAGTCTGCTGAATACAAAAGACTATAATGATCACCTTTTTATTTAGCATGAAGGGAAGAATTAAAAGCCTAGAACTGATCTAAGAAAGCAGATGTACTCATTTTCTTAATGCAGGGAACCAATATGCTTCAGAATCACCACCAACATGGGTAATCCCCAACCAACCAACCAACCAATCAGAATAGAGCTGGAAGGGACCTTGGAGGTCTTCTAGTCTAACCCCTGCTCAAGCAGGAGACCCTATATCATTTCAGACAAGTGGCAGTCTCTTTTTAAAGACCTCCAGTGGTGAAATACCCACAACTTCTGGAGGCAAGCTGTTCCACTGGTTAATTGTTCTCACTGCTAGGAAGCTTCTCCTTAATTCCAGGTTAAGTGTAAAACCTTGTTTTTTTCCACATAAAATTTCATTTTGCTGGATAGGGACCATTTTTCAAGTCTCTCCAGATCCTTTTTGATCCTGAACTTGTTTTCTGGAGTGTTGGCTATTCCTGCCAAGCTTAGATTCATCTGCAAATTTGATGAGTTCCCCTTCTATTCCCTCATCTAAGTCATTTATGAAGATACTGAAGAGTACTGGGCCTAAGACGGTACCCCACTGCTTGCTTCTCTCCATATGGATGTAGTGCCATTGAGGACTACAACCATTTGTTTAGTGACCATTTGAAGTTGCAGTGGCACTGAAAAAAGTGCCTTATAACCGGTTTTCACACTTATGACTGTTGCAGCATCCCCGGGGTCACATGATCAAAATTTGAGTGCTTGGCAACTGGTTTACACTTATGACAGTTCTGGTGTCATAGGATCATGTGATCATCTTTTGCAACCTTCTGACAAACAAAGTCAATTGAGAAGCCAGATTCACTTAACAACTGTGTTACTAACTTAACAGCTGCAGGGATTAATTTAACAGCTGTAGCAAGAAAGGTTGTAAAATGGAGCAAAACTCACTGAACAACTGTCTTGATTAGCAAAAGCAATTTTGGGCTTAATTGTGGTTGTAAGTTGAAGACTATCCGCACACTTAAAAAAAAAAAGCACTGATGTGTAATATTGACTACTCCAAAGCATACTACCAAAATATCCAGTACTACAATCACTCTTTCTCTTCTTTCACCTTGAGAAGTGGCAGGCTCTCAAAGAGACTGAATTTCTTCCTCTTGCCTGTGATTGGTAATCATTACCATGCTAGCTCTTCCTGTCAAAAAGACTAAAGGATAATAAAATATAATCTTCCCTTCCCTTTTAAACAGTTCATCAGATTTATATTTGCAATATTTTAATGGAAGCCTGCTAGAAGAACACATGCCTGGCATGAGAATAGTACAACAAACATTCCTTGCCTACTGCCTATGAATCTTAAAAACGTTATTTATTCCATTGTCAATAGGGTCATCTGATCTTTCTCCATTAAAATAATTTAATTTTTCACACTCAGTTCCACTCCCAGCCATGTAGTCAATAAACAAACTCTTAAAAGCTTGGTTCTCTGCCAGGTGAACAAGTGCACGTGCATGCTTCCCAGAAACACGTTAATAAGTCATCATTTGCCAACTGGAATCCAGCAGGTAAGGACTTCAGACTTCAAAGTAAGCTCTCAAAATATCCTATCACAGAATAACACACACAAAAAAAGAAATACCCATTCTCAGCACCTTATCTTGGAAGTTCACATTGGTTCAACGGTGACCTTTAAAGGATTACCTTAACACGCACGGAAATCAGCGCCTCTCTGATGTCTTCTGAAATTTGTAATAAAAAATGGCTGCATGACCAACGTTTAAATTAGAAGGGGAAGAAAGGAGGAATGGGGGGGGGAAAAGGGGGGGAAAGAAAGGCAGCTTAAGTTTCTCCTAACATAAGCTGAAGCAGAGATATAAAACTATTTGACTTTCAAAGGCCAGAACTATGATAGCTGACTACCAATTTGCAGCTTGCAATGTACCACTCTTAGTTCATCAACTAAGGCGACAGAGGAAAGATCTTTCATGCGCTAAATCATTTTTCCCCTTGAATTCATTTGTTTGGCTGGCATGAAAACGTAGAGATGGGATTCAGACTCATCGTCATCCTTTGAAAATGTACATTTATATTGTTGGCACAGAAAGAACATAAAAGCAATAATGATTTAAACAATATATTTAGAAGCAATCAGTGATACTTTCTCCTTCCTGCTATGTACAGGTGTGAAGCGTGGGGGTTGATTTGCAATCCAGGCTGTCTGTCTTTTCACAAAAGGAAAATGTTTCCCATTATAAAGACATCTCTACTTCACCATCAGTCACTTATGCATTATTTTCTACCCTGCATTGTTTCAGAAACAAAAAAAAATATCTGAAACTACTTTTTGTGCCTGCCCATTAAACAATGTTTCTAGGCTATTTGTGAAGTTGGCCTTTTCTTTCCAACTTGTTTTGCTCCAGATTTGCTTATTGCTACTGTTATCATGTACTCTTTTTAATTAGACATGAACTGAAATTTATTTTCCCTAAGCTGCTACTCATCCTTTATCTATTAGGCTGTTTCTTCTCAAAGAAAATGAGGAGCACTCCAAGCATATCTCCAGCGTTTTCTAATGGCAAGTACACAAAAAATAGAGGAGAAACATAAGATATATTTCATTAGGAAGACTCTTTTACTGGAATTTTGTTAATATATCTCCTTGGTTTAAAAAAAATGAACTTTTCAAGGATCAAGATCTGAGATCTACATGAGCAAACTACTATTTAAAATTTGATCACCTACAGTTTAGAAAGAACAGATAGGAGGTTTTACTTAGCTCAGATTATCTCAACAGTACCAGTATTTTTTGTTCTTTGTTTAAAATTGTAACAATGAACATTATCCAGCTTGTCTTAATACACTGACTGCCTACTATTTTCCTTATCTTATCATCGGTGGAATTTGTACATTGCAATAAAAGCACTGGAGATATGCTTGGAGATGCATACGGACTGAGCTCTGAATCTGATAATTTATAAAATTATGGCATCCACATTGCATCTATCAACTGAACCTTTCTGTTACTTCTTTCCCAAAACTGATTCTTCCTTTATCCAATTTAGTGCCCTCCAGATGTGCAGAAATTACAAGATCCAGATCTTTTGGCTATCATGGGCTCTGATTATCCCATGAGTTTTAATCCTAATGCATTTGGGAAGTTTGGGAAGAGTGTTCCTGTCCTGTCCAGTCTAGAACATTTCCAGCAGGGCATTAGAAAATAGAGTGCAAATGAAATTCAGTTTAAAGTCAATAAAAACTTGAATAGCCCTAATCAGATCTGAAATGCATTGCAAGTATTCAATAGGGCTGAGATTTTCAGTAACAACTATATAATATTCTATATTTCAAATATTTGCTCTGTCCCTCAATTTTACAGTTGTCTGCTCTCATTAGATGCAGTCAAAGAGAACTGCTTCTTCATAACATGCACTCAAAGAGATAGAGAAGGTAATGGATTTGTTCCAAAACTTTATAGATGGAGATCGCGCTCTTCTCAAACAGCATATAGTTTTTTTCCCCCAAACAGTTTTCCTCCAGATAATCTATAAGGCAGCAGTTTGGGGAAAGATGGTCTACAGGAGCCAAGGAAGTTATTGATAAATTTTTAAGCTCAATTTGGAAAAGTCAATTATTTTCACATTTAGCATGGGGTAGAAAAAACAAACAAATGTAGGAGGCAACAATCAACAGTATATATTATGTACATACATATATCTATAAAACATACTCAACAAAATAATTTTATGGCTATTAGAAGTAAATCCCAATAAACTCAATTGACTTTAGTCTCAGGTAAATTGACACAAGACTGCAGTATAAATATATGAAAATGCTACAGAATTAGTATTCAAGCAAAACTGGCAGAACTCTAATTCTGGTTGTTTTGATTCATACTGTATAGTTAGCCTCAACATTCTCAGATGACATTTTGCATGTGCAGTTATCTGTGATTTTGAACAAGATATCAAAATATACACTAAATGTTTATAAAACACCCTTACAGTCATACCAAGTGACATTTATTTGTGGTATTTTCTTCCTGCTTTCAAAAACTGAATACATCTAACTTATCTGTTTCTTATTAATGAGATGTGAATCAAGTTTTTGGGATTCTTTGGCACTTCAAGACCAATTTGCAATAAGGATAACAAATAACTAGATGAGCCACAAGAATGAAATCAAAATGGGTATACACTAGGCTACAGCACTACATGTTACTGTTACTGTTTTGCCTCCTAATGTTTATTTCCCTTCTATTGAGCTATGCTATATAAAAGCTGAAGAATAACAAACCCAGAAGCTCATAGAATACATTCTATATTACAAAGTCTGCAGTTTCAGTGACAGGTCTGTAATGTGGGAAAAAATTATATTTTTTTTGATGTACTACCAAGGTGGACCTTGTAGAACAGGGGCCGGATGCGTCATGCGCCCACCCCATTGCCGGCAATGGAAAAAAAGTTGTGATATGTCGCAACATGTCACGTGACGTTGCAAGTTTGACACCCCTGCTGTAGAACCAGGATGACACAAGAGTAAATTTAATTGATGTCTGGTCAACTGCTGTTTTTCCCAACCCTTTGTCATGCAGAATCCATTACAAGTGGTGATGGCTGCCAGGGCCAGGAAGACGAGCCGGAAAATAACCATATGGAGTCCATGAGCAGCTGAGACAGGGAGGAGGTCAAAAGAGATTCCTGCATTCCTGAACTAAGGAGGAATTTCCTGACAGAGAGAACAATTAGTCAGTGGAACAACGTGCCTCCAGAAGTTGTGGGTGCTCCAACACTGGAGGTTTTTAAGAGGAGATTGGACAGCCACTTGCCTGAGCAGGGGTTGACTAGAAGACCTCCAAGGTCCCTTCCAACTCTTATTCTGTTATTTATTTATAAAAGAGACTTCTCAGAGGACATTGAGATAAAGCATAAGGAAGATTCAGAATCACTTATAGGTAAAAAATGAACAATGGCCATCCACAAGAGAGTCATCCACAAGAAACTCCAAAATGAAGCTGAGAGGAATTGATGGCTACAGACTCCTTATCTCAGAAGCTTGAAGAAAATGTGGAGAAAAGCAAACAAATTATTCTGGGGAAAGATAAAGTGGCTCAAGAGGAAAAGCAGCAAAACCAATAAAAGTCCAGTTAAGGTGTACAATAATAAAAGGAGTCAAGAAAATGCTATTTTGGAAGTAACGAGACCAGAAGGAAGGAGATGAATAACAGTGTTTGGAAAGATAAAGACATTAAGTGCAGAAAAATATTCAAGGTTAAGAGTGAAGTCTAATTACAAGGAATTAAGTGAAAAAATAAAACAGAAAGAAATTCACAGATATATTGAAAGATCAAATTTAAAACGTGAAACAGGCAGTCTTATTCTTTATCAAGTATATATTTGTGTACTAAAACCTGATCTCTTTCAAACTGCCATCACCAGGAAAAAAAGAACTTACAACACATGTGAATTTGAAAAGTTCTTATCAACTTGCAAAGCAAAAAAATAATCTATCACTAAAGATCCCTCAGTGTATTTTGTAAATGATTTTTTGACCTGAACACAGGCTTCATTCCAAGAGTGCTTATATCCATGGGAAAAGTCTCTCACTTTACTGAATAATGTTAACACCATGGTACTGAGACAGCTTTTGATAATCAAAAGGTGAAATATAGTTATGTATATACAGAGCCAGAAAGCAAAAACATGCTGCTCTCTCTTATTGTTAAAACAACAGAGACATTTTTCTCCCAAACCAAGAAGGTTAATTCAGGTGACATCTCCCATTCAAAGGTCTATCGTTGGTGTGGGGTGTGGATAGGAATCGGTTTGTAATATATAAATGCTTAGAAACTGCAAATGAAGATTTGCTTAATGGGGCTTGGAATTTAAAAAAATAACTCTTCCAGTAACCTCAAAGTTTTCTAGCTCCTCTGTTTATACAAAGGGGAGGAGAAATAGCAAGCTTCTTGACATAATTTTATCTATAAGCCTTCAATCAGAAACGAAAAACAACTCCCATAACGGTACAAACAAGATACTTCATTCTTATCCTTTCTGGTTATGAAGTGAGCAGTATGAAAAAGTCAATACGTTGAATAATAATGAAAAAAAATCAATAAATCCCTCAAGAAGCAAGCTTCCTTTTGACCATTCAAGACATGTCAAGCAAATCAAAATCAGTCTCTGGTCAATATCCTGTCTACCATTGGACCCAAAATCACAACATAACTCTTGGAATATGACCAGAAATAACATCCTGCTAATTAAGTTTATCCTCTCTAGAAAAATAGAGAAGTCTTTATTTGCTAGTTAGAGATAAGCACCACAGAGGAACAGTGCAGTGACATGTACATAACATATCCTCTATGTGACTGACCAGACTTTGCAGTCCTTACAAATCAGCTATTTTGCAGACTGAGTATTGGGTTCATGGTCTTGACTGATTAGATGAATAAAAACAGCTGAAAGGGAGAGATAGGTGTGGTCTCTTGAGTTTTCTCTCTGACACCTCCCAGTTAACACAGAAGAAAGGTGATAGCAGTTCTGTGTACATTTCCTGGAGTTTTCAGCAATGGTGAAACACAACTTTGGTGAAATGCCTAATCAGCTCTATTTTTATGAGATAGTTATAGATCAACCTTCCTCCCTAAATTGTCCCTAATATTATGAATTTGAAATTTTGGTATGTGAGAAAGCACTAGAATTCCCACAGAACCAATTCTTGTTATCTTGATTAATCACAATGTTTTCTGGTCACAGAAAATTAAAAAAGCCGTAACTTTTGCAGATGTCTGAATATACAATGAATTTATGTAACTGAGGGTTGCCCTTTGAAACTTGGACACTTTGCAAATGAAAATGAAGTTTGTCACTCACAATTACAATTGTCCTTGTGTAATAGAGGAAACTACAAGCCAGTGTAGCTCAAATTTCATTGTTGGGATCTCTCTCACCTACAAAGATACTGGATCACTTAGAGGGAATTGGCCACGAGGTTCGTACTGCTTCCTCCCTCCTAGTTTTCCGGAAATTGTTGAAGACGCATTTATGCCGACAGGCTTGGGGCGTATGAACTGCACTCTGCCCCTGGGCCTAGGAATGTCCCTCCATCAGCGACTGTGTGTTGACTGTGATTGTATGCTGTATGAATGTAATTAATTTTATTGTATTGTTATTGTAAGCCGCCCTGGGTCCTAGGAGAAGGGCGGCATAGAAGTTTAAATAATAAATAAATAAATAAATTGACTGGCAAACTATCTGGATACACAGTCTAGAGATAATGGGTTTTTTTTAACTCCAAATACTAATTGCACAAGCTCTGCAAACATATAACATTAAAATTCCAGTAAGAACAACAATGAAAGAAGAAAGGATTCTACATGACTTTATGCTACTGGATAAGGTACTGACATAATAAAATAAAATATAGAATATGTGTGATGAAAGAAATGGCAAATGACATTCTTCTTAAATGCCCTATCTTCCCATTAGCAGATCAGTTTGAGGTTAATTGCGTGTCAACATTGGATAACCTTGAAGATGATTGCTTAATTTGTGAGTATCATAATATTTGTAACTCAGACCAAGATGAAAAGATTCTAAAATAAAAGGGAAAAATGAGACAGAATTTCTACGTATCCTTAGAAGCAATATTTAAAAAAATTAAGACTGTGGTATTATCTTTGAGGTTCCAATAATGGAACTACATTAAGCAACTCTTTTGATGTTTTTATTGTCAAAGGGGAAAAGATTCCTATTTATTCATATGAAGTACTTTGGAATGCTACAAACATGATCATGAGCATGAGCATGTGATATAAATACAGTACAATTGTTTACTAATTTAAGCATCCCTTGCACTGCCCATTTTTGGTATACATTGCTATTTTTTTCCAGATCCGTTTACAAAATATACACTAAACTTTGACTGCATTATGCTGCAAGATTTTAAACACTTTTGCTGTTAGCAAGATTTTTGACTGCTATATTTTACTTTATTTTCCAAAACATCTGTGTCTACTTCCATAATCCTGGGAAAAAATGAAACCTGACAAAGGAAAATTAATACATATCACAAATTTAATGAATATTTTGGAAAGGAAGTATATTCAGTTTGGAAAGATTTCAATGTTTCATAAGGAATTTAGTGGGTTTTAGCAAAACAAAACACCTTTGTGTATTAAATAAGGGAAATGTTTGTTTCTGGATTTTCATTTTCTTGGGTATCCAGACCACATTATCAATAAGCTTAGTTATTTTTTAGAAGTAAAATTTATATATATATAAAAACAGAAAAAATAAAGAATAATGACAATAGTAAGTTACCAAGTTATGTAAAGTAGAATATACAGTAATATATAATATGTATAAAGTACACACACATATATTTACTTATATATGTGACTGAGGAGAAATTTTGGTTATCAATATTTAAAATGTTAGTGTAAAACAGCATTTTTTCGGCTGTGGTAATCTATTTAGAAAAATGTTAGTTACAGTATGATTAAATGTATGCTGTAGGGCACGCTACTGGAGAGGATGTCACCTGGTAAACATGGGATGAAGTGGAGAAAATCTTGGTGTGGCTTGTGAATATGCAAAGAGACCATGAGAACTGACTGAATAGAATACAGAATAACAGAGATGGAAGGAATATTTGAGGTTTTCTAGTCCAACTCCCTGCTCAAGCAGGGCATCCTATACCATTCTGGATAAATAGCTGTCCAATCGCTTTTGAAAAACCTGCAGTGATGGTGTGTCCATAACTTCTGAAGGCAAGCCATCCCACTGATTAATTGTTTTCACTATAAGAACATTTTTTGTTAGTTCCAGGTTGGATCTTTCTTTATTGAGATTTCAAGCCATTACTTCTTGTCCTGCCCTCAGATGCTTTGGAGAATATGTCCAGATCCTTTTCTGTGCAACAGCCCCTGAAATATTGGAAGACTGCTATTATGTCACCCCTAGTCCTTCTCTTATGAGTTATCTTTAAGGAGATTCTGAGTCTGGATAGTGGAGCTGCATGAGTTAAAAGCTGTCAAAAACATGTGGACAGCAGATGTATCAGGGCTACCCTGGTGGAAAGGAAGATAGCCCATGCTCTACTTGTGGAAAACAATATTTGTTTGTTGGTTTATTTATTTCATTTTGATGTTGTCTGTCTCCAACCAGTACTCAGAGCAGCTTACTGGAATAATGAATCAAAGATAAAAAGTTTAAGATGGTACATTCTTACCTATATCTTGAGGCCTCAATCCTATAAATAAACCAAATCCTATATCTCATCCTTCAAGCAATCTTTGAGATAAACATTATAAAATTATTTTTAAACATTTACATCATTATTTAAAAAGATGAATGTGCTTTTCAAGAATCTTGGTTGTCTACAATGTTGGAATCCAGCCATTAGTGTTTATTGCTTTAAAAAAAACTGCATCAAATACTTATGGATTGCATGAACTACAGTAATTCTTTACACTGTATTAAATATTACTCTAATAACCATTCCATTAAAGAATCTATGAAACAAAATTCTACATGCTTAGTTAAACTAAGATCTAAAATTACAACTAGAATAAAAAAGTGACTCTAAATCTACTAATTTATTGGGGTCAAGATATGCAAGCAGATCACTTTTGCAGAGGGTAAACTTCAGTTCACATTAGAAAAAAAATGTAATCTGCCAAACCTTGTTTTCTGAAAAAAAAATCTTTGGAAGGTCATAAAACCCCTGAGGACTACTCAACTTTTCATAATACCTCGTTCTTCTTACTTTGACTTCTGTTGCAGATTTAGGAACATATTGACAATAATTGACTGGTATTTTTTTTAATCAGTTAAGTACCCTTGGTTGTCTTTCATTTTTAAAGTATTCATTGTTCAATTTTAAAAACTGAACACTGAGAGTAATAAAAAAAATGAAGAGAGCCATTAACGAAATTGATTTCTTTTGCTTGGGTTTCTCTTCTGGTATTCCCTTCTTTAATATTTTCTCTGATGTCTTAGAACTTTCAATCAAATATGCAACTGAATGTAATGAGAAAATGTAACTGTACTATTGACTTTAGCCAGCTCAAATGTTTAACACTTTTATTGGCTAACTACCCAGAAGCAAACACAGACAGAGGGTTAACATTGGCTCAAAATAGAATTTACATTTTCTGTGGGAACACTGTTACTAATACATAATTTGTTTAAAATAATAATAATATAATCCGGCAACAATACCTATAACACCATCAGAAAACATTTGCCTATGTCAGGTCCTTGGGAAGGACTCAATAAGTGGATAAAAGTGCCAACTCTGGCTAATTGTGCCACAATAATGCGAATCAATAAAAAGCAATTCCTGCTTTTTGAAAGGAACTGAAAATATCTGTAATACAAAATACAATTGGTGAACGTATGTGTTTGTTTATTAATTTAGAAATTTATACCCAATTTTTAACAGTAAGGAGAAAGGAATTGGTAAACAATTGACAGAGTCTCAACATTAATAAGAGATTAACAGTTTTGAATGACACAATTCAGGACAATCTTTTTTCATTCCAATACAAACTTGGAGTATGTCTATTTTCCAAGTGAATTCCAAAAATCATTATAGGTTTTAAAACATTAGGCATGATTTCTGCAGTTTATCCATCTGCTCATCTGATCACCCACAACCAACACTCCTTTGACTTAAATTCTTAAGTCAAACTTCTTTGAACTTTTATCCATTTCAACATTAAAAGTTCAATTTTCTTACTCTCCTAATTTATAATGAAACTTTACCAGAGAGTAAGAACATCATTTTGAACATGTAATAAGAACAACTTCATTCCAGAAAGACATCAAAATGGATCTTTTCCAGATGACATCAAAGTATAATTATCAATACTACCTCCTATATGTTTATTGTGTTACTCTAGTTATATTGATTATTAATTTATCTGATTTTATCTCTGTAACGTTAGCTTATTTTGCTTTATCTGCTTGTAAACCACTGTAAATCAGCCTGATTTAGTGATATGCAAATAAAATATAATGTAGTCATAATTCCAACTAATAAACATGACACAATCATCATAGTTTGTGTATAGATCTGTAGACATGCTAGATTCCAATTATCTGGCTTGTTACTGTAGATCTTTTACTGGAACTATGATTCAAATATTAAAACCTCAAAGATAACTGAGATAAACACAGGTAATCTGTGATATAGTTCCAACATCTTTTAATGGTCTAAAGAATATTCCTTATAGAGAAGAATGGGCTGTCTTTATGACTGACTTTCTTTCATTCCAACAGGAAGTAACTGTTGATTTGTAAAGAGGGAAGTATTTTATAATGGGTGTGGGGACAGGAATTGTCCATAAGCTTTTGCTTTACGGCATAATCAATAACCAATAAAACTAAGTGACTGCATTTAGTTTAAATGTGTATGCAGACATTAGCATAAATCCATACTGGCTAAATAATCATATACCAGCTGTATAAAACTGTGATTTGAGAAACTGTTATTTGAGCTAAAATATATATTTACTAACCTATACAAGGTTGACCATATTATGTTTCCAGCAATTATAAATCTCTCTGCACCTTTCAAGCCATCAAGCTGATGTCACCATGAAAGCTTTTTTTTCTCTTGCCTCATCGTATCTTGTTATGTTGCAGCACTTTATGTTTTTCCTGTATTGCATTACTCAGACCTGATGAAACTATGAAGGAAAATGAGAAATTTGCCTATAATTTTATATGCAACACTCTGCTTCAGACTTTTACTCTTATATGATTTGGTTCAGTAGTCTGAAAAAGTGAACATTTTTCTGTCATTATGTTTTAGTTCACTTGCAGATGTCTGCATGTTTCAAATAAACATACTGATTCAGCAGATAAGCTCTTCTGCCATTTCTGTATTGTGCACTTCAAAATCTTTAATTAGATACACACATGCACAAACACACACATACAGAGAGAGAGAGAGAGAATGAGAGAGATTATATTAAAATGTTAGGATGAAAGATAAAAATTAACAGTCACTAAAATTTAGAATGAGGAGAGAAGAAAAAGGGAAATAAGAAAAAAGCATCAGTGTGAAAAAAAAGTATAAAGAAATTATTTCCAATTTTTTTTTACAGCAGGTACACCCATAAATGAAAATTAACTTCTTACTCTATGGTTATAACATTCCTTATATTTTTTCTATAATCTATTTTTTCTAGTCATCAAAACCATACATCATAATTTCATATTTTTTGCTCCATAGAAAGTCAATAAGGGGTTTTTAATCAGCATTGTATTTAGACAAGGTCTGATCTCTAACTTTAACTCTAAATTGATGGTATCAATTTGACCATCTCAGCAAAATTCATCATCTTCACTATCCATTCTTCAACTGTGCTGAAGTCAAATATTTCCACCTTTGTGCTGCAGTGACATATACCAACAATACATCATTTTATAAAAAAAAAATATTTAAGACTACAATATAATGTGAATTTCAATAAGTTTCAACCACATGTTCTCCCACTGGTCCATTTGTATATTATAACCAAAGATTTTAGCCTATTTTATCTAATAATAATAATAATAATAATAATAATGATGTTGGAAGAGACCTTGGAGGTCATCTAGTCCAACCCCTTGCTTAGGCAGGAAACCCTATATCATTTCAGACAAATGGCTGTCCAGTCTCTTCTTAAAAACTTCCAGTGTTGGAGCATTCACAGCTTCTGGAGGCAGGTTGTTCCATTGGTTAATTGTTCTAACTGTCAGGAAATTTCTCCTTAGTTCTAGGTTGCTTCTCTCTTTGGTTAGTTAGAGCCCTGGGGCACCCCATTACACACTTCCCTCCATGTAGATGCAGTTTATTTTATTTATATATTTTTCATACTTCGCAACTAACAACAAAAAACCACTCATCTCTTCTTTTACTTGTTCATCTTTTGTTTCAAATTTCAGTAAAAATGTGTACATTTTAGCAATAACCTGCTCATTTGTTTGTACAAAATTCTACTTCAAAGTCAGTCTTATGTTGTTCAAAACCATAATCCTCTTTTGTCTACTTTAAATCTTTCTAAGAAACCATTTCCAACTATTCCCTCTTCCACTAGTTGTTCTCTTTATTTTATTTTGTGTTCCCATTGACAAAATTCCAATATCTAAGTTAGGCATTTACTTGCCTATTATTTCTTGTGTATAAAATGGTTCTTCTGCTGAGAGCCAAAAATATATTTTAAGACACAATCTAGGTTATAAGCAGGGCTTTTTTTTTTGTTATAGAACACACAGAACGGAGTTCTGGCACCTTTTTTGGATGGAACCTTGTAGGGTAGGCAAGGTGTGTGAGTTCCGGCACCTTTTTTTTTTTTTTTTTTTTACAAAAAAAGCACTGTTTATAAGTGTTTCACATTCTCAGTGTGGCACATATAAAAAATGACTTCTAAGTCTATCTTAGTTTTATCATACCATAAATATACCATCTAAATCTCAAATCATGTCTTACTAACTTTGAAAGCCTTTTTTTCCCCCTCAGCAACATCCATTATTTCATCCAAACTAAACAGTAACCTACAAAATGTAATTTCTAATCAGGTAAACCAAATCCTCTTCTTTCATTTATATCTTGCAGCACCTACGTTATAGCACCTTACAAATTTTAACATAATTATTCTGAAATAATATAATTATTTTGAAATGACATACACTTCATATTTGTCATATTGATAATGGTATTAAATCTTCTTGATTTTAAAATGCATTTTATTCATCAATTCTATTTGATTTTATATTTCATACTTTGTCAACATCTTTATATTCTCTTTGTTATCTTAAAATCTGACACTGCATTAAATTCTTATCTATTTTACTACTAATGCTTCAATCCTCTTTAAAGGAAACATTAAACTTTAAAACCAGGACCAGAAGATCTGCAAAAGCTCTAGTTTATAAGTTTATTTTTTTTAATGTTTTTGAACTTAATCCTCTCAAATTCTCTTATGTCTCTATTCAATATTTCTAAAATTAAAATAAATAGAAAAGACAATTGACAACCTTGTTCCCTTTTTTGTATCTCACATGGTTTAAATAAATCACCATTATTACTTGTGCCTTCTGTGAAGTATATATACATTTTATCCATATTAAAAACAATTCTCTCCAAAGTTCATATTTCATGAAATTTTAAATAAATTTTTAAACAGACAGTCTAATTCAAATTATATAAAGCTTTATCTGGATCCCAAAACAAGTAATACAATTTATTTTTCTTTATGCTGTTTAAAATATTTTAAACTATCCAGCACAGGGAGTTACTTTCCATGAAATAGGCAAGACATATAAATTTGACAAACAAACAAATAATCTTTTGGGCAAAAACATACATAGGTCTTTATAAATAAATTTCTGTAAAATCATTTTCAGTCCATCTGGATCATTCTGAACAATGTAAAATCATTATTAAATAGTGATATTGTTCTATTATTTTTATCAGAATTACTTAATGTCTTTCCTTAAGCATTAATGTTCACACCTTTCCAAGTCTCTGGCATCTTTGCTCCTTGTAAAATGAAATTCATTGTGTTTTGCAAGGATTGTAAAAGTTCACCCTCATTGTGAAAATCTTTTGTTTGGATACTGAATGGGATGGGTTCTAAAAATTTAGCAGTAATGTCTACAATAGTCTTTCTCAGTCTGATGCCCTTCATATTGAGTACAGACTCAGTATTTTAGAAATACTTTAGTTCAACTCATAGGGCAATAATCTATACAAGTAGAAGGCAAACAATTTGTTTTGCAATAATGAACAAAGGACACATCTAGCCAAAACATCCTGATCATATACCATAGCAAAATACTAAATCTTTAGAAGCACTCTGCCTCTGTATATGCTTTATTCGTTTGTAATGGTAAATACAACTCCACTGATATCAATGAGACCTCAAATCAGGAGACTGTGAGTTCTAGTCCTACCTTAATATGAAAGTCAACTGGGTGACTTTGGGCCAATCATTCTCTCTCAGCCCAAATCATTTCACAGGGAAAATAGGGGGAGGAAGGAGTATTAGGTATGTTAACTACCTTAAGTTGTTGATAAAAAACAAATAAAAGAGGATTTAAAAAATCTTTTTAAACTAGGTTTCAGTTTGGTTTTATAGCATCAAAGAATGATCCCCAATGGTTTGTACTGGAGCAACTCATGTTGAGTGAGAGTTCTATTGTCTTTAAGTTAATGATGTTATCCTATTTTCCAGTTTTCATAAAAAAATAAAGAGTATTTGAGCATGTCTTTATCAATTGCTTCCATATACTGATACAATCTAGGTTCATTACTTTTGGGTCCTGGCACAAAATTTAATATGTGCACATTTTACTGTGGAATATGGAACATAGTGCTGAAATACAAAACTCTTCTATTCTTAATTCCACAAAAAGCAATATGTGTTTTTGTAAAATAACAGCAGCAAATTTGCCCTCGCCTTTGATAAAAAGACAACTCTTTGGGGAAACAAATTTAATGCAGGACATTAAGTAAACTGATGCTGTCATTAGTGCAAATGTCAAGTTCATTATAGCAGATGTTTCAACTGAAGATTGCTACACATAAAAATCACAGAACAAATGTGCAGTGCAACCACCATTTTATTTAATGTCTGCTTCAATGCCCCAAAGAGTCAATCAGAATCATCTGTTCATGTAATTACCACATTGTTATGTAACCAAGCAAGTTATTTGGTTGAAGCATTCATAACAAGTCTGATTCTAGGCTCTTGCTAATCATTTTTATCACCCCTTTGGTATAGAAAAAATGCTTATGAATCACATAACACAATTTTATTGCTAATGCCATTAAGAATCCAAAGACAGTGGAAATCTTCTTATAAATTATCCAGATTGAGACAATAACTCTACAGCAAAGAAGGGGGAAAAAAAGAACGCCTGACCATGTAACATTGTTGGATTTTTAATGTAGTTTATCAACCTCTAAATATAAAGAAATGTAATTGATTATTAATTCTCAACCTTAGCCACTTTAAAAAGTGTGGACTTCAACTACCAGAATTCCACAGCTAGCAGAAAGGAGCCTTTCTATCTTTTACTCATATTTGGGAAGTAAACTGTTTTAATAAGAGATGTCTCCATGAAATTAAGTCACACAAGTTCACCAAATAAAATAAAAGAAGGGGGAGAGCATCCTGACCTATACGGTAGCAAGCTTCTAAAAAGATAAAATTATATAATATACTTTCCATGACCCATTTAGGTCCTAAATTTTCCACAGATAAATTACAAATTGTGTGGCCTAAGAACACACAAGTAGAAAGCTTTAAGTCTGCTCACAGAATCTATTTTAAAATACCATGTTCTGGCATATCTATAGCATCAAGCTTTAATACAGCCTGTTTGCTTTTGATTTAATGAGATGTTGAATATCTTAGCGTTTTATGGAAACTAACCTAATATGATCTGTTAATCAAAATCCATGGCTTAGTGTTTGACCATAGCCTTCATGTTGTAGCAAAATAAAAAGAATAAAAATAACTATAAAATATTATACAAAACTAGTTTAAATATAACATTTCTTATCCTCCATATCATCCGTTTCATGGTTAAAGATCATCCCTAATGGTTTAGGAGACTATGAAAGATATAGTGTTTCTATTCCCTCTCCATATTCTGATTCTTTTTCTTACACAAACACACAAATCACTTCAGGACTGCATCTTTCAAATGGAATTGATTCATCCAACATACCCCTAATACAGGGGTGTCAAACTCAATTTCATTGAGGGCCGCATCAGCATTGTGGTTGCCCTCAGGGGGCCGGGTGGGTGCGGCCTACTGGGTGGGCATGGATGTGGCCTACTGGGTGGGCATGGCCAGCTCTACATTGTTTGCATCAAGGGGGCCTGTGGGGGCCTGGGCAGTAGTAGGACAGATCTGAGGGTCTCTGGCAGAAGGGGGTGGGACCAGGGCAAGTGCCAAGGCATGGTCCACTGGAGGAGCCTCACTGTTCCTCTCAGGCCATGCAGGGGAGTGGGGTTTATGGAGCTAAGACTAAATGTGTTTCAGCATAGATGGCCACCACAAAATTGTACATTGGTTCCCAACTGGCCTGGGCCAGGGCCAAGGCAGAGGGGGTCGTTCCCTTACTGTTTCCAGGATGGCTTCGCAGGCAACATGAAACCACTTCGCGGGCCGCATCTGGCCCCTGGGCCTTGTGATTGACATGTCTGCCCTAATAGATCAAAATACTGATAATCCCTCATTTTCAAGTTTGATCCTGTCAGAGGGAACAGTCTGCCTCCTGAGGCCAGTTAGGGACCTACTCTACCTTGATGACTTTTCAAGACTATTTAAGATTGAATTATTTCAGAATATCTTCAGGGAGTAAGGTAAGAGTCACTCTTGGCAGGGGTTAGGTGATTATTATTTTTATTCTTTTTACTATGAACCAATGGGAATTATTTGAATTTCTGGAAATAGACAAGTTCAAAAAATTAATCAATGGATTCTATATTTTGAAGGAACATACATTTTGTACAAACTGCCTAATTTAGAAAACTTATTTTAAGAAAGTGGTTTACTTAAACAAGAACAAAAGGAAGAGGAAAAGAAAAGAGAAGGGGGAAAATCTATGAATTTGCTTCTGTGAGTTTTTCTTTGAACCTATCTGTAGAAGAGAAAGAGGGAAGAGACCTGAATTGTCCTTGTGAAACAGAATGTCAGTTTTCTGTGATTCCTGGCTGGAAATGCTTATGATGGTTTCTTCTAGTTATAGAAGTTTCCAATAATTTGGTTATGCTTAATATTTACCAAAATAGTTTTACATTGAATAATACAAAGAGTGATGAATTGTTTCCATAATATTTAACCTCATTGTGGTTTTATTATATTGGCCAACCTCCAAAGGAGATACTTTAAAAATACCCACAACAGCTTGAGCATTATTAGGATAAACACTTGATTCTCTTCCTCCTTCGTTCTGTGTCATGTGCACTGCTTTTAAACAGTTTCCTTCTTATTTTGGTGGACACACAGAATAAACTGTATGTTTCTTCGAATCCTAAATATTTTATACAACCACAGTTGAGCCCAACATTTCTGTTGCTAAGAGAGACATTTCTTAAGTTGAGTTTTGCTCCATTTCACAACTTCTCTTGCCATAATTGGCTTGTGAATCACCGCAGTTAAGTTGGTAACAAGGTTGTTAAGTGAATTTGGCTTCCCTATTGACTTTGCTTGTTAGATGGTTGCAAAAGTTGACCACATGACCCTCAGACACTGCAACCATCATAAATATGAACCAGTTGCTAAATATCTGTATTTTGATCATATGATCAGGAGGATGCTGGGACAGTCATAAGTGTGAAAAATGGTCATAGGTCACTTTTTCAGTGTCCTTGTAACTTTGAATGGTCACTAAATGAATGGTTGTAAGTTGAAGACTACCTGTATATTGGGATCCTCCTAACATCCTCACCATAGTGGAGAAAAAGGCAGATCTTGACAAGCTTCTGGAAGATCAAAAAAGTCAGGGACTTCTGAATCTCAGGGATTAGGGTTAGGGCTAGAACTTTACATGTTTGTAATCTGTTTTAAATTCCCCTGAGAAAGAAAGTCTAATTTGAAAGGTGGCACGCTTTTTTTTCAAGTTAAAGACAACTTCTTTATCTAAAGCCTTCATCTGCTTTTCCTAGCAAAATAGTCTCACTCACCATCTACTTCCTGCATTTGATTCCTTTGGGCTCTTCCTTTTTTCTCTTTACCTTCTATACGCTGACTAGGATCCCATTTCATGATTGGAATGGGAACTACAATAAGAGATGTAACACAAAGCCAATCTCAAGTTACTAGACATGTGCCGAACCCTAATCTGAAAGGATTCTCAGAAAGCTGCATTGTATATGATTAATTGATAGCAGTGTTCCAATATCTCAGAGGCTGCCACAAAGAAGAGGGAGTCAAGCTATTTTCCAAAGCGCCTGAAGGCAGGACAAGAAGCAACGGGTGGAAACTAATCAAGGAGAGAAGCAACCTAGAACTAAGGAGAAACTTCCTGACAGTTAGAAAAATTAACCAGTGGAACAACCTGCCCCCAGAAGCAGTGGTGAATGGTCCAACACTGGAAGTTTTTAAGAAGAGACTGGACAGCCATTTGTCCGAAATGGTATAGGGTTTCCTGCCTGAGCAGGGGGTTGGACTAGATGACCTCCAAGGTCCCTTCCAACTTTACTACTACTACTACTACTACTACTACTACTACTACTATTACTCATTCATGGGCAATAGAAGGAACCCATCAGAAGCAATAACATCTATAAATACAGCATGAAGATGATATGGTTTCTTTCGGTTCTGTAATCTTCATCCTATATTTACTGCACATGTGCTCTTTGGGAAGATGTGAGATGAGAGTATGAGAGAAGCTTCTTAAAATCTCCAGATTTACAGAATAACAAGGGGAAGATGAATCAATTTGCCTTAGGCATTCAGACAAGGACTGCCAATTCCAAACCCAAACACACTTCCCCACATATTTGTGTATCACCCCCACACAACATCTGGTATGGCTAAGATAATATGATGTAAGTTGGTATGCCGCAGCTAGGCTATTGCTAATGTATTACATAAATGCATTTGATCTTTAGTTTTTTAATACCTGTTTTCCTTTTCTGTTATTAAATAGCATCCAACCATTCCATAAATAGGGATAAAAATTTAACGTTTCCAAGACTTTCATTCTATACAGAAACCACAAAAGTAGGTTTCTGTATGTTTCTTCTTATGTGCCTATAGATTCTGTGTGGAAAATTTTGTGACCACATGGAGGTCAGGCCCTCCTTTACTATGCTGATTACATTCTCCTACTATGGATAGTCAGGACCCAATTTCATCATATGAACAACAGGAGTTATGCATTTTTTTTAATTGGTAGATCAGATGGTGCTCTTCAGGGTGCTTTCCTATTATTCTTTTGTGGTTTTGTATTTAAAATGTATTGAACCTCTTACTTTAAAAACTGAAATATTAACTATTTATGCCAACAGGCAACAAGAAATCTATGTGTGACTGTGAAAATGAACTCCACTGTTGTAAAACAACCTAACCAAATTCATTTAAAATATTAATGTTAAAAGTTTTATGTTTTTTTTCTTTGAGAAAAGAACTGAGAAATCTTTTTTAGAGATCTTAAGTGCATTTTTTTGAATAGGTTTTCTACAAATGATAAATGGAAGACCTTAAAATTCCAGGAAAATAAGGACTGTGTTTTGGTCAAGCTAAACCTACCTCCAGAAGCTATGAATGCTCCAACACTGGAAGTTTTTAAGAGACTGGACAGCCATTTGTCTGAAATGGTATAGGGTTTCCTGCCTGAGCAGGGGATTGGACTAGAAGACCTCCAAGGTCTTTTCCAACATCATCATCATCATCATCATCATCATCATCATCATCATCATCATCATCATTATGGATCATCGCACAATCAGCCAGATGTTCAGACTGGATTTGGCATTTTGTCTACCTATTGAGTCCTTACCAAGGACCTGGGATAGGCAGATGTGGATGCCTGATGGTATTACAGATATCGTTGCAGGATGGAAGCAGTTCCCACTAAGGCTGCCTTTTGCAATTGACTAATGGCAAATTTGTCAATGCCAATGGTGTTCAAGTGGTGCTTGAACACCATTGGCATTGACAAATTTGCAATTATTATTATTAACGAGCTACCCCCGGAACTCCGGACATGTCATGATCTCCGCACCTTCAGAAGAGAATTGAAGACTCATCTCTTCAATCAAGCCGGCCTGGCCTAGACCTCCTCGGGTTTTTAAGTAAATTTTTATGTAAATTTTTAAATAAGGTTGTTTGGGTTTTTAGAATTGGGATTCTAACAGGTTTTAGTAACAGCCATGTATTAATTTAATTCATTTTAAATATTTATTATTATCTGTTCTAATTGGGCTGTAAACCGCCCCGAGTCCTATGGGAGAGGGGCAGTATAAAAGTTTAAAATAAATAAATAAATAAATTATTAAACATTTATATCTCGAGTTTGCAAAGTTAATTTTATCTTCTTGCTAATTTGTACTCTTCTCTCCTTTCCATCCCATAAAAGACAACAGAGGATATAGTCATCCATACAGCTTTTGTAAGTTTAGTGCACTTTTTTTCCAACTATTTTTAAAAAAAACAATTGTCAACAACATTTGAAGGGAACTAGCTTTATGGAAGATCCAGGAAAAAATGGGAAAGAGTCACATAAACTAATGTCTTCAGAACTTGAAATGATAGAATTGTATAATGCAGAAGAATAGGATGCAAAGAAATTATTTTCTCTCTTTTATTATATTGGAATTCAGTGGAACATTTGGGACATATTGAACCTTGTTTCAAACTTGTAAAATCGACACTGTAATCACCATGTTGCTGTGCATTCCAAAAGGAAAATTCTTACAAAACCTCAGACATGTAATTTTCTTTCTTAATGAATTGAAGAAAGACTCATCCAGTGAATACAATGGAACTTATGGCTCTGTAGATTAAGAATCTTTAAGTTGCAATTTGTTTAAAAAATTAAAATCTACACTGATTAAAAAGATGAACTTTGGTCCAAATTTGAGTCTATAGACCACAGAAAAAAATCTGCCATCAATAAACAAACAAACAAGCAAATAAATAACCCAGTTGTCCAATGTGCATGAGTAATCTCAAGATCTCTCCTTGACCTGAAAAGAATTTTAGACCGTCCAGATCCAAAATCTACCTTTAAGCCATATATTTTCCACTATCTGTAGCAAGTCAATTTCACATTGCTGAACTGATTACCATCATTTTTTGCATTGAATGTATAAAGATTAATAATATTTTATCTATTCAGTCACACTTTTGTTCCATACAGTATTAACCTTGTGAACTCTCAAGTTTCCTCTTTCTGCTATGTAATCAAGATGGACAGTGATTAATATTTATATGTATTTATATGTAAGGGTGTAGGTATAAGCATATGTTGTATATAGCATGTTTATATGTGTGTTATGTATGTGTACACTTTTGATAGCAGGCAAAAGAATTTCATTTTTAATATGTGCCAATGTGCCCACAGTAAAAAACGACAATGACTAAATTCAAACTAATAATGTCATATCCAAGGCTATGATCATCAGCAGTTTTAGCAGAATCTCAGTAGATAGCTGTAGTTTGGTAACAGTAATATCTACCCTATTTGCAATGGATTCTTCTAAGGGCAGCAAATGTGAAATCTATGACTTCCTCTGACTACATGCACTTAGATGTTACTCATAAATGGCTCTATATCAGATTGTGGAGTCCTGTTGAGTAGATTACCACAAGACTCAGTCCTGGGCCCTGTGACATTCAACATTTTATTAATCACTCAAAGAACCACTCTTCTTCAGTCACCTGATTCTTCATCAGGACCTGTTTCTGGTCATCCTTCTTAGGCCATTGAAGCTCCTTTTAAGAATAACAAGTAGCAAAAACACTCCAGTGGTTTAGTTTCTGAAAACATTAACATATAGAAGAACTTTCCAAAGTACTTAATTGTATTAATTTCAATGCACAGCCAACAGTCGCATTGCCTTCCCAATTCAAATCCTCTAGTGATCTTGCTCCAAAGTATACTATCCAATTACCATCCACATGTTCAGTCAAACATTATTTACATCATTTTTTTATGTTCAGATCAAGATGAAAGTGACTGTGTTTTCAGCACATAATCTCCCTCCACTTGAAACACACAGAAAAATGTTTAATTTTATCTGTCTTTCTGTCTGTCTGTCTACCTACCTATCTATCTGACTCTGGGCAGCTTACAAACATTAATTAAATGAGAAAGAAGTATTCTAATTGTTTAGAACAAAATACTGATAATTCATGGCTCACATTAAGACTATACAACAAGTAGGGGCAATTTATTTATTTATTTATTCATTTATTTATTTATTTATTTATTTATTTATTTATTTATTTATTTATTTATTTATTTATTTATTTATTTATTTATTTATTTATTTATTTATTTATTTATTTATTTATTTATTTATTTATTTATTTATTTATTAGTTAAACTTATATGCCGCCCTTCTCCTAGGACCCAGGGCAGCTTACAAAACAATACAATAAAATTATACAATAAAATTAATCACATTCATACAGCAAACAAGCACAATCAACTCACAATCGCTGATGGAGCAATCTACTGAGGATATCCCAGCAGTCACAGGAAGAAGTAAATTTTCTAGGGCCATTAGATAAGGCAATCGATTTTTGCATGCTTTGGCATTAGAGCTGTAGAACTGCAGCAGACCTTGCTATTCTACTCTGTTCCCAATTTTGCTTCAATGTGCCAATTCTGAATAATGTTGGCATATCATATCCTATGATCTATCAAGGTCAGATGCACAGATGCCAAGGAATTTTCCTGGTGATAAATAAATATCTCTGAACCCATCACAATGTAAGAATGGGAGAAAGAGAACTAGCATTTGATATGAGCCTTGCTATATACAATGCCTAGAATTTACATTGGTGATAGTTTATTTTTATTTTTTTGCTATTAGGAACTGTTGTATCTGCAATTAAAGAAAATCTTATCAGAACGCTGAATCTCTGACTGCAAGTGTTCTACATGAAGGGATACTCTAGGATACCTGACAAATTCCATGAAATTCTAAGTCTTTTTTTTAAAAAGCTGGCAAATATCTATGTTGGCTAACACTCATCCCATATTTGTGTGCATTCTGCTTCTTCACATCTATGCTTCAAACATTTCAAGCTTCACTTTCTCTAGTTTCCTATCTACTCAACTTTCAATTTTCATTTCCGTAACTCCACTGCCAATATGGAAGTCCTGAGAAAAGAAGAAAGCATGACGGAGAAACTCAAAATAATCCAGCCTTGATTTTGTTAAGCATAAGTTGGGACACAGAGAAATGTGAACAGGCTTTCAAGATGCTATTATCTTATCTTACTATAATAATAAAAAAAACTCCTGCGGAATCTCTGCTGCATCTGCTTGACCTGGCCTTTTTTGCAGGGTATATACTTGCCAAAAGGCTCAGATTGTAAAATGAAATCT
Organism: Bothrops alternatus; assembly: GCA_034064705.1. Taxonomy (NCBI): domain Eukaryota; kingdom Metazoa; phylum Chordata; class Lepidosauria; order Squamata; family Viperidae; genus Bothrops; species Bothrops alternatus. The sequence continues at coordinate 11,296,649 of JARGCV010000023.1, forward strand.
GAAGAGGATTTAATCCCTTGCATATAGGTTGTATATAGGTTGAGTTCAACAGCCAATAGTTCAAAGACAAGTTATCTCTTCCGTAATTAGAATCATAAAAAATTGTGAAAGATATGTACAGAGCCAACAGTAAGTCACTTCATTTTGGCCAATGACCAAATAGAACTTGAAGTTTAACAGGGCCACCTTAAAAACGTTGCTGGAGTTAGAATAGATTATAGAATAACAGAGTTGGAATGGACCTTAGGGGTCTTCTAGTCCAATCCCCTGCTCAAGCAGGAAACCCTATACCATTTCAGACAAATGGTTGTCCAATCTTTTCTTTAAAACTTCCAGTGCTGGAGCATTCACAACTTCTGTAGACACGTTGTTCCACTGACTAATTGTTCTAACTGTCAGGAAATTTCTTCTTAGTTCTAGATTGCTTCTCTCCTTGATTAGTTTCCATCTGTTGCTTCTTGTCCTGCCTTCAGGTGCTTTGGAGAATAGCTTGACTCCCTCTTCTTTGTGGTAACCCCTGAGATATTGGAATACTGCTATCATGTCACCCCTCATCCTTCTCTTCATTAAACTAGACATACCAGCAACCGTTCTTTATATGTTTTAGCCTCCAGTCCCCTGATCATCTTTGTTGCTCTTCTCTGCACTCTTTCTAGAGTCTCAACATCTTTTATACATCGTGATGACCACATTGTGGTGTGATGAAGCACATTGTGGTGCTTTAGACTCTCTCGTTTTGTGCTTATCCATCTAGAAATCTACCTCATCTCTCTATACATGGGAGATTGCTTCAGGAAGCAAAAGAGCACTATGAAGAAGGAAAGACATAGAGCTCTAAAACAGCTGATTTTAGATTAGATGTGTCTAGAACTGGGAGTATCCCTCTTCTTGTGGTTGACTGAATTTCTCTCTCTTTTCCATTTAGTGTAGTCCTAAGGAATTTTTTGTGTATACCTGCTTCATATCTTACTGTGAGACCAACTGTGACATCGTACAACAGTTATTCAAATTTGCCAAGGAATTATTATGTTAGAAACAATTCTTTTACTTTCCACTCCACATTCTTTATCACTGTTTGACTTACTCAAACTGGAGATTGGATTTTTACATACTGTTATGCACAAATACATATGTACACCCATCTTTCTTCAGATTTGTAACATTGGTCTCAATAAAACTAACAAGAGCAGTAAATGAATTAGCAGGTGTGTAGGCGACAAGCCTAGCCTACAAAGCAAAATTATGAATAAGGTAATAAAGCAGCTTCCAGGTATGGGATAACAGTCTTATTGCTACAAAAATAACTAGGCCTTCCATTGTACTTTCTTTGTTTCACACTGCAAAAAGTTGTCATTTCCTTATTTTGAATAAACTCAGATAACAGTTTACATTTCACCCAGAAACATTCTGGCATAATTATACAATTGTAACATTCAACACAAATGCAGGCAGCAAACAGATAAGTGTCAAAAAAAAAAAACACCTTCTGAAAGGATAGCCTAGATTTCAAATTTAGTCTTTGGCACTGAAAAGTTTCCTTAAAAATAGTGCAGTTTAATAGAGTATAACAGAAAGCAAGAAAGTTATTTATATTTTATGCTTCCTACCTAAAAACTAGCACAGGCATTTGAAATAGAAGGAATAAGTGGTTAAACACCAAGCAGTATGGGAGAGAATACCCAGAGCAATTTGCATTTCAATTGTTTCTTTTATGTGACCACCAAAGAAGTGGTCCTAAAATGATAAATGCCCTAGCCACCCAGGAGAAATTGGAGTACACCACTTCAGCAGCCCTTCCGTCCTGTATTTGGACATAGCACCCACTCAAGGCACAGCAAAACCTGTGAACGTGAATGTCAATTAATCTCTAAACCTAACCTGGTAGGAGTGAGGCCATTTCATTTCTCCACCTCCACTCCAAGGGCAGCCAACTGGGATTTTGCAGAAAGCGCCTTTTCAAGTTGCAACTAAACAACTTGAAACTAAACAACAACTGTACATTTTCCCACAGTAGCCTTGGCTCTCTGTTCTACACATTCCCCATTTTCTCATGAACACTATGCCTTAACTCCTCCATCCCCTTGTTACATCACAATGAAGCCCAAATCTTGGCACTAACCTTTAATTCTCATACTTCCTTTTCCCTCCTTCTCCCTTTTCCTTTCTTTAGCAGAATCCCCCCCCCCTTCCTTCCTCCCCTGTTCCATTTAGGCAGTGTGTTTTTTGTGGGGAGCTTGGATAGGTACCTCTATGTTTCTTTATAAAAATCTTCATGAACCCAGTGTACACTTGGTGGAGCCCTAAGAACAAAGCAGGCTTATCAATGCCATCTCCTGCTCACAAAGGGCCTTCCCTTCCCACAAATGCTACAGTAGTTCATTGGCATTCCTCCGTCTTCAAGAAAACCTTCTGGGTTCCTGCCTCTGCATGCACTTTAGCCAAACTCTTACATATATAGCAAGAGCAGCTTCACAACTATCCTCCAGGGGTCACACTTGGGTTATGTATTGCAGACCACCCGAACACCGAAGCAGCCTGCTTCAGAACCATTTATTCACTTCCTTCTTCATTAAGATTCAAATGGAATAAGCAGTGTAGAAATTGAACAGATACAGAAAATGTGCTCCTGTAGTCAGTAAACATTTATTCACCGAGCGGAGATCTCTTCTGCTCTAGCCCCTCTCACATTGTCTCTGTTTTCTCTATCCTTACTGCTTGCTGTTTTAATGCATAATTAAGAAGGTCAGGATTAATGAAGCAGTGTGGAGAAAAGTTCATGGAATCCCCAGGCGCTATTTATTCTATTAGATCTCAGGCGTGAATGTCAAATTGGCAGTGTTAAAGGCAGAGGCAGTGAGGCTGGATGCATCCCAGAAGCAAAACTATCAAGGGAGACTTACCTTCAGTGTCAAGTCATTCCTGAGCTCCTTGCCTGCAAAAATCACACGTAACTGGTCAGCTGGAACTCCCTGTCGCTTAGCAACCGCCTCCTTGAGCTGGAAGATGCTGGTATCTGAATCAACCTCCATTGGGAAACCATGGCTGGAGTTGAACCTGACAAACACTGACCAAGAACAAGATATTTGTTTTTAGGGGGGGGGAAAGTGCTGAGTGTTTTGAAATCTGATGCATCTGGGAATGACAAAAAGAGACGGCAATTTCTGAAACATGGATACCGGTAGCAGCACAATGGTATTGTAAAACTTTGTTTTATCAATTTTAGAAGGAAGAAGTGATAGATTACAGTTGGTGATTTGGAAAGGCAATTGCAAATAAGAATCCCTAACACCTTATTGTCTAAATTAAATTAAACATTCTTTATGGTCCAAAGAGGATCTTAAATTACATTTCCTTGAGAAATGTAATTTATCTGCAATCTGAAGACTAATAATAACTAATTTCCTCTTATTCTAAATCCTCTCAGGAGACCAGAATATATATATATTATAATGGAAATGAGGAGTACATGTCTGCTCACATACATACATGCACATACCACACAGACCTCACTGAAGTAGGCTGCTAGAACATATTGGAAAGAAAACTTTAAAAAATACAGAAATGTCAGTTCATACACACTGGACTCCCAGAGATCCAACTGCCTAGAAAATAATAATGGAGAAAAAATTATATGCTGCCTGCAGCATGAAAGTCTTTCTTAGAATTCTTAAAATAACAACAGAAAGTAACTCCTGTTAATATAGTTGTGTGATGTTAAAAATAATTGTCAAATACATTGTAATAGTACTTGGTCAAGACACACATTAACATCTGTCCAATTTTTTTCACATGTTTAGAAGGAAAATGATTAATAATATAACTTACATAAACATGTAGATGTCATTGCTAGGAGCTTTGGGAGCATAGAAAGTTCTACTTTATGTGCATGTGCATGCACCTTCAAGTCTATGTTGACTCCTGGCAAATACCTGGACAAGTCGTAGTTTTCTTTCCAAGATTTCAAAGGCGATTTGCCCTTGCGTCGTCCCTACGGCTGAGGGAGAGGAACTGGCCTATTGTGTCTAATGCAGGGTTAGAACTTATGGTTTTCCCGTTTTTAGCCCATTGCCTTAACCATTACATCAGACTGGCTTTCTTCTACATTATTTAGCTCTTCTTTAGGGATTGGTAAAGGATATATGTTGAATATATATGTTGATATATGTTGAAAGTGCTTCTAAAACTAAAACTGGGTGGAGATTGTGGAGGGCATAGGGAATGGATCTGAAGGACAGGAGAAGAGCTGGTATTAAGACAACGTTGACGGAAGTGGTGCTAGAGTCGGGAGCAAGAAAATAACTTGAGAAAACATCTCAGACAAGTCCCTTCATAATTCACACAAAGATAAAAAGCTCATTCAGATTTCCATGATTCCGTTACTATAACTGTTCCAATAAAAATACAGGTAGCTCTCCTTTACTGAGGACTAGGATTGCCTCAGACAGTGATTATTTGCAGTTACAATGGTGATGAAGAAGTAACTTTGCAATCAATCTTTACATTTACAATCTTTGCAGGCCTATAAAGCAAAGGAAATCTGAAGTAGATCATAAACACATTTATGGTTTCACTTAGAAATTATTTTGCTTACTGACCTAGTTGCTGGTCCCAACTGTGGTCACTAAACGATGGTTACCTGTAACCCTGACCTACATGTCTTTGGTCTCTTAGTCTGGTCTAACATTTAGAGCTAACAAAATTAAAGATAGCAGCCATATGCTGCCCAGAGCCCCTTTATGAAGATGAGTGGTTAAGAAGTTTGATAGAGTTAGTTAGTTAGTTAGTTAAATAATCTCAACAGTATAATCAACCCCTTCCCCCTTTTAATGTATGTTGAAAGGATGGGCTTTTAATTGTGTAGTTATAATTGCTTTATTTTTTGACATCCTACCCCTTCAATATTAAAAATCCAATATAAATCCTAAATAATAGAGCCGAGTAAGGTACAGATTGCTCAGAATTTCTATCCCTGTAAATTACTATATAACACTAAGGTAGATAAATGAGAGAATACACCATAGATCAGTAGTGGCAAACCTATAGCACAAGTGCCAGAGGCGCCACTTGGAGCCCTCTCTGTGGGCACACGTGCTGTCGCCCCAGCCCCACCTCCCCCATAGCCCCCTCCACACCAGCAGCCACCCGGAGGGTCGCCCCAGGCATGGCCCGCCTTGAGCAGCGCAGCCAAGGACATGGCAGTCGGGCAGTGGGGACAAGGCTCTACCCTTGTGCCCCATTGCAAACAGATGCTGCTGCGGGGCACGGGTGGAGGGCGTGGCCGCCATGGCGCTGCTGGGCCACCTGGGCGATCTGCGGAAGGCCGTGGAGGTGGTGGGTGGCCCTGTGGGTGGGTGGGTGTGGGGCAGGGGTGGAACGGGGCGGGGGTGGGCCAGTTTTTGGGCGCTCAGTCTCTAAAAGGTTCGCCATCATTGCCATAGATGCTTTCTGAGAAAAACTCTGCAGAGGTAGAGCTCCTCTTTTCACAAAATGACTGCCATGGTTGACTATGGGCAGTAGTACTAAAACTCTGTTATATCTGGTAAAGTTGTTTTGTGCTGCTCCTTCCACTTCCCATATATTCTTTACCCTTCCAACTTATTTTTAGACTAGGTGACAAAGTCCCATACACATTTTAAAAGGACATATGTGCTTATTTTGAGGCACAAAGAGGGTAAACCAGAAGTTCCTACTTTGCTTTGTAGCATGTCCACTTGCCTTTTAAATAAATAAATAATGAATGAATGAATGAAAATTTAAAAAATTGTACCTGACAGTGTTTGTGGGTTCCTGCTTGCCTAGCCCTGATATAAACAATTGAACACAGCCACTTCTTATAGGTCAGCTGCAACTGACATTGTTGCTAAAGGTTAGTAAGAAATATTTTCTCCTTGACTTCAGTTCAAAGACAGCTCCTAGAGCATAGCTGAAGATTTTCCACCTTTCAAAGAAAGCTGTCCCTTGTGAATTTTCATAGTTCGACCTGCCACAGTCTTCCCTGTGGCAATAATTAAAAAAATATATACCCACATCTTTATCTGTTATAAGCCTGAGACTGAAAGAACATGAATCCCTTAAGGAGCAAATTCTTAAGAAGTGATTTAGATGTTAAGTCCACTGCTCCATAAAACAGCCTGAAGCCCTTTTTGCCATGTTACATTATTTGACATGACCTGCTTATTGAAAATCATATACAAATATTGCTACACAATGTGCTATACAGAGAGCCACATATTCAAAGGGGAAAAAATCTTCACATTTAAAATCATCATATGCCAATAGTTCTTGCTTAACAATCACCTATTTCAGGGCTTTTCAACCTTTTCACCTATTGTATCACTTTTAGGATATGGCAACATCCGAGTACCACCAGTTGCCTAGCAAGGTGTCAAAAACTTGATGACCCAAAAAAAAAGGGAAAAAAGTGATGAAGTACAGATAGTCATCAACTTACAACAGTTCGATTAGTGACTGTTCGAAGTTACAATGGCACTGAAAAAAGTGCCCCGCAAGCCACAGCCAAGCAAGACACCTGCCTGCTCACCCGGCGGCGCTCTTCCTCCTGTCCGAGGTTTTCTTTGTTGTGAGCATTTCTGTTGAAGATTGGCAGTGGAGGTGGGGTGGGGGGTGTTTGGTTTTTATTCCCTATCTGCTGGGTGGTTGCAGCAGGCTTTGGTCACATGACCCTAGGACACTCTGACCATCATAAATATGAATCAGTTGCCAAGCATCTGAATGTAAATCACAAGACCCTGGAGATGCTGCAACATTCCAGCTGATTGGCACTTCTTCAGGGCTCAGCAGAAGCACCAGGATCAGCACCAAGCTCCAGCTGGCGCTGATCCTGGCACCTCCTCTGAGCCCTGACAGCCCCGAAGAAGCGCCGATCAGCTGGAAAGCAGCACTGATCCTGGTGCTTCTGCTGAGCCAACAGCCCCGCAGCTCCAGCCATCTCTCGCTCAGGCTTGTGCGGTGCTCAATTCCCCTCCCCCGCTACCACTTTTCTAGGATGGTCGCGTACCACCTGCCAGGTGCCAATGTACCACAGGTGGTACCCGTACCACTGGTTGAAAATCCCTGACCTATTTAGTCATAGTTCACAGTTACGGCAGTACTGACAAAATGGATTTATGACCGGTCCTCAAAGTTATGGCTCTTGCAGCGTCTCCTGCAGTTACGTAATTGTGATTCAGACACTTGGCAACTATCACGCATTGATAACAGTCACAGCAGCCTGTGGTCACACAATTGTCATCTGCGTCTTTCCCAGCTGGCTTCTGACAAGCAAAGTCAATCGGGAAGCCAGTAGGAGGTCTATAGTCACAGTCATGGGATATCTCACTTCTCATGCCTGATTTGCTTAACAGCCAAAATCAACCAGACCCAAAAGAATCAGAACTGCTGACATAAATCAGCACAGCCACAATGACAGAGTTATCAGTCCCAGCTAGGCTTGTAAAGTGAAGACTACCTGTACTTGAAATATTGCCCTCATATACTGATTATCTGTATCTTTATCTGTATCTTTAAAAGCACCACATTACACTTCAGTAAAGCTTTGTCTAGAAAATAAGTACACTGATACAGAAATCAGAAATCCTCAAAGTGTTAGTTGGCCTCATTCAATAACATCAAAAGCTGTTATTATAGGATTTTATTATAATTGAGGTCATAAATCCATATTTATTAACATCATTAAAATAGAAAATAAATTCTAATATGCCTTCTGAAATGCCTATTAAAATAAACATGATTTGTGTTATGCTATATGATCAACAATGAGACAGGTCAGTAGCTACAGGAAAACTACATTCTGCTTGCAATTAATTGCTACAGCCCTGTTAGGGTATCTGATCTCTCCATACTTTTTTGAGAAGAGGTAAAAACATGTCATTTAAATTTTAATATAAAGTGAGAGTGAAAATGATTGGGCATGCAGTAAGGATGTTGGGTATAAAGTTTGATGCCTGGCTTCATTCAGACTTATACTGTAATTAGAAGGCATACAGGGAGAGATTCAACACAAAAACTGTTAGCATAAAGAGAACCAGTAACTGAAAATTGAAAGATGAACCATGTATATAGCAGAACCAAGATTCAAATCTTGTCTCTTTTTCTCATTAATAGTTTGAGAATTGTTTGGGAATAGGACAAGCAGTTGACTCTTATGCATTTTTAGTTTTGTCTCCAGCCCTTTGTTTCTGATCTTGCCCAATTTACTCCTCTAAGACAATGTGTCAACCAACAATTCTTGGGGTGGAGATAGCCATTATATTAACATATCACAACCACACAACTTCAAGGTTACCAGGCACTGAACCAGTTATCTGTCAGTCTGGAAGGGAGGTAGGAAAAGTACTTAACTATAAACCCTCAGAATATATAAAACTCTCTGAGATCAGCAGGCAATCTAGGGTTTCTCTGGCTACATTTTTGCCCATGTTTAAAGTTTTAATTTAGAAACTCTATGTCTATCAAATCAAGTCAAAGTGGAGCTAATGATTAATTGTTGGGAGAGTGATGATTTATTACAGAGTGCTTGGAAAACCTCTACTGAGCTTTTTAAACAAAGGTCGCACAATTATTTGTAGGGGGTACTTTAATTAGGATTCCTGCATTGATAGCCTAAATGGTCTCTTCTAACTTCAATAGTTAAAAGGCTTTCCTCACTTGTACCTAACTACCACATGAACAGACCCCAGCAATCTTTTTTCTGCTGCGTCCTTTTGAAATTCTCTTCATGTTCACCTCCCAACCCACACGGGAAGCAGATTAAAGTTATCCTTAGCTTTACTGTAGTTAAGCAGAGAACAAATGTGATATTTTTGGGTTGTGTGCAATCTGACACATTTCATTGACCACTCATTCCATGGCACAGTCAGATGATCCCAAAAGAAAGGAACTGACCAGTTGCAGGTCAGTGGCTAAACTTGCGATTTTATAAGGAATTTGAAGGTTGATGTCTTTGGGGAAGTGGGTTGTTTTGTTTTTACTGGTTTAGCAAATTGTGCAAATCCAAGCCATGAACACTATTACCCACAGCCAGAAAATAGACTTATTGAGTAATAATATACATAGAAAATGATGAAGTTAAATTACTCTGGGACTTCAGAATTCAAACAGACAAGCACCTGCAACATAGCACCCCAGACTTAACAATTGTCAATAAGAAAGACAAAAAAGTCTGGATAGTGGACGTGGAAGCAGAATAGACAAGAAAGAAGATAACAAAATACAAAGACCTACAAATAGAAATAGAAAGACTGTGGCAAAGGCAAGCAAGGGTAGTACCAATAGTAATAGGCGCCTTGGGTGCAATCCCAAAACAACTGGGGCTCCACTTGACCACTATTGGCATTGACAAATTCGCCATTGGTCAATTGCAAAAGGCGGTCTTACTAGGAACTGCTTCCATTCTGTGACGATATCTGTAATACCATCAAACATCCATATCTGCCTATCCCAGGTCCTTGGTAAGGACTCAATAGGTAGACAAAAATTCCAAATCCACTCTGAACATCTGACTCACTGTGCGATGATCAATAATAATAATAATAATAACAATAACAATAACAATAACAATAACAATAACAATAACAATAACAATAATAATAATAATAATAATAATAATAATAATAATAATAATAATAATAATAATAATCCCCCAATCACTGAATTTAGCTGAAGAAAATAACGGTAGGGTTTTTCTACAAGTAGTGGTGGAAGGCAAATTCAGATTTTAAGAAAGAGAGCAAAAACCCAGTAAGTAAAGTGGCTCCTTGCAACTTTAGAAGAGCAAAGAAAGTCACAGGAAAGCAATCGTTCTCATGATGAGAACCAGGAAACTTTTCCCTTCCATCAATTTCATAACATAATGTACAGCATAATTGTGTCACAAAGAGAATTTATGCAATCGTGCCAACTGGGTTCCCAGTGTGTTTTCAAAATTCTGAAATGTGCATAATAGAAGGGAAGAGGTCACAGCTACATTTTCATCACATAAAGATTGTGTCCACTTTAGAAACTGTCTGAATTAAGCATCTAAAGCATAGAAAGCGTACACAAGTTTAGCTGTAATGCAGCAGTCATGTCAAACAGAGTGCATGCACTATTTTATCTAATTCAATCTGTTCACTTTCTTGAAACAAGTAGTAGTCAAATTTCTGCTACCTAAGCACTTGACTGTTCATTTTAATCAAATCTTTATTATAATTACTGGCAAATCCAGAATAAGAAGGTAATAAAGTAGACCAAATATCTGCAGAAAAAATATTGTCAGAAATCGAGAGAAAGCTCGAAGTTTGAATAGCTCGTCACTAATTTGATTCCTAAAGGGCCATTTAGCAGACACAAGCTGCAACATTTGGCCATATTAGGAGTGTCAGCTGTATTTATGTCTGCCAATAAAAAGGAAGTATGCACAGTATTATATCACATCTACCTCATCCATCAACCAAGAACCAATTGCACAAATATGATGGCACAAATATAATGAAAAATGAGTACAAAACATGACTCAGAGTCTCAACCTCCCCCAAGCCCCAAGGGTGGATGTGGTATCATGAAAATCCACCCTCCAAGAATTCTAATGGTAAAACAGTGCAAAGACCATATACTGCCTCAAGGTGCTTACCTGAGTTACTATTGAGGTTGGCTGGGAAAAACTCAAAATTACTCCAGGGTAAACTGCACTTGGCAGCTTAGCCAAATCCTACTGATGCTCACAATCTAAAGTTCTTGATCTACTCTGTTTCCCTTTATCAAACCCCATAGGCAATTAAAAGAGAATCCAAGTAAAGCCAATTTGGAGTTTACATTTCCATGTCAATTAGACTGAAAATTGTCAATCATAGTAAGTGATGCTAAACCCACCAGGAAGAAATTTAATTAAGCTACTAATTAATCGTAAAAGCCAGGTCTTGGCCTCGACCTTAATCCTCCTGCTTCCAGTTGTAATGCTACACTAGGCACACATAAGGCTACAAAGAAGACAAGAAAGAGAAAAAAGAAAACTTAAATGAATCCTTTCCAATTTGGTAAAACTGCAATAAAAGCACACCTGAGAGCCATAAAGTACTGCATTTGAGCTAAAGCTCTAGCCTCAAAGACTTTGATGGCAACTGCCATAAATATCTGCCTCTACACAGAAGATGATGATGATGATGATGATGATGATGATGATGATGATGATGATGATGATGGCACTTCTTAATGTTCTGCCCCTAGGACCCAATAGTCCCCAAAACCATTCCCAGATCGTATATAGATTTCCTGTCTAGAGCATTGCTAGTTATTTGCCATTTTTGTTTCAAAGATCTTTTAGCTAACACCAACCCTTTGGTGTTGCTATACATTGGTCCTCAACTTACAAACGGTTGCTTAGTGATTGTTCAAAGTTATGACAGATCTCCCCAGAGGTATTTATGTATTTATTACAATTCTGAAGGTCAAATGGCTATTAGCCCCATGGTTACATGACTAGCTTTCAGGTGTTCGACAATCGGCCCACATTTTATTTAAATATTATGTCAACATCCAGCTTGAGAATCCATATAAAACTCCAGGTTCATTTCGTTTCTGAAAAGCTTACTGTTTATTGAATACATAGCTTGGTTATGTCGAAGAAAAACTAACTCTGAGGTTCCAATACCAATTCATAGACTTAAATAATAGTTTTCCCAGCCAAACCCCCAACGTCTTATGTAATCCATATCAACAAGTCCACTTTGTTATGGGAACCGTCTGCTTCAAATCCTCATCTGTTATGGTGTCCTTGACAAGGCTTCAAGCTCTCACGGTCTGCAGCTGAATCGAAGAGGTTTCATTTCTCCATCTACCCACTTGGAAGTAACACCTCCCCATCCCTTAATCTAAAGCAGGCATGTCAAATTCGCGGCCCATGGACCACATCTGGCCCAGGCAGGCCATGCCCACCCCAGCCCCGCAAAGGCTAAAAACTCCTGATGTGTCACCATACAGCCCGCAATGTGATCGGGCTTGACATACCTGATTTAAAGGCAAATTGAAATGCAGAGGCACATAACTGCCAAAGTTTCATCCTTGACATATTATTTATTAAATTTATATGCCACTTATCTCATTGTCAGATGGCATTTAGGTCTGTTTGCAGGATTCTGCAGTCCCCCATAACCTGATTTTATGATGTTTTTGCCCCAAACCAGCATTCCAGTTTTCAGCAAAACTGGTTTGCTTACCAATCATCACATTTGCTTAATGACTGCCACCAAATAAAATCATACTTTACAACTGTCATGACTTACAACCATAAAGGGTACAGCTGTAAGTCAAGGACTACCTATAACTGATGACCAGAAGTACTCGCCTAGAATAAGAAGTTAAAGCTCAGAATGCTATGGTTGTTTAGGACAAATTATTGCATCATTAGCATAAAGTAGGATAGTAGTATGTCTAGTGGTATGTCTAACATTTTACCTAAGAAAGTAGAAGTCTAGATTGTCAAAACTTTACGAAGAAGTTACTATAAAGATTAGTTAAATAAATAGTTAAATAAGGAACTAAGTTGCATCTCTGTTGCAATCCTCTTGTGGTCTAATTCACATCTGCAGATCCTGAGGCTTGCAATTAACCCTAAGGAAAGTATTTTGTAGCTGGAAGTGAGCAAAGGTAATTATGTGTGAAAGACCTTGGGGAAAGATGGAAAGAGAAGCTTCTAGGAAACAATCAGATAAGAGAGGCAGGAGCCCCCAGTGGCTTAATGGTCAAAGAAAGAAACTTCAGAAGAACCCACCCTAATGGATCAAGCTGTTAAAAGTTAGTGATGGAAAATTTGTGCCTTCAGATTTACAACACTCTGTTAATGTAGCTTTACAATACAGTAAAATTAGTTCATCTGTCCGTGTTTCCCATCTGGTTTATCTGGTAAGGCTGACAGGAACTCTGTCCCTGAGGTGAAATCTCAGCATATAGGGTCACCTTGGAAGGATGTATATTTTTCCACCCAACCTCTAACAGCTCTTTGGGCCCTTCTGCTCTCATGAGTTTAAAACTAAATTGTTCAATCAATATAAATCTTTTTATATATGTATTTTAATGTTGATTTCTATTTATGCTGGGAGCCGCCCTGAGTTCCTGGAATAGGGCGGCATAGAAATCCAATGAATGAATGAATGAATGAATATGCTACAGACTATTACTAAAATAGGCAATGAAACACAATTACAATGTGCATCATTTATACATGGATCAGAAGATTAAGCCACCACAATCTTTTATGCCTTGTAAATAAGAGGCACTGACATATTAACAACATTGTAATTATTTTTAAAAATGTGTTAATCTTTCACACACTTCAAATTAGACAACTCTGTATTTCAAATTACTCGCCACTGAATAATTTCTCTCTTTAATTGTTTTCACTATCAGAGGACTACTACTCATTTTTTGGAGGAACTATTGTTCAGTGATTTAATAGGTTTGCCATAACTACACAATATTGGCATTGCATAAACTCTATTTAGAAATCAGATAGATAGATAGATAGATAGATAGATAGATAGATAGATAGATAGATAGATAGATAGATAGATAGATAGATAGATAGATAGATATACAGACAGACAGACAGACAGACAGACAGACAGACAGACAGACAGACAGACAGACAGACTAAGATTTATTCAAACAACTAGGACATCTCTGAGGAATAGGTGATGGTGAGAAGATCTTTTAAGTATTTTGGTCATGGATATAATACTTTTGTGTTACTGTTAATAGTGTTAATGCCTTAGAACCAAGGAATAGGAGAATATTAGAAAGGTAGTAGAGTTTCTCATCCCATTACATCAATAATATCCCCATGCTTCTAATTCCATAGTGGAATGGGATATGAAGCGACAGACAACAGTGGGAAAAACTTACTATACTGTACGTTACTTTCTGGGCATACAGTCCACTTCAGTTGCAAATAATTCCAAGGAATAAAAATCTCAACCTCTGCAAATTAATTTAAAAACAATGCAATAAAAAGAAATCAATAATAATGTGCAACCAACATACAGCATTGGAAACATTTATCAACATAACAAAAAATCAAAAGACTTTTCACTCCTTTTAGGAAAACAATCATAGTATTCTAGTCTCTTTGTTCAATTTTCTCAGAATTCCCACTGCAACTCTCCCACACACCACAACTGACTTCAGGGGTATCGGGAGGGGAGGTATAAAAAAAGATGGAAGCTATAATCAGTTATTATTTTTTTACTCCCACCACTCAAAGGCCTTGTCCCATACTTGATCCTCAGGTCTACGGATCTTGATCAAGGATGGGAAAACCAACGAATTGTAGCAGAGCAATAAATGAATATGCTGTGTATTTAGCTTTTCTTGAGCCTAATGAGTGGAAAATAATTGTGATGGTTTTCTAACACTTTCCTAGATGGCAATAATAAATTATATCAAATCAAAAGAAGACACCTGATTACAAAGATGATTTCAACACAACCTTCTCAATTTAAACATTTACCTTTGAGAAAGAAAAGCTGTGGTGAGTTGGCTAACAATAGTAGAAGACTTTCTCTGCTCACCGTAATACTATACCAGTTGTTACATGCTAGAATTTATAGTTCCACCTGTCTCTAAATTCATTAACTAGTCCCCTATCTGGAAATAAGTTCAAATTCATAAAAATATCATATATTCTTTTCTATAGATGGCGATGGTGATGATGATGATTTTCTCCTGCAGCTAGAATTTTCTCCAATAAATAAACTTGATCCTACTTTCCAAACACAGAGAGATGGAGGGGGCATAAGGGGATCTAATAAACAGAAGAGATGGGGTGTTGTCTTACCTGAACGCCTTTTCTCAGTACGGAGATGGAGAATCCGCCAATGGGTTTTCTCTGTCTGCCTGCTCTTGAGACCAAGTAGCCAAACTTGACATGCCCCCTCTTGCTAGGAGATCCAGTCTTAACGAGGTCGAAGTGGCTGAAGGTAGACAAGGTGTTGGCTCTCAAACCCTTAAATGCAGCCTAACTGACCTAAACGATTCTCCATCTCCATACTGAGAAAAGGCATTCAGGTAAGACAACACCCCTTCTCCAGTACAGGAGATGGAGAATCCACCAATGGGACATACCAAAGCCTCACTGTCCCAATGGGTGGGAAACAGATAAGGCCGGAATAGTGCCCCTGGAGACCACTTCCTGGAGGACCCTCCGACCAAAGGAAGCATCCGTTGAAGCGAAGCGGTCGATCCTGTAATGGTGTACAAACGGGGAGGGCGAGGACCATGTCGCAGCCCTGCAAATCTCCTCGATGGACACCTGAGTGGCCCATGACGCAGAGGTCGCAGCACTGCGAGTGGAATGGGCAGTAAGATGACTTGGAGCCAGCAGGGAAAAGACCTGGTACGCCTCTGCAATACAGGCCCTGATCCACCTGCCAATAGTGCCAGCGGAAACCTTCTGTCCCAGAGAAGCTGGACGGAAGGAGATGAATAGGGCCTCAGACCTACGAAAAGGCTCCATGTGCTTCATGTAACGCCGCAGTGCCCTGCGGACGTCCAGCGTGTGCCACTGCCACTCCAAGTCATGGGAAGGATTGGGGCAAAAATTTGGCAAGATGACTTCCTGTGCTCTATAGAAGAGCGAGTTTACCTTGGGTACAAAGGCGGGGTCCAGAGGGAGGACCACTTGATTGCTGTGAAAGATATAAAGGTCGTTCCTGACCGATAGAGCAGCCAGCTCAGAGATACGTCTGGCTGATGTGATGGCGATTAAGAACGCAACCTTAAGAGACAGGTTCTGCAACGGAATAGTCACTATGGGCTCAAATGGTGCTTTTGTTAGAGCGCGAAGGATGCGAGGCAATTTCCAAGAGGGGTACCACGGGAGGCCTGGTGTTGCACGCACCCTTGATAAAGGTGCGAATCCTAGGATGGTGAGCTAAGGGAACTGAATCCGCACAAGTGAGTAATGTTGACAGGGCCGCCACCTGTCTGTGAATGGTCGTAGGGGCCAGGACTCTGTCCAGACTGTCCAGAAGATAATCTACGATCTGAGGGATGGTTAATTTGTAAATATCCAATTGTCACCTTCTACACCAATGGCAAAAAATTTTACAAGTAGAATCATAAATGCGATTGGTTGCTGGACAGCGAGAGGCCTGAATCATGGTAATTGCGCGAGGGGAAAATAATTCTTATGTCATGATGCTGCACTCAAGTGCCAGATGGTCAGCTGTAACCATTGAGGGTCTGGGTGTTGGAGGGTCCCCTGGTGTAAGGACATGTGATGAGGAGGAATCTTCCACGAAAGAGACCGGGAAAGATTCACCACGTCGGCAAACCATGGCCTCTGTGGCCAGTACGGGGCCATGAGGATCACTTCCGCCTGCTCCTGGAGTAGTTTGCGAATGGTCGCCGGTATGAGTGGGAGGGGAGGGAAGGCATAAAGAAGACCTTGTGGCCACGGGGTCTGCAAGGAGTCCATCCCCTCCGCCCCTGGAAGGAAATAGCAGGAGTATTACCTGGGGAGTTGGGCATTGGTTGACGATGCAAACAGGTCAAGAATTGGATGGACGAATCTGTGTGAGATCTCGGAGAACAGATTCAGATACAACCCCCACTGCGAGGGATCCACCGTGGAGCGACTCAAAAGGTCTGCTTGCTGGTTCTCGACTCCCGAGATGTGTTCGGCCCTGAGAGAGGCCAGGTTGGACTCTGCCCAAGAACCCAGGAGCCGAGCCTCGGACATAAGGGACCTGGACCTGGTGCCCCCGACAACTGACATGTGCCTTGGATGCCATGTTGTCCGTAAGGATCAGAATGTGACGTCCCCTGATCCAGTGTCTGAATTGGCGAAGAACTAAATGGATGACCCTGAGCTCCAGCCAATTGATGTTGTGTCTCAAGTCTGCACGGGACCAATGGCCCTGCACAAACTGAGACTGTAGAAGGGCTCCCCAACCGAATAGACTGGCGTCTGTCGTGATGGTGATGTGGTTCGGTTCCTTGAAGGGTGATCCTTTGGTCACCACTTGCGAGAACCACCAGCGCAGAGACCTGCGGATGTGAACTGGGACCCTGACCTGACGGTTGGATGTGCTGGCATTCACCCGCTGGAATGGTAGGAGGAACCATTGGAGGTCCCGCAAGTGGAGCCTGGCCCAGGGAAATATGGCTATTCAGGAAACCACCTTTCCCAACAGTTGAGATAGTAATACCAGTGAAACGGTACGGGCCCTGTACACCTGGTGAGCCAGGTCCCTGATACTAATCGCTCCTGAGATAGACCATGCAATTTGTGGTGTCTATGACAGCCCCCAGGTGCAGAAGTCTGGACGAGGGAACCACCTGGCTTTTTTGGAAATTGACCAAGAAACCATGTTGTTGGAGGTTTCAGGTCCGCCTGAGCTGCCTGGAAGGATGACGCTTGGATCAGGATGTCGTCCAGGTAACACTGGATGTGTATTGGTACCTTCCTCAACTGGGCTGCTAGTATGGCCAGGATCTTGGTGAACACCCTGGGTGCCAAGGAGAGGCCGAAAGGAAGGGCTTTGTACTGGAAATGCCTGCCCCCGTAACTGAATCTGAGGAACCGCCTGTGAACTGGATGAATAGGGATATGGAGGTATGCTTCCATGAGGTCTATTGACGCTAGGAAGTCTCCCTGTCTGATGCCCCACAGGATGGCCTGGAGTGATGGCATCTTGAACTTTTTGTAAGTGATATAATAGTTCAGGTCCTTGAGGTCCAGAATCGCTCTCCACTCCCGAGGCCTTGGGGACCACAAAGAGGATGGAGTAGAATCCCCCTCCCCTGTGGTCCGGCGGTACCGGTTCTATGGCCTGAATCTCTAGAAGATGTTGAATGGCCTCCTGCATAAGTCCCTGTTTGAGTGGATCCCTGGAAACGGAACAGGCAATGAATCGGTCCAGGGGCTTGGCTAGAAACTCCAGGGACAGACCAAGCTGCATGGTTTGTAAGACCCAGTTGTCCATGGAAGTGAGTTCCCACTGATGGAAGAAGTGGGCCAGCCTTCCCCCAATGGCAAGTGCAGTGTAACAGTCACTTGGACCTCCTGTAGGAGCAATGACCTTCCGCTTGTCCTTGTTTTCCACAAGGTACGGAGTCAGGGCCTCCCCAAATAAATTATTGCCCAGATAGAGAGCAGTCACTAGACGCCATTTGGCCTTGGCATCAGCCTGCCAGTGTTTCAGCCATAGCATCCTTCTGGCTGTGATGTTGGATGCTAGGGACCTAGAGGCAAAGTTGGCCGACTGAAGAGTTGCATCTGCAGCATACTCAGTGGCCACCACCATCTTGCTTAGGTCCTGGTGGGTCCGAATGTCCTCAGCAGGGACTCCGGCCTGAAGCTGACGAAGCCATAAAAGGGTAGTCCGGACAAAAAATAATGCACAGGTGACCGTTTTAATTGTGTATGCTGCTGATTGATGGGTCTTCCGGAAAGTTTGGTCCCATTTTCTGTCATCCACTTTGAGCGCCTCCGACATGTACCCGGCGACTGCAGTCTGGGATACCAGAGGGGTCCAGGCTTTGTCTACCTTGGGAACCTCCAGTGCATCATTGAGGTCTGTGGAGGTGCTAAATAACTGTTTGTCAGTCCCGCTTACAGAAGGGAAGGAGAAAGGGGAGGCACATTGTTTCTTAATCCCTTTGAGGAAACTAGAGGGACACAGAACATGATGTTGGGTTGCTACCGTTTCAAAAAATATCAGATTTGGGCTTGAATCCGATGTTGCCTGTGGCTGAGGGAACTGATTTGTTTGCTGTTGATGTGGCCTTGCGAAGTAGTGTAAGGAGCAGGGCTGGATTGAACAGGCCTCCCGAAGGGGAGGGCTCAGGGGGAAGTTCCTCCTCCTCTGACAGATTAAAGTCCGGCTGTTCCTCACCTTGCAGGGAAGAATAGCCGCTCATGGAGGAGTGAGCAGGAGACGCGGGCTCCTGAAGTACAGGGAGCCCCATAGGAGGAACATAAGGTGGCATGGCTGATGTGGAAGCTCCCTGACCAGATGGATGGAAGGACCATTCTGCTAGGGCTCGGTCCACAACCTTGGATAGCAAGGCCTCAAGGCGACTGTCGGAGAAAATGTATCCGGTGTTCGGTCCCCTGAGTCCTGCAGCCGTAGGAGTGAAGGTGGCCTCTGGGAATAAATCTGGAGTTGTTGCTATGTGTTGAACCAATGCGGGAGGGGAGCTGAGTGTGACAGGCATCCCCGTGGGTGACCACACCCCTTGAGCCGAAGTTGAAGGTCCTAAGGGAAGGTCAAATTCATGGGCCGCCAATTTATCCGCCTCTAATCTGGCCTGCCTATGTGCTCTGGAGAACTCCTTCTCCAGAGCCTGGTGCCTATGGCTGGCTTGCTTTTCCACCAACTTGTAAGACTTCTTGAGCGTGGTCTTAGTCTTAGATTTGGGCTTGCCTGTCGCCTCCTGTTTGGAGGATTTGTGGCAGCCATAACTGGAAGATGGAGAGGCAGTGCTCATGGGTTGAGGCATCATGGAGCCCTCCATCCTGGTTGAGCAGCCTCAGGGAAACTGAGACGAAGCTCTGGCAGGCAAGCAGTTGGCAGAAGCGAATTGGAACAAGTAACAAGACTGCTCCCCTGACCACCTGACCAGAAAAAAATTTCTCTCTCGGCTTGGTCACGGCAATTGAGTCAGATGCCGAAGGCACGGTTGGGGACCCGCTCTGGGCCCCGAATTCAAGAAAAAAAAGGATCGCAAGCCTACAGCATGAGATTCTGCTCGTTGTGTGAAAAAACAGCGGGAGAAGGATGGAATTTTCAAGGCAAGCCTACCATAAAAAATTTTCCCAGAGCCCTGGGACAAATCAGGAAAGGAAAACTGCAGGAGGCTCTCCCCCCCCCACCTCCCACTCCCCAATCAGTAATTTTAAGGTAGCACTGATCCCAGTGCTAAGGGAAAAATTTGAGGGAGGATTCCAAATTAATATTCAGTCAATTTAGAGGAAAAAGGAGAATTCACCAATGGATTTCTGACCTGCTATCTGTTGAGAGCCAAACCTGATATGTCTTCAAGAGCTGAGACCAAGTTAAGACTGGATCTCCTAGCAAGAGGGGGCGTGTCAAGTTTGGCTACTTGGTCTCAAGAGCAGGCAGACAGAGAAAACCCATTGATGGATTCTCCATCTCCTATACTGGAGAATGGGAAATTTCCATTGTGACATATTTTGGTGAGTATATCTTGAATACCATTAAATTCTTACTGCAATTTAGCCATTCAAAAGGAACTTGCTTAACAATAAAAATTTAAAGCATGAGAATATATAAAAGGTTTTATGGTTAGGTTTACGGTTAGTTTATGAGCTTTCTGGGTGAGAAACATAGAGCTTTTGCCTTCCAAAACTTGTAAATATTTGACTTAACTAAATAAAAGTAATTAGAGCTATGAAAACATAACAGGATTTCTGAAAAATCTCTGCTGTTTATAAAGTTCAGAACTGTTTTGGTCCATTAACTAGTCCCCTCTCCCTCTATGTATCTATTTTCCATTCTTTCAACAATTAACCTGTAATATGGAAATTATTTGATACAATTTTCATCCAGACAAGTCTGAGAAAACAGTATTCCAGCTGGTATAAAATTAAGTTAAATTAAGAAGCTATCTAAGACAGTGGGTATGATTTTTTGGAGTTCGTAGGTTAATTTATTAGGGGACAATTGCCTGAGTAGTTAACCACAATGCAGCCAATGTAGCATGACATGAATTAAAAGCCTTTATTTATTCATCAGAGGAGCAGTGATTCAATGGAGGACATGATGATTGATGACAATTTATACTCTACCTTGCACTCAGGAGCACATAGTAATATATATATATATAATATGTTTTCCTTCTATTTTTCACCAGAGGAACTACTCTGTGAGGTAGTTTAGGCTGAGGCAGAGTAATTAGCTCCTGATCACCAAGAGAACATCCTGGCTGAACTTGGAATAAAACCTGGATTTCCCTCGTCTAAATCCACACTTTCATTACTACATCACACTGCCTCTCCATGAGGTCTTTTCTTCAGCAGAATCCTGTACTATATCAATCTCATACTGCTCTTGCAAGAATAGATGTTTAGGTGGGTACACAGAAAGAGCACTTGGACAGGGATGTAGTTTGAAACTGTTGCTAATAATCTACTATAATGATCACATACCATTTGTCAAAAGCACAGAACAACAGAAAGATGTATAACTGAATAACTCAAGGACACATATATATATACTGTATACCTCACACACATATGTGCACATTTTTGAACCTCCTTTAAATACAAGCTAGAGTGATTTTTTTTTCAGTTATTACAAGTAGTTTTTGACTTATAAGCAGTTACTTAGCGACTGTTGTTATGATAGACCGTCCCCCCCAAAAGGTACTTACGATCCAGTTTTGAAATTCCAACAGAAACTCCTCCTGTCATGTGATTGAATTTGAGGTACCTGACAACTAACCTGCATTTATGGCCATTTACAGGCTCCCGCAGTCACATGACTACTTATTAAATTTTTGCCAGAAGCCTTTAGCTGGACAAGGGGTTCATTTAACCACTGTGGCATTCACTTAATGATTACTGTGTTCACTCTATGTCTCCCCATATGTCATAAAACCTGGATTGATTATGTGAGTTCCTCAAGTTATGACTGTCATGACAAACAATGGAAACTCTAGGCTCCATGACTGTTGTAAGTCAAGGATTACCTGCAACTGTATGACTACTGAAGTAGAAACTAAGACCCAAAGATAGACATCAAGACCCAAATATCACAGTCTCACTCAAATTCCATCCTTAGAATAATAGCTGGAAGACAACTTAAAGAGTTATTTAGTTTAACTGCCTGCTCACTAGAGCATCTGTGATCATTGAATGTCAATGTAGAATGACTGAAAGTCAGTACAGAATCATTGCAGTTCTATAACTGAGTGAATGCAATCCATGCATGTATAACCTGGGGAATGGCAATCTGCTAGCCCACATATGTTGAGCCTGAAAATGACAGAACAATAATAGTAGCAGAAAATGTGGTGTCACATCCTAATTTAACTTGCACAGCAATTCCTCATGCTATTAATCTAAGAAAAAAGCCACACCCTACTGAGTTCTGAATTGAGATTACTCTGCATATATGAGTTCTCAGGGTGATTGACAGCTATTTAGCCGCTGCATTTAAGATGTATTCAAAAGGGAGAATGCATGAACACAACACCTCAAGGTTGCTGAAATTCATTACAGAAAGCAACTTGATTTGATTGATTTAAACCATGTGAAATGTAGATGTGTCCCATATGTAAAGGGGACATCGGAAAAACATGTCACTTTCTTCAAAACATTTCTACATGAGGGATCCATGAGGGAACTGGAAATTATGTCACATCACATGTCTTATTTACTAATAAGACATAGATTGGCACTAGCCACATGTTCCCATAAATCTAGTTAGGACCATATTTACTTGAAAAGTTCCTCTGTTGCTAGTTAGTATTTATGGCTTGGGGATTACCATAATTAACTTCTTCCCGTCAACACACAGTGGACAGGTTTGCCCTAATGTATTTTACTGTGGGGAACTCTGAAAATTAAAGAAAATTTGGAGCAGAGCATGAAATCTTCAGGGCTAAGATCATTTTAGAAGCAAGTTGAATAATTAACTCTAGAGCAGATAGAGGTTGCAGAATTTGATTGCAAATGGAAAAACTCCAAAGTGATTCATACAAATACAGCTTGGAAACTTGTTCTGTTGAATCCCTGTAAGTAGCAGTTATAACATAGCAGAAGGAGGCAAGAAATTACTTCATTGGGAACAAGGGCAAACATCTTCTGTTGGACCACATTATAAAAGACTTGGGATCAGTTCTTTTGGCATTCATGTATAAGTTGCAGTAAGAAGTTTGTAAAAAGAAATCCTGAGTTTTTACAGAGGGTGCCATATAAGAATATGAACAGTCTAGATCCCCCATTATTTCAAGCTAAATACAAGTACTTGTAAATAACCAACCAAGTACACAGGTCCTTCAAGGGATTTATAAGTACAGAAAACACTGAAGTCAACTGAAGCTGACATGTATTTTTGCATAGCTTTAGCAAGAGAAGGGAAAAAATGAAAGATCATTCCATTATTACCCATCAATATAATTGTCCATAAACTAGAAGGTCAAAACCGTCATTTTAATTGATTTATTAATTACAATGATGGTTTTGGCCTTCTGCTTTATGGATGATTTTATATACATAGCATATGGTTATGCCAGCAACAGTAAAATTTCACCCAGTATATATTGATTTTTTAAAAATATCCCAAATGTTAAGATCTATCATACAGAAATTCTGCATTACTAAAATAGGAAAGGAAGTCTGATGAACAGAAAGTTACATTTGTTTTCTGGTAAATTTACAAAGATTCTTGATACTTAAATTGGAAAGTTTACATACTTAGCAGAAGATCGAACCACTCAACCATCTGGAATATACCAGCCACAATTTACCAGTCCACTGATGGCATCCTGCATAGTACATAACACTTTAGAAAGCAAAACATAGATACTCATCACCTTTGTAGATTTAAGCTTAGATTGATTGGAAAGTTAATGATAAATAAGGGTTAGTGCAAGAAGATGCCATTCCATTTGCTTACTCTTTTGTAACAAGAATATCTTGTTATGCTTTTAAGACCTGCAGATTTATTATGACATAAAGATTCATCAGCCGCATGAAGTAAATCCTCTATTTATTTGCATATTTACTAGTTTTAATTAGGAAGGAGGATCTGGAGCATTCTTGCCCCTTGTGATCAGTCTGGAAGAAAATAGCAAGAGTGGGTTACTCCCATTGGCTAACTGAAAAACTGTTCCAAATCACAAAAAGGTTGATTTCTTTATGCTACTTCTGTATATATAAAAGCCCTGCCTTTTCACCAATAAATATTGAATGCATTTTATAGAAAATAAAATAAATGAAGTAAAAAAAGCACAGAAGAAAAAGAAGAAAGACAATAAAAATAAACAGCACACAACATTACAGCTAAATGTACTTCTGGATGTATATCTTCATATAATGATGTGTGTCTGCATGTGCGTGCGTGTGTGTCTATGTGTGTGTGCGCGCGCATCAACCACATTTGGTCTTTTTGGACAGATGGACAGTACAGTGCCCAAAACCATCATCTGCCATTGAGTTTATTGTCGTCCCTGCTTTTTTCCTAAATTGGGAGGGGAAAGTTGTAGATGAATAACAACTACACACAATCGTAACTCTTCTGCCTATGACAAAATATAAATTTTATATGTCAATATTTTGTGCAGTTCAACTGAGACGATAATAAGATAAATCTGAGTCATGGCCATAACATCTATCTGTACTTTATAAAAGTTGAGTACTGTACCTGAAACATGTAGAACATCTGTCTAAAAATCTATTTTTTTTCTGGAGAAGGAAGGGACAACATCTTTATTCGTAGCCTATGCTGTTATTCAGTGGGCTGAAAGAGGAAATATTTCCCATGTGCTGCTGTGTTTAGTGTTTCAGATAAATTTATCTCACTGATAAAAATATCATCTGTTTATTAATTTATCTCTACTTTTCAATTTCAGGATATAAATAAATCCAGATATAAATAAATACATCTACTTTAATAAACCAAAATCAAGGAACAGGGTATAATTTCCAATCAGACCACCTAACTGAGCATGGCATATAGTGCACAAGTCTCTTGGGTCAGAATCTATAAAGACAGAATGAAATGAAGCATAGTGAGCTTCTAAGAACCGTTAGAAGACAAATTAGCTTTTTAATTAATACTAAAACAAACAGATCATTCCAATATTATGTATATCACTATGAGAGAGATTATGTAAATAATCCACATTTGCAAAATTGTTAAATAATTTGTTGAATTTATTCAGTACTGGAAACTTCTAGGTCTATGTAATACAGGATGCCAAATAACAGTCTTTGATAATAAAATGCACTGGCTACCTATTGGTCTCCGAACACAATTCAAAGTGCTGGTTATGACCTATAAAGCCCTTTATGGCAATGGACCAGGATACTTGCGGGACCGTCTTCTGCCTCATGAATCCCAGCGACCGGTTAGGGCGCATAGGGTTGGCCTCCTACGGGTCCTGTCTGTTAGACAGTGTCGTCTGGCGGGGCCTAGGGCAAGGGCCTTCTCCGTTGCTGCCCCAGCCCTCTGGAACCAGCTTCCCTCAGAGGTTCGTACTGCTTCCTCCCTTCTGGCCTTCCGGAAAGCACTAAAGACACATCTATGCCGACAGGCTTGGGGCATATGAGCTGTGCTCTGCCCCTCGGCCCTAAGAATGTCCCGCCATCAATGATTGTGAGTTGAATGTGTTTGTATGTTGTGTGAATATTAATTTTTAAATTTTTAAATTAATTGTGTTTTTTTAATTGTGTTGTTGTTGTGAGCCGCCCTGAGTCTTGTGAGAGGGGCAACATATAAATAAAATAAATAAATAAAAGCTTACTATAAACAATCTTTGGGTTTGTTTTCAGAAAAAAAAGTAACAGTCTCTCAAATCAGAAAGTTTCATATATTTACTATACCTCACAAGGATAGTAAGATTTCCCTTGGGCATTAGGTATTTACTAATCGGATTCAGAGTATGTATGACGTAGGATGGGTCTGACAAGGAAGTTGAATGGGTCTGACAAGGGGCTGGGAAAGTAACTCTGGGAAACATTTTTTAAAAAAAACAAAAACTAGCAATTGTGCTTGGCTTGCAAAGATTAATCTTTTCTCTACATTTTGGTGATCCACCCCTCCCCTTGCCCCCAATTTTTATGCTGGCCTTGTAAAACGTTTACTGCAACTTTTCTTTGTAAGGACCTGTTGAGATAACTTACTTGGAATCCTCCACTTTATGTATTGGGTCCCTAGAAATATGCAGGGGAATTCGAATGCAGGGGAAATGTTGCTATTCGTTTGGCCTAATGACAAAGGACTGTACAGAGGTTCTGGAGCTGCAATCATTTGCAGGAGCCTGTTCCCAGATTCAGGAAATTTTATCACACAAGATATGGAATTTTTGGTCCATTTGTGGGCACCTTCTCTTTAAAGAAGCCTCTCATCCTTTTCTGGTTTTAGGTGGCAGTCATGCAGGTCAGGATAATGTAGGTGATTTAATGTCAGTAAAGGAGTACCAACCTATCACCATCTCCTTAATTCAAACAGATATCTTCCTAGGTTTATACAACTATCATGTGAGACCCAGAAAAACATTGTTTCTTGTTTTATAGAGAAGCTGCTTGCACCAGATCCAAACATCTATGCATTCTTCAGAACTGAATACTGCACAGCTGTACCTCATGCGCCTAGTGGTCGTTACCTAGCCTGAAAGGTATGTGAAAGGTACATTTGGAGCATAATCTTCAGTGTGCTTTGCCCTCACTTCCAGATATTTCTATTCATACTGTGGGGAGGTCTAAAGAGAAATTCTGATTGAATTCAGCTTATGATTCATTTTGCAAACAGCATCTTTTCCACGCAATTTCAGATTTCAAGGAAGATTCTACGGATGTTAGGAACACTGGAAGAAATTCCACTATATCTAGTTCCCTAGGCTTGTTCTACAATAGTCAAACAATTGCCATTTTAAATCCATAATCATAAGGCGACTGAAACAGCAAACCTCCTGATACTGTTACCCAGCAACTGGCATTCAAAGGCATACTGATTCTGGAACTAAAGGTAATATTCACAGTGTTCTTTCTCTACATTTGCATAATTTAAATCTTTAAAGCAATCCATATTGAGAGGCATCATTGCCTTTTGCTTTATTTATTGTATTTATTTATCACACTTTTCTCTTGCCGCAATCCATAGTTATTCTTGGTAGTTTACAGGTAGGAAATACAATTAAAACTTCGATGGTCCATCTAATTAAAGCATCTATTATTAATATATCATAAACAATCAAATACCTTAAATGAATAGAAATCAGTGGCTAATATACCAACAACAGTTTATGAAAGAGCTCTGTTTTTAGAATTTTCTTAAATATGGCCTGGGAAGGAACAAATTTAGCAGATTTTTTATTTGAACTGGAAGATTCCTCCAAAGAGCCAGTATCAGCCTCCTTTGCTTCTTAGTGAAAGTGGAGCTCTTTTTCCCCCAATAAGATCTTGCAAGTCAGGTTGATTCCAACTAGAATAATATCCTGAACTATGATACTAGAGAGAAGTACTTCTACCATTTAGTTTCATTGGATATCTCCAAGTGCTAGGATTAACTTGTTCATGCTAATTGTCAAGTGCAAGAAATCAGGAGTCCAGGCAGTACAAATGAATATAGGTATATTGTATTCTAATGTTCTCTACAAGAATATGAACTACTAATGGTCAAAGCAAATTGGCAGTAGATAAGAGTCAATGGCATTTAAGGTGGGCTTAGCTCACTTGTGGGTGAGAAGGGACTCAAGACTGATGATGCGTTTGACCCCTCCTTCGGGCTCAGCCTGGTCATCTCCTACCTTGATTTTTTGCAACAATAACATCACGGCCTTTCTTACTCCATTATGATTATGATTTTGGGACTGTTGATATGTCATGACATAAACTAAGGACATAAAGTTAGGGGTACCCTACTTTTTTCTGGAGATGCATTTGCACAAGCCAAAGGATATGTTTGAAAAAGTAGTTGGAAGAATCACATTTGATTAAATTTCCTTTATATTTAATTAAAATGAAATGTAGTATCTAGTCCAACCCTTTGCAATGTGCAGAAAGAACAGATAAACCAATAGTAAGAGGAAGCTCTTCAGTCTTTTCTTAAAGCCCTCCAGAGAATCCAATCCACAGCCTCCACAGATAGATTAAAGGAATCATAGAATCACACTCTATCCTTTATTTTTATTTTTATTTTCTGTTTGGTCACATTTAAAATGACAGTTTGGTAACAACTTTGGGAAATTCTTGATAACCGTACACAAGGATTTCAGAGATGTCCTTCTCTGTGATGACTGCTTGTTAGTGGCAGATATTTAGAGGTGTTTTTTTTCATAAAGGACTATAATTGACAAGGATACAGTTTGAACGTGCCAAACATGTTCAAGAAAAGCATGTCTCTTCTAAAGGTATACAGAGATGCCACAAAATACAGCAGAACATAAACAATATTTTAGAATTTCCAGGGCAATTTAGTCAATAAATTAAGAATTATTTTTCTCCGAAGACTCATTTGTCAATCAATCAATTTTTTACAGTAAATAGTGTAACCATTTAACTGCCAAGTGTAGAAATATTGCCAGTAATTTAAAACTATGGAAAGAAATAATACAGATCTTGCAACTTATCAGTATTTACATTTTAACACTTAGCAAAGTGCTCCTTATATACTGTACACAATTAATACCATCCAGTGGGACCATTTATAAAACCATTTGGGTTCTATCTGCCTGACATGCACCACGTAAATGTCAGATCGTTATCGCCATCAGTCAATAGATGTGCCTGTTTGTGAGCTCAAAATAGATTCAGTCCAAAAAGGACAGAAAAATAAAAGGTGTTGCTTAGCCAAACTATTTGCATATGAATCCCTTCCATAACTGCTATTCAAAATAGTAAGCTTATTTTGAAAACATTTTTATCTTTTTTGAGTAATGCTAACAACTTACTGGTGGAATAAAAATAGGTCCAAAGTTAGAAATATACTAGACTAGAGTATATTCAGTGTATATTAGTGTGGCATAATGGTTAAGGTATTGGACTATAAATGGAAAAACTCCAATTCTAGTCCAAACACAGACAAAGCTGTTGACTGGGTGACTTCTGTCCATTCATTCTCTTTCAACCCAAACTACCTCAAAGGGTTGTTGTGGAGGAAAATGAAAAGAGGAAATGTTATATATGCTGCCCTGAGCTCCTGAATGAAACGCAGCATATAAATCTAATAAATAAACTATCCTTGCCCCTAGATTTAGCATGATTTTCCTCAGCCCAAATATTATATTCTTGCTACAAATAAAACATCTCGGCAGAAAACATACAATTTGTAAGTGTAAAAGGGAAACCTGTTGGGTGTGCACGAAGCACCAACTCTCCTCTTTTACAATAATCAGCTTCATCATGTGAAGGAAAGGATAGATTCAGCTGCCTTGTTTGCTTTTGATATCATGGACACAGTCTGAGTTTGCACTTTAAATTTCACCTGAAAGTGAGGTAGTACTCTGCCAGGTCCCAGATTTCCTCTAGCACAGATTAGGAATTCAGTATCTTTTTTCAGGCAGTAACATCTCAAATGCTTATGCTTATTTCTGTCTCATGTTTATTCATATATTTAGAAATATAATAAGGCAACAATTTGTATAAAGACGTTTTTTCCTGAAGCCATGCCCTAAAAAGGTCTTACTTATTAAGAGAGCATCCCTGAAAAACAAACAAAGAATTCCAAAAGATGCTGCTGTATGCTATCTAGAAGTCTGACTTGTGAAGCACAATTGCTATAACCCACAGTTTTTGCTTTCCAAGTGTTCCCCTCTTTAGAGAACTGAGTTCTTAAAAACTTAAATTTTGTCCTTAGGCATATACACACTTCCCCTAAGGCAAACATTTATATGCTAATAGTTTCTGAAAATCCCTCAGATACATACCATTGAGTTCACAAAAGATGCAACCTATGGCAGTGGTGGCGAACCTATGGCACGGGTGCCAGAGGTGGCACTCAGAGCCCTCTCTGTGGGCACACGCACTGTCGCGCCTTCAGCTGGGTTTTATAAAACCTTTTCGCTTTAGGCCTCCACTGCTGTGTACAAAAAAAAAAGGTCCAATCAATCAGTCAATTTCAACTTCTCACGGGAAAAAAAAAGATCTTGCGAAGTTGGAATTGATTGATTGAACTTTTTAATCCCACCCAGTTACCACCGTAGCATGCCCACCCAATGGGCCACACCCAGCCATACTCACCCAGCACCCGATGATGCATAAGTGGGTTTTGGGTTACAATTTGGGCACTCAGTCTCTAAAAGGTTGGCCATCACTGACCTATGGTAATGTGCATTTTGGCATATTATTCCTTGCTTATATTTAGACACAGGGTTTGCTTATCCAGGAGGAAAACTATAGAACAGCCCATCAGGAAACCAACTGAAACAGAGTTTTCAAAGTATAGTAAAGCAGATGACAAAAGCTTGACAAAATGTAAAAAGTAGTGTGATAAAGGCTGGACCCAGGAGTTTAGGCAATTCATCATTCACTCCCCCTTTGTACTTCCAGACTCTTTCATCTTGACTTCATTTTACTTCAACTCAGGAAAACATGCTCATCCTTGAATACCTTAATATTAATATTAACCTCCATGGATACAATCATGTGTGAAAGCATACACTATTCTTGCTGCATGTGTACAGATGATACGATATTTATTAGAATTATTAGAATTCAATTTGATCTGCCTTGTAAGCATGTTAACAGAAAAAGGGGATGAAGAGTGTTTAATTATTGGTATGATCCCAGAGTCATTTTACAGTTCATTTCCATTTTATTTATTTCAATTTCTGTTTGAAGCAGTGAGGTTAACAGTTATCACTAGGTGTATACAATGAGGTCCCTGTCAGTATAAAATAACTTTAGGTAGTTCAGATTTCTGTATAGGAGGAGTCTCCAAATTTTCTGAAACCTGGGACAAGGCGGCAACTTGGAACAAGATGTGGTTGCTTTAAAAAGTTGCAAACAGTTGCTACATTCACATTCCTGCACACTCTAAAACAACTTTTGGAACTAAATGTGAAGCATTGTACAGTCATAAAATAGTAAAATGTGCATGAAAAAGCTGTGTCTTATACTACACTCCAAAATCCATTTTTTCAGGAATGGCAAGGGAGCAATCGATTAATATAAATTCCTTGGGATCATTACTATTAGATTATGATTCTGTGTACCGGATTTTAGGGACTCAAGTAACAGGGTGCTATGTGTTATTAGTAATCATTAAAACCTTTCAACCCATTTTCATTTTATAATAAATCACTAGCTTTCCTTCATGAATTGACCTTTAATTCCCTTCTGCACTCAGTTCCAATGCAAAGTATCTTCCTTTACTCCTCTGTACTTGTCCACCATTGTCTTATTTAATAAATAGTACATGCTACCTCTTGAGTCCTTCATTGTTATTTTCCTTTATGCATTCTTGTCTTATAGCTAAACGGGTGTTTACATGAATATAATACAATAGCTGTGTCTTGCTTTTGCATATTTTATGGACCTATTGGTATGGAATATTGGACACTGATGTGGAAATGATGTGTGCAACATTTTTTTCTCTTTTAAGATATCAATGGCATCTCATTTTGACAAGTAATTTTACAGAATCTGTGACACTGTCATCTTCTGAATATGATGTGAAAGACATCCAAGACAAAACAAATACATTCAAGAACAGACATTATTCAACTTCATTTGCAATAAACTCTAGAAAAACAGCAGAGTATTTCTCCTTCATGTTGATGTGGTATTTATTTTGTGAGGGTTCTTAACTTTTTCTTTAAAATTATTACATTTTGGTTTTATGAATGCTTCATTGTTCTGTACTCTTCTTTTAAAATCTGACTAGCAATGGTGATGACTTTATACATTGCTCTAATAAAACAAGCATGTCAGATTTCAGAAGGATATCGCTGATGGTCCAATAACTTAGTACTAAAGGGCAGAATTGGCACACAATTGCATATTTCCTTACAAAGGAAAGATAAACATTTTGAAAAAGAAAGAGAAAGAGTTGCTTGAGGAGGATAACTATGAGCAAACAAGTCAAAGAAAGGGAAAGGATTTAAACAGCATTTCTCCCCATAGTTCCTTTCCTTTAATTAGCAGCCTAGTAATTTGTTTTACATTGAAAAACAAACAAAGCTATCATGAGAAGGAATTGTTCAACTGATCACTCTTTGTCAACATAATTAATTTTATTGTAAGCAGCCTAGAGTCACTTAGGTGATGTGAGTGGTGTAGAAATGTGATGAATGAATAAAAAAAAATGAGTTTGGTTCAATCAAACTAGTCCGTACATACTGATTGGATTTGTGGAACATCCAAGCACCTAAATGGAAAAAAATAAAACTTCCAAGTTATTAAAATAGCAAAGAACTTTAAAACAAACAAATGCACAGAAGAAGCAGACCATATTCAGAAACTGCAGTTTTAATGCTTTGTTGATTAATTAATACTGTGTTACTGTGACATGGGGCACAGGTTGGACATGCCTGAAGTAGACTGAAATCCACAGGAATAATGGGGGGGGGGCAAAAAAGGAGAGAAAAATGACATATTTTTATGTGATCGCTATAATTTAATGATATAATGTATATTTAGAAATAAAACACATTCTTTGTACCTTTTCTGAATGCCCTTTCATAATTTCATAGTTCCCCAGGTGCTTTTGCATTCATATGAAAAATTGCAAACCAAGAGCTTTATAACAATACCTTATGTTCCAAAAAACTAATTTCATACACAAAATGAAGCACAATTTTATTGACTTACAAAAATATTATTCACATAAGGCTAATCAGTTAAGTCAATAGATTTTACAGTTAGTTACAAGGAAGATTTTTCTTCATGAGACACAAAGACAAAACTATAGTGAAACATTTGTGTTCAGCTGGATTGCCATTCTTAGTGTTTTCACTTAAGCAAAATTTAATCAGAATAAGCATAAATTTTAGTATAAATGGAAGGAGACCAAACATTTGTTTCTTCCACTGCTAGATGACATGGTATGAAAAGACCCACAGAACTTCTAGACTCATAAAGATTTATTTATTTATTTATTTATTTAAATTAAATTTATATGCCGCTCCTCTCCGAAGACTCGGAGCGGCTTACAACATAATAAAACAATTTATCAAAAAAACAAAACAAAAAAACAAAAAATCCTAAATCCTAATCTAAAAAACAATTAAGAATAAAACCCCCAGACACATTCATCATTCACTCAACAGTCCACTGTCAACCCCAGGCCTGCCGGCAAAGATAAGTTTTAAGATTCTTTCGGAAGGCTGGGAGAGTGGGGGAAGCGCGGACTTCAGGGGGCAGTTGGTTCCAGAGGGTGGGCACCACAATGGAGAAGGCCCTCCCCCTAGGACCCGCCAGATGACATTGTTTCGCTGACGGGACCCGGAGGAGGCCAACCCTGTGCGTTCTCACCGGTCGAAGGAAGTATGTGGCAGAATACTGGATATTTACTTCCCTCAAAAAATATTACCTTCTGCACCAATTAAATCTTATGATAATCACATAGGTGAACAGATTTTTCTCAGAAAAAGAGACCAAAGAACTGAGGACTTCAAAATACCAACACCAACATCTGTCAAGAAATCACAAACACTGAAGCAAACATGGAAATAAGATTATTCAATTTCAGAAAGGCAGCCCAAATAGTAGAACAAGACAGGAACAAGTGACTTTTAAAACATCAATTTCTCTTTCCTACACCCCTCAGATAAAAAGTATATGTCCCTATAGTTTTGCATCCTAATAATGTTAATACCCAGGATGTTTGAGGTGGTTGATAAATTGCATAAATAAATAATTACTTCCATATCAATGTTTTGAAGCAGTTGATTTCAATCTAAAAATGGACTAGTCAAAGAGTCTCAACAGATCATTTTCTATTCTGCTTTACCTGAAATATTTATTATATTAATTAAAATACCATTTTGTAAGAGAGAATGGAGGGCAAGGGATCAGGTTTTACCTTTTTACTGAGTTTGATGAACAGATTTAGTCTCTCTCTTTCAGAATTATTATAGGAAGAAAGATAAGCAAAAGCTTCACTATAACCAAGGTAGTGAGGTAGCAAGGAACATGAGAAGTGATAGGAAGACAATAATTTCATGAATTTATTTCAGAGCTTTTCACTTAAGTGCAACAGAATGGCTCAGTTTTTTCTCCAACTTGATACCTACCAATGTGTTAGAAATCAATTTTAATTATTTATTCATCTGAATTTTCCAATATAGTAAAAATATATAAAAATGAACAAAAAGATAGAAAGTAAGAGAGAAGAAAAAAGAAAGAAAGGATGAAAAGAAAAGAATACAATTATACTTTCCACCCTTCTTTCTATCGAGTAATTATCATATTCTCTCCTCCAAGAACTTTAATTCCTAATAATCTCAGGCAGGAAGATTTTAAGACTTCATCCTCCAATATAACTAATTATGATGATCACACAAATATGTTACACAGCACATACATTTTCATATATAACATATGTTTTGATGGCTTTTTAGACAGAGGAACAACTGCTTTCCTGAAAAGTTACACCTCTATTTCATTATAAAGATGTTTTCCAAAATCAGCTTGCCTAGATAAATTGTACAAGAATCACAGTGAACAAAAATGAGGGGGGGGATTCAAAGGGCAATAGATTTTGATAAAAAAAAGCAGTTTAAAAGCTCCTAAGATCATTTATAATTTTTAGTGTAAATTGCATTGCCTCAAAGTAAGAGACAATAATACAAAATGTCATGCAGAATTTTTCAGGACCCAAAGTTTTGAACATTTATTCATACAGAAAGCTATTAAAATCTAATACGAACTTATGTTTGATGTTGATTGTTTCAATAAAAGAATTTTTTACAAAAAAAAATCTAATTCTGAGGTAATACTGTTGTCAATCATCAGAACACTGCAAATTTAGGAACTGCATATAGAACTATCTAACAAGAAAATATAGGGGGGAAAATCTTAAAACTACATAAAATGTATAATAAAATCACTGCACTGCTTTGATTAAACAATATGCATTTGGCTTATTTATAATCAATTTCTTGTTAATGCAAATGATGCTCAAACTCAAAACATATATCATAGTAATTGATTTGGATTGGTCCGAACAATAAGCCCTACAAGCCTAGAATTTATTGAAACTTTTTCAGCAACCTTTGAATTCTTGATTTCAGCAAGATTAATACCCAATCAGCAGACACAATCTTACTGTAAAGTGCTTTTCCAAATGGCAATTGGATATTCTTGTTTTGTTTTTTTTCCCCTTGAAAATATTTTGCACCTCATCGAAGAAACTTCTTCAATTCAGTTCTTCAGGAATTGAAGAAGCTTCTTGGATAAGAAGTGAATTATGTTTTCAAGGAAAAAAATCAGGAAAGTCCAGTTGCCTTTTGGAAAAGCACCTTTGGGACAACTATGACATGGATGATTGAGACTCTCCATAGATATTCAGATATCACTTTTTCCAGGAGCTAATGCTTCTATTTTTTTTTTAAATCCAGTTCTGTGAGCTGGTTTGCCCTTATTGCAGCAATTCTGAACCCTACTGATGGTAATCAAACATTGATAAGAAGTCTTTGTTCTAGATCACGGGTGTCAAACTTGCCATATCACGTGACGTGTCACGATTCTTTTTGCATTGCCGGCAATGAGGTGGGCACGGCTTTGGTATGATGAAACCGGCCCGTGGTGTTCTGTCCCAGCTTATGTGAGTCCTTGTTGTACTCACAAGAAGAAACCCCTCTTCCAAGAAACAGGCAGGAACCGCAGGAAAAAACCAATCCCTTTTATTTTCACAGACCTGAGTCAATGTCCAAGGCAAACAAACACAGTCCACAGAAAATCGATCTTCAGCACGAACACTTGCCTTTGGCAACCAGCACTTCCCACACCTTCCCCTTTTATAATTCAACCAAGACGTGGCTTCCTAATGCCTTCTCCTTTGCCTTTGGAGCCGACCCATTGCATTCTTCTGTCCCACTTGCTTCTTCTGTCTGCGCATTCATGCATCCGGGATTTGTCCCAGCTGTTCCTCATTGCTGTCCAACTCAGGCTCCTAGCACAGCTGTGTCTCAGCCAAAGTGCGAGTAGAGGGGCCAGGTTCCTCATCCGACGGTAAGTCTTGGAGCTCCTCAGAGCCTTCCTTTGACTCTAATGTCACTCCAGGCCCCTCCTCTTCATCTGAGTCCTCAGACTCAGCTGCTGGATCCAATGGCTGGCGAGAAATCACAACACGCGGGCTGGCATTTTGACACCCCTGTTTTAGGTTGAGCCAAGCAACTTGGAGGCCACAGTACATGGACTGAAAGAAACATACATATGATACAATAGGATTACTATGTCAAACCAACTGAAAAAAATCAGTACTTATTTGGAAACTTGGGAAGAACCAATATGCAACATAGAAAAGTTACACAAACATCCTCTTTCCTTAGAATTAAAAGTCAGCTCTTTCATGAACCCATATTTATCAACCAAAGAAAAGCAGCTACAATAACTTTATACCAACTGTGATACAATGTTTGAATCTGAATTTCTGCCAGAGCTTTCTATAACAGATAATAATAGTGGTTTGATGGGGAGTATTTAGGATACCTTTTACTTTAAAAAAATGATCTTTCAGAAAGCTCTCGTACAATCATCAAATTCATTTCATCCTTTTTGGCACGTGTGAGGCATAGAAGATGACATTCAGAAGTTATATTAGCACAAATGATTGTAAACAATTTAAAAGGTATTTCAAAAGGCTAGAGTAGCTGAAAAAGTAATTTTCTTAAGCACTCCTGTTACAGAAAAGTATTTTAAAAACTACAAATATCTATTTTTCAGTATCTGCTGAAACAGCCAACAATCTATTATTACTGATAAAAACTACATGACGGCAAAATAAAGATAGGACTTCTGTCAATCAAATTAGAAAAGCAGAAGAGCTTTCATGACAGAGTGATTATTGACTAACTTTCTTTGTGGCTAATTGAATTGAACTGGCAATCTGCCAGATCAATTATCTTAGGAAAGAAAAGGAAATACCAGACATGTATACCTGTGTATATGAGTGGATGTGGTATTAGCTTCCTATAGGAAATTCTTTGGCTAATGCTACCCATTTTATCTCTGCCTTTTAAACAGAAAAGTTTAACTCTGAAGCCACCAGAGTCATTCTGTATTGGGCAACTTAAAAAATTTGAGGAGTACAAATAAATGGATAATAACTATTTCAAAGAATCTTTTAGATTCACTTGCTTCTAGCAGTTTAAGATTTTCCACATCTCAGTTCACTTTATTACCTATAAAACCTTGAACAAATCAGATAAATTTTAAAGTGCAAGTGGATTTCTTATTTTTTACAGTAAGAAGCTAATATCTCTTCCTGTCTAGAAAATATTTAAATATTTGAAAAATATTATACATTTTTATGACAAAAAAAATCTACATTTCAAGGCCGAAAGCACTTTGCTCAATCTGATCTATATAACAAAATCATTTAACTGCTTCTAAAAATTAATAACCTAGAGTGTATGAATTGAAGATATCAGATGCATCAAGAAAATAGGTCATTGCTGGAAGAGAATAATATAAGATTTGGGTTTGTTACAGTAAAGCATTTGTAATATTTTTATGATACATCCCTAAATCAACTGAGGAAGTGACCTGATATTTCATAACTGCATGAACTGAAGATTCATTCTCACTCATCTATATACTTATGAGCTTTGAATATCAGACATAAGATCTATGAATGACAGGTTTTGTGGTATTAAAGTATCTAAGCCAGCAACTGATTTTATAAGAAATGAAAAGAATTTGATGAAAACTGATATTAAACATTTACATGACCTTTGGAAAAAGAAATTTGAATGGAAGTTTATTTTAAAAGATGTAAAATAATCTCTTGATCTGAAAATTAAATTAATACAAAAAAAAGTTTTGTTTCACACATATCTGACATCCAAGAGAATGTTTAATAAGGGTCTGCTACAATTGCCGACTATTGGAAATGCGGAATATTGGATCATGTGTCTTTTCTTATTATTGCCACACTATGGGGCTGTCAACATAACTTTAAACCAATAGCCGGATAGGAGAGTTATGTGTATTTGTCTTCAATATATTTGGAATAATATATCAACAATTATGGACTTTTCATACATGACAGATAGCAAAAGAAGAATGATTCTACACCAGAAGGATAAATATATACTTGATTTGTTTATTGATATATGTTACATATCAATATTTGATTTAGTTTTTTTCTGACCAAAAGGTAAGAAAAAGTCTTAAGCAAAAGTTGAGTTGATTAAAGATATATATATATATCTTCTCCTTTAAGTTTGCTTTAATTGTTACAATGTATATAATCGCATTGTATCGTTAACACAAGTCATGTGTGTATGGATAATTTTGTATGTGATTATGTTTGTATTTGTGGGGATTATGATCTTGAAAACCTGTGTGGAAATGGAAACCATAGTTATTGAAGCATGCGCCTAATGAGAACATGTGAACTATTATCAAAACATAGAGATTTGGTAACTCATTTGTTGACAACAGGAACATAATTTCTCCCAGTGTAGCTTGTTTTGATGTTGCAGAATAAGCTCTCAGACTTTTTTCCTTATTGCTTATGGCTGAATATAACAATGTTGTGACTGCATTCAGTGAAAATTATACTTTTACAGAAACATGTAAGTGAATCTGCAGAAATAGAAAATCCAAATAACAAGGGTTGAGTATATTCACACACACACACACACACACACACACACATTCTCCTTTGTTATAATAATATATTAAAAAAACTGGTAATAATCTCTCACATCTGACTTTTGAAGATATGTTGAACGGTATTCATACACAAGCAAAATTACTTCCTTTTTATTAAACTTGTGTATTCTTTTGCAGTTTGCTAACTTAAAAAGTGGTGATTGAAGTAATCCCTTTCTTTTAATATAAAAATATTGCTGTAGAATTAATAACTGTAAAGTCACCAAGGAAGGTTTCTTAGTAGTAGTTTCAGAAGAAAATATATTTTCTGAACTGTTTCACTCTTTGTCCAAAGTGTAACAGAATCCTGAAGTATTCTCAAACTTGCCTCTTACTTTAGCCCTGGCCACAACTTTCCCCACAAATATTGGCAGCATGCTAAAAATGGCAGGAACTGATTATTATATGTTTTATTTATTCTATATCTAAGTCAGCATTAATTGCTCCAATGAAAAGAAAATGCTAGATTTGCATCCCTTTCCATTAATGGTGATACTGTTGAAAGAAAAATCTTCATCAGGGTCCAGTCCAAGCTGGGAATAAACAAAATGGAGACTGCTTTAGAAAGAAGGTGGCAGTTTATTGAGGAGCAGAGTCAGACAGAAAGATGGCTCTTTGTCTTCCTAATTTCATCAGTTTCTAGCTTCCTGGCTCCAACCTTCCTGAATGGATTATTACATCTACATTTCTAAAAGCTAGTTTCTGCTGAGTTTTCTGGCTGGGGGGAGGGAGAAGTTTCTGCCTTTTTAAAGATCTTCTCCATTATTCCTTTGAGAAATATATTCTGCCTTTTTAATATTTGCCAAAATATTTTTCTGGATTCTTCCCACAATAGTTTGCTAGTATCTTTATGAATTAGCTGACAAATCTTTTCTGACTGGCCAATCTTGTCATAGAAATGTTGCAGATTTTTTAATGAACCGGAGTTTCAAACATTCGTTCAAGGTGACTGCTAAAGAATATGAAACCACTCCATCCTTTATTTATAGGTATTTATTTTTAAGACTATTTTGACCAGTCTTTTCAGTACTAATTTTGTACTGCTATTCTGAACATTGACAAATGACCCATTTGCAGTCCATTAGGGGGCACAGGAGGGAAAAAGAGACAAAAGATTTGAACCTTGGGTCTGCTATACACCCACCCACCCACATAGGGGTGTGTGTGTGTGTGTGTGTGTGTTACTGTGGCTTAGAGTTGGTAATTGCTGGTTTTCTGCCCCATTTACAGCCTTTTCAAAAACCTGTAAAATCACACACACTTAACAAAGAGCCATAGCCTTGCATTTTGCCTGCCAGCCACTGAGCTCAAGAAACATGAATAAAGCACCATGGCAGCATTTAAAACTCTTTTACAGCTGCTACATCAAGTGTATCTTCTAATAAAGATA
The DNA here is from genome assembly GCA_034064705.1 of Bothrops alternatus. NCBI lineage: Eukaryota > Metazoa > Chordata > Lepidosauria > Squamata > Viperidae > Bothrops > Bothrops alternatus. The sequence goes on from JARGCV010000023.1 coordinate 11,336,545, forward strand.
TTCCCTTGAACATCTTAAAATACACTGGTATAGGTCCCAAGCCATTTTGGGATTTTAAAAACAAACACCAACAGTAAATAGGCCAGAAGATGGAGATGGTCCATCATATTTTGGATGGTAAAGAGGTTGATGGTTAAAGGAAGCATCCATTGAACTTTCTGCATTAACAAGAAGTGGCTAATAAAATATTCTGTTAATATTTTATGTACTTATAGATGCTTCTGTAGGTCAATTAACTGCTTATTTTAAAAAAATGATTATCATGTACATTACTGAATATATTCACTGGATATCATGTTGCCAAACGCAAAAGATTTCTCAACATATATACATCAGAATATAATATAGATTTTAGAGCAGATGTGCAAGGATGCTAAAGAATGCAGCAGTAAGGTGGGAGGGGAAGTTTAGTTGTTTTTTTTAAAAAACAAGTTTTATTAGTTTTTTCATTTTACAAACCAGTGCTTAAGAATCACTGTGGTGGCAGGGCAATCAATTGTCCAAATACAAAATCATACTCGTAAAGATCAAATTAAATCTTTTTTTAAAAAAATGCACCTCTCTCTATTCCCTCTAGTAGTATATTATATTCAAGTTAATATATTTCAGGACAACTAAGTCAATCGAAACGGTCATCAATAAGATTTCATCTAAATAAATCCAAATCCTATATTATGCTTTACTATTTCAATTGCTATATTCCATATTGTAACATAAATACATAATTAACACTTCAAATGTCTCTCCATACCTTTTTTTCCCATTAACACAATCAATATTCATTTATTAATAACATTCCTTCTTTTTTCTTAATCAGTAACATTTCATCTAAATAAGTCCAAATCCTGTATAAAGCTTTACTATTTCAGTTACTATCTTCCATATTGTTACTCTAAATATATAATTAACACTTCGGGTGTCTCCCCATTCCCTTTTTCCATAACATAATCAATAAACATTTGTTAATATCATATCTTCTTCTTCTTTTTTCTTTCTTATTCTTCTTCTATTACAAAATAGCTATCATTCCTAATAGTAAAAATATTAATTCAAAAATGAAAAGAGAAAAAGAAAAAAAACTATCACTCCCTCAATATCTGTGTCAAACTTCTTTAACCTCCTCCCAAAATTACTATTACCACAACAAACCTATTAATATAGAGACAAACGTCTTCTTATTAAATTCAAATCTAAATTAATTTTTATTCAACCTAACATCTTATTTAACCGTCTTAAGCCATCAATCAATCCATATCTAGTAAGCCTTAAAATCCAATATACAGAGTCTTAGATCAAAACTCTTAAATCTTATTCTAGGTTTCCTTTTATGCCAAACAGGTTTCCATAACACCGCCTCTATATCAATGAATAAATCACTTTTTATGCCTTGTAGTATCCTTTGAGTCAAACAAGAGCGTCTCCTTTTCTGTTTTAAAGACCTAACTTGTTTGTAAGTAATCCCTTGTTGTTTTAAAGAGTCAGGTTTCCACATTTGAAACTGTTGAATAACAGGCTCAATTATGTCCAATTTTGTAGTTAATAGATGCTTATCCAAGCTGCCATAGTTTTCAGTTAGTTGAGCTTGTCTGTTCATTTCTGTTAATTTTAAAGTTGTAAGTGGTTCAGTTACAGTCCTTTTTGGTTCCTCGGAGATCTCATCAGCATGCGTATAAAATAAGGTCGAATCTTCTTTAATCTTAGTTGGTTCCGCTTCTGTTGTTTTTTGATCTATAAAATACTTAGATGTAGTCTGGGGGTCAGTTTGTAAGTTCAAAGCAAAATGTCTGTTTTTTATTGCCATAGTACACTCTTTTATTTGGAAACGTATTTGGTCAGTAGCTTCATAAAGTTTTTCCAGTATAAGTTTATAGTCAAGTTGAACATTAGATTTCTCCATTTCAAGGAAAGTTAAAAACAATCTGTATCTTTAGTAGAGGCTGTGTTCAAAGAACATTTAATCAGTATCCACCCCCACAAATATAGCTGTTGAATTTCTTTGTCTTTTCCTTTTTATGGTAGTCTGAAGGTCAAAGCCAATCTCACCAACAGAAAAAGAAATAGTGCAACTTTAACTTTATCCACAAGGTGCCCTCCGTAGAATATAAAATCTTCTCCCAGACACCAGAAATATCATTAACAAGATCAGAAAACGTAGAAAAAAATAGAATTCTTCAGATGTAGACAAAGTCCAATAGTAAATAATATTCAATATTAAAAAGATTTTCCAAGACCCCAAAGTGAATAAAAAATAAAGTAAAAATAGAGAGGAAAAAAAGTCACTTTAAATTAATTCAATCCATAAGCTTCTTTTTCCCACACTCACCAACGCTGCCTTCTCAGAGCAGGGAAATGATTTCAAAAGTACTTTTTACAGGCACACACACACAAAAAAGGAGAACCAAGAGAGGAAGAGAAAAAAGTCTCACCCGGCTCAGCCATGGTGGTTCCTGTGCTTAGATGTTCTTCTGACTTCTGGTTTCAGCAGCTAGGTGAGCAGCCATTTTACTGGCCACTCTTTCCACCGTCGGCCCAAAGGAGCAATCTTGGTCCTTGGAAGAAGCTGCCGCTCTCATCGGAGGACCTCGTCACTAGAAGCCATCCCTCCAAGGCGACTTTTCAACCCAATTAAGGGTCTATTGGCAGCGGAGAGTCAGCTGGCGAGGAGAGCACTCTCTTTGCGCAGCTGCGAGCGCCGCGATCCGGAACCGAAAGTCGGAAGTTTAGTTTTGATAGTTCCAAACTAAATAGAATAACTTCAAATTTATTGTTTCCCTGAAAAGATGTTCTATTAGGTATTTCAAAAAATGTATTTTGATGAAAATAATATGACTTCTAAATTGAGTTATCTTATCTGAAAATGCCTCTACTGAAAATGCCTCTAATGCTCTAATGGAAGAGCAAGCTATTATAGATCATTCCTAGGAACGTAGGACAAATGGGATGGTACTCTTATGGATCATTTAAATGACATGTTTCTGCAAGAAAAAAAGAAAAATACAAAACAATACTTCTAAATTCATCCTGGAACTTTTGCTGCAAGGCAATAGAAATTGTCGCCCATTTAAATTATACTTTAATTATATTTATATGCGTTTTCAAAATGTTCTGCATGCCCAGTTCAGAATTGAAACAATTATATGACGTATGAAATGATTAAGTAGTTTGACTTCAATAGTAACTACTATATTAAGGAGATGTCTAATAGCAGAATAAGTTTCCAACTAAAAGCAGCAATTAGCAAGCATTTAACCCAGACACTTTCAAATCAGTTGAACTGCAGGGAGCCCCTCATTGCAACAAATGAAAATGATGAACCAGTTAAAAAATAATTGTGGAGCTTTTCATTTCTATAGAAGACCTTCAACTGTAGAAGATTATGTGTGCAGTGATAGTCCTGGAAAATCCACTGGAAAAGCGCTGATTAGGCTATAATGAGAGCCACTGATAATCATGAACATGTACTAATTTTGAAAATTGCAAGTATTTCTTTTTCCAAGGAAGTCAAAGAGGAGTATTGCTCATTAAGTTTTTAAACTATTGGTGTTCTTCAAAAGAGAATCTGGATTACCATAAATTGCAAATGATTGAACATTCAATGCAAATCCCTTGATTGCACAGATGCATAGCATCTCAATCTCTGAAATTACTACATAGTAATCAATAGTATTTTTAATAAGCAATTACAGAGTAAGAAGATGGACCTTAGTTATTTCCCAAGATTCCAGAATAAAAACTTATATATTCTGTATTCAAACCAACAGCTAAAGAATGTTAAGTGCATTGTGTTTCTTATGTCTTCAGATGAGTCAAATCCAACAGAATCCTCTTTTTCAAATTTGTGAACACATCGAAATAAGTTTTAAAAGTTTGACTCTTGATCTAATTATAAGTGTAGCATAGTAAGTGTAGCATACATCATGCAAATGACAGGCTTAGGTCATATGAGCATGTTCCAGTAAAGCCCCATTTTGGGATAATATCAGTGATGCACTGGTAAAATCTTTAACAACTGGTTCTGACAGTGTTACTGCTATCATCACCATCCAGCGAGTTACCAACTAGCTGATCAGGCCATCAAGACTCAGCTTTGCTCTCACCTGTTTCACAAAATTCCAAAAAATTTAACGATTAGCTCTTCCAAGCTGGTGTGGGCTGATTCCAGCACATCCCTGGATAATATTCATAAATGTGTTGATCTGGTTTTACAAAGATCAATATAATTGAAACACGGGGCTGTACTTTTCCACTATATATCACACACTTGGCACCTATCCCTCTATCAAGAATTATGGATATATAAAGCATGGGGTATAGCAGAAAATACTATTTTGCAATGATGGAAAGGCAGTATGATTCAGTTTTTAGATTGCTAATATATGTTTGTTTTACATTTATCAACTAGCTCTCAATTGATGAAATGTAAAAACTAATTGGGTATTATTCCATGTGGTTAAGGTTTAACAATATGTTGAAAAATTAGGCTAAGTGGTTTTCTATATCAGAGGTCACCAACCTTTCTCGGAGGGAAAGGGAGGGGGAAGCATTTTACACGCATGGGGCCACAAGCACACGTGTGATCCAAATGGGGCGGGACTAGCACTTGCGTGAAACTCACTAGCCCTCCCCTGTTCTTGCATGGCACAGTGCCATTTCGGCCCATTTTTGCACCCTACGGCACAGCGTCATTCCATTTTTGCACCCGAGGCACGGCAGCATCCCATTTTGCGCCCCGAGGCATGTCGGTATCCCGTTTTCATGCCTCACGGCATGGCATCGGCCTGTTTTTGCATCCCATGGCACAGCAGCATCCCATTTTTGCACCTTGAGGCATGGCATTTTGTTTTTGCACCCCAAGGCGCAACGACATTCCATTTTTGTGCCCAAGGCACAGCATCCTGTTTTTGTGCCCCGCAGCCACAGGGCTAGCGCGAGTGGGGGAGTGCACGCACACATGTGCGCACTGGCCAGCCTGTCCCACAGCCCGGTGGCCAGCAGGCTGCGGCCCATTACCGGGTTGCGGCCCACAGGTTGGGGACCCGTTTATATGATACATAAGTTCCCATATTTCCTTTCTTCACTTCTTCTATTTTGATGGATTTTTTAAAAAAAACTTCAGTTCTCTTTTTCTTTCTTTTCATATATTAAAACAAGATTTAAAGGTAAAACCACAGTGTTTTACAACCTCTCTTCAAATCAAGCAAGATCAACATAGTTTTGGAAAGCCACTTTCTGGCAATAGAATTCCAACCACAAGCTTATGCAGCATAATAAAAATCAAAAAAATCCTAGCAGATTTAAAGTTAGGGTTAGGATGAACCAGGTTATCGCAAAAGGTGTACTCCTGATAATTATGGCTTGATATTACTGTACTTTGGCATGTTTCTCACAAAGACAAAAAAACAGTATAAAATTATTGGAAAATTACATACACACACACATATTACATTAATCATTTTGAGGATGCCACTGTTTAAGTAAGGTGAAAATAGTACAGATTATATACAAGTCTCCCACAAAAACATGTCTTCTCCAGTGGATTTGTTACAAGCAGGTAATGGACTATTGTTTTGAAATAAACAATTTCAAGGAATTAGAAATGACCTTGGGGAAGGTACCAAGAAACTATTAAGAAGTGACTTGCAGAAAAGATTAGAGTCTAGAGCAGTGATGGCAAACCTTTTAGAGACCGAGTGCCCCAAAACTGGCCCCGCCCCCACTCCATCCCCCTGCCCTGCCCCCGCTCTGCCCCCCATCCCCTGCCCCACCTGCCCACAGGACCACTCTCCGCCTCCAGGGCCCACCGCAGATTGCCCAGGCACCCCAACAACGCTATGGTGGCCACACCCTCTGCCCGCGCCCTACAGCATCAACTGCATGATGGGATGTGAGGGCAGAGTCTTGTCTACACTGCCTAGCTGCCATGTCCTTGGCTGCACTGCTCCGTGTGGGCCACGCTCAAGGGCAACTCTCCTTCAGGGGGGCTGCTGGAGAGGAGAGGGTCGCGGGGGGAGGCAAGGCTGGGGCAACAACACGTGTGCCCACAGGGAGGGCTCCAAGTGCCACCTCTGGCACCCGTGCCACAGGTTCGCCACCACTGGTCTAGAGATTGAAGTAGGTATGAGAAAGCAGCTTGAGATAACCAAACCTTGGTTTTGTTTTATGCAAAATTAGACAGAGATAAACTTGGACAGATTTTCAAGATTGTATTAATATACCCACCAATAATAAAATAGCATTCCTGAAATCCCTGTGGTGTCTGTTTCTTGACCTGGCCTACCCTAGAGGGCTGACAAGGATTCAGAAATTGGGAAGCAGAGGTTTAAGAGCATCTTTCCTAAAGCAAAGGAAATCACCCTTGTAGTCTGTTGAGATTTTATTGTCTACATTTTTAAAAAGTGGATAGAACAATTTTTCCAATGCACCCTCCGCTTTCCCATACAGGAATTTCATGTACAGAGTGTGGCTAAAGGGTGTAAACTATGCTATATTTTTCAGACTTTCTAGAACAAATGGTCTTTCATTTTAAGAACTAAAACAGCTTGAAAGTCATTACTATGATTTATTAAGCAGCCAGTCACGGTGGCCATTATGTTCTTCCAGGTTCAATGGCAACAGGTATCCAATTAACAACTGCAGGAGCAGCAAGAGGTGAAAGATACATCTTTCTGCCTCTCCATGAGCTTGGGGGATATGGATTTCTCCATTATGGGACAACAGTCTAAAGCAGGGGTGGGGAATGATGGCTTATGACTTATGGACTTCAACCTCTGGGAATTGAAGTCTACAAGTCTTAAAGGGGCCATCATTCCCCACCTCTGATCTAAAGAGACAGTTGGTCTGATCCAGCAGGGTAGTCTTTCTCCTTGCAAAGTTATGAGGAGAATTCTTAGACAATCAGAAACAGGTGCAACTGTGAAATGACTTTGTCATTTCAGGCTTTTGGGCTTATTGAATCGCCAGTGAAGGCTTCCCGTAAATTCTCATTAGGATAGATTCTGGACAATATTTATAATAATGCCTGCCAATAGTGGACCTTACCCATTATGTAATGAAGAAACGTGTGGCAGGATGGATCAGGTAAGAAAGAAGAACTGGCTATTTCCACTATTGAAACTTAGTGAGGTTTAGCGAAATATGGGTTAGGGAAACTGATTAAATATTGTTATCTGTTAGACCAGCGGTTCTCAACCTTTTTCAGGCCGCGACCCCCACCTGCACCGCGCATGCGTGGCACGATGGCCCGCATCGCGCATGCGGGCGTGCACGCAACAGCCCGCATCGCGCATGCATGGCACGATGCCCCGCATCGCGCATGCACGGTGCTACCCCATGCATGCGCGGTGCTGCCCCCTGCGCCGGCCGAGGGGAAAAGGGGAAAAAATGGCGGACTGCGGTGTTTGGCGACCCCCGTGAAATGGTCGTTCGACCCCAAATGGGGCCGCGACCCACAGGTTGAGAACCGCTATGTTAGACTTTCTTTCTATGGTCTTTCCCAGATATGATACTTCTACAGTTTTCCAGCTTCTAAGATTAATTTTTGTCTCCTAAATAGCGAAACCACTTAAAAACCTGCAGTTGGAATAAAGTACAGACAAAATTAAATATGGCAGCCTTTGGCGGTATTTATGCTCATTAAAATTGAAGATGACAGTGAAGGGAAATATGCTATTTTCCTCCTTGCATTTAGTGCGATTACAGAAATAGGGAACTGAAGGTCATTCATCACAATTGCTTGATGCAAGCAATGCCAGACTGTAATACAAAGCCAGAGAGCTCAGAGAGCTGCTTCTGAAAATAAATCTCTTCTATATAATTCACATAATTTACATTACCTTAATTAAATTGTCTCCAGTGCACAAATAATTTAAATTTGGTAGGCCTTGCTTTTCTTTTATCACCACCACCCTCTAAGTAAAATATTAGTTTGAAAGCTGACAGTTTTTCAGAAAAAGTTTGGGATCCATTTTCTTTCAATGTTACGCACCGATTTCCATATCAGTTAGACCCCATTCAATGGAATATGGTTAATATAGCACAATTAATCCATATTACCCCCTCTCTCCTGAAGACTAAAGGCTTTATGGTGGTTATGGATCATAACCATTCTATATGAAGTTTGCAAGATAAAAACAAAAAGTCAACAAACACAACTAGACAACTATATAACTGCAATGGATGTCACAAAAGTAAATGTGAACATTTGGGTGGATTGAGATGGATGGACAAGCCGTAGCCTTCATATATTTTTAATTTTCAACTCCTACATCCCCAACAAGCATGGTCAATGATGAAAGATGCTGAATATTATAGTTCAATTTAATACATAGGACTATAGGCTTGTCATTCTATATTTTAGAAACACTGTTCAGTCAAAAATAAACACTGAAACTATATACCAATAAACCAGATAGAAAACACAATTAGACGGGCTAATTCTATGTTATTATAAGGTTACCTTAATACAATCATGCAAGTCTAAAGATGCAAACTTCCCACCGCCATGTTTAATGGCTTGAACAATTAGGATGGGTCCTTTCTAAATTTCTTACTCTGACTGTTAAGCCACTGGAGCTTCCTGCCTCTCTGGCAATATCTCTTCCCCTCTTTCCCCAAGACTATTCACACATTCACTATACTATAAGAAACAAACAATAAACAAAATTTATCAAGAAAATTCTAAAGAATTCAAATAAATAAAGACATTGCTAATAGGCTCCTTTCTTAACCAGGTGGATATTAACAGATTTATTTCACTTGTTCATATTACACTTCAGATTAAATGTAAACAGTTGTAAAAATACAGCATTTCCTATTATTTAAGAAAACAAAATATTTATTGAAAGACTTATGAAATAAGAGCATTTTAAAAATCAGAGAAAAGCAAGAATACTGGCAAATAAGGCAGAAGATTATACATAAATGAAAATATATATGGATCTAAAGTTAATGACATGATAATAAACATAGACCCATTCTCACTAACTTTTGAACATATGGCTGAAAGCTCTTCATCTGATGTTCAAGAAATACAAAATACTGTTAAAACCTAATGCACACCCCTTGATCATCAAGACTGTTATTGCATATAACATGCATTCTGCAACTTCTTCCTGTAATCAAACAAATATATAAATTTAGAAAGTAAGTGAGAATGGGTAGATTAAGTTGCATCTGATCGCTGTTGGTTTTATATTATTTTAATCTGAAATCTATATGGCCCAATTTTAACATCACATACTCATACAAGTCTATGTTTACAAGTGTGGACGAGGACAAGAGAGGAGCCAAAGGTTCGTCCACCTTTGGTACCTCCAGGGCGTCAGTCAAATCTAGTGCCATGCTGAACAATATTTTGTCTGTTCCTCCTGGAGGGGGAAAGGTACCCGGTGAGGCCCATTGCTTCCGAACAGCGTTCAGGAAGAGGGATGGACAAGGGACATGGTGCTGAGTCGTAACAATCTCAAAGAACACCGGATTTGGGTTTGAAGTGGGCGGAGGGTCCAGTGGAGGGACCCGATCGGGACCTATGTTGGCCATGGTGCTGGCCTTGCGCACAAATGGCAAAAAAGGGTTGGGTTGAAGAGACCTCCAGGTGGAGGAGGGTCTGGAGGGGAGTCCTCCTCCTCCTCCGACCCTGGGATGTCTGGAGAAGAGGCCCCACTATACGAAGAGCGGGAAGGTGAGGGGGGACCCTGGTACCCGGGAGGCCCTGACTGGGGAAAATAAGATGTAGATACACTGCCACTGATTCTGTCCTGGGTATGCGGTAGGACCTTGCGGCAAGTGCCCAGTCAATCGCCCGAAAGATCAGAGCTTCAAGGTGATCATCTGCAGGTTCAACCTCCCTGAACCCGGCAGCCATAGGGGTAAAGGTGGCCTCTGGGCCCAGATGTGAGGCCCGTGGAGTGAATGAAGTTGGGTGAGTGGTAATATTGTGACCTGCCCCGGAGAAAGGGGATTATAAAATGGTATTGTCCTGTGGGGACCATACCCCCTGGGCAGGTCAATCTACGGCAGAGCCGTGACAGCCAACTGGTGCGCAGCCCGCTGAAATCCTTTGGTGGCCATATCAAAAGAATTTTTTGTACCAGAGTGGCCCTGATTGTCTGAGCACAGAGTGGGCCTCACTGCCGGGCCTGGAATGTCAAATTTAATACGGCCCAGGGCACTTTCGTGCAAGCGGCCCGCCACGTGATCAAAATGGTGGCCGCATGGGGAGATTGCGTGGGGGTGCAGGCCGGGCCTGGCAGATGGCAGCCAAAATGGCGACCATGAGGGTTAATAATGCCTATGTGGAATCCCGAGCATGGAAGCGGTCAGGGAGAGGCCGGCCAGGCCAAGCTAATGGTGGCCGAATTGCAGTCATGACGCAGTTCTTAATCGAAGGGTGGGCCTTCGATTCGACGAAAAGCCAAAAGGCCCGACGTTCCCCTCAGGCGAGAAGAACAGGGCACAGCCAAGATGGCGGTCACCAAGATCAGAAAGCGATCTTCAGCAATTGGGCCAATCGCAATTCCAGTAAAGGGGGACTAAAGCCGGCTTCACACTAGTGTGCAAGCTTTTTTTCACACTTGTAACGGGAGGAACGGCCTCCCCCCCGGGGTTCCGAACAGCCGTTGCTGCTCGTTTGCAGCAGTCAAAATGGCAGCCGCAACAAACGAGGCCCGGAGGAATGTGCTGGAGGCCAAGAAGCCTCATGCATCTTTCCAGAGAGCTGAGGAAAGATTGGAGCTGCAGTGCTGAGCCCAGCACTGAAGCCACTTAAGGAAGAAGGGGTGGAAAAGATGAAAGGCTAAAGCCTCAGCAATTCGAGCTGCAGCACTGAGCCCAGCGCTGAAGCACTTAAAGGAGAAGGGGTGGAATATACTAAGGGCTGAAGCCTCAACAATGGTCCCCAGAGCCCTGAGGCAAAGAAAAGGGGAAAGGAACCACCACCACCCTCAGACTTCCAACGCTGTTCCCAGTGTTGCTGAGATAGTTGTGGAGTTGAGAAAATGAAGAATCCACTAATGGGAGAGACTCACTACCTGCATGATTTTTGAGAGCCAAACCTGTCATGTCTCTTAGAGCTGGAGACCAAGTCAAGACTGAGTGTATCCTAGCCCAGTAGGGGCGTGGCAAGTTTGGCTGACTTGGTCTCATGAGCAGGAAGACGGAGCAAATCCATTGGTGGATTCTCCATCTCCTGTGCTGGAGAACATACTATTCCATAATATACATCTATTTTTCCTCATATATGTATCATTACATTTCAGTTTTTATAACATATCCATTTCACTAACTTTCCTTAATAAGCAAATAATAGTATAAATATCTCTAATAAGTATAGTTTTAACTTGATTTTAGCAAAGAAATCAGTTGGAATATTTACAGCAGGTTTCTCAACCTTGGCAGCTTGAAGATGTGTGGCCTTCAACTCCCAGAATTCCCCAGACATCACTGCTGACTGGGGAACTCTGGGAGTTGAAGTCTATACAATTTAAAGTTGCCAAGGTTGATAAACTCTGGTTTAAAATAAAGTTTCAATCCAAAATTCTAATCCAAACTGCATATTAATCTGAGAAGTGCAATTTACCTTGCTTTGCTTAAAAACAGACCAAGAACCATATGGCCACTATCATGATTTCCATATGAATACTTGCTAAAAAGCAAACCTAGTGTTCATAATGACTACTAAAAGAACAGTTTTCTCTGAAAGATAGGCAAGTCCTTCAACAACAAAGTATTGACCTAACATGGTGGTTCTATTTGCAAATCCAAACAAGATACGAAAAAGATATAAAATTTACTGGGTTTTATAAAGAACAGGCTCCGCTGGATAAATTTTTGTTGAAAACGTATGAGAATTTGATTAAGAAACTTTACAAATTTCTGCTAAATTGGAAGATGGAAGAAGAACAAGTAAAAGAAACAATGATAGTATGGGCAAAGAATTTTGGATATTCTATAGATCTGGAAGATTGGCAAAAACTTTGGGATAAAAATATTAGACATACTAAGGCAGCAACATATAAAGAAAATTTATATAAGATGTTTTATAGACGGCATATGACACCAGTTCGATTAGCGACAATGTTTAAAAATGTATCGAATATTTGTTGGAAATGTAAACAACTGCCAGGCACTTATTATCATGTCTGGTGGACATGCCCTAATGCGGTGATGGCGAACCTTTTAGAGGCCGAGTGCCCAAACTGCAACCCAAAACCCACTTATTTATCGCCAGGTGCCAGGTGGGCGTGGGTGGGCATGGCTGTCATGGGCATGGCAGACTGGGTGAGTGTGGCCAAGGTGTGCGTGATCACCTCGATGTTGCTCATGGGGAGGGACGCCTGTGGGGGCCGGGCAGGGTTGAGGGAGATCCAGGGGGTCTCTGGCAGGTGGGGCGGTGGGCAGGAGGCTCGTCCTGCTGGGTGAGGTGAGGCAAGGCGAGGGTGCCATTGTCACAGGGCAAGGTGAGGCAGGGGCCGGGGCGGCTGCTGCCTGACACCATCAGCCGCTGCACAGAGGCCAGTGAGTACATGGGTGCTGGGATGCATCTGGCCATGTGGGACCTCAGCAAGTTAGCAGGCAGCTGGTTGAAGAGGGATGGTTGCCATCTCTGGGACATGACGCATGTGCCCACAGAGAGGGCTCTGAGTGTCGCCTCTGGCATGCATGCCATAGGTTCACCACCACTGCCCTAATGCAAAGAAATATTGGCTTAAGATTCATAGATGGCTGGAAAAAATGATGAAAATACAGATAGAATTTAAACCGGAATTGTTTTTGCGAGGAATAATCTTATTATGGTAAAGAGAATGATTATTTAATATTACATGTTTTAACAGCTGCAAGAATAGTATTTGCCCAATTCTGGAAAAATGAATATCTACCACCCGATCAAGCTATAATTACTAAAATTTTAGATTGTGGAGAAATGGATAGATTAACACTGGAGATTAAAGAGAAAGATGATTCAATTTATTTTAAAACTTGGGAAAATTTTTACCAATGGTTAGAGATACGTAAATGATGGGCTTTTAACTAAGTTTTAGATTTTAGGTTAATAATATTGTTATTTTTAGTGTGTTTAAATGATAATGTGATAATTATGAATTTGAGAATGTATTAATGATGATAAAGATGATTAGATGAGATTTTAATAATTTTGTTTACCTATTTAAAGGAAGTTTATTTATCTATCAATTTTTAGTATGATGGTTACAGTTAACTTCATTGCATGATTGCTGACTACGATATGAATTATGTTATTTAATACTTAGATCTGGACGGAAACTTGTTTGTTAAAGCATGAAATTATTTTTGGGGGTTGCCCCCATTATTGTATTTACCCCTACCCCAAATTCCACATCCCTTCTTTTTCCCATACCCATATTGATCCCATCCTTTTTTACCCATACAAAATTTAATAAAATATTTTTATATATAAAAAATAACAGTTTTCTTACCAGAGAAAATGGAGGCTTCTAATGTCTAATTGCATTCATAATATGAATCAATCACAACATATTGCTTATCAAGCAATTGTTTCATGAAGAATTTTGGTAGAAGAACAAGACAATTAGAATCCCTTCCTTTGATGGTGGGTCCAGTTGTTCTTCCAGAGGGAAGTCCTTATTATGGAATTTAAAAGGATGTCATACACCATATTAATCAGTTGTATTGCAATCTAGATGCTACAAAACAATTCACCTATTTAATAAATTGAGCAAATTATCTTACATTATTTGTATTATGGTTTATTTATTCCTTCAAACCAGGAAGTGTAACTCTCTTAAAAGTTTTCTTGGAGGCTTGTGAAGTATACTTTCTAACTACAGATTTTCGATATAGAAGATACCATTTTTTTAGAGCATACTTCTGATAACATCATTTTGGGTATTATCAGGTCAATTATGAAATCTAATTACTGAATTTATAAAAGTATCTTGATACAATTGGTGAACTAGGAATGAGAAGAAATCAAGGCCCTCTGTTATTTTAGCTATATGAATAACGTGTGTATTCTTGTTATATAAAAGCACTGGTGCTCGCTTCTTAGTCTTAACTGATTTAAGTAGTTTGAAAATATTACAATATAAATATGCAAATGATGAGAATCTGGTTTTAATAGAGCTATTCTTGGTTCTACTGGCTCTTGACTTTAGATCAAAATATATATCCAACCTTCTACTATCAATGCAAAATTACTATAAGCCCAAGTTTTTATAACCTTCCTCTTGTATTTATCCATTCTTTCTTACATATTCGTAAAAGAAAATAAAACACTGCTGACAACTATTCCATTTTGTGTAAGATAAAAATTTAATATTTAATTTTCAACTGTGTTTATTAAAGTGGGGCTTTTCCAGTGATGGGATTCAGCCAATTCGCACCACTTCGGCAGAACTGGTAGCTAATTTTTTGTTGCCCCGGCCAAAAATGGATTTCCGGAAGCGGCATCCACACAGAGAACCGGTTGTTCACATATTTGAATCCCACCACTAGGCTTTTCATACCATAATCTTTATTTTCCACACTTTTATTCTCCATTAGGTTTCATATCCTATTCTCACTCCTAACCAAGTACAGCTTTCACACTCAATAAATAAAAATCACAAAACAGAAAGAAAACTGCTAGCCCAGGTAGTTCCTGGATTTGATGAATTAAGGAAGTCTAATTAAACATTGTGGAACAAGATTTTTGTGTTTTCTTATCCCAACATTACACTTACAACACTGAACCACACTGATACCGAACAAAGATTTGTATTTATCACACTTGCCTTGAGGAAAAGCCTGTTATTATAAGGTTAACTTGACTAAGAGGATTCAGAATAAACTGGCATTTTTAATATGCTGGAAAATGTTTGGAAATCAATTTCTACAGAAAGCAGAGCAGTTGTCTAATTTCCATAAATATGGATTGAAGATCATCTTATGTAAATTAGAAAGCCAAGTGTCATCTAGGTAAGTATGTTAAGTATGTACAGGATTACAGCATAAGAGGACTCTGAATATTAATCTGTTTAATATTAAATGCAAGTATGTTTAGCGTAATAGTTTCTTCATTGTGAACATTTTGGTCTTTGAGATCTGTGAACATTTTACTAAGTTGAAACAGCCTGATGCAAATTGTGTTATCTACATTTTTCTCTTCACATTCTGAATACAATTTAAATAATTAAATAATCATCAGTGCTGTTGGCAGGTTATCTTGTAATTTTTAGGTTCTTATGTAACAATTCACTTAGTTTCTAGCTTTCCTGAATATGTTGCTATATTTAACAATTATAAATTGATGAAAACATATGTGTTTTCATTCAAATTCATGCATTTCATTGATATAACCACAAAACAAATTCTGTTGTAAAATTTGTTTCATTTCCTAAAGTTTCCTTCAAAAGCAAAAAATCAGATTAGAGAACACTAGTATGAATTCAGCAACATACGCATATTAATATCATTAATCAAATCTCCAGAGATCTATGAATGTCTAAATAAGAGATGGGTGCTGTCATGACAACTTTTGGGAGCAACAGATTATTAAATTTAAAGTTTATGGGGATAACTATCTATATATATAACTATTTATAATGCAGTGGGGCTCCTATTGATCCTTAAAACAATTCCTTTTAACTAATAATTACACAACTATGATTCCCTGTAGCAGAATATTCCAATCTAGTAGTAATTTGGTTACTACCAGTAAATGGTTACAGAGACTTCAAAATGTCTATGTTGCATAAAGACATATATATTAGTTTGGCCTCTTAGTCTCATTGAATTTATACAAAAGTAATAATTTACTATATAGGCCACTTGTGAAATTTCTTTATTTTCCTAAGGACTTGCACATAAAATTGTTTGATAAACCGGAATATGAAATTGTTGCCAATCAGCAACAGACCCAAGAATGGAAATGATACTGATACGAAACAAAAGAAAGATTGGTAGGCAATCTACTGTTCCAATGTAATTGAAGCATGGCTTTCCAGAAGCAAAACCATTGCATTCATACTTAAAAGTACTGATATAATTTGAATTGATTTAGGTATTTCAAACATTAACGAAATCTGACCATTTAGAGCAATAAAAAGAGCAATATTGATCCAAATCACCATTAACATAAAAAACTAGTATCAAGCCAGTGTTACTTCTTAAAAGCAACATTTAAAAAGATGATCAGAAATGCCACTTGAAATTAACAAGCCAGTAGTTTTGATTCACTTTCATAAATTTTAAATTTTAATGCTGAATTTAATACTTTCTTTTATAAATAGCTGTGAAGCATCCAAAGTGATACGTCGTGAGGTTTTCCTTCTTTTCTCTTTCTCACACACCTCCAGACATTCTTAAAAACCTAATTATGGAGGATAATTTTGCTCATCCATTCACCTATTTAAGTCTTAAAGGAAAACAAAACTCTAATGCCCAATATTATCAAGAGACACTGTTACTTTCCAATATTGGTTTGGGAAGTTGCAGGACCCCAATGGAAGTGATAAAGAGGTGGCTGCAGGTTAGACAGAGAATAAAAGTCATTCCAGTTAATAATAAACCCTTATTATCGAAGTATAACATGTATACAGTGAAATTGGCTGAACCTCCCTCTGTGACCCCCCTCACCACAAACTCACCGTGACTACAAACCCCCAACTTATTTCACCCTGTGAACTAATTGCACATCACGCCGGCCTCATGAGTCTATTATGCATAAAGTTATATCCCATTCAGAAGCCTGACGGCCCATGGGTAAAAGCTGTTCTTCAGCCTGTTGATACGGCTGGCTATGTTTCTATATCTCCTTCCAGATGGTAGGAGATTAAAAAGGTACCAACCAAGATGTGAGTCATCCCTGAGTATTTTCCTCACTCTGCCAAGGCAACGGGCCCTGGCGATGTCATCCAAGTGGAGTCAGGGAACAGCCCACGATGTCTTGTGCCATGCTCACCACCCTCTGCAAAACGTTCCTGCTACTTTCAGGCCAGCATACCAAACCACAATATAATATGTGAGAATGCTTTCAATAGTAGACCGGTAGAAGAAGGTCATGAGTCGTCTGCAAACAAGTACTCTGATGTTCATTTGTTTAATGTTGGTTTTAATTCAGAAGTCAAAATATATGAAAAACTAAAAGGGCAATAAAAATAACAGAGGGAGTGGGAAATCCCAATCCTTATTTACAAAAGTTTGGGATGCATAGATGCAGGAACACTTTCTCCTGGGACAGTTCAAACTGCTTCACTATAATTAAACATCCTACAGATTTTTATATAGTACATTAAACTATTTCTCGTGTATTCATATTCAATTAACTTTATTTTTTCAGTGTCAGAATATAGGGTGTAGATGAAAAAAAAAACCACAGAGAGACACCTCACTCATGTATTCATCTCCTATCTCACTTCCAAACTGCCAAGCTCCTAGCTCACACATGGCAGAAGACAAGCTGTCTCCTTTGCTGTGTGCTTAATTTTCATTCCCACATTGACCTCTCTTTTATTGTTATTCATTTTCATACCTGACAATAAAAAACAACCCTGTGTATGGTGGTTGTGAATAGGATTATCTTTCAGATCGATGCTGAAATTGATTCGCAACCACACTATTTATCAGCCTGCAGCTAAAGCACTAGCAGGCAGGAAATATTTTCTCTCCATCAAAACCGTTCTTATTCAATTGGTGGAAGGAATATTGTATGATATTAGACGATAATATATCAGATATGCTCTTGCAGTTATTCCTGAACCTAGTTAAAACTAGTTGAACCTGATTTCATTGCATCTCACTTTAACCATCCATTTTTTAGTACAATTCAAAATTGTGCTAATTTTAAAAGCCCTCTGTGATATATGAAGCAATAAATATACAATTTCACTAATGTATAGCTTCCTTGTCTTTTCCACCTGGAGTGCTTATCTTTTTCAGATCGAGAGCTAGGCTTAACCTTGACTGGCATGTATATAACATTTATCTTGTTTTTAACCTCATTTGCTTATATATTAAAAACAATATCTAGCCCTTTGGGGAGGCAGACTTAAATAAGCCTGCTTCTAACCTGGATTGTTTTTCTTTGTTCCCATCTGTTCTGCCATTTTATCCTTTTTTTGTTGCTGTTTTTTCTGTTTTTAATGTTTTAAACAATTTGTAAAATATCCCAGAGTCACTGGGAATTGGGGGACACATAAATGTAATAAATAATTATAAACATCATTTATATATATATATATATATATATATATATATATATATATATATATATATATATATATATATATATATATATATATATATATATATATATATATATATATATATATATATATATATATATATATATATATATATATATATAAATGTCTCTTTGGGGGCAATTAGACTTTTTTAAAATATCTATCTTTGGCAAATCCAGATTATCCCCCCCCCCAGCCTAAATGCTTGTGGAAATCTGGATGGGAGACAAGAAGGTCACAGGTGCAGTGTTTCTGATAAGTCGATGAACTGGAGTTTTCACAAAGTCTATTTGCTGTACCAACAGTTGGAGAAAAGAACTGTAAAGTATTTGGAGCCACAGGTAGCTCTTCACTTCCCATGCCAAGGTCTTGAAAATTGAAAGCTAGATTCTCAAGGAGGCTTCTTGAGGCAAAAATATTGGAAGGAAAAAGGGGTTAACAATCAGATATTTTGACAACTTTTATTTTAACACCCAATTTATCTCCAAGTTCATCAGGCTGGAAATTTCTCTTGTTTTCCCATTTTGTGGGAGAGGGAAACTGACTATCCATCTTCCAAATAATAGACCAGTTTGCAGGTAGATTAGGAAACAGTCCCCATTTTAAAAAAAAGACTGGTTCTCTAGTGTATTAATACAGGTTATGGCAATATAATCCAAAAACTAAGAGCATTTTCCTTCCCCTCCCTCTTAATACCAAAGAAAATTAAGACACAGTCAATCTAAGTTTCTTTCAACAGTTTCTGTAGCCCCACTTTGTTCTTACAATGAAACAACTGATTTTTGTTAATTCTAAAGCCAGCACAAGCTGATATACGTCTATAAATGTTCTGAATTTCAAAGCAATCAAAATACAAGGTTGATACTCATCAATGCTACCTATAGTTTTATGTCTGCAAGATAGCATTACTGCAGAACGACTGGAATAGAAAAAAAGCCTTGAACGGATCATGATCAAATCAAGGACACAATACATGAAACTAGCCTGAGAGTTTTCGTACAAATCAGAAACAACCCCCACCTCTGTGTTGAGATGGGAAGCATGTTTATGAATGCTGAATTTTTAGTTAATACATCTGATTCTCAGTTCCAGAGTCACACCCAGTTCCTGTGCAAATGAGACCACTATTAAGGATAGTAAGGATTCAGGTTATGTGTATATTAGAGAGGACTTTGGAACAGAGCTTTGTAAAAATTTTAAAAGGGATGGATGGATGGATGGACAGACTCACCCTAATATTTTTTTCTTTGTCTTTTGGGCAAATAGATAAATAATAAATCAGAAGATCAATCACAAATCCTGAACTTCTTTGGATCTCTGAAGCTGTAAAACAGCATCAAAAAGCTATGCCATCACATGAACAATTTGTGCCCAAACAGGCAATCAGGAAAAAAAAAAATTCTCAGTTTGACATTCATGAGATGGATGTCTCATATTACCATGATGTGGAATTCTTCCAATTAAATAAATGTGATTTCTCAAGTGTATCTACATTCTTCTAAGAACTTCCTGTAGACCAGATGTGATGATCAAAGCACTGATAGACAGTATTTCCTCTCTCCCCGCTCCCCGAATTTTGTGTTGTTACGGGAACCAAGTCAATAAAAGTAACATAACATTTTTTTGAACTTGTATTCCCTCGCAGTACAAACCTAAATACAAAGCAAAATACAAAGGCATAGTTTCGATGAGGCTTCACTTCACACCTACCAATTAAAGAGCTATTTTGATATGATAATTCCAGAAGATCATTATATCTAAATGAGATGATTAAACAGAACGAAAATGCATTCTTTGCAAAATATTACCATGGGCCTCAGGGAAGAGAAGTAGGGTTTAATGCTTGATTTTAATTGATTGCTTCTGACTAATAATAAAGTTCTCAAACTACAATGATGTAGGAGAATGTTAACTAAATTACACATAAAATATGTCTACTTGTAAAGTGCAAAGTACTCCCACAGAAGGTGATGTAAAGACTGTAATGATTGGCATCTTATGGACATCAGATAGGCTTATGGCATATGCTCCTACACAATATTCCATAATGCCATATTAGATGAATCATACAACCTCTGAGGAGGAAAATGCAAAAGCTTTTACATGATGTTGAAATTAATATATAATCCTATAAATTAGCAACTGAAAAGTCTGTTATCCCAGACTTTTCCAAGAGAAAGCAATCTATCATTTGTATATAAGAAGGGGCGATTCTGTGGCTCAGTGGTTAAGATGTTGGCCTTGTTGTCTGGAAAGCCAGCAGCCCAGGTTCGAGACCTGAGTCCCATATAACAAGGTGAGCTTCTGTTACTTGCCCCAGCTCCTGCCCACCTAGCAGTTCAAAAGCTTACAAATGCAAGTAGATAAATAGGTACCACTTTGGTGGGAAGCTAAGAGAGTTCAGTGAGGTCATGCTGGCCACATGACCTCAGAAATTACTTCGGACAGCGCTGGCTCTATGGCCTTGAAACAGAGATGAGCACCACCCCCTATAGACAGCAACGGCTAGCAGAGTAAAATCTGTAGGGACTCCTTTGCCCTTTTACTTTATTTAAGAGAAAGTTGGTAAAGCCTGGACTATGGAGGCTGACTTTCACATTTGGAAGCTCTTGCTATCCTGCCATTCTTCCACAGTTCCTATTGGTTACCCATCTCATTGCTGCATTAATGAAGCACAAACTTCAGTTGCTCTGGGAACTCACCCTAAGCCCGTGGTGGCAAACCTATGGCATGCGTGCCAGAAGTGGCACGCAGAGCCCTCTCTGTGGGCACACACACCATTGTCTCATCCTAGGACTTCAGCTGGATTTTATAAAACCTTTTTGCTTTAGCCCTCCGCCGCCATGTGCAAAAAAAATGGTTCAATCAATCAATTTCAACTAGCGGGGAAAAAAAATATCTCGCAAAGTTGGAATTGATTGAACTTTTTAGTCCCACCCAGTCTGCCGTTAGCACTGCAGCCACGCCCACAGAATGGACCACACCCACCCAATGGGCCACGCCCACCCGGCACCCGACAATACATAAGTGGGTTTTGGGTTGCAGTTTGGGCACTTGGTCTCTAAAAGGTTTGCCATCACTGCCCTAAGCCTTTTGTGTTTGACAACGCTTTTAATCGACCTGGCTGACTTTAATCAATCTTCACAACTGGTGTGTCTGGGTCACTCTGTGAACCCCGACAATTGCCTGACAATCCTAACTTGAGGCCACCTCCAAATAGAATGAGTTTTCTGAAACATCTGGGATCAGCAACAAACTCTGACAAGATACAGTAAGTGACACTTTATTAGAAATGCATGGAATTTAAAGTCCATATGAGCATTTTTCATATTCATGAGCACTGTCATACTGCACTCTAAAATATACTGAGAATTACATATGAAAAGTTCTTTTCTGCCACTGTTGTACATTCAAAGTGATAGTGTGATTACTAGGCACAAAGAAATTGAAAGCTGTACCATCAAATAAGCTCTTGAAAGAGGACTAGGAAAACACCCTGTGATGGGGCTTCCAAAATGAGATAACAATTTCTATCTACAACTCTTGACTCAAAAGCCTTTGAACATCATTATTCATGCAATCTGATGGGTGGGGAACAATCAAGTGAACATAACAAGCAGCCATACAGCTGAGTTATAAGTCAGCTATCTTCCATTTAGCAAAAAAAATAAACCACCTTTCTCTTTCTGAATGACAGCATTAAAAACTACAGCTAGAATGTACTTTGAGGGCAGCAGTTCTCTCTCTCAGCATTTTTAACCTTTCATAGATGATTTATATCTAATTCATGTTGAGTTTTCTAAAAACATATGATTGGAAAATTATAATCCTTTCTGGAAGATTTCAAATGTATACATCAAACTGGGGTGAACCAAAGAAATATTTTGATTGTGTGTATATGCATGTATAATAACTGTCATTTGAATATAGCTCTTATTAAAAAATTTAATACGCTGTTTTCATTTTGGGCAGCAGTATTTTATGGTTACATTATATATATTTATTCAGGATTCATACTGACAGTAATTCACACAAGAATTAAGTTTGTTAACATATTATCATGTTAAATAATTCTATTAATTCACTTCTGAATTATGTACACTTTCCTTTTCATTTTAGAAGGAGAAAGGGGAAGGGGAGGGTGAGGAGAAGAAAGACAGAGAAAAAGATGGAAAGATGGATGGATGGAAGGAGAGAGAGAGAGAGAGAGAGAGAGAGAGAGAGAGAGAGAGAGAGAGAGAGAGAGAGAGAGAGAGAGAGAGAGAGAGAGAGAGAGAGAGAGAGAGAGAGAGAGAGAGAGAGAGAGAGAGAGAGAGAGATAAGACTGCAGCCTTTGGAGGGTTTGAGGGGAATAAGCAGTATTGTTCATTAAAAATAGGAAGAGAAATGGATCTAACTCCACAAGTGTAATTAATTACATCTAGAGTGCTGCTGGCAGAAGACAAGGGATGATCTCAATCAAACACGGATATGAGCTGCTATTAAGGCCCACCTTGTGGCAATTTGTGCGGCAAAGTGTAAATACTTCTCTGTACGAATTACATCTGCAGATAACTGACCAGTGATCCTCTTTAACAGAGTCATCTCCTCCTGACGAAGGAGGAGACTGAAGTCCACCTGAAAGGGCGCACTGAAGAATTTGCGGTTTTTCTGGAAGAGAAAATTGCTCGACTTCATTTCCAATTAGATGCCAGCATGGTTGCTGGTCCAGCGGAGGCCCCTGGGGCAGGTTCTTGCCCTCATATCTGGGAATAGTTTGATTCAGTTGCCCTCATATCCAGGAATAGTTTGATCCTAGAGTATGCACGCAAGCACCTGTGTTTAGACCCATGCCCCTCCTGGCTTGTGAAAGCTTCCTAGGAGGTGACATGTGAGTAGACTCTGGGGGTGATTAATGCTTCCTTACAGGAGGAGCACTTTAAAGAGGCTGTGGTCCATCCTCTTCTCAAGAGGCCATCACTGTATTCCACCCTGGATAATTTCCGACCTATCTGCAATCTTCCTTTTTTGGGGAAGGTTGCTGAGAAAGTGGTTGTTCAGCAGCTCCAGAGGTTTCTGGATGAAACGGATTGTCTAGACCCCTACCAGTCAGGATTAATGCCTGGATTCAAGACCAAAACCTTGGCATTTGGCTCTGGGTTTGGGATTCTTTGGTCCATGGAGAATTGCCACCTTTGGTCTTGGATGGGGTGGCACTTCCCCAAACAGACCCAGGGTGTAATCTGGGGGTTCTCCTGGACTCACAACTCCTGCTTGAAGAGCAGAAGGCAGTCATGGCCAAGAGGTAGTGTGCCAGTCCCTACTCACAGTCATTCATGCCCTAGTCACCTCCTATGTTGACTACTGCAATGCACTCAACATAGGGCTGCCCTTGAAAAGTATCCGGAAGCTCCAGTTGGTGCAAAATCCAGTGGCCCACATGGTTTGTGAAGACCTCGGTGTGTACAAGTGATATCTCTCCTGCGGGAGCTGCATTGGTAGTCAATTTGCTTCCAGGTGCAATTCAAGGTGCTGGTTGTCACCTTTAAAGCCTTTCATGGCTTGGGACCAAGTTATCTGAGGAACTGTCTCTTGTTGGTCACATCCACCAGACCATTACAGCAGGGAGGCAAGGAATGTTGCAGAACCCATCCCCTAAGGAGATTTATCTGGCAGGATCCAGAAGAAGGCCCTTCTCCATGATGGCTCCCCTGACCTATTCTGTGCCTGTGCATTTGGCTTCTCTTGCCTAAATGTAGAAGCTTACTTTTTTCACCATTGAATTTCATTTTGTTAGATAGTGCCCAGTGTTCAAGTCTGCAAAGATCCTTCTGTATCTTAAGCCTATCTTCTGGAGTGCTGGCTATACCTGCCAGCTTGGTGTCATCTGTAGATTTGATGAATTCCCCATCTATCCCCTCATCCAAATCGTTGATGAAGATGTTGAAGAGCACTGGGCCCAGAACAGAGCCCTGGGGCATCCCACTACACACTTCTCTCCATGTAGATGCGGTTCCATTGAGGACCACACGCTGAGTACAGCCGGTCAGTCAGCTACAAATCCATCTGGTGGTGATGCCGTCTAACCCACATTTTTCTATCTTACCAAGTAGTAGGTTGTGATTTACTTTATCAAATGCCTTACTGAATTCCAAGTAAATTATATCCACAGCATTCCTCTGGTCCACTAATTTAAGCGAAATGTTTCACTCTTTACATGGACTCAGTGAAGATTATTTTTTCTTGTTGCATTAGCATCAGACAAGTTAGAAATCTTTTCACCATTTAACTAGTTGTGGCTAATACAATGGAAAAGAGAAAAATCATAGGAAGTTATTGCTCCTCTGCCTTGCACTTGGAATATACATCTAGATTTGGCTAGCCTAGATCAAAGAAGACCATACTACATTGGAGTAAATTTAGCCAAGAATTATCAAGATGATGTGAAGTCTAGATATCAAGCCTTTTGAAGGACAATTAAAGGATCTCAACACTCTTCACCTGCAGAAGAATCAACTGAGACACAAAGGTTCAAACATCTGGGGGGCTACAGAAGAGAGAGACTTATTTTCTATTGTATCAGACAGCAGAACCAGAGTTTGTTGTAATACTACTAGGAAGAAAGTTCAGGCTAGACATTAGGAGGAACATCCTGACATCAAGTAGTGGCTGACATATAAAGTACTGAGTTCACCCTCAATGGAAGTCTTCCAACAGAGGCTAAAGAGTCATCTGTAAGTGGATGCTGTGCTTAGCAGGATGTTAGATGACTCCTCCAACTCTGTGACTCTATGAAAAGTGGGTAGTGCTGCTGAAAAGTATAAAAAGAGCATACAAGGGCCACAATCTCTTTTAAAGCAGTGTGGATTCCTGGGGAAAAAAACTAACATCTAGACAGGATTATGACACCAGTCAGCAGATCCATGATCTACCGGTATGTAGATTGAATCTACATAAACTGTATACATGCCTTATTTCTTTATTTTGGTTACTGACTAGCATAACACTAACAAGAATGTGGTTTATGATTTGCAATTTTCTCCCTAGAAATAAAGCTTGTACTTTATTAAATGCTAATAAGTTACATTTCATATCATTAGGCTTTTTGAAAAGAAAATATAAATGTTAAATACATTTACTGGAAAGTAATTCAGAGATATCTCAATCCTAAACACATTTAGTAGAAAACAATTCATAGACATACTACTAGGATTTTTCTGCAGTCAGCATTTTAGTTATCCTGATCATTAACAACTTTCTAAATAGAAAGAATAATAATATCATGGTTGTAGACTTTCATGGCCAGAGTCAATTAAAAGATAATGAGTATTTGGACTGCCTCTTGAGTTGAAATGAATCACTCAGTAGCACAATTCTCTGCTGTTCCGATTGTTGTTTGATCTTTCATTCAAACTACTCTCACTAGATTGTATCAAGTCAGAGAAAGATGTCTGGTCCCAACTGGTTCCTCATCCAGGCAAATTTTCAAATGAGGAAATTTAGAAAGAAGCTATTTTCTGATTAGCTTGTCTTTGAGAAGATGATTGCTAAGCGTTTCTCCAAGCAAGGCTGCTGTAAATTCCGTTTCCTGGTAATTAATTAAGGTCTGTTTGTTATTAGTATAGCATAAAGCCAGGATCTAGGGTTTGTTAACCTTCAGACCCTCTTCCTTGTTAAAGCTGTTAGAAAGTTGATGAATTTCAATGGCTTCTCTATGCAGTCATATGTAATATTATAATTGATATTAGTATGATTATCATATTACCATGAATAATTTAATGTGTTTGTAAATCAGGACCAACGATCTTTCACTGATTGCCACAAAATGATCCAATTAGTTCAAATGAAAGAGCCAGAACAGAACAGCTGAGAGTTGTATTCCTCAGAGGGTCACTTCACTTCTGAAGATACTGGTCACAACTGTAGATGAAATATCAAAATACCAGAAAACTAACCTGGAGCCATGTAGTCTGAAAATTTATCACCATTTAATAAGAAAAAAAGTTTATCCAAAAAATATAATTAAGACTAGTAATATGTTTTCTCTTTGGGTAATATTCTCTAAGGGAGGGCACTTATAAATAGATATTAATATACTGAGTACATATATGCATACAGAATTATTAAATCATATTTCTCTAATTAAACAACACCTGTAGACATCTATAAACAATCTTTATGTGTAATACTTTAATTGTTCCAGAAAAGTACTTTCCTATCACCTAAAGTCTTATGGCAAGAAATTCTAGAAAAAAGACATTCAAAATTGGATTCAACAAAAATTAATTCTCATTTTGAGGCCAACAAACTAACTTTCCTAAACAATATGTAAAATGAGAGAGAGAGAGAGAGAGAGAGAGAGAGAGAGAGAGAGAGAGAGAGAGAGAGAGAGAGAGAGAGAGAGAGAGAGAGATATTGATTTAAATTGAATCCAATGCTTCATTTCTAGTTAACTAAACCTTCCCCCCTCTTCATGCAAAGAGAAAAAGAGCAGATTCTGTAAATATATTCTTCCATCTAGAATACCATTCTTTCAAAAAACTATATGCGTACTTCATGAATCATTTTTACAGATGACAAATGATGCTGGGCATAGAATGCAATTCATTCAAAGCATTTTAGACTTTTTTTATATGAATATTAATTCCTGAAATTGTTGTCTCAATAAATCAATTAAGGTCATGCAAAAAATAGAAAACAAAAGTAAAATGCCAAAAACATACTAAAATGGAATACAAGTAGGTCTTTTGCTGCCTGCAGTTAGATAAAGAATAGTCTCCCACCAGCTTTTCCATCTGGCAATATAAACACTGGCTAAGATAATCCAACACTGTTGATATATTTACATTAATTTACAAATTACATTTCAGTTTAGTATGGAACACACTGCATAAATCAAAAGATAACACAAATTAATTACAGGGAAAAGCTTGCTCTGTCACTTCCCCCCCCCACACACACACACACAAAATAAGCACCACATAATGCCTGGCCATATGGTCTTATCATTCTCTTAGCTAATTATCTACAAATCTTTGTACCAATTTTACAGCCACTGGTTATTACTAACTGGTTTAAAATTTCTCCAGACAACTCTTTTTTTCCTTCAACGTTTTTTACAGTTTAATCCAATGACTAAAGATATATTATTAATAACATTCAATTACTTGATTTGCAAAAGATCTAGTCATATGTAAAGAACGAGGGTTTTTTTTTTCATTTTCACTTGCTGAATTCAACATTTTTATTTATTCTAACTTCAAAGCTCAGCTCATTCCCAATTCATTCACATTCTCTCCAAACCAAGATACCTTATTATTTAAACCTTCTTATCCAACACTTGAAAAGCATATTACAGAATGTTTTTTTTTCCCTTGCTCATTTATTGCATCTCATTCTCGGTCTTGAATTGAGATCAAGAACTTCGCAGAATTTTAGATACTGGATTGAGGGCATTCAGGAAATAGTTTTGCACTTTCTCAGCCATCTGGGTCCTCTTTTATGAAAACCCAATTAGAAAAAATACGGAATTTGATTGAAATGAAAACATAAATGAATATTTAAATAAGACCCCTAGCTTGATTTCTTTATGTTGTCTCCCTTATAGCATAAATCTAAAAATAAAACCAGCAATGGTATGCTGAACATTTGTTAAAATAAATATTGATAAAAGATTAAACGGCCTGGTTTTTTAATGTTATGCCTCATTGCAGCTCTACAATGAAATGTTTAAACCCCTCTCTATGTGCATCATTCTTGAGATTTGTTTGTTTATATTTCACATTTCTAAAACCCTCCCATCGCCTTCAAAGAGGGCTCTATCCTGTGGGAACAACTGAAATTTGGCATAAAATCAATCTTTTGTTCTTCCAATACTGAAAGCACTTGCTACTTCCAATATGGAGAGGGTGTAGGACATGAAAACTCTTTTATTCTTGGAGTACATCTGTTTTATACTCCAAACTTGCTGCTGTCATACTAGGGGAGAAAGTGGGAGGGGAAAATGATGCAAACTAGTCAGGGGAATTTATATATTTCATGAAGGATATGAAAAAAAATGTTTCAACAAAAGGCAAAAAAAGGGGAGGAACATCCAAAAGTTGGAGACTCACATTGAAAACCATGGTAATCTGGAAGCAGATTTCAACGATCTGCAAGAAGCATGAACTCTGTAGATATAAATTCACATGTACACACGCATATATATTCATTTGTATATGGAAGAAAAGTCATGACCATAACTGTTTTTTCTTGCATTTACTCATTTGTTTAAACAATCCTGTCAGTTTTATAATCTAATAGAGCAACAGTTTAATACATATTGCATCCTCCCTCTGCTCCTCCAGTAACCAGTAAGAGCAGACTGTGTAAGCTTCATTTGCTATATCAAATGTAGCAATGCTTGAGCCTTTAGGGATAAACCCATCAATACAATTGCAACTATATTTCTTGAAAAGACCGCACATTTAGCCATAAGGCACAAATTATTACTTTACATTTGACCATGTTTGTCTTGCAGCAATGTCATTTTTATGCTCCATTTCAAATGCATTCTGACAATCTAGCTTGCTATTATGCTTTCATTCGGTTATTGATGTGACCCTATTTTACTTAACACAATCCTGTTTATTTTCATTATTACTTTTTCCCCCCTGTGGAATCACTCAGTTCCTAATTTGGCTAGCATCACTGTCTACTGCTGTTGCTCTGATTTATGAGTTTGCTAATTCATAGCTTTGTGAGTGAAAAAGAAAAATATTCCTTGACATAAATAGCTTGAAAGTCCTTAATATCTCTTGATCAATTTACTCATTAATTTACAGAAAAGGGATAACTTTAAAAAAGGATCATGACTTGTCATCGTCCAGTATCAAAGATTGGCTGTCACGTTTTAATTCCACAATAAACACAACATTAATGCAAAAATGTTCTTATCTTTACATGCTCAAAACACTTGTACACTTGCCCTGCAATTGCAGCTGAATAAGCTTCTTCGATTTTGCAGACAATTAATTCTGTAGTAATTTTCAAGGAAGTTTGTGAAAAATGCTATAGGAAGTTGAATTGTTGCCATAAAATACTAGATAACATGTCCTGTGTTGATTATTCAGCCACCGTGAACTAAGTAATCACATTCAAGAATGAGTAGAATAACAATGGATTCTAAGCATAAAATACCTTTTGGCAAAACAAAATAAGAACCAATCTTTTTCTTATTATTACGAATAGTTTTATAGTAATACATGGAGAGAGACTCCATTTGGTACAGTGGTTAAAGCATGGACTAAAGCAGGGGTGTCAAACTCAATTTCATTGATGACCACATCAGCATTGCAGTTGCCCTTGGGGGGCTGGGTGGGTGTGGCCTACTGGGTGGGCATGGAGGAAGTAGGTGTGGCCTACTGGGTGGGCATGGCCAGCTTTACATCGTGCATCCTGTGGGGGCCTGGGCAGAAGTGGGACAGACCTGAGGGTCTCTGGCAGAAGGGGGTGGGACTAGGGCAAGTGCCAAGGCATGGTCCACTGGAGGAACCTCACTGTTCCTCTCAAGCCATGTGGGGGGGCTGGATGGTGATGCGGACTGCCCAAAGCCCTGGGCAGCAGAGGTCAAATGCCCAGCCTGGCCCTCAAGCACCTATTTCCCAAGTGGATGCCCAGCTACACTTACCTCCTCCTCAAGGCTGCTACTGCTGTGCTTGCTCTCCTTAGTCAGGTTGTTCATGATGGGTACCAGGGCAAAGTCAGAGGGGGACTGAATGTGTTTCAGCATAGATGGCCACCACAAAATTGTACATTGGCTCCCGGCCGTCCAGCCTGGGCCAGGGCCAAGGCAGGGGGGGGGGCGTTCCCTCACTGTTTCCAGGATGGCTTTATGGGCCATATGAAACCACTTCGCGGGCTGCATCCAGCCCCCGGGCCTTGTGTTTGACATGTCTGGACTAAAGCATCCAAATTTTGATCACATGACTGTGGGGATGCTGCAAGGGTCATAAGTGCCATTGTGACTTTGAACAGTCACTAAACAGATGGCTATAAGTCAGGACTACTAGTAAACACCTACCTATTCAGCTGGCTTTTCATAGAAGTACTTAACGATACTTGGACTGTGCTTCTTCAAACTATAGGAGGTGTGCTTGTGATATTTACAGGATCATCTTTCTCCCATTGTCTCTGCCTGTTAGCGTTTTAAAAGGCATCAAGGACATTTGACTAGAGGAATGGCAAGCTCTGCTGTTTATTACTCTTTTTATCAAGTGGGTTTGTGTTTGAGATCTGGGTGCTATAGTTGTGGTTAAATTATTCTTTTTCAGAACTTCTGTACAGTTACTTCTGTGAAGTGCATGGCCATGTAAAATTGTTTAATAAAATAAAAAAAAAATACCAAGGGTTCTACATAAAATATTTTTCCATATTAAAAATAGTAATAAATCTTTTCCTCAAAGGGGTGGAATTTTATTTTAGCTTAGAGATGAATATGTTTATGTGAGGCTACAAACAGAATCTGAAATGAAAATACCCATGACTTGTTATCATCTGTATCTAAAGGTATGCACTTTCTTGTTTTCTCCTTATTACAATCAAAATGAAACTCTTTCTGCAAAAATGAATTCTTAGCTTGACATGAATGACAGATTTAATGTAGTATTACGATATATTTTCAAAGACTTCCAGGTATTTTCTTCAGCAAGTTCACTTACAGAAACATACATTGCTCTGGAGTATCATTTTTCCCTTAGTAATTCTGTATTCTGCAGAACCAGTTAACACTGCAAGCTTTATTTAATTAAAGACAGATGTTCACTTCCACCGACACAGTTAGGTAATAGCAATGCATTCCACTAATTTACTTTTAAATAAAACAAAACTCTTACTTGGTCCTGAAAAAAAAATGAAATGTGAAAGGACTCTCTCCATTCATCAGAGTTCCTAAAAAGGAACACAGGTTTACTGCCTTGGGCCCATGAAAAATCCATGGTTGGGTTTACATATTACTTTATTGAAGTTTGCTCAATTTTGACTTAGTGCAACATATATGCTTAATTGCTGTAATAATTTATGGGTAGCAAGCATGTTGAGCTTGGCCCAGCTGCCGGCCTGCCGTGGCCAATGCCAGTCCATGGACCAGGCACTGGAGACTCCTGGTTTAGTCAACAATATCCATGGTGGTTAAGCCATTATATAGTATTCTGGCAATCCTGTTTTCTGCGTCTACCCAATGTCCATCCCCAAATTCCATTCTATGGCCCCCATTCCCAAACAAAGGAGGATCTGTAGTTTCAGTAATCCTATTCTCTAATACCTCCAAGGAGGAGTCATCAAAGGTGATCACAGAAGGTCCTAGGCAAGGTATTTTGCATCTTCTTTGCTGGAAAATTTAAAATATTCTTTAGAATCCTTTCCAAAACCAGAATCTAAGAGTCAGCAAAAGGATCTTTCATCACCAAGAATCTATTTTTTTCCTATCATGGTAATCCAGAATACCTTTTTAAAATGTCATAAGAAAAAGAAAACACCCCCTAAAGATACCAGAAGGTTCATATGAATCAGAGAGAATGTCATAAAAATGTTGCTTGTGCCCTTCAGTGAAATGTTCATGTCTATATTGGTATGATATCCTAATGTCATCAGCAGATTATGAGTATGATTAGTAAGCAGAGAGCATTCAATCATTTATTTATTGCTTAATGGGAGAAGAAGACTTATCAACAGTCTGTAATAGTCTATAGAAATACACTTCAGACATTCAGTCAGATTTGAAGTCCATTTCCACAGCACGTTGACGGATTTCCCTCCACCTCATGCAGGGAAGGGAAATCCTCCTCCACACTAGAGGAATGAAGCTCATATGGCAAAAAACACTAGTGAATATCATTGTTCTGGAAGGCTCAGAATGCTAGCGTTCACTAGTGTTTATCCCGGACAAGCAGAAACAATGGTGTTTGTTAAAATGGTAGCAAAAGCCATCATTCTGAAAGACTTGGAATGAATACACCAGCAACTGCATTGTTCTGAGCCTTTCACAACAGTAGTGTTCAGTAGTGTTTCTGTTCCTCCAGAGGAAAAAAAATTAAGTGAATATCAGGATCTGAACTTTCCCCAATAGGTTGGGGAGAGGATTCTGGCTTCCCAGGTGTGATGGAACACTGGGGTCCTTTCCTGACCCACCACACCCCAGAAACCAGGCTCTTTCTCCAGCAGTCTGCTTAATGACCACAAATGGGAGAGCTGGTTTGTAATCACTGAGTGAAGTGTGGTCACCCAGCATCTTATTAACAATTGTTTTGCTCAGTGACCAAGATTCTAGGCCCAACTATAGTCATAAGTGGAGGACTACCTGTATGATAATATTGAAATTAATGGTTAAGAGAAAATAAAGCCTTGTTTCAACATGATGCGGACATGAGGATAAATTCTGAAATTCTGTACCCTGGGCTAGTACTTAAACTGTATGACTGTTTAATGATTGTGCAACATTACACTTCAGGGGCCTAAGAAATTACAAATTAGGTATAGAGGGGCTGCATTCAGGATATTTTCATCCCTCTGCTGAGCCATAGTTTATAGTTAATGTGATGAACACTTGCTTAGTTTTAATATAGAAAACAATGCTACTGTTTAACACTACAGTGGCAGTATTTACACAAATTGCTAAAACCAAGCCAATCGTATTAGGTTTCAGCACAATGTGTGAACCTATTGACTATAAGTGAAATTGAGGAAACATGAGGGAAATATGTTAGAATATCAAGCTTTTAAGTAAGCTTTAATTTGATATTGTACTTATTTTAGGTTTTATATGAATTTGTGGGGTTCTTTTTAGGAGTTTTATGAACTTAAAAGATTTTACCTCCTCCAGTTCTGTAACTCTCCAAGTGATTTATGATGCCTGGGGATGGATAGTGATGCATGGTGATTGAGGACAATACTGTATTGTAATGAAACAAACATACAATCTTCTCTCTGATGGAGTGATCATAATGCATTTCAAGTAGATATGACAGCTATATTACAAAGGTGCTTAAAAAAGAGAAAATGAGGTTATCATGATTGAATGTCTTCATTCTCCTGCAAATCACTTGCAATGGAAAAAGAACGTCTCAAATGACACTTCTATTGTGGTAAGAACACAACCAATTCTCTCTCAGAAGATACAATCTAGTAATATGCTAACTGGTAATAAAGTTCATCTTGAGGGACAGAGAGAGTGGTTCAAACAATTAGACATTCAATCTAATTGTTTTTCACACATTCATTTTAATGAAATATGAACAATACAAATTAAAGCCAGTTTTTTTGCTCACTTTTCTTCAAGGTAGCCCCTGCTGCGTCTTTATAAATGGGTATCTACCATTTCAATCTTGCCAAATGAAGTTGGCTTGGGAATGTCATATCTTTTTATTTATATTTCCACCTTGGGTATACACTTGAAGCACTCAGATGTCGTGAGTAATTAAAATTACAACCTTAATTGCAAATAAATCGCTGATAAGACTTGATTCAATTTGAATCAAAGCCTGCAGAAGTGTGAGGGTAGCATTTTTTTAACCACATCTTTTTTCCTTCCTTCATGCAGGTGTATGTATGTATCTATGTAGGTATGGAACACACACACACACACACACAAACACACATTCACATATATAACTAACTCTAACCCATAGATAGATAGATAAGATAGATAGGTAGGTAGGTAGGTAGGTAGGTAGGTAGGTAGGTAGGTAGATAGATAGATAGATAGATAGATAGATAGATAGATAGATAGATAGATAGATAGATAGATAGATAGATAGATAGATAGATAGATAGATATAGTGTGAGTGTGTGTGTGTATTTCGAACATAGAAGATAATTTTGTCTTTCAATTACGGAACAGATAATGCTTTATATCTATTTTGAAAACTGGTTGCTAGGCAGTGGTATATTCAGCCAGTATACACATAGGAACCAATTAATTGTAATGAAGGCAAACAATTCAAACAAAATGTAGAACTGCAAAGCAAAACACCAACATTTCAAAGTATTGGCAGGAACACTCTTTCTCTTCAAAGTCTTTATAACAGCATAGAGCACACATACTCAGGAAACAGAGCCAGTTGTTACATGAAGCAGAAGTTTCAAAAAAAAAAAAGAAAGAGAAGCAAAACAAATTTATTAGATTTCATGCAATGATCCCAGTGCTTATGTTCTGGGTAGGAATATTTAATAAGAAATAACTAAAGCAAAAATAAAATGGTGGCTAGGTAGCACAAATACTTGCAATGTTGTGAGGTACAAAACGTTTATTCTGGCCTGCGGAGTTTATAGGGAAAACAGAACAGTTTATTTATTTATTTATTTTATTTATTAATTTAATTTCTATGCCGCCCTATTCCGGAGAACTCAGGGCGGCTCACAACATGATTATATGTAACTACTCAATAAAGGAGAAGCCTTCACTTTATCTTGTTTCTATGATGCTTTTTTTTTTAACAGTATCATGGAAACTTAAAAAAAAGTATAAGGGTTTTTTGTGTGTTTTTCTTTCCTTTTTGGGGGGGTGGGTGTCTCTATAATCCAGGGACATTATCCTGGGTTGGAGGCAATACAGCAATGTCGAAGGTGGACATTGATCAGACTGATTTCAAGAGCACTGTAATATTACAGTACAAAGCTGTCCCTTTTCTATGTGTGGTATTATGTTATACTCATGCTCAAAGGGGGAGAAAATTGTGGTATGATGCAAGTAGCAAGTTCGTATGGACACTGATAAGGTCAGAGGAAGAATTCTGATTGTATGCCAATGTCAGTAGAAGATGACAAGGATTAGTGACTATGAATAGTGGCTTATTAAATTTAAAATGCAACTATCTCAATGATATCATAGTCACTGTTAGATTATAGCATAAGTGGTGGACATATAACCACTAACATCTTGCTTGATGCATCTTTCTATGTGATTTAAAGTGAAGGAGGTGCACAAGTGGACCAAAGGCTGATCATGTATGATTAAGTCAATCAAAGAGCTACATGCAACTATGTATATGTACCGAAGTACACAAATTTAACTGAAGATACAATCCAATACATATCATTTATTTTGTGGCTTGAAAAGCTTTTAAACTCCACCTATTTGTTTTTTCAAAGAAGTGACAGGCAACTTCTAAATGTAGGATTAATTTTAAAGTTTGCAAAATATGACCTCTAGTCACCCATTGAAAAATGAAGTTTTCTCCCCAAATCTTGTACTGGATTGAGTGCATTCTCTTACACAAATGAAAAAGATGTTAAAACTCAGGGAATAAGCAAGAGTACAAATTAATGCAAACGTGGCTGCTGAAAAAATGAATATCTTTGCAGATTAGTCTGTCACTTGAATGGGGTAGTTTGCCTGGTAAATTTTTTGTAATGTCTAATCTGGGTTTCTCTCTTTTCTTTTTCCCCCAGTTCAATTACCCTTGTTAATCTCCTCAGTATCCTTTCTCTTTTTCTTCCTCCCCAACGCAGCTGTGCTTTTTCCCTCATTCCATATTAATTCGTTCCATATTCATATTCATTCGTTCGTTCATTCATTCATTTCTGCTTGAAGATGGAAGGAGAATGTCTTTTGAATTGAGTGTTCCTGGGTTTGACAATGACCATGTGAGAAATAGGCTACTATATATCAAAGACAGATTTTAAAAAATAAAATAAATTTTGAAAATAGTTAAATTTTTGGTCTTGCCGCTATTCTTTTCATCAGGAGAATAAGTTTTGATATAATTTACATCTATATTAGCTATACACATACATAGACACACAAATCAATAAATACATTTCCACAATTAGTTTCAGTTGCAGCTGATAATCTTGGTTAATAAAATGGGGAAGCTATATTGTATAGAATTTTTGTTTCTGTGTATATGGATATGTGGAAATACAGGTCAATAAAGAGACAACCTAATTTTCCTTTTAGGGGGTTACCTTAAATTTGGAATCGAATCATCTTACTTTTAGGTGAATATAGTATTTGGTTAAGATGATAAAGTGTATACACATTATATATGTGTGTGTGATTTATTCCGAAATAGTATTAGAATAAGCACAGTAATCAAACCAGAAATATATTTCTATTCCTGTGCTTTGAAGGAGAGCTGTGAAGTAATTAAATGCAACTAGCAGTACAAAACAAAATTTCCAGGGTGCCTATTCTGAAAGTTATCATAAAAGAAAATGAGAAAATTGAAAAGGCCTTATTTAAATGTTAGTCATTAAAATGAAGTATCAATTACTTTGGAGGTTTTCAGAATTGCAAAAAAGAAAAAAAATGAAGAAAAAGCTGTGACAGGGCAGACTAGGGGTTAGAGATGGGAAAGACATTATTAGCTGAAATCTTGGGTGGCATTTATGCCTTGCCTTTCACTGAAATTTATTTAGATATATTAATTGAAAACTAATGAAAAGTAAACTGATAACCACAATTTGTAAAAATGCCTCCTATTCTTTTATTTTTCATTAGTGGAACAAAGGCAGTTGTTTAGCCGCAAATGTTACAGTTATTTGCCTGGTGTTCAAAGTATGAAACTGACCTTTCAGAATAATTGGAATTGCTTTAATATGTCTATTTGTACACCTCTGGGCAAGTATTATAATATTAAATGATGAAAAGTGATGGAAATAGTTTTTTATTTTATGACACTTAACTATCTAATGAAATAACCTGATAGAGAATGTTTTATTATAGTACAGGTATTGTTTGGCATATAACCATTTGAATCAGATGAAATTTCGACTCAGGAATTTCAATAAATCTGATGTTTCAGTTTCATTTATCTTCCTATTCAAAAACCTATTTTTGAAAACATGCCTTAAGAATAATTTTATTTTTTAAAAAAAAATCAGTAACACAATAGGCTTTTATTTTAATGGGGATGGCAATTCCCCAGAGAACCTTACATCGAATCCATCATCCAAAAAATCCAACCCTATAAAGTATGTTATGCTACCGACTCAGCTGCATGGCACAAGCCCTCTTCTAGTGCTGAATTTGGATTCCATAAAGGAGCTTCTTTAACAATATTTTATTTTCCACCTAGAGTTCAGAATAATTATATTGGCAGGTGGTGAATGCATCCACTCTCATTCGTGTAAATCAAGGGGGAAAAAAATCAGCTCTCAGGACTAATTAGAACAGATGTTTTTGTATTGAAAGAAATGAAAACTAGCAAGAGCAACAGTTTATAGTAAATTGTGTTATTCATTGCACTATTTTTTACTTTCAAACTTTCCCCCCACTTGTCTTGCTTTTGCTTTATGCTTGCCTTACTTTTCAATATAAAGGGTTTATGCTTTTCTTAGTTGCAAGATTAAAAATAAGCTAATTGCTTTTTTAATACATGAGTCACTCTCCTCATGAGCACATCCTGCCTTTACTGGAAAGGATGGAGAGAGCCATAAATGTAATATGGCCTTGTATCCTGGTCTGGCTTTCTTTCTCCCACCAAATTTTGATTTACTTCCAAACATCTTTTCAAATTTGACAATTTGTAATTGTATTTATTTTTATTATTTTACTGCACTTGTTAACCTCCAAAACTAGGCCCTTTGTCTGCAGTTTAAAAGACATTGAAAGAGGACAAGAGAGAGAGAAAAATAGATCATATTCTACTGCCAAATTTTATTTTAAAGTTTGATTAGGTATCGTTCTAAAAAAAATTGCAATCAGAATTCTTGTCCAAGGATGAGGTGGCTCTATTAACAGATGGAGCAACTAGCTAAAAAGAATGATAGTGGCTGATAGTGGCCACACAGAGCCCTCCTTCCAGCATCAAATCCAGTATAACAGCACCTAACCCAAGAAATATCCATGCACAGCATCAGTGATGTCAAAATGGCAATAGTATGTAATGATCTTACAACACAAATTCTGCTGTTTTGCATATGCCACAATGTTGCACACCTATAAGAGGCAGAGTTTGCATCATGATGTTCCCATATGTTTTCTCACTGAAAGGAATTTCTAGTGATCAAATAGGAGGTGGACTAAGTTCTCAGTGGAAATATTATTAATATATTATATCTACCTGGTAGTTATGTCAAGAATAAGCATTTTCTTTGATGAGGCTTCAATATCACCATATCATGAATAATCTTCCCATTTCTTTTTCTTGAAATGGTGAAGTAAAGTATATAGCAGTACTGTGAAATAATTGATATGTCACACTGTCTAAATCATTAAGGGGTTACAACTGGCTAATTAACTAATCTATTAACAATTAGCAATTAGTCCATTAACAAGATTATTTCTTCCTATAGGAAAGAATTTTATTTGGATTTCACACTCTAATTGCACTACTCAGGCCATACCTTACTGATCACAGCATTGAGTTTGTCAGCAATCCGAAAGCTGTCAACAAGAGTCTATCATCTGTCATTCTAGTGATCATTAATTCTATATAAAGGCTTCATCTGAGAGAAATAATTATTTATTCTCCCCACCTACTGAGAGAATCCCAAGACAGTGTTTAATGTATGTATAGTAAATGTATGCAGGTTCATGAGAGCTGATTCCCTGATAGCAACTTTCAGTTACTTTGAATATTTTCTTTTCATTAACAAAACAATGTATTTTTTTAGTTTCATTTTCAAGCATGTAAAACAATCAGACAATGTTTCATTACAACAGCTAATCATGCTACATTCTATCCCGCCACCCTATAATCTCCCTAATAAACAATAGTATCCATACAATCATAAATAAAATTGATTTTTGTGTACCCTTAAATAGCAATTTAAAACTATCTTTTTACTCTGCATCAGTGTTTCTCAACTTTAGCCATTTTTAACTGTATGGACTTCAACTTCCAGAATATCTCAGTC
This sequence comes from Bothrops alternatus, assembly GCA_034064705.1. Lineage (NCBI taxonomy): Eukaryota > Metazoa > Chordata > Lepidosauria > Squamata > Viperidae > Bothrops > Bothrops alternatus. Next base: position 11,375,577 of record JARGCV010000023.1, read on the forward strand.
AGCATACTGACTAAACGTGAATTAAATGTGTATAAATGTGTGTATTACTATTTCTAGTTTCCTATCTAGAATTAAGTAAGGGGGATAATTACACTGGCTGGCATTGGTCTCAGGGTGACAAACTGTGGTCTTTTGCTCTCATCAGCCTCCCCTGGAAATCATAGGCATCACTTAAAAATATGTATTTCTTTTGTAGTCCTTAAGCTATCCTCAAACATGAGCCGCCCTGAGTTCTTTGGAATAGGGCGGCATAGAAATTAAATAAATAATAATAATAATAAAAAACTCTTCAGCAATCTTCTCCAGATTCTGCCCTGGAACTAATATGGCTTCAAAATAGCTTATGATCAACAACCACCTTTTCCTTCCTCCACAGTCCTTCTATAAGCCTTCAGCTTTCTTATCCCTCGCCAGCTTCTCCTTTCCTATGAAAAAGTTACTCTGTGAGAACATTTATTATCTCTCCCACTCCTAACTTCTATTATCAACTAAAATAGAACAGCATATGTGTTTGCAAGCTCAAATGACAGGATGACAGCCAGCCCTGGTTTGTGACACATTGTCACACTGTGAAAAATTCTGATTAATCCAACCTTTCCTAACATATCTGACCTTTTTCAGACAATGATAACTGGAAATGAAAAACAGTAGAACTACCATTAATAAAGTTTACTGTAGCAGCCTCAGTATCATATTTAAGCAATTTTAAAATATCTGCTTTTGGGCTCCCTTTGCCATTTATTTGACTACTGAAATAGAATGCTAGACTAGACAAAACTTTACTCTGATCTAGCATAGCACTTATTTCAGTTGACACCTAATTATATAAAGGACTCCTGTAAATAGTGTTTATAGACTGAATATAACGCCTTTATGTGGGCTCCAACTATTCTGTTGATTAGCAATGAGTAGTTCCATCAGATCTAAAGGAGGTTTATTACCAAACTTGCTGCAAATATTCTCTAACTGGTATGCTGGAAATGGAATCCAAGACATGATGCATGCAAGACATATTGTTTATCATGAACCTTCCCATTCATGTAGCACCAGTTGAATTTTTCTCCTGTAACATTACATTAATGTTGTATCTATAAAACACTCAACACTTAAATTGCTATCACTATGTTTAAATTTATATTTTTATTTTTTATTTAAAACATTTATGTAAGTGCCCATCTTATAATAATTTTAATATTAAATTCATTAAATCATTTCAGGAAACAAGAAGTCTATTATCCTACCCTTACACTTCAAATCATTTATGGATCTGCTATTCCCCAAAATTACTGCATTGGTTAAGAAAATGCAAATCCCTTATGAGCCAATTCAAGCAATTTATTGAAAGATGAATGGTCCAAATGACTAATATCTCCCATTTTCTATTACTTTAGCTTCACATCCGTCTTATTTATCTTCATTTCACATAAGAATCAATCTAAGCATTTAGTAAAAGAAATAATTTTAGGAAGAGAACAAAAGCAGAGAGAAAATAGTGAAGAAAGTACATTAGTATAAAAACTCCTGTGATGCTCAACTACATTCATAATACCTTATCTTTAGATACAAAAAAGAGTGTTAATTGCAGTAGGATTTGTGGGAGAAAAATCCAAAATCTTTTCTGTGCTCTGTATATGTGTGTGTGTGTGTGTTTAGGTGCTGGTAAACTCTTTTACTCTACTCCAAAAGTATTTTATCAAAATAAACATATTCAAAGGTGGCTTTTGAAAAAGGGGATTTTGTGACTTGTGACTTTTATGCTACCTTACTATCTAACCAAAAGATGTTGTTATAAGTCAATTCTTGTTTGATTTGAACCACACAGAAAAAGACGAACAGATCAGAAAAACAGATATACTCTTTTATTTTGTCTACCCAGCTTTATAGAACACACATTATGATGTTCCTTTGCGTCTTATCATTCTGCCATGCTAGGAAAAATAATAAATGGGTCTGCAATGACTCCTATACAATTGGCTGAACTGCTGTGCAAACCAATGGTTCCTTATAGAACTGAAACAGGATATAAGTTAATTTTGGTGCATCTGCTGAAGTGCAGTTCCAGATCGTGGGAAGTAATAATTCCATTATATTCTGAATTGTCTGCATCAGTGGCGTATTTAAGAAATATTCAGAGAAACTGGAAGAGGTGCACATAAAAGCAATGAAAGTGTCCAGGGCACTGGAAACTAAATCTTAGGAGGAGAGACTGAGCAAAATTGGCATGTTTGGACTTAAGAAAAACAATCAATAAGAAATATGATAGCGATTTTAAAAGAATGTTACAACAAAGGGCAAGACGTGTTATTTATCTTCTCAGAAAACAAGACATGGAATGAAAGAAGGCATATTCTAGGTATGTTGAGTGTTAAGAGAAATCTTCCAACCAGAAGAGCAGTTTTGTAGTGAAACCAATTATCCAGGGAAGTGGTGGGCTCCCTTTCATTGATTTATTGAAGCAGATATCGGATAGCCATCAGTGGGGATTCTTTCATTTAGATTCCTGCAAGAAGCAATGAAGTGGTCACAAAGGCTTAGATGGCCTCCTCTGTGAATATAAGATGTACTGAATGCAAAGAGGAAACTAATAAGCAAAAGGGGTTTCCAATAGAAGACATAAGGGAACAAAAGAAGGGGAAGAGAAGGAGGGAGGGAGGGAGGACAGCATTTTTGACAAGAAGAGAATACAGGCAATGCCTTTAGCACCACTTAAAAGGCAGGAGGTATGTAAGCACATACAGTATATTGCTATAAAAATTGCTACATTATTTTAGATCAGGGTATGCAGAAATGAAGCCTGGGGATATGTAGGCCCATCAGCATCCCTTTTGCAGTCTCAGTGCCTTACAAAGGCACTTTTTGAAATGGAGGAGGGAGGGGTAAAAATGCATAAGGGATGATTAATGCTTGCAGAAAAGTAAAATATTGATTACTTAAAAGTTCTGAAATTCCTTAAATCTGAAATCTCCACCCAAATAGGTCCCGGCTCTACCATTTTTTTTTCAACCACAGTTATCACCATGTCACACAAAACTATCTAGAAAAGATCCATCCAAATGAACGCACAACATTAAAACCCAAACATCCACTATTAAGGAATTTCAGTTTTAAAATTGAACAAAAATAAGTTTTATCTCTAAACAAAGTTCTACAGAAGATAATCTATCAGCCTGCCATGTATTTTTAGCCTACTTTTCAACTGAAAGTATACAACACATCAATCACAGAATACTTAGAAGTACAAGCAATATGAAGATTACTGAGCAAATGTCTCCAAGAAACCTGAGGCTAACAGTGCTTTATCTTACAGAGAAGCATTCTTAAAGAAAAAGAATGAAAATTGTTTTTATTTTTCCTCTATTGGAAAGCATGCAGTACCTATGTTGCTTTGTGTTTCTTTTAAATAACTAATGGACTACTGTTGAGAAATAAAAACTACATCACAGATCAGCTTTTTTTGCTCTAAAAGAACAGGAAGAGAGAAAAGAAATACTCAATATGTGCTCATTATATTTCCACAAATGTAGGCAGCTAATAAAAACTTCAGAACTGAGACAAACACATTTATCAGAAGATGATACACTTTGTCTTTTTCAGATACAGAAAATACCATATCTTTTCTTCCCCAGATATAGTAAAAATGTAACCCTCATCTTACAATCAGCACAACCTTTCCCAGTTAGACTGGGTGGCCTTACATTCTTATTGATCATAGAATCTACCGGTAGAACCCTTAAACCCTTAAATTTTAAACAGACTCTGGGCAGCTCCCAATTTATTAAAAAATACCAAACAGAATACAAAACAACAATCAAAAACACCCCATGACATCTGCAATTCCTGTTGGAAGCCGCAGGCTGTTCATGAGACATTGGAGAAGGAAGGGTGGGCTGAGCAAGCAGAGGGCCTACAGGTAGACTCTGTCGCTGCTGGATTCACCTCCATCCCTCAGTGAAACCCACAGCCTCCAAGAACACTTCCAACATAAGCTGCAGAGCATGGGCTGCACCTCTGGGGAGCCCTCATCACTCTGCTTCCTCCAGTTCCTCTGCCATCCCAAACAGCACCTCCAACACAGTTGCTACCTTTGCCAGAGGAGCGACCACCTTTCTACCTCACCCAGAGATGGACTGTGCTGTAACTTGCTGTCCCGTCCCACTCCACTCTCCACAGTTTGGAGGCTATTGCTCCTCCATCAGTGGCAGAAGATGGAGCTCTTCCACCTGTATTGCCGCCCTGCCTTGTCCTCAGGCTCCGTTCCGCTGCCTTGTCCCTGGCTGGGCCTGATAAACTTAATTTGGCAGTTGAGGCTCTGCCATCCTATCACATTTACCATATGCATCTGATCCCAGTGCCAAGAAAGCAGCAGAAAGAAGAAGATAGTGAAAATCAGATGGAGGTTAGCGAGGATAGGCCACAGAGTGGTCAAAAGAACACAGATGGGGGGAGGTAGATCAGTGGGAGAAATTGAAATAATAAGAGTTTACACAGGACATTACTGTGGGATGCTGTAATGGCTGTAAATGAGGGCCCCCAAATTTTGATCAAATGATCAGTGATGTTACAACAAGTTGGAACTTTGAAGACCAGTGGTAACTACCATTCATTCAATGACATCGCAACTTTCAACAATCACTGAATGAGTGTAACTCAAGAACTAACTGTAATTTTTAGCAAATACAAATAGCACTGTACAAAACAGTACATATAACACATATTGAAACATAATGAATAAGCAGAACAATGTTGCCGATTACAAATTTCTTATCTTTCAAGTCATAAAGTGGTATATATTCAAGTTTTTTCTCAGTTGGCAGAAAAAAGAATTAAAACACCATTGTCTCTATCAGCCTTCCTCAATTAAGTACCTTCCATAATTCCTCTTCCAATTAAATATTTTGTCAAACACTAGGAAAGGTAATCTCTTTTTTTTTTTTTAATAATATTTTTATTGGTTTTTTTTTTTAAATTTTAACAGAAAAAAGAGACTAATCATATCAAATCATAATATTAAAATAAACAATCATCCATAAACAGAGCTTAAATACATTTTCCAATGCATCTAATGATAATAACTCAACTAAAAATAAACATCTCAAACAAATAACCTTCATCCTTCTCTATCTCCATCTTATTATTCCCCCTTCTTATCAACTTCCATTTAAATCAATCTTCACTCCACCAAAGGCCACCCAAACAACCCTTTAGTAACAATAATTAATTATTCTTCCACCAACCCCAAATACAATTGAGAAAACATCCCATCTAAAATTATAATCCCTCCCTAACCCACGACTTCCCAGAATGCTTACAGGGTATAACAAAAGAAAACCCCACTACATCAAACATAATTATTATATAATCTTAACAAGAATTTTAAACTATGTAATATATACATTCTCTAAATCAAAACAATCCATTAAAAAAAAACTCATCTTATTAGAATTAAACAGATGATATTAATAACGATAACAATATCAATAAATCCCTCAATTCAAAAAAAGAAAAATAGTAATAATAATAATAGTAGCAATATCAATTACATTCTAAAAAAAAAACTCATCTTATTAAAATTAAACAGATAATATTAATAACGATAACAATATCAATGAATCCCTCAGTTCAAAAAAGAAAAGTAATAATAATAATAGTAGCAATATCAATTACATTCTAATCAATTTAATTTCTCATAATATATCTTAATATATCTTCATTTAACCATCCTCACCAAAACCTTAGCTATAGTATTTATCTTTAATTCAACCCATAATCTTAAATTAAGCTTAATTCCTTATTAAACAATTAACTCATCTTGTTAAAAATAATATTTATCATCTATAAATTTCATTTAATCAATCGGCTTCTGGGCTCTCTCATCTAACAAACTATTTATAGCATTTCTAACTTACATTCCTTCAATTTTATCCAGTCTATCTATCTCATCATTAAATCAATCTAATGTCAAACCCAGATCATCAAAACAAATACATCCTTCATCAATTTAATTATGTCAACCATGAAACATCTTCTCTTGCATCTTACTCCTAATCTTGGTCCTCAATTCAATCCATAATTTTAAATTGCCAATAATTCCATACATACAAGTTTAAATTTCATTGCTTCAAACGAACTCTAGGTTTTTTTCTTAACCAAACAAGCCGCCATAACAGGGCCACCCTTTCAAATAATAGCCACTTCCGGTGGCTCCGCGGCCCCTGCTGGGTCTCCTTTGTGAGACTCCGCTCTCTGGATTTGTAAAGCCGCGAAAAACAGCGTTCATCAGCTGTTTTTTCGCGGTGAAAAATCCCCTCTCCGGGCAAAGGAGAGGTGTAGAGCATCGGGAGTAAGGTTGAGCCTTCTTAGATCCCTGGAAAATAAGCTTTCAGGGATTAAGAGTGAGCTCCCTATAGCTCCGGAGAACGCTCCTTTCCAGAGACGCTTCTGTCTTTTGACAGACAAAGACGCCGCGACCACCCCTGCTTCTTCTAAGTTCAACACTGGAGAGACTGCAAGCAGGCTGAATGAATACAGGAGTTTTAAATGGTTTGCAAGTATTTTTATTGTTTTTTTTTGGCTATGCATTTCTAACGTTCACAATCAACATAATGCTTTAAGATGGCGCTTAACTTTCACTGCTTTCATTGTTAGGGAAAGTGCTGGATAGTGAAGTGGATTTGTTATTTCTCACTTCCTGCTTCTTTAAGTGCAGCTAGAGAGATGGCTGTGACTATTTGAAATTTAAAATGGAGTGGAATCTACAGTCATATGCTAAACCTATGTTGGATTGTACTGATGAATTTTATGAAAAAAGACCTGATACACGGAAGACTTTTACGCAAGAGTTTAAAGAGATTAAAGCACTTTTGAAAGAGGCTTTTACAGAAATATTTACTATATGTGCTGGATACCTTCCTTTGAGTGAAGCTGAACAACTTACTGCTGAACAATTTATATCACAATTTGAATTTGGAGAAGAGTTGGAACATTCAACTGGAATCTCCCCTTCAAATGAATTACAATCCTCTGTTGAGTATTATACAATACAAAAGAAATTAGGAGATCAACAGGGAAAGGAAGAGGATACTTCTGAGAATGGGGACTATAATTGGATTTTGCTTGATGAAAAGTTTATTTATGGACAGGAAGAGGTTTTGTTTCAAGAAAAGGAATTCTATCCAGTTAAACACCAAGAAGAGGATTTAATTCACAAAAGAGAGACATTGTTTCACCTCAAGAATCACTTAGGCTACAAAGTGAAATGGACTTTGTTTGATGAGCAGTTTATTTATGGAAAGCAAGAGGAATTGATTCAAGAAAGGAAGATTCAGTTTCAGAAGCAATTTATTTACGGGGCTGAAGAAATAACGAAGAGAGGAAAGGTAATCTCAAAAGGAATAGTAGATCCCATCTGAACTAACATTTCTTAAGTTATCCCATGCTATACAAAATTAAGCATTCTTAGCCAAATTTACATACATTTATACCCAAAGCAAACATCTTAAAAGATTATTTTGCCAAATAGCATTAAGCATCAAAGGATGTTGTGATCAATCTGATTGTTAAGTACAATTGATCAAATTTAGATACTGTATCACCCATCACACTCTCCAATTTACTTGCTTTCTGACATCAACCAAAGATCCCCATTCACCCACAGCAGAAACAACAATCTCAATTATTCTATTGTATTCGTGTTCAAAATTTCAGCCTTTACAAATTGTGAACTTGAATGGATGAGTTAAATCCATCACATGTACATCATTTATTCCGAACAATTCCTAATTTGCAAAGAATTTCTCAATCAAATGATCAAGATCTCGTGGTCACAGTCCTCAGAGTAATTATTTAAGTAGTTCAACTTCTGAAGCCTTGTAGTCTGCAATATATTAAATAGAATATAAAGAAGATTTATTTTTCTAAATTAGAATTATCCTTTATATGGGTGTAATATTCTCTGGGTAGATATAGTGCGTGTTTATTGACAAAAGTTTAAATAGAGAATGAAAGTGTTGTATCAAAGTAAACAGTGCCTCTGTCTTTGTCTCTCTGTGTGTATTTGTGTATGTGCAACAATTTTAGCATGACAACTATAAAAATGTATTAGATAGAAAGCAGAACGGGGGCATTTTTATGGATTTCTCTTTCACCTAGTCATACAGAAGGACCACAGTTATTCAAATACAAACACAAAACTGTTTCAAAGTAACTATATGCCTGTCTGGAAAGTTATTAAAAAGGACTTATTAAGATGGGATAAACTGCATTTATCACTAGTGGGGAGAATTTCTGTAATTAAGATGAATGTCTTAACAAAGATGCACTTTTTGTCTCAGATGTTACCAGTACTTGCAACTGATACAACAATGGCAGAGGGCTATTTCCAAGTTTATATGGCAAGAGGAAAAAACTCAAGAATTAGATATAAATTACTGCAAGATGCTAAGGAAAGAAGGGGTTTGGGTTTACCAGATTTGAAATTGTATTTCGATGCTTTTTGTTTGGTCTGGCTAAAAGAGTGGGTGAACCTCCAGAATAAGAGGCTACTTTATTTAGAGGATCATGAAATAAGATTTGGATGGCATGGTTATTTATGGTATAATAAGGTTAAAGTCAATGTTGATTTTAACAACCACCTTTCTTAGATGTGCCATTCTAAGGATCTGGAATAAATATAAAACAAGGTTTTCTACGAAGATGCCTCTTTGGGTGTCCCCTCAGGAAGGTTTTTTCAGAAAAGAAATGGTGGCGAAGCCAGATTGATGGACCTATGGTACAATAATATCATTTAATCTTGGAGATCCTATCCTCAAGCCTAAGGAAGAGCTAGAATCAGAAGGACATGTCTGCCATTGGTTTACGTGTTTACAATTGAAAGGAAGATTTAAATTAGACAAAGAGATATGGGTTTGACTTTGTTAAAAATGAATTGGAAATCCTACTGGAGGTAGTGATGAACATATTATTGCTAAGGTTTATAAAACACTATTGAATTTGAATTTGGAAAGTGAATATGTAAAACATTGTATGTTCAGTGGGCAAGGAACTTTGGATATAACATAAAGCTTGAACAATGGGAGAATATGTGGACAAATGGTTTAAAATTTACACTAAATTACAATTTAAAAGAAAAATTTTATAAGATGATGTCTCATTGGTATTTAACACCAGATAAGTTATCAAGAATATATAAAGGTACTTCAAATAAATGTTGGAAATGCAAATGTAAAGAAGGGACATTTTATCTTGCCATGCCCCTTCAGGGTCTGAGCATGCCCCAGTTTCGAAAGGGCAAAGCTAATGATTGTGTGACGTGATGGCTCCTGAAATGCTGACACTAACCTAACTGTCAATAATAAAAATAATCAGGGTGGGGGTGGATTCTACATTCCTCATGCTGAGAAAAGGCGTTCAGGTAAGACAACGCCCCTTCTCCAGCATGTAGGGAATGTAGAATCCACGAATGGGACATACCAAAGCCCCTATGATCCCACAGGAGGGAAACAGTTCGGTTAAGTGTCGTCACTGAAAAGGACCACTTGCTGTAAAACCCGACGGCCAAAAGCAGCCTCTGCGGAAGCAAACTTGTCGAGCTTGTAGTGGCGAATGAAAGGTGAAGGGGACGACCACGTAGCCGCCTTACAGATATCCTCTATGGACGCCTGAGTCTGCCACGCCGCTGACGTGGAAGTGCTACGAGTAGAATGTGCTGTCAGGCGACCTGGGACAGGTAAAGAATAATCCTGATAAGATTGAGCGATACAGGCTTTGATCCACCTAGCTATGGTAGAGGAGGAGACCTTCTGTCCCTTAGAAGCCGTGTGGAAAGAGACAAACAACGCCTCTGATTTGCGGAAAGGAGCTGTCCTCCTAATGTAATGACGTAGCGCCCTACGTACATCTAGAAAGTGCCACTGCTTCTCTAGTGTGTGAGAAGGATTTGGGCAAAAGTTTGGTAGTACAATTTCCTGAGCCCGGTGAAACACAGTATTCACCTTGGGAATGAATGAGGGGTCTAACCTCAGCACCACTCTGTCATGGTGGAAAGTACACAGGTCCTCCCTGACTGAAAGAGCCGCCAGCTCAGACACACACCTTGCCGACGTGATAGCCACCAGGAAGGCCACCTTAAGGGACAGAATGCGAAGAGGGCAAGACCTGATAGGTTCAAACGGGGATTTTGTGAGAGCCTGTAGAACTTGAGGTAGTTCCCAAGAGGGATACCTGTGTACTACCGGAGGTCTGGTGTTGGAGACTCCTTTCATAAAGGACCTAAGCCTGGGATGATGGGACAATGGAGTGGAGTTGGCACAGGTGAACACTGTAGAAAGAGCGGCCACCTGCCTACGTAAGGTATTGGGTGCTAAACCCTTATCCACTCCATCCATAAGATATTCAAGAATCATTGGAATAATGACGGAGGATAAGGACAAACCCTTACAGGTACACCAGTCACAGAAGTTCCTCCAAGTGGTATCATAAATCTGATTCTTCGCCGGCCATCTAGAAGCTTGGATCATAGAAATAACTCTTGAAGAGTAAGATCCCTGCATCAGGAACTGGCGTTCAGATGCCAGACGGCTAGTTGTAGCCACTGCGGATCCGGGTGCCGTATGGCCCCTTGTGTTAGAATTATCCTCTCTGCATGAATCTGCCATGGGGGAGCTACGGCGAGGTTCATGAGATCCGCGAACCATGGACACCTCGGCCAATACGGGGCCACAAAGATTAGCTCTGCTCGTTCCTGTAACAGCTTCCTGGTGACGGCCGGGATCAAGGGGAGAGGTGGGAATGCATATAGGAGGCCCGCCGGCCAAGGACTGTGGAGGGCGTGTTCTCCGTCCGAACTGAGATGGGTACCGAAACAGAAACCGAGGGAGCTGGGCGTTTGCCAGGGATGCAAACAAGTCGATGCAGGGCCGACCAAAGCGGTGAGTAAGCTCCCGGAAGAGACTGGGATGCAGACGCCACTCCGAATGATCTATTGTCAATCGACTCAGAAAATCTGCCTGGCGGTTCTCCTCCCGATATGTGTTCTGCCTTTAGGGATAACAGGTTCCGTTCCGCCCATGACCCCAGGTGCTGGGCTTCGGACATTAAAACCTGAGAGCGAGTGCCATCCTCTCTATTGACATGTGCCTTTGCCACCACGTTCTCCGTCACAACCAGCACGTGGCAGCCTGCCACTTTTCTGTGGAAATGGCGAAGTACCAGGTGTATGGCTCTGAGTTCTAACCAATTTATGTTTCTTTGGAGATCCCGCTGAGACCACCGCCCCTGGGTGAACTGATGGTGTAAATGTGCCCCCCAACCGAACAGACTGGCATCCGTGGTCAGGGTTACACGAGTCAGTTCTCTGAACAGGGACCCCTTAGACAATGCCGGGGACAGCCACCAGAGAAGGGACGTGAGTGTCCGTGCTGGGACTCGGACCTGCAGTGGAAAACAGGCCACACCTCGTTTCTGGTAAGGGAGCAGAAACCACTGTAGTTGCCTCGTGTGAAGTCTAGCCCAAGGCACTATGGAAATGCATGAGATCAGTTTTCCCAACAGTTGTGAAAGCAGAAGAAGGGTCACTCTTTTTTTTTACGCACCTTTGTGACCATTGTGCGAATACTGACCTAACGCTCTTGAGACAGGAAAACGTGGCATTGGTTGGTGTCTATTATTGCGCCCAGATGGAGCAATCAGTTTGTTGAGGTTAAATGACTTTTTTGAAAATTTATCATGAAGCCATGCTCCTGAAGCGTCTTGATTGTCAGTGACACGTCTGATCGAGCATTCAGTACCGAGGACGACTGTATTAGGATATCGTCCAAGTAGCACTGAACACGGACTGGCACCAATCTGAGCTGGGCCGCGAGGACCGCCAGGATTTTGGTGAAAATCCTTGGAGCTGATGATAGGCCGAATGGCAAGGCCTTGTACTGATAGTGACGGTTGGAATACCTGAATCTGAGAAAACGTCTGTGACTTGGATGTATGGGAATGTGTAGGTAAGCTTCTGTCAAATCTATTGATGTGAGAAAGTCCCCCAGCTGGATGCTGTCTAAGATGGAAAGGAGAGTTTGCATCTTGAATTTGTGGTAAACTAGGAAGGAATTTAGGGCCTTGAGATCAAGGTTCACCCTCCATCCTCCCGAGGCTTTTGGCACCACGAATAGGATGGAGTAAAATCCTAGTCCCCACTGATCTGGTGGTACCCACTCTATTGCCTCTACATTTAGCAGATGATAATAATATATTATTATTATAATATCATAATATCCTAGCAATAGACCATTTTGGTTAAAGAAGCAGTATGTGTGCATCTCACTTACTTTATTTTCTACTTTTTAACACATAAACATTACTTAAGATACCTTTGTTTCTGGATTTATTCCTGCCCTTCTCTTCATCTTTGAGTATCAGTAGGATACTATGTTTTTATATAGCTGGGCAGACTGCAGGGATTGAAATGTGAGTCCTTGCCTGTAAGTGGCTCAAGATGTTGCCTAGAGAACATCTCAGAGGAATTAATGGCTAGCAGTTACAGGAGCGTTATCATGTTTATGGCCCATAGCACAATCAATGAAAATCAATTGACCAATAATTGCATTCCATCAAGTTAAATTGTGGAAGAGTAGATCTTTCCACGGACTAGAAATAACATGTGGAGCCTTTTACCTCTAGGTCAGTTACTACACACACAACTCAAGTCAGTAATGACTGAAAGTCATTATGTTGTGTTAGTAAAAAAGGCTAATGCTAAACTTTGTTACAACATTTCTTCTTGTACCATAGCCTTGGGATCTACAGCAAGATCAGAACAATGTCTTTTTAATTTTCAAGTTCTTCTCATGTTGACACATTCTCAGGTTTAGGAGCGAGATGTACTTTACTACTAGAACTGGCAGATTATATTGTAGTCTGTGCTCTCTGTAGAACACTTGTTCCCCAAACTGGGAGAATAAGAACCATTTAAAGAACTGATCATGTAGAGACAAAAAGAAAGTGATAGTCCAAATATTAAGAAAGTCACAACGCACAGGCCAAACTCAAGTAAGCATTGAATATAAGAGAACCATACAGCTAGTCCTCAGGTAACACCACTTGTTCAGAAACCATTCAAAGGTATGATGATGATGATGATGATGAGTAAGAGTTCTGTCCTTTGTACCATCCTCACAACCACATGATCATGATCCAAGCACTTGGGTTCTTAGCTCATGATTATAACATCACAGAGAGACATGGTCACATGATTTCCATTTGCAACTTTCTCTGCCAGTTTCCCACAAGCAAAGTCAATGGGGAAGCCATTAGGGAATGTCAAAAGTTGTTCTGTAAGTCCACTGAGAAGCCGTATTGTGGAATATCAGATGCAATACTATAGCACCACCCACGTTCTGTAATATCTACCTGTGGCCCCATCAGCTTAACCACAATCCATAATGCCTGCTCATGGCCCCTGCCAGCTTACTCATAGTCCTCGCCAAACTGTTCACACTCTGTAGCACCCACCCATGGTCCCCTGCACTTAGTACTGCCTGTCTGCACCATTCACTTACCCACTGCAGCTCTGTCTTGCCAGTCTTGTGTCATGTGATGGTCTCTCTTAACAACCCATGTGTCTCTAGGTTATCATGGCAACCAGGACTGCTTCAGGAAATGCTTCCATGACCCATGATTTTACGATAAATTCATACTGCCACATCATTCTATTTTGAGTGCGTACTTTACATCTTTTTTTTAATGAGTTGAACATAAAAAAGTTTTCTTGTAAAACTGCTTTATATGACACTTCATATGACACTCAGTAATTTATCCATTGAGCATCATCATTTATTTATTTATCTAGTATTGCCTAACTCCAAACAACTCTGGGCAGCTTACACCCAAACAATATGAAAATTGACAAATATCAACAGCACCAAACTCAAATAAAAAAGGAGAAAAAATCAAAATGGAAAACCCAATATATCCCAAAACATGCCACTAGCAATTGATCTCTGACAAGGGACACTAGTCCATTTGGTCCAAGGGGTGTTAGAACAGCCAGATCCTTATAGCTCTTTGGAGCACCAACAGGGTGAGAGCCATCTGGGTCTCAGAGGAAACCTAATTTTGGAGGGCAAGCACTGCAAAATAGTTGGTGTTCTTCCTGGATACTGATAGATCAAAGAGCAATTCAGTTCCTGTGCAGTTGAGAAGTTACTTTACTTCATTCCTTATAAAAGGAGATACTCTGTAGATAGTGTTTTTTTCTATAGGCACATTTCAAATTTTAGAGCATATCATGTGCACCTATAGCTGACTTATGAACTACAGTCAGGCATACAACATAACCCAGCCTCGTTGTGGTCCACACTCCCACCCCACCCCCACCCCAAAAAAGGGTTATTGGAGTAAATAGTGGATCTTTTAACTATCTTTAAACAATTAGGAAAAATAGGAAGTTGTCTGATTACATCATGGATATTATGGTAGGTGCATTTATTCACAAAATAATCACTTACCGAAAAGTGAACTGTGAGATAACTTCTCCAGTCCCCCCCCACACAAGATGTTCCTTATTATTTCAGCTTATCTTTGTTTTGAGGGGGGGAGAGGAGGGGCAGAGGGCAAGGACATTCTTTCAAAGAAAGGATTGGTCGTTTTTATTTTCTAAGATTATTTAAGGCTCCCAGAGATATTTTTAATGCTTCAAACTTGTGCTGATTATAAGATTATGAGATTGGAAGTCCAAACTTAGTAACCTACGCTTACTAAAATAATGTTATCTGATTAGTACTACAAAGATTTGGTTTACTAGTACTGTGATGATAAGGAATTGTTAAATGCTACATAATTTATTTTATTCTTCTTAAAAAATAATCTGTGACTTAGAAATAAATATACTATTTTACATTTAGAAGAATTAAAGGGGTTAAGTTTATTAGGTAACTTTATTGGCTATTCTAGTGCTGAGATCCATTTTGCTAGCAATGCAATGTTTAAAATGAGCCCAAACAGCTGCCATATACACCAACTCCAATTAAATACTTGTTAATGAACTTAGTGGAGTAGAGCATTCTGTTCTATTTCTTGGCTGTCTTTACAGCCACTTACATTAGCAAATTTGGCAGTGTACTATAAAGCTAAGACAGATCCAAATTATATTGAATTTAAGTAATCACTTACGGTATTTACCCAAAATTTTTAAGATGATGGACTTCTTTTGTCAACTGGCTAGCTCTAGGATGCCATATCATAAGAATTCTGTTTTAGTACATCCTACCTCAACTCTTTTAGTAATATGATTGTAGCCATATTAAGGGTATTTTAATCCCTTCTCCAGCATTAATTCTTCAATCAGCTCTTAAGATTTCAAGTGTGCTTTTACCCAGTTGTTTTTATCTTGCCAAGTTTTGTATTGCCACAAAAAGCATCAGTTCCATTGCCCAGAATGTTACGGTCCTAAGGAAATTTCACTTGGTCCAAAACACTTCAATTTTTATCTGGCATTGGTTTTATGGAAAATGTGACTCACTTGTAAAAATAAACTGTAGTAGTTATGGCTGTGATTCTAGACACATTTGAACTGCTAGATAAGCTATAATTTCTACAGCAGCGGTTCTCAACCTTGGGGTCGCGACCCCATTTTGGGTCACACGACCATTTCGTGGGGGTCACCGGACACCGCGGGCCGCCATTTTTTTTAATTTTTTTTGGCGCGCGCGTGCCGCACATGCACAGATCCGCCCGTCGCGCCGAAAAAAATAAAAAAAATAAACAAAATTTAAAAAAATAAAAAAAACACAAAATGGCGGCCACGACGGGCGGATCTGCGCATGCACGGTGTGTGCGATGGGCCGATCCGCGCATGTGCGGATCCGCCCGTCGCGGCCGCCATTTTGTTGGTTTTTTTTAAATTTTTTAAATTTTTTTTTTAATTTTTTCCAAATATTTCTTTGTGAATGAACTTGAACATTAAGATCACCAGAAGAGGTTCTTCTATATGGCCCATCACCCTATGTCTTTGGTTTGATGGAGCATAAGGATTTGGTACCATGGCATAGGAGATGTATAATTGTCCTTATAGAAAATGACGAAAGATTAGGTTTATCAACTTCATACAATTTTCCAAGAGTATTTTGAACATCTTACATATTTCTTTTAATGTCTGAAATTATGCACATCTTCTAAGCACATGTATGTATATATTGGGCTGAAGCACAGAGATAAAATTAAAAGCAAAATCCAAGATGATTAAAAAAAAAACTCATGCATTTAGCACCAGCATCTTAGAACTATGCCTACTGTCTCTATGGTATAATAGCATTACATTGGGAAGAATACGGCATTTTTAACTTCTGTTCTTTATTGAAATCAGAGGAAACAGAATATGCTATAATTAAAATTCCTCTGCTCAGACACTGTTCAGAAAGATGCAGGTTAGGTTTTGGAGGCTATGTCTAGTTTTAATATATTCATTTCCCCAGAGAAAGAAAAAGAAAAAGGAAATTAGTCTCTAAACTATAGAAAGTGTTATAGAAAAAAAATATTCTAGTGTACAGTAAATCATCTGAAAGAATTAGTTGACTTAAAACTGAAATTACGTTGATGCAGTTTGAAAATATATTACAGATTTTAGATACATCTTAGATGTGTTTTATATAAAAATTACCACTACCAACACAAATACACACAGGCATTTTGATTCATTTCTGTTGTATTTTTATACTGACTACCACATTTCTTTCAGACATTTTCTTCTTTTGATACTTACAGAATAACAGAAGAGGAAGGGGACCTTGGAGATATTCCATTCCAATCTCCTAACCCTAACCCGATTATCATTTCAGACCAGTGGTTGTCCAATCTCTTCTAAAATCCTCCAGTGATGGAGCATCCACAACTTATAAAAGCAAGCCATTTTATTGATTCATTGTTTTAACTGTCAGGAAATTTCTCCTTAGTTCTAGGTTGCTTCTCTCCTTGATTAGTTTCTACCCATTGCTTCTTGTCCTGCTTTCTGGTGCTTAAGATAATAGGTTGACCCCCTCTTCTTTGTGGTAGCTGCAAGTATCATAATTATGTTACGTTGTTCTGTACAATGGAAGGACTTTATTTATAATGGAATATAGAATTAATCATCTCAGTAAACTTAATAAATGCTT
This sequence comes from Bothrops alternatus, assembly GCA_034064705.1. Taxonomy (NCBI): domain Eukaryota; kingdom Metazoa; phylum Chordata; class Lepidosauria; order Squamata; family Viperidae; genus Bothrops; species Bothrops alternatus. The sequence goes on from JARGCV010000023.1 coordinate 11,392,712, forward strand.
TGCACAGAAGAAATCTCACTTGAGTTTATGTATCTCCTTTTGAACTTCCTTCTAACTCTCCATTGACTGAGAACACAATTATTTCTTGGTTTTTAGTCTAGTTTAAGTTTAAAAACCAAACTTCTTTGAAGCATCCATTTATGTTAAAGATGTTCTTTATGTGACAGCACAACTCAAAATGAATGCACATTTTCTCCTGGTCAAGAAGCAAAGTGGATTTATAAAGCAAGTTTTGAAACAATACAGACAGTTTTTTATATGTTTAGCAATTTCCCATAATCTGTTCCAATAATAATAAAAGATGAATAAATTAAGTTCAACAGGCATAAATTCTTCAAGGAAAAGCCCTTGAGCAATGACAAAATCTAACTAGCAATACTGAGTTGATGGAACTTCATGCTTCACTGTATGCTGCACAAACAGAATCATTTACAAGCAACAAACTGAAAATGTATTGCCCTACTGGGTGAATCGGTGATAGATATATGTGTGTGTGTGTGCGCGCGCACATACACACACACACATATAGAAACACACATTCCTTTTTGCACTTGATACTTCATGCAATTATTTCCTAAAGTCTTGTTCTGCAACCAAATTACTAAAAGAATTATTTTTAGGATATAATGAAACATGTCATTATTTTTTAAACATGCTTATGCATATGCCCAAACCAATTTGATTTCAATCTGATTTATAAAGTAGTTTTCCCTTTGTGATATTCTTCTATTGCACATCTTAAAAGCCAACTTCATTCAGATTCAATAGGGAAAGTAGAAGTTACACATAAAAAGTACTTTGCCATTATAATTTAAAAAACATTTCTTGTTCACGTTTCATCACCATATCAAAAGATGTGTAACATGACAAACGGAAGCAGTAATTAATTCTTCAGCACCTAGGACATTTTGAAAATAATTAATAATATCATTTAACCCTTTAAATTGGGATTTGAATTGAAGCATATTTTTCAACATCATTTTATCTTTGTATCATACAAATTGTTATCTTGCCAACCAATTACATTAACTATTGTGAATGACAACAAAAAGGCTCTAAAGAAAAGTGCCCTATGAAAGCAAAATACAATAAACCTCCAACTTGGATAAAAAAAGACATATATTTTCATATGTTTTTCTATAGGTGAATTCAGAGTGGAGAGCAATGAATTCATTAACCAATTAATAATTTCAATATTAGTGAATTTGTTTTAAAATGTACTTCAATTTTAGTGTGCTTGAATGAAATCCAGTGATATCATGACACTTGAAGAAGACAGCCGTATTTATTTATTTACTAAAATCATACAGATGTGCATCTCAATAAACAGATAATAATCTCTCCTGAAATGAGATTAAATTCAGTCACATTGAAACTGGACAGCATTTTTTACATGTATTTTTACATTAAAAATTAATTCTGTAGAGGCCATTTAGGCAAATCTTAAATCACAGATATGTTTTTGCCATAATTTCTCTAAGGTAATCAGACTTCAACTGACTAACTCAACCATCTCCTTGGATTTATTTGTTGATCCAAGTTTTTTATTAATTTTCCAATATTGCTTTTACATATTTGAAAAGTAGCGTGGTGGTTGAGCATCGTGATTCCATTACATTTAAATATCATCAGTACAAATCTCAAAGTATTTCAACAACAAAATTCCCTCTCTTTTCCCTATAAGATCTAATGTCATATTCAGATCAATACAGTTCTTATTCTATCAATCAAGCAAAAAATACCTTTTTAATATTCATTAATAATCTTCAGTCTATACATATCTTGATTAATTTGACATTCCATCTTTTTGACAATAACCTAATAAGTTTTTCTTAAGTTTAATTTTGCATTAATATTTAAATTTAACGTTTAATATTTATCATTTCCAGATTTTAAATGATCCCAGATTCTCAGTCTTCTCTTTCATATTTACAGCTAATAATTTCCGTTTCCTTTTTTCTACTTCTTTCCTTTCTTCCTTTCCAGAAAAAGAGAAAGCTAATATACAAATTTAATTATTAGCATTTATACTTCTAAGTTTTATTTAACCTGTATCTCAACTCATGACAATATCTTAAATTAAAGTCTTAATTATCTATAAACATTCAAACTTTTAGCAAATCAGTAACATGGTAATTGATTTTCCCTTAATATTTTAATTTAACATTTAATATTTATCTTTTTTCCAAATTTTAATTAAACACGATTCCTTTGTCAAATTCCACATATGATCTACTATTTAAAATACAGACCTTATATCTAAAATCTATCATATATCTTAACAAACTAATAAGACAATATAATATTCTTATTTCAATATTTATATTTCTAAATTTTATAAAACCAATTTTTTTATCTCAAATCATTACAATATCTTATATTCAAAATACATATTCTATCCATTTAAATATATTCTATTTTATATCTCATATATAGATTAAAACCCCAATCCCTTTCAGTCTAATTCTAGCTTTTTTCCTCTGCCAAATCATCTTTCGTATCTTCGCTTTTAAATCATCAATAAAATCTCCTTGTATTGTTGTAACTATTGTTTGATATTGATAAAGGCGTTCAGTTGCTGTTTTCTTAAGAGGGCTAGTTGGTTTGACAGGTCGTCTCTTTATTTTTCCAGTTCGATGCAGTTGTCCCGAAGTATTTATCTTATCTTTCATCTTTTTTTTTGTCTTCAAATTCCTTCTGATTTATAAGAAAAGTCCTTTCCTTGTTCTCTATTATCAGTTTCCTTCCCATGTTTTTCACAGTTTGTATTTGTTGAGTATCTAAGTCTTCTGTCATAACATTTGGTTGTTTCCCCTTTTCTATAGAATTCTGGATAGATGATTCTTTAGTTGAAGTCATAGTTTGAGCTTGCATACGGAGAGTTTGGATAATTACTTTTAACATATAAAGAGTTTGTTCCTGTACTTCCTCTGTGTGAGAAATCCATTCCTGTTCTTCTTCCATTGTCATATATTAGACTAAACAAAGAACTTACAATCAGAAAATCCACCAAGTAAAAAGCTGAGCTGAGTTTCTTGCAGCTGGTATTTCAAGGTTACTTTGAATCTTATCTGTTTTTAAGTCTTTCTTTAAGAATAGCAGGTTACAGTCTCAAATTTAGCCAGCAAATGTCATCTCAGAGTTAGTTGAATCTTTTCAGTTTTCTTTTCCCCCTCTATTGTAAGGGGGAGAAAAAGAACCCAAATTTTCAATAATAGAGTAAAAATCAGAGAAGAAAAAATAGAGAACATAAAGTTACAAATCTTATAATCCACCAGTTTTAAAAAAATAGAATTCCAATTAGGATCCCAGTATTTTTCCCAACGTAAACTCCCAAGTGGTTGACAGCCGCTGTTTCTGGAGGGAGGGCTAAAATCCCCCTTCCCTCACCACAGGGGGGAAAGTACTTTAGCAGCTTATGCAGGTAATTAAGTAATTAGGATGTAAGAGGGGCAGATCTCACCCAATCCTTTCCACACTGCTTTGAAGTTGCCAGATGTTAATGTGACTTCGGCTATTAGCAGCCTAGGGACGAGCCATATTTCTATGGCCGGTCCTTTTGTCCGCCGGTTTGGAGGGAAATGCCAGGTCTTCAGGAAAGTTGCTGCTCTCCTTTGATCCAGCAAAAGCCCCTCCTTGCTGATCGCCTCTCTGGGGCGATTTTCGGCCCTTTTCAGGGCTCCCCAGCGATGCAAAACTGAACAGGGGAGAAAGAGCAGATCTCCCAACCGTCCATGGCGGCTGCGTGACAAAACCGGAAGTCTTCCTTGGATTTATTGAGATCAAAGAACTATTGAACATGCATTAAAAATTAAAAATTCCATTCTCATAGATCCCACACGGTTATCTGGAAATTGCTTGAGTCTTCTGGAGAACATAAAACCTGACAAGAATATCTACTTCACAAAACCATCCTATTCAATAACACCTAGAGACCACAAGCTTAGTGCAGGTGGTCCCCGACTTATAAACATTTGTTTAGTGGCCATTGAAACTTACAACAGCACTGATAAAGTGACTTATGACCGTTTTTCATGCTTATGATCATTGCAGCATCCCCATGGTCACATGATCAAAAGCTTGACAATGACTCATATTTATGACAGTTGTACTGTCTCAGGGTCATGTGATCACCTTTTGTGACCTTCTATCAAGTAAAGTCAATGGGGAAGCCAGATTCACTTAACAACCGTTTTCCTAACTTAACAACTACAGGGATTCACTGAACAACAGTGGCAGGAAAGCTCATAAAATGGGGCAAAAGTCACTTAGCAAGTGTCTCGCTTAGCAAATTTGGGCTCCATTGTGGTCATAAGACGAGGACTACCTCTACCCTAATGGGAAAGGCTAGTCTGATGAGAAATGAGATACCACAAGACATCAGTTGCAGACAAGAAGCAGAAAAAGAGCAGAAAAAGAAATCTTTAATGTATTAGAAAAATAATAGATCTCAATAATAGATCTTTTGTTGTAACGCTGATGCTACAAAGTAAAAATTTGGAAAGATGCAGGCAAGTTCTCGAGAGAGCTGTTGATTAGCTGCTTTCTATAAACAACAAACAGAAGAAAGGGACATGTTTTATTCACAGTCTATCCTTTGTTCAGGTACTTCTGAGCATGGACATCCTTTCTGCCAAACTCATTTCAAATATGACTGCTTCCCCAGTGCCGTGTGCAAAAAAAGCAACTAAGAAAATTTGGAAAAAAAAATCAGAGGAAAGGGTTATACGTTTTTTGAAGCAACCAACTTAAATGTCATCTGAAACATTCAAATTTACCACAGCATTCTGATTACTTTGTGAGTTCCAGGAAGTCTGGCATGCAGTCCACCTCGTCTGAAAGGGATGACAGCAAAGAGCCTCAGGGGAAGTTCAGAAACATTGACTCATGTCAAACTACTAAACAGGGCAGACACGATTAACTCAAGGGAAAGAGCTACCATTAAACAGTCAGGGATAATTGTAGATCTTTCATATATGTTTCTCCCAGCAGGTGCAGTATGCATCTATAACCAAAATTAAATGCTGCAGTTAGAATAAGAGAAACCAAAGGGGGAAGATTCATGGAAAGTGGAAAGAAATTAAGGTTAGGTGTCTTGTTTTTTTTTTTTTTTTTTGCAAATAGTGATGTGTACAACCAAAAACAAAAGCAAAGAACAAAACATGTACCTATTATAGTTATTACCTTCCACAGGGTATGTGCTGAAGAATATCAGCAGCATTTCTTCATGCAAAGAATTATTTTTACAACCCTGGTATACATGGAAAATTGGCTCAAATAAAGTACACTAAGCCATTCTGATGGTTGACTATGATTACAGAATTAAACGCCAACTATAGTAATTTCATTTTTTAAAAGGTGTTATTCATAACAGAAGCACTATAATGCAATTAAGTTTACTTATAAGAACATGGAAAGGGGGAGAGGCAAGAAAGATATAAATAGTTTAAAGAAGAAAACCACATTTCATTTTAAAAAGCAGTCACCATATGGTCTCTCCTGCTGTCCTCCTACCCAGGTCTTCTGTTGACATTTAGACACTTCACTATAATGTTCCAAAAATCAATATCAATTTATTCCTTCTTTGGACCCTAAGCAACAAAAGTAAATAATATTGTCACCTCCAGTCTGCCTGCAGAACATGGTCACAAAACAGTCTTGCTATTATAATGCAGCCCAAGATGGTCCTTTATGCTAGCTCTGCTGATTGTATTGGTTTTCATGAAAGACAAATACTTTAGCAAACTAATACAGAGAGGTCAGGTTTTTTTTGTAGGGCAGCCAAAAGAAAAAAGCGTTGAGACCAAATTAAGAGAAAAGTTGGGGAATTCTCATTTTGTCTGTACTGATTTTATTAGCGCAGAAATGAGAGCCAGCCATAGCCTCCCTGTTTAGTTTTTTTTACAGTTATGTTCTTTGGGAGAAAATATACGAAGAACGTACTGTACATACTCCAAATTATTTTCAAATTAGGATATAGTTTTTAAAACTTGACTTTCAAAATATCAAACGAGCAGTTCTTTCTTGAAAATCTATCATGGTGCTGCACAAAATAAATACAGGAATTCCTCAACCTGGGATGACAATTGAGCCAAAATTTCTGTTCCTAAGTGAAACATTTGTTAAATGAGTTTTGTCCCATTTTACCCCCTTCCTTGCCACAGTTGTTAAGTGAATAACTTCACTTGTTAAATTAGCAACGTGGTTATTAAGCACATCTGGCTTTCCCTTTGAGTTTGCTTGTCAATTGCAAAAAGTGATCACATGACCCCAGGACACTGAAACCGTCATAAATACGAGTCAGTGGCCAAGCATCTGAATTCTGATCATGTGACCATGGGGATGCTGCAATGGCCGTAAATGTGAAAAACAATCATAAGTCACATATTTCAGGCTGTTGTAACTTTGAACGGTCACTAAACAAACTGTTTTTAGTCAAGGACTACTTGTAATACTAAATACCTATAATATTTTCCCCCCAAGACCTGTCAGCCTATGTTTAATAAAATATCTGTAAAGAAGCAAATTATCCAGGAAACTTCACAGGTATTCAGAGTTTGAATTATTGTGTGACTCCTTTCACTGTTCACTATTCATCAGCTAAGTTTACAAAACATGTATGTTCAAAGTGTGATACAATTAGGGGGAACAATGATGAGAAAGGACTACTGTTTTCAAACAGAATCATCTGGAGGCAAACAGAATGCTAATTAACAAGACTTAGCCTGATCACTACAGCTCTTCTTATTTATTAAGATATTTCAGCTCCTCAAAAACTTTCTTAACACATCCCCATTCCATATTTCCAGAGGCAGAGTTTCTCCTTTCTTCCCTTGAAGCTTTATCCTCCTTTTCTGGATTGTTGCATTTTCCTTAAAATAACTTCCATACGATCACCCAGTCAAACAGGGTGCCCGGTTATTTGTTGTGCAATATCAGTTGAGGCATTCTATCTATACAATCTATACTGAAAAAAGACACAAGCAATTCATTCATTTCCCCTGCAATATCTTTATCGTATTTTAGCATTAGTATTTTTCTTTACCATCCAACAGACCATCCAGTCGTCTCTTGTTATTTTTATTGCATCATTATCTTACTGTTAAGTTTAGTAATATACTTCTTAAACATTTTTATTGAATCCTGTATGGCAGGGATGTCAAACTCGCAACGTAACGTAACACGACGTATCGCAATTTTTCCCCCATTGCCGGCAATGGGGTGGGCGCAGTTTTGGCGTGACACATCTGGGCCGCGGGCCGGCAGTTTGACACCCCTGCTGTATGATCTGGTTGCATTTCTTTCAAGCAACTTTGTATTATTTGGGAGGTTATATTTGAGCAAAACTGTTTTGAAGAAGCAGGCTCCTCTTTAATAGGTTTTTTTTTGACAAGATATGTTTATACTTAAGATTTGGCAAGCCTGGTAATATCTTTTCTGATCTGTCATATTTTTCCCTAAGCATCATTATGATTTTTAATGATCCTCAAGTATTTTATACTCTTTCTCTGACAGCAACTTTTTTTACTAGTCTTCTCATATTGAAATTCTTCTTTCAAAGCTGAATATAATATAGAAAATAAATTAAATAATGTAACTGTTACTGTTTCCAAAGCTTTTGGGCAACATATAGAACCAGTTTTAGACCTGTATTTCTATGTATTCTGCCATTATTTAGGAAATACAGATCTACTGGAGAGTATGAAGGAAAGTCTGTTCATATGTGATCTTTCTGAAAATGCATCAGATGTCCAGAATCAAGCATCATATAAAAAACAATTTGGAACAGAAAGGAGAAACAACATTAGGTAGATTCGGAATGAGACAGAACAGGAGCTGAACTCTTGAGAATGAGTGGAAGAGAAAGCTATTTATCTGATACAGAATTAAAGCAGGGTTGTTAAGTATTCCAGCTGACATACTTCCAAAAGAGATCACACAGATGTACAAGAATTGCCATAAGAAGTATCCCGATATAAAGGTTTTAGAGCAGAAAAAGGTTCTTGTCAAGTCTCTAGACCTGAATTTAATTTAGAACTTGAAGGGATTCGTAGAGCAATCACTTGGTAATCACAAAATTATTTGCAAATTTTGGACTTCCCAACTTTGCATACCCATTAGTTGAGGGTCAAGAAATATTCACTTTTAATAAGAAGCTCAGCTATGATGGCTCTTATACATATATTGGAATTATTGTGGCCTTGTTCTTTTCTCCTCTTAAACAGTATAGAGGAGAATTTTCAGGATATAAAGGAAGTATAGGAAACAAGCTCAGTAATCCAGGCACTGAATTGACCCTTGATAGCTTTACAACATCAGAGTGATATCATGGATAGAACACAAAACTAACCATTACTGCAAAATAACCTTAGGAGTTATTCCCTAAATTAAATAAAACTGTCTAGTTGGCAGCTGTGACTGCCTATTTTCTCATAGGCTGTACTGGTATGAATGATAAAGTCAGAGAAATTTGGGAAATTTTTAATAAAGTTTTCCAAACATTTCTTGGTCCATCAAAATGGAAAAATATGTCCCTAAATATTTTTATTTGTACAGTAAGACGTTTACTCATTTCTCTTCTCTGCAACTTCAAGTGATTCAGCACTCAATGGTATTCCATATTTCTAACCCGAGACTTAGTTTTACCTTTAATATGAAAGGTAAAATAGTGGTCACTTCTATTTTAATTTATTATTATTGAAAAAAGATCACATTAGAGCTCTTTGCAATTACCTTATTTTGAAAATATGGAAATAAATCCCCATGTACTTTATTGAAATAGATTTAGCAATGAAGTGCAGCTAGCCAAAAGATGATGAATACAAAAGCTGAATGATTTGAAAGAAAAGTAATTCAGAAGAAGAACTGGACTCCTCTCCAAGTAAGAAAAGAGGATGGAAGGAGTAGGTAAATGAAATGTGACATATATTTCACTCTACCAGTATACCCCAGCCTTTTATTGTCTACTGAAATTGGAGGCCAAGTTATCTTTTACACACCACTGCCTACCTGCACAATTGCAGAATCCAGGAGACAATGGCGATCTATGGCTGTTGAGTTGACAAAAATATGTAATGTTTAAATGAAAGACATTGATGTTAGAATTTCTCCTAGAAACTCTTTAAATACATCTTTATTTAGAAATTCAACCAAAAGGGATGAGCTAATGATGGGAAAGTCAAGAATAAGTTTGGATAGATAAGTTGCTACTAGTGAAAATGCAAAAAAAAAGCCTTACTAGTAATTTGCTTCTGCAGAATCTAGCAATCCAGTCCACCGTCTATATTTATCCAGGATTTAAATATTATATTTCTTTCTTTTGCTCTTGCTATGATGAGGTGGGAGACATCTACGCTATATTTTGATACTATACTGGTTTTGTTTAGTCTCTGGTTATTTCAATCTTGAAATGTTGGAAGCTTCAGCCCAGGCAATCAAATTTATAAAAATTAGGTTATTTACTGTATAAAATTAGGCAAATATCCTCTATGTAATATTTCTGCTGTATGTTAAGACCAGTTTGCCTGGTATAGTCTTTGATTTATTCTACTTTATTTCTTTTCACTAATTCCCTAATAAAATGTTTTATATTTTGTAAAACACACACACACGGGAGGGGGGGGGGAGAGAGAGAGAGAGAGAGAGAGAGAGAGAGAGAGAGAGAGAGAGAGAGAGAGAGAGAGAGAGAGAGAGAGAGAGAGAGAGAGAGAGATGGATTGTTATATTTATTCTGCATTGTTATCATATTTAGTGGGAACTGATCCTTTTTAAATGAATAGCAATCTAATTTTTATTAGAAAGTAAAATGAATTGTCCAGCAAGAGAGGAAACAAAGTTCTTTCATCCTTCCTTCAGACATTTGAATCTTAGTAAAATTAATAGGCATTTGATGCAGAAAAAACAAATTGAAGCACTTCATGCACAAAAATATAATTAAATTATGGGACTCACTGCTTTAGAATAATAGTCAGCCATGCAGTGAATAGACAACCCCATGAAGGAAAAAAAAGGGGAGTGTTACCATCAAATCATCTATTAATTTTTTGAAGATGTGTAACTGATCTTTGTTAGATACACAAGCAGCTGATTGAGCAAACAGAGAATACCTTTTATACGTACAGTAGATTTTTAACACACATTTAAAGAAAAATCATCTGAAATAGTCAGGCAAAACTAGTTTTGCTATGTATCTGTATTTCTCTGGATATGTCCCCTTGCATGACGGTTGTAGTCATACTCAATCTGGCCAAAAGAAAAAAATCATTCTGAAAACATCAGGTCTGATGACAGTCACTGGAAAAAAAGGCAGCACTTCCCTGTTTTACAAGAATTGCCTAATAAATTTGTGCGCGGGAGAGAGAGAGAGAGAGAGAGAGAGAGAGAGAGAGAGAGAGAGAGAGAGAGAGAGAGAGAGAGAGAGAGAGAGGAGAGAGAGAGAGAGAGAGAGAGAGAGAGAGAGAGAGAGAGAGAGCAATATTGAAGGAATGGGACAGATTGTGTTTTCCAGGTGGGCCTAGATTGCATAGCAAACCCAGGTTTATTTATTGGCATTTATGAGGATCTCTGAGAAATGAAGCAGGTAAAGAGACATGTAGAGTCCACGTTAATTCTTGGAGACTGTTTAGACACATCCCTGCAGTTTTCTTGGCAAGATTTCATAAGTGGTTTGCCATTGCCTACTTCTTAAAGCTGAGAGGGAGTGATTGGAAAAAAGTCACCCAGTTCGTGCCTAAGGCAGGACTACAACTTATAGTCTCCAGTTTTTTCCTGGTGCCTTAATCATTACCCCAAACTGGCACTCTTATTTCATTGATAAAATCACATAAATTCCTTCTAAGATAGAACCCTGAAGGACAGAAATTACTGACATCACAGAGGTAACATTTTATGCTATTACCTGAATTTATGAATACCAAGAAAATGGGTCTTTGCAGCATTAGGTCTCTCATATATGGATTATATATATATGGATTAGGATTCACTTTTACAGGGCAACAATTTCAGAGAGTTCTAGAGGATATGAATAGGTCATAGTCTGGATTCAGGAATGAGACAAAAACCATACTGGTTGTTACATTGGATGACTTGTGGTAGCAATATAGCAATAGCACTTAGACTTATATACGCTTTACAGCCTTCTCTAAGTAGTTTACAGAGTCAGCATATTGTCCCCCAATAATCTGGGTTCTCATTTTACCGACCTTGGAAGGCTGAGTCAACCTGGAGCCGGTGAGATCAAACTGCCGAACAGCAGGCAGTTAGCAGAAGTAGCCTGCAATACTGCACTCTAACCACTGCACCACCACGGCTCAATATAGATCACAGGTGTCAAACTCACTGCATCATGTGACGTGTCGCGACGTATCATGACTTTGTTTGCATTGCCGGAGCTGGGGTGGGCGTGGCATCTGTATGATGCAACCGGCCCACGGACTGGCAATTTGACAGCTGATATAGTTAGTGGAATACAACCTACTAATTTTAGAAAGGGCAAATCATTAAGAGTTTTAGTTGATTGAGATAAATAAATGCTACAAGTAAATGAGTAAATAGTTAAATAATCGAGATACTGAAAAAGTCCTGAAAGAGCCCTTTTCTCAGTAGCTACTACTCTGTTAATGTAAGTTAGTTAGGCTACCAGAGAATGACCTTCAAAGCCCACCTCAGATTCCCAAGGGGCAGACATGAAAGGCAATGATCCCTGAGGTAATTTGATTGTACTGTAATCCCTTAGCAGCTTTGGGGATAAAACCAACAGGAGTGCAATTTATTAAGAGAAAATGCCCTTAGGGGAAACAAGACAAAGTCAAAGTCAGGAACATTTAGATAATAAAAATATTCTATGGGACTATTTAAAAAGCAAAATTGTGAAAACCACTACAAACAAGGGACTATATTGTATCTCCCAGTTTCTTCAGCCAAATAACATTTTCTGCATTTCCAATCCAAAGATTTTTAGAATCCTGCCAGGCTTACATGTTCTTACATGTAGGGCAGTTGACAGCAGTGTCTTTGCTCCTATCAAACCTGGGAAATCTATAGTCTCAGTCAATTCTTTTCACTTTTTAAATGCCACTTTTTGCACATGTATCCATGATTATCAGCTGATCTTCCCTGATGAACCAACTGCACTTTCCAGAAATATTCCTCCAAGAAAAAAAAAGACCTAAAGATGAGCAGTTCCTAAAAAGTCGTCATCTAGGCATGGATCATACTTTTAAAATATTGATTGGTAGCAAGGCTCAAGCTTATTCTAGCCTGCCTAGCTAGAAAGGAAGAAGCTGATGGTATCATATAACTTAGCAAATGTTCTTATTGTGCAAGAACTGATGGGAAACTACGTATTTTCTGGAGGACATGGATATAGTCTCCATGCCAAAAATGTAAATATAATAAATATATATTAAGTTTTTGATCAAGTTCAGCGGTTCTCAACCTGTGGGTCGCGACCCCATTTGGGGTCGAACGACCGTTTCACGGGGGTTGCCAAACACGGCAGTCCGCCATTTTTTCCCCCATTTTCCCCATTTTCCCCCATTTCCCCTCGGCCGTCGCGCGCGCGCCACGCATGCGCGGTTCGGCCCGTCGTGCTGCGCATGCGTGTTTCGGCCCACCGCGCCACGCATGCGCGGTTCGGCCCATCACGCCGCGCATGTGCGGTTCGTCACACCACGCATGCGCGGTTCGGGCCGTCACGCGCGCCACGCATGCGCGGTTCAAGCTGTCACGCTGCGCATGCACAGTTTGGGCCATCACGTGCACCGTGCATGTGTGGTTAGGCCCGTCGCGCCGCGCATGCACGACGCAAGTCGGGGTGAAAAAGGTTGAGAACCGCTGATCTAGTTAATGAGATTGTATACTGCCAGAGCCACCAGTAAGGATACTTGATTGGTTACTGGTAGTTAAGTTTAAGCATGCTGCACAAATAAGCATTTTCTGTATATTTTATGTATACTTTCCAAAGTCTTTTTACAATATACATTCACTGAATCTCTTTAATAAGCAAGGTTGTAGTACAATTTTCTTATGAGAATGTCTGCTCTCTGCTTGCTGCCCTTTTCCCTTTCTCTTTTTTTGAAGAGAATGGAGTAAGAATAACTAATCATTTACTTTGGAAAATATAACAGGAGTTATTTGTCAACACTGAGCCTCCTGCAATTTAAGAGAGTTTAAAGCAGCAAAAACTCTTGGGTTGTCTGAAAGGCTAACGTATTTATTATCTCAGAAGCTTTTACGGGTCACTGTTCACTTCATCAGATACATAGAAAACTGTCTTAAGAAAAGTATATCTTTCTCTGCACAATATTCTATGCATTTGATGAAGTGTTTGTGAGCCACAAAAAAGTTTCTTGGGTGATTTTTTTTTTCCTTCTGGTCTTTAAGATGCTCACAAGACAGCTGGGTTGCTGCATCTAATTCACATGGCTAGCCTGAGAGGACTAGAATCTTTCTGGAAAAAATTATCTTGACGCTGTACAAACCCAATTCTTGCCTCCAAGCTTACAGTCTGATAAGCACATTAAAAAGAGAAGGGGATGGAAAGAGAACATGAAATTGATCAAAGTACTAATTTAGACATAAAAGAATAGACACGAAGGCTGTTCTTTGGGAAGAGGCACATCAAATTGAATGTTGTAGCATCTTCTTCTGCCAGTAACATTGTGAAGTAGAATGACTCCCAATAAAACAAATTTTGTGAAAAGAAGAGCAAGGTGACTTAGTATCTAATTGCTGTTGTGACTTCACCCATAAGTTTTGTGCAGATGCAAGGAATTTCCCCCTTTTATAGCTTCTTTGCACAGACAGGGCCATTGCCCTGTCAGACCAGATTACAGATTATGAAACTTGTCTCAAGAAATGAAGGGTTGTTGTTTTTAGCACCAAATACAACAATAAACAAAACCATGTAAAAAGTAATACATGCTCACACCCCAAGACTATACACATAATTGCAGGAGAATACACCACTTCATTTAGAGTTTTGGAGAGCAGCATAGAAATTATCTACCATAGACATTATCTTATAATCAAAGCCATACAGCCAAGTAAGTGCTAAACATCCAGGTGTATCAAATTGTCACATGAAACAACTTCTACACTAGAGAACAATTTAAATTGCTCTCTGTGGTAGCTGCTCTGAAACAGCAAACTGTTACATACTCACTGGGTGTGATTGCAAGGTTTTATTTCCTGAAAAAAGTAAATAAATCAAAATGCAACTATTTGTCCCCATGCCTCAGCCCTTAGTTTCAGTAGTCTTAACAATAAGAGAATGCTGGAGACAATTTTAAGAGTTTCTAACACAAAGAACCAAACATCAAGATAGCTTACAAATTAAGGATTTCCTGTGCAACCTGGCTAGAAATAAACAACTAGATCTTAGACCCTACAGTGTGTAAAAAGCTGAATCATTTTATAGTTTCATCTCAAACTGCAATGCAAATAAAAGAACAGTGTGAAGCTAAGAGCCTCTGTTGTAGGGAGGGAAACTGAAATAATAAAAGAAGGATCAAAAATAAAAAATTGTTGTCTAATTCATAGATCACACATTTTAATTGTATTCTTTGTTGTAATCCTGGGATTCTTCAGGTATCTATGTGTGCATGCATGAACATTAGTTTTCTATTGCTAACTAAAACAAACAGTAAAGCCGGTTTGGTTTAATGGTTAAGGCACAGGGTTAGAAACTCAAGAGCCCTGAGTTCTAGTCCTGCCTTTTTGTTTTCAGCCTTCCAAGCAGCTTCACTGAATTGCTTCATTTAAGACAGTGGTTCTCAACCTTTCTAATGCTGCGACCCCATAATACAGTTCCTCATGTTGTGGTGACCCCCAACCACAACATGACCCCCAACCCCAACCCCCAAATTATTTTCGTTTCTACATCGCCGGGTGCTGGGGGCATGGCCAAGTGGGTGTGGCCATCAAGTGGGCGTGGCCAAGTGGGTGTGGTCACCAAATGGGCGTGGCAAGAAAGACAGCCCCGGCCACCATTAATGCTGTGCCGCCGCCGCATGTATTTTAATGCATGTTTACCCTGCCTTTAAATGTGGGACCAAAATTTACAGAAAGTTAGTAAATAATAGATAAGAACAGGCTGCTTTCATTTGAACCATAGATTATAGTGGGGATCTGGAGGGATTTTCTTTCAGTGAAGATAAAAGAAAGTATATGAAAGAGAGGGAATAAAAAGCAAAGCAGAAAGGAATAAGAAGAGTGAGAAATGGCATGGAGGTTATAGGTTTCGTGGATCAGAAATAAACAAAACAATTAAATCAGCTTTAAAAGAATAAATAGACTCTATTCTATTGGCATTCAAAAGCCAATAGAATAAGCGGGAGTAGCATAACTAAGGAAAAGGGGGGGAAATGGCGGACTGCGTTGTTTGGCGACCCCCATGAAATGGTCATTTGACCCCAAATGGGGTCGCGACCCACAGGTTGAGAACCGCTGATTTAAGAGAACCAGTCAAATGCTTTGTCTTCTCCACCCTACCATCCATCTACATCTCTCATACCAGGGAGCTATTTTTTCAAAAGAAAGAAAACAAGATTAGCCTTTTTGTCCCTCTACTGTATCTGACATTAGTTTTAAATGAGAACAATGGCCAACCAGACATTACAAATTATTCTCATACAAGGAGAAAAAGCAGGAGGAAGCATCCATATGGAATTGGGAATCGTTTCCAGGAACATTTGCAAATCATTACATATAATGATTTTAAACATTGTAGTAAGTCTGACTTAATATGCTACTTCAGCATGATTACATACCAGATTTGCACACTGCACTAAGCCTGGCTTAATATAGTGTATGAATTGTATCATTTATAAACTGTGGTTATATCAGACAAACATAGTCAACAGTGATTAACTTTGGTAAGGAAATAAACCAGGGCTTGGTGTAACTTTGAAGTCAGGCATAGAGAATATGAAAGAAGTAAAAGCATATCTTTACGTTGTCAGATGGTTTCTCTAGGCGTCCGCTGTGGACTAACTCTGTTCATAAAGTCTATGTTTGTTAACATATTCAATATCTGAGAAGACCATTATACTCTGATCATTCTTCTTTTCCACAGTCAAAATCAAGTACTGTATACACATCCTTAAAAACTGCTTGTCACTCAGAAAGCATATACTAATATGCATGTGGAAAAAATTTTATTAGATTTTTGTGTAAGCAAGTTGGTACATGGGTGGAAGAAGAGGCAGCTCTTTTTTAAAAAAAAAATCATTTGATGATTCCTGGGAAATCCAGAAACATTACAATTCAACAATGTAATTTGATTATTTATCTTTACATTGACTACTACTTAGAAATAGAAATAATGTTATCGCTCCACAAATTATTCTCATGGTATCCCATAACCTTCAGTAATTGGAATATATGTACAACTGGAACAGCCAAATATATATAGCTCTGTGACTGTAATCTAATATAACTGGCCTGTCCTATATTTCTGGAAAAAATCCTACATAGACATATATTTATCTACAATATTTATATATAAGCAGTCGGTTTTAAAACCTAGTGTGAAAATATTGGTCTCCAACTAAAGAAATACAAAATTAAAGTAAGAATTATGCATTAAAATGCATACCAATAAAATCTACAATTCCATTTTGGACAGAGCAACTTGATGCAAAATGAAGGAAAGGAAGGAGATGTAGTGAAAACAGAAAAGAAATTGGAACTAGAACATAAGAGAGAATAAGAAATCTAATACAACAATAGCATTCACTACAGGTAGTCCTCGACTTACAACAGTTCATTGGCTCAGCCAATCTCACTGTATACATGTTATACTTTGATAATAAAGTTCATTCATTTAGTGACGGTTTGAAGTTATAATGGCACTGAAAAAATGACTTATGACAGTTTTTCACACTTACGATCATTGCAGCATCTTCAATGTCATGTGATTAAATTTGGATACTTGGCAACAGACTCATATTTATGACAGTTGCAGTGTCCCGTGGTCATATGATCAATTTTTGACCTTCTGGACAAGCAAAGTTAATGGGGAAGCCAGATTCATTTAACAACTGAGTTACTAACTTAAGAAGTGCAGTGATTCACTTAACAACTGTGGCATGAAAGGTTGTAAAATGGGGTAAAATTCACTTAACAACTGTCTCACTTAGCAACTGAAATTTTGGGCTCGATTATGGCTGTAAGTCAAGGACTACCTAATATACGTCTCCATATCTTTCTATTGTTGAAAGCCATTTTTACCTGCACCAACCATACATTGCCTTTTATTTTTTTAAATTTCTCACCTTTCTCTTATTTAAGGTCTTATCAATTCCATCCAGTCAACAACTTGGTCTTCTCCTTCTTTTTTATATCTGTTTTCCATTTTTTTTTCTTCAATATTAAAAGTCCAGGAAAGTGTAAAAGACCTCAACCTAATGTCAGAAAATGCCAATATCAAGAAAATCTTTGGAGAAAAAGATTGTACTGATGGAAGTCTGCAACTGTAATTCAATGATAAAATTTCTACTTGACTTGCAAAAAATCCAAAGCTATAAACCCCTGGCCTCTCCAGGTAGGACGCTGGCTTGAAATCCTCAAGGGTGGCTTGTAGTTGCTGTAGAGAATACATTTCAGCACCTTTAAGATGGGTGGACTTCAACTCTCAGGGATTCTCCAGCCAGCATGCAAAGATGCTGAGAGTGAGAAACACAACTATAGACAATCCTGAAAAAAATTCTTACTACAGTAATATAAAGAAAGGGAAGGTTTTTTGCTCCTAGGTGAAGACACTGCTATTGAAAAGGGGCATTGTCTTACCCGAACGCCTTTTCTCAGTACGGAGATGGAGAATCCACCAA
Source organism: Bothrops alternatus (assembly GCA_034064705.1). NCBI lineage: Eukaryota > Metazoa > Chordata > Lepidosauria > Squamata > Viperidae > Bothrops > Bothrops alternatus. The sequence goes on from JARGCV010000023.1 coordinate 11,410,543, forward strand.
TGGGTTTTCTCTGTCTGCCTGCTCTTGAGACCAAGTAGCCAAACTTGACACGCCCCCTCTTGCTAGGAGATCCAGTCTTAACGAGGGCGAAAGTGGCTGAAGGTGGACGAGGTATTGGCTCTCAATCCCCTATAATCGGCCTAACTGACCTAAAGGGCGGATGTGGATTCTCCATCTCCGTACTGAGAAAAGGTGTTCAGGTAAGACAACGCCCCTTCTCCAGTACAGGAGATGGAGAATCCACCAATGGGCCATACCAAAGCCTCACTGTCCCGATGGGTGGGAAACAGATAAGGCCGGATCTAGGTCCCCGGAGACCACCTGCTGAAGGACCCTCTGACCAAAGAAGGCATCCGCAGAAGCGAAGCGGTCAATCCTGTAGTGGCGAACAAACAGGGAGGGCGAGAACCATGTCGCAGCCCTGAAAATCTCTTTGATGGACACCTGAGTGGCCCATGCTGCAGAAGTTGCAGCACTGCGAGTGGAATGTGCAGTAAGATGACTTGGTGCTGGCAGGGAAGAGGACTGGTACACCTCCGCGATGCAGGCCCTGATCCACCTGCCAATAGTGCCAGTGGAAACCTTCTGCCCCAGAGAAGCCGGACGGAAGGAGATAAATAGGGCCTCAGATTTACGAAAAGGCTCCGTGCGCTTCATGTAATGCCACAGCGCCCTGCGGACGTCCAGTGTGTGCCACTGCCACTCCAAGTCATGGGAAGGATTGGGCCAAAAATTTGGCAAAAATGACTTCCTGTGCCCTATGGAATAGTGAGTTGATCTTGGGCACGAAAGCAGGGTCCAGCCGAAGGACCACCCGATCACTGTGAAAGATACAAAGGTCATTCCTGACCGAAAGAGCCGCCAGCTCAGAAATACGTCTGGCTGACGTGATGGCAATTAAGAACGCTACCTTGAGAGACAAGGTCCACAATGGAATAGTAGCTATGGGCTCAAAGACTGGTTTCGTTAGAGTGCGAAGCATGCGAGGTAATTCCCAAGAGGGGTATCTGTGTACTACGGGAGGTCTGGTGTTGCACGCACCCTTGATGAAGGCGCGAATCCTAGGGTGATGAGCTAAGGGAACTGAATCCGCACAAGTAAGTAAGGTTGATAGGGCCGCCACCTGTCTGTGAATGGTTTCAGGGGCCAGGCCTCTGTCCAGACCGTCCAGAAGTTAATCAACGATCTGAGGGATGGTTAATTTGTATACATCCAGTCGTCGCCTTCTACACCAATGGCAAAAATTCTTCCAAGTAGAATCATAAATGTGATTGGTCGCTGGGCAACAAGAGGCCTGAATCATGGTAATTGTGCGAGGGAAAAATAATTTTTATGTCATGATGCTGCGCTCAAGCACCAGATGGTCAACTGTAGCCATTGAGGGTCCGGGCGTTGGAGGGTCCCCTGATGTAGGGACACGCGATGTGGAGGAATCTTCCATGGGGAGTCCGGAAAAGGTTCATCAAGTTGGCAAACCACGGTCTCTATGGCCAGTACGGGGACACGAGGATCACTTCCGCCTGCTCCTGGAGTAGTTTGCGGATGGTCGCCAGTATGAATGGGAGGGGAGGAAAAGCACAGAGGAGACCTTGTGGCCATGTGGTCCGCAAGGCATCCATCCCCTCCACCCCCAGAAGGAAATAGCGGTAGTAGTACCTGGGGAGTTGGGCATTGGTTGATGATGCAAACAGGTCGAGAATTGGATGGCCGCATCTGTGGGAGATCTCGGAGAACACATCTGGATGCAACCCCCACTCCAAGGGGTCCACCGTAGAGCGACTCAAAAAGTCTGCCTGCTGGTTCTCGACCCCCGAGATATGTTCGGCCCTGAGAGAGGCCAGATTGGACTCTGCCCAGGAACCCAGGAGTCATGCCTCAGACATAAGTGACCTGGACCTGGGGGTGCCCCCCTGACGATTGACATGTGCCTTGAATGCCACGTTGTCCGTGAGGATCAGAACGTGACGTCACCTGATCAGAACGTGATGTCTGAACTTGTGAAGAACTAAGTGGATGGCCCTGAGCTCCAGCCAATTGATGTTGTGTCTGAGACTGTAGATGGGCTCCCCAACCGAACAGACTGGCATCCGTCGTGATGGTGATGCGATCCGGTTCCTTGAAGGGTGATCCCTTGGTCACCGCTTGTGAGAACTACCAGCATAGGGACCTGAGGATGTGAACCGGGATCCTGACCTGATGGTTGGATGCACTGGCATTCACCCGCTGAAATGGCAGGAGGAACCATTGGAGGTCCCGCAAGTGGAGTCTGGCCCAGGGAACTATGGCTATGCAGGAAACCATCTTTCCCAGGAGCTGAGAGAGCAAGTTCTCGGGTGTACGGTCTCTGTACACCCTATGAGCCAGATCCCTGATGCTGACCGATCGCTCTTCGGAGAGACAGACCATGCAGTTTGTGGTGTCTATGATGGCTCCCAGGTGCAGGAGCCTGGATGAGGGAACTGTCTGGCTTTTTTGTAAATTGACCGAGAAGCCATGTTGTTGGAGGACCTGAATGGTATGTTCCAGGTCCGCCTGAGCTGCCTGGAAGGAGGACGCTTGAATCAGGATGTCGTCCAGGTAACACTGGACGCATATTGGTACCTTTCTCAAGTGGGCAGCTATTACAGCCAGGATCTTGGTGAGCACCCTGGGAGCCGAGGAAAGGCCGAAATGAAGGGCCTTGTACTGGAAATGACTGCCCCTGTAACCGAACCTGAGGAATCGCCGGTGAGCTGGATGGATAGGGATGTGGAGGTACACTTCCGTGAGATCTATTGATGCCAGGAAGTCTCCCTGTCTGATGCCCCCCAGGATGGACTGGAGTGATCGTATCTTGAACTTTTTGTAAGTGATGTAATAGTTTAGACTTTTGAGGTCCAGAATCGCTCTCCATCCCCCTGAGACCTTGGGAACCACAAAGAGGATGGAGTAGACTCCCCCTCCCCTGTGGTCCAGTGGTACCGTTTCTATGGCCTGAATCTCTAGGAGATGTTGAATGGCCTCCTGCATGAGTCCCTGTTTGAGTGGATCCCGGGAAACGGGACAGGCAATGAATCGGTCTGGGTGCTTGGCTAGAAACTCCAGGGAAAGACCAAACTGGATGGTTTGTAAGACCCAGGTGTCCGTGGAAGTGAGTTCCCACTGATGGAAGAAGTGGGCCAGCCTTCCCCTGATGGGAAGTGCAGTGTAAGAGTCACTTGGACCTCCTATAGGGGCATCCTGCCCCTCGAAATGGCCGCTTAGACTGGCTCTGCTTCCTGGACTGAAAGCCTGGTCTGTCATAAAGACAGTCATACGGTCTGGGAGTGTATGAACAGGAGGGCTGAGCAGCTGTTGGACCTGCTGCCGGCCGAAAGGACTGCCTACGAAAATAGGGAGCGGAACGTTTGTCTGACCGTTTGTTCAAGTGAGCCATGACCTTCCATTTGTCCTTGTTTTTCACAAGGTAGGGAGCCAGGGCCTCCCCAAATAAATTATTGCCCAGATAGGGAGCAGTCGCTATTTTGCTTTGGCATCAGCCTGCCCGTGTTTCAGCCATAGCATCCTTCTGGCTGTGATGTTGGATGCTAGAGACATAGAGGCAAAGTTGGCTGACTGAAGCGTTGCAGCCGCAGCGTACTCAGTGGCTGCCATCATTTTGCTTAGGTCCTGGTGGGTCCGAATGTCCTCAGCAGGGACTCTGGCCTGAAGCTGACGAAGCCATAAAAGGATAGTCTGGACAAAAAAGGACGCACAAGTGGCTGTTTTAATTGCCCATGCTGCTGATTGATGGGTCTTCCGGAAAGTTTGGTCCCATTTTTATTGTCTGCTTTGAGCGCCTTCAACATGTCCCCAGCGACCGCAGTCTGGGATACCAGAGGGGTCCACGCTTCGTCTACCTTGGGGACCTCCAGTGCATCAGTGAGGTCCATGGAAGTGCTAAAGATCTTTTTGTCAGTCCTGCTTACGGAGGGGAAGGAGGAGGGGGAGGCCCATTGTTTCTTGATCCCTTTAAGAAAAATAGAGGGGCACAGAACGTGATGTTGGGCTGTCACCATCTCAAAAAATATCGGATTTGGGCTGGAATCCGATGTTGCTTGCGGCTGAGAGAACTGATCGGACCCTATGTTAGCCGTTGATGTGGCCTTGCGAAGCAGGGTAAGAAACAGGGCTGGATTGAACAGTTCTCCCGAAGGGGAGGGCTCAGGGGGAAGTTCCTCCTCCTCTGACAGATTAAAATCCGGCTGCTCCTCACCTTGCGGGGAAGAGTAGCCGCTCATGGAGGAGTGTATGGGAGATGTGGGCTCCTGAAGTATAGGGAGCCCCATAGCAGGAACATAAGGTGGCATGGCTAATGTGGAAGCCCCCTGACAAGGTAGATGGAATGACCGTTCTGTAAGAGCTCGGTCCACGACCTTGGATAGCAAGGCTTCAAGGCGGCCGTCGGAGAAAATGTCTCCGATGTCCGGTCCCAAGTCCTGCAGCCGTAGGAGTGAAGGTGGCCTCTGGGGCTGAACCTGGGACTGATGTTGTGTGTTGAACCAATGTGGAAGAAGAGCTGAGCGTAACAGGCGTCGCCTTGAGCCAAAGTTGAAAGGCCTAAGGGAAGATCAAATTCAGGAATCGCCATTTGATTCGTCTCTAATCCGGCCTGCCTCTGCGCTCTGAAGAACTCCTTCTCCAGAGCCTGGTGCCTACGGCTGGCTTGCTTTTCCACCAACTTGGAAGGCTTCTTAAGAGTGGTCTTAGCCTTAGATTTGGGCTTGCCTGCTGCCTCCTGATTAGAGGATTTGTGGCAGCCGTAACTGGAGGATGGGAAGGCAGTGCTCATGGGTTGTGGCATCATTGAATCCTCCATCCTGGTTGAGCAGCCTCAGGGAAACTGAGACGAAGCTCTGGTAGGTAAGTAGTTGGCGGAAGCGAAATTGGAACAAGTAACAAGACTGCTCCCCTGATCAGAAAAAAATCTATCTGGTATTTGGTCACGGCAATTTGAGTCAGATGCCGAAGGCACAGTTGGGGACCCGCTCTGGGCTCTGACCGGAGGCCTTAGGTGGCCAGTCAAGGTGCACCAGAAAGGCAAAAACGCCCAATGAAGGGTGCAGAGGGACTGAGACAAGGCCTGGCAAGAAAGGATCAGGTTCAAAATGTCGGCTGGTCAATGTGGTTAAATTGTAATAAACGATTCACGATGAAGGAAGGTGGTGGTTTGAAATTTTGGCCCAATTTGCCAAGAAAAATTCACTATGGTAACATGATGAGGCCTGCAGACAGTCACTGAGGCAGGGCTCCAATGAGGTCTAGATGGAAAACTGCGTGGCGTTTTTCAAAATGGTGGCTGCGGTGGATCTGTGAAAATGCTATTAAAGTAATGGGGCTGCGGTGGAACCGAAGGACCCTAACTCCCAAAACACAAGAGGCCTATCCCAAATCAGGAGAAGGCCCCAAACGAGTGAAAATTAAAGTGTCTTTTTACTTCATTCCCTGTGCAGCGGCCCCAAAATGGCGGCCGCAACTTGCTCCCCATTGGGAAACGGCACCGGAGGCTTCGAAACGAAGATCACAGGTGCTGGGGCTGGACGCGATGGCAGCGCTAAGCACTGCACCGAAAACGAGCTCAGCAAGGTAGCCTCCGAACAGCAGGCAAAAAAAAAAGTTAGTTTTGAATTCGTTGCCTTAGACGGCAACCAAAATGGCGTCCGCGGATGTTCCCGGCTGCTGGAGGTGATCCGGAGGCCCCAAATTAAAAAAAAAATAATTCCCAAGCCTGCAGAATGAGATTCTGCCCGGTTGTGTGAAGAAACAGGGGGGAGAAGGAGGAATGTCCAAGGCAAGCCTGTCAGAAGTATTTCCCCAGAGCCCTGGGGAAAATAAGGGAAGAAAGCTGCAGGAGCCTCCCCCCCACACACCTCCCACTCCTCAAATCAATAATTTTAAGATAGCACTGATCCCAGTGCTAAGGAAAAATTTGAGGGAGGATTCCAAATTAGGATTTTATTTACAAATTAAAGGAGGATTCCAATTAGGATTTAGTTAATTTAGAGGGAAAAGGAGAATTCATCAATGGATTTCTAACCTGCTATCTGCTGAGAGCCAAACCTGAGACATCTGCAAGAGCTGAGACCAAGTTAAGACTGGATCTCCTAGCAAGAGGGGGCATGTCAAGTTTTGCTACTTGGTCTCAAGAGCAGGCAGACAGAGAAAACCCATTGGTGGATTCTCCATCTCCTGTACTGGAGAACGTTTGCTCCATCCTCCTGCCTTGAAGAACAGTCCCACTTTCAACAGATCTCAGCATGAATAATGTCCCATTGAATTTGTCAGTGCAAAAGGCCAAGGAAAGGAATAAGAAAGAAACAGTAATTCTGAATGCAATAATATCACAAAGAATGGGATTAGCGTTAGCTAACTTTTGAAAGGAGAAAAAAGTAACAAGGAAGTAGCAGGGTTTTTACTGATATCTACTGTTGAAATATGCAACAGTAAATACACAACAGGATTAAAATCTAAACTGCACAGAAATCAACAGAATAAAATTAAGCTGCAGAAGTCTCTTATTAACTTCAGTGAGACTTACATTCCAGATGTCATAAAGCACTATGCCAGAAATTAGGAAAAGACATTAAAACAATTAAGATTTCTCCTAAGAGAATCTGAAACCACTAATTCAAAAGATACAATAGCAAGACATCCCAAAGGTGCTTTTTTCCAAGTTGTTTTTTCCAGTTGTTGTAACTTCTTTAGTTAGAACTGAAGAAACTTCTTGGATGAGAAGCGAAACGTTTTCAAAGAAAAAAGTAAACAAGAAAGTCCACTTGCCTTTTGGAAAAAAGCACTATTGCAGCGGTTCTCAACCTTTTTCAGGCCGCGACCCCGACCTGCACCGTGCATACACGGCGCGACGGCCCACATCGCACATGCGCGGTGCGATGGCCCGCATCGCGCATGTGCGACGTGCGTGCGACGGCCCGCAGCGCGCATGCGCAGCGCGATGGCCCGCATTGTGCATGCACTGTGTGCGCGACGGCCCGCATTGCACATGCGCGGTGCTGCCCCCTGCACAGCACGACGGCCCGCATCGCGCATGCACGGCACACGCGACAGCCCACATTGCACATGCATGGCGTGACAGCCGCATTGTGCATGCGCAGCGCAATGGCCCGCATCACGCATGCTCGGTGCTACCCCGCGCATGCACGGTGCTGCCCCCTGCACTGGCTGAGGGGAAAAGGGGAAAAAATGGACTGCGGTGTTTGGTGACCCCTGTGAAATGGTTGTTCGACCCCAAATGGGGTCGCGACCCACAGGTTGAGAACCGCTGCACTATTGGGACAACCATAACCTGGATGATTGAGAATTTCCATAGATATTTGCAATAGCAAGACAGATTTTTTTTAGAACTTTCCCAAAGCAAAGAGCAATTTTAAAAACTCAATATTCCAAGAAATAGAACATAGCTATGTTTTAGTTTGCAAAGCAAATGCCCCACTAACTATAATCCTTGTGGCCTTTCAAAAAAAAGGGGGGGAGTGATGTGTTTTTCTCCTCCAAATTACTAAAATAAGGTGAGAAATGCCTTTGGCCTATTTTATGATCATGCCTCTCTATCGCTGAACTGAAAATAAATTTGGAGTCTAAAATAATGATATAGCCAACGAGTTGTATTACATGATGTTAGTCCGTTAGTAAAACTTGCTTGTGTAGTGATTCCCATTCCATCTGCATCTTAGCAACATTCTGGAATAGTCTGGAACCACCAGAAATACAGTACATTTCAGCGCCATAGAAGATACCAGGAAGAGAAGTGGAATAAGGGCATTACCCAAAGTATACAGACAGATGAATGAGCTTCTGGTATGAAGTGAAGGACTAATTACTTGTCCATTGGGGTAGCTTTGGAAATGTTTATTAAGATACAAATCATTATTCTCCAGGCTGATGCAGCTTCAAACCAAACTCAGATCTCCCCCAGAGGAGAGAATAAATAGACCTGATTAATACTGCAGACAATGAGCAAGAAATCCTAGCCAGTAGTCATAAATTTGGAGCTTATTCTGAACGCCTGAAACATGCGAAATAATGGGGATCTGCATTTGCATTTGCAAATAATGTTAGCCAGCACATTAGGAAAACTCTGAAGGTCCCAAATTAGAGAAGTGGACATCTGGGTCAAACCAAACATGAGGCTATTATTTTAGAAATTGAGCCTCTCATTGGCCTTGGGGTTGCTGAGGGAATTTGCTATACAAAACACTCAGCTTCAACCAACCTTGGTCAAAGGACAAGAACAGAAGCATCCACAGCAATCCATGGTGATATCACCATGCAAATGCCACAGCCTTATACTTATGTCTTAATGAGTGACACAAGTATGCTAGTTCCCCCTTATAGCCCACCCTCACAGGCACCCTCGGGCCAGAGTGTGTAAGAACAACACATCATTCTGACTGCATCCATGTCAATGCTGGCCCCATCCATCAGTACCAGGAAATACTTGAGAGAGCATTATACAAACTAGAGCTCTGGGCAGGGAAGCTCAGCTTAATTTGACCTGCATATAAATGCCATCTCCATATTCACTCTATTATGGCCTTGAAGAACTGACCTCCTTCTTTCTTTTTCTTCTGCTTCTTATCCCTTATGTCTTTTAATTAATGCAAGTTGCTCAGGGAGAAATCACAGTTTGAAAAGTAGGGGAGAGGGCAGTGGGAGGGAAATGCAACAAATAAAAAATATTAATAAAACAGGAGGAACTGCAGGCAAGTTCTTTACTGACCAAACTAAGTAAGGCAATCAGCATATTTTTTTCTCTGCTTCAGTGCCAGGCCTGAATATAATAAGAAAACTAATGAGCCAGCTGCACTAAGCAAAACTGGTTACAAATAAGAGATGCATCTGGATGCACACCACTGTGTCTACCTACTAGATTTATAATGTCTAATGTTTTTGTACAGTTAAAATCCAAACTCTCTTCAGAAGACGTATTATTACTATTATTATTATTATTATTATTATTATTATTATTTATTTTAAAAATAATATATTTAAGGAGATACCTGGTTGACACCTAGGATGCTGGTAGCAACCCGTGTCAACCATCAGCACCAGCCAATTTGAATGTTCAGGTGACTGAGGTTAATGTCTAATTAATAATAATAATAATAATAATAATAATAATAATAATAATAATAATAATAATAATAATAATAATAATAATAAAGTTGGAAGGTATCTTGGAGGTCATCTTGTCCAACCCCCTGCTCAGGCAGGAAACCCTATACCATTTCATATAAATGACTGTCCAGTCTTTTCTTAAAAACTTCCAGTGTTGGAGCATTCACAGCTTCTAGAGGCAGATTGTTCCACTGATTAATTGTTCTGTCAGGAAGTTTCTCCTTAGTTCTAGGTTGCTTTTCTCTTTGGTTAGTTTCCACCCATTGTTTCTTGTCCTGCCTTCAGGCGCTTTGGAAAATAGCTTGACTCCCTCTTCTTTGTGCAACCCCTGAGATATTGGAACGCTGCTATCATGTCCCCCCTCGTCCTTCTCTTCATTAAACTAGACATACCCAATTCCAGCAGCTGTTCCTTATATGTTTTAGCCTCCGGGCCCCTAATCATCTTTGTTGCTCTTCTTTGTACTCTTTCTAGAGTCTCAACATTTTTTTTACATCGTGGTGACCAAAACTGGATGCAGTATTCCAAGTATGACCTTATCAAGGCATTGCAAAGTGGTATTAATACTTCACGTGACTTTGATTCTATCCCTCTGTTAATGCAGCCTAGCACTGTGTTGACTTTTTTGGCAGCTGCAGCACACTGCTGGCTCATATTTAGGTGATTGTCCACTAGGACTCCGAGATCCCTCTCACAGTTGCTACTATTGAGCAAGGTACCACCTATACTATACCTGTGCATTTGGTTTTTCTTAATTTTATTTTTATTTTTTCCTAATTTTATTTGGGTGTTGGAGAAGACTCTTGAGAGTCCCCTGGACTGCAAGGAGATCAAATCAGTCAATTCTAAAGGACTCCTGACTGTTCTTTGGAAGGACAGATACTGAAACTGAAGCTCAAATACTTTGGCCACCAAATGAGAAGAGAGGAATCATTGGAAAAGACCCTGATATTGGGAAAGATTGAAGGCAAAAATAGAAGGGGATGGCAGAGGTTGAGATGGTTAGATAGTGTCATCAATGCAATAGGTATGAGTTTGGGCAGACTCAGAAAGACAGTGGACGACAGGGGAAGCTGGTATATTATGGTTCATAGGGTCTCAAGTTTTATTTTTCGTGGCCCCCACAGCCATGGGTACAATTAAAATCTGGGTTAAAACAGCAAATCCCAGACCTACTAGCCCTCACTCAAAACAAACAGCAGCACATGTATAATAAAGCAAGCATGCAATTATTTATTCACCTCCTCTTCTAGTAACTATCCTTACTTAACAGACTGGTGGTAAATGCCAAGGATGAACACTGTCCTTGTCCATTATACCGTACTAACTAGTTCATGCTATGAGGTTGCTGAAGCTCCTAAAGCCAGCCTCAGTGCATGGGCATAAATATTGAATTGTTAAAAATGCTTGAAGTTAGACAAACCTACTTACTTCTTATCCTATAAATGTGGAGTTACCGGTAATTTTTATCTTTTCAATGAAAATAGAGCAGAAATCCTTAATGGAAGAGATTATTACTGGAATCACACCTTCAATTTGAAGTTTCCCTTCTCTGCAATTGTTTCTATGTACTTTTTCAGTCCTCGAGAGATGCATTCTTAAGTCACCTTCCTTCTCTTTCGTGTTAACAAGCAGCTGCTATGCAGGGGGAAGGGGCTGATATGTGTCTTTTAATGCTCCCAATTCGTCAAATCAGGGAAAGTGCAATGGTTTTCACCAACTACATGATCTATAATGCTTCAGGGAATACAAGGCCACATTAAACTTGTCCAATTATTAATAATTCAGGTCAACCTCCTTTGTGAATGACAGGGGTATCTCTCTTGGCACGCTGATCTAACTAAAAGAAGAGGCATAGCAAACAAACAAGTAACACCATTCCAGAAATCCTGAGGCTCAGATCACCTTGAAGTGCTGCAATTATTCTTGTCCTCCAATTTTTTGCAATGCACTGTGTCATAGACTTTAGAAAAGTTTCACGTTGTCTTGTTTGTTGCGAATCTGTGACACTGAAGAGAATCCCTGGGTATGTTTTGCAGCTTGTACACTACCTATAGCACAAGACCATTACTCAGTGCCAGTACCCCATTCCTTTACGAGAACACACTAAGTCATGCTTACTGCAATAAGCTTCCCAAGAATTCTAAGACTTAAAAAAAAAATTACAAGTATTTTATCACACCAGTGGCAAGTATTTAAGTTGAAGTTAACTAAATAACAATTACATTACATTATTCTTTTTCAAGATTTTTTTTGTCCATTTTCTTATAAGGTTAGTACACTACAATTGGTTTATTTCCTGAGTCTTGCAAACATGCCTACTTCTACCATTTTTGGGGAAAACTCTTCACCTGATCCGCCTGTTTTATTTTTTTGTTTTCTCAAATTTATTATTATTTTTATTATTACTACTTTCTGCCCTGTCTCTCTTCTTCTCACTCTAGCTAAAGTTCTTGAGAGATCTGTTTTTCCATTTCTCTCTTTAACTTTCTCTTAATAAATTCAGGGACCTCGTCTATTTTTTATCATTGCTATTGATGCTATTAGATCTATCCACTACATTTGATGGTTTGAACCACCAAATATTATTGTTACAGTTAAGTTCCATAACTGAGGTGTCCTGTAAGTTCTCAGCACTGATTGATTGCAAAGAATATATAGGGAAACTCTACATCACAATGCGTGGGACCATGTTGTACACACCCAGCTTTTGGAAAGACAGGCTGTTAGTCCATAAGCCTATGCTTTTGATCTTTTTACCAGACCAGCAAAGGCTGATTCTCCTGCATACTAGAAAAGCTATGGTGTAGTTCACAGCTTTCTGCCAACAGTTCTTCCAAAGTGATTCCTAGCAAAATCAGGTTGTGACTCAGATCTATCTTTAAAATAAGGCATTAAAAACATTTATTTTTCTTTGACGTCTTAAAGCCATTTCAATATACATGTATTGATTTTATTCTATGATGAGCCTTTTGGCATAGAAAAAAAGGCCCTTTTTATTAACCCAATTCCTGCAACCGTTCTTTGTATGTTTTATTCTCCAATGATAAATATATCACTATTAATAGTATCACAAGATTAGTGTTAGAAGAATCCATTTGGATCTGAATCCAACCACCTAGCTGAGTGTAGAAATCTAAATGTTACCTTCCCTAACAGCTATCTGTCCAGAGCCTGCTTGAACATAATCAGAGACAAAAAGACAATTAAATCCTAGTAACTGGTTCCACAATCAAATTTCTTAAAGTTGGGGAACTTAAAAAGAGTTGGCAACTGTCTTCTAGTAATTTAAATCCGTATCTTTTCTTACTCTTGAGATGACAGAAAAGCTTTCTCTGTGATACATGTTCAAGTAGCATAGTTGAAGAGTGCAATCACAGAGTGCTGTTAATTTTCTCTTCTCAGGCCCAAGTGTATCAAGCTTCTCAATTTTTCCCTGTAGCACTTAGCTTACAATCACCCTTGTTAACCTTTTCCGCACCTGTTTCATTTTACATCAATTATTCCTGGAATATGATGTCCAGAACTAGGCAAAAGGAGCGTTGGCTTACCTGAACGCCTTTTCTCAGCATGACGATGAAGAATCCACCAATGGGTTATTTCAGTCCTCCTGCCCAATCAGACTAAGATGTCACGTTGTCACGCCTCCTCATTATCTGGTGCTTCTAGTTTCATCGACGGCGGAGCCAATGACAACCGATGGACGTGGTGACTCTCAAGCAGGTTTAAGAAAGGTAAGAAAAGAAACCAAGAATTCCACTCGGCCCTAACTGACCATGAATTATGGGAGGGCGTGAATTCTTCATCATCATGCTGAGAAAAGGCGTTCAGGTAAGCCAACGCTCCTTCTCCAGCATGATGACTGAAGAATCCACCAATGGGACGTACCAAAGCCCCCTGCATCCCTACGGGTGGGGGTCAGTTGGGACCGAATCCCCAGATGGTGTGACTACTTGTTGTAAAATGCGTCTGCCAAAAGCGGCCTTGGCTGACGTAAATTTATCCAGACGATAGTGTCGAATAAATGGAGAAAGCGAAGACCATGTCGCCGCCCTGCAAATGTCCTCTATGGACGCCTGGGTAGCCCATGCCGCAGTCGTTGCAGCACTGCGGGTCGAGTGAGCCGTCACGTGAGCCGGAGCTGGCAATTCGAGAGAGCTGTAAGCTCAAACAATACAGGCCCTGATCCACCTGCCAATCGTGGAAGCAGACACCTTTTGGCCCATTGAAGAAGGCTGAAAGGAGACGAACAGGGCTTCAGACCTACAGAAGGCCGTTGTGCACTTGATATAGCATCGTAAGGCTCTTCTCACATCCAGGCAATGCCACTGCCATTCCAGATTATTTATTTATTTATTTATTTATTTATTTATTTATTTATTTATTTATTTATTTATTTTATTCGGGCTTGTATGCTGCTCCTCTCCGGAGACTCGGAGCGGCTAACAACATGTATATAAAACATCAAATTTCAAAACAAGTCCAAACAAAAATATCTAAAAACAAACTAACACCCACTCATGTTCACCATTCAATCCACAATCATCCCCAGGCCTGCCGGCAGAGGTAAGTTTTAAAGTTTTTACAGAAGGCCAGGAGCGTGGGAGAAACGCGAACTTCAGGAGGCAGTTGGTTCCAGAGGGTGGGCGCCACAACAGAGAAAGCCCTCCCCCTAGGGCCCGCCAGCCGACATTGTCATGTGACGGGCGTGGGCAGAAGTCCGGGAGAACGACCTCCTGTGCCCGGTGGAACACCGTATTAACCTTAGGAATAAAGGCAGGGTCCAATCTGAGGATAACTCTGTCCTCATGAAAGGTACACAGGTCCCTTCTGATTGACAAAGTTGCCAGTTCCGAAATGCACCTGGCTGAGGTAACTGCAATCAGAAAGAAAACCTTGAGTGAAAGGTGTCGTAATGAGCAAGTGCTAAGAGGTTCAAACGGGGCTGAAGTTAGAGCCTGAAAGACCAGGGGAATGTCCCAAGAAGGGTATCTATGAACCACCGGGGGTCTGCTGTTGGAGACCCCCTTGATGAAGGATCTGATGGCAGGGTGACTGGACAAGGAATCCAAGGAATCCCAGGACAACACCGAAGAAAGGGCTGCTAGCTGCCTGCGGATAGTATTGGGAGCCAACCCTTTCTTAACACCCTGCATTAAATAATCAAGAACAATGGGAATGGTTACCCTTGAGAGACACTTGTCACACCAACGGCAGAAATGCCTCCACATGTGGGCATAGATATGGTTGGTCGAAGGCCGCCTGGCCGCCTGGATCATATCGATCACCTCCGCCGAATATGACTCCCTGGTTAGCGTGCAGCGTTCAAGTGCCAGGCGGTCAATTGAAGCCATGGGGATCCGGGTGAAGAAGGGCCCCCTGCGTCAATCGTATCTTGTTGTCTGGAATCCTCCACGGAGTGGAGGCAGATAGACTTACCAGGTCCGCAAACCATGGTCTCCTTGGCCAATGGACAGCGATGAAGATCACTTCCGCCTGCTCCTCCAGAATCTTCCGGATAACTGCGGGAAGTAGAGGCAACAGGGGAAAGGCGTACAAAAGGCCTCGCGGCCACCTGCTGCGTAGGGCATCTGCCCCCTCCACTCCCCGTGATGGGAAGCGAGAGAACAACCTGGGCAGCTGAGTGTTGCATGGCGAGGCGAACAGGTCCACCAGCAGGCGGCCAAACCGGATCAATATTTCCTCGAAGATATCCGGATGCAACATCCACTCCGAGTGGTCCACTGTCGACCTGCTGAGAGAGTCTGCCTGCTGATTTGCCTCCCCCGAGATATGCTCGGCTTTGATGGAGAGCAGGTTTTTCTCTGCCCATGTGCCCAATGCTTGAGCCTCTGTCATGAGGGACTTGGACCGGGTGCCCCCTTGCCGGTTCACGTGGGCTTTTGCGGCTACATTGTCCGTTAGGACTAGCACATGTCGCCCTTTGACCAGAGCCTGGAAATGTCTTAAAGCCAAGTGTATCGCTCTGAGCTCCAGCCAATTGATATTGTGGGTCAGATCGGATTGCGACCACTGACCCTGAGCCATCTGATTTAAGAGGTGAGCTCCCCAACCGAAGAGACTCACATCTATGGTCACGCAGATGCGATTGGGTTCCTTGAACAGAGTGCCCCTGCAAATGGCAGGGGATCCCCACCAGCCCAGGGATAGACGCAGCTGATGAGGGACGCATACCAGTTGGCTGGAGGTGTTGGAATGCTGTCTTTGGTGCGGCAGCATGAACCATTGAAGGCCCCGGGCATATAAACGGGCCCATGGAACTATGGCTATGCATGAAATCAATATCCCCAGGAGCTGGGACAGAGTGGCTAGAGACACCTTCCTGCTCCTGCATACCCTGAGCACCAGGTCCCTGATGCTCTGGACTCTCGTCCGACAAATACACGTGACAGGAGTCCGTGTCTATCACTGCGCCTAGGTGTAACAGGCGAGTTGAAGGGGTCGTCTGACTTTTCTTGAGATTGATCAGAAATCTGTGTTCCTGAAGAACTCTGAGGGTGAGAGCCAGATCTGACTGGGCCAGTGAGGGGGGGATGGAGACTGTATCAGAATGTCATCCAGATAGCACTGGACTCTTACCGGGACTAGCCGTAGATGTGCTGCCAGTACCGCCAGGATCTTGATAAAGACCCTGGGGGCTGAGGAAAGACCAAATGGAAGTGCCCTGTACTGGAAGTGGCAGTTTAGGTAGCAAAACCGCAGATACCTGTGATGCTCCGGGCAAATTGGAATATGAAGGTATGCTTCCTTCAGGTCTATTGACGTAAGGAAGTCCCCTCTCCTGATGCTGCCCAGAATAGAGTGCAGCGTCTGCATCTTGAACTTCCTGTATTGTAAGTGAAAGTTCAGGCCCTTGAGATCTAGGATAGCCCTCCATCCCCCCCCCGAAGCTTTTGGGACTACGAATAGGATGGAGTAAAATCCCAGCCCCACCTGATTGAGGGGAACCTCCTCTATGGCCCTGATGTTGAGGTGACGAATGGTATCTTCCATGAGTCGTCTTTTTACGACATTTCTCATTGTTGGACAGGACATGAAGTGGTCGGGGGGTAGACCGGAACTCCAGAGCCAGGCCCTGTATTATCGTGGCCAGAACCCAGGAGTGTTTTCCCATTGATGGAAGAATAGAGCTAGCCTTCCGCCAATGGGAGGATCTCCTGCCGCGTCACTTACCACGATGGAAGGGGCGACCCCCTCTGCCGCAGAAGGCTTATGCTGGGGCTGATATCTGGGTTTGTCCCTTTAGCTAGGTCTATCAAAGGGGCGCTCCGTCTTAGGGGCTGAGGGTCGGAAGGACTGCCCCTGTTCTGTAGAGGAACCAGTCCAAAAGGACTGACGGCGGCCATAGGGGGTGAAACGCCTGTTGAATTTCTTGGTGACATGAGAAATCTCCTTTTGCTTTTGCTTATTCTCAATAAGAAAAGGTGTTAATGTGTCACCAAATAGCTTACCCCCAGTGAAGGGAGCTGTAGCAGCGCGCCACTTATGCTTGCTCTCGGCCCTCCAATTTTTAAGCCAGAGCAGCCTCCTAGTAATTACATTGGAGGCGATAGCGCGGGCAGAATGTTTGGCTGAGAAGAGGGAGACATCTGCCATATATTCAGCGGTGGCTATGAGTTTGGTTAGGTCCTGGTGGATCCTAACCTCTTCCAGGGGAACCCTATCCTGCAATTGTCTAAGCCAACTAATAGAGATCCTGGCGAAAAAGGAGGTGGTCGTAGCCGCCTTTGCAGCCCATGCCGATGCCAAGTGGACCTTGTCCAATGAAAGGTCAGACTTTTTGTCTTCCGCCTTAAGGGTGTCAGAAACATCGGCCGGGAGGCTCGCTGTGGAGAAAAGTGGGGCCAATGACTCGTCTACCATGGGCACCTCCAGTAGATCTGACAAGGTCTTAGCCATATCTACAATCTTCCGTTCAGACGCCGCCTGAGAAGGCTGGGCTGCCGGAGATTCCCACTGTCCCTGAATGTTTTTCAGGAACAGTGAGGGGCATGGGATCTGGAGATGTTTCACCACCGGTTCAGCAAATAGCGGATCCGTGTCCTGATCTGAGGAAGGCTGGGGAACAGGACCCGCATCAGATTTGATCTTAACCGAGGAACAGGCCCTGTATAGCAAGGGAAGACAGACGGATTGAAAAGTTCCACCATTGGCTGAGAATCGTGAGTAGGCTCCTCACAGTCAGACCAACGATCCCCACCTTTGTCATAGTCTGAGACAATTGAAGACTCAGAATCTGGAGAATGGGAAGGGGAAATCATACCTGAACGATCCAACGCAGGTCTTGCGGTGACGGCCGGCGAAGGTCCGTGAACAGGGACCATCTGCTGTTGACCTGCAGAAGCCATGGCCTGTAACACCGCCTTGGAAATCAAGTTGTGGAGCTGGTCTGAAAAAGACGGCTCTGGCGGAGGCCGTGACCCTGCAGCCGTAGGTGTGAAGGCCACCACCGGCACCGATGAAGGGCCGGGCAACCCCAGATCCTCCCCAAACAGGGGAGGTCCTACCTGACGAGAGGTCTGAGCTGGGACCTGCTGAAGAGTAGAAGCTGACCAGGCTCCCGAAGAAGAAGGAAGATAAGCCCCCAACTCAGGTGTTGCCTGGACTGGGGGCGTAGCACTATGGCCTGCTGACGATCTCTGAACCCGTGAGAATTGCTTCTCTAAGGCTCTGTGCATCCGGTCGGCCTGTTTGTCGCTTGCCTTGCCAGCCTTTCTGCCATACTTGGATTTGGCCGGTACAGTTTGTGCGGCAACTTTGCCAGTTTCCAAAGGCTGGGGCTCGGTGGGTTCTGCCATGGTATTGAGAATGGTCCGGACGAGACTCCGAGACTAACTCTTTTCTGCAAGAGACGCAGTAGACCCCACGCAGGGGACCACACGTGGATAGCGTGGACTGGATCACTGGCAAACCAGACTCACGCTGCACGCTTAAGTGCTCGTCAGCTAGGCCCAAGGATTCCATCCACTTGGCCTGACGTCAAGGTGACGAAGTCACACGTGTCTCACTGTAGTGGCAATGGTCAGGATCTTGCAGCCACTAGATGCAGAAAAGGCCAGAACCAGGAAGTTGAGGTGAGCAGAGACCAAGACCGGCGTGTCAGCAGTGCTTGCTCACTAAATAATTAGTCCAGCTGAGACAGTCAATCTGAAAGCAAATTTCACAAACAATCGCAGATCAAGGCAAATATGAAAAGGAAATACAACCCTTAAACCCAATTTCTGTAAATATATATGTATATGCCACAAGCAAAGCAGTTACTGGGTAGGAAAACTAGGCCTAGGAGCCTTTGAGGAATTCCAAAATGGCGACCGAGAGCTCTGGGCGTTTCCCAAGGGAACTGAATCCATAAGAAAAGGCGGCTGCCAGGGATCCAGAAACAAAGGGGTAGATTGCAGCAGAGAAGCAACCAAAACTATTAATTCAGCTCTAACAAAACGTTTTCCTGATAAGGGGAACAATAGAGCAAACTCAGGCTTCTCAATTTTCACTGTAGGATCTAAACGGTAATTGCGCAGCTTGCCTGCGATCCACTCTATTAAGAGGGCTCCGTTGCCCTGCTGGGAGCAATAGGGTGAAAGACGGAGATCTCCTTTCTCCAAGGGCTGCAGCAATAATGCTCGGAAGGGAAAAAAAACCCTCAGGCAAACAAAATGGAGCCAAAATGGCGGCCGCAAGTCCTCTTGCCGCCCAATCCCAGTTGAAGGGAAGCCCCGCGGCTTCAAAATGGCGGCTCCGCATGGAAAAGACGAAGCGCAGAGCCTTCCCCTCACCCAGAAGCAAAAATCCCAGCTCAGCAGCCTGCTGAGTCTGGGATGTATATATTTAAAAAGTATAAATACCCCTTCCCTCCCAGACCCCAGGAAGGGGGAAAAAAGGTGTAAAGGCTGCAAGCCTCAAGGAAAAAGGGGAGGGGGGGTGGGGAAGCTGTAGTATAGAAAGGAATTAAACTCAGAATAAAAGAAACAGACCGAATAGAGAAAAAACAGAAAGCTACTTCTCTCAAATAACAGAAGAATCCACCAAAAATTAAATCATCTAGTCCAACCTGCAACCAAGTAGACAGAGAGTCAGTTCTCACGTCCTCATGGGCGAAGACTAAGATGAAAACTGGAAGCACCAGATAATGAGGAGGCGTGACAACTTGACATCTTAGTCTGATTGGGCAGGAGGACTGAAATAACCCATTGGTGGATTCTTCAGTCATCATGCTGGAGAATATGCAGTTTAGAAGCAACCAATGCCAATTAATAATTTGGAACCTATTCTTCCATAGATGGAGTTTAAAGTGATATTAGCCTACTTTATAGCTAGTTCAGAATCACCTCAGAGATTACAATTCCTAGATAGTTTTTGTAAGTACTATTGCCATGCCATTTTTCTTATATTTTATAGCAGTCCCATTTCTCCTCAGTGAAGAACCTAGCCCTTCATTCTACTATTATTTGCAGCCTACTTCTTTAACTTATCAAAAATATTGTAAATGCTGTGCCTTTTGGGGCAAAATATTCTATCTGGCATCTATTCACTACAAAGTGATGTGCTTTTTTCCATTGGTTCATGCAGGTTTTGAAGGGTTGAAGATCCAAAACTGACCCTGTGCCACCCTATTTAGTATCCCACTCCAGTTTAGTAAGAAACCATAGTTTGGTAAAGTTGAAATTTGTAATTGTTTCATTGTTTTTCATTAGTTTTTAATTATTGTAAGCTGCCTAGTGTCACTCCAGGTGAAATAGGTAACATATAAGTTAAACAAATAAATATTGCTAGAGGAATCATTTTATAATGGAAATTGCATAAGATCTAACAAATCCCATATTATTTTAATTGAGTCTGGATTGCTTTTGCCCCATTTTGGACTCTGACTTTTTTTGGGAAAATGTTTAAAACTTATTAGTTAAATAATCACATGGATGAATCACAGAATATTAGTGTTCCCATTATTTTTTGTTAAATTTGAAAAGTTAAAATAAAGAAAAGACCTATAACCCATGAGCATAGTAAACTCAACTTTTTCCTAAAACATTTGAGAGATTCATTTTTAAGGGTGAAATCACAGTCTTTGAAACTGACATCAAAATGGCCACCTTTAATTTACTATCAGAAAAACAGGGTCAGAAAAATAAAGAGGAAAATAATGATGACAAAATGTAGCATGGATTTTTTCAATTTCTTTCCCAACAAGAGGACAAAAAAAGGAGACAATCGACTTGCTACTTAATCCAAATTGAGAAATCTTAATAGATAACCAAGCAAGCACAGAAAACCTCAACTCTTACTTTTCCTCTTTCTTTATATCTAAAGGCAAATGAATAACACAGATGGAAGGAACACAACAGGGAGAAGTCAGAAATGATATGGTAAAGGAATTTCTAGCTAAGGATCTTCAAATTTACAGTCCCTGATGAAATGTGTCCTAGAATTAAAGAATTATCTGAAAAGCTCTTGAGATCTATTGAGGAATTCTGGGGAAGTAGAGAGGGCCAGAAAATTGGAGAAGTAGACACAGCTTCCTCTTCAAGAAAGGAGGGAAAAAGGGATCCCAGTCATTACTGAGCAGTGAGCCTAAAATCAATACCAAGAGAGCAGATAATAAATCAGGCCATCTGTAAACATCTTAAAGACAATGTCATGATTGCTAAGGTTCAGCATGGCTTTTTAGAAAATGAGCCATGTGAGACAATTCTCCTGTCTTTTTTAGACATCTTCTTTAAAAGACAAGGGGAACACTATGGATATAACTCACCTTGATTTCAACAAAGATTCTACATTACATTCTTTCTGACAAGCTTTTGAAATGTGGATTGGATGGCACTACAGTCCCCACTATGTCATGGGACAGGATTCAGATTCGAGTCTCGCTCTCATTCTGAGAACACTGGTCCAGTTGAATCTGTGGGTTGTCAGCCTCTGGAATCTTCAACCTATGATTCCTTGGAGGAAGCTGAGAAGTCACAAGCATCAGTGGCAGCAGGTGGACAATGAGACACAATCCTTAAGCCCCAGGTCTCAATGCACACAGAGGTGAGCAGGGAAACACTAGTCTGTCTCCTCACTAAGCAAAGAATGAGATCTGAGTAATTGTAGTCAGCTGTTTGCAGATGGATTTATGTAGCTGCTTTTGGGTTCAGTCTTTGTTGGAGACTTAGTTTACGGCTCTTGTTTATGTGTTTATGTACTCTTGAATCCTTGACTCTTGGACTGGCTGACTAGGCAACTGGAATGGTGTCTGGAATGAATATGGACCATTCTGTTGCTGCTTAAACTTCAAATGGGCTTATTCAGGCAAGGCCTCTTTGCACAGACCCTGATTTATGTTCTTGTCTACTGTTATCTGCTTAACTCCATAGCAACTGTGTTTGTGCATGTGTGTCCCGCAACCTAAACAGAACTTGAGTGCATTAGTGTCCATACGATTTCTATATCTTACTATCTGAAATTTTGTTAATGATGTGATGATGTCAGTCTCATGAGGCAAATTTGACCAAGAAATAACTGCTGGAGGACTAAAGACAACTTTTATTTGAAGTGACTGTGATAACATAATCTTGGAAGTCTGATTGTGCTCCCTCTTCTCTTTCCTAGCCTTGTGCTTTAGGGAGGTATCTGAGGTGTTTGCACACACTTTCTACATTCCCAGACTTAAGCTATGCTTTCCTTCTCATCTTTTTAGTAACTCCCTCAAAGATATCTCCATACTTGGATAATATGATTGATGGAATGTTTATAAAATTAGCAGCTGATACAATATCTAAAGGTCTGGATGCAATCCCATATGAAAGAATGAGATTGCAATCTAGTCTGGACAGGTTGGGAGACTCAGCTAATATCATTAAAGGGGTGTTGTCTTACCTGAACACCTTTTCTCAGCACGGAGATGGAGAATCCACCAATGGGTTTAGACTGTATTCCTGCCCAATCAGATCAAGTCAGCCAAAGCTGCCACGCCCGTCCTAGACCATAGAGATCCCAGTTTTGACGCGAGCGTAGCCATTGACTGACAGCACGGCATTGTGGCTCCTCTAGCTAATGCTAACCCTAGGCCTAAGTGACCTACCAGGATGGGAGTGGATTCTCCATCTCTGTGCTGAGAAAAAGCGTTCAGGTAAAACAAAGCCCCTTCTCCAGCACTTGGAGATGGAGAATCCACCAATGGGACATACCAAAGCCTACTGTCCCTTCGGGTGGGAAGCAGACTGGTCTGGTGTGGCACTTTGGTGAATAACCTGTTGGAGAACTCTCCTGCCAAAAGACGCCTCAGCTGAGGCAAACCTATCAATTTTGTAGTGCCGAATGAAAGGGGATGGTGAAGCCCATGTGGCTGCCCTGCATACCTCCTCGATAGGCGCCTGTGTGGACCAGGCCGCAGAATTAGCTGCACTTCGTGTGGAATGGGCCATAACTCGCCGTAGGACTGGCAATGTTTCAGCCTGATATGCCCCGGCGATGCTTGCCCTGATCCACCTGCCAATTGTGGAAGAGGAGACCTTCCGACCTTTGGAGGGAGAATGGAAGGATATGAACAGGGCCTCGGATTTGCGGAATTCTGCTGTCTGTGAAATATAGTACCTAAGTGCTCTACGGACGTCCAAGCTATGCCATTGCCGCTCCTGAGCGTGCGATGGGCTAGGGCAAAAATCTGGTAATACTATGTCCTGTGACCTATGGAACAGAGAATTTACCTTCGGTACGAAGGTGGAGTCGAGTCGCAGGATCACTCTGTCCTGATGGAACACGCACAAGTCATCCCTGACTGAGAGCGCTGCCAATTCGGAGATGCGTTGTGCGGACATGATTGCCACCCGGAATGCCACTTTGTGGGACAGGTGACACACGTCGCATGTCGTTAGGGGTTCGAAGGGCCGCTGGGTCAGGGCCCGAAGGACCCGTGGTAATTCCAATGAAGGGTACCTGTGCACGGTAGGGTGTCTGGTGTTGGAGGCCCCTTTGAGGAATGATCGGATTAAGGGGTGGTGACTCAGGGTTCGCGCTGGGTCACATGTGAGGACCGTTGCCAGCACTGCAACCTGTCTGTGCAGTGTGTTTGGGGCCAGGCCCCTGTCCAGCCCGGCTAACAAGTAGTCCAGGATATGGGAAATTGTGAGCTGCGAGAGCGACAATTGTCGTCCCCAGCACCATAATCGGAAGTTATTCCACGTGGCCTCGTAGATGCGGTTGGTGGAAGGGCGACGCAAGGCCTGAATTATCAAGATGACCCCTGGGGAGCAAAGCTCCCTTGCTAAGATCGAGCGCTCAAGTGCCAGACGACTAACTGGAGCCACTGGGGATCTGGATGGAGAATGACTCCCTGGCTGAGTGAAATCCGTTCCGGGGGAATCCTCCAAAGCTCCGCGAGGGAGAGACTCATCAGGTTGGGGGATCATCCACCGTAGGCACCTCCAGTGTCTCTTCCAACTTCTTGGCGACACTGTACAATTTCTTGTCTGTGCTACCCGGAATGGGAAGAGAGGCCGGTGATGTCCACTGTTTCCTGATTGCGTTCAGGAACAGGAAGGGGCAAGGGATGTGGTGTTGCGTCGCGACCGGTTCTAAGAAGTTAGGGTCCACCTCCGAATCCTGTGGATCAGGGGGGTAGTAGTCGGTGGTTCAGGTCCCAGATGAGCGGTGGATGTGGCCTTGCGTAGCAGGGTGATGAAGAAGGAGGGGTTGAATAGGCCACCGAAGGAAGGGGCCTCTGGCGGATCCTCCTCCTCCTCGGACATTAGTATCCCCTGTTCCATGGCCAGCTGATCGAGGTAGGAGTCTTCCGACGCTAGAGACTCAGAAGGGGAGGAAGGGCTATCGTAGGCCTCCGTCTCAGGCTGTTGGATGTGTCTGTGAGACATGGCCACTGTTCTGGAAGTCTGAGCCCTGGCATTCAGGGCTCGATCTACCGCCTGAGTGATCAGTAGGGCTAGGTGGTCTTCCGTTGGGAAGACAGTCTGCTTGCTCGGGCAGAGTCCGGCTGCTGTGGGGGTGAATGTGACCTCGGGGGTCTCTTGAGGAACCCGTGCAACCGGAGCTTGGCCCACGGAATGGGGCTCGCCTATGCCGTACTGCGCGGGAGAGTGTGAGGATTCTCCCGTTGACCAAATCCCCCGGGGAGAGGTTGCTGGTCCCAGTGGTAGCTCTAAGGCTAGGTCCTCGGGCTGGTGTGACGCAAACCTGGCTCTTTTCTGTGCCTTGGTGAACTCCCTTTCCAAGGCCTGGTGTCTCCTCTTGTCCTGCTTGTCTGACCTTTTGGAGGTCTTGGTGGCAGATCTGACCTTAGATTTGGCTGCTGTCCTGTCAATGCCCTCCAGACCAAGCTGTCCTGATGAGGGTGGCAAGGCTCCTGTTAAGGCAAGCGAGCCCTCCTCCATTCTCTGATAGTGCTGGAACACGATAGGGGGCTCCAGGTATCTAGAGAGTATTACACACTGGGTAAGGACCGGCGTACTGCAGGGGACGTCTGGAACCCAGGTACAGCCTCTGTGTGGATAAGGACAGGGGCACTACTGGGAATGCCTGGAATCCAACTGTGGCTGTGCACGGATAAGGACAGACACACTGCTGGGGGTGCCTGGAATCCAGCCTGATATACAGTGGATAAGGACAGGCGCACTACAGGGGGTGCCTGGAATCCACGTATCATTTCTCAGATAAGAATAGACACACTACTGGGGGTACCTGGAATTCGAGTGGAGCCAACTGTTACTAATGGTGACTAGCAGGCAATAGGAGGCACCAGAACGTACAAAGGGATTGGGCTGGTTGTTCAAAGGAAGCACCGGGCCGGCTGATCTAGCTGAGAGAGGTGTAAGGAGGCCTGCTGTAGTAGGCCTCGATTAAAAGGCCCGGTTGGGTGAAACAAGATGGCGGCTGCTAAAAGGGAGGCCTCCCTGAGAGTAGGCCCGAGGGTGGCCTTCAGCTGAGGGCCTGGATAGGCATGCCTGCTGCTTTAAATGAACTCCCCTGGCAAGGCCTTGCTGGGTGGGGGGGTGGGGGGAATGATGCCAATAACTGGGGCAGGGCCCCCTCCCCTGTGTTCCCCTAGGAGGCTGACTGCATTAATACGGAGGCCTCCCTGCCACGAGGCCAAGATGGCGACTGCCGTGGGGGGAGGAGCAGGTCTTCGGCCTCCGGAACCTCTGAATCGCGAAGAAAAAGGGAAAATAGCGCTGCTGCAAGCCCTGCGATTGTCCGCTGGCCAGCTGATCGACGCTGGCTTGGAGGGCTGTAAGCTCCCGGCGATTGCTCGAACGGTGATGCGACATGCGTGCGTGCACCCCCCCCCCGGCTTGCTCCGATCGCCGGCCTGCCTCATCTGGTCTGGCCGGCTACGAAGCTCTATTTACCTTTCCCTGCGATCCCGGGAGGAAAGCTGCGTTCGGAGTCTCTTAAGCTGAGCTTCTGCAGAGAGAACCTCAGCTGACTGGGATAACAGCCGTTAGTCCCAATCGCTCCTGGATCGAGTATGTTTAAATGGTGGGGGGGATAGAAGGAAGGAGCCCCTTCCTTGCCTAGCTTCCCTCAGTTCAGGAGAGCTGGGAGCAAGGCTCCAAACCTCTTCCTAAAGGGGGGAAATAAGGCTTTGCTAACCACTACTCTACACTACCCTTGAAACGGAGAAATCCACCAATGGAGACTGTACCTGCCCAGGAGCCACGCTGCATGTCCGTCTTGGGCAAGATCAAGTCAATAACTGGGATCTCTATGGTCCAGGACGGGCGTGACAGCTTTGGCTGACTTGATCTGATTGGGCAGGAATACAGTCTAAACCCATTGGTGGATTCTCCATCTCCAAGTGCTGGAGAAATGTCCTTTCACAGGAAGAAATGTAAGGTATTACATTCAGGGAAGAAGAATATACAATGCACAAACAAGATATGGAGTTCTACAGTACATAAGAAGCACTGTATCAAAGACACATGAAATCTTTATTCCCCTCTATTCTGCACTGATGAAAATACATCTGGAGTACTGTGTATGACTCTTGCCCTCAGAAGGATGTTGAAACATTCGAATAGAGAAGGGTGACAAAAATGATACCGGGTCTCGAAGACATGTCCTACAAGAACAAACTGCAGTAACTCAGAATGTTAGATCTAGAGAAAAGACAGAGGGAAGACATATCAGTTTTCAGGTACCATAAAAATGTTCCATGGGGGAAATGGTCAAGTATTATTTCCATTGCCTCTGAAATTAGGACAAGAAATAATAGGGATAAATTTCAGTTATTCAAATTTTGTTAAAATATAAGGAAAAGCTTGACAATCATTGTCATTGTGGATTCTCTACCTCTGAAGCTTTTTAAGAAGAAGAAAATCTCAAAATGGAAATCTCAAAAACAGTTTAATTAATATCAAAATCATTTTAATTGGTTGGACTAATTGATCCATGTGGTCTCTTCCAGTTCACAGTTCTAAGATTCTATGAACAGAAAGAACAGATGGGAATAGAACCATTATTGTGCCGGCCTCACATTTAATACAAGCATACAAAATATGCAAGCCAATTCTATGTTTATTCAAAAATAAATCCACAATGTTTAGCAGGGCTTAATCCCAGGGAAACATGCATAAATTCACAGAAATGATATATAATGGAATGTTGACAATTCTGTTTAATTGCATTTGCAGCCAAGCTGACAATAAACTGAAATTGCTGGTCTTCAGTTTGCTGACATTATTTATCAGCAAACGACCAACTCCAGAATCAAGTATTTCAGAGAAAAGAGATGGGAGCAAATTACAATGAAAAGCTAGCCAAGAAATAAAAAAAGAGGTGCTTCTATGCCTGGATCTAACACAGATTAGTCTGATTTGGTATTGTATTTAAAGCAACAATTTAAAGAAAGCCAGCTAACACAAGCAGTCTGATTGGTGTTCGATCTGACGGTTTTGGTACAATGCCCATCTCTAGTGCTTTTAAGTCAAACCCTGACAAGCATCAATACTAATCAATCTTGTCCAGATCGGCAATCTACAATGTAAAGCACCATAATCTATAGAAAGAAATGAGGAACCAAAAACATTTTACAGTTGCTATGCTTCTGGGAATAATAGAAAGCAACAAAAATCAATATCACTTGTCATTTCTCAAAAGCAGACTATTCACTGGATTACAGAGAATATTTACTACTTTAAACAAGTTAAAAAGTGAGTTCAAGGGAATATATTAACATACGATAACTTTAAGGAAAACAAAATTACAACATTTTACCATATTGTTCACCAAAATCATGGCACGGAGATTGGTGGAAGAGGAGAAGGGTTATGCACATGGGACAGGAACTTTTAAGTATTACACCACTTAAAATACTGCTTTAAAATAGAAACAACCACATGTTCATGCTTTGCAAAACACTTTAATGCTTCAGGGTTACTAGCATTATTCAAATTGTAAAAGTAGATATGAAGTTACTTACCCTATTTTGCAATAGAAGCATTTTCAGTTCCTATCATTTTGAAACATAGCTCTCTAAAAATATGCTAGGGGACAGACATCTAGCAACAGAAGGACATGGCAGATATATCCTGTTTTGCCTCTCTGTCATGCACAAAGCAGTTGCTTATTTTCAAAATAATATTTGGCAACCTTTATCTGAAGCTGCAGAGATGAAGCATTAAAAATTGCCAGACAACAACATTTACAAGAAAATCTATGCTATATGCTATATATATGTGTGTTTTTATTTACTGTACCCTTCTCCTTCCCTAATCATTTGAAAATGTATTACACAGTTGTCTGCCTGCCACACTGCAATAATCACAGTTCAGACATTCATTTTAACAGAGTGCACACTTTAAGAGCAATCTGCCTTCTCTTCTGTATCAAATGTCTTCCTCATATTCACTAGCCTTGCAAGATGTGATCAGGCCACATTTCAAAGACTCACTCTGGTGATTATAGACAGTCTCATAGTTTCAAATGAGCAGCAGTTCTGACAAACCCTCCCCCAAGGGGAAAAAAAAGTTTAATCCTGCTCATGCTCTCTTTGCAAATAGAATTTTTATTTTATTTTTTCTTATAAGCTTAGGCTATCTTCCTTTTCTAAGTTTGACTTTGAAACATTTTGTAAGTTATCCTTTGCTGTTTATTTGAATGTATTAGCTGCCCAAATCCAATGGATTCTAAATTGTACAATCTATTTTCCAAATTTCGTGAAAGACTATGTTCCCTTGCAAAGCACATCATAGAAGTTATTTCCATAAGGGGGAAAGTCTCCATGTTCAGTATCTTCGGGGCTTTTTTTCCCTCATAAAACGCCCACAATGGAGTTCCGGCACCTTTTTTGGATGGAACCTTGTAGGGTAGACAAGGTGGGTTGTATGACATGTATGAGTTCCAGCACCCCCCCCTTTTTTTTTTTTTTTAGAAAAAAAAGCACTGAGTATCTTCAACATTATTATGAAACAAGAGCAGAGGGAAAGATGTTTGTTCATTTAGAAAATGTACCACTGGATTCAGGCCTGAAGCTTCTAAAGAAGAACCCAGAAGCTTCTAGAGAAGAAGATACCCCTTAAGAATACAGCAGTTGACATCCCTGTTCCAGATAGCACAGACTGATTTGTGAAGGTATGTTTACATTGACATCTTGAATGGATAACTGAACACAAAAATGGTATGTATACTTGAATCTAATATGTAACTAAAATATGCAGATGGTGCTACTTACTTACATTTTTTGAAGCAAGTGCAAATTAAGATTGGAACATTTATTGTAATATATAAATTATTGAAAAAAAGTAATGTGGCAATATTATTACTACTTTAAGAAAAACACAAAGCACAAAATCTTGATATAATTGCATGGAACTTAAAGCATCTTCATTTTCAAGTAATGATGTGCAGTAACACAATATGTATACCAGTTTAATTTAAAATGAAACAAATATTTTTACATCTTAGTGTTTCCTCTTCTGTTACATCTGTGCAAATGGCAGAGGAAATTAAATCTCTCTACTGAGAATACACTTTATCCTCCTATACTTGCTTCACATTCCTATCTAGAAATTAATATTTCAAAAGCTTTGTATTAGCTAACCTAAATACCTAATTCTGCAGTCTCATTTAATACTGTTTTCGCACCAGTTTGCTTTCTTACTCTATGTCAGGAGAATGGACAATACAAACAGAGCTATTGCCAGGATTGGTCAAATAAAACAAAAACTAACAATATAAGCTTAATATGTATGTTGACAAATGGTGACACAAGTTGTCAAGACCTCTTATTATGAGGGACAATACAAATAACTATTGCTCTCTCATTCTTTTTATCTAGTTCTGTTTTTATGAAGAATAGCAAGACTTCATTATGAAAATAGACTTTCCTGTTCCAAATACAAGTGTCAGCCTACTGATGTCCAAAGCAGCTGCACAGCCACGTAATACTGACCTAGCAAGAAAGAAGACAGTGAGTGCTATGGATCTGGAGAGAATGTGAGAAGACTTTAGCGGCTGTGACTAAAAATATTACAAAGATTCTTTTAGGTCAAGTTCAACTCTTAGGGGACTGCATGGAAACATCAGTTTCATTGTCTTGGGAACAAACAGGAAGTGCTTTATTTTCTGTTTTGTAAATTATTTACAAAATATTACATATTGCATTTATTTTTGTTTTTCGACTGTCCAGCCTGGAATATCCTGATAGTTCCCAATACAAATACTAACTAGCTCTGATTGTACAATCAGGTCTCCTGAAGAACAACAGCTTGGGCAGGGGTCTTCAAACTTGGCCTTTTATGACTTGTGGACTTCAACTCCCAGAATTCCTCAGTCAGCATGGCTGGCTGAGGAATTCTGGGAGTTGAAGTCCACAAATCATAAAAGGGCCAAGTTTGAAGAAGCCTGAGCTTATGCTTCACAA
This sequence comes from Bothrops alternatus, assembly GCA_034064705.1. Lineage (NCBI taxonomy): Eukaryota > Metazoa > Chordata > Lepidosauria > Squamata > Viperidae > Bothrops > Bothrops alternatus. Next base: position 11,440,568 of record JARGCV010000023.1, read on the forward strand.
AATCATTCAATATGAATACCAGAGTTTGTGGAAAGAATAGGGTTAGAAATGGCAATGTTTTAGTTACAAATGTGTTTTCAAGCAAATACATAATCCTAATAAAGAACTTACACAGTTGATGCATCAAGTTTTCATTTTTTTTTCCTGTGAACTTCTCTTTTACTTTTAAAGAATTTGCCACTGACTCTTCTTGCCCTGATCTTACATCTAAACACCTAATAAACATTCCATCTCTTCCAATTCTTTGTGTTTTGTTCTAATAGATTTTGTAGCATTTTTGCTTATTCTTGCTATTTTTCTGAGCATTTCTTCTTAGAGTCTGTAAGATTGCCTCATTTAGGCCAGTAGCCTTTATGATCTCACTTTTTTTTCCATTTCTTTTGAAACACATTAGAATGTCAAAGCTTTTCTCATAGTTTTTTCTTCTTCCACCTGAACTATTATCCTCAGCACATTCTTTTCAATTAGTATATTCGCTTTGGGAGTGGGGAGGGAAAACATACTTAAAAGAGTGATAACATCCCAAAAAATTAGAAGAGAAGCACAGGAGATACTAACAATATAGCAATATATGGACTTGGCTAAAAGCATTGGTACCCTCCACTTTTCCCCAAAGAATTCCAATTTGCCAGGTAATAAGCTGAAACCAATCCAAGTAAATAGCATTCACTGCATTCACCATCTACAAAATGGCTACTTCACTTTTGTTGTATGACTGAACATATTCTTATAATTGATATGGTCTCAATAAGAAAAACTGGGAAAATCTTCAGGATATATCCATCAGAACGGTAAAGAGTGAAGAGTAGGCAGCACGTGACTCAACCTTTCATACCGATTGCTACCAATATCTGAATGGCTACAAAAAGAGGCTGGCAAAATATACTGGTTCTGCCCTCTCAAAGGAACAAAAGTAATTCCCTTGCATTACTTTATTTTTGACAGTGTTAACCTAGAATGGAGGTTAAGCGTGGCAGGACATAATAGGCTCTCCTGCAGACATCAAGTTCAGGCATGGTATGTTTTAACTCTGGTTTCCGGACGATGTCACAACAGTTGGGTTCACTCAGCAAACTATGCCATAATGTAGTTTCTTGGATGTGGCACCAATCCATTCAGCTATCTAGATTTATGCCTTCAGACTTTGCCTTCCTAACAGAATTCCCTGTCAAATAATGAAATCCTATAGGTTTCTGAGAGAACTTTCAAAAAGCTAAAACCAAGGATAAAACACAGGCTGGGAGTTCTTGGAATTATTTTTTTACATAGAGCAGTGTTTCTCAACCTTGACAATTTTAAGGCATGTGGACTTCAACTCCCAGAATTCCACAGCCAGCAATGCTGGCTGTGGAATTCTGGGAGTTGAAGTCCACATGCCTTAAAATTGTCAAGGTTGAGAAACACTGACATAGAGCCTAGGGCAGGGGTAGGCAACCTTGGCTCTTTTATGACTTGTGGACTTCAACTCCCAGAATTCCTGAGCCAGCATGGCTCAGCTTGGAAACTCTCCCTTTCCCCTCAGCATGCCTGGCTCAGGAATTCTGGGAGTTGAAGTCCACCTGTCATAAAAGAGCCAAGGTTGCCTACCCCTGGCCTAGGGAGATAGATGCCTCTTAAAATAAACTTATCCAAGAAAACCATTTTAACTAGCATTTAACCCAAACAAATGAATGTTGCAATGTCAGTGCAGTACAGTGTCATTTTGGTTTTTAAACCTTAATTTTTTAATATTGTAATTTTTTAAACGCATATACACACAGCCAAGTAAAAGAGATAATTTCATCAATATAAATGAAATTGTACCATGGTTAAAACTGATTTCATATATATTGTGTGCAATATAACTTTTTTTAAATGGAAACGTTTCTGTTTTGGAAAGCTGAACTCTATACACAGGAATGTTTTTAAATACTATTACATAGCAGGAAAAACAGGTGGGCTATTGGAAAGCACAATGAAAAGTTTTTAAAGTGCTATTTGCAAATTTCAAGTGTGTAATTAAAGTCAAGTAGCCAAAGATCTAAAATGTTCTTGGAAAACATTATTGGAAGTAGAATTCTATTGTTGGATCTTGTATATCCTTGAGGGAGATCTGTAATCTAGAAACACAAAATATAAATATATCTGAATTACTGAAAATATAAATATATCTGAATGATTGAAAAAAATGGATGGACAGCAGGAAACTACTAGTATAAGATAACAGGCATAAAACAAAAGCATCACCAAATCAAGTTTCACATTTGCCAAATGAAAGAACCCATCTCTTCCTTTATTAAATGTACAGAAAACAGATTGTGTTCATCTTGCTTGAGGCCAGAAACCACATGGTATGGAACTCAGCCAGGCTTTGTCACACAGTTCACTTAGAAGTTTTGCTATATTAAGGAATGGAGCAGATGGAATATTTTCTTCCAATAAGATAATTCTAGAGAAAACAATTAGAAATCCAACTGCTATTTCAATGGATTAAAGTGGAAGGCAAAGCCAAAAACAGAAAGAACCAACTAAAAACAAAAGGTGAAATGGTGCTTGTTCTTTAAGACACAACATCCTATTTGTTTTCCTCTTGTCATCATTACTGTTTTCCCAAAAGCTGCTCTCAAGAATTGTGATAATATTCCAAGCATATTACTGGTACACGCAAGTAAGGGAGTAAGGAAGGTGAGAACAGAGATATCCTATTCACAAGCAGAAATTTTTCTACACCATGCTGGGTATCAAAAACATTCAGCAACAATAGAATGCTTTATGCTATGTTTAAACCCTATCTGAGCTAAGTAAAGTATTCTATTTTATTATATGAATCCAGATGTATCCATATAAAGAAAGAGACAGTATAGGACATGTTCTCCTGCTCGAGCAGGGGGCTGAAGACCTCCAAGGTCTATTCCATTCCATTCCAAATTTGCTTCTTATTCTTCAACTCAAGACTAGAAGCATTCAAACTCTACTCTGGATAATCTCCTAATGAACAGAAAACCGGTGGCACCAAAATCTTTGGTGAACTCCCTCAATAAATGTTGCTATATTATAACAGTAATGGGGATGGTGCATGGGTGAGGGAGACTTACCCAACAACTTGCAACATTCTTTTCCAGCTTCCCCATTGACTTTCTGGGCAAACCAGAGGAAGGTTGTAAATGGTGATCCTGTGATCAAGGGGAACTTGGTAATTGATCATAAGTGCAAACAGGTTGCCTTGCACCCAGACTATGATCATGTGGCTGTGGAAGTGCTGGGAGGGCTAGTATCTAATGACCAGTTATAACCACCATTCATTCAGTGCCATCGTAACTTAAAACAGTTGCTGACTGAATTATCATAAGTCAAGGACTATTTGTAGTTTCTACAGTTCCAGCCATCAAAGAATCTGAAGTTTTCTGAAAGTTTGTTAAATCCAGAGTTATCAAAAAGCATCACTTGGTTTTTTCCAATTTCTGATGCCAAAAACACCAATGGTTCTTCCAGGCATGCATTTAGATCCAATAACAAAATGAGATGGTCCCCATGTTATTCCACAGCATTCTCACTGAATGCATGTGAAGGCCCTGGTTTTCTTCCACTTTAGTCATACACTTTTGAACAAGCAATTCCAAGTGCCTACTGGCTTTGTCATGGAAACGCATAAGGATGTCATCACTGATGAATCTATAGTACCATCTGGAAGAGCTCTAGGAGTTTACCCAGCTGGGCAAGCTCCTGCAGTAAACTTTCCAGTCTATCAATATTGTCAAAGCTCAGATCTTTCATTTTAAGTATATCTTCTTGATATCAGTCAGTCAGGATATTGGGATGGCCAAATGGCCAGAGCAGCAGTGCCAAAGTATAAGTAATGCCAACCATATTTATTTTAAAAAGTCAATAATTCATAATAAATTCAAATCTTGATTTTTAAACAAAAAGCAACAGTGCTCAGCTCATGTTAAAAACAGTGGCACCTACACTAACCACATGGATTCTTTTCTAATCTTTATAATAATTAAAACACAAATCTGTAAATGTCATATTTACAGTGGGAGGGAGTCAAGAGGGAGCCAGACTATTCTCCAAAGCATCTGAAGGTAGGACAAGAAGCAATGGATGGTAACTAATCAAAGAGAGAAGCAACCTAGAACTAAGGAAAAATTTTCTGACAGTTAGAACAATTAATCAGTGGAACAACCTGCCTCCAGAAGCTGTGAATGCTCCAGCACTGGAAGTTTTTAAGAAGAGACTGGACAGCCATTTGTTTGAAATGGTATAGGGTTTCCTGCCTGAGCAGGGGATTGGAGTAGATGACCTTCAAGGTCCTTCCATCATCATCATCATCATCATTATCATCATCATTATTGATCATTGCACAGTAGACCAGATGTTCAGACTGGATTTGACATTTTTGTCTACCTATCGAATACTTACCAAGGACCTGGGATAGGCAGATGTGGATGTTTGATGGTATTACAGATATCGTTGCAGGATGGAAGCAGTTCCTAGTAAAGCTGCCTTTTGCAATTGACAGATGGCAAATTTGTCAATGCCAATGGTGTTCAAGTGGTGCTCCAATTATTATTGTTGTTGTTGTTATTATTATGGATGGCTTTTATTATTTGGCTAGTTATTTAATGTCATCCCCGACTCCAATGTTGTATCTTGGGTTTGATGGGATTCAGGTATCTGATTTCTAATAATGCTAAAATTCCCTTGTGATTCCTACAGCTTTTAAAATATTTCATTATAAAGTAGGTAATTATAAAATGTTTTCTGGGGCCTTCAAAACATCAATGTTTTTAAAAAATAAAATAAATTAACTTCATGAAAACAGCAACAAAGTAAAGTAGGATTCTGAAGACAAGATAGCAAAAACAAAATGATTTTGGCTTACGGCTATTATTTTTATTACTTTTAGTACTTCAGTGTAGCCAGAAGGCATAGGACGAAGAGCAGCTTTCCATAGGAGAGACAGACAAAACTAAGCATCCTTGCAAAGTGTAGCCATTCCTATACAGTAGCTTCACTTAATACATAGACCCACAGGTTGAGAACCGCTGAGCTAGACTCTCCCGTTCAAGTGCCAAGCGGCTAATTGAAGCCACTGGGGGTCTGGGTGCTGGAGCTCCCCCTGGCTGAGAGCTACTCGGTCCGGAGGAAACCTCCATGGAGGAGACAGGGACAGATCCGGGGGGGGGAGCAGAGCCCTTTCAGAGCCCAACAGGGCTCCGTTCCTCAAAAAGGACAGAGTCCTTGCCTAAATAGCCAAAACCAGAACCGTTTAAAATTTAGATAATTTGAAAAAATATTTTTTGAGAAAAAAGCCAATTAAATCTAATTTAAAGGAAAAAAACCTATGGAGCCAAAAAAACCTGCGTTCTGCTGAGCCTAAGACTAAGTCAAAACTGGGAAGACACATCCAAAGGGAGGCGTGACTAAAGCTCTGACTTAGTCTCTCTGAGCAGGAAGGCTGAAATAACCCAGTCAAGTGGATTCTACATCCACCATGCTGGAGAACAACTAGGCTGGCCAAAACACAACAGAATCTTTATAAAGAAAGAGTAATTGCATACATAAAACTAAAAGAAATGTTGAGAAGATACAGTCATGTAATTTTTAAAAAAACCTTTCTACCTGTATGCTTGCTTGCTAGATATATCTTGAATGTCTTAAAATGTCTTACCTATAGATCAATAAATACTGTTTTATTTTATCCTGACTTTTTTTAATTGAGACTAGGGGTAATTTGAAAGACCATTGAAAATCAAATTGTGAACACCAGGCTGCCCTAATCAAGTAATGAAGCTTTTAGTGATATAATTATTCTGAAATCTTGAGCATCTGTTTTTACCGAGTTAATTCCACAGAGGCTGTCAACTCAACGAAATAGAAGAAATGCAAGCAGTGTGTCCAGAATTATTTCAGTTTATTAGAATATTAAAATCCAAGTGAACCCAACAAGAAGAGAGCACAAAGTTAATGGCCATGATCAGGAGCAGGGTCTGAGATTTAACCCAGTGTTTCTAAACTCAATGTTGAGGTTAGAGAATCTCTTGGTTGAGGCTAGTGGCAATATAAGTCCTTATCTTAAGTTAAAGAAGATGGGATGAGCAGGGGAAATTTCTACACATAGATTCAGGGGAACAGATTGTGTGTGCTTATCTTAAGGCTCTGCTCTTAACTTTGGTGATAATGCAAGCTTCAAAACACAAACATACCGCTAGGTAAGATACATGCCATTCAAAGTTTACATCAAGAAATGGAGGCTGTGCCTCATTCTTACATTGCTAAGCCATGCTTGTTGAATAAAGTTCAGATGGTTACATTCACAATTATGTTAAACTTTAAACCATCACAAACCACAACTGCTTTATTAATCTTGCATTGTGGGTAAATAAAATAGGATCTGAGTTCTTCAGTTCCTCCTTTTCTTGGCTAAACTGACTGATATCCACCACTTTATTCAATAGCATTGGAATTTGTGGGGCTTGACAGAAATATCTGCAATGTATATTTTAATTCATCTCCAGGAGAGCTCTTTGTCACATGAGAGGTCCTATATTTAGAAACACTAAGCAATCTCTCACACTTTCAAAAATAATCTAGAATAAATGGGTTCTACAACATGCAACAGCTTTTAATGTTCATCTTATCAGATTAAAACACTCATTTGAGATAGTCTCTTTATGGAGGAAACAGATGTGCAAATAATAGCTGACAAAGCACAATGATTTCCAAGAAGGCTGAAGATATGAAGTTCCTTGGCCTGTCATCTGATGAGTGATCTTACACTGCATGCTGGAATCTGGGATTTTTCCATGGTTTGTTTTTTTGGTAAAATGATACTTCCTATCCAGGAACTGTCTCCTCAATCAGAGATACTTGCATTATTTAGATTAATTTATACTATAACAGAGCAAGTAGTGATGGCCCCACTTAATAGAAGTTTGTGGATGGTCTATGATTCTCCACTGTGCTATACATAGGGAAGCAAAAATTTCTATTCTGGATAACGCTTAAGTAACACTTAATAAACAAAATGCAACAGCTGGCAAGTCTGTATTTCAATATGTAGACTTCAATATATGTAAATAAAACTTTCTGAAAGTCGGATTTCTTAAAATTCCCTTGAAAATAAAGATAGTGGCAAAAACAAAAAAAAGGCAGCCATTATACTGACAAAGTCCATATATAGCATTTAATATTTCCACAGTAGTTGTGGAAGATACTTCAAGATAGTATTGTAAAGAAAACAATGCTTCAAAAATCCAGATGAGCAACAGAGAGCAGCAGTGAGAAACAAACCACAATAATTACCTGCTGACATCTACTGGTTGTTCAGACTGTTGTAACTCAGATCTTATAGCCCTATGGCAAAAAACCATGTTAACTTCTAACATGGTTTTTAGAGTTTCTTTGAGAGGTATTTACACAGGGTTTACACCAATAAAGTGGTACCTCAGTACTCGTTAATTGGTTCCAGGAGGTGTGATGAGTACCAAACACATTTTTCCCATAAGGAATAACAGTTGCTCTGAATTGAATACTTTTCAGATATTTCAGTCCACTTTAGCATAATCACTGATTAAACTCAAATCTATGATTCAATCCAAAAGTACACCTTTAAATATATTGACAATATGTCAGAGCATGCAGTCTTATTGCGCTGAGGTAACCCAGGAGTAAATACAGTAAACGGTGGTCTATATTAAATGGTGGTTTATCATACACTATCTACAATATCATACACCAGGAACAATATACATACACGTGGTAAAACAACAAACTCCAATACACAGCAGGAAACGAGGAGAGACACTCCAGCAAAGCCTTCCCTTTCATACTCAGGCTCTTAAAGGGATACAGACTCCTGCCAAATCATTCCTAGCATTGCATCATCCACTTATGTTACATTACATCATTACATAAGCTGTTTAGCTATTAAATTAATGCCTTGACACAATACATCAAGGATTTTAAAAAAAAGCACTGAGGATAAAGCAGAAAAAGAAAATATATTCTTATTGATACAAAAGGAATCAAAATAACTGAAAAGAACCATTAAAAATAGTATTTGGTTGAAATTATCTGGAGAAATCTACTTGGGGGAGTTAAATAGTGAGCTCATTGGTATCCAACAACCCCATGAACCCCTTACTTTGTTCAATATTCTGTACATTCTTATTGAGAGCAAACATCACCAAATACAATGTTACCTACTTATAAGGAACTGCAAATAGTATTGTACTGAAATTCTTTGTTAGGTTTGTTTCTTTAAGAAAATGTATATGGTAAGCATATTATATATGAGTCCTTATATATGATGCCCGATTTTATGACTTTTCTTGCTACAGTTCTTAAGTAAATCATTGCAGTTGTTAATTTAGTAACACAAGTGAAAGTGGCTTCCCAGTTGATTTGCTTGTCCGAAGGCCACATGACCCCAGGACACTGCAACTGCCATAAACACATGCCAGTTGCCAAGCATTTTAATTTTGATCACATGACCATGGTTTTTTTTTATTTACAAGATATAAAGAGTACAACAGCTTTGGAAAAGGGCGGGTGACACAAAAGCCATCAAGCTCTCAACAAAGTTTAGTGTTATTAGATCTTTTTGCTGTAATCAAGAGGTCCCAAGGAAGGAGCCGTGCAATACAGTATGTTGTGGATTAGATCATTTTAGGAAACTCAGTGCCACATGATACGACAACGTCACGCAAAAGCTAATCTGAATAGCTACAGTCTCCTCCCACATTCCTTCGTGCAACTTTTAGATCTTGCTTTCGCTTAAATGTGGGTTTCCCTTGTCCTCTTTTTCTCCTTCTCATCTTGCCTTCGGAAAATATAGGAATATCTCGAAAGTTCGCAAATGGGCGCCTGGGGGGGCTATAAAATGAACGTGGGATTTCCAAAGCTGAAATGACCCGACATGAAATCGTATCCGTGTGCAAAAAAGGTAGAGCTGCACTGTGCAGCAAACATACAACCTCACTGTCCCTTTTCCTTTCCGCCATCTCGCGCCCTCCCCGCCCAAGATAAGGGGGTGTATGTGAAGGATTACATCCGGGTTTCACTCACCGATCATGGCCACTGATGGCAAGGGGGGGCGCTCTGAAACCCTGATCTGTTCACATTCGAAGTGCAAAAGGCGAACTTGAGGATCTACGCTCCCTGCAGGCCGGCAAGACGGTAAGGTGCCCAGTGCGCAGGCGAACAAAGCCACGTTACAAAGCGCTTTGGGATATGTAGTGAGTGCTCCACCTTCCTCCTGCACTGGAGTACTCCGCGTGTAATACAGGGAACTAAATGTATCTTTCAAGCAACCCGGCTGTCTTCTTTCGGTACTATATAGTCTCCTGGTTCAACGTATTCTGCATAAGGCAGACTATCTCATTTCTGCATTGATCCGGGTAGAATTCCTCCCTTTGAGATGGAGATTGCACATCCTTTTCTGTGCGTTACCGCAATATTTTTCGTAATAAAACGAGACTGCAGCATGGTTAGAACTAATTCTTTGCCGACTTCCACGCCACTGAAGAAATGAGTCTTAAGGGAACAAACGTTTTTTAAAAGGGCAGCGAAATGAATTCAGTTCCTTCCCTGGATGTTGTTATTTTTTGGGTTCCTTTGGTTTGTTTTTTTTTTCCATCAGCTTATAATAGATGTAGAACAAATACGGTTATTCTGTATTGGATTTTTTTTTCAGAGTCCACCAGACCAAACTATTTTGATATTAAAGCAGAATGTTCACAGTATGAGTAACATTTAAAATAACGCAAATTTCTTTTTTTTATTTATACAGTACAGCGCTCTACTTTGCAATTTTTCGCTTTCTCGCCATAAAAGCAACACCAGTCCGATTAAAATAAAAGTCATTAACGGATCAAGTGTGGGGCTGATACGTAATTTTTCTTAGTGCTTGTTTTGTTTATGGTGGTCATTTGGATTTATTATTGTTTTGTTTGAAGTTGTAGGTGCCTCAGAGTCTTTTGAGACTGGGGCGTTACAACTACTTCATTTGCAAAATAAACAAATGAAATCTCACCAGCGTGCACATTCCTAGTCTTTTTGCAAGAAATGAGAAGATACGCTGGTTGAGAATGTGTCCCAAGAATGTCAGTAGAATTTACTCGTCAGGAAACGCGTAGGATGGAATTAACAATCCCTTCATTTTCGAAATTTCTACATAAAATGTACTTTGACCAAAAGTTTTGAATCCTTCCAAGTGTCAGGATATTATATATGGCGATGGTCAATTCATCGCTCTAATTTGCTCTGCTTTCTGAACTAGGTAACTTTTCCGCATGGAACCAGTGACGCTCACATTTTCTGATTCAGAACCTACTTTTGGTTTTCAGAACAAAACCATACATAGGAAAATTCAAGGTTAGAGAGGGCCACAAGACTAATAAAAGCGATCGAGCGTCCATCCTGCCTTCCACGTATTTTAACGCCTGTCTGAACCCTGCTACGCTACTATCCTCTCAATTCTGCAAACTGAGGGCAAAATAATTCAGCTACTGTATTTTGTGACTTCACGGAGTCGTGTGACTTCAGTTACGCCGATTGCGCATGCGTATGTAAATCGAGTCCACTCAGAGGTAACGAGGTTTCCGACAAGGGTGGAATCCTTGTGCTTCCCGCTGCAGGTTGTTGATACGTTGCCCAGCAACCGATTCCCTAGAAGCGAGTTGGTGTTAGAAACAGGCATATATTCCCCCCCCTTCCCCTCCTCCTCTTCCTCGAAGCCACACAGGAGCCTTCCCAGGGGCTAAACCAAGGGGTGAAGGGAGCAAATGCAAAGGGACGAAAATTAGGATTTTTTATTTTTATTTTTATTTGGCAAGGGGGAAAAAAATCTGTTCTCGTACCCGAGTAGTTTCCTGTTAAAATTCCGACCTCAAATCCCACGTGCATCAATAGCAGCAGCCGCCAGCAGTGAAGATGGTGGCAGAGAAAGAGGGTGTAAGCCCCCCCAAACTTAGACCCCAGCAGCTGCAGGAGCCGCTGCGACACGCAAGAAGAACCAAGAAGCAGGTCAGCGATGGATTCACCATCAAAGCAATGATGAAAAATACCGTGGTATGTGCGATGTCGTTACAATATAAGGCTTTCTGACCCGTTGGGTTTATCATTTAAACCGCCCGAGGGAAGAGGGGCTGGCCGGCCGTTTGCGATGGGTGGGGAAAGGCCGGGATGACAGCTTGGGAGAGCGGGGGGGGGGAGAATTTGACTGCCAGGTCCCCGAAATGCTCCCTAAGCGAACTTCACCCATCACCATGTCACCAAAGTCGCACTTGAAGCAATGTCCGCTCTGTTTCCATATATACCTTAACAACCCATCATACTGCTTCCCATGGTTTATTAGGCTGGCTTGAGATCCAGTAGATCCCCATACAGTACACCTGGAGCCACCCAGATTATAAGAAGTTGTTCTTGATTGAGAGATATTGTTCCTCTCTGCTTTTAATTTGAAGTGTTTATTCTGTGTTTAGTTAGCTTAATGGCCTGCTTATTTTTAACCCAGTTCTTTTGCAAATTTTTGCACTTCTAATTATTATGACTTTTGCCTGTACTACTTTTACCTTTTTTTTTCATCTGTTCCACAGACTCAAATCTCCTGATGTTCTACTTTTCATAAAATATTCAAAATACTCCCAAGGTTACCATAAAGTGAGCATTAAATAAAACTCTACAGCTTGACCTGTATCCCCACTGCTTCCCATAGGAACTCATATACGGAAATATAAACTGCACTTTTAGAAAAGAGGCAAAATCATTCCATTTTTACTTAATTTCTTACTCTAGGAGTTTTCTTTTGTGTGTGAGAGAGATGATTAAAGCATTATCATATATTAACTATGGGGAAGTGCTGTGTGATTCTGTGCTTAATTATTCCAAAATAAGTCAATGATAAATGAGCCCTACATTTAATAAATACTGTGGATTTTATTCAGGAGTCAACAAGTCCTCATAGCATGTAATGAAATTTATTTTGAATAACCGTGTAACACTTTATCTGGGATTAAAAACCAGCAGAAGTTTCTTCTGGACAGAGCATGTATAAGATTGCAGTGTTACTGACATCTCCTATCCAGAAAAAAGCAATGTCTACTTGCATATTGCCCAAATATATTGATGCCCAAAGATTGTAAGTTAGTATATTACCATCTCTACTTTTCTCTTGTTTTCCACAGTTTATCAGCACTATTTTATACATCTCTGCTCAGACGTCTTATTATTTTTATGAGACTTTTCCCAAGGAGCATAGTATAAGATGTCTATGTTCACACAGAACACTTTCTTCAGCTCAGATTTTTGTTGTTTTGCTTTTGAACAACCTGCTTACCATAAACTAACCATATAAGTTGAGATTGCATAAGCAAAATGCAGCTGGCTAATATAGCATTGAAGTTGGCCAAACACAGTTGAGATACAGTTTGTAAACATTCTGCAGTCTCCATATTCACCCACACTGCTTTTCACTCAGTATTAGCTATTTTTCTTTTACAGGTTTTTTTTAATAGTGATCTACTTGGACTAGTATTGCCAATGGTAAATCCAAGACTATCTTAGATCTTATGAGCAGATTTTAGCATAGCACTAATTTTCATGCAAACTCTTTGGGTATTTTTAGCACCATAGCTCAGGGCTTTTCAACCAGTGGTATGGGTACCACCTGTGGTACATTGGCACCTGGCAGGTGGTACGCAACCATCCTAGAAAAGTGGTAGTGGGGGAGGGGAATGAGCTGAACCAGTGGCAGCACCGCACAAGCCTGAACGAGAGATGACTGGAACTGCAGGGCTGTCAGGGCTCAGTGGAAGCGCCAGGATCAGTGCCATTTTCCAGCTGATCGGTGCTTCTTTGGGGCTGTCAGGACTCAGTGGAATTGCCAGGATCAGTGCCAGGTTCCAGCTGGAGCTCGGCGCTGATCCTGGTGCTTCTGCTGAGCCCTGAAAACGCACCAATCAGCTGGAAAGCAGCACTGATCCTGGCGCTTCTGCTGAGCCCTGAAGAAGCACCAATCAGCTGGAAAGCAGCACTGATCCTGGTGTTTCTGCTGAGCCCAGAATGAGATGTTGCAGCATCTCCAGGGTCTTGTGATTTACATTCAGATGCTTGGCAACTGATTCATATTTATGACGGTCACAGTGTCCCAGGGTCATGTGAAATGACCAAAACCTGCTGCAACCACCCAGCAGACGGGGGGAATAAAAACCAAACACCCCCCACCCCACTCCCGCTGTCAATCCTCAACAGAAATGCTCACAACAATGAAAACCTGGGACAGGAGGAACAGTGCCGCCGGGCGCTGTCTTGCTCGGCTGTGGCTTGGGCACTTTTTTCAGTGCCATTGTAACTTCGAACAGTCACTAAGCGAACTGTTGTAAGTTGAGGGCTACCAGTACTTTATCACTTTTTTCCCGTTTTTTTGGTCATCAAGTTTTTGACATCTTGCTAGGCGACTGGTGGTACTTGTATGTTGCCATATCCTAAAAGTGGTACAATGGGTGAAAAGGTTGAAAAGCCCTGTTGTAAACAACATGTGTGTGAATGAAAGTGAGGGAGAAGCTTGTGCGAGCAATGTGTGCGTGAATGTGAGCAAGCAAGAGGCTTTTGCTAGCAAAGGGTGAGGGGAATTGTGAGTGAAGGATGAGAGAAAAAGAGAAAAGTGAGGAGGAGAAGGGAAAAAGAAAAGAAAAGGCATTGACTTCTGAGTTCCACTGTTGCAGTAGGAGGGAAACATTAACATTGAACCTCAACTTTTTACTTTTCCATAATATTATAAACTAGCCATTTCTGTAACAACAAATGAATTTAACCAGTAAAGCCCAAAATCCCCTCCCCCCATTTTTTTTAATCATCAAGTTTTTGATACCTTGCTAAGCACTGATGGTACTCGAATATTGTCATGTCCTAAAAGTGGTACAATCTGTGAAAAGGTTGAAAATCCCTGCCATAGCTTACCTTAGTATTGCCCATAAAAGTTAGTGGCTTTGAGAACATTAACGAACTGAGTCAAGGCTGCTAGTGTACAATCCATGAATAAACTACAAACTTTTATGCATCTGTTGAGGAAGCTTATGAATGAAGATTATTGGGAAGTATGAGATCTGAAGATACACACAGTAATTTCAGGTGACCAAATACGATATAAAAACTAAAAAGATACCCTTGTATTGAGATTGATTCTTGAGGGACACAACCATTAATTTTCCTGGCAACAAAAATTTCTCATTGCACCCTTCAAAGTTGTCTCTTTTTTACTTCTTAGTCTAACATTCACTCCTGGTATGACTTTAGATGACTTTGTGCATCTAAAACTGAATGAGAAAGCTGGTTTCACCTCTATAATTATTATAGTTTTCAAAATCTCAGTTGCCAGAAAAGAACCATGAAAGTGGGATAATGTTTAATGATAGCAGTTTTGATACTGTAGTTTTATTTGTCCATAAACATGTATGGATAAAACACAGAGGGGAAATAGTACTTTATCTGACAAAGGTGATAAGTTGTTCAACTACAGCTAGCAGTAGTTTTCATTTCAGAAAAGCACTCTAGTGTTTTAAATTACTGTAGTTAGAATTAACACATGGAACTACTGGGAAATCAACTAGACTAGTTAGAAAAAAAAGATAGATTGGGTAATATAATATTACCCTATAAAAGTTGTTACATTGCAGGTCTGAGGTTGTTAAATTCATTGCAAGTTATCATACTATTTCTACCTTCTGATTATTATTCCCAATTTGGAAAGAACTAGCTCTGATAAAGAAACATTCAGAGAATGCCAAGTTTTATTTCTGCAAATACTTTTAGTCCACATAGCTTTTGAATTATGTTTCAAAAAGTTGCTATAGATATATCTGAGCAATGAAGCCAGGAAGGAAACAATTACTTCTCTTTCCAGTTTCTAAGATTGTAAATAAAACCTATACCGATAGGGTTGCCTGGTCATTATCCAGAAAGAGTGACTAAAACTTTAAACACATGTTTAAAGACTTAATTCAATGTATTTTTCTATCATGCTTTCCAATGTTTCTACTTTGCTATAGAGCAGAAATCATTTTTATTTTATAGCACCTTGTTATTGCATGTAACCAAAAGTACAGTAAATCATTTTACAGGATTAGAATTTAGTATCAAAAAGTTGGGTAGAACTTGCCCAAAGTCATATGTTAGATGATACATTCTAAACAGCAAATATTTGGGCTATACCAGTAGCTAATATCTTTTATCCTTTAAAAATAATAGCAAATTATTGATTGATTTATTCAGTTTATATTCTGGCTTTCCAATTGATGCTAAATAGATATGTTTTTCATGCTGTATGGGATTTTATAAGGATTTCACAAATACATTATTTATTTATATCCACACAGGTAAAGCAACCCAAGCGTATTCTTTTATGTTTGTTCAAGTCATTGAAATTTTATGGAGTATTATAATAGTTCACAAACTGGCACCTTAAATTACAAAAACTAATGAGAGAGTTCCTCTGTCTTGAAGTTTATAACAATTTTTTTTTGCTTTTTCATAAGTAATAATAAAACCTTACTAACAAATTAAACTATAATTTAACAACAGCTATAAGAGATTATGTATTAATCATAATGTCCCTGGAGCCTCATGGCAGAAGTCAAGCGCTTCCAATTTTCTCAGCTATTACCTCACAATAAATGTTGTCCTTAGGCTATGTTTCTGGTATTAAATTATTGTGCAGAGAAACAGGTTTCTACTTTGGAGCTGGGCAAATTTATACCATGCAGGGCTTTTATTTTCTCTTTTGGTGATTTTTCACAGTTGCTTCAAAATGCTCTATTTCCTGCCTTTCTCGGAAACAGGCTCTCCCCCCCCCCAGTCAATGCAATGTGTGCTGTTTCCAGAAAGGTCACTAATTTCTGCCTAATATTCTCGATATCACAATGAGGCCAGGGAAACCTAGGGTCATTGATTAGTGGTCTGCTGCTCCTTTGACAACTTCTGGGGTTGACAGAAGGGAACAGAGGGAAAACAGGTATGGCAAAGGAAAAGTCTGTCCACTTTTAATTTTGACCTGTCCACTAATTTCTTTGAGTATAATGCAGCTCCCAACCATTTTCCCCAAGAGAATATAATTCTGACCAAAAAATGAGAAATGAATCTATGCTTCCCTAACACCACTTCTAAGGATAATATATTGTCCATACATTATCATTTATGATAGTTAATTCAAAGGACCTTTGTTCTAGAATAAGTTTCAATAGTCTCTATTTTACTTTACCATTTCTGTGGATTTCAATATTAATTTATTTTCACTGCTTTCTTAAAGAAGGGCAGAGCAGTTAGCATCTTCCTTACATGGCTTAAAAACAGCAACTCTGAGAGGGACCTTGGAGTCCAAGTGGACGATCACTTGAGCCAGCAGTGTGCAGCAGCAACCAAAAAAGCTAATACAATCCTGGGTTGTATAAACAGAGGCATAGAATCAAGATTACGAGAAGTATTATTATCGCTTTATAAAACCCTAGTAAAACCACACCTGGAATACTGCAGCCAATTTTGGTCACCATATCACAAAAAAGATGTTGAGAATTTGGAAAAAAAAATTCAGAGAAGAGCAACTAAGATGATCAAAGGCCTGGAGACTAAAACATACAAAGAACAGCTACAGGACTTGGGTTTGGCTAGCCTAAAGAAAAGAAGAAATGGGGGAGACATGAGAGCAGTGTTCCAGTATCTGAGGGGCTGCCACAAGGCAGAGGGGGCCAGGTTGTTCACCAAAGCACCAGAGGGAAGGACAAGAAACAATGGTTGGGGTCGGTCGGCGGTTGGAAAACGGCGTGAAGTCCTCGCACATTAGTTTCGATGGGGGATTCGGATGAAGGGCCGTCCCGATGGCGGTAGAGTCTCGCATTACTCAGGAGGAGATTAAGAAAGAGCCCGAAAAGCCGATAGATCGCGAGAAGACTTGTCCCCTCTTGTTGAGAGTCTTCACCACAAACAATGGGCGTCATCACCAAATGGATGAATTTGCGCGAGGAAATGTACCTTCCAGTGAACTTCAGATCTACACATGGATGGACGCAACTTTAAAAGAGCTGACCAGTTTAGTGAAGGAAGTCTATCCAGAAGCAAGAAAGAAGGGGACACATTTCAACTTTGCAATAGTTTATACAGATCTTAAAAGGCCTGGGTACAGGGTGAAGGAAATTGGTAGTACAATGTCGGGAAGAAAGGGCACAGATGATTCCATGACTTTGCAGTCTCAGAAGTTCCAGATAGGGGATTACCTAGACATAGCAATTACTCCACCAAATCGAGTGCCACCTCCTTCTGGTCGTATGAGACCTTACTAATATTTTGCCTTACATCACTGTCATCCATAGACCTTCATCGATTTGTATCTGCATTATTGTACTGATTATTTTTGAAATGTAAAGTGAGAATACTAGAACACTTAGTGATCTTAAGAAGGATTGATAATTGAATTATGTTATTGTACAAGGTGTGCCCTCAAGCTATTAGTTTCCTTTGTCAGGTTTTTTTATATATATAAAGTTGACAGAAACAACACAACTGTTCTCTGTATTTTTTTAAAAACTTGTTAGGGAATAAATATGCTATTGATAACTTGTTTGTGATGAAAGGAATGTGTATTTCATAAATATAATTTTATTGTAAAATGAACTAGAATATACATGGTGCTCATTCTTGCCTCAACAATGCTGTAGTAAATAAATATACAATGAAAAAAAAAAGAAACAATGGTTGGAAACTGATCAAAGAGAGAAGCAACCTGGAATTAAGAAGAAACTTCCTGATAGCGAGGACAATCAACCAGTGGAACAGCTTACCCCCAGAAATCGTGGGCACTCCATCACTGGAGATTTTTAAGAAGAGACTAGACCTTCAGCTGTCTGTGATGGTATAGGTTCTCCTGCTTGATCAGGGGGCTGGACTAGAAGACCTCCAAGATCCCTTCCAGCTCTATTCTATTCTATTCTATTCTATTCTATTCTATTCTATTCTATTCTATTCTATTCTATTCTATTCTATTCTATTCTATTCTATTCTATTCTATTCATTCCTTCCTTATTATTGGAAAGATATCTGGTAACACAGTGGTTAGAATGCAGTACTGCAGGCTACTTCTGCTGACTGCCGGCTGACTGCAATTTGGCAGTTTGATTCTCACCAGTTCAAGGTTGACTCAGCCTTCCAGCCTTCCGAGGTCGGTAAAATGAGGACCACTTAAAGAGGGCTGTAAAGCACTGTGAAGCTGTATATGTCTAAGTGCTATTGCTGTTGCTATTATCTCATGCTTTATTCTCTCTGTTGTTGGGCAGATACAAAAATAAACCTTTCAATGGGAAGCATACAATTGGAGAATAATATTGTCTTATAATTTGCATAAATATTGCTTTACAGTTGGGTAATGCAAAACTAATTTACATTATATACTGATTATCCTATTTTGTTGTTCTAAAGACAGTTATTCTTTAAGAATTATAGTAATGCCAGTTTTATACACATTTGAAAAATATGTGTATAAAAAAGAAACTCACTCTTATTTTTAGAGTAGCAACATCATCTTAAATTTTGATATTTGTAAAAAGATTTGATTGATCATGTGCCATCAAGTCATTACCAACTCTTAGAGAACATATAACTAGAGATTCTCCAGTATGATTTTTCCATACTTTAGTCTTTCAAGAAATGGGCCTGACCACAACAAAGAAGAATTACTTCCTATGATATGGACTCCATATTGTTAACGTACTCCAAGACAGCATTTGCCTTTTTACCAATTACATGAGGTTGCTGGCTCTTATTCAACCTAAGGTCACAAGAACATGTACATTATGAGCTGTGGTACAATGGTTAGAATGCAGTACTGCAGGCTACTTCTGCTGACTGCCAGCTGACTGCAGTTTAGCAGTTTGATTCTCACCGGCTCAAGGTTGACTCAGCCTTCCCTCCTTCCGAGGTCGGTAAAATGAGGACCCAGACTGTTGGGGGCAATATGCTGACTCTATAAACCACTTAGAGAGGACTGTAAAATGCTGTGAAGTGGTATATAAGTCTAACTGTTATTGCTATTGCTATTAATTTTACATTAACTACTGCCAATCCACATTCGACTCCCCCATACTTCTATCTTAAATTTTTTTCTCCCTGTATGAAGAGCTTTACAGTTCCACCTGTTATATTCCATCCAATTTATTTCAGCCTACTGCTTAAGCCTTGCAGATGTTTCATTATCCAAACTAGGTAAAATCATCAGTGCTGGTGTTTTTCTTGCAGAGGTTTCATTACCCAAACTAGGTGGCTGCTAGCACTAATGACCTTACCTAGTTTGCTTAATGAAACATCTGCAAGAAAACAAGCAAGCTCGGAGAGGACCAAGGATTCCTCATAAATGATTTTATCCATGTGTATAACAATGCTTCTATAGGCAAAAAAAATCTATATGATTTATAGGTAGTTCTTGACTTGCAAGTATAATGAAGCCAAGAATTCAAGTCATGGCATTCTTATGACTGGGCCTGATTTTATGACTTTTTTTTTTGAAGTGGTCATTAAGTCAAAACCACAGTAATTAATTAAATGTGGCAGTTGTTAAGTGAATTAATGTATTCCCTTGCCGGGAAAAGGCCAGAAACTGGCAAAACCATGACAAAGGAAAATTACAACTGACTATAAACTGAGACTGTTACCAAATGCCCAAAATGTGGTCATGTGAATGCAGGACTGAATGCAGGTCATATGTGTGCAACCATTAGA
This sequence comes from Bothrops alternatus, assembly GCA_034064705.1. Taxonomy (NCBI): domain Eukaryota; kingdom Metazoa; phylum Chordata; class Lepidosauria; order Squamata; family Viperidae; genus Bothrops; species Bothrops alternatus. The sequence continues at coordinate 11,460,311 of JARGCV010000023.1, forward strand.
ATTCTGTAATTGGATAATACACAGCTTTTTGGGGGAGGAAGAGGGTCTAATTGTTATAGTCGCTAAGTAAACTGATTGCTAAGCAAGGACTAGCTGTAGTCTCTCCTCTGCATTATAGCTAACTAAACTAAAAAAAATTGCCCTTTTAAACAAATACTTTATTAACATAAGGCATTGATACTGATATCATCAGGTACATACTTGTCACTGGAAGTCGACACTAAATAAACATTTTTAGAAAAAAAGCATCACATATTAATTTATGGTATTCATTCACATTTTAACTGCTCTTGATTAATGAAAATCCAACATCGTAGCTTATTTCTCCTTTTAAAATGGTGAAAAGAAGATAAAATGATTATAGCTTGCAAAAAATGTTGTTATGACTTCGGGATGTTTTCTTGTGGATCAAGCAATCTTCTGTACTTCCCTAAGATTGACTTTCTCACCTTGGGCAGTAGATATGAAAGAGAAAGTTGAAAGTCCACCACCAGGTCAACCTATCGTTGAGGCCAATACATCTCTGATATAAAACCCAATTAACTGTTGAAGAAGCACATCCATTATCTTTCTGATTTTAAAATAGAAAAAAACATCAGCAAAATGACTAAAAGAATTTAAGAATTATGAAAGTCAAGGATGATCATATCCAAAAGTCACACATTTTTTGCACTTTACTGATTAATATTACTTACAATGCTGCCTCTCTGTGTTCTCTTTTCTTCCTCCTCAAGTAAGTTAAATAGAGAGCATTGTTTGATTTTTGTTAATGTTCCTTCCATATATACTTGGTTAATGGGCTAAAAAAAAAAGGCTAACATTCCAAAGAGCTTTAATACTTGGAACTTCAGCATTGCCATCAGCTTGATATGTATTATGTAAGTACAGGTAACTAACATTTTTGTAGGACTGGCACTTAAGGATTTAATTTGAGTGAATAGTTGTGTGAATAGAAAGTGGGAAATAGTCATTGAAAATATTACAGTAGTTCCAAAAATTGTTATTTTAGGGAAACCTCCAGATTTCTTAAAGTTTGGCAAGAGAGGGAAACTTCAGAATAGCAGTAATACAGTATCCAAATGTTGCATAATAGAGAAGCCAGAAATGCATTATTGTAAAAGAAAGCCAATTTATAAGTTTTAAAAAAGGCAAACAGACTTCAACAACTAAACCAAATAATCTCCCTGTTAATGATGTTACATAACACAGCCAGGGCTTTTTTTGTCATAGAACGCCCAGATCAGGGTTATGGCACCTTTTTTGGATGGAACCTTGCAGGGTAGGCAAGGCGGGTCGTATGACATGTATAAGTTCCAGCCCCCCCCCTTTTTTTTTTTTACAAAAAAAGCACTGAACACAACAGCTGTGTTTTCTTCACTTTCAAATGAGCCTATCCATCCTGCATGCATGGCATCAAACGGCAACTCAAACAACAAAACTAAACTCCATTAAAGCAACATTTTCGATTAGTATAAAAAGAATAGCATCTCTAGTATATGACTCAATGGACGTGTTCAAAATATAATCCCAAATAAATGTTTAGGTAATGTAATTTCATACTAGAAGTCACCAAAAAAACCCACCCACTGATCATTATACTGACATGATTTTACTAATATTGGTGGAATTATTCCAGTATAAAGACTCTCTGAACATCTATTTCACATCTTACAGTGGTGCTGCTAGATATAAAATCAGAGACGTATGTCTCCAGAAGCAACAGTTTGTTCTGTATTTTTGTAATTCTTAACAAATGTTAGAAAGTTTTCAGAGCAAAATAGCTCATGTGCAAAAGAATAGGAAATAAAAGAATCATTTATGGTGCCTCAAAAAGCACTTTTTTCCTCTCCCATCTTATCTTTTCCAAGTCTTATTACCAAAGACCCAGCTTTACTACCAAAATAGCATACAATGAATTGCAGCCATTGTCTTTTACAAGGGAGAAAGGATGAAAATTAGAAGACTGTTTTGATATAAAAGTTTACTTTTAAAACTTCAGTGGTAATAACTTTTGGAAGAGTAATACTTGTGTTATACAGCCATTCAGATTTACTATAAACATGACAATATAACATCTGATATTGTCTCTCATATAAAAAACTCTATCTCTTACCATCAACACTACACTATTGTTCAAAACAACAGATAATATGGTATAATAAAATTTGATGACTTTCAATCATTTACACACAGATTGACACCATTGGTTTCATGTGTAGCTTAACTCAAACGTTGGCATCGTTTATCATTCCATGGATTTCCAATGAGAATAGTCTGTTAATATGTTTTGAGGCAACTGTGTGCTAGAGCTTATAAGTGTACACATTTTTTTCCTTGTACGGCCCACAATTATTTTGAGTCTTTTCATATTATGAGTGCAGTCTGTTTGGAATTTGGGATAATGATATCAGTTCTTCCATCAACAAGCTAAAGAAAATGTTTTTTAAAATTGTTAAAGAGTTAATAATCCATTATAAATTCTAGTAATTGTCCATGTTTGTTCAATTAACTGTTTAAAAATATGGGAGCTATTATGGAAAGAACAAAAGATATCTCCCAATATATCATTAGAAATATGAAAACTTCATGCTCCTGTACTGCAGTATTTCAAAGTACATGGAGTATTCTGATGTTCTTCCCCAAGCATGCCAACCCAGATTTTCTGGACCAGTTTATTGTTTTTGGAAATGTATATTCCAGAACAGGTAAGTGATTTCCTGTGAGAAATAATGCACAGCAGTTTTGGCTTGGTTTGTGGTGATAAACCTATTGTAATTTATAACAGTTATTACAGTGAAGCTGTAATGCAATATGGGTTAACTGCATATATAATTTGGTCAGAGATTTCTATTTTTGAACAAATTAAACCTGAATTTCTTTCAAAATCCTTGGAACCTATATGAATTCTTTTTTTTAAAATATTTTATTGATTTTATAATTTTAAACAACAAAAAGAGAAAAACAAGACAACTCAACTTAATACATTCTTTTTCAACTCTCTCCCACACAGTAAACAAAAAACCAACATACATTCTTTTAAATGTATATACAGTACTTTAAATAACTATGGGTGTTGCTCGGCAGCACCCCCCCTACCACATCCCCTTTCTCCTTATCTCCCTCTCCAACTTCCCTCCTCCTCACCTCTCTCCCTACCTCTCCACCCTCCTCTCCTCCAACCATCCTACTTCCCTCCCCTCTTTCACTCCTCCCTCACGACCCCCTCCAGATGTAGTACAGAGGTACTGTCCGAGCAACCCCTCATCTATAAGTAAATATTTCTTTCTTATATATTACAAGTATTACAGTTGAGTATGTTATTAAACCCCCCCAACCTACCCCCCCACTTCCCAGAGTGAATACAGGGTAAAGAAAAAAGGAAAAAAACCCCACTATATTAAACAAAATTATTATATAAATCCTAATAAAAATTTAACTATATGCTAAATGCAATTTCTTAGATTGATATTTCCCTTGAATGTAGTCTATCCATTTTTTCCATTCTAACATATATTTTTCATTCGAATAGTCTTTCAAATATGCAGATATTTTGGCCATTTCCGCCAAATTTATAACTTTCAAAGTCCATTCTTCAATAGATGGTAATTCTGCCTTCTTCCAATATTGTCCCACCAACAGTCTCGCTGCTGTAATCAAGTTCAAAATCAAGTTCATCTCTGTGGTGGTAAAATCTTTTGTAATACCCAATAAAAATAGCTGTGGTGAAAATTCAATACGTTTTTTCAGAATATTTTGAAGTATCCACCAAATTTTTATCCAAAAAGCCTTGATTTTTTTACAAGTCCACCATACATGAAAATAAGTAGCGCCCATACATTCACATCTCCAACATTTAGGTTGTAAATTAGGGTACATACATGATAATTTTTTCGGATCCAAATGCCATCTATAAAACATTTTATAAATTTTTTTTCTTAAATGTTGTGCTTGTGTAAATTTTACATTTTTCACCCAGATCCTCTCCCAAGTTTCCATCATGATTGGTTGTCCAAAATTTTGTCCCCACTTTATCATACAATCCTTAACTAATTCAGTTTCCGAGTCAATTTCTATCAATGCATTATACAATCTTTTAATATGCATTGACCTTTGATCTCTAATTTGTTTAATTAAATTTTCATCTATTTGGGATAAACCCACCTTCAAATCTTTTTTCCATCTAGTCTGCAATTGTAAATATTGAAACCAAGTAAGGATTATTCCTTCCTCCCTTAGAATATTCAAGGACTTCAATTGTAAAACATTCCCTTCTTTAAATAGGAGTTTCTCATAAGGCACCACATCATGTAATTGTTCTCTATTTATATTCTCTATTGCGTGTCTGGGAACCGCCCTTACAGGAATCTTATCATTTAATTTATACTGATATTTTTTCCAGACACGCAGCAGAGCATTTCTCAATAGGTGCTCTTTGAAACTCCTGTGCACCTTTTTGTCATAAACTAGATATGCATGCCAACCATATAATAAATCATACCCTTCAATATTCAGTATTCTGTCATTAGTTAAATTAACCCAGTCACTTATCGGTACTAAAACAGCTGCATGATAGTATAACTTGAAATTAGGCATTTTCAAACCACCTCTTTCCCTTGTATCCTGAATTATTTTTAATTTGACCCTGGGTTTCGTCCCATTCCAAATAAATCTATTAAAACCCTTCTGCCACTCCTCCAAATTCGCATCCTTTTTAAGTATAGGTAACATTTAAAAAAGAAATAAAAATTTAGGCAATACATTCATTTTAACTGCTGCTATCCTACCCAACATAGATAATTGTAATTTCTTCCATTTTTCCAATTCTATTTGTGTCTTATTCCACAAAACTTCATAATTATTTTTATATAACTTCCCATTATAGGCTTCAATATCAATTCCTAAATATTTAATTTTCTTAACTATCTCACATCCAGTTATTCTTTCCAGTTCCTGTTTTGAATTAATATTTAAATTTTTAACTAGCATCTTTGTCTTAGATATGTTTAGTTTGAACCCTGATACCCTACCATAATTTTTGAACCTATATGAATTCTTGAAAACTTCCCAGCTTAGTTCACAGCTATTGGACTTCTTGGTTATATTTTGTGAATCAGGTAAGAGTTATCACCTATCTAATGGAAAATAGTGTCCATGACAGTAAATTAAAAACTACTCTGCATTGAATAAGAGCTCCCAGGCTAGGGATTAAGTAAAAAATGGTCTGACTATAAATTGCAATCATCATAGCCTGTATTCATGGACTTCAGCCTACCCAAATAAAGCTGTCTGTTAAATAGAATAAATAACAGGGAATGGATTTCTCAGAAAGCAATTTTATTAAGTCAGTGTTTGCCCTATCAAATTGAATGTGCTGACTTGGAAAAAGTAGTATGGCTTCTAAGCCCAGATCCCCACAAAAGAACCTTTTAATATTTGAATAAGCAACAATACCTCTAATGCTTTTTAATATGAGAACTTTCCCAGAAGTTCTTCACATATTCTCAGAACAAGTATTCTATGATAAAAAATCCTGGACTGCTACTAGTGTCAAACAGCTTGTTAGAGACCAACTGTAACCATATGATTACAATATGATCTTGGGACATTGGGAGAAGAGATGCTGCCTAGGAAATGATCAGATGAGAGAGGGCATAGCTCAGCAGCTGCATAACCGGCAAAGAAAAAAATTCAGAAAGGAGACTCTCTAACTTCTCAGTCTTCAAAAGAGATGGTGGGAGATTTGTATCATCAGGCTTGTGAGAGTCAGTTAATGTAGCCTTACATGAAGATGGAATTAGTTCATCGCATCATGTTTCCCGGAGTTCCTTTCTTTCTGAGTTTCTCTGCCCATTATGCAGCTGTGGAGTATGTCCTCTTTTATTTGATTGTTCCCTAGGCAGCATCTCTTCTTCCCATCTCCAAGGTCATTCTCATATATCATTTCACCAATGTAGCTAAGAATAAAGGGCCCCTCTTCTCAGATTGGAGCACAGGGCTGGTGACTTTCCCAGACAATATAGTGAACAGGCTCTAGAAGACTGTTTCTATTCCAGCTCCTCAGAATATTCAAAATGTGCAGAATGTCTCCTTAGAAATTGACTTAACTAATTACAAAGGGCCAGGTTGAAATTCTACATACTGTACATTGGATAAACTCAAATAATGTTATGGTACGTGGGAATGCCCTTGGGAGACAGGCAGAAGAGCCACAGTCAGGGCAACATTTGGATAAGCAGCAGAAGGAATGTTGATGTGGCAAACCTCCCAGAATGGACTCTCCCTAGTTTCTTGGGCTGTAAAGTTGACAGGAGAAATGTACTTTGAGACCTGCTAGATTGATGTCAGTGTTTCAAGTTAATCCAGACAAAAAACGTTCCCAGAAGTACTCATTTTATTTTATTGTAAGATTACATTAGGAGAATCTTGGTCCTATTTCCAGTCAATCCTACCTTTATGCAGTGGAACGTCTACCTTTTGACTTGCTCTGAAGACTTATTACTAAATTCGCCAGCCACAGTCGCAGAAACAGAAGATAGCTGCCAGCTAAAAAGTTCTCCTGAGGTAGTAGTTTATTCCATTGTTTTGGTTCTGTCCCTGCTCTTGGAGGAGAGCTCTCCAAGTGAGAAGCTCTTCTCCCAATCTATTAAATAACTACAGGGAGAAAAACTGAAGACTAGGCTTGTATGTTAGAATGTTGAGGGCTGGTGCTCCAAAGGATTCTGTTTTCTATATTTAATATAAAAATATGACATCATTCTCTTGTAGAAAAATAATGAGCTGATTAGAATAGAGCTGTTTGCTTAAGCCACATATAGTTTGTGACAAGTCCCTATCATTGCCTCAGGCATACCTGAAGCTTTAAGCACTGATATTATCCCATGTGACTCCTAGCTATAGTGATTTTTTCCCCCTGAAAGACCACTTAATCATCTATATTATCTCCTTCTACAATGATGTTTGTGGCCAGCTGATATCTGGGCTAAACATTAGGTGAGTGCAGTTCATCTTAGATTAGACTAACCCAGTATTGCCACTGTTCTAGCAGGCAGTTTCAGTTATAAAATAGATTCAAATTATAATGTATTTTTAAATTATTTCAGCAGCCTCCAGCAGCATCAGCCACACTAATATAAATGCAAAGGAATGCATAGCTGGATAAGTTAGCCACTTCAGCAAACTCAAATATTTCTTCCCTGCCCAGTCTTCTTCTCTTGCATCCCTCTTTCACATACATTTATGCTTGAAGAAACTTCTGCCTGTTTGATAGAATTTGTACATTTATATTTTGGGAGAATAAGCAATTTTAATGGTGAGCTAGAGAAGAAAGTGATGATAGAAAGAGAAAATTTGTAATGTCACCGTAAGAAATAAAATTTTGCAGTATCTCATGAAAAACAGGAGTGGTTCAGAAGGTATAGCTAAACTCATGACCAGAACAGCAAAGATGATCTTAATAGAGGATGCCCAGAAGCTGAATGCAATGGAAAATATTTATCTCTAGGAGAAAAGTGGTCAGAACTTGGTATTTTGATGTCACAGATGTCCAGGTTGAGATACAGGGGAGGCGAGAAAATGCTGGGACTTGCTAGATAATATCTCTTAGATAATGTAAAAAAACATTAGTGAGGAAAACAGAAATAGAATTGACTACATCACTTCTCTTTATAAAAATCTGGGTGAAAGATAGACCTTAATTATATTAGACCTTAATATAGATTATTGTTGAAAAGGAAATCAGCTTGGCTTCTTCATACCAGCCCACAATGCCATAGTACATAGTGCAAGAAAAGACAGCATCTCTTTTAGCAGAATGTTTATTCAACACTAGGTGAACCCTTGAGATAGAAATTAGTCCTATGTAGTCCTAAGTGTATTTGGAAATAAATTTGATTAAATTAAATAAAATTGATTGTTATGCAAGCGTGCCGTAGGCTTACAGTTGGTACCTGTATTATCGCTTAATTACTCCCTGTTTAATGACCATTCAAAGTACACAACAATGTTAAAAAAGTAACTTTGTCCTCATATGTACAAACGCTGCAGCATCCTACAATCACAAAATTGAGATATTGGTGCTTCACACCCAACTTCCAATAAGCAGAAACAGTGGAGAAGCTGGCAGTAAAATCAGATAATGTCTTCTTTAACAACTATGGGTGACTCGCTTAACAACCATGGCAGAAATGTGACTGTAAATCTGTTGTGGTCTCATGATGTCTTAATGAACGCAGATGATTTGCTTAACAACGGTGGCAGAAGTGAGATACATGATGTCTCACTTAACAATTGTGTCACTTAGTCACAGAGTTGCTTTGTGGTAATTAAATGAGGACTATATTTCATTTCATTTCACTTCATGTTTATATGTTTCTTTTGTGTTTTATACTATATAAAGGTTATTCTTTTGTTGATTATCATTTAATACAGATAGCAAAGTATAGTAATATGGAAGAAAATGTATGTGATCTTCTCCCCTCCTTTTGTTTAAATAGGATAACAATAAGAAAAGACTGATATTTGGTTAATCCTTTATTGGTGCTTCATCTGTATTTTACTTCTTATACCGACAGATAGAAAAAAACTGAACAATTTTATCAGCCCTAGTGAAGTACTTCATATTTCTATTTTATTACCTGTTCCAAAGCTACAAAATATTGGGCAATGTTTTCCTATGTCAGCAGATTTTTTTCAGTGATCCCCTTTGTTTGGGTGATCAAAGCATATGATGCATTTCATAAGATTCTGAGCTACTAATTTCTGGTGGTGATTATATTATGATGTATAAAAGCCATATAAATCTATTTTTTTTCTTGAATCATGATTTCATTCTGTGTTGCTACAAATTACTGGATGCTGTATCTTTTTTTATTTAAAGCCTCTGAGTAGTCTGATATCTATCCTGTTATTAATAGGAATCTGGTCTTTATGCATTTTCTTAAATGTGCATATACCTTTTAGTATATGTGTTACAGGCAGCACTTACCAAAATATTATTCATCATGAAAATAGCTGAGCAGGGTCTGACCTGGTAAACACTGGAATGAGAAAATCCCAGGACTGTAAACGGGGTTTGAAAATCATAAAACTTTTCATAAGACAAGATTCTGTATTTCTGTCAAGAAAACCTAAAAGATAAGACAGAAGTTGGATTCCATTTGGTGAGACTTTATTTTTTATATATCTTTTGCAGTAGATCTTAGGATGGAGTATTGTCAGTAAGACAGGAAAAAAATCCTGCAAAAAAAAAAATCCAATATGACCATCTTAATTATAAAATTAGCAATATTAAACAAGCTAAAATATGACAGCATCACTTCTCTGCTTTGGAGAGGAGATTCATCATATCAAAGTGAGACTAATGTCCCTTGATTGATCACCTCATATGGATGAATGAGGCTTTTGACATACATAGAAGGCTCATTTATCAGTTAGAGCAAAACAGTGTGGTCCTATCTCTCCATTATTTAGAGTCAGTCTTTGAAGGAGACTTTGAAGAAAGCATTCTTAAAAGATAGCACCTATTTGAAATTCTGCGCATCCCTATTAAGCAGAACATTTTATGTTTATCAAATCTTATATAAGATTATGAACTTAATCAAATAATATGTTGCCTATTACGCAAAAATGGTTAACAAAAATGAAAGGAATATTTGTTATTTTTTTAACTCAACAGTATGATGGCCTGTTTGACTGTTACACAACTCTGCCTAGAGACCCAAAATGTATTGCTTTCTCAGAGTCTTAAGTACCAACAAATAACAGGCAGAACCCAAAAGCAAATTAACAACATGAATAATACAAAACAAAATGAACAGAGAGTAACTGTGACAATATAAGTTAACTGGGATTTTTATTGTGGTTATAGCAATATTCTTTCTATGATCTTTATATAAAATTCAATAGCACAGCTTCAGTGGTCACAACTAGTCTCAGTACTTTCATTTATGTATAGGATTGCAAACAATTCAACATTTGTCATAAATATTTACTAGTGTGCCCATGAGTGTTTAACAAGATTAATCTTCCATTACTTGTTTGTCCGAATTGATAATTTCTAATTTTAGACTATGAATTTTATGACAACCTGTCACAAACAAATTGGTTCAATAGTTTATTTTTAAATAAGCCATACACTGATTTTATCAGTGACTAAGAAAGTTTTTACCTTTCTGAAATTGCATCCTGATTCAAATAGGATCTTTTCTACTATATCACTAAGTTCTTTTCCCACAACCTAATCCATCTCAGTTTTGTTTCTTACTTTAAAAAGAACCATTTTTCTAGTTAGTCCTAATAAAGCTATTATGGTGCTATCTTTATTTTAATGATCCATTATGGCCTCAGAATAGCAAATATTTTTAAACAGATCAATTTACTTCGAAGCTTTTATTTTCTAATATTTGCTAACAGAATCATGAATTAATAATACTAAGAGCGATATGATTGGACCTTAGGAAATATTATTTTCAATTGCATTAGGAATTTCATTCAAGTTGAGTTGTGAAGATTTTTAAGAATATGAACTTATGGAATATAATTTATTATGAAGAAAATGTATTTTATGAATTTCATTCAAAGCATGGGGAAAGAATGAAGTTGTGGATGCTTTTATTTATTTTATCCCCTCAGAATATATTCTAGCAAAAATTATACACATGATGATATAGATGATAAACAGGTCAGAGACTGAAGCAGTTCCAGACCTCAAACTTTTGGAAAGTCTTCATTAAATGAAAGTCTTTCACTGAGGGAAAAAAAGTCATGGCAAAATTAGAATGTAAGAGCCATCACTTACTCATAATAGCAGTCTCATCTTTCCAGTCATTAGTATTTAGACCCAGAAGTAAAAGTTTCAAGAAGAGGAAAGAATCTAGAAGAGCACTTCAAAAGCCATCAAAGCCAATGAAAATAGTACAAGGGAAAGAGAGATAAAAGTATAAATCTAGCCGAAGAAGACTCTGCAAATCAACAGCAACAAAAAATAATACTCATGTGTTTTGTTGTCTTAGCAGTAGGGAAAATCACTGTAACTGGATAATAATACAGGTAGCATAAATCACATTCTCTGGCATCCTGTACATTTTAACTGAGGTCAGCAGCTGATGTTATAATCAAATCATGTCCCTGAGATCTGTTAATATAACATAACATAACAAAAATTATCCTGCTTTTATGAAGGGTTATTGGGTGAACCCTCAAATAATCTATTCCCAAGTTCTTCCAAAGCAATAGATTTGTTGGAGCCCCTGTAAAAATATTCAAAATGCAAGTGAAGGAAAATTCAGTTCCTCATAAAGCTCTAATGGAGCTTTTTCTAACCCCCCCTCTCTATTCAGTATTAATATAGTTGAATAACCCATAGTGAGTTGTCTTCATAAAGCTTTGCCAGTGGTTCATGGTTAAGTCCTTCCATACAATTTTGCAAGCCTTAAGAGGCAAAAAAGGAATTATGACTACCATCATGGGTCTACTTTTTCAAGGATCAAGACCTAGAATGTTGTTTGATCAAGAAGTATGGGACAGAATCTTTGATACTGGGTGCTCATCCCACAGCATAACTTCCATTTGCAAGATCTGGAAGAAATGCATTTCTGTGGATAAATAGGAAACTTCCACCCTGGGTTGCTCATGTAAAAAAAAAAACATAAATTACACCAAAGTATCCTAGGGATGAGAAAGAAGAGTCGTTTAATGAGCTTGTTGGATGTCTACTCAGTAGGCTAGACTGAAATTAATTAAACTAGGCATACCACAATCCAGGAATTTCTGATAAGGTGTTTTATTACAGAAAAGCAAAGAAGGTATGATGAGCAAATTCAAGGTATGCTGTGTATCAAAAGCAAGTCCTTTATATAGTGAAATCAATGTTCAATTGATTTTTGTGCATCTTTTCCCCTAGCCACACTACCGTATTCAGTGAGCTGGAAGCTCTCTCTTTCAGGGAGGAGGCCTGGTTTTTAATTTGTGTTTTGTTTGGCCAATATCCAATTGTTCTCCTCGTATGCAAGAAATAGCCCTCACACCTAATTACTTTATTATTAGGATAAAGATGTCAGTAAAATAGATTTTACCCTCCTTGGGGATGTAATATGTAACATTTAAATATGTACTTATGGGGCTCAAGAACTGAGTTGTCAGAATATTGTGTAAAAGGGAGAGATGTATTAGAACAGCGGTTCTCAACCTGTGGGTCGTGACCCTTTTGGGGGTTGAACAACGCTTTCACAGGGGTCGCCTAAGATCATCGGAAAACACATATTTCCGATGGTCTTAGGAACCGAGACACCGCTCTTCTATCCGACCGCCGCCGCCCTCCACCGGCTCCTCCGCCTCCGGGGCGCCCTTCTCCAACAGCACCTGCTCCTGCTGCCACAGCGCCATCTCGCGGTGGCCATGCCGACTCCCAGCTGCTGGCCAGGAGCCGGGCCAACTCCCAGCTGATTCCCAGGAGCCGGGACTACAAGTGAAGGCTGGACTGACTCCCAGCTGACGTGTGCACACCGGGCCAACTCTCAGCTGGCTGTCGGGAGCCGGGCAGTGTGTAGCAGCCCCGCTGGTTTCCCACTGACGTCTGGATGCCGCCCCAACTCCCAACTGACTGTCGGGAGTTGGGCGGTGCTCATAGGGGCCATGCAGATGTCAGACGGCTGCTGGCTGTGTCCTCCCCGTCTCCTGGCTCATGGCAAGCCCAGGGGCTTGACACATGCCCCCAACGCCATGGGCAGCCGGTCTGAGCCGAGCCGGGTCTGGGCCATTGCTGCCGCTGCCACTAGGCTGCTCCGCCACTGCCGCCACTACTGCCGCTGCTGGCTGAGCTGAGGTGCGGTGCCAAGCTGGTCCCCATGCCTCCTGGTTGCCCGGCCGCGCTCTGCCCCCAGCCACCCTCCATGCCAGAGCTTCCCCTGCACCACCCAGCCCGCCTCCTTCACCGTCGGAGGCTGCCTTGACCCTCTGGCACCCGGCGCAGCCCTGGGGCTGGTGGGTAGGAGCGACTCCTTCCCGGCTTGCTGGGTTCCGGGCCTCGGAAGTGACCAGGGGGCGGGGAACAGGGTGATGCCTGCATGTGTGTCGGAGGCCAGCCGGACAGGCCGGGAGGGGAGAAGCGGCGCCTTCTGAGCGAGAGCTGGCACTCCGGTCGCGTCCCTCTCGCGTGTGACGAGTCGGGGAAGGGTCGTGGCGGTGAAGGGCTGCGCGGCATGGAAAGGGGCTCCCTTGGTCCTGCCACTGCGATGGCGCTCAGGTGGCTGGAGGGGTGGGTAGGTCCCGGGGGGGCGGCTGGGAGAGGGCAAGAGGTGCCGGGATGAGGATGGAGGGCTCCAGACTACCATCCCCAGCAGCCCTAAAAAGCACTGTGGAAGAGTGGGGAATGCTGGGAGTTGCAGTTCATCACCATCTGGGAAAACATGACTCTACAAAGATCAATTCTTCCTTCCTTCCTTTCCCCTTCAATCTCCTTCCTTCCTTCCATCTCCATCTCCATCCCTTCCCCTTCAATCTCTTTCTCCTTCCTTCCTTCTCCCTTCAATCTCCTTCCTTCTCCATCTCCTTCCTTTCTCTTTCAATCTTCCTTCCTTCCATCTCCATCCCTTTCCCTTCAGTCTCTCCTTCCTTCCTTCCTTCCTTCCTTCCTTCCTTCCTTCCTTCCTTCCTTCCTTCCTTGTTTCCTTCCTTTCCCCTTCAATCTCTTTCCTTCTCCATCTCCTTCCTTTCCCCTTCAATCTTCCTTCCTTCCTTCCATCTCCATCTCCATCCCTCCCCTTCAATCTCTTTCTCCTTCCTTCTTTTCCCCTTCAATCTCCTTCCTTCTCCATCTCCTTCCTTTCCCCTTCAATCTTCCTTCCTTCCTTCCCCTTACCTCCCTCCCATATTTTGAGCAAGGAAGAGTAAGCTTCTCTGGCGAGCATTGCTAGTTATCATTTGTGTAGTACTATATTGATAAATGTAGCAATCCAAATACATTTTGTTGTAGTGTCATATTTTCCTTGTTTATGTCAGTACAGATTTGCCTATTAATATTTTGCAACTTCAAAAGTTGCACTAACTTTAATGAGTAGATTTTTTTAAAGCAGCACATGAAAGCTTGAAACAAGTGGCCTGTTTTAATTGACAGCAAAGAGGAGCTTCATTTGCATAAGATTCAAAGTGCTTCATCCAAATCATTTTTGAAGGGTGCATAGCTCTTATAAAACTTACACTTCACAGGTAGTAGAAGAGCGAATGAAAAAGACGTATGATTACATTTCTAAGAAAAAATCCTTCATTGTGTTGAAGCTTGAATTCTGTCAAGAATTTTATGATGTGTCGATGTCATATTTTTAAGAGAGAGCAGTTAAAAAGAATATTAGGTGCTCACATTAAATGTTCATTGAGTGAAAGATGTGAACTGCAATCATCTGACAGGGAGAAAATCTCAAGGCTTTGTTTGACAATAGAAGCTATTTTACTGTGGAGTCTAGAAACAGACACTTTCTCTTATATGTAGTTGAAGTTTGTAGAGGAAATGAACACATGTAAGAATCTCCTTACTTCGTTTCTAACTTTTATGTGCAACAAATTCAAATGTTTCTGGCCTTAATTGCTAGATTTGACTGAGATATATGTCAACCCACTGATCACCAGAGATAATTTGTCTGATCTGGCTGGCTAGATGAGTGTCTCCTTTCTCCTTCATCACTCCATGTGTGTCTTTCTCAGAGCTGTGCACTCTGTAGAAGATGATGAGCATCTCACATAGAAGTTTACCAATCTTCTGGCTGTGAGCCTCTATTTGGTCTTCAAGAAGGAGCCATGAATCCAGGAGGACCCCAGATTGTGAGACTACCCTTTCTGGGGAGCATATCTTCATCACGGACAAAGATGCTACAGTGCTGAAATTATTTGGGCTCTGAATTAATAGCCTATTGATCTTTTGGGGTTGAATCCTCTTTTCTCCATCCAACCCTAATAGCCTCCAGAAATGGGACATGATTTTTTTCACTGTATCTCCCAGTAGGCCAGGTTGAAGACATATTATATAGTTGGTATCATCAGCATTTTGTGGATATTTGACATCAAATTAGTGGATTATTTCCCCTGGTGACTTTAGATATTTAACAAGATGGGGAGAGAACTATACCCTGAAGTTCTACATAATAAATTATCCAGAATCCAACCTCTCACAACCTTCATTCATCTCATAACCACCCTCTGGACCTGCTGTCATGCTTGTAGTTTTTATAAGGAGATACTGAATAGTGGTGCATGGTATTTAGAAGTTCTAAAAAATGATTGAGTATATGACACAGAATTAAAATAAATACTTGCATTTATTTAATCACTAAATTGTTATATTTGGATATATTTTATTTTGACCTGTGCTTGGTGGGACATGTGCAAATTAGGATGACCTTTCTCATTTTCAATCAGAAACATTAGCAAACAGATACTTCTTAACTTTGAGATGGTCTCATCACCATCTGGTACAAGCAAATATTCCATCCCCTTTTTGGTTTTATTTTTGGCAGGATTAGACAAAGCATTCCAAATGCAAGATAGGTAAACTTGTCTTTGCCAAACTCTAGTGAGATGAGACCATTGGAAACAGATATGAATATGGTAGTTTAGAGCCTATATAGGCTGGTCAAAAATCTCTGTGGAATGAAACTTTGATGCAGTTCTAAACAACGGAAAGCTGCATATTTTCTGGTGTTGTAGTTCTGCCCAGTGTGAATGCTGTATGGCTCTCTGGCTGACAGAAGGGATGTAAGGTTTTTATTTCATTGTTTTCTTATTGAATTTTGAAAATATTAAATATTTTGATGTCTTAAGTTATGTTAAGTCATAATTTAAGGCACTGAAATATATGTGATGGCTCAGCGGTTAAGACAATTGGCTTGTTGGCTGGAAAGCTGACAGCCTGGGTTGAAGACCTGAGCATTGCACGGCAGGGTGAGTGCCTGTCTTCAACTGGCTCCTGCCCACCTAGCAGTTCAAAAGCATGCAAATGCAAGTAGATAAATAGATACCACTTCAGTGGGGAGGAAACAGAATCACTACAATATCTCCAACTCCCAACCCGCAAAGGTAGTGTAGAAAGTTATTGTGGTTGACAGTATCAATAGCTAGTAAGTGATCTTAGAAGGTTGTTGGATCCAAATATGGCTTCTAGAGATATGGATGAACCAATGTCTCCTTAAGGACTTCTGGTAATTCCCCTTTTCTCAAAGATGAATTGCCCTATGATGTAAAACCGGTCTCCTCCTTGGCTGTTTAGGAACAGGAAAAGGGACAGGAATCTAGTTCACAATTGGCACAGTTAAGATTGCGGACAAGTTTGTCTACTTCCTTGAGATTCACTGGCTGAAAATCCTCCGAATAACACCATAGGATATAACTTCTGTCATCTCAATAGATTCTTCCAATTGGCTTCTAACCTGGAAAAGACGTGAACAATTCTATCCACAAAATGGTTGACCAAACTATCACAATTTACACTGACTGGATCGTCTGGCCTGTCTCCCAGTGGCAGGGGGAGGTCCAGACTCTTTAAACAGCTGGTATTCCACAGAGTAATAAGGTCGAAGAAATAATTTCCTGTGAAATAAAAGTTATATGTGGGGAGAGGGAATAATTTTCTAACTGATCATTTAGGCAAAAGGTGATTAGAAACTGATTGGGGTACACCGTGGAGAAATAGATGCTGTGCTGAAAACCAAGTGGGAAATCCTTTCCCAGTGGTTATTCTAATATTGGTAGCAATATTTGGATGTTCCAGCTTTTTAGATGCAAACAGGGCCTTGCATAACTTTCCAATTCCATTAACTAAAGTTAATCCTACCATATCGTAAGCAGGCAGAAGAAGAAGCATACCAAGGAAAGTGATTTTAAAAATAATGAAAGAGATATTTTTAAAAACATCTATTTATTTTTAATGCTAGACTGGGCTGGGGTACAACCAGAGGTAAAGTTTTCTGCTAAACAGCCTAAATCACCAGCAGCATCTTTGCTAATGGTGGCAAGGGAATTAATTGCTTTCACTTAAACAACAGAAGGTCTTGGCATGGCTAGATTCCTTTAAACTGCTTTAAACGTATATCTAGAAAGTATTTTTAAACTCTTTTTTTTACCAGAGATTTTGTAAATGTAATCTAAACTGAATAAAATATTTTTCCCACTCACCCTGCAGTAACTGAAAAATGCTGTAACTTTTAGATTTAAAGTTCATACTGAAAATGGTTTCGCTCCAATTATGTTCATAGTAATTTCTCATTTCATGTAAATGTTTCCCTTGCTTTGAAATGTATAAACATATTTGTGACTGTAAAATAATTTGTCCTAGAAACTTTAATTTGCAATTCTCAATGGAATGGTGCCCTTCAGAATCTTCAATGATATTACTGATCTAATATGGACTTTGTGATAGCCTAATAAATCCTACATTGTGGCAGGCAGGAAAAAGAATTAAATTTAGAAATGAGAACAAGTATAAGATGAGACAGTAGAAAGAGAACGAGGAGAAAAAAGGGAATAAATAGGTTTTGTTCCTTCATCTTAATCCCAAAAGAAAGGCAGGCAGTCAAAATGGCCTATTTTAGCAATAACGTTTACATGAAGTAGTGCTATCATTCCTTTAATCTGCTATGACCTGCGTATATCTTTCTGCAGTAGCCACACAATATTTGAAAATGATATGGCTGCATCAGTGAGTTTCAGGGGAGTACTGTATAAATGTTCTTATAAGTTTTGCAGCATCTCTCCTGAAGTATATTGAATTACCCTACTTTACATATGAATATCATGCCCTCATCTGTTATATTCTTTCTAATATAGAAAAGTGTAGTTGTCTTTGAGTCAGTCCCAACTCCTGATGAGTCCCTGTGGTTACCCCACATGCTATATACTCTTTCTTTGAAGAGCTGCTTGGGCCAAGATTAATTTTATTCAACAGGCCTGCATGAGTGCATGTTTTACAAGTTTAAATCAGCTAAAACCTGTCCTTGGTTTTGTTTCATGAGCAAGAAGAGAACTGTTTCTTTTGGCAGTCATTAAATGGTATCATTTTTCATTCAGAGCTATGTAATATTAACAGTATCAACAATATTACTAGTAAGATAAATCAGTGTAGTTCCATTGTTATTAAGAAAACACCCAATAAAATTTCATACAGTTCATTTTCTGTAACTTTTTTGGGTATAGAATGACCTGTGTGCTGTTTAATTACTTAGAATTGTAAGTATTTATCCATTTCAGATTATCACAATTACACATGACCAATTGTATGTCGCTGTAATTGGATCAAAGAGAACAGGTTATCTCTGGCTATAATCCAGTAACCATATACATGGAATTTTATATTCATTGGGCTTATTTTGAATAGACAGATACAAATCAAGTCAGTGGGAACCAACCCTTATTTTTCCCCTCTTATAACATGAAACATGAAAACTCCTATTTTCTGTTTGTTTTTGTTTTGCATGCTTTGCATCATAACATTCCTACAATCGAGTGCAAATTAATTTTAGAATAAATCAATTGTACAGAGTGAATAATGATTAGATTCATGGTTTAGGCTTAATGCAGTTTTACTAAATAATATCATTTTTGGAAAAAAATATGACTAATAAAATTATGCTTTCTAAAGATACATCACTTTTTGTTTGATTTCTGTATGAACTGCACATTAATCTTTCATGTTGTTCCATTCTATGTGTAATTAATCAAAGGAGATTGATCTTGAAAAGACAGTTAACTGTTATACAATTAAACGATTCCAGATGGAGAAAAAGAAAATAATTGACTATAATAGTAAAGCCCGCAAAAGCAAATGAAATGTTGATTCATGAACAGAAAGTTCTACAAATATGAATAGTCTGAACGGTTTGTTAAATTTGGCCTCAGGCAGTTCTTTGATAGAAGCTTGGTACTTACACATCAGACAGTCAGACTGAATAGCCTTTACAGGCCTTAAAGTATGCTATGAAACAATAGGCAGTATTACATTTTGAAATGTGATTGATTGCTCCCTTTGTTGCAAGCACTCTGCTAAGCATTTTCCTGGTGACATAAACTATTTGAAATATTCAGGGGGAAAAGATAGAAATAAAGTTATACTGAAAATAAATGTTAGGTAGGGTAATATTTGATAAGAAATCTATAATTATCCATGCGCACTCATCAAAATGTTGAGCACACAAAATATTTTGGTATCAGTAGCCATCTGCTGCTGATATACTCAGATTATAACAGGATTGGAAGCATGCCGTTGCTTCACTGATGATGGAATGGAGATTGTGTCAATGTGGATTTAACCTGAGAAGAGAGGGAAAGCCCAAGCACACACTCAACAAGAAAATACTGTACGCTGAAGCTGCTGAAGAAAGTCAGAATGCTCAGCGCAGTTCCTCTTTGTGATTTGAATATTAGCTTTATTTCTATCTTTTAATCAATATTAGCCACCGTTACTCTGAAAACGTCAGACAGGGTTTGCTATTTTTTTTTGTCAGACATGCTCCTCTTTTGCTGTAATGCTTTTAATATATTAAAATTATTCCCTTTGGTTAACCTATGTCCGTGGTGGCGAACCTATGGCACGCATGCCACAGGTGGCACGTAGAGCCCTCTCTGTGGGCATGCAAAGCGTCGCCCCAGTCCTAGGTCTTCAGCTGGGTTTTATAAAACCTTTTTGCTTTAGGACTCTGGTGCCGTGTGCAAAAAAAAAAAAAGGTTCCATCAATCAATCAGTTTCAACTTCTTGCGGGAATAAAAAGATCTCACAAAGTTGGAATTGATTGATTGAACCTTTTAGTCCCACCCAGTCTGCCGTTACCATCGCAGCCACGCCCAACCCACCCGGCACCTGATGATACATAAGTGGGTTTTGGGTTGCAGTTTGGGCACTCGGTCTCTAAAAGGTTCGCCATCACTGACCTATGTGTAGCGATATCACTTACAAGTGTAGATAAATGCAGTCCCTATCCTGACGTGTCTGTTCTGTTAGTTTTAGATAAGAAATTTGTTAGGTAAGAAATTTGTATCTAAAAGAAAACATAGCAGACTTACTTGGTCTACTAACCAATCAATATGTTAAAGAAATTGTAATGGTCATGGATTGGTCAGAAAAAGCAGGATGGTCTATGGTAGCTATGTAAGAGCAGTTCAAGTCTAAATCTTTCAAATTTGGTGAAACTCTTGCATCAGAAAACATTTATTCACCCAAAACTCTTTGTTGCCCCTGCATAGGTCTTCCATGTCTCATACCAGTTCTTCCCCTTCTCTTCTGTTTCTAAAGGTAGCTGTATCATCCATACAAAGCAGCTCATCTGCTTATTTAAGGTAACACTTGAAAATCAATCCATTAGATTTAATTGTACAGTAGAAATAAGAACTAAATGAGTTTCTGCTTGTTCTTTGCATTCATTTCACTTCTGTCATTTGTGTGAGATTTTCAGAGATTCTGGAAGAGTCACTAATTTCCAATAGATCTAATTTGCATTAAATGGAATAGCATTATAATTCATATTTTTTCATTGTGATGATTCACAAAAGAATCAAGTCACGCTCCTCTTTCTTAGCTGTGACTTTCTGCAAAGTGAACAGCTTAACTATAAACTGTTCTGCTTATGCTTCACAACATGCTTGGAAGTGTCAGCCATAATCCCGAACAATTTTTCAGACACCAAGAGTAGATGCACATAAATATTATTTTTGCTTTGCACAACAAACTGCTATACTCTCTTGCAAATTTATTCTAAAAGCCTTTTTGCATTTTAAATACAATTTGTCATTTGGCCTGGGAGACCAGTATTTAAAAATCTCAAGCCCCAGCACACTTGAAATAATCATTGTTTTTTGCAGCTTTTGTCTGAAAGTCCAATTAACCGAATCGTTGTGTACATGCTTATACCCTTATGCAAGAATATGTTGGTGGGATTATTACTGCATTAACATGCGTAAGCCAGGACTTCCTACTTAATGAAACATAAGAAATATATCTATGCTCAACTTGATTTCTGTGGGGATGCTTTCCATTCTAATCATGTTTATTTTCTGGTAAGTAATGATATGTTCAGTGAGACATGCTCTGAAATGAATGCACAGAAATTTGTAGTCTTAGCTATAAGTAATTTCAAGTGGGTGATGGTGAATGACCAACCTTTATTAACAATAACTGTGATAAAACAGATTTAAGTTGTCTCCAGACTTCATCATGTATTAAACAAATTAAATGAAATAAAGAGGAATTTATTTCATTAAAGGAAGGAAAGTCAAACTCTGGCACTGGTGTAGTTTTTGGCTGTTTTCCGGTCTCGTTATCAATATAATCTTTGCACTATAACTGCAGTTTGTTTTAGTCTTACAATACAATAATATAATTGTCTATGTAGAAGCAAACTCCACAATGTTCAGCAATAATTATTCTTATTCAAGTAAAAAAAGAGATTAACTTATCTTTCCCCAACTTGGTGTCTTGGTGTCCTAAAGCAAAAACGTTTTATAAAAATATAAATAAAAACTGAAGAAGACCATACCAGTCACAAACATTGTTTTTGCTAATGGATTCTAAACCGAAAACAAAATACTGAAACAGTTCTTCAATAGAGGAAATCCTGATGTGTAACCCTATACTGCTCTTCCAAGAAGAAGAAGAAGACAAGAAGCAACAGATGGAAAATAATCAAGGAGAGAAGCAACCTAGAACTAAGGAGAAATTTCCTGACAGTTAGAAAAATTAATCAGTGGAACAACCTGCCTCCAGAAGTGGTGAATGCTCCAACACTGGAAGTTTTTAAGAAGAAACTGGACAGCCATTTGTCTGAAATGGTATAAGGTTTCCTGCCTGAACAGGGGGTTGGACTAGATGACCTCCAAGGTCCCTTCCAACTTTATTATTATTATTATTATTATTATTATTATTATTTAAACAAGCAATAAATTGCAAAAAAGCCCCATAAAATTGGTTGACAGTATGAAAAATTTCCAGACTTATTCCTTATTTTTGATTTCAGTCATAAAATGAATCGGTCCACACTGCGTTGCTAAATCACTTTAATTCCATAGAATTTTTTTGATTGCAAAATAACTCCTGGAAACCAGATTTTTCTAATTCCTTCTCTTTTTTTTTGTCCTTAATGAAAGCTTAATGTTAAAGCCATAGTTATGTCATCCAAAAAATAAAGCTATACCTAAGTATGTTTGTTCTTGTCCTCCAGCTGTGTCTTTTGCTATTATAAATTAACATCCCTTTATAAGCAAACTAATAGTATAAATAAATATACTAAATACTAAATAAATGTCTTAATTTGATTTTATTATAATTGTGTGGACCTTATTTTCTTATGATTATATACCAGTGGGTTCTTGGTTGAGGTACAAATTATTTAGTATTCCTTATTTGTGTGAATTCTTCAAACCAGAAAATTTCTGCTAGCACCTCCATTGTACTGTGAGAGCTGTACATGATTTAATTTGAGAGTTAAGAGTTAAGAGAATGAGAAAAAATTGAATATGGTTGAGTTGAAAGCAAATAATTTCCATCCTATATTTAACAAACTTAACTATAGTGATATCTGTCATTTATAAAAAGATTTTCTCTCTGTTATATAATATGTATTTTAAGTAAGTTACCTTTAGAACAGGGAAAAAACATAGTTATAATTTTACTATAAAGCATTAAATATCCACAAATCTTAAGCTGTCCAAATTTAAAATCACTTCTTTAACATAATGTCCCTGTGAGTGATTGTGGAAAAGCTGAGGAAGGTATGAAAAAGAGAATAGACATAATCAGCAAGTTAGTTGAAAACTTATAAATAGCCACTAAATTCAATGAAGAGAAACCCAGAAAGAAGCAATTCAAATCATTTAAAGAGTTTGGGCTATATTAACCCACTATAGTGATTTTCAATCACTGGCAACTTTAAGAAGTGGGAACTTCAACTCCCAGGATTCCCCAGCCAGCATTATAAATAATGTTGGGAAATTGCATCATCATTTCCAAGATTTTGATTTATCCCAGCCATATATTTAAATCTACGTAGTTCTTGCTTCCTTCATCTAGCCTAGCTGCTGTAAGTGTGTCATAACAATGTGATAAATGTGATAAATATTCCATGGTGAGTGCTGATAACAGTGCTTTAAACTGAAATGTGAAGCATTCTGATGTCATAGTCTCAATTAAATCACTGATCTGAACACAAATGTATTTCTTGACATGCGCCAATTTTTGCATAAAGGTTTTTTTTTTTTTTTTTTTTTTTTAATAATAAAAATTCTTTTATTGAAACAATTAACATTGAACATAAAAACATGTTATGCAGCAATCATCATGATCCCTGGTATACAATACTAAGTATTAGTCTTTGAAAAAGTCTGAGTTAGTAAGCCTTTTCCCCCACTCCTCGTGTCTAGCCTCAACTATACTCCTGTTACATTTTATTTTGATTGGTGTTTCCCATATCCGTTTCAATATTAATGTGATCAACATTAAACATAAGATCCTATTGCTAAGCAATCATCCTAGAACATAGCATACAACATTAGGTATTAATCTTTGTAAACATCTGTTTTAGTAAACGTTCTTCCCTCATAGGTGAAAGGTCCTCCAGCTGCAGGAGCGTTTAAAGAAAGACCAACGAAGCCCACAGCATTTCGCAAGTTTTACGAACGAGGTGACTTCCCAATTGCCCTTGAGCATGATACAAGAGGAAACAAAATAGCCTGGAAGGTAGGTCAGGGCACAGCTGTGACAGGCAGCTGCACTTATTGAAGTGACAAATGTCATTGCCCAAACTGTTGGCTTATAAGTAAATAAAGTGGAGTAATTTCTTAGCAAATAGAGGACAGTGGGGGAACAAGTCAGAGACCGGCCTCCTGAGTCAGCCATCTACCTTGGTGAACAATTAAATTATATACCGCAAAAAGGGAGTTGACAGAATTGCTTTGCCTTAGAGAACTGTCTCCTGCTCAATTCATCTCTATTTTTATGAGGACCTGGCAACCCAGCCTATCCCAGGCAGTCCATCAAGTGATGGAAGTGGCTGGATACAGTGAGCAGCAGCCGCCATTTATCTCCCCGCCCTCCCCTCCAATTTCACCTTCCTGCAGGACAGTTCCAAATGGAAGCTTTAATTACCTAAATGGATAGGTCAAGATTGCCTGCTCCTTTGAAATGCAGAGCAGAATACTAACGAAGGCAGATTCTCATTCCAGGGTTTCACTCCCAGGCTGCAGCATATGTCAGACAGCGTAATCGCTGTCATACATGCCCCTGTTAGAGGCTGACCTCCACTGCTGAAACCATTATGGCTCTGACATCTCTGACAAAAGGTTAATTGGCTTCAAAATAAATGTATTGCCTAATGACTTCATTCAAATGCAGCTGTGTTTCTCTCCAAAAGGCTCAGTGATGTTATTTGTAAAACTTGCCAGTCTTTGAGGTAACTTAGAGCAGGCTTTTAAATTTAATTTGAAAAATGAATGCTGATCTTTAACCTGCTCTTTCTATTTAATTATTTTTGTTATCAAAGAATGAATTTCTCTCTCTGTGCATATTATTTATTCCCTGGGATAAGATTTTTCTTCAAACAGGACAAAGATAGCCTGAAGATACATCAAATATACTGGGAATAGTAAAAAAAAAAAAAAAAAGGAAAATTAAAAGAAGCACATAAGCCATTCGAATAGCTCATGCTCATTTAAGTTACCATAATTTAGCTAATTAAAATAAAACATGACATGACAATAATAATAATGATCTATAATTTGTATATTAAACAATTTGGTGCCCTGAAAATGTACTAAGAAAGATTGCATCAAAACTTATGGGATGTATTTCACTCAGATATACAGTGACTTTTGGTGTGATATTTTCTAATCTTATAGAATATTATTACTGACATTTATAGATAAATGTAAACATTATGATATTTATATAAGGATCTTTGCATTAACTTTATATGAAATTTGTGATATTAAGTATTCTGTTTTGATTTTCCTCAATATTATATGCTTAAGCCAATAATATATTTTATTTGAATTAATAGACATAGGAAATAAATCACAAAGCAGAGCTGATGGGCCAAAGTCCATCAATTACAAAATGACTTATAGGCTAACTTAAACAGATTTAAGTTTAATTATATCTATTTTTTTTAAAGGTGGCATGACCTAATATTGCTTACTTGGGAATTTTAATGGTAAAGATTTAGAAAAGAAAAGGAGGAAAATGCACAGAAGTGTAATAAATACACTTAAACACTGTAATAAGTATTTTATTATTTTCAGTCCCTCTTCTGCTGCTTTACTGTATATAGCAGAAGATTTTTTTGAAGTTCTAAAAACTGCATGGTATAAAGAGAACATGAATATTAAAAAGCTCCTATAATTCAAGCTGTTTTTTGATCTTTAGGTCAGCTGATGGCTGATAACACCATAGGCACCAATCTAAAGCTTTGCTATGCTTTCACCCTATCCCACAGCTAACAGGAATCTGTATAGCATTGGATATCTTGCTGGTTGTACAGTGTGGCCTCATGTGCATTTGAAAGAGGTCTGCATTGGGCTGATACGATAGAATAGAAAAGAGCCATGATTGGTAGTTTTCTGATCTGAAATTCCAGCCGTGCCCAATATCATTCAACTTATGAAAAGGCTCCTTTAACTGACATGCACAAAACTCCTCATACAGTGATTTTTTTCCTTTTACTTTCATATTGTATATAGACAGGATGAACTTAAAAAAATATTTGAAACTATGGGTCCATCAGATGATTGTTTAACTTAATGATCCCTAGCTGGCAGCAAAGAGTTTGAGGGTTCTTGTTTTTGATATTTTTAATCACTTACAGCCACTGAATGGTCATCTAGATTATTGTGTAGCTGAGATGGAATTGTTGAATTATTTTTGAAGAGCTGAAATTAAAGGGATTTAACTGTAAGGATTGATGTGGAAACTGGAAGCTGTCTAAAGAGATGAAGTGAGGAATCAATACTTGGCTGGAAGTAACAACCACGGAAGTACAAGATTTGGATCTTTTTGGTTACACACATTAAGTCAGGGAAAGTGGGATCAGTTTCAAAACTTTGTACTTTCTGGGTTGACCAGTGGACTATCCCTTTTTTAAAAGGGGGGGAAATGGTTGTGGTATTCTGGTCTCCCTTAAAAAAGAATTGATGCTTGGACCAAGAGATCAGGGACTAAACTGAGGGCCAAGATCTCATAGGAAACAGGCAGAAATAACTAAAAGCCAAGAGACAGATAAATATCTCTTGGCACAGAGGTCCCCAATCTTTTGGGCACCAGGGACCGGTTCTGTGGAGAAAGGCATGGTTTTGTGTGCTGCCTACATCTCGTGGATGGGGCTTTGCATGTTTGTGCAGCCTGGCTGCTGGCATGCCATGGCCCGGTACTGGTCCACGGACCAGGAGTTGGGGACCCCTGTCATAGCAGTAGCAGGTTGTTTCAATATTATCTTTTAGACACACATAATTCAGCTGCTCTCCTAAGGAGAGGAAAGTATTGCTATTTAGGGTTTCTTATAACCCACTTAATTATTGTCTGAACATTTAGTTTTTCTGCTATTTATTAAAAACTATGATAAGGAAACAATTGGTTGGGATGTTAGAGGAGAATCAAATTGGAATTCTTGGTTTTCAACTATCAAACTGTCACTTTCTCTTTCAACTTTACTTTCTAGCCTTGATGAATAATATACACAGGGGGGAGAACTCATGCTGCCTTAGGCTTCCTAGAATAAAGGAGTTATCAAATAAGTAGAGTGATTTACATACTTGTGTAATGCCTACTTAGTTGTAAATAAAATGCCATAATGAATAGCAGTGTGGCCACAGAGGCTTTTTATTTAGGCAGAGTTGGGTTTGGGGCATACGATTCCATCTATGAGAAAAAAATGTGTATTGGGTTATTTCTATAGCATCAGTCAGTTTGCAGATTTGGTTTTACAATGGAATACATTCATGTGGGAAGAGATATGGTAACATCCCATGGAGAACATATCTCCATAGTGAGAAGCAAGAACATTGAATTTCAAGCAGAAGCAGATCTAGATCAGCGGTTCTCAACCTTTTCCGGGGCTTGACCCCGGCCCGCGCCGCGCTTGCGCGGCGCGATGGGACGCATCGCGCATGCGCGGCGCGACGGGACACATCGCGCATGCACAGCACAACGGACCGCATCGTGCATGCGCGGCACGACGGACCGCATCGTGCATGCGCAGCACAATGGACCGCATTGCGCATGCGTGGCGCGACGGGCCACATCGTGCATGCACGGTGCGACGGACCGCAGCGCAATAGAAAAAAAATGGCCGACCAAAAAAAAATGGGCAACCAAAAAAAATGGCGGGCCCGCACCATGCATGCGCGGTGCGATGGGGCGCATTGCGCATGAGCAGCACGACGGCCCGCATCGCACATGCGCGGCGCGACGGCCCGCATCGCAATAGGGAAAAAAATGGCCGACCAAAAAAAAATGGCGGACTGCGGTGCTTGGCGACCCCCGTGAAATGGTCGTTCGACCCCAAATGGGGTCGCGACCCACAGGTTGAGAACCGCTGATCTAGATAAAGGAAGTGACACCTCTTTGGAGCAAATATCCATAAAGGAGATCTGAGAAATACAGTGAATGGAACAGCAATCTAAACAGCAGCTGAAGTTTAAAATGCAAGCAATGAAGAAGTAAGATCTCCCTTTCACAATGA
This sequence comes from Bothrops alternatus, assembly GCA_034064705.1. Lineage (NCBI taxonomy): Eukaryota > Metazoa > Chordata > Lepidosauria > Squamata > Viperidae > Bothrops > Bothrops alternatus. The sequence goes on from JARGCV010000023.1 coordinate 11,488,006, forward strand.
TATACTGGATGAATACAAAGTGTTTGCTTAAATTGTCTCCCATGTTGAAGAAATTGTGTACAAAGGTCCCTGCTTGATGGACATATGTTTTATTTTGATTTTGGACATTTTCCCCTAGTGCAGAAAATAGTTTAATCATCATGACATATTGTTTCTCCCATTTCATAAAAAGCATTGCCTCTGAAGACCTCAAAAATACTGCTACTTTCATATAATCAGCAAAATGGAGCAACTGTGCTGGCTTGTGACAACATTTTTAAAGCTTTTTTCCCCCCTTGTGGTTATGATTCCTAGAAGAGCTAGATAAGGAACCTACCCTGAACTGTAAATAAAAAGTATCTCTGAACACCGACAAACGAAACTGTGACAAAAAGATAGAATAAGGAAACTAAGAATGTTAGCTTAGAAAAGGAGAAACCAAAGGGAGATAGTTCTTCAAGAACTATCACACATATGGCAGCAATTATTTTTCCTGTATTTCCCTGTATCCCAAACAGCTGAAAATAGAAAAATAGTTTTAAGGTACATGAAGGAAGATGTTGGTTCCATGATAGGAGTAACTTCCCAATAATTAGAATAGTGTGATAGCAGAACCAAGAAGGCAATGAACTTCCCTTTACTAAATATATACAAGAGAGGATGGATCGGAAATTCTTACAAGGAGATGGAAGATCGAGTCATTGGCTAAAACAATTATGTAGGTCTGTGACAAAATGATGCATAACATTCCTTTTCTTGCTATTATACTACTACATTGATATCCTACTATTTGACTGGAAACTAAAGCTAGAAATATGGAAGGCTTTTCCAGACTCTTTTCTGGTGTAGCCTTTCGCACAATCCTCCTGCTATCAGGTCTGAAAGGCAAGAAGATTTCCTAATTAGCTTTGAACATGATCACAAGGACCTGCTATTGGAAAGAGAAACTAATCTTTCCTATATGCAGAAATGCTTTGTACTAATGTGCAGGATTTGTTACTACTTTGATGACAAAACTGCCATTCATGTATTTATTTAATATAATTATTTAGAAACATCATTGAGAGAACAGTATCATTTTTCAATGATAATTGTACAGAAGGTTGTACAGAATGCAAAAATGCTAAATGCCATAAGCAAAGGCACAATACCAGAATAACCAACTTTTCCCCAATTAATTAGAACTATAAAATATGCAACTATTGAACTATATTTTTGGAGTTTACTAGAAAATGTATAAATAACCATTTTACCATCTTTCTCATTTTTAATTCAATATAATTCAATAAAATAATATTAATTTATACTTCTCATCTTGTAGTATTATGTCATTGGTAATGTGCAGTGTAGGCTAAATGGAATATGTCTATCTTTTCCATATGAATGATTAAATGGATGGATGGATGGATGAATGAGTGAATTAATAGCTTTACTGCACTTCACCAGGCATATAACAATTGTAAAAAATAATAAAATAAGAGCCATAAAATATTCAGACATTAGTTCTAAGAGCTACACATGCAAACTTGGTGGAAGTTTAAATAGTTGCTTTTGCTTGCCCAAAGGAATCTCACATAAAATTTATCTGTTTGTGTGGGACAGGCCTAATGAGGGGTATTACCTAGCAATTCATTAGGAGGATCTCTATAGAAACCACAAAAGAATAAAACAAGGGTCAATGATTCACTGTTCCCAGACACAGAGGGCAAATATTTTCTGCCTAAAGGGTTTTTTAAAACTTGCTTCCAATACGCTGATTGCAAGGTGTCAAAGCGCAGTAATGTTTAAGGCCCTACAGAATATACTAACTGTATGCTGATCCATTTATACAGCTGGCTGAAGCAGACTTTAATTTGTCTCAGGTTTTATTTCAGCTGGCATTTTGCTATATTCAGTTTGCAATTCTGTATTAAGGATTATTTAAGTAAGTAATAACCAGTATTGAAACTTGGACAAATTCTGCCAATTTCTGAAGTCTGCCTCCAATTTGTTGTTTTTGGAGAAACATAGCTTGCCTAGCAAGATAAGAGGAGCCCAACCTCAGGGTTGAATGTTTAGCCAGTATTGTGAAAAAAATTTGCCATGGTCTTATTTCAATCTTTAGCAGCTTTGCATCCTATCACAGGGCTACATCAAGAACACATCTTAAACAGCTTTCATAAGCTTTCATTAGTTTACACTCTTTCTGGTTTAGCATAAATGATACTTCTATTTAGTTGAGCCCCATACAGGAGTGGGACCAACAGTTTGATTTTAAATGGCTGTTGTTGTTAGTTGCAAAGTCATGTCCGACCCATCATGACCCCATGGACAATGTTCCTCCAGGCCTTCCTGTCCTCTACCATCTTCTGGAGTGCATTTAAGCTCACACATACTGCTTCAGTGACTCCATCCAGCCACCTCATTCTCTGCCGTCCCTTTCTTCTATTGCCCTCAATCTTTCCCAGCATTAGGCTCTTCTCCAGTGAGTCCTTTCTGCTCATTAGGTATCAAAAGTATTTGAGTTTCAAGTTCAGGATCTGGCCTTCTAAAAAGCAGTAACAGTTGATCTCCTCTAGGACTGACCGGTTTGATCACCTTGCAGTCCAGGGGACTTGCAGGAGTCTTCTCCAGCACCATAGTTCAAAGGCCTCAATTTTTTGGTGTTCAGCCTTTCTTATGGTCCAACTTTCACAGCCATATATTGCAACTGGGAAAACTATGGCCTTGACTATACATACTTTTGTTGGCAGGGTGATGTCTCTGATTTTTAGTATGCTGTCTAGATTTGCCATAGCTTTCCTCCCCAGGCTGTAGAGCAGCTGAAATATACTATATGTCTCTAGAGAGAAAAAAGAAATGCTGTAGAGATCCTCTGAACAGGACAGGCAGTTTATCTTATTCAATCAATTCATATAATTGCTCAATCAATGTGCAACTAAGGGTACATACACATAATAATGAAAAAAAAGGAAAGAAAAAGGTTCCTGGTATATTGCATCATAGCAATAACACTAGCAAGAGCATTTAGACTTACATGCTGCTTCACAGTGCTTTACAGCCCTCTCTAAGCAGTCAGCATATTGCCCACAACAATCTGGGTTCTCAATTTACTAGCCTTGGAAGGATGGAAGGATCAGAATCGAACTCCTGGAGTGAGCAGTGAGCTAGCCTGCAATACTGCATTTTAACCATTGTGCCATGACAGCTCATACATTCCAAATATGAATCAAGCTATCTTTTTCATAGGCTTCCCTTCCAGATTAGTTATAACTCCTTGGAGAAATGGGATAGCTCTCTCTTGTTGTTTTTTAGTCTTACTGTCTTTGATAGCATTATCTTACTATCTGCATACTATAGTATAGTATACATAGGGCATTGTTTGTCAATTTCAAAGCATAATGTTGTTTATTTAAATCCCCACAATTGCAGTGACATAATAATGGGATAATAATGAAGATAGGATGCACCTTAGTTAACTCCATTGGTAATTACCACTACATCTGAGAGATGACTTGTTATATTGCACCACACTCTCAGTCTGATATTGATACAAAGTGCATATATGAGAGAAGCCATCTGTCAACTGTAGGTTTAAGTTGGTGTCAAAAGATTTCCCTGGAAATTGAATCAAAGGCTGGGTTAAGGTCTATAAAATAAAGCAAACAAAGTTGACTTGGGAGTCTGATTTTTTTTTCATTAGAAAGTATTAAACCCTAATCTAACACAGAGCAAGACACCCTCAATCCTGCCTGTTCATTGGCCACCAGATTGCAAAAATGTTCTCAAGAGAGAAGGGAGAGGAAATAAGGAGGTTAAAGCAACTAGTCTCCAGTTGAATGTGCTGGGGGAACCAAGCATCTCAGCTCTAGTTTGTTCCCCGTCCCTCCCTCCCTCCCTCCCTCCCTCTCTCTCTCTCTCCCCCCTCTCGCACACAAGCACACTACAAGCTTTAAACATCTTTCTTGATTTTCTTTTAGGGAAAATCTGCTTTCATAGTGGCAAATGCTATTTCAGCTCCAGTTAATATACTCATTTTGCAATTGAGTCTTGTGAGAGGGGTGGCATATAAATTAAATTTAAAAAAAATTACAATAATACAATTGTCAACAGCATTACCACCATGCTTCTGTGTCCTTAAAACCAGCTGCAACTGATCCATGTAACAGCAGAATATATATCTCATGTCTGGAAAAAATGTGTGGGAGGGCTATTGTTTTATCGTTGTGGAGGCCTGGTTCTTTGATGTGATGGTTGGCAACATCCAGAATACGAAAGGTTAAGAATCCCAGATCTGAATGACTTTCACAATCTTGGAATTTGCAATGTCCTTCTAAAGCCCATAGATCAATGCTATCATGTGGTCCCCTATGCAGCTTCTAGGACTTAAAACCTGAATTAAAAATTCAACTGATTTAGATATATGTGGAAACAAATAGGACTGTGTTGTTATTTTTAAGCCATGCACTTTCAACAGGTTTATCTCAGTAAAAATAGTTAATGAATCATCCTTCTTGTGACCTAAGCCATGGGGAATCAAAACAGAAGTGTAATATGATTAGACAGAACAACTGCTATGTTAAAATGAAATGATGCCTGGAGGGTTTGCATGCCATTCTGATTGCCATGTTACTGTGAATACATTTTTATTGGAATGTGCTTTGTAAAATCTAGCTTTAAAAAAAACAACAACACACACACACTTGTTACAGAAAGAATCTTCACACCATATTGTACTTCAGTTAAACTGGTGTCATGGCTAGAACCAGTTCAATTTATTTGCTGCCCTAACACACTTTCAAAGGAAAGGGAGTTAAAACAAGTCTGGAGCACAGCCACCTTGGTTTAAGATATATTCTTATACTTACAACTTTCTGTTGGGTTTTCTATAGGCACGTGCTTAGCTGATTTGGGGGGGGAAAATCAGTAAGGTAAGGTTTTGGTTTGATCTAGCATGGTACTTCTTACATTCATATAATACAGTATTAATCTTTTTATTGCCACTATTTGGCTGTCTCTAATATAAAAAAGCAAACTCCAGTTTCTTGATCTCATATTTTAACGGAAGGCAAACAATTGAACAATCCATAGACCATCTGAAACAAACTTTATATCAAATACCAGGAATGGTAAAGGAATAATATATACAAAAATAACATGGACTCGAGTGTTGGGGTCGTGTGTATGTATGTATAAGACAGAGGCACTGAAGTTCTGGTAATTGCTAAGTCGGTATTGAAATGATCTGTAATTTGGAACGGAGATTCTTATATCCTCTTGCCCATGGATTTCCTGGCCAACTAAATAAACTATTTTTTTATTATTTCTGAAAACCTTTATTTTATAGTTAGAAGAGTGATATTATAAAACAGAATATTTTTATCAGGTGATAGATAAATAGTATGTTGCTCATATAATAAAGATAGAAAAATGCGGGTTAGAAAGCATCACCACCAGATGGATCCATAGCTGGCTGACCGGCCGTACTCAGCATGTGGTCCTCAATGGAACCGCATCTACATGGAGGGAAGTGTGTAGTGGGGTGCCCCAGGGCTCTGTTCTGGACCCAGTGCTCTTCGACATCTTTATCAACAATCTGGAAGAGGGGATAGATGGGGAACTCATCAAATTTGCAGATGACACCATGCTGGCAGGAATAGCCAACACTCCAGAAGACACGCTTAGGATACAGGAGGATCTGGACAGACTTGAACACTGGGCGCTATCTAACAAAATGAAATTCAATGGTGAAAAAAGTAAGGTTCTAATTTAGGCAAGAAAAACCAAATGTACAGGTATAGTATAGGGGGTACCTTGCTCAATAGTAGTAACTGTGAGAGGGATCTCGGAGTCCTAGTGGACAATCATTTAAATATGAGCCAGCAGTGTGCTGCAGCTGCCAAAAAAGCCAACACAGTGCTAGGCTGCATTAACAGAGGGATAGAATCAAGATCACGTGAAGTATTAATACCACTTTACAATGCCTTGGTAAGTCCACACTTGGAATACTGCATCCAGTTTTGGTCACCATGATGTAAAAAAGATGTTGAGACTCTAGAAAGAGTACAGAGAAGAGCAACAAAGGTGATTAGGGGACTGGAGGCTAAAACATATAAGGAACGGTTGCTGGAATTGGGTATGTCTAGTTTAACGAAGAGAAGGATGAGGGGGGACATGATAGCAGTGTTCCAATATCTCAGAGGCTGCCACAAAGAAGAGGGAGTCAAGCTATTTTCCAAAGCACCTGAAGGCAGGAAAAGAAACAACGGATGGAAACTAACCAAAGAGAGAAGCAACCTAGAACTAAAGAGAAACTTCCTGACAGTTAGAACAATTAACCAGTGGAACAACCTGCCTCCAGAAGTGGTGAATGCTCCAACACTGGAAGTTTTTAAGAAGAAACTGGACAGCCATTTGTCAAAAATGGTATAGGGTTTCCTGCCTGAGCAGGGGGTTGGACTAGATGACCTCCAAGGTCCCTTCCAACTTTATTATCATTATCATTATCATTAAGTCTAACTTTTTTTAAGGCTTAACCTGTGGTTTATCTTGCACCTACAGTATGAACAATAAATGAAAATGCCTTTAAGCAACCTCCTCTGCATTTTCTTTACCACTGAACAATTAAAAAAGATACCACACATTACAAAATAAGGTGTCAAATGGCTTACAGACCTGTGACAAATGTTTCCATGACAGGAAAGAACAGAATTTACACAGAAACAAGGCACTATTTTCATGTGAGAATTTCTTTTCCTAATTTTGTAGTATTGTAATTATGAAATAAAGGTAGAATTATCCATCCAAATAAGAAATACTTTTATGAAAACTGAAACATTACAGTAATAACCACAGAATAGCAAGTTCTTTTTGCAAAGCTAACTAGCTGGCTATGGTTACCTACCTCGGTATCTATGATTGGCAATAATGATCATAGCAGATTTTCAAAATTATTCACTATTCACAGTATTATCATCATTTCTTCTGCTCAAAGATCATAGAAATTTCTTTTTAAATAGTTTCAGCTGTTTACAACATTACTGTTTTTTCTTCATATTGTTTTCATATTTATGATTCAGAATTTTAATGAAATGGCTGTCCGACATCCTTAAGTAAAATATCACATTTATTAAAATACCAACATGTATTTTACCAACATTATCAGCTGTATAATTTCTTTGTCCTAAATCATAAATCTCTTTTTCCTTTAATAATGGACTTTGCTAGAATTTGAATTCCAGCCATTACAAGGAGTTAAAGAACAAAACAGGCCTCCGAAGAAGAATGATAGTTTATCTCATTTGGGGAGTACAGAACCTCTAAGATTTCAATTATTACTTTTTCTATGTTGATTAATTAGATTTACTATATTTCAGTAAAGAACAAAAGGTACTGTGTGAAACTGTAGATGTGAGTGGAACAAAAGATAGTTGGAAAGGATATAAAAGAATGCCATGATAGAGTAAATGCTGGTGTAAAATAGATTAGCTGAAATTGTTTTTCTTATCTGAAGTTTATTTAATATGTCTTGCTCCTTTTCTGAAAGGCAACGGCATGATTGATATGTCTGTGTGTACCATATTTCAACTTTCAAAAAGAAAAGGAAATGGAGTCGTTTATGCTTATTATTTTTGTTTCTCTCCTAACCAAGAAATTGTGAATGTATCTATCACTTGCAAAGTACTATAGCTTACAGAATCAAAAGTCTCTTCCATTTATGATCTAACTTTGGTTACACAGTCAAAAGCATCTACCACTTATAACCTATGATGACCTGCTCCCCCCATGCTTAAACATGCAAGCCACAATACTGACATGACTGAATGAAAGTCAGTGCTCCCTTCCCCCAATTATCTCATGGATCCTGCCTTAATCTCAGTTTTTATTTTGAGGCAGAGGAATATGCATCGTTTAATCGTTCTGCATTTCCTTCAATGCTTATGAAGTTCTGAAAAGTATTTGGTGAGCAGTTGGCACTCCCTTAGCTATCAAATATTTGACAAAATTTGCTGTAATACCAATTCAGTGTCCAATTCAAGACATTCCACTTGAAGCAAAAAATGTTCTCCAAGGATCACACTGACTTTTTCAACTAGTTTAAGCATAAATTCAGCATTGAATTCATCACAAGTCCTTCTATGGATTTTGTGTGGGAGTTGCTTAACTTTCAGGGAGGAAGTTTTGAGTCTTACATTCAGAAAGAATAATGTGAATTCAAATTTTTCAACATTTCCAAGGAGTTGTTTTCCCTTTAAAATTCTTCAACCTCTGATTGATGCCCACTCATTAATGAATGAAACTTACTAAATGAATGTTTTTTTTAAAAAGCCTTGATCACAGTGGACAGTTTTCAATGTGACAGAAAGAACAGTTTCAAGGTTGGAGCTGACATGGGAAACTTTAATTCAATACCAACAAGTTCACAATACTGATTCAGGTGCTCAGTTCATCAGTATAGACATGAAAATATTGCTAAAGTTTAATTTTGCATGCACTTTTTTTCTTCTTCACTCAAGCCAGCCTTTTGAACCTTGTATGTATGGAATTATCACCCATGCACACTATGCATTTCACAAACAGTCTCTTCATTTCAAGCCTTTATGCATTGAGGAACTGAATTAATGGTTGCATTGTGAGTATTTTCAACCTTTCAATTGCAAACTACCATTGTTCCAATCAAAATTCTGAATAATTTAATATAAATAAACTCTGATCGCTTCCATTGGTAAAACATTTTAGTAAGCAGTTCGTCTGTGCTTCAAATACTTTCAGAAACAGCATCAACAAAGTATAATGTAAATAGAGAGTCAAGAGGTACTTCTTTCTTGGTTGAAATACTTGAAAAGATTTGGACTAACTCAAAATCAGAGAATGCCTCCTTTAGCAATAAAAATGTGCAATTCATTCATTTAAAGCCATTGTGATCTTAATAATATTACAAGCCAAAAGTACACGCTTCTATAATAAAATCCCTTGATTTATCTGCTGATTGTCTGCTTTTATGAATTTCATCATTTCCCTGATGAATTTATTTTCAAACTATTTTCTTATTTTTTTTCTATGTCCACACGAGATTGTAAATCAAAAGGATGTTTTAAATCAATAGGATGTTTTAAATCAATAGGATGTTTCTTTGTCAACTGCATACCAACTATTCTTATCAAGCATCTAGTTTTCTCAACCATTGTAGGTACGCGAATTCCAGTCATTAGCTTGACAACGACTTTACAACTAATTTGGCCATATTGGATGTGATGGTGATAAAATAAGTTACAAACTCTGACGATTATCCCAAAATGTTATTTTCTCATAATTGTAAATCCAAAATTATACCCCAATAATGAGACATAGCTCAATGTGCCTAAAGAATGTGTCAAAATTAAAAGAGTCTGTTCCACTGAGACTAGAGTTAGGAAGAAATCAAGCAAATCTCTAAAGATTAGGATTTCTTAAATGCTCTCACATATCCTAGACAATGCCTTTTATTGCATCAGAACTAAGAGCATCTTTTTTATGTATTTGTTGGCCACTCCCTTTCTCCTTTCACTTACCAATCAGAAATTTGCTTTCCCAAAGCTGGGAATTACTAAACCAGTTCCTCCAGAGGACCATGTATGCCAGATGCTACAACTCAGATCCCAAACAGGATGTATTTTCTTTCTGTCCAAAGAGCGACTGCAATTAAACAAGGATATGTCTGGAAAATAATAGTCATGTGGTAACATTATATAGTTTTCCCAGAATGATAGACAGCATATATTGTTAAACAAATAATTCTAACATTTCTTTTCGCAAATGAAAAGAATTTCATGCAAATTGTTATTTCTTGAAGCTCTAGACTGAAAACCTTAAGTTCTAGAAATAACTTTGATTTAAATTTGAGGATGACCTCTGAAAACTAAATGAATATTTTTTTTTCTGCTGAATGGGCTGGTGCTTTCTTCTTGTATAATTTATGGGAGAAATTAGTGTGAACGGTTCGCTTTTATGGAGCTCCGCTTCTTGTAGCAAGCCTGCAGAAACAATTTTCCCCCTAAGCCTCCATCTGTTCTTCAAACCAGGGCATATGCCATCTCATCAAGCTTGAAAGTCAACTGATTTATAACTCCTGAAAAACTGCATAGATTGAAAAGAAAGGTCGTATGCTGCTCTGTGACAATGATTTGTTAGGCACTTGGATAAAGACAATTCATATTATTATGAACCTAAGGGGAAACACACAGTGTTGTAAGCTTAAAGAAATGGTAGATTGGCAGCCAGAAGGAAAGCAGATACCCCTCCTTATTCAGATGAAATAATTATCTTTTCTCCAAAAGCAGAGCATGCATAGCTATAGTAGGTAAGCAGCAGCACAGGGAAGACATCTTGTTATCACAGTGTGCTTCAGATCTGAAAGCCTTTTCTCTCCCAGGTGCAAAGGTCGCCATCCAGAAGTACAGAGTTTGCTTCACTTTTGTCTTTAAAGGCTACACATACCGGTAATCATCAGCCTGAAAAGAGTTTTTTTTTTCTGTCTAGGAGTTAAATTTCTCTTCAGTGCCACTCTGGAACATTATTTTTGTTTTTCTCTTGAAGTGAATCCAAAGCCTTGTCCCAGTTAGAAGTGTAATGAAGGATTCAGCCTTGGTCCTATTTGTGGTAATTCTTCTCTCCTCTCTCTCCCCCCCCTTTAAAAAAAACAAAAGTAAAGTAAACAGTTACAGAGAAAGCAGCTTGGCAGGCAACAGACCAAAACAAATTGACAATGTGACTATCAGGAAAATCAATGTGTCATTTGATGTTTTCATTTGTGCTGCTGGTATGCTGTGTTTCTTCTGATGACACACTATTGTCATGAAAATAAATCCCCTGATCCTTTCAATCCTGTATATATATAATGTTAAGCATATTAACCCACCCAAAAAAAATCTTCTGTACAGAGAATATTCAGCCCCTGTTTGGACAACATGCTGGGTCATGGAGATAACTCCAGAGCTAATTTAATTGACTCAGCTAGTCAAAGTATTATTCCTGCAAGAAATTTAGAAAATTTTCAAATTATTCAAATAAGTTTTTCAAATTAGCAAGTGTTTAAGTCAGGGGTGTCAAAATGCCAACCCACGGGCTGGATGCGTCAGGGCGAAACTGAGCCCACCCCATTGCCAGCAATGGAAAAAAAAAGTCACAATACGTTGCGAGACGTCATGTGACGTTGCGAGTTTGACAATCCTGGTTTAAGTGTTCCTCTTTGTTTATATAGTGCTTTTAAAGCTATAGGGCTTATTTGAAAAATTTAAAACCCATCAGGTGGTTCTGACCACCTTGAAGAGAAAGATTTAAAAGATTTTAACTTTGCCTTACCAATCAAATCTTGCAATCTATATGATTTCTTATCTTTCCATTGAGTTAATTTTCGTTATACTTTCCCCTTCATGAAAATAAATACAGGTAGTCCATGACTTATGATCACAATTGATCATAATTTCTGCTGTTAAGTGAGACATTGTTAAGTGAGTTTTGCCCCATTTTACGATCTTTCTTGCCTCAGTTGTTAAGTGAATCACTGCAGTTGATAAGTGGCCATTGACTCTGCTTGTTAGAAGATTGCAAAAGGGGATCACATGATCCTGGGACACTGCAACCATCATAAATATAAATAAGTTGCCAAGGGTCTGAATTTTGATCGTGTGACCATGGGGATGCTGCAAAAGTCATAACTGTGGAAAAACGGTCATAAGTCATTTTACAGTGTTGTTGTATCTTTGAAATGAACTATAGTAAATCAAGGATTACCTGTTGTGAAGAATGAGGCAAGAAGGGATAAGTTGGGACAGATATTTTTCCTGTTCCCAACCTTTATGATTCTGATTATTACATCTTTTATAAGATGTTTATTTTTGTGTATATCAATCCAAAGATATTTGTTCAGCCTACATGAGAATCCTGTCCCCTTAGTGAAGGTAACACAATCATAGGGTGATACAATCTAGCCTGTAAGCCTTGTTAAACAACTACCTTAATTAATGCAGTTTAAAGTTTGGAGCCATATTACCTTATTCTTTTGAATCATGAAATATCTTACATTTACTTACTTATTTACTAATTATCTATACTTATCTTAAATGTAATCATCAATCTTTTATTAAACTGTATAACATTTCTTGAGATACAGTCATTTCATGTCTTGCCAATTTTTATTGGAATCATTTGAAACCAAATAAACTAAGCCTTGATGTTCTTTAAGGGGTATAATTCTTCCTTACCGAATCAGTTTTAACTATTCTCCTGGTGCAAAGTCTGCCATTATATTTTCCCAAACCTATGAATACATACTGATTTTTAAAATTACATCTATATTGGTTATTGCCAAGTGAATTCCCAATCTTTTATCAGTGATATTAAACTCCTAAATATTGCTTTTCTTCCTCAATCAAGTTCCATAACAATGTTTGAATTTTATCCTTATTGATCTAATATCCTGACACTATAAATGTGTTTCCTTATAGATTCTAAAGATTCTTGGCTGAGTATCATATCACAGTATGCAATTTCAGATTATGTTCTTGAGTAGTTTATTTAATACCTAAAATGTCATTTTTTTGCTGTATTTTTTTTGCCAATGGTTCTAATGCCAATAAAAATAAAGGACAGAAGGTAGAGCCACAGTTTATCCTTTTCAGAATCTTAAAACCATTTAGTCTTTTTTTCTTCTTCTTGATATTCTTTTCTTTCTCTTCCCTCCATCAGTGTAGAAGCCTTCCATCAGTATAGAAACATGTTTCTAATTTTTTATCCTTAGCCACAGTTGTTTTTAGGAAATAATTAAGTTTTTTCATACTTTGTCTTCCATATACTGGACAGAACTAAATGCAATGGTAAATATCACTTTTCCCACAAGATTTCCTAACTTCATATCTTGACTGTGGCATTTGTAGTTTAATTTACAATCTATGTAAGTTTTAATATAATTTGTTTTTGAACAGTCCTTATTGCTTTCAGTAGATATTGCTATTCTGTTAACTGGCCAATACATATAGCTTTTTTGCAAAGTTAACCTGGGTCATATGTTTTCTAATCTAATTCTACAAAAAAGGCTGCACTTGATAAAAGAACTCTTATGATCCAGATTCACATGTCTATGATAATTTTAATGCAATCTTGAAATTATTTACATTTTCTCTTTCCTTTGTAAACTTGTAAAAAATGTATGGCTTTCATGAGAAACTTTACATATGTGGTGCACACTAAGCTTTGACTTCTGTTTATCTGATTTGTTGTTGAAATGCACAATCTTAAATCTCTCTCTGATTTCTCCTCAGTCTCTTGAAATTTCTGTCTTCCTATCAGCTTCACTAGCCACACATAAAAGCTCAAAAATTGCTTCTGTTTCCAGTGTTCTTCCATCATCAACTTTTTTGCAGGTATAACTGATTCTTCCATTACTAACCTACTCACTACACCTGGTACCTACCAGGACCTTTTCTGTGGAACTCAGAAAAAGAGAAAAAAAATGAAAATGAAAGGTATTAAAGCACATATATTTCTTGTTTGATTTTTAGATATGTTGAGTTGCACAAAGTTACATGGACGCTTAAATCAGACATGGCCCAGATATTGAGAATATGATTTTGCCTACATAAATATATATAGGGAAACTATGCACAGATGCATACATATTTTATGGTTGGGGAAGGAAATTGGTATTATCTGTTCATGAATACCGGTTAGATATAAGAAATGAACAATTCAGTAAATACAAGATTGGGAAGAGTGTTTATCTATTTTTCCAATTTAGACATTGCCCATCTCACTCTCAAGGCGACTCTGGGTGATGTATAACTATAATCATTAAATCTATTTAAAAATTACTATATATCAATAAAAGGAGCCAGAAAAAACAAAGATAGAATAAATTAAAAGTTAAAAAGGTAGGGGGAGGTCTTTCAAGCTACTAAGCAAGTCAAGATTGCATGTTCTTCTTTGAGCCCCATGTAAGTTGGCAAAGGCACTTCTTCAAACTTTTTCAAAAGGCCAGGATAGTGGGAGCCCACCTCACCTCTGAGTAGGAAGATATTCCACAGGTAGAGGTGATGGCAGAAAAGGCTTTCATCCTGGTCCTTTGCCAACCAAAATTTCTTAATTGATAGGGTCGGTAACATACCTTCTCTTCCTGACAGGATGGGATGGGCCAATATAATAGGGATTGGATGGTTCTATAGGTAATCTGGTCCAACGCCATTACAGCTTTAAAGTCATAAACAACATTTTGAATTGGACCCGCAGCAAACCAACATCCAACATGCAGCAGAGATGTTATAGCGCTATCTATGGGGCAATCAAAATTGCTCGCACTACTGCATTCTGTACCAACTGAAGCTTCTGGATAGGGTAGTCTCATATAGATCTAATTGCAATAGTCCAAGCAGGAAATGACCAGAGCATGAGTGACTGAGAGAAAGCCCCCCCTGATCTAGGACAATCTGTGTAACTGGAGCACAAAACAAAGTTGAGCAAATGTCCTCCTAGAAGATCCCACTGGGGTAGTGCAACCACATCCAAGACCAGAGATGATGAACTTCTGGATACAGGAGAGTCCCTCATCCATATCCACTCCATCTTACCAGAGTTCAGCTGAACCCTGTTTTTTTTTGCATCCAGACACTCACTGCCCCAAGGCACTGTGAAAGAACATCCAGAGCATCAGTTAGTTCACCCACGACAGTGATGTTCTGCATAAATGTGTATTTTCAGTATATTGATAATATCTCATCCCATGATGATGGATGGCCTCACCCAGCAGTTTCATATAGATGTTAAAGAGGAATGGATGGAGCAAAAGGGTTGTGATTTGGACCTGTTAACACTGATTGACTCAGCATTATAAGAAAGAGGTGAACTAGCACAAAACTATGCCACCCACCCCCATCTCCCAAGTTGGCCCCAAAGGATATCATGTTCAATAGTGTTGAAAGTTGCTGAGAGGTCAAGAAAAACAAGGACTGATGCACTACTGTCATCCCATCCCCACCAGAGATATCTAGAAGCGTAACCAATGCTGTTTCTGTCCCATATCTGGGCCTAAAATTTGACTAAAAGGAAGGGATCAGATAATCCATCCAGGATCCTCTGAAGTTGCAATGTCACCATCTTCTCAACCACCTTTTCTAAAAATGGGAGGTGGAAGACTAGAAAAAAATTGTCCCAAACAGTAAGGTTCAGGGATGGCTTTTTAAGGAGAGGGTACACCAGCTCCTTTTTAAAAGGAGAGGAAACACCTCCTCTCCATCAAGGATGAATTCACCATCACTTAGATCTACCCACATGTCACCTCCCAAGTGGCCTTAACCAGCAAGGAGGGACATGGATCTAATTCACAGGTGGGGGCATTTAACAGTCTGAAGGATCCTGTTTATTTCCTCAGGTCCAACAGGATCAACTATTCTCAATAATTGGGTAGGTTCACTCCCAGGCATCTCCATAGGACTTGCCTGACTCTTGGCATCCAATTATGAACAAATCTGGACAATTTCATCCACCAGATGCATAGAAAATTCCTCTGTATGGCCCTGAAGATAGGCCTCCAGGCCTTCATTCCTCAGAAGGACCCAGATGATTTCAAACAAGACCTTTGGCCATACGTTCTGCAGATGCAGTAAGAAGAGAGAAATACTGTTATTTCCCTGCTCTTACCGCCATGAAGTAGGCCTTAGTAGCAGTTCTACCATGTGTTCAGTTGGATTCATCCCCCATTTTTGTCTAGCAGCACTCTAGACACCTCTTAATCATTTTTAATCTCCTCAACTGTTCCATGAACCAAGAGTGATTGGCCAAAAGAGATCACATGGGCATGATTCCTTTCCAAGGCTCCAGCTGCCTTCTCTTCCATGTAGTGGCCAGGGCCTTCACAGGATCATGCAGCAGATTATCGGGTATTATCCCCAGCTCCCCTTGATATTCTGTTGGGTTCATCAATCTCCAGGAATGGATCAATTAAATGGGTCAATTTCCTTGCAGAGTGGGGCATAAGAGAATCTCAAAGTCACCCTGGTGTGATCTGACCATGACGGAGAGGCTAATATTAGCTCTCCCCTCAGCTCTCATTGCCACTGTTCCAACAATGAGGGGATAGATGGGGAACTCTAGAAAGAGTACAGAGAAGACCAACAGAGATGATTAGGGGACTGGAGGCTAAAACATACAAGGAACAGTTGCTGGAATTGGGTATGTCTAGTTTAATGAAGAGAAGGACGAGGGGGGACATGATAGCAGTGTTCCAATATCTCAGGGGCTACTACATAGAGTTAAGCTATTCTCTAAAGCACCTGAAGGCAGGACAAGAAGCAATGGATGGAAATTAACCAAAGAGAGAAGCAACCTAGAACTAAAGAGAAACTTCCTGACAGTTAGAACAATTAACCAATAGAACAACCTGCCTCCAGAAGCTATGAATGCTCCAACACTGGAAGTCTTTAAGAAGAGTCTGGACAGCCATTTGTCTGAAATGATATAGGGTTTCCTGCCTGAGCAGAGGGTTGGACTAGATGACTGCCGAAGTCACTTCCAACTTTATTTTTATTATTATTATTATTATTATTATTATTATTATTATTATTAGTAGTAGTAGTAGTAGTAGTAGTAGTAGTAGTAGTAGTAGTAGTAGAAAAAAAGGTCCGATATGTGGTCAAGGCCCCAGTTGGACCATGTATAACCTGGGAGAAGTTTGAACTGCTTTTGAGACATACTCCAGGGACAGCAAATGGAAGTCCCACAAGAACATAGGTATCAAGAGGAAACTCAAGCTGAAGACTTTTCAGCTGGCTCAATCATTCTTTCCTAGATACAGTTCAGGTAGATTTGGTAAAGATATACTTTACAAGTCTTGATGTAGAAATGTATTCATTATTTGATTGTGTGGATGCTGTGCCATGCTAAAGTGACTAATCTTTTGATGTTATTTTTGCCTGCTTTAATCTGTAGCAGAATTTTGTTTCTATGAAACATGAGATACTTTTGCCTCAAAGAATGATTTAAAGATAAATACTGTGTGTTTAAGGTCTGAAAAGATTAACTTCAAAGAATTTTTTGCACTCTACTTGAAAACATTCCATGTCGGTAAATATTAAGTTAGTGGCTTAGCTAAAACAGTGACATTGTTAATATACAACAGTCAATCATATAACCATTTTTATTGAGAATGCCTTTTCCTAGTGTTTAGGCACACATATACAGAGTTAAACCTCATGTAAAGATGTAAAGAGCTGGAAAAAACAGAAAAAATAAACATTTAAAAATGCATTTAATATCTCTTTTCAATGTATATTTGAAGAAAACTGCCTTCACTTGTATTAAGTGACATCTTTTTTAAGTGTGTGCCTCTGTTCCAGATTAAATAGACCTTGGAAACTCTTCATAATTTTATTGTTCTGTTACTTTAACAGCTTCACTAATCATTCCGGAATTTAGCTCTATTAGCTAGCATTTTAGATATCTAATTGTAAAAATTGAATATTTTATTTCTATTCTCTGTTTACTGTTTTGGGGAGGCATTCCCCTAACATTAAAGTCATCAGTGATAGGTTATATATAACTTAAGTGGAAAAAAGCTTAAGTGTAGGTAAAGCACCTCATAATTTGAACTATGTTTATCTTCCTGTTTAATCCCCTATAGTACAATCCATGCTTCTAGAGCAGAGTTTCCCAAATGGTAAACTGTACTTCCTTTGGAGAAGTGCAGGCCGAGTCCAGGAGAGATGTGAAGAGTTTTTTACTTACATTGATACAATAAATCCACCTTTCCCAAAGTTTCATTGTACTGCTTTCATTGTTCATTAATATTAGTGTATTCTTCATGGATATTTAGGGGAGGTGTGTATTTTAAGATCACACTAAAGGTAGATTTGATGGCAAAAAGTTTAGGAATCCCAGTTCTAGAGGATTTCTTGATCCTCAGAAATGGGTTTGAGAAGGCACATATAGTAACAAAGTAGGATCATGAGTGTGTGAATATATTTGGTCTCATTGTTTTCATTCAAGCAAATCTCTGTAAGATTGATCCCATATTTATATTGCCTCAATGCCTCAGTTAATTAAAACTACCTGTGAAACTAGTTTTCTGTTTACAAAAATCCACTTTTAAATTTTCCTCAGTTTAGTTGATTTCATAATATCTCTTATTTTTATGCAGCTCTAGGGAGATGGAAGAAATTTATGAGGAGGTTTTTAGATGCTTGCACTCTTTCAGTTTAGCTGCATAACTGGCTGAGCTTTGAGATAGTTTGAAGGCAGGTTAGTAACAGATTATAATGATATGTGAGATTTTGACATCATCCAGAAAAAGTGAAAACTGCAAAAAATATTGTATTATTCCTGTGGAGGGAGCCAGTCAGCCATCTCTCCTTTCCTAATATTTTATCCTTTCCCCAAATTAGTCTCATTGATCATGGTCTATTGAGTGGGCTATATTGTTATCATTTCTTAAATAGTTTGGGGTATTAAGATACCCCTCTTAGATAATGTTGGAATTTGAGGAACATGTTTATTTCTGGAATATAATATATTAATTGTATTGTATTGCATTGCATTGCATTACATTACATTCTATTATATTGATTATACTATGTACTAAATATTACAACTACCCATTTCAGAGTAAAGTATCATCAATATGCAAATGATACCCAGTTATCTATCTCTACCCAAGTTCTAAATGAGAAATAGAATAAGGGTTCTACCCAAAAGAGTCAGGGTAGACAGAATAGGCTCAGACTCAACTCAATTAGATTCAGATGCTAAGACAATTTGAACTTTGATGTTTAATGGGATTGTACTCTCTCAGAGAAAGCAGCTTGCACTCTGGAAATCCTTCTAGATTCACAGCTCCTTCTGGAAAAAGTGAAGCCATGGAACTTATGGCCAGGAGTGACTTTCCCAATTTTGACTGTTAAATTATGATATACTAAAACAGGATATACTCAGAGCTGTTATTAATGTTCTCATCATCTAGCGTCCATGTAATTTTTTCTTATGTCCATTAACTGCCTTATAGCTTACAACCCCTTGTGTACATTCTGGGCAATCATAATACTGCCATATTATGCCATCCCTGTAAGAGATTCAGTGGTTTAATTGAAAAGGGTCAGTCATAAAGTCTCTTGAGACTTGGAATCTGGATACTTAAAAGACACCTTTCCCAGATACACAGAACCTATTCAGGCAACAAGACAATGCCTGCTATAACCTCTATCAGGAAGTGTCATAGGAGAGGGTGTGATAGTTGGTGTTCTTGGGGAGGGAGGCTCCCACCCTCTGAAATAGCTTTCTTCAAGGCAAGAATAGTTTCTATTTTCATGCTCTTCTTGTAAATCTTGTAAAATATTGGCTGTTTCTAGTCATTCTTTTTGAATTGATTAATATAGAACAATTAGCTCAAGATTATTATTTATTTTCTGTATTGCAAATATTCTAACTTGCTCTTGTTTTCATTTATTTTTATCCTGGCTCACAATCTCTAGGATCGAGCTAGTGGATAAATTGCATACATAAATCAGTAAATATTGCTGCATAGACTACAATATTGGACTCCCCCCCCACAGCTGTGTAAATTGTACATTGAAACACCTTTGAACATTTGCTTGGGAAAAACTAGGCATTCTCATCTTTTTAAATGTTAACATGGTCCTTAAATTGTAATCCATTTGGAATCTTGGGGTTGGGGGGAAATGAGGGGTTCCCTTCTAATTTGACTTTGCTGGTAATTTTAAGACGTAATCACCAAAAGGGCTTTTGAGTAATGAAATAAAATTATATGCTAGAGGACATTTTAAATGCTTGAAAATTGGTATCACAGTTATAACCCAAGGCTAATAAATTAACAAGTTCTATTTTAATTAAGTACATATTCAAATTAAATGCTGTAATTAAAGACTCATGAGCCAATCCTGTTTCAGTATGTAATTTTTACAATCATTATTTACACAGCACACCTTACTGAAATGTTTTGAAAGGGAATATGGATAAAAATATAAAATGGTAGAAGATATGATGGGATATTAGAGTATACATTCCTCTAAATATATTTCCTGATACTTTCTAAATCAAGAATGCCATTAACATATGCCCATTATAATAATTATCCCCCCCCAACAGCATAGGATAACCTATTTACATTATAGAGAATATAGAACAAGCAATAGGCAATTAGCTATAGAATCACCAGTTGGCTTTTCTTGCATAATTTTCTATGAATTATAATGTGGTTATCTGTTTATGTATATTCAGTTTGAATATAAAAGCTTAAGCATCTGAGATGTAGACAGTAGAAATGTGAATATGCTATCACATACCTTGGCATCAAATTAAAAAAAGATATACTCCATACACACAAAAAGCAAACCCATCCAGTTCATCATTAAAGTAGATTTCATGATGCAAGAAACTTGCAATCAGCACAAGATTGCATACACATAAGCCATATGTTAAAATGTAACCAATCCATGCGATATCTTGGATGGAAAAAATGAGCAAGTTCAATGAAAATGCATCAAGAATTGGTTTGTTCTAAGATGGTACCCATCTGTCCAAGTGCCACTTATTAAACATTTATGAAAATTACTCAACTATCAAAAAATATTTCTCATTCCTGTTCAAATATCTAACATACTCATATATATATATATATATATATATATATATATATATATATATATATATATATATATATATATATATATATATATATATATATATATATATATATATATATATATATATATATATATATATATATATATATATATATATATACACATACACATACACATACACATACACATACACATACACATACACACACACACACACACACACACACATACATACATACATACATACATACATACATACATACATACATATATATATATATATATCTGCATTTTCTCTACCTTTTATAATCTGAACTGTTTTTTGGTCTTTTTTTATTATATTGTTTGCAATATAAACAATATACAATACCTTTCTCTCTTTTTTCCAGAAATCATTCTCTTCTTTGCAATTCTTTGCATCCATAGCCACTTGCACTTTATTACTGAACTACTAAGATTCCTTTTCTTTACATCCCATTAGCACTTTTATGGTACTTAATAACTTACTATTTTCATTTCAGTTTTTAATATTTCTAAGTCTGACCCTCATTCAGAACCTCTCGCAGCACTTGGATCCTTTATTAATTCTCTTTTTTATCTTTTTTTTAAGTTTTATGTTCCTTACTTTGCTGTATACAAATACAATTCTGCTTAAGCTGAACCAAACAGATATTCTTTTAAGCATAAACTCAACAGTCACCCTTCTCATGATTTTCAAAAATGCTCAGCTACTTTTTCTGTATTCTCTCATCTTTCTCTTAATCATCCATTCACATTCATCTAGCACAGTATTTTTTTTTTCCCCTGCTTGGATTGCATTCATTCAGAACGTTGCTCAGTTTTTCTTCCAGCTCGTCTTTTTGGTCTTTCAATATATCTGCCCACCAAAGTAGAACATTGAGTGGCACCAAGTAAATGGTTCTTACTTTCGTATATATCCAAAACATTCTAGATGACATCAGTTTATACTTTTAGAATACATTTTAGTCCTTTCATTCATAATTAAACCTGTGCTGTTTTCCAGTCTTTGTTGTAGGTATCTCTGTATAACTGTTTCCTGATAACACTAAGGACATTACAGGTAGTCCTTAACTGATGACCCCAATTGATCCTGGAATTTTGGCCATAAGTCATTATGGTCATTAAGTGGATCACCTTGTAACCTGACTTCACTTTACAACCACATCCTGGTTTTCCCAGGCACATCTTTAAGTGACTGTGTAGGTCCTTAGGTGGAATGTGGGGTGCCTCAAGGGGTGGCAGAGTTTGTGGGAAGACTGGTGCATGCTGCATGCAAGTTATGGGGGTGCTGCAGTGCAGGACAAGTGTAGAGAGACCCAGGAAAGAAGCTGCATCTGCCCTGACCAGGCACAGCAGTATGTAACACCAGGAAGCACCAAACACCCAGGAAGTTTCCACAGTGGGGTATGAAGAAGTCACCACCTTCTCCACAAGCAGCTGAATACCCAGAAAGCCTCCACAATGGGGCACAAAGTACAAAGTATTTTGTAACTGCACAACAAGAATACCTGGGAGATTCCAAGGGCGCATCATGACACAAAGCATTATCCTTTCATAAAGTGCAGCATACTAACATATACTCAGGTTATTTTTTTTATGCCTAGTTGTGATGCACTGGTTATGGGAAGAATGGTACTTGTCATTCTTAAAATACATTAAGGAAAGAAAGAGGGGGGCAGGGGAGAGAGAGAGAGAGACTCCAAAAGTTCAAAAATTGAACTGTGCCATCATCACACTTTCATTCAAGGAAAAGAACAAAAGTCACTTTCAGAACTTTAGATCAATAAGTCATTTACCAGTTATATATAAGATTTTCACAAAAATACTAACCAGCGCACTTCAAGTAATTCAGATACAATTCACTAAGGGAAAAGGAGGCTTAGAAGCAATTACAGAATTCTGATCCATTTATAAGATGTCCATTCATTTCTCCCAGATTCAGTAAAAATATATTATGATTATAGCACCATTATATTTACAGTTCTTGTATTATGATGCAATGAATCCATTGTATAGTATTTATAGGAAAAAGGAAATTGAAAGAACCTGTTTCAGCATTATTTATGACACAAACCAGATTACAACATAAAAACACAAAATACCATGAAATGTGCATTATTAGAAAAGAATAACATATCTCAAATATACTAAATTAACACTACTGAAAGGAGATAAATTATTCCTTTTTCATGAAACTAAATCCTTCCCCTATTAATCAGTTTTGTTTTTGAGAATATTGCAGTTCATGGGTGCATATTTTTACAACCTTTGATTTGCATATTGTAACAGCATATTGTAAACTATTTCATTAGTTACTAGAAAATACAGACATGTAGGATTGATGTTACATTTTGATGAACATAGAATTATTCCATAGGTGAAATAGATTTATGTATCCAAACTAGTGTCAAAGAAACACATACTGAGAACTACAGGCATTTATATCACTTCATATTGTGAGAACTACAGGCATTTATATCACTTCATATTGCCTTAAATATTTAAATTCCAAATTTAAAATTAATTTTAAACATTCAAATCAACCAATTTAATGATACTTTTAAGCAGTTAGATTTCTAGAAATGTAAGTTGTAAAAGTGTTATATATATTTAGAAATTAAATGATATGGAATCCCATTAAAGTTGTAACTTGGCTAAAGCATAATCACTTTAATTGGTTTGTTTATAATTACCTGCAATTGCGCCTGAAAAAAAAATATCAAAAAATTATCTATTTAGGCTAATGTTGCCAATAGAGGAAAAGGTCATTAAAACAAATATAGATAGATTCATGGATGCAAAGTGTATTGGTGGTTATTAAAACAGATGTCCATGTGCCGCCTCTATGTTGGTTGAGGCAGGCAGGATTCCCTTGAGTACCATTTGTTTGGGGGTCAAGGGAAAGGGAGGGTTTTGCCTTCTCTTTCTGCTCAAGATCCCCATGTACAATTGGTGGGCCACTGTGTGACACAGAATGCTGGACTCGATGGGCTTTGGCCTGATTCAGCATGGCTCTTCTTATGTTCTTATGTTCTTAAATATCAAAACTAAAGATACAGTTTAATTTAAATTTATGCAATCTGAGACTAGCAAATCTGACTTCCCTGCAACTTCCTGATTAGTTAGCCCTCCAAATCCTGGAAAGATCTATCTGAGATATGGGTATATCCAATGAATTGTGTGAACTGTGGCAGGAAAGGAAAATAGTAATGTAAGGAAAATGTGTATTTGTGTGTGTGTGTGTGTGTGTGTGTATTTCATGTTGTTTTGCCAACCTTTAGTAGTGGAAATCTTACACTATAAGGCAAATATACTCAGTATAAGATAATAGAAACATAAATGTAATGAGTGCTAGCTGATGAAGAGATGAGTAACTCTGTTGATTATTTATAGCATGTGTTGAATCACACATATAAATTTTTGGACCTGCATAACTCTGTTTTTTTTTAAACTTGAAATTTGTATTTGGGTGGCATAATAAATATGATGAAAGCATGTCTTTAAATCTTTCAACCAATTTACCTTGGACTACGCTCAGTCATAATGTTTTCCTTTTGAGAAGACATATAAAGGATTTATATACATCAAGCCACACAATGAGATTTAATTTTGGTAACTAGGTTATTAAATTTGCGGTCTTAATACCATTTGTAAATAGGGATTTTTAAAATTAAAGAATATTATATTTAAACATAGTTTTAAATAAAAAATAACCGAATTCTGTTATTCTGAATATTTTTAATTCTTTAATTAAACAAATGTAATGCATTTTTTAAAAACTTACCTGATTATGTGGTTTGTGCTTTCTATATTCAAATATATGAACATATGAAGAATGGTGGCAGGAATTAGGTTTGTCTAGGGAAAAGAAGGACTAGGGGTGACATGATAGCAGTGTTCCAATATTTAAAGGGCTGCCACAAAGAAGAGGGGGCCAACCTATTTTCCCAAGCACCAGAAGGCAAGATGAGAAACAATGGATGGTAACTAATCAAGGAGAGAGAAGCAACCTAGAACTAAGGAGAAATTTCCTGACAGTTAGAACAATTAACCAGTGGAAGGGCTTGTCTTCAGAAGTTGTGGGTGCTCTATCACTGGAGGCTTTTAAGAAAAGACTGGACAGCCACTTCTCTGGTATGGTATAGGTAAGGTGACCAACTTTTTTACAATGAAAAGGAGGACACAAATAAATTGAAGAAAAAAATATCTTAAATAAAAGAAATGTTTTATTCATTGCAACAATAATACAGAATACACTATAATATGATAAATGCATAATAAAAAAACATTTGTAACAATAACATTTTATATTGTAATTATGCTTACATGCCCGCCGCCACCCCACCAGCACTGCTGTCCCGCTGTGTAGAGTGGGCCCCGCAGCTCCCAAAGCACCAGCTGTGCTGGCTCCAGCTCCGGGGGGCAGCCCGCCGTCGACACACCCCGCCTGCAGCCGCCCTGCCAGCACCACCTCCCACCCTTCGCAGCCCCATGTAGAGCAGGCCCCATGGCTCCCACAGCATGGGGGGCAGTTGGCCACCGCCACCCCTCACAGCCCCGCCCACAGCAGCCCCACCTCCCCTGCCTCTTGTGCCCACAGCCATTATTGCCCTAGCAGGGCTGAAGATCAAGAGAAAGTTACCGTGGCATCACCGCTCCAGTCTCCTCCAGGTATCTTTGGGACTAACTAGGAGATGGTGTATTTGAGTAGCAAGGAGGGGTGCAAAGTTCCTGCCAATTCGCCTTCGCTGTAGACAACTTACATGTGCAAAGTTTGCCGGCCGGGTGTTTTGGCGTGCTCAGCAGCAATTCCTATTGGCTTTTGAAAGCCAATAGGGGGAGTATTATTATTATTATTATTATTATTATTATTATTATTATTATTATTATTATTATTATTATTTAATTTCTATGCCGCCCTATTCCAAAGAACTCAGGGCGGCTCACAGCATGATAGAAATTACAATAAACACATATCTATAAAAAACCCTTGAGCTAAAAGAAACCAATCACTCCACAAACATACACAGAAACATACACTGGCTAGGGGCAAGGTGTTAGCTGCCCCAGGCCTGCCGGCAAAAGTATGTTTTAAACAATCTACGAAAGGCGAAGAGGGTGGGGGCGACACGGATCTCCGGGGGAAGTTGGTTCCAGAGGGCCGGGGCCGCAACAGAGAAGGCCCTTCCCCTAGGCCCCGCCAGGCGACACTGTCTGGCTGACGGGACCTGGAGAAGGCCCACTCTGTGGGCCCTAACCGGCCGCTGGGATTCATGGGGCAGCAGACGGTCCCGTAAATAACCTGGTCCAATGCCATGTAGGGCTTTATAGGTCATAACCAACACTTTGAATTGGGTTCGGAGACCAATTGGCAGCCAATGCAGCTCGCGGAGTGATGCCGAAATGTGGGCATTTCTAGGCAAGCCCAACACTGCTCGCGCGGCTGCATTCTGCATTACCTGAAGTCTCCGAACATTTTTCAAAGGTAGCCCCATGTAGAGAGCATTGCAGTAGTCGAACCTCGAGGTGATAAGGGCATGAGTGACTGTGAGAAGAGACTCCCGGTCCAAATAGGGCCGCAACTGGTGCACCAGGCGAACCTGGGCAAATGTCCTCCTCGCCACAGCCGAAAGATGATGTTCCAAATTTAGCTGTGGATCGAGGAGGACGCCCAAGTTGCGGACCTTCTCCGAGGGGGTCAAAAGCTCCCCCCCCCCAGGCTAATGGACGGATAGATTGAAATATCCTTGGGAGGCAGAACCCATAGCCACTCCGTCTTGTCGGGGTTGAGTTTGAGCCTGTTGGCACCCATCCAAACCCTAACAGCCTCCAGACATCGGCACATCACTTCCGCTGCTTCACTGAAATGACACGGGGTGGAGATGTAAAGCTGGGTATCATCAGCATACTGATGATATCTCACCCCGTGTTGTTGGATGATCTCGCCCAGTGGTTTCATGTAGATATTAAACAGCAGAGGGGAGAGGACCGATCCCTGAGGGACCCCACAAGGGAGGAACCTAGGGGTTGACCTCTGACCCCCTGCCAACACCGACTGCGACCGACCAGTGAGGTAGGAGGTGAACCACCGCAAAACAGTGCCTCCAACCCCCAACCCCTCCAGTCGGTGCAGAAGGATACCATGGTCAATGGTATCGAAAGCCGCTGAGAGGTCAAGTAGCACCAGGATAGTGGATAATCCCCTATCCCGGGCCCGCCAGAGATCATCCGTCAGCGCGACCAAAGCAGTTTCCGTGGAGTAGCCGAGCCTGAATCCTGACTGTTGAGGGCCCAGATAGTAGGGGGAGTAGCACAGCTCACGCAAAAGTTGAAAAAAAACATCAAAAAAAAAGGTGCTGGAACGCCGTTCTGAGTGTTCTGTAAGAAAAAAAGCCCTGCAGATTAGTCTTCAAATATCGAAAAGGAGGACATGTTGGAGGACACTTTTCAAGGAAGGACAGAACTCACAAAAGGAGGACTGTCCTCCCTAAAGGAGGACGGTTGGTCACCTTAGTATAGGATCTCCTGCTTGAGCAGGGATTGGACTGGAAGACATCCAAGATCCCTTCCAACTCTATTATTCTGTTAATATTTGAGTCATTTCTGACTAATACTTTTTTTTCTTTTTAAAAAGAACCATAGTCTGTATTCAGTTTGAATGCATTTCTTTCTAAGAACAAGCTAGACTTCTTAACAATCACCATTTTGTTATTATATATATATATTATATTATATATATATATATATATAATGAAATAAATAATTTATGATCACCAGGAGATTAAAAAGGAATTAGTTTAATATAACCTAGCTTTCGTTGGGAACTTCCAACATCGTCAGGGTTAAAAAAAAGCCAGTTAATAAGATGCCTTAAATAGGATTAGTTAACGCTTGCATTCGGCTCCTAGACCGCGTCACCGGTCCTAGCCGGTTAATTTGCATTCTGGATGTTTCAGCTTCTCTGTCATTGCCTCGAACCTTCTCACCTATTCTTCCAAAACTAGTTCCTAAGTTAGTCAGGATCTTTGCATCTTCCTTCCCTCCAATGGTGTTAACTCTCGTATTACCTTTCCCTCTACTGCGGATCTTGGGGGGGGTGTTTGGTTTTTCCTTTACATTGTTATATATCCCATTAGGGCTCCAGGCAATTCCCCCCACCCCTCCCAGCCGTGGATCGATGGTTTCCCTCCGCTCTACACTCACCCTCCTCCCTCCTCCTCCCACGTGGACGATGTTGGAATATAATATATAATATATATTATATTATAATATATTATAATAATATAATATATATTATATAATATAATATATTATAATATAATATTATTATTATTATATTATATATTATAGTTCCCCCCTTCCTACATTTAATATGTCATTGAGATTTACTATTTATTCCCAATCCAAAATAACAGTCTGATGTTTAACTGAGATGGAGTGACAACCATGTTCTTCAAAATCATTTTTGGTCACATTGTTGTTGTTGTTGTTCTGTACCTGGATTCCTTCCCGCACTTAGTCTTAAGGCTTGCTTAGCAGGACTTTCATCAGAGATGCAGAGGGAGGGAAGAAGAAACTTTGCCACCATTAGATGGCTCACTATGAATGTGCTTTTGAAGGCAGCAGGAATGTTACCCCTCCTCCCCTTCGCTCTTGCTTTGAAGTATTGGATGCATGAGTTATTCACAGGAAGAATGCCCCTTTTCTACAATACCCAGTCCGGCTCCTGGGACATCGTTCCCAAATTGCAGCCGAAGCAGAGAGTTCTCTTGGCCTCCATTCCCTATTGGCTCCTTTGTTTCCTGTGTCCTTGGCAGAGACTGAAAGAACTAGGCTTGTAAGACTTGGGTCCTGTTGTGCCACTTAAAGAAATAATAAGCCATTGTCCTCATTAAGCAACCCTTGTTTTTAGCAAACAGAATCCAAGTGCCTGAAATGGGAACTTTTTTTTTAAACGGGGGGGGGGGGGCTTTGTAAAGCAGAGTTGCTTTGCAAAATTCCCTGGAGAAATCGCTTTTTTGTTTCCCTTTCTTAAATTGCCGCTTAGAGAGAAGATTCATATTCAAATAAGATGGGGTTTGTGAATTGGTTGCTTGCACATTCTCATGCACCCAGGAAGTCTATGATTATGGCTAATTACAATGACGAATGAAATACTAAAAAAGAGTGCTCAATCAAATTGCTGTTCATGCATGAGGTAGCTCAGGCCAGCCAATGGAGGTGCGATGTGGGGTAATTGCAAACAGTGTGGCTAGTTGAAAATAGCTGAGTAAATCTATTCAAGACAGAATTAGGCCTAATTAATCACTCTCAGTTCTGAATTCTGCAGATGATCAGCAGGCTGTATTCATTTTGGTGCTCTTTCAACTGACTCTAGCAAGGAGATACCAATCCTACCTGCCCCCCCCACCCCCCAGTTTTTGCTTATATTCTTGATGGCTATGGCAACTGTTTCAAAGAACTTATCATTTTCATTTGTACTGCAAGCAGTTTTTATGCCCAGTAGATAGAGTGTTAGAAAAATAAATAAACATTGCAATATTTGCTGTGGTTTGGAGTAAGGTTATTGCTGAATGTTATCTGATGTTACCTTCAACAGGAGCCAGAGGAAGGTTTTGAAAAGATAGAATTCTTGTTCAGACTTTGCTAAATCTTCTTTATCCCTTTCAATGATGCTAGGACATTGACATCTCTTGCCTGAAATAATTATAGCCACAGGTAACATTACAGATCTTGTCTTACTTCGTTCTTAAAGAGTACAGGCAAAGTAACCCAACTAATACCTATTTGTGTGTGTGTGTGTGTGTGTGTGTGTGTATACACACACACACACACACATATAGTAGCTACAGGATAAAAAGATGTAATTCAACTGAATAGTAAGGTAAGAGGGGGAGGGGTGTGTGTATAAAACTACAGGATTCTTTTCAGTATCTCTGTATTGGAATTACATTATATTGTTATGCAGTGTTTTGTTTCCTGCTGTGGAAATAGCTTTCAGATTTTTTCCCTCACAGTCAGAAGTCTTATATGAGATATGAGAGAGTGCGTGTGTGTAAGTATGTTATATTTCATAAGTTGCATATCCATTTTGAATAATGAATATAATATCTGATGGACATAGCTGTTTAAAGATGTATTTTTTGAAATACAGGGTATAACATTTTAGAGCCTGTATTTCTCTCTCCTGTTCTTCTTACTCCCCTGATTATACTCTTCACTTATATGACAGACTTCTTGTAATTACAGGTACTATGATTCCACGTAGTTCCCCTCAGCTATCAAATCAGATTTTTCCTTATCTTCAGCTAACAAAGCTTCTTGATTCATCTGAGCTAGGCCATAGTAACTTTTTGGTGAGCTGTGATTACTCAGTTCTAGAGGGAAGGCTAGAGCAGGGGTGTCAAACTTGCAATGTCACATGACGTGTCGCGATGACTTTTTAACCATTGCCGGCAATGGAGTGGGCGCAGTTTCACCATGACGCATCTGGCCCGCAGGCTGGCAGTTTGACACCCCTGGGAAGAGGAATATTATGTGAAAAAGGCCAAAGCTTACCAACTAAATCCAGAGCAGATGTAGTATATGAGCTTCACTTTATCACTGGACATCATAGCATGTATACTCTAGATTGTTTTTCTTTCCCATATTCACTACAGCAGTGATGGCGAACCTTTTAGATACCAAGTGCCCAAAAAACGCCTTGCCCACCCCCACTCTGCCCGCTCTGCCCCTGCCCCGCCCACCTGCAGGACCACCTACCGCCTCCACAGCCCACCGCAGATCACCCAAGCGGCCCTGCAGCAGCCTGGCGGCCACACCCTCTGCCTGCGCCCCACAGCATCATCTGCACGTGACGAGGCGAGAAGGCAGAGTCTTATCCCTACTGCCTGGCTACCATGTCCTTGGCTGCACTGCTCCATGTGGATCGTGCCTGGGGGCAACTCTCCTCCGGGGAGCTACTGGTGAGGAGGGGGCCGCAGGGGGAGACGGGGCTGGGCCGACGGCACGCATGCCATAGGTTCGCCACCACTGCACTACAGAATCCCCATATCTGCAAGTGGACATTTTAGAAAGCAGTGCAGCATCTTTTATTGTATGCATAGTGAGCATACTGTAATGCACAGTGAGCTTGTAAAATTCACTGCCTCAAATTAACCTTTGAAAAATGAATTAGGTATCAGCAGAAGACAGATATTTTAACAGGTACAGTATGTTAACTCCATATTCAACATCAGTGCATGTTTAAATAACAAGCAGTGATTGAAGATCTTCATACCTGATTTATAATTTACAAATTTATAATTTTATAAATGCTTAACTTCCAAAGGCATCTTGCAACACATTGTTGGAAAAAAATTCTGTATTAGATAATTTCAAGTAAAATGACACCCAATTAACTTTTCTGTGTCTCAAATGGATGCTATTTACTGTGTCCTTTAGTAGCAAATTAAGCTTAGACTTTATCCTTCAGTTCATACTGGGAGTGAATAGTTCTTGCACAGTGTTGCTACTTGCTTATATCTCCTCTGCCTTGATTAAGCAAAAAAAAAACCTTGTTTTTTTTAGACTTCATTTAGATATACAGTAGTACCTTACATTGGCCATTAATTTATAATATGTACATCAGACAAGTCAAACACAAGGCCCAGGGGCTGGATGTGGCCTGAAAAGTTGTTTCATGTGGCCCACGAAGCCATCCTGGAAACAGTGAGGGAACGGCCCCCACTGCCCTAGCCCTGGCCCAAGCCAACCGGCCGAGAGCCAATGTACAATTTTGTGGTGGCCATCTATGCTGTAATGCATTCAGTCTCCCTCTGACTTTGCCCTGGTACCCATCATGAACAACCCGGCTAAGGAGAGCAAGCACAGCAGAAGCAGCCTTGAGGAGGAAGTAAGTGCAGCTGGGCACCCCCTTGGGGAACTGGGGCTGGGCTTGGTGCCATGGGTGCTCGAGGGTCAGGCTGGGCATTTGACCTCTGCTGCCCAGGGCTCTGGGCAGCCCGCACTACCATCCAGTCCCCCCATGGCCTGAGAGGAACAGTGAGACTCCTCCAGTGGACCATGCCTTGGCACTTGCCCTGTCCCACCCCCTTCTGCCAGAGACCCTCAGATCTGTCCCACTCCTGACCAGGCCCCCACAGGGACCATTGACACGAACAATATAGAGCTGGCCACACTGACCCAGTAGGCCACACCCACTCCCTCCACGCCCACCCAGTAGGCCACACCCACCCTGGCCACATCCACCAGGCCCCCCAGGGGCAAATGCAATGCTGATGCGGCCCTCAATGAAATTGAGTTTGACACCCTTGATGTACATACTTTTACTTAATATTTGTTGATTTTAAAGATGTCATTGCAGCAATTTACAGTGCCAAGGTACAATCCAGAAAATATGCAAGGATACATAATTTCTTACATAATTTCAAAATATGTAGAATATAGACATAATTTTATTAACATGGTGGCAAACTCTCACTCTTTTATTTGTATTTTTGACATGATTGTAAACTCTCCAGAACAAATGTGTCTATATTGTTTTCCATACAATGCCAAGCCAGAAACCTTAATTAGAATATTAATTACTGAATAAAACAAATAATAATCAAAATGAATCAGTGTGATGCTAATAAGTAGTGGAATAATTAGAAATAATATGTTATTCTGTAACTGACATTGATCAATTGAAACCGAAATAATCTATAGTCCAGCTGAATGATGTGAAAAAGTATGAAAGATATATAGTATAGAGACACAAGGCAAACTATTGACAATTTTCACATGTTTACACAGATTCAGTAAGGATTGGATCAGGTAAGGTCAGAAGTCAAGAGACTTCAACAAGTCACACTGTCTGAGCAATCAGACTTACTTTCAGTCTTGAAAAAATGATGCTAGCCCTTAGAAATATTCCAGACAGGAAGCATGAGTACTATTTCTTTATTGTAAGGTGACCAACTTTTTTACAATGAAAAGGAGGACACAAATAAATTGAAGAAAAAAATATCATAAATAAAAGAAATGTTTTATTCATTGCAACAATAATACAGAATACACTATAATATGATAAATGCATAATAAAAAACATTTGTAACAATAACATTTTATATTGTAATTATGCTTACATGCCACGCCCCCGCCCGCAGCCACCCCACCAGCACTGCTGTCCCGCTGTGTAGAGCGGGTCCCCACAGCTCCCAAAGCACCAGCTGTGCCGGCTTCAGCCCCGGGGGGCAGCCCACCGTCGGCACATCCCGCCTGCAGCCGCCCTGCCAGCACCACTGCCCACCCTGCGCAGCCCCATGTAGAGCAGGCCCCATGGCTCCCACAGCATGGGGGGCAGCCGGCCACCACCACCCCTCACAGCCCCGCCCGCAGCAGCCCCGCCACCCCTGCCTCTTGCGCCCACAACCATTATTGCCCTAGCAGGGCTGAAGATCAAGAGAAAGTTACCGTGGCATCGCCACTCCAGTCTCCTCCAGATATCTTCGTGACTAACTAGGAGATGGTGTATTTGAGTAGCAGGGAGGGGTGCAAAGTTCCTGCCAATTCACCTTCACTGTAGACAACTTACATGTGCAAAGTTTGCCGGCCGGGTGTTTTGGCGTGCTCAGCAGCAATTCCTATTGGCTTTCGAAAGCCAATAGCGGGAGTAGCAGACCTCATGCAAAATTTTTTTTTTAAAAGGTGCTGGAATGCCGTTCTGAGCATTCTGTGAGAAAAAAAGCCCTGCAGATTAGTCTTCAAATATCAAAAAGGAGGACATGTAGGAGGACACTTTTTGAGGGAGGACAGAACTCACAAAAGGAGGACTGTCCTCCCTAAAGGAGGACGGTTGATCCCCTTACGTATTGTAAGGTTACATTAACAAAATCTTGCAAGGTTGAAGGTATTTCTCCCCTCCTCTCTCCTTTGGACTGAGATATATTTTACATGCTGGTTATCCAGTCTGCTGCTCTTCCTCCTTTTTCCAAAGTTATTCCCACATACAGTACCACTGCAAATATCATCCATTCCTCCGATCCAAAAGTGAAAAGTATCCAACTGGTTGCACCACACAGAGATACAAAGTTTGAACTGCATTCTGCTCTCTTTGTGGCTTGCATTTTACCCTCTGCAATTGCTGGATTTCTTCATGCCTGGCTTGTGTAATGAAAATTGGCTTATAAAGAGTGATGTCCTTGTGAGGTTTCTAAGTCCAATATCAGTTCAAGAGAAGCCAACTCCATGTCCAGGTTAAATGTTGATACTGTTGGTACTTATACCTAAGAAGCTGGAAGTAAGAGTAGATAACTGTATAATGCAGTCAAATATAGAACAAGATGTTTGCTATTTGAGGCAATTTTTTTAAAGAATCGACAATTATTTTGTTCCAGAATTAGCTGCTTTTTGCAGCTGTTCCACCTATGCTAGTTAAGGGGCTGATCTGCAGTGTAGAGAAGAAAAAAAGAATATTAAGCTTATTTAAAGCAATGATATTGGAACACATAAACAGTTTTTTTCCTGGATGTCATTTGAATTTCTTATGCAAACTATTTAGCAAGGAAAATCTTATTTCTGTCAGCTGACAGGTTTCTTTGGAATGTAGATATTCATCAGGGCTGTACATGCTTCAAAAGTCATTCAAAATAGAAGTATTAGAATTCATGGGAGTTAAAGACCTATTTAATTAGTTGATATATTAAAGTAAATGTCTCTTACTCATTTAATTTAATGAATTGATTGATTAAATCAGCCTGAAAAAGAAACATGGCTGCTTTAAAAAGACGCTCTCTTTGCACTCTCTTGCATTCTGAAAAAGTCCAGAATGATTTTCAAAGGGTGAAGAAGTCTATTATTAATAAGCTTGTTAAACTAAGCCCTTGAGAGGTAAAATACAGAATTATAAGATATAATTTCATAGAGAACACATATTAAAATGTTGACTACATTCTTAAAACCCATAATTAATATATTGATTCATTTTGGCCATTCTGAAGAAAAGACCAAATATTAAACTAAGGATCATTTTATTTTACTCACAACTATTAATTAGTTGGAAAATACGGTTATAGAAGATTTTGTTATAAGTATGCCACTTTCAGAATAAGCAGTTTTCTGTCTGGCTATGTAAACCAATGTGCACAAATTCCACTTATTTTCAGTCTCTACCTTTATATCAGTAATCTATCCACTAACCACCACCTGGACTACTTCTAGATTGTCAGCAGTTTCTTGGACCAAATCTCAGCCATCCCACAGGGGACAAAATAGGGTAATATTTGGATCAGAGTAAAAATGAATTGAAAATGTATACATATGTTGTCTTTTCATTCAATAAAAAATCTTTCTGGTTTTTTCAAAGCTCTTCCATCTTGTGAACTGTCAGAGTCAGAAATGAGACAGTTATAGACTCTGCAGATACAGAGAGAAATAAAAAGTGGAGTACTGTATTCTGTGTGTTTGTGACTAAATGTGTCTCTGTGTTCTCCATGTTGCTTTTCCTCAACATAAACTATAACCTACACAGCCTACTTATAATCTTGCTGTTGTAAAGCTGTTGCCTCAGTGATTTTCCCAGTGGAAAAAAAGACCAAATAAAATGTTTCCCGCTGTTTTTTCTTAATGACAAAGCTTTTCTGAAATGCTACTTATTGAGGCTTCATAGCATAATTTATAGGCATCCATTAACTATAATTTGAAGTAATGAAATTGCTTGGAATGTATGTGGAGTAGTATATTGTAAATTTAATGCTCACTTAGTATGAACAGGGTGATTTTTTTTCTTGGTCAGTTATTTATGTGGAATTGTGGTCTTTTAGAAGGTGACTGCTAATAAATTATGGAGGAACAGAATGATACAGTTGGTAGAAATGTTATTCCCTGCCTGTTTTATAGAATACCTGCCTCCCTGATTGACAGGTTGCCTGACCAAACACTGCTTTATTCAGTGTGTTATGACCTTGCATAAATAAAGAAGAGGAGGAAAGGCCATAGCTCAGTGGTAGAATGTGAATTTGGCCTGCAAGTAATCCAAACTGCAATGCATAGCTAAGATTGAAGTGGCTTTTCCTCAAAGCTTGACATAACAGTTTTGCTTAGTAAATGGATTAGCATAGGCAGTGCTGAACTGGATAGATCAATGCAAGGCACATTCTGATTTCTATGGGAATGATTAGTTCAAGTGTATCACAAAACTGGCTATCTTTAATAAGATAGACTAAAAATTTCTGAGCCTAAATTCTTGGCCATAAAGTATGATGTCCTAGGATCTTTTCTAATGTTTTCTGAATAACATATTTTTTGATAGATTTAATTTTTTT
This sequence comes from Bothrops alternatus, assembly GCA_034064705.1. Taxonomy (NCBI): domain Eukaryota; kingdom Metazoa; phylum Chordata; class Lepidosauria; order Squamata; family Viperidae; genus Bothrops; species Bothrops alternatus. The sequence continues at coordinate 11,523,911 of JARGCV010000023.1, forward strand.
CTCTCCTATACCAAAACAGAAAGACAATAAATAGTAGGGTTTTTAATATATATATTAAACATTAAACATTAAACATATATATTAGACATTGCTTACAGGAGTTGACTGAGATGAGCTGGTAAACTGGAAATTACCCATTGTAATTTTTTAAACAAATATAAAACCTTACTCAGCAGCAACCACTTATAGTGCAGAGGAAGATAGATGAAATACTTTTACTGTATCTCAGCAGAATGTGTCACTTTTGCTTTGTGTCATGGTGCTGTTTTCTGGATCCTCTCAAACAGGACCTCTGTGTCTGATTTTCTTTCATATATACGTTAGCAGCAATTCTTAGATAATGAATGACATTCCATTTCTTTCAAACTGATCTAGAAACAAAGAAAAATTGGGATTGTCATCTCTCTTTATTAAGATTGTCTTTTATCAAGTGCCAACATCATTTAGCCATCCAAAACTGAGGGTGGTTATATTGCTCTTGTAAGTAGGCTACTTAGCCTCTGTGGAAAAGTTTCATCACATCAATTCTTTGGCTCAGTCAGACTTGATACTACAAAAATGGTTTTGATTTTAAAATCTAAAATCAATGTAGATCAAACTACTACCTCTAGCAGAGGTGATAATGTCATATAGAGAAGCAGTTTACAATGGATTTCTATTTCAGTGCTGATGGTGGGTTTGCATCCTCCATCACAACTAAGAGGAGCAGAGAAGATTAGGAGGTATAAGATAGACTGGCTTACACAACTGACTGTGGCCTTCAACAGAGAAGAAAGCAGTTGCCTTACTCAGACTAACAGCACAGCCAACTCCACTAATCCTAGCAGGGGGCAGTTTTTTATTTGAAAAATATCTTTAGTTTATCACACTATTAAAAACTGTTTGTGCTTTTTTTAAAAAAAAATCATAGCTATTTTTGTCTCTTGACTCACATCATAAATGTCCACAGGGGTGGGAGAATGACAAAATGTGCATAGTGACATTGTGATGCAGGTCATGTCACTTAGGTACTTGCATCCTACAATGAAACACAAGTACAAAGTGCTGGGACTTGTAGTGTGACATTGCAGTGCACATTTATTTCATTATTTCTTTCATCCTCCCATTTATACAAGACATCTATGCCTCACACATTCTGTTACAGGTTGAGCCTGCTTCTGAAGGTGCACACTGCAGAATACTGATATAGTATTTCTGTCTGTACTTTCTGTGAACCTGAAAAGTATTTGAAGTACTTGCTTTTATTTTTAACTTTTCTCTTTATACCCCATCCTTCCCACTGGCTTAAATAAATAAATCACTTTTCCTCTAAAATCTCCCTGCACAATGTTTTAAAGTTTGAGTATTACTTATAGTAGAGCCCTGCAGTTGGGAAGTGCTGAGAATAAGTAATTGAAGATTTCTGTTTTGATAGTCTATTGCAGAATGTCATATCCCGCTGTTACAGGTTTCCTGCAAAAATAACGCAGCCTCTGATGACTCAAGCACAGTTAAGTAGAAAATTCCATAGCATTTTAGAAAATAGGGAGCAATAGCATCCTGGTGGCACTGAAATGACTGGGTCAGCATCATATAATACCGTATCATAGTTCTTGGCCAAACGGCAGTCCCACAATGCTATGTTTAAAACTATATAGCTAAATGCTTGAGGCTCCTTTCCCCCCTTCATTACTGTCTTATCAATAGAGGTGCTTTTTTATGATCATTCTTTGTAATAGACTCTGTAAAGTCTATTAAGGACTTTACTGTAAAGATTAACAGAATTTTACAGCTAAAATAGATTACCTTTGTCTCCAGAATGAACAGCATTGGTTCCATCAAAATCAGCACACTAAAAAAATGCGATATAAGAAAGCCAATATGCTTTGGTTTCAAAAACATATTTCACCTGATCTTCATATTCCCTCTCATTATATACAATGGGAGAGAAATAGTAATAAACACAATGAAGCACATGCGCACACATAGACTTGTACACAACACCATGCCATCATGGTGTCTCTGCCCATAGGATATTGGAATTATAAGAACTTTTGATATTGGGGCACGGAGACCAACTATAAGATTTCTTATCCCACACAATATAATTTTTTTTCACTTCTATGAGATCATACTAATGTGAGAGCCTTATTATTAGAAGGGGAAATTCTATACCTCTGATGCCATAGATTAAGAATAAGGCTTTGCTGCTATTTCATTTGTTTCCATGGAATAAAATAACAGTATTCTGAACATAAAGTTGCAATACAATTCTATTTCAGCAAATCAATTATCTATAGCAGTGGTTTTTTTAAGCTCAGCATTTTTAAGATGAGTCAGTTTAATTCCCCAGCAGTTCTGCTTTTAAAAACAATACCAAAGGATGAAAGAACATTTTGTGCACAACTATCACCAACAATAATTTTCTTATCCTTTCCTTGGGTATACACTTAATGAGAAATTCAACATTTTAATCCTGAAGTTACGACAGTTGCCTTTGCAAATCTCTGGATGCTACATATTATGTAATAATCACTTTGCTAAAAGATGTTATCTATTGTAATAGGTAATATAAAATACAAATAAAAACTTCTGATACTGTAACTTATGAAAAAATGTTCTCTACTGTTCCACAAAAATCCTGCTTGCTTTCTAAGTTTTATTCTTAAATTTTGTATTTTTTAAATCTAAACCTTATATAATCATAAAATCTGGATGTCTTCGGGAGATAGTAGTGTGGAATAAAGAAACTTTTGAAATGGATTTTAAATCATTTTCTACATTGGTTTTCTACATTAACTTTCCCAACTGAGATCCCACTCAGATAAATTTGCACTGACAAACTTCACTGAACAGAGAGGAATTTGGCAAGGAAAAACAAAAACAGCAGTTATGGAAAAAAGTGCACCTCTCTCACCATTTCTGTGTTGCAAATCACCTCTTCAAAGTAGTTTTTTTTCTAAGCAATGTAGCTGTTTGAATTTTTAGCTGTGCCTTAAGAAGAAAAATCACAGGATTCTGTGCTATTGATTACACTTGTTTCTACCCTTAAATTTTTCTTAATTAAATCTGCTATATTCCATATACTTTGGACTACAAATCCCATAAATACTATTATGGCAATTGAGGCTCAGTGATATCTGTTTCAGAAGATTAATAGCTCACTTCAGTGAAGCACATACACTACAAGAAGTATATAAAAATGTTGAATCTGCGGGTGAGTATCGTGTCTTCAAAAATCAGCAATATCCCTGTCCAGCTGTAACTAACCCCCCCCCCCCACTTTTTTTGGGTTAGTTGGCTTCCTTTTAGTAAACAGCTCAAAAGCAGAATTCCTATATGTTTTTGGGCTACATGCATGCAGGCTTGGCAGCCATACATTCATCGATTTCCTTCATAATCTTCCGGGTTCCATTTATATTCTCTCATTTGAAATGGTGTGGTTCATATATGCAAGAGTTGGTTGTTTGCATCTCATTAGCTTGGTTCACTGGGTGCTAAAGACAAAAGGCAAGTTCACTTATAGTTTGGACTGTAAAGGTTCCAATTTTGAATTATTTTTCTAAACTTTTAATGAAGTGGCTCTATCCTTTCAATAAGGATTATATTGGATATATATTATTTCTTCTTTGTTTCCACTACAACCTCCATGCCTGAATGTTACTTTGCTGTTTGTTAGATTAAATTGCGAGCTATTGTGTAACTGTGATAGGATTGTGATATTTAGGGATAACATTGATTTATTGAGGTTTAATCTAGTCACTTTAATTTATTGTTTGTCATAAATATTTGTATTTACTGTAGATATTTTATCATTTTACGCTAAGATCTTTTGTGGATAGCTTAATAGCTGCAAGCCTCCATGAGTTGGAATCAAATTAACAGCTTATAAATTAGATAGGCAGACACAGAGACAGAGACACATAAAGGCACACAAACATTCATAATTCTTGTGATACTGGGATATTTTAACTGATTTAATTCCAGCTCAGCTGGGACTCATCACACAGAACAAAGTCAAATGTTTGACTTTCAGGTTGAGATGCTGGAATTTTTCAGAGTTTGAGGATACCCTATGTTTCTATCTATAGAAACTCTTACCTTGCAATTCCTGGGCTCTCCCTTGCCCACAGCCTTTCAAGGTTTTTTTAAATGTTTTCCACTGAGTGGGGAAATTGAGTTCATCAAGCTGAGTGGGAGAAACAAAAGCAATGTTGAAGGAACAGGCTACAAGTTCAGTGCTATTGTCTGCGCTCTCCAGATGAACATCAAAAGAATCCAGAAGATTCTGAGAAGCTTACACAATCCATTTTTTTTAAAAAAGAGAACAACTAAAACTGCCCCAATAATTCCCCAAGCTGTCCCAATAAACACTTGGGTGTAACGATCAGAAGGGTAATCTTGAAGAACAGGAGGAAGAGCCACAACCAAGATAACAATTAGATAAAAGAAATGCAATTTGAGAAGGCATCTCAGAAATGAGTCTCCCTAGTTCTCAAAATGATAAAAGGAAAATGTATTCAGACTTGCAATATTTTGTTACTGTTGCCTTATAATAAAAGTCATACAGTATTAGCATTTATAACTTTGGCTTCCAAGTGTGATCTACCTTCAAGGTTGCTGTGTTTTCCACCAGTTGAAATATCCAGAGGTCTTCAAGGGCATCCTCAAGCCTTCTTCTTGTAATGTGAATGACAGTAGGTTAGCTGCAAGATGACAAAGATGAGTGACTTCTTTAGTGCTGCCTATTCTAAGTTATACCACAACTGAAACACTTGCTACAGATGGGCAAAGGCTTGGTGGCCCTACCTTCTGCTTGCTCTTCTAGCAAGAACTGTGAATCCAGGAAGACCCCCAAATTGTGAGGCTGCTCTCCATAGGGGAGCACAGGCTACTGATAGCCAAGTTTGTACTAGACTCAACAAGCCTCTGAATTATTCTGTCTTTTGTCTGAGCATGTTTCTCCCCTACAGACCCTGATAGTGTCTAGACACCAGTTTAGAAATTCCACTGCTTTCTCTATTTGACCCAGGGTGGAATGCATCATGGATTATCATCAGCATTTTAATGATGCCTCAACCTGAATCTGTGGAAGTTGTCTGCAAACTTTAAACACGTTAGACGAAAGAAGTGAGCACCCTACAACAGGAGTGTGCAAGAATTCAACTTCTTTTCCCTGCAGCCAGTAATTAGAATGACCTACTCAGAAAGCAAGCCCATCTAGCAGTTTGAAAGCATGCAAATGCAAGTAGATTAATAGGTACCACTTTGGTGGGAAGGAAACAGCATTCCGTGCACCTTTGGTGTATAAACATGCTGGCCACATGACCATGGACAATGCTGACTCCTTTGGCCAAGAAACAGATGGGCACTGAGCCCTAGAATCAGACACAACTGACAGGGAAACCTTTATCTTTTACTCAGAAAGAATTGGAGCCATTACAACATGATATTTCTGATCCCAATCCCTGTAGGTGGGATCCAGAAAGATACTGTGATTAAAATACCAACGGCTATGAGAGATGTAGAAGAATAAGAATAGTTAATACTCCTTCATGTTACAGGTATCTTATAAACTGACCAATGTGGGTCCAGCCCTTACTCGAGTCTGAAACCTGAATGCTATGCATCCACATACAGATTATCACAAAATACTGTCTTATTTCTATTTATATGAATGCCTTTTTAGGCAGAAATATTTAATATGAATTAGTAGTGTGTGTGTATGTGTCCATCACTGACACCAAAAATGTTCTTTTTTTTTTAAGCTTGATCCTATGTAGATCTTATTATTCCCTTTTGTTTTTTAATTGCACAGCAGGAAAAGTTTAATGTGTAATTGATTACTGCCTTCTGTTGCGGCTCTGGGTGCTCTGTGCTTCTGATCAAGCGTGCTATTTTCCACAATACTTGGTTTTTGCCTCCTTTACCAGTCAGCATTTCGGGTCCGCTGGGCCTCTTTTATTCTAACTGAGCTGCTTTGGTTTTACTTCTTTAACTGTTTTTGAAATGGTATTCTGCAAAATTGCCCCCCCCAGCTATTTCTCCTTCTATACTAGCCATTTCAACTATAGGAAAAGGTGAAGAAACTTCAATAATTAAGTTGGATATTACTTGCAACCAAACATCAATATATAAAGTCATTATGTTTTGGATTCCACTCACATCGTTCGGTCTTTCTGCTATTTCTCTTCACACACACCATTTTTTTTAGCCTAATAGATAATAAATTTGAATTTTGGACTCTTTAGGCATTCTAATGTTAGAAATCGTAAGGAATTATTTTTTCAAAGTTTCTCACTTCAGAGGCTTGGCCTGAACTGAAGGAAGGTGGTAAAATGAGAATAGCTAATACAGTATAGTATGTTTATTCTCCATCTGTCTTTCCTTGTTGCTATAAATAGACTTTATAGCTTGCCTAGTGCTAGGCTCCTATAATACTTTTGTTTGTCTCCCATGATAGAACTGAGAGTTGTCCATAATAAACATAGGGAAAATTAGGAACTACAATATAGGGTAGCTGTCAATTGACCCAATAGCCAAAAGAAGTGAAGAAACTGAAGTTGGATAGTTCTACAAGACAGTGATAGAAATCATATGGAGGGAAGTGGGTAGTGGGGTGCCCCAGGGCTCTGTTCTGGGTCCAGTGCTCTTCAACATCTTCATCAACAATTTGGATGAGGGGATAGATAGGGAATTCATCAAATTTGCTGATGACAAAGCTGACAGGAAAAGCCAACATTCCAGAAGATCAGCTTAAGATACAAAAGGATCTTGACAGACTTGAACATTGGACACTATCTAACAAAATGAAGTTCAATGGTGAAAAAAGTAAGGTTCTACACTGAGGCAAGAAAAAACAAATGTATAGGTGGTGCCTTGCTCAATAGTAGCAACTGTGAGAGGGATCTCGGAGTCTAGTGGACAATCACTATGAACCAGCAGTGTGCTGCAGCTGCCAAAAAGCCAATACAGTGTTAGGCTGCATTAACAGAGGGATAGAATCAAGATCACATGAAGTGTTAATACCATTTTACAATGCCTTGGTAAGGCCACACATGGAATATTGCATCCAGTTTTGGTCACCACAATGTAAAAAAGATGTTGAGACTCTAGAAAGAGTACAGAGAAGAACAACAAAGATGATCAGGTGACTGGAGGCTAAAACGTATAAGGAACGGTTGCTGGAATTGGGTATGTCTAGTTTAATGTAATAAACTTTATTACAGTCGTAGACCAGCAATAGTCATCACTTTCTACAATATATTAAATAATAATAATAATAATAACATTAATAGTAAATAATGTTAAGAAAATACATGTTCGCAAAATGTTAGGGTCACTCCCTAATTTATGTGAATGGATAGCCGATTAATGTGTGAGTGAATATAATGTTCCAAACATAATTAGAGATATCTCCAAAAAATTGGCACAAGTTGACAACTATAGATCTGTAACCAATTTTTTTCTTGTGGACATTGCCGCAACACAGTATTTTGCCACTGCATGCGTGATAGAAGGGTTTGAGTCTTGGAGGAGAAAGCCTACATAAAAATTGTCTGCCCTCCCTGGCAATCTCTCTAATAAAGGGAGAATATACGCTGTCCTATAAACTTGGTATAACTCACAGTACAATAAAACATGTGAGATATCTTCGACTTCTTCTTTACCACATATAATGTCTAGTTTAATAAAGGGAAGGATGAGGGGGGACATGATAGCAGTGTTCCAATATCTCAGGGGCTGCCACAAAGAAGAGGGAGTCAAGCTATTTTCCAAAGCACCTGAAGGCAGGACAAGAAGCAATGGATGGAAACTAACCAAAGAGAGAAGCAACCTAGAACTAAGGAGAAATTTCCTGACAATTAGAATAATTAATCAGTGGAACAACCTGCCTCCAGAAGCTGTGAATGCTCCAACACTGGAAGTTTTTAAGAAGAGACAGGACATCCATTTGTCTGAAATTGTATAAGGTTTCCTGCCTGAGCAGGGAGTTGGACTAAATGACCTCCAAGATCCCTTCCAATTATTATTATTATTATTATTATTATTATTATTATTATTATTATTATTATTATTATTATTATTGATCATCGCATAGTCAGCCAGATGTTCAGACTGGATTTGGCATTTTTGTCTACCTCTTGAGTCCTTCCCAAGGACCTGGGATAGGCAGATGTGGATGTTTGATGGCATTACAGATATCGTCACAGGATGGAAGCAGTTCCCAGTAAGTCCGCCTTTTGCAGTTGACTAATGGCGAATTTGTCAGTGCCAATGGTGTTCAAGTGGTGCTCCAGTTGTTTTGGGATTGCACCCAAGGCGCCTATTACTATTGGTACTACCCTTGCTTGCTTTTGCCACAGTCTTTCTATTTGTAGGTCTTTGTATTTTGTTGTTGTTATCATCATCATCATCATCATCATCATCTCTAAATGACTGTTAAAGACTTATTGCAACAAAAAATGAAGGGTTTGAACTGGCCTTGACAGTGCCTAGTCTCGGATATTATTGAAGATACACAGGGAGATTTCAAACATGCAGTCCATACAAGAAACTGAAGAATATTTCTAAGCTGGAAGTGTTCTGCAAGTGAAATTTGGAAGCTGTTATTACTGCCAAAGGAGGTGTTACTAAGCCCTGACCAAAAGACTTTACAAACTTCTGCACCTGCTATATTCCCTATTTTCTTATTTGGATCTGTAAACAACTGCACATAAACAGTAACTGTGCTTTCACATTTCCCGAAAGATGTTGTGTTTAATTTGGTGCCATATAGAGGCTTTGTCAGCTTCATGTTTACTAAGGAATTGATTGAAACAAGCCATTTGCTCAGGAGGGCCTACATTTTTGCAAGCAACTGTACTTCACTACTCTCACAATTCTTAGTGGGATTTTTGTTTCCCACAGCTTTTCATCTCTGTCAGATCCCCAAAGAAATGTATTGCTTTTCTATCTATCCTATACGTCCTTTCGTAACCATGGTTTGTTTCTCTTAGTGTACAAAGGCTGTAAATGTAGCATTATAAATTGTGCCAATAATTAAATGTAGAAGTCTATTACATCATTTGATTCACAGACACTACTTTAAGCAATAAATATATGATTGCTTGTAAACATGAGTCCATGGATAACCTTTTAGTAATAGTGTACAGTATGTAGACTGTTTACCTTTTAAATGAGATTTGTCAGAGAAATACTCTCCAGTAATTTTTAAATGTCAGATTAAAGTGATGCATTCTACCATGTTGTCTGACTAGATACTGTTATATGATGATTTCTCTTTGTAAAGCTGTATGTAGAATAAGAAAGTGTAAACTAGAAAGCTTTTATGAAACTTATTTTGTTCTTACTTTTATCAGCATATACACTAGTACAGTGGTTCTCAACCTTTTTCAGGTTGAGACCCCACTTGCCCCGCCCATGTGCGGCACGACCCTGGCGCGCGTGCGCATGCGCACGCGTCGGGCTGATCCGTGCATGCGCGACACGCGCGTGACAAAAAAACAAAAAAAAATGGCGGACCGCGACGGGCCAATCTGCGCATGCGCGGTGCGCGCGTGACGGCCCGAACCGTGCATGCGCGGTGCACGTGACAAAAAAACCAAAATGACGGACCGCGACGGGCCGATCCGCGCATGCGTGGCGTGCGCGCGACGGCCCGAACCGCGCATGCGCGGCGCGCGCGCAACGAAAAAACCAGAAAAAAACAAAAAAAACCAAAATGGCGGACCGCGGTGTCCGGTGACCCCGCAAAACGGTCGTTCGACCCCAAATGGGGTTGCGACCCATAGGTTGAGAACCGCTGCAGTAGTACCTCAGATATACTATGAAGCAGTAGTGGGATTCAAATATGTGAACAACCGGTGTGGGTGCCGTTTCCGGAAGTCCATTCTGGGCCTGGGCAACAAAAAATTAGCTACCGGTTCTGCCGAACTGGTGTGAACTGGCTGAATCCCACCACTGCTATGAAGTCATATTGGCTGTATTTCTTTTTCCAAAATTATTTCTGTTTTCATTTTTAAAGTACACAGTGTGCTTTTTCTAATGGCTATGTCATATCATATTGGTATTTTGTTATGTAGTGAAATGGTGCATGTGCTAACTTAAATTGCTCAACTGGTGTGTTTTCTTTTGAGTGATAAAAACAAACTACATAATAAAGAACAGTGGCAGAGTATTTTATGGTAGCAAATAAAACTTATAAAATCCTATTAAAGACACTGCAATAAATTTTACAGAATCATCAGACTTTTTAGCAGAAAATTACTTGGAACAATTGTGCTGATATATTCAGCTAAGTTAAAATGTGTATGACTTTGAAGAATTGCCATAAATATCAAATAAAAGATGTTAGGAAGAATGCAAAGATTAAATTATTTTTGTCAAAACATAAATGAATAGTATTGCTTCCTATCCTATCTAATTCCAAGGCATATGACCAGCCTTTCAGTTCTTGTTAAAATTCTATTCTTGTGATTAATTCTGTTCTATACATCTAATTAAATAACAAATAGTAGCAAGGCCAAATGCAAGCATATGTATGAAGAGAGGGACAGACAGATATATGCACAGAAATGTTATTAAAAAGACTCAAAGTAAGACAGAAATAAATAATGCCAGGGGTTTATTCACTATGAAATGCATTAACTGCAGCATTGTAAAGTAGAAATGTAAGCAACATCAAAGTTAAAAAAACACCACATTACTAAAAATGGTTTACGGGAGGGGGATATTGTCAAAAGGGAAAATATGCTTTGAAATTATATTCACTGAGAAGATACAAGGCTACAGCAACCAAAACAGTCAGAAGAGAGAATTCAGCAGATGGAAAACATGATAAGCTCACTGTTTCTGGTTTTACATAAGTTATCTTTTATTTTTTTAATGCATGTAAAATAATATTATACTGAATCTTTTCTTTCTAGTGCATTTGGCACGCAAGAAATGACCACTTATGTCCTAGCCAGCAAAAGAACATTTAAGACACTACAGAAACCTGAATACATTAATGTAGCTGTCTGAACATGTTAATAAAAATATTGTGATGCTTAAAAGATTGAAAGCTTGTTTAAATTTTCAGCTTTTCAGAAAAGCTCAGGAGGTTCTTCAGCCAAAACAACATACATGCACATGCTCTGTGTTCCTGGCGTGTTTACGTTTGCTTTGTGTGGGGGTCGGAGGGAGGTGCAGCAGCTGGTGATGTCGTTGTGGTTTGGCTTCTGGATGGTGGTTGCATTTCGTCTGAGGGATGGGTTTGGGCTTGGGTTTGGGTCTGGTGAGGGTGAATGGTGGTGGTGTACTGTGTTGTTCTGGGTCCTGTGTCAGTTTTCGTGGCTAGGACTCGTTTGTTGATTAGGGCTAGTTTCCAGATGTCTGGTAGGCGGGAGGTATCGTCACATTTATTCGTGTTTTTCTATTTCGATGGCTTCCATAATTATTCTCTTGTTGTGGTGTTCAGTTTTGGAGATTAGTTTGGTTCCTTCAAAATCAATTTCATGTCCTGTAGCTTTAAGGTTAAATGGACACACGCCATGAACACAGAGCTACACTGCAAACTCAGAGCCAAACCAAAGCCCAGTATCTTACTTCACAGCCTTCAGCCCTGGACATCACATCACAAAACTCAGGAGGCTACAACGCTAAAGCTCAGGATGTTACAACACAGCCAACCACCCAGGATGATGCAACACAGAACTCAGGATATCACTACACTAGATCTCAGGATGTCATCACACAACCCATTACCCAGGTCATTACAACACAAAAGACTAATGGGCACATAGCCAGTACCTCAACTACTCAGGATGTTATGAAACAGCCAAACAATCCACAAACAATAACTCCTACACAGCCAACCAATCCACCTACAGCAACTAAGCCAGCACTCCACACACACCTACCAATATATATAGAGAGACAGCAGCTCCGATCACACTTTGCTCGCACAAGCACGAAGCCGAAGACCCCAGCCTGAAGATAACGAGTGGGACCTTGTTGAAACGTCGCCAAGATACTCTCAATCTTGAATACACCAAGACCTGCATACCTATACCCGTGAAAATCTACGAAAACACACACACACACACACACACACACATATGTGTGTGTGTGTGTGTGTGTGTGTTAGAATACTATATCTAATAAGTAATTCTCCTTTATATCCACAAACACTGTGCAAAGTTACTTAGACTGAGAGATAGTGAGTGTTGTCACTCACGGAACTTCAATAAGCACAGCATTGAACATAGATTATTTTATCCTCACCCCTAGGCGATTCCAACACTTCATCTACTACCAATTTCCATAAATTAGATTAGCTCCACTCCATACTGGGGGAAAAGAAAGCAACATTATACAATAGTACATGTGTAACGTGACATTTTGATGGAACAGAAGTAGTATTTATTACTCTATTTTATTTATATAATACAGCTCAGTGTCTTGTTAGTTGCAGGACTGCATATCTCCATTGGAGTTGGCCCAGCTGATTCAATCATGTGGGGAGGAACAGCTATTTGTTCCCCATTTTCAGAAGTCAAAGGGGCCCTCATAAGATTGATTCTCAGGAAAGGCTTCATAGGTGGAGGTTAGGTCCAATTAGGTCCCACACTTATCCACCTTCTAGAAGAATTTGAAAATGTAACTGTTTCAACAGACCACGCGTGTTAAACTTGCCATGTCACGTGACGTGTCGCGATGTATTGTGACTTTTTTGTATTGCTGGAGCTGAAGTGGGTGCGGCCTCCGCATGATGCAACTGGCCCATGGGCTGGCAGGTTTTTTTTTTGAAAAATATTTTATTGGTTTTATAATTTTAACAATAAGTACTTAAATCACACCATGGTGATTGGGTAAGCAAAGATTCCAAAATAAAAACACACATAAACAGTTCAACTTAGTACATTCACTTTCATCTTTCTATTTCCCTCAAAAGAAACATATAAATTTAATGTATTCCATTTCTATCGTAAATTTCTTTTACTACTAAACCTATTTTAAAACTTTATCAATTTCAATTACTATAGTCAAATATTATTTTATATCGACAAATTAACGTTTCAAATATCTCTTCCAAGTTTATTCAAACTCTTATCCTCTCTCAACCCTCTTTTTGTCTTCAATCTTAATTATTTCTTCTTCTACTAATAAAAGATAGAAAGGAAAGTTGCAAAGTTCTCACCTGAGCTCACCATGGGGGCATTCACAGCTTAAATGTTGTTTGACTTACGGTCTAAAGCAGCTAGGCGATCGGCCATTTTACTGGCCAATCTTCTTCTCCGTTGGCCCTTTGGAGTTTCGTCCAAACAGCTGGAGGAGCTACCACTCCTCCGCCGTTGGATCGCAGCCTCCTTGTCAGAAGTTGCACCCTCCAGGGCGACTTTGGACGCATATAAGGGTCCACCGACGGAGGGATATCTAGTCGGCGAGGAGAGAAGTCTCCCAACCCGACTAGCAATGCTGCAAACCGGAACCGGAAGTCCATGGGCCAGCAGTTTGACACCCCTGCAATAGACCATTTGGGACATGTGTCTCTTAATTTTGTCAGCTTTTTAAAATTTTGTGATTTTTTAAGTATTTTGATGCGTTGTTGTTGTTGTTGTTGTTGTTGTTATTATTATTATTATTATTATTATTATTATTACTGCTACTACCACTACTACTACTACTACTACTACTACTACTACTACTACTACTACTTATTTTGTGTATTTACATGCCTGGTTTGTTGGATATCACTTCTCAGCAGCTTAATGCAATGTTTAAAAAGCAATCAAAATCATAACAAAGAAACCATTTGTGTCTGTTACATATTTTTTTGTGAGCTACCAAGAGTCACTTAAGAAAAGGAAGGAAGGGAGGGAGGGAGGGAGGGAGGGAGGAAGGAAGGAAGGAAGGACTTTTTAAGAACTATGCAACTTTATTGGAGTTTGGCAGATTTTTTTATCAGATCCCCCAAATCAATGGATGAAAGCCTATGATATGCAAATGCTGTGTAAATTCCCTGGGTTTTCCTTGAATCTGTTTCAGAGCTTCTCCAAAAACATTGGCGCATATCTGAGGGGTGTATTGGGAGCTGTAGAAAAACTGCTTCTCTTCCCATGATAAAAGCCATTTCTTTAAAGAAAGGAACAACTTGTACTGTATACTATTTGTTACATCCTCTGCCCTTTTCTTAAGCAGGAGGCACTTGAAAAAATGGAAAAGAGAGAGTTAAAAAAAATACAAGTTGCATAAGTAGCAATTTATGCTGTTTATTACCATTAAATATCTGTGTACTAAAGCACATTTATTACTTAATCAGGAATGAATCCATTTCCGTTAGATCTGTTTTTAACACAGTGAAGCCACTTTATGCTTCGAGTACCTTCAGTAAAATTTACATTACAACCAAATAAATAAGGCAATTTTAATTAAATGTTCTAGAAAGGTTTATGCATCTGCATCAAATATAAACTGCTTCTATTTAATACAGTTTTCTGGATAATTTCTGTGTAGCCTAAACAGGGATAAATAAATATTTCTCTGCAAATATTCACAAAACTGATTTTGTGAATCAGTTTCTCAATGCCTCTTCTTTATGAGAATTGCTTGTCTGAAATTACTGTCATGGCAGCATACCTAAGAGATTTCTCCTCTGGTGAGCCTCCCAGAATCTAATTACAATTAAAGGTAATTCAGCTTACACTATTAATCCTCTGAGAGAAGGAATGCTTCCAATTTCTTTACTTTTCAGTCCGTTCTGATTAAGTGCCAATTCACATGAACTTTGTGCTTTTTGTGCTGCTGGTTTTCAATTCTGGCTTCAATATATGTTGTCCATGAAGAAGACTTCTGAGTTATTTCATTAAGGTTGTTTATCACAGTTTTGCTCCCAAGTTTAGGATGTTGAGGAACCTACTTCTTAACATTAGTACAGTATTGTGCTTTTGACTTGTCCTCAATCTGTCCACATAACCAGTTCATCACAAGCATGTTTCCAGATGGAATTGAAATAGCATAGGTTTAATCTCATCTTTACAACTTAGAACAGGGGTTCTCAACCTTGGCAACTTTAAGACTTGTGGACTTCAACTCCCAGAATTCCTCAGCCAGCTTTGCTGGCTGAGGAATTCTGGGAGTTGAAGTCCACAAGTCTTAAAGTTGCCAAGGTTGAGAACCCCTGACTTAGAAGATAACAATTGGCTCCCCACATTTTTTTTTTGCCACCAACAGAGGGAATAGCATCCAGGGGTGGCCCTATTGTTAGGCAGAATGAGTAGATGTTTCAGGCAGTTGTTTCTAGAATAAGTTACTAAACTCAGTGTGTCACAGAATCTTTCCTGTATATTTAAGCTGGTTTGTCATGCTTAAGTCTGGTAGGGGCTATTATATTCATTGGGCATTCAATAAAGTACCAGTCCCTATAGACTAATTTCCTTCCTTGGATCATTATTTGCTCCTAAATATGATGCTACATACTTCTGGCAGCAGCAGCAGCCCTTGACAACGTATCAGTATTGCTGGCTCATGGTATTTTCACTTGGAAGATCCATCTTGTCCAGGTTTTTCTGGTTAGTGCAGCTATGTCTGGTTTTTCACGAAGGCTATATGTGAAAATTAAGGCACGAATTTCCTCCTGCTTTCTAACCAACCTTATCCATCCAGCCAGATAACCTTAGAATTCTTCATCAGCAATATGTTAACTGGGAATCCAAAAGCTGATATCCCAATACACACTAAAAGCATAATCAAGTGGAGGAACTCTCTTAAAACACCTTGAATTCATATACGGTATCAGGAAGTTCATTATCTTTTATATTTTTATACTCTAACTACAAAATCTGTCCCAACCCAACAAGTTCAAATTAAAAACAAAATCAGAAGCCTATGTTTTTTAAAAAATATTTTATTAGTTTTATAATTATAAATATAAACAACAAAAATCAAATTAAATACAACTCAACCTAGCACAATCGTTAGGAACTTTTCCCAACATAAAACAAAGCATAAATACTTACATGAGATAATTAAAATAATTATGGGTATTGCTCGGCAGCACCCCCTCCACCACATCCCCCTCTCCTTCCTCCCTACCTCCTACTTCTATCCCCCCACCCTCTCTCCCTCCTCTCTCTCCACCCTCTCCTACAACCTCCCTACTTCCCTCCAATCTTTCACTCCTCGATCTCCGCCCCCTCCAGATGTGGTTCCGAGGTACTGCCCGAGCAACTCCTCTTTTATAAAAAAAAATATATATCATTCTATATGTAATACCAATATTACAGTTGAGTACATTATGACACCCCCAACCCACCCATCCCCCGACTTCCCAGAGTGAATACAGGGTAAAACACAAGAAAACCCACTAAACTAAACCAAATTATTATGTAAATCCTAATAAGAATTTAACTATATTTTTCAATCCAACATATAAAAATTTAACTATATGCTAAATACAATTTCTTAGATTGATAGTTCCCTTGTATATACACTATCCATTTTTTCCAGTCCAACATATATTTTTCATTTGAGTGATCCTTCAAATATGCAGATATTTTAGCCATTTCTGCCAAATTTATTACTTTCAAAGTCCATTCATCAATAGATGGTAATTCTGACTTCTTCCAATATTGTCCCACCAACAGTCTTGCTGCTGTAATCAAGTTCAAAATTAAGTTCGTCTCTGTGGTGGTGCAGTCTTTTATAATGCCTAACAAAAACAACAGAAGCCTATGTTGATGCATACAACTGTTCAAACACTTCAATTCTATGCTGATTTGAATTCTCTTATAACAGTATTGTGCTTTACCTAAATAAAGGTTTGTCCAATAAAGGATAATAATGTTTTTAATGGCAAGCCATAGGGCTGATAAAACAAAAGAATAGTGTGAGTGGAAATTTGTATCTGCTCCAAACATTTCACATACAATTTTTACTTAATTTAAATCTGTGTCCGGAATTATACTGGTATCTAATTTTGCTGATAAGTTATTTCTGATAAGCTTTTTGGGTGACAGGTCATTAACAGTTTGCACACACATATTTTAAAATGATTTGAAGTGGAGGATTGTGTGTATTCCCAACTGCTTTGAATTATAAATAAATAATTTATATAAATAAATTGAAATAAAATAAAATAATACATCTTTTTTTAAAAAAGTGGATGATTAATTATTATAATGGGGGGGACAATTGTAGTGCATGCTTATTTGGGCAGAATATTGTGTCTGCAATTTTTGTTGCCAACTTCTGAGACCCCATTTGGTGTGGTAGTTTAGGCATCAGCCAAGAAACCAGGAAACCATGAGTCCTGCCTTGGGCTTAAAGCCAGCTGAGTGATCTTGGACCAATTTCTCTCTCTCTCTCTCAGCCCTAGGAAGGAGGCAACAGCAAATCACTTACAAAATCTTTCTAAAAAAACTACAGGGATTTGTCCAGGCAGTCTCCAGTAGTCAACTCCACTGATTCAAGGGCACAAACATGCAACACACCTTCCCACCTTTTTAAAGCTATTCTTATGAAGACTGGGGAACAATTTTTAAGATTTCTAATTATTGATTAGCAAGAGAAATCATGAATAAAGCCATTAGTCAGGATAAAACAATGTATTAGAATCAAATGACAAACCAGAAGTAAAAAAAGCCAGCCAAATATCAGGAAAAAAGAAAAACTTAGGTGCAAGAGATCAGAAAACTCTGTTGTTGAATTGGAACAAATAGCTCTTCTATATTTTTTAATATCAAGGAAGAGCCAGGAGATAGCTTGATGGGTAGATCATGCCTGAAAATATTTTACTGAGAAACATCAGTTTAGCAACTCATCCACATGCCCTGGCCATTCTGTATCATCATTACAAACTAATGTGAATAGAGAGCAATAAAGAAATCTATATGTGTTTCCTTGACTCTCCGTAAACAGAAACAATGTTCCCAGATGAATCTCATAGAGACGGTCCCCTTGTAATACTACCTTATAGTGTACAGAACTAACTTCAGATCAAGAAGGAAACTTTACACTAGTGCATTTTATCATTCAAGCAATTTTGAAAGATTAAGGCAATACAAGGGATTTGGAGGTCAGATTAAGATGGTTGTTTATTAGATAAACAACTAGTTGGATAGTTATTTATTAACAATTGTAGCTGTAGTTCAGAGCCAGCCTGCATGTTATAGTCACCATTCTGAAAACTGCCTCACCAATTTAATAGAATAGGAATAACTACAGAATGATTTACTTGTGGGACCATCTTCTGCCTCATGAATCCCAGCGACTGGTTAGGGCGCATAGGGTTGGCCTCCTACGGGTCCCATCTGTTAGACAATGTCATCTGGCGGGGCCTAGGGCAAGGGCCTTCTCTGTTGCTGCCCCAGCCCTCTGGAACCAGCTTCCCTCAGAGGTTCGTACTGCTCCCTCCCTCCTAGCTTTCTGGAAGCAGCTGAAGACGCATCTATGCCGACAGGCTTGGGGCGATTGAGCTGTGCTCTGCCCCCGGCCCTAGGAGTGTCCCTCCATCAACAACTGTGAGCTGAATGTGTTTGTATGTTGTGTGAATGAAACTAATTTTTAATTTTTTAATTTAATTGTGTTTTAATTGTGTTGTTGTTGTGAGCCGCCCTCACAATTTCCACTCACACTATTCTTTTGTTTTATCAGCCCTATGGCTTGCCATTAATATAAATTAAATTAAATAAATAAATACTTTGTTCCCTACTAATCTCAGTTTGCCGTTTTGGCACAATAAACATATTTTTTGTGCTTCTCTCCTTTCCAACTCTCCAGGAAAATTTGGCCATTAAGAAGTGACATAAGAGAAGATAAACAGCTGATTAAAAATCTGGCTAGTATTTTTCTGTTCGGTTTCTCTGCTGTCATCTTTGGGGACTTTCACATGACAGGTTTTCACTCTCTAATCCTTCCAAAGCTTTTGAGCCAGCTGTACAATCATCTCCACTTTTGCCACTCTTGAAATGATGAGAATGAGCTAATCAGTGCTCTCTTCAGCTGATCAATAGAAAAATGCAAAGATCATTGTTCAATCAACTTCCTGTTCCCTGAGCTATATCAGTTCCTGGGGTACAAAAATCTTGTTCTTATTCCTTAAGAAAGAAAGAGAAAAATAAATACATTGCAAATCCCCTTCTTCCTTTGTGTATTTGTCTGCAATTTTGCCAAAAATCTGAGCTGTTATTACAAGAGGAAACTTGTCTGGTTATTGAAAGCTGTGACCATGGCATGACATCATAGTTTTGCAGCCAGATGTTTTTTTCCCAACAAATCCAATGATAATTCTAGGCTGAAATGTAGAGCTTCTTTCTCCATATGGGGGAAAGGAGAATAAAGCACTTATCTGAGTTCAATGTCTGGATAACAAAGTGAGAATCGGGTTTGGTGCATATTGCCTAGATCAGGGCTTTTCAACCTTTTTACCCATTGTACCACTTTTAGGATATGGCAATATCTGCCTAGTAAGGTGTCAAAAACTTGATGACCCCTCCCCAAAAAGGAAAAAAGTGATGAAGTACAGGTAGTCCTCGATTTACAACAGTTCGCTTAGTGACTGTTCGAAGTTACAATGGCACTGAAAAAAGTGCCCCCCAAGCCATAGCCGAGCAAGACACCTGCCTGCCCCCTCAGCGGCGCTCTTCCTCCTGTCCGAGGTTTCATTGTTTTGAGCATTTCTGTTGAG
This sequence comes from Bothrops alternatus, assembly GCA_034064705.1. Taxonomy (NCBI): domain Eukaryota; kingdom Metazoa; phylum Chordata; class Lepidosauria; order Squamata; family Viperidae; genus Bothrops; species Bothrops alternatus. The sequence goes on from JARGCV010000023.1 coordinate 11,543,559, forward strand.
GATTGGCAGCGGGGGTGGGGTGGGGGGTATTTGGTTTTTATTTCCCCCATCTGCTGGGTGGTTGCAGCAGGTTTTGGTCACTTCACATGACCCTGGGACACTGTAACCATCATAAATCTCAGGCATCTGAATGTAAATCACAAGACCCTGGAGATGCTGCAACATTCCAGCTGATCGGTGCTTCTTCTGGGCTTAGCAGAAGCTCCAGGATCAGCGCTGAGCTCCAGCTGGAGCCTGGCGCTGATCCTGGCGCTTCCACTGAGCCCTGACAGTCCCAAAGGAGTACTGATCCTGGCGCTTCCGCTGAGCCCTGACAGCCCTGCTGCTCCAGCCATCTCTCGCTCAGGCTTGTGCGGTGCTGCCACCGGTTCAGCTCATTCCCCTCCCCCACTAGGTACCACTTTTCTAGGATGGTCGCATACCACCTGCCAGGTGCCAACGTACCACTGGTTGAAAAGCCTTGCCTTAGACATTTATTTTTGCAAAATGTTTTGCATTTTGAGCTGTGTCATAGTTGTGCTTGAAGACAATAGTTTTGACTGCCTTTGATTGACCTTATGGAACTACAGTTATGTGAAGGAGATGCTAGAGAGATTCAAATGGATATAGGTGAAGAGGCTTTTGTGTGTATTTATATAGTTCAGTATTCTCCTTAGCCAATTTGGTGTGTTTTCATGTAGCAAACATAATCTGTATTTCAGTTCTCAGTCCTGAGAAAGGGATGCAGATTAAACATTTGTTAGCTATTTATAGCTAAGTTCTGCCACTTCCAAACACAAACCTATGATTCATTGGCCTTAGACTGCGTAGAATTGTATCATCTGTCTGCCTTTGTATCTATGGTAGGGATGTGAAAAGTGTCTTATTTATCAAATTTCTATATCACCCATCTCACCTAAGTGACTCTGGGTTTCAACTTCAAAATATCCAGGTCTCAAAATTTCTATTGTGAAGCATGAAATATAACACGTGCTTTGAGAATCTTCATTCAAACATGAAATAATACATACTATTTTATTCTGAGAGTGAAACCAAATCTGGCTATTTCATGAAATACAGGACTGTGTTCTCTATTCCAAGCCCTACAATTGGGTTTCTGGGGTTTGGTTCCCCCACCCTCATTTTTTATAAAGCCAATCAATCAAAGAGTAATATTTTTGCTGTGATGGGTTTAAAATAGATGGGGGAATATGGGAGTGCAGCATGGAGAGGAAAGAACACATGGCCTGGCAGAAGAAGTTGCTTTTTTGCATATTTGTAGCCAGTGGTATTTTCCAGCAAGTTAAACATAATCAAAATGACAAAATGTGAGTTGTGATAGTGGAATATAAACTCTGTTCCTTATAGTATGCAAGAACACAAGGGGCAAAATTGGCATTGTGATGTCATACTGTCCCTCTTGTCATTTGTTCTCCTCTGGAGACTCATGTCTACAACCTGGCAAGTTACTCACTATGGATATGTTCTTGTAGATCATGGGTGTCAAACTCAATCATGTCATGTGACATATTGTGACGTATGGTGACATTTTTTGCCTTTGCGGAGCTAGAGAGAGTATGGCCTGCATGTGACACATCTGGCCCACGGGCCTCCAGTTTGACACCCCTGTTGTAGATGAATGGGTGGGTTTTACTAGTTTTCTAAATAGACATGCTAGCTTCATTCACAAATAAATATTGCTAAAGTTGTATAAATGTATAAACTTTCTCCAATAGTCTCTTGGCTGAGTTACTCTGAAATTTAACTTTTAAAAAACATAGCAGATGCCAGTCAAAATTTATTTTGTAATAGATAGCAGCCTGTGTGTTATTGTGTGTTATGGAAATTTATTTAAATATTTTCTTTAAAATCTTTTTATATTATGTTTTGAGCCAAATTTTCTGCAATTTGAGTGGCAGGTATCATTAAATATGGACTACAGTATGATCCCATGTACATTTATGGTAAAAGTAAAAGAGCAACAGCTGGTCCTGAGTTCCAGTTGTTTCATGTGGACAGAACATGGGAAATATTTCAATTTCAGTTCCAATGGTTTACAATCGAGATATGTTCAGTTTTTTTCTTTTGAAGCATATTCAGTTTATTGGAAAATAATCAAGTTTTATTACTAGTAGTTAATATTGAGTTTCTTACTGGTAGTCTTCTGGATTGTTTATGAGAAAAAAGTTCTTTTACATCGCCCAAAGAACAAAACCACTGTGAAATTCTTTTTGTTTATCTTAAGTAATTGCAGGTCGATAATAATAAACCTTATTTAAAAAATGTTAAAAGATTTTTTAGAAATCAATATGTTCTTCCTTGAATAGGTATATTTTATTTTTAATGTAATGTCCTCTAATTTCTGGTTGTATTCTGTTTTTATACGATTCATAATAAGTATTCATTAAATAAAGCTTTACTAAGGTGTTAATTCTTGCACGACTTGTATTCCCATTATAGTAAAATTAAACTACTGACTTCAAAAAGTATCTTCCTTTGATTAATGTGAGATTTCAAACAACAGCAAAACTATCAACAGTCTGTACACTTTGGGAATATTTTTACAGCCTTTTACCATTTCATTTGACCTTGCCTGATATTAGCATGCAATAAAATTAGCTGTACATTTTGAAGCAATCACATCTACAGAAGAACTAATGTTCCCAGAAGTGAGGTCATATGTCTGTTTTTTAAAAGGATGTACAGATAATCCTCGAGTTACGACCACAATTGAGCCCAAAATGTATGTTGCTAAGTGATACATTTGTTAAGTGAGTTTGCCCCATTTTATGAATTTTCTTGCCACTGTTGTTAAGTGAATCACTGCAGTTGTTAAGTTAATAACATGGTCGTTAAATGAATCTGGCTTCCCCATTGATTTTGCTTGTCAGAAGGTCACAAAAGCGGATCATGTGAGCCCAGGGCACTGCAGCCATCACAGATATGAACCAATTGCCAAACATCTGAATTTTGATCGCGTGACCATGGGGATGCCGCAACAGTCATAAGTGTGAAAAACGGTCATAAGTCACTTTTTTCAGTAACTTTGAACGGTCACTAAATGAACTGTTGTACGTTGAGAGCTACCTGTAGTTACTGAAGTCAGATATAGTTATGAATATCAATAAATAGGGATGCCTGAAATGCCCATAATCCTTCTTTCCATGCTAAAAGTGAAGATTCTCTTATCTAAATGTGTATTAATGTTAGTTTTTATTACTGTGAATATGAACACAAAAGAAACAGATGAAAGGTTTATCTAGTGCAGTATTTCGTTCCACACAGTGGCTAACTAACCTGCAAGCAGCACACTTTATTGTGTTTCCCTTAGCTGTCTGTGTCTGCTCTTGAGCTAATTTGTAATTTGCATACTGCATATTGCAATTTATACTGGTGTAAAGAATACTAAATATGTCTTTTAAGTTATACTGAAATTACATATTCTCATCAGCTGTAAGAACAAATGTCAAGTTTCATTTACCATTGGGAATATTGCCAGCCATCGGATTGTGGTAGTCTGCAGATGTACACGTACATGATGACAAGAAATGAACATGTAGAAGGCCTAAATGTCTTTTCCAGAAACCCATCAAATTTCAGGGCAGAATCTTCATGGAACGTAAGTGGCCTATCAGAAGAGTAGAAAGAGCAGTTGAAGATAAAATCATTGTCCCTTACAAACTAAGGAATGCATCTTAAGAACCATTTAACTACGAACAATTCTGTTTATTGTCTGAAGTGGTATAGACTAGTCCAATTCTTATATAAATCTGTTCTTGGACACTCTTATGAAAAGCTGCTTCTCCTGTACTTTAGACGGCCACTACCCATCCATCCATGTATCTATATATACGCATGTTGTATGTGGACACAGAGAGAGTGAGGCAAAGGTTAAGTCAGAAGTCATGGAGTTCTTCAGCACCAAAATATAGCCTTTGTGAGAACTGGGCTCATGAAAGAGCTATTTCTCTCAATTTCAACTCCTCTTGTACCGTAGCTGTAACTTTAAGGCAGAGAGTAGGGCTTTGGGTTACAGGTCTGCAGTGGGAGATTTAGTTTCAGTTGTGTCAGAACCATTGTGGAATGCTTTCCTTAAGCTAGACTCTCATGCTTTCTGCAAAATGTACAAAGACTTTTTTGTTTTAGACATGCTTTTAACAATCAAGCCTTTCTTCTCTTGCTCTGTTATAAAGTTCTTGTTGATTTTTAGCATGCTTCTTTGCTATAGATTAGGAGATGCCTGACATATTTATATAATTTTACTATTTTGGGCTTACCTTTAGATGGAAATATGATCTGTAAATTCAGAAATAAATACAAGGTGAAATTATACAGGGCTCACCAAAATAAGACATTTCTTTGCTCCTGATTTAAGAGGTTACCCTGCAGTTTAGTTTCATGAGAGAAACTACACATATCTACTAACAGATTAAGCTGAGAACCTCAGAGAGTTTTCATTTTTGAAATGTCATATGGCTGAATACAGAGACAAGCAGGTGGTCTTGTGCATAAGAAGATAGAACATTTCTTGTCTGCAACTAGAGTAGCCAAACCTTTGGTGTACTTGTAGTGTATTTCCTGTCCATGACATCTGATTGCAGTAGCAATGTTAGTCCAGAGCAGTGGTTGGAGCCCACATATCGTCACTCAAGAGAGCCAATAATTAGATTTAGTAAGCTGGATGAAAATGGAGATCTCTACAACAGCTGGCATGACAATCAGTTGTTTGGTGGCTAGTGGTGTGGTGCTGTGGCAGTAGAGGCTAGTGGTGTGGTGCAGTGGCAGTGGTGGCAATGAAGTCATCAGAGCTACTTGTTAACCAGCACTCTACTGGTACAGACCAAGTTTACTCAGTAAGATCTAGAATGCTTGGCATTTAAAATAATCTTTAAAAAGGTTACAAAGCCTACTTCTTAAAGGGTGAGAAAATGCTAATAAAATATTTTTATATAATAAATTTTATGTTCTTGGCTATGTACAAAATAATCATCGCCATCCCAAAGCCAGCTGGTATAGTGGTTATGGCACCAGACTAGAAAGTGGGAGACTGTGAGTTCTAGTCCTGCCTTAGGCATGAAAATCAGCTGGGTGACCTTGGGCCAGTCACACACTCTCAGCCAACTCATCTCGCAGGGTTGTTGTTGTTGTGGGAAAAATAGGAGGAGGAAGATGCGTTGAATATGTTCTCTGTCTTGAGGTAAAAGGATGCAAATAAATAAATCGAATAATTGCAAGAAAGAGGTAACAGTTAAGCAACATATCTGGCATGTGCTTTTGAAAAAATATTGTGAACTACTCTACCAGTTTATGGGGCTGGAGTAAATCCTACTAAAAAGGGAGAAGAAAGCAATTGTGTATTAGCAAACTGATTGTGTTGACACTATTCATTTACCTGCTGTAAACTGATACAATATTTGCTCAATTAACAGCATGTTGTACAGACTCAGCCTCTTTTCTTCACCAGTCCACATAGTGCTGATTCCAAGTTATGGCTGGAAGGTTGTCCATTTGTTTTCCTTTTTCCGTCTGAAATCCATCCAACCATTCACTTACTTGTTGGTACCACACTTCTTGGTTGTCTAGCTTCCACAACAACTGTGCTGACTGGAGTTCAAGGGCCAGGCCCTTGAATGTTCTATTAGTGATCAACAAGAATTGGATAGTTATATGTGGTGGGAATGCCCAAAGACCCGTGAATATTGGCACAGGACATGAAACTGGTTGAGGGATATATTATCACTGGACTTAGAGTTAAAACTGGAACTCTTCTTGTTGGGAATAACAACAGAAAAATATGACAAGGGAACAATCTACCTGCTTCTACACATCCTGACTGTAGCTAGGCTCGCTTTTGCACAAAGATGGAAGAGCAAGGAAATTCCCTCAGAGGAAGAGTTAATACATAAAATATTAGCATGTGCGGAAATGGACAGGCTCACAATGATATTAAAAGATAAATGTGGATCAGTTTATTACAAAACCTGGGATAAATTTTACCACTGGAGGAATTTGAAGAGGATGGTTGGGATTAAGGATGAATGTTAAGACAGAAGTATATGTTATTTTATTTTAGAATAAGTACTGTATATAAATCTTAGATGTATATGTAGAGATGAAGAAGTTATTGTAAAAAGTGGAACAATCGAATAAGAACGTATATGCTGGAATGTCACGTCAAATCTAATGTTTGTTTGTTTTTAATTGTATCATAAATAAAATTTGTAAAAAAAAAAAATAATTGGATAGTTAACCTTGTACTGCAGGCAAGCTGCAACCAGTATCATTGTTAGATTGACAATTCAGTCATTACTGATAATCAACCAGCTGCTATTGCCATCAAGAACACTTGCAATTTTAATTGTGGCAACTACACATGGTTAGTAAACTTGCTCCTTTTTTGTACGGAGTCTTCTGATGAGGGGTTGCAGATTAATAAGAGCTACTGTACATTGTAGCTCTTAATTAGAAGCTCTTTATATTTTGGTGACCTAGCATTTTTTTTTTTTTGGCTGCAGGAAATGCTTGAAGATCACATGGACATTCTATAGGCAGTAATTCCTAAAATATATATGTTAAAATAAAAGATAAAATGTTGGGTTAGAAGGTGTAAACATAAATTAAATGGCAGTGATATGACAGCCAGTAATACATTTTATTCTAAGCTGTTCAACAAATTACTGTCTCAGAAAGTAAAAGATGCAGGAAGATAGCTTCAACCCTGAATTTAAATAAGCTTAAATGTAAGTATAGTGCAGGGGTGTCAAACTTGCAACATCATGTGACGTGTCGCAACATATGACTTTTTTTTTGCCATTGCCGGCAATGGGGTGGGCGCAATTTCGCTATGATGCATCCGGCCCACAGGCCAGCAGTATAACAGTATAACACCCCTGGTATAGTGTCGTGGGATATTTCTGAAGTAATGAAAATCAGTGGCCATTAGATGTTCCTAGATTTTTTGATCCATGAAGAAGTACAGTCAGAGGTTGATGGCTAGTAATACTTTTCATTATTTGCATCTGTAAGAAAGTTTGCAGTTTATTATCTAGCAACAGCACTACAATATATGTTTTCTCATGCTACGAAGGCAAGAGTTCTGTAATATATTCAACATAGATATCATGGATTAATATTTAGAATGGTATACTGATGCAGAATGTGGAAGCCTGCTTTCAGACATGGTGGCCATTAGAAGCCAATAATGCCACTGCAGGCGTCTGTTGATGTCTTTCAAGATTAGAGTCGTAACGATGAAAGGAGCAACTGATCCCAAAATGACGGGTGTCTTGCTAATATCTTATGACATGAAATCAGACCAGCCAGGTGTAATCTCATTAAAATGTCAACTGCACATCGAGTATATAATTACCTGCACTAAATTTGCGCTTTTTATGGCAAAGATTTGCTTATATTTTCTCCTAATATTTTTGTTACACACTTATAGTAAATGTAGCACAGCCAGTTTAGGTAGCTGAATAACAGATTTCCCCCTCCCCCATAAAAATATGCTTTACATGGAGGAAAAACCAGAAGAAAAAGAGTAAAATATTTCATTTAAAATGTTTGAAGTTATTGTTGGTATTATAAACTAAATTATAGGCCTGTGACAATCATCCCTGATCTGAAAATTTGACAAAGCCATGAAAGGTTTTGATTCAAGACTTGATTGAAAAAAAACATTTGTCCATAGGCTGTATTGGGGAAGCATCAATATATCTGCAGTTGCTTTATTTAAAAAAAAAATCAGATGATTTTTTTAAAAGTGAAGTACGATTGTAACTGGAATAATTTAATACAAAATTTAAATCAAAATTGCTTTTGGCTCAATTTTAGACTTGAGAGCAGTCAGGCATCAAAAACTGTTGAAGAAGCTTCAGAATAAATGTAATATTTTCATTGATGAAAGCTCATCTACATTTTTTGTAAGGAAAAGTTTAAATATATTTAGTGTAGAATATATACCTTTGCTTTTTTTCTTTTTAGAATCATATCACTTTAATGACTGTATTTTCAAAACATCTTGGTATACATTTTGGTTTAACTTTAGCAACTACATTGACACAAGTGCTGTTATTTTATTTTCAAGCTGATATCATATTCCACATTGTTGGGGCAGGGATGAGCGTCCCTGTGAATTCTGTGCATTTGTTAGTATGGAATGTCTTAAGGAAATCAGAATGATTGTATGCATTTTGATTAATTATAATTTCCTGAGGCAAACAAGCTTTGCAAGATTTTGAGGAATGAACAATGTCCAGGCTATGAACAACAGTGTTTGGGTGCTTCACTAGGAGAAGCTGTGACTACTTCAACTGTGTCAGTAACCTATTTGACTACTACATTTACACACAGGAAAGTTATTTTATCTTCCTTAAATAATCACTTGTGAACTGGGGAAGAGAAAGATCATCTTGGAACAGTTAAAGATGCTGTTCAAAACACAAATACAAGGAAAATGTAAGAAGACTGCAGATATCTTTGTTCATAGTTCAAGACTATGTATTGAACGTTGTGTTTCAGATGAAATGCTTGTCTGCTAAATTTCAATCTTTTGGTAGTATCTAAACAGGGTTTCTTTCTTTTCTTCCCTGTTCAGTTACCTTTTCCTCATGCCTCATATCCATCCATTTCATCACTTCATCACTTCACTTTCCATCATCATCCTGTTTTTTTTTCTTTTTTGCTATTTCCACTGGAAGGAGATAAATGTATATACATACATACATACTTGTGTGGCACACCTGAATATTGGTTTGTGCACATGGATATTAGGTAAATATCAACTAATTTTATTCAATATATTAATTCACTTAATGTTGTTTGTTGTTTCCCCCAGCTCTATTCTTTTTTTGGGAATGTTACTTTTAGCAAGAACATTTTAATGGAAAATGAAGTATAGTCATTGTGAATTTCAGAGAGAGCACATGTAGATGAAATCAAAGCAGTGAGGAGGAAACGTCTATGGCTTGAGAAGCTAATGGGCAAGAAAACTTAAGATATATAGGAGCTCTTTAAAACAGAAATGCTAAAACACAGTAGCAAGTAAGTCCAATGACTGGTAGGTAGACCAAAAAACCCCCACCTCTAGTTATCATCTGAAAAAGACACAATGAAGGAAGAATACCTACAAATAGCTAGAAGTGTAGAAGGGAGCTAAAGGTGAAAATTGGCTGGGCATGGGAGAGGATACTAAGAACAAAATACACACACACACAAACACACACACACACATGCTACTAAGATGATTAGATGGCTAAGATGATACTATTTGTAAACAATAAAGTTATTGTCAGAGTCTTCAACGATGGCTTTTGAAGTTTCTCTACACTGACTGCTAATAAAAAGCTCTTTTTGATATGTTGTTTTTCAAAGTGCATAATTTCTACTGTTAAACTTGATTTTTGTCTAGAAGATGTAATTCTCTTCCTAGTGTATAATTAGTTACCATAAGCTTTGTTAGTTTTCTTATCTATTTTCCCAAGCAGGATTCTCAGTTCAGGGATAATTCAACATCTTGCCATATAGATATGACAGGAGCTCTGCATTAAAAATCATAAATTCTGAACAAAATTCCAGTGGATATACTTGGTTTGATAGCTAGATATTCTGTGACTTTATTTACTGATGTCAGAAGCATCAAATACTTGATTTTAAAATCAACCAAGTGTTGATTTTTCTATACAGATGAACTTTGTGATGTGGCTTTTACAGTGTCCAGGGTCATATGAAGTGACCAAAACCTGCTGCAACCACCCAGCAGACCGGGGGGGGGGGAATAAAAACCAAACACTCCTCCACCCCACCCCACCCCACCCCCGCTGCCAATCCTCAACAGAAATGCAACCATGGAAACCTTGGACAGGAGGAAGAGCGCAGCCAGGCGGGCAGGCGGGCGTCTTGCTCGGCTGTGCCTTGGGGGGCATTTTTTTCAGTGCCACTGTAACTTCGAACAGTCACTAAGCAAACTGGTGTAAGTCGAGGACTATCTGTACTTTATCACTTTTTTCCTTTTTTTTTGGTCATTAAGTTTTTGACACCTTGCTAGGCAACTGGTGGTACTCGGGTATTGTCATATCCTAAAAGTGGTACAATGGGTGAAAAGGTCGAAAAGCCCTGAGAGAGAGCAATGAATTTATATTTGCTTAAATATATCGTCTTTGGGATATTCTGCTCAATGTGTGAGAATGTATATATTTGTGCTTATATTTAGAAAGTTTGGTTTATATTTTCTATTCTTTGACCCTGTTTTATTACAACATAAACAAATCTCCAGTAATTCTAACCTCCCCTCTCTAGTGGATGAGGGAGAGAGAGAGAAAGAGAGGAGGCAAAGAGAGAGAAAAGCAGTGAACTATATACAAACTAGATATTTGCAGTGACAGTAGGTGTGTGCATGTGTATGATTTTGTGAATATAACATTGTACAACTGTTAGCTCACTTGATGCAAGACTAGCATGAATGTCTAATGATGTTTCCTGAAGCAAATTGAGTTTGCAATGCTCCTGAAATTGAGTTTTTGAAATGTATTTGACAAATTAATTTAAAAAACAAAGATGTTGAGAGTTGTCCTCCAAGTGTCATTGCTATGCTTCACATGATGCAGTTATGGGGTTTCTAGAGTTTGTAATTTTAAGGGTTTTTTTTTCTCCCAGCAGATTGTATGAGTTTTTCCACATTATCAAAGTACATTATGAACTATAATGCCAATATTGTTGAACTAATTAGTTTGTAATAATAGAGGTAATTAGTAGTAAGGCTTTGTAGTTGTAACATATCTGTTTTCAGAGAGGGACCGACTGGCGGTCTAAGATCACAAAATTTATGAATCTGAAGGTATTTTGTCACTATTGTACTTACACTGTCATTGTGTAAATGTTGTTTATATAATGTTATCTTGACAATGTTTCCCATGGAATATTTTTTACATAAGACAATATAAAAGAAGCAAAACACCCTTTTCTAAAAATATGCACCTAGCCTCATATTTAATGCACATTCAGTTTAATATAATAATGATAATGTAATATGGAAAGTCAAACATAATTTTAAAGGATTCTGTGGTCAAGCTATCTATAGGTTGTCCCCCCTTACCAATGGTACAGGACCAGGAACTCCATTGCTAAGCGACACAAGGCATGATACCACATGCTGACTTACATGCAGCTGTTCTCGCAGTCCCAGTTGCCCAGTTAGGTGAATCTGGCATGGTAATAGAGTCCTGTGTCCATCTGATTACCTCCTCTGGGCTTCCTTATTAGATTTTGCTTTTTGGAATCCAGTGGTGAAGGTTCCAAATGGGGATCATATGACCATGGGACACTGTGACAGTCACTTGTGAACCAGTCACTGAATACCAGAATTACAATAACGTGAACACAGCAATGCTGCAACAGCTACAACTACAAGGACCTTCCATAAGTATTCCTTATTTATCACTCTTGTAATTCCAAACACTTGCTAAATGAGTGTATGTTAAGCAAGGACTACCTGAATTGGACTCATTCATTCCTTTAAATTATTCTACACTTTGTTTCACAATTACCTCAGATTAACTCACTGTAGAATGAATAAAAGATCAGAATAGTGCAGCAATGGTACAGTATTCCCCCTGACACTCTATGGCAGGGCTTTTCAATCTTTTCACCCATTGTACCACTTTTAAGATAAGGCAATATCCGAGTACCACCAGTCGCCTTGCAAGGTGTCAAAAACTTGATGACCCCAAAAAAGGAAAAAAGTGATAAAGTACAGGTAGTCCTCAACTTACAACAGTTTGCTTAGTGACTGTTCGAAGTTACAATGGCACTGAAAAAAGTGCCCCCCAAGCCACAGCTAAGCAAGACACCTGCCTGCCCGCCCAGCGGTACTCTTCCTCCTGTCCGAGGTTTTCATTGTTGTGAGCATTTCTATTGAGGATTGGCAGCAGGGGTAGGGTGGGGGTGTTTGTTTTTTATCCCCCCGTCTGCTGGGTGGTTGCAGCAGGTTTTGGTCACTTCACATGGGACACTGTGACCATCATAAATATGAATCAGTTGCCAAGCATCTGAATGTAAATCACAAGACCCTGGAGATGCTGCAACATTCCAGCTGATTGGTGCTTCTTCAGGGCTCAGCAGAAGCACCAGGATCAGCGCCGAGCTCCAGATGGATCCTGGTGCTGATCCTGGCACTTCCACTGAGCCCTGACAGTCCCGAAAAAGTGCCGATCAGCTGGAAAGCAGCACTGATCCTGGCGCTTCCGCTGAGCCCTGACAGCCCTGCAGCTCCAGCCATCTATTGCTCAGGCTTGTGTGGTGCTGCCACTGGTTCAGCTCATTCCCCTCCCCTGCTACCACTTTTCTAGGATGTTGTGTACCACCTGCCAGGTGCCAATGTACCACAGGTGGTACCCGTACCACTGGTTGAAAAGCCCTGCTCTATGGAAGCAAAAGCTAGAAGCTGCCTAACCTCCAATGAGACATCCAGCCACTAAGATTTCTCACAGATATGTTTCAGTGATGTATCTGCTTCTATTCTATTTTTGATATTGCTTTATAGTTATTAAATCAATTTACAACAATGTTTGTCATTACTGCTTTATGAATTAAATAGATTGACCAATCCAGATTCATCAAGTTTCATTAATAAATAGGAATGTTAACACAGATTTTATACCTATACCCCTCCCTGATTTGTTCTCATACTGAAGATCATATTATATACTGTAGTGCTACTCTTTAAACTCTTCTACAGTATAATGGATAAGCTCCTGAATGATCGTCCCAAAGGTGCTTTTTTCATGAGGCAACTGGATTTTCTTATTTTTACTGGGAAGACGTTTTGCTTCTCATCCAAGAAGCTTCTTCAGCTCTTACTGGATGGTGGGAATCCATCATTCCACACCATCCAGTCAGAGCTGAAGAAGCTTCTTGGATGAGAGGCAAAACATCTTCAAAGAAAAAACAAGAAAGTCCATTTGCCTCATGAAAAAAAGGCACCTTTGGGACAACCATGACCTGGGATGACTGAGAATCTCCATAGACTCCTGAATGATCTTTGAGAAATCCTTACAAAGTAACCAAATCATTTTGTATGTCTTTGAATCCATTCAGAGGATTCCAAAATTGTGACTCAAGATAGATGAAGAGCAAACAATGAAAAGTAGGAAAATTTTGGGAAGACACCAGGCTAGAAACCAGGTGACTATGAGTTCTAATTCCTCATTAGGCATGAGAGCCAGGTGGATGACCTAGGGCCAGTCCCTCTCTTTCAGCCCAACAGATTTTACAGGGTTGTTGTTGTGGGAAAAATAACAGGAGAAAGGAGCATGCTTGCCACCTTGAGTTATTTATAAAAATAATAAATAAATGTTATATTGATCACTCTGATAAGTCATATTTACTATTAACATAAAGTTTCTAAAGGAGAGTATAAAGGGCATAACATTTTAACAGCATGTGTATTATTGAGGGAAAAGCAGATCATATGTTGCCCATTTCTTTCATTTGTAACATGCCATTCTAGCCGCCATAGTAAACACAACAGGTGTGTACCATGTTATTCATTTTCAATGACACACAGAACTAGATTACTTCAAAACAGAACTGTTTTAAAAATGTTCAGCAAGAAAAAGGCAAAGCATCTATCCAGGGCATGCAAATGAACTGAAATGAAAATGTTGGTGTTTTATCTACAAAGTGTTTCATAGAAAATGTCCATCTACTGAACAATGACTAAACATCTATCTTTTCTCATTCAAAAATCTTTGCAAACTCTTCCCTTTTCTTTATTGGACTGTTCCCTGATTTGGTCAGGATACCTGCTCTTCAGAAAAAAGTGAATTGACTATGGAGAAGAATTGGAATATGCTTGTCCATCCAAGACAGCTTGGTTGACTCTGAATGCCCAAGAACCTGCTTTTATGACAGAATAAGTATGACACCAGAAGGTGGTGCAGCTGAGCAAGGTTTTTGGTCAAGGACACCATTCACTCACCCTGCAGAAAGTGCCAAAGGGAGTGGAAGGGACTATAATATGCAAATCTTATCTCTTCTGAAATAAGAAAGAACACTAAAAGCATATTTATCCAAAATCCCCAAACCTTTGGAGCCCAGATGTTGAGATAGAAGTATTGGAAGAAGCTGATAGCCGCTTATAGATATACTTGAACAATACAAGCGAACATTACAAAAGTATAGCTTCTAAATTGTGTACAGTATTGTGTCACTACTTCTGAATGTAGTGGAGCTGCTCACCAGATATCCCTCCCTGCTTCTAAAGTTTGATCAGCTGACCCTGGTATTGTTTGTTCTTTTCTTTGATGTGCTTAAAAATATAAGATTGATGGGCCAAGACTTTTTGTGTGTGTATGTGAATGACAAATAACAAAAATATTCAGATTACTGATATAGGCACAATTGCTTTCTTTTAGTGTATGATTAACTGACTTCTCGCTCCAATGCCTTTCTGTTTTGTCACATTATTAAATTTTGACAAAATATACTGATTCAGTTTTACCCTAATTGTTAATTTTCTTCTATATTATAGCTGACAAATCACAGGTAGTAGCATATTCAGTGCTCCTACTGCTTCTAGAGCGATCATTGCATGTACCCCTGGATTCCCAAACTAAGCAGTCTGCATATATAACTTTGAAAAAGAACCATAGTGGTTGTGCTCTTCCTCCTCCTCCTCCTCCTCCTCCTCCTCCTCCTCCTCCTCCTCCTCCTCCTCCTCCTCCTCCTCCTCCTCCTCCCTGCCTGAATAGATTTCCAAGCTTTTTCCCTGCTTGCTATTGTTGTTTTCTCTCCGTTCTAGTTGTCAACATTATTTTCTCCCCTGTCTTCTAGAAAAAGGAAGGGGTAGAGAACAGGACAAAGGCAGAAGTTGAAAGAAATATAATAGGGGAGAGAGAGAGAATGCCAGGAAGTAGCAACCATGAAGAATAGGGAGAGTAGTTAGCTCTCCTTAGGTTTTTCCCCCACAGAATTTAGCCCAATAAAACCAAGAAGATAGCAAGCATCAGAGGAGATGATATCAGTTAACAAAACATCTCTATCTAAGCAAAGTAAAGCAAACATGAAATGCCATTTATTGTCATTGTGCACTAATCTGATGGCCTGTTCCCAAACTCAGTTGAAGGATATAAGCACAAAATTATGTTTTGTGATCTTCTAATATTTTTTCAGAGTTTCAGTAATATATTTAGGAATATTCACTTCCTTCAGACTTACAATGGGTTCTTAAGCTAGCAGTTAAACAAATCCAAACTAAACCACAACACAACTGCTCCAGCATACTAAAAATGATCTATAGAACAGGAAAAAACAAATTATGCAATAGCTTCCAATTCACATGAGGAATTTGAAAAATGCTTAAAGCTTCACAATAGTTGTTGCCGGTCAAAGGCCATTAAACTCTTGCTTACTTTAGACATAATGGGATAAAGGGGAAAACTTCTGCAAGACTATGTATTTGTATTATGAATATTTTACAGGAAGCCCATTGACTGCCTACCCTGCTGCACATTAGCACTCTTTTTTACAATTTTGCCTTAAAAAGCAACAGGAAACAGGAGATAGAATCTCCATCCATTCTTTTTCTGATATAAGTGTGGAGGGGAAAAAAACCAACTGTTTGAAAACTGAATTTTCATCCCAACTACTTTGAAATGGTGGTGGAGGGATGTTATTTTTAAATGTCACATCAAGCAAGTAACAATAAGAAAGCTTTCATTCCCTCATCCTGCTGTAATACATTAAGAGAACTTTTTGTCTCGAGAATCAGCGATCTAAAAATGTATCATCTCATCAGTAGTTTAGATGGTTATCAGAATTCCACTTTTTCATTTTTCATTTTGTAAAATAGGTACATTAGATAAGTGTGCAAGAATTTTCATGTGGTTATTATAATATATTTGGCATGTTCAGAAATGACATTGATTGCTTAAGATAGACAATGGGACTTGCATGATGGAAGTGCAGCTCTTCTCAACAGATCAGGGTTTGGCATCATCAGGGTGGAGCCTGTGCTTTAAAATAAATCTTACAAGATCTAATGAGTCAGGGAACTGGTGGGTGCCAAAGGAGGTATCGCTAGCCACATTGGCACCTGCAAGTGACATATTACAAAGCCAAAAGTAAACCAGTTTTCATTTCATATTCTTATTCTGTGGGATGGATTATTTCCTCCCTCCCTCCCATTTACACTCTGATTTGTGAAAGCTGGGAATAGCTCCAAGTTTTATTGGAAAACTGTCATTCAGTGGACACTTTCACCACCCATTTTTGGGGGGGAAGAATGGATAAAACAGAACAGAAAGTATATGGCAGCGTAAGAGATTGGTAAAGAAGTCCTTATGAATCTCATAATTTAAAGTTATGAAGAAAAACATTTTTCTCATGAATACTAGAAAGATGGGTATTGATCAATTCCTTCATATGCCAATTTTCATCTACAAATATCCTCCATTCATTACATATGTTTTCCCTCCTAGTAAATCTTGAAATATAATCTTCTGTAATAAAGAACTTAAAATCTATTTCCCAAACCTTTTTTTAAAATGGTATTAACAGGACTTTATTATAATTCCTCTATTTTTCATGTATTTCAAGAATCTGATCCTATCCTTCCTCTAACATTTAGTGAGGAAATACATCTAATTTACCATACAATTAAGATTAGTGAAGTACTGCAATGTATTAAATATTAACCAAAATATACCCATCAAACAATAAAACCAGAAGCAATAATCAAAACTGCAACAGTATGTAAGTCCTGGATTGGAATGAAAATGTCACATCCATTAGTTATTTCACACAAATGTAAAAGGGAACAAGAAAATGTATTCAAACCTGACATTCAGTATATTATTGAATAACACTTTCATTACCATAATTTTCTTAGACTGTTACTCTGATGGCCAAGATGATCTTGCTCCATCTCAACCACAGTGAAGTCAGCATGAATTTATCTAGCTAACACAATTTTAATAGGGTACATTTACTATGCAGCAAAATCTGTGAATTCAGGTTGTTAAACTTGAATCCATTTATAAATTCTTAAGTATATATTTTAAAAGAAACTTAAACCAGGACTCTTGTTAGGTAGTTATTTTACATGAGACAAAGTGGGACTGTCAGACTTTTTCTAAGATTCTGCTTTTCTTAGGCCAATCAGTATTTATAGGAGTATTTTGGAAATTTTCATAGTACCAGATTACAAGCACATATTTAAATTCACACCGTTTAATATAATTCTTAATAGAGACAGATCAAATGCCCCCATAATTAGGCTGACTTTCCCATTGTTTGAGTGAAAAGTAATAAAAGATTTAAAATGACAGGCAGATAAGGCTTTGTGAGCAGTAAACTAGCATGTAAACTCTACAACATCTGAAATAGATTCTAATTTATTTGCTCTATAGTTGATGTTAAAACAAAGTTTAGCCCTGGAGGAATGGAAAAGGGAACAGGAATTAAATAGTACAGCAGTTTACTGCATTAAATCAATGTAAGAAGGCCATCTGAATTAATACATAGCTTCAGGGGATAGGATATTTTTGTCTGATTTGTACATCTGTGTTTTCACCATCCAACCATGAAACTGTGCAAAATAAGATTGTTTTGTCTCCCAGAGGGAGGAAAACTCCATCCGTTGTTCATTTCATATAATTCATTTATATATTAAAAATAATATGATTAGCATTGATTCGCATCAAAGGGGTACAAAAGAAGAAAGATTGATACTGTACAGGTGGCATTTAGCTAGCAGAATGATATTTTTTTTCTTGCTTTGTGTATTTTACTTTGAATGAAATGGACATTGCTCATTTTGCTAAAACAGACTCTAAAGCAAAGTTTCTTAAAAGGAAATTCTAAGAAGGAGCCAGAGTTTTTGCATCATCTAAAGCAGGGGTTCTCAACCTTGGCAACTTTAAGACTTGTGGACTTCAACTCCCAGAATTCCTCAGCCAGCAAAGCTGGAGTTGAAGTCCACAAGTCTTAAAGTTGCCAAGGTTGAGAACCCCTGATCTAAAGTAATGATGTTCCATTCACTTTTTAATCCTGATCATATTTAGTCAGAGAAATCTTAGAGAAAAGTTCACAGGATACTGATATTCTTCCATTAAAAAAAAAGGATCTATTAGATATTTGGCTAACTCAAAGAGACTGATTTCTATGTCTGGAAAGATATTGCAGCAATACTAAATTTAAAAAGTGGCAACTGAAAGTTATTATGGTTTTGAATAAATTATGGTACATTATTTCTTAATTAATAAAGCATATAAGAAGCAGAAAAGTTGTGAAAGCTGCAAAACGGGTTTCTGGAAAAATATAATATAATGATTACTGGATGGAAGTACAATTAAGAACTGTGGTTTTCTGCGGTCAAATCTGGTTCCTAGTTTCATTATTTTCGCCCTCTTTTGATGCATGCTTTATGGATGGCCACTAGGTTACAATCATTTTTCTTGTAAGTCTTGGCACAACAGAGAATAAATTAAAACCAATAAAACCATTAAAGTTCTATTATTCATTTTTTCCTAAATAAACTGAAACTATTCCATTATTTTTTGTCAATTCTTCCTTTAAAGTATACGTTAGTGGAAACTATTACATTCAGTTAGTAAAAATAAGCAGAATCATTTAAATTAGAAATCTGAATACAATATAAATATAAATAAATAGGATCAGTCTGCTCACAAAATACCATTATTTCTCAATTATTTGAGACAGTCAGTCTAAGTATTATATTAAGTGATGGGGTTAACGCTTGAGAACATCTCAAAGTTCTATCTATGACTAGTCACAGTGGTTCATAATGCCTGAATCCCATGTATAAATCCAGTTAATGTGGTTTACTCAGCAAATCATAACTGAAACAAATCATGTTTTAGCATAGCATATAAAGCCAACTGAAATCTGATCACCTTAGATACTTGTATGAATATTTATGTATCCCTATTCTTTGAAGTTTGTAGCCAAAAATTATAGTTGAGGATGTATTTTCTGTACTTTTATAATAAATGAATCCTCCATAGGCAAGTTATATGATTAGGAGTTGTGACATGAACTATGTGGCTGGAGTAGATCTTTGTAAACATCTATATATTTTTCCTACTCTTCTAAAACAATCTAAATATTACTACTGGTATCTATTCTTGCCAGTCCTTCTACTGACCTGTTTCTTTTTTCAAACTTACTGAAAGCAATAACAGGTTTGGTTCTATCATTAGATAAAATTACATGTATCAAGGACTTTTACTGTAAAAGAAGGGGAGCAGGATTAATTTTCATTAAAATTATTATTAAAATTATACCTATAAAAGATAGGAAGAAACATACAATAGGATGCTCTTTACTTCAGGAGATGTTAATTTGATGTATTTCTAATATTGTATTTACCAAAAAAAAGGTGACTCTGAATTTAATATAAACCTCATAAAACAAGAAAATTGAGTATGAAAAGAAACTATAAACAGAGATAAAATTCTGGGGCAGTGCGTAGCTTTCCCACCGTGCCAAATTAAGTATGCCAACTTTAGCTGAAATCAATTCTGGAGTGTCTCCCCTCCCATTCATAATTCATAAAGTGTAACATATTTCTTTATGTACATGCATATACTTATGTGTGTGTTACCCAGCAGGGCCAGGATATGTCTGAAATGGTATAGGGTTTCCTGCCTCAGCAGGGGGTTGGACTAAATGACCTCCAATGTCCCTTCCAATTATTATTATTATTATTATTATTATTATTATTAAGGACAGTACAGGACTTTGGATTTAAAAACAGAAAGAATGTGCAGAAATGCATTCTCACAGAGTTCTGATTTATAATTCCTTCAAGTAGCAGCATCTTTTTTTTTGCCTTTGAATTCGAAGAACTGCCCACTCCCAAGAGAGAGAGAGAAAGAGAGAGAGAGAGAGAGAGAGAAATGATAGTCAATTAAAACTAATTGCTTGTAAAAGAAGTTATCCCATTTATAAAATTAATTGATCCTATTATCTACTTATGACAACCGTTCTCTTTTACGGGCAAAATGACAGTGTGCAACCACATGCCATCCCTTTTCTCCTTTCACCAGGAACAGAAAAAGAAATATTGTGATGAAATGAGGTAAGGGAGGTGGAAAGGGAAGGAAAAGGGGGAAAAGGAGAAAGGGCAGAAACTAGATGAAAATGACTAGAGGGTGAAAGGAAAGTAAATAGGGAAGGAAAGAAAAGAGAACACTGATAGCAGTTTTCCAATATCTCAGGGGCTGCCACAAAGAAGAGGGCGTCAAGCTATTCTCCAAGGCGCCTGAAGGCAGAACAAGAAGCAACGGATGGAAACTAATCAAAGAGAGAAGCAACCTAGAACTAAGGAGAAACTTCCTGAAAGTTAGAACAATTAACCAGTGGAACAACCTGCTTCCAGAAGCGGTGAAAACTCCAACAAAGTTTTTAAGAAGAGACTGGACAACAATTTGTCTGAAATGGTATAAGGTTTCCTGGCTGAGCAGGGGATTGGACTAGATGACCTCCAAGGTCCCTTCCAATTTTATTATTATTATTATTATGGATCATTGCACAGTCAGCCAGATGTTCAGACTGGATTTGGCATTTTGTCTACCTATCGAGTCCTTACCAAGGACCTGGGATAGGCAGATGTGGGTGTTTGATGTTGTTCTTGTTGTTATTATTATTATTATTAGTCCAATTTAGCATCTCTGAAAAGGGTTAAATTCACCAGTCAAGCAGCTTTCCTAAGCAATAACTAAGCTTTAAGCTAATTTTCAAATGCATCCTGTTAAGCAGCAAGGTTTACAATCGTATGGAGCACTTCTAATTAACATGGCTTTTTCTCTTCCTCTGAGCAACGATAAGAGTACATCAATTCTCAAGTAATTATTTGGAAAACAAGTTTTGTTCATGTCAGATACAATAAATACAATATATTAGTGACCCCTGTTAAACTGGATAAAATGGATCAGATTTTTACAGTTCCTCATATTCCTATTGCTCTTTGATATACCTCTGTTTGAAACTGCCATCTTTTTATTAGTAGAATAACATGAGTAACCTTCCCTGGTTGGATCCCAAGATGGAGGCTGTATTGATTCATATTTCTATACTTATTTATTTGGTTTTTGTCTTTTCTTGGATGTGAAACTCAAACCCACTACTGTTACAAACCTCACATTTGTTTCGCAGACAGATGATTGGTGTGGGATCTTTAACACTCTTAAAGTATTTGAGGGTGTAAAGTGAGGGACAGTTGAATTTAATTTGCACAGATGCTTCCAGAATATAGCATTTTGGGAATCTGGATTAAGAACAGATAATACACCTCTTCTGTTTGGGGTATGCTTATGGATTGTACATGAAAGAGATGCAAAATTTATTAAATGGTATCATTGGGACCTTCCTGTCATCTCCATACATCTATGTTTTTATTCATTTCCTTTAATGAATAATATCAATTGGAAAAATGGGTGTAATTCCAAAATCTTTGGTAGTTTCTGATGTTACTGTGTCTGAACTATATGCTAGGTATATTTGAAAAATGCATAAATGAATCAAAAATCCACTCTTTATCTAGGTACTATTCAGATAATAAGAATGGGGAAAGTTATGAAGATTCTTAATGAAATCCACAGGAATTTCCCCACTCCTGAAAATTTCCAAGTATTAGCTGAGTCATGACCTCAGTAATTAATTCACTGAAAATACTATCATAGGAGTCTGCTCTCTCTCTCTCTCTCTCTCTCTCTCTCTCTCTCTCTCTCTCTCTCTCTCTCTCTCTCTCTCTCTCTCTCTCTCTCTCTCTCTCTCTCACTCACTTTCACACCTACCAGTGGTTCTAGTTGCTCCATCCTCTAATTTAAGCATTGCTCAGGATGAGCTTTATATGTGTTGTGAAATGTGTCAGATATGGATTTCTTCACCCTCTTCTTAGAATGTGTGCTGGCAGCCAAAACAGTTTTTAGCTTTTCCCTTTCAGACCCTCAGCAGCAGCAGGTCTGTGTCTTTATCTCTACATAAACCACACTCCATTCCTAGCTTTTAATGGGATCCTCAAGTGATTTTAAAGAAAATGTAAGCACAAAAATAGCACTTTTTCTTTAAGGCATTGACATAGACAATACAGATTAACATATGAATACGTATTCTCATAGATGATAACAGAAACTCTCTGCCAAGATGAACAAATGTTGAACATTTCAATCTATATTTATCACAAGCAATTCAGTGGGGCTCAAATCACAGGATTAAGTTTGCATCCCTATTCTTTTGGTTAAATGTAGTTGTATAATATTTTTATGCAATCTGTGTCTAAATCACTATGGCTTTAGAAAGATACGGAACTCAGAACAAACTGAGTTTGCCTTCTTTGTTCCAGTATTTATGCCAAGACAAAACGCTAAGTTTAATGTAGCAATTGCATCCTGGAGAGATTCCCATGAATGCATCAGTGTGAAGACAAATAGGCTATTCATCTAGTTGGACTTCAGACAGTGACATCAACGACAATTAGCCAGGAAATCACCTCCAGGAAGTTGCATGAAAGAGCCATGCCAATGAACAGCTTTCAGATGTACAGACATGGAAGAATAATTTTGGGAGCCATCCCGTGGTTTCAGAATGCTGTATTGGAAGGCTATGTTGCTTTTGCATTAGTATTGTGTGCTCAGTTATAAAATCTACATACACGCACGTATTTAAAAGCAGTTTTCTTAAGCATAGTAAGAATAAGTAATGACGCAGATCCAAATGGGAACAAATAAAATATTGTGCAACTGTTTCAAGAAATGTGTTCCTAAAACAGTTAATATCCACTGTTTCTTGCTGAATACCTTCAGAATTTTTACATATTTAGTGTAACAGAAAAAGCCCTCCGAGTTTTGTAAGTTTTGATGGCCCATTCTCCTAGCTTAACTGTTACAAGAATTTGCCTAATGTTTCTCTCCAACTAGCATTACATAATCAGGCTATACAGTAGCGTGTGAATTCTTTACTGAACATGAATGTCCTTCATTTTTTTTCCTGAACTTTCTTCCATTTTCTCTTTTCCCTTGTGAACTCTCACGCCGCTATTTTTCATCTGTTTCCAAACTCACTAAACTTTAATAGAATTTTATTTCATTTTCATTTATTGAAATAATTAGCCCTGGAATATTTTGTCGTTGAGTTTCTTTCTTTCTCGTAGTCAAAAGATCCTTAGTAATCCCATAAGTAAACCACAAGTAGCAGAGTTGTTGTCTTTTAATTGCTTATTTACTTATTTATTTATCTAGTCAGTCAACATACAGGGTTAGTCAACATACAGGGGTCCTGGTTTCACTTTAGACCAGCGGTTCTCAACCTTTTTCAGGCTGCGACCCCGACCTGCCCCGCGCATGTGCGGTGCAACGGCCCGCATCGCGCATGTGTGACGCGACGGCCCGCATCACGCATGCACAGCGTGACAGCCCACATTGCGCATGCATGGCGCGCGCGCGATGGCCTGCATCGTGCATGCGTGGTGCTACCCCGCGCATGCGCGGTGCTGCCTCCTGCGCCGGCCAAGGGCAAAAGGGGAAAAAAATGGCAGACTGAGTTGTTTGGCAACCCCCATGAAATGGTCATTCGACCCCAAATGGGGTTGCGACCCACAGGTTGAGAACCGCTGCTTTAGACAGTGTACAAAAATTAAAAAACCTAATATAAATCACATCAGTTTTTTCTTTTAAAAAAAACTATCACTGGGATCAAAAACCATGTCACTTCAGAGCTCTGAACCAAAACAAAACACTCAGCAAATGGGACTCTATCTCCCAGCTCAGATTACTATGGGAATGTCCAAATGTTTAATACCTTATGAAAGGCCCACAGAGTCGGGCCATCCAAATCTCTGGGGATGCTATTCCAGAGAGCAGGTGTAGTAATGAAGAAGACCTGACTCCTAGATAAAAGATGATAATGTCTAATAGACAGGACTTAGAGCATGCCAACTCTGCCAGTTGGGATGAACAGAGACAGATAACCCCATAAGTAAGCTGACCCTGGTTCAAACGGCTTTATAGGAAAAAAAATCCCAGTATATTTGATTATCCACACAAGCCCATTAAGAGCCAATGCAGTTTACCAAACAGTATTCATGAAATACCCAAAATGTGCCAGTGCATTTTGGAACTAGTTGCACCTTTTGAATGCTCTTCAATGGCAACCCTATTTGGGGGGGGGCATTACAGGTAGTCCTTGTTTTATGACCACAATTGAGACCAGAATTTATCCTGTTAAGCAAGGTAGTTGTTAAATGAGTTGTGCTCAATTTTATGACCTTTTAAGCTATGCTTCTTAAGCAAATCACTGCAGCTGTTAAGTGAATCATGCGGCCATTAAGCAAATCCCCCCACTGACTTGGTTGTCAGAAGCTGGCGGAAAAGATTGCAAATGGAAAGCATGTGACCCCAGGACACTGCAATGTTTATAAATACATGCAGATTGTTAAGCACCCAAATTTTCATCAGGTGACCATGGGGTCAACTATCCCATAACTCCCAGCTCTTTAAATCTACCAAGAGTAAAGCAGAAACAAAGTCAGCTCTGGGATTTTCCCACAAAAACTCCCATAGATAAAACCCTTTCCCCCCATCCAGGCTACCCACAGTTCATAGTTCACCATGCATTCCATAGGCTCCCCCTCTCCCGAGGAATTCACTGTCCTCCCATTCTGTTTGGCAAAATGCGAGCTGGAGTCAGGTGCAGGCGACGATGGAACCAAGTCAATTTTGACACATGGGGTTGCTGCATCGATTCTACACACAAGGACCAGTTGCAAATCATTTTTTTTCAGTGCGGTTGTAACTTTGAATGGTCACTAAACGAATGGTTGTAAGTCAAGGATTACCTGCACAGCAATACAAGTGAGAGTTGATTTAAGACTATGAGAAAGGCCACCCAATCCAGAAATGGGTGGAATTGATGTAACACGGAAACCTGTGTAAAGACTTTCCTAGCCATGACTGCCACTTGCAGAAGAACAGCCTGCCTCCTGGAGTTGTGGGTGTTCCGTCATTGCAGGTTTCCAAGAAAAGTTGAAAAGTTTCTCTGGAATTGCTATCCTAATGAAAGGGCTAGGCCATTGGTGGTGAACCTATGGCATGGGTGCCAGAGGTAGCACTCAAAGCCCTCTGTGGGGGCATGCGTGCCATCGCCCCAAACCCTCCTCCACCTGCATCTCCCTCCTCACCACAGGAGAGTTGCCCCCGAGCACAGCCCGTGCGGAGCAGCACAGTCAAGGTCATGGCAGCCGGGCAGCAGGGATAAGACTCTGCCCTCGCATCCCGTCGCACACAGATGATACTGCGGTGCACAGGCAGAGGGTGTGGCCATGGCACTGCTGGTCCGCCTGGGCAATCTGCGACAGGCCATGCAGGCGGTGAATGGTCCTGAGGACAGGCAGAGCAGTGGCAGAGTGGGAGTAACATGGTCTTAAGTTGAAAAACCATCTGACTGTGCAGCTTAGCAACGGCAGTTCTGCAGTCCTGGTTACTATTGTTAAGTGAGGACCTTACAGCTTTTTAAGCAAAGAGCTTACCTATGTACAACTTGCAAATTCCTGTCAACTTCCCTATTGACTTGGCTTGTCAGAAGCCAATTGTAAAGGTCACAAATTGTGATCACCTGATGTGGCAGTGGCTGCAAATGCAAGAAACCGTCACAACTACCATTTCTTTAGTGCCATCATAATTCATGTTTGCTGAATGAGTGGTTTATAAACAAAGACCTCCTGAAGTGACAACTTTCTAGCTTTGTTATTTTTGGAAGAGATACCAGACTAGTAGCTTGGCCTACTAGTCAGCCATTATTTATAGTCAGTGCTGTGCTATGAATACTTTGAAGGGATGATAGGTTGAAAGAGATCTGAAAAGCCCTGAGATTTTCTGGTACTCGCCCACCTGGATACTACTAACCAGGCAGGGACATCCGCAAGGGACAAATTTTGAAGCATGTGATATGATGTAAATTCTGCCCCTTATGGCATATGGTGGTATGGCATAAATATAAAACGTCAAGAGTTTGTTTTGTGAAATCATGAAGCCCATTTCATTATTTTGGTGTTATTGTAGAGCTAACTGAAAGCGCCTATGTAATCAGGTCCACCTTTGCTTAAGTTTTTGAGATCAGTGAAGCTCAGCTAGGGCTGACCAAGTGCACCAGGTTTCTTTGCTGATAAAATACCTAAATAGAAATTCCTTTCCTAAGTAGAGGGAAGACAAATTTACCCTCCCCAAAACATGAACTCGTCGTTTGTTTGTTTTTTTTAATTGACTTTATAGCAAAATCAACAGATTTGGAAGGGAAAGATCATGTTTTACCCAGGAAGCATTTGGGAGCACATAAGAATTAACTTGAGATTCTCTAACCCCCTCCCTCTTTTGCCATGGCCATTTGTGACTGAAGAAAATCTGTTAACAGCTACTATGCCTTTGCCCAGTTTCTGTTTTGAGTGACATCACAAAACTTTTATCAAAACTGACATGGCAAAATGCTCCATCTGGTTGGCTGATGTAGAGGTGTTGCTTTATTCAACTACTGCTGCATAAAGAAGGTTGTAGGACCCATGAGAGATATGCATCATTTACCTTGGCTTGAGCTGAATTTCTGGTTTCTTGCTTCTTGCTCTCACCTTCCCCGGTTTTTTTTTCCTGTCTTCACGAGAAGCAGGTCCATTGCTGTGCTTCCCACGCATTACTTCAGCTGTATCAATAGTGTTTAGTAGGTTGAAAATCTTTTTTTGATATTATATTTTATTTATATATGTGTGCATACATCATGATGTATTCTGTCGGCATGCTTTGCAGAAATAACTGCTGAAGTAATGAAACATTTACTGGATGGCACAGCATAAGACTGCAGATGGGGAGGCAGGAAGCATTGAATGTTCCTGTGCAAAATCCCTGTGGTTGGGTATTGTGTTAAGGAAGGCATGAAAGAATCTTTAGATATATAAGCCCTTGTCTAATTTCAGAACTATTGCACAGAAAATAATTCTTAATCAAGCTGCTCTTTAGACTCTAAGTTTAGTAGATTATACCAGTGAAAAGCAATGAAAAAGCAAGCCATAGTGGTAGACTAACTGTAAGATTCTACCACAGGTTTTGTATATCTTCAGAGACTTGGCCATCTATGGTATTTATAAGCAAACTTCTTCTCCCTCCAGTTTTCCAGTTATCAGTTGGGAAAAAAAATCAGATCTCAAACTTAGGAAACAAAGAGAAACCTGAAAACATGAAATTTCACCTTTCTCCAGTTATTATCAGAGGAATCAGTATGATCCTACATTTCAATATCTTAGCCAATTACTGAAACCCTTTATATATATTGATACCAGCTATCTGGATAAAGAATCTCCTTGTTCTTGCTATACCAGGGTTAAGATTATTTATTGTCTCATAGAAAAACAAACAAACAAACAACAAAGAACTTCTATTTTAACGTTTGGATAGCTATGTGTCCAAAAAATAAAAATAAAAAGCAGCAACAAAGGTACAATAACCTCTTAATTCAGGTCTTAATTCCTTCAAATCTCCTGCAGTTAGTAAAATGTTTTCAAAATTCACTCTATTTCTATCTATTTACACTTCAGCTTTATATGTTGCATTGGTTTCCAGTTAGCTTCTGGGTGCAATTCAAGGTGCTGGTTTTGATGTTTAAAGCCCTATATGGCATGGGACCAGGTTAATTCGGGAACTGCTTCTTCCTGGCTATATCTATCTCTCCCAGCAGATCCGGCAGAAGCGGTATGCCCCAGGTCCTGTCTGATAAGTAGGTCCATCTGATAGGACCCAGAAGACACACCTTTTCTGCTGTACTCCCTGCTGTCTAGAACAGTGGTTCTTAACCTTTTTGAACGAATCGCCCCCTTGAGCCAATGAGGAAGTTGTCGTCACCCCCTCCCCCAACATAACCTCTCAATCACAACATAGGAAATAATTCTTCAATTTATGCAAACACTTTATTTGTTTTCTTTAAAATTGTCATCAGGACATATGATGCAAATAATTTATTTCCAGTCTTTTTTCCATATCTCAACTGTGTGAAAAATTTTGGTGCCACCCGTTACTTTATTCCCAAACTTCGTGATACATGTATTTCATTATTATCTTATTTATTCAAGACACTTAAATGTAATGACCACTGAAAACAAAATTCAATTGCAAGAAAGTGAAATGCCCGAAAAGAAAAACAGTAACATTTAATGATTGAATTACAAGTGAAATTTAAGATGCAAAAAGAAATATAAAAAGGGAATAAGAACAAACCGCAATGCAGGAACTAAGAATTTCAAGACGAAAACTCTGAAACTAAATTAAGAATCAAGGAAAGTATATATAGTCACACACACTGTAAAAAGGATTAAAAAGACACAAAGAAAATATAATATCGAACTGGAGTGCACACTAAAAATGTACAATACAAAGAGACAGACAAAACAGCATGCGATGTTTCAAAAGAAGGGCTCCCCCCCACCATCACTGCTCATTCTGGCCAATGGCATGCCACTGTATGGGTAGAGCAGGGGTAAGCAACCCAAAACACTCAAAGAGCCACTTGGACCCATTTCCCACCAAAAACAAAACACTGGGAGCCGCAAAACCCTTTTGACATCTAAAATGAGGATAGCACTGCATATATCCTTTTTTACCTTTATTATATATATATATCTTCAGTGTTATCTTCATTTTAGATGTCAAAAGGGTCTCTCTCTCTCTCTCCCTCCCTCCCTCTCTCTCCCTCTTTCAGCCCTTGGTCTGCCAGTCCACTTCCCCCACTCAGTGTGTGTGTGTGTGTGTGAGAGAGAGAGGGTGGGAGAGAGAGGAACTTGCGCTTCCTCTCTCTCTCTCTCTCTCTCTTTTTCTTTTTCCCCTCTCCCTCTCTCTTTTCTCTCCCTCCCTTCCCCCTTCTTCAGGTGAGGAGAGAGAGGGAGAGAGAGAGAGAGAGAGAGAGAGAGAGAGAGAGAGAGAGAGAGAACGAAAGGCAGAGGGTGCCGAAGGGGTGGGGAGGGGGGCAGAAGGCAGCAGAAGACCCCGTCACTGCTGGAGGCACCCAGCTCCACTGCCCGCCGGGCCTGCAGGGATGCCCCGGCTCATGGTCACATTGGCAGGCCGTCCTACATGTCACTGGCATCCCTGGGCTCAAGTCAGGGCCACAGGGCATCTACGGAATGCCCAGCCCATTGGCTGCATCGCCAAGCTTCCCCTCGCACCGTCAGCGTCCTTGGGCTTAAGTCGCAGGGCATCCGTGGAACGCCCCCCGTCAGCTGTGTCACCAAACCTCCCACGCTGCCGGCATCCTCAGTCGGAACCAGGGCAACAATCCGCCTCCCGCCAGGACCAACGCTGGAGCCTCCCGTGCTGCCAGTAGGTCCGTCGTGCTGGAGGAGCTGGGGCTGCTCCACACTGTGTGGCGCTCCCAGTAATCTGCAACCCATCAGTGTTGCCCAGGGAGTGATGCCCCCGCTGGCCCCGCTCCAGCCGGGACTGCCACCTGGGGGGCAGCAGGAGAAAGAAGGGGAGGAGGAGGAGGGCCAAGAAGCCGGCGCCGGGCCCCAGGAGGAGGCGCTCCCGCGGGTCTGGCTGGGGCTCTTCTGCTGCTGGTTGGAAAATGCCTCCCCCCTCCCTTTCTCTCCCCCCATCTTCTGCTCAGCTCATATTCTTCGCTGACAAAACTGCCGGTACTCCAGCACGCCTTCCCGGCCAGCTGGGCCAACAGTCCTGCGGCTGGGGATTGCAGGGGCTGCTCTCCCTAAGGGCCGTGGCTTGCGGGAAGGCTGGTCTGCTCAACTGAGGCTCTGGTGGGCTGTTCCCAGCGGGGATCCCGGGGCTTTCCTGCATGGTTCCCCAGCCACATGCACCTTGGACGGGGCCAACCAGGGAAAGGGACTTCCTGGCCATGCTTCTCCCAGGGGGCGGGGCACTCAGGCGCAGTGCCAATCAGGAGCCCTGCAAGGGGGCAAATCCGCATGAGAGAGAGAGAGAGAGAGAGAGAGAGAGAGGGAGGGAGAGAGAGAGGGAGAGGGAGGGAGGGAGGGAGGGAAGGAAGCACAAGTGCCTCTCTCTGTCTCTGTCTCTCTCTGCAAATGGCAAAGGAGGCTCAGAGCCACGGGAAGGCTCAACAATGTCCCCAAAACATCTCACTCCATCGCTCCCATATCACCCCCTTTTTGTTCCTTTGCCCCCCTGAAAAACGAAATCACTCCCTGGGGGGCAATATGACCCAGGTTAAGAACCACTAGTCTAGAACATCAATCCCTGGTGGTGAACCTAGCCCCATGGAATCAGGCAGTCATTAAATGAATTTGGCTTCCCCCACTGGCTTTGCATGTGGAAAGGTTGCAGATGGTGATCACATGACTCAAAGACACTGCAAGTGTCATAAATATATGCAATTGCTAAGCACCCAAATTTTGATGATGATGATGATGATGATGATGATGATAATAATAATAATAATAATAATAGTAATAATAATAATAATAATAATAATAATAATAAAGTTGGAAGGGACCTTGGGGGTCATCATCAAGTCCAACCCCCTGCTCAGGCAGGTAACCCTATACCATTTCGGACAAATGACCGTCCAGTCTCTTCTTAAAAACTTCCAGTGTTGGAGCATTCACCATTTCTGGAGACAGGTTGTTCCACTGGTTAATTGTTCTAACTGTCAGGAAGTTTCTCCTTAGTTCTAGGTTGCTTGATCATGGGGATGCTACAATGATCATAGGTCTGTCTGTCTGTCTGTCTGTCTATCCACACACACATAGAAAGATGATATATTAATAGGGCTCCCCTCAGTGAAAGATGCCCATGTTTAAGCATTAAATAATAGTAATAATTTGGAATATTCCATCTTTGGGGTTGGTGAAGATATTTCTTTCTCATTCCTGTTTTGAGTTGCTGCAAAATAGCTACATTTATTTGAAATAATTTTATCTCTGAATAATATGTTTATTAAAGATGGTGGTAAAGAGCATGCCTGGATGTCTCTCTCTTGAAATAGTTCAAAAGTAACTCATAATATAGTTTAATTTCCTGCATGATCTTGAGCTATAAATAAAGCAAGAAAGTTCAGTGCAGCTGTTCCCAAACTATTATCATCTGGTACTTCCATTGTATTATATTAATAATCTGAGTCTTTATTTTAGCAGCTGTTTGATCAGGTGTTCACAATATGTCACATATAATCATTCCTAGACAGTGTGAAAAGTCATTGTGTTTTGAATCTAACATACTCAGGGAAACTTCAAAGTGTGTTGTCCATTTTCTTTAGTTAAAACAAAAAAAGTAAAGGACAGAATGACTAGATAATAGCATACTGTCCTTTGTGTACTTTTATCAAAATAATGTATTTTCCATTGGAGCAATACCTTGATGTGTTGTTAAAAAAAATCAGGAAAAAGGGAATGATCAATTCTCTATTACCCTTTTGCTTTTGTAGATCATATAGTGTTGCATATGTTTGCTTCATAGTTATTCTTGATATTTTTTTAGAGTAAAAAAGGAAAAATACAGTCAATGAGTCAGTACCAATGTCTCAATAAATTCAGTTGAATGCAGCCAGAGACTTTTAGTTTTGATTCAGAATACTTTTGTGGGAGGAACTGAAAAATTTAGAAGCATATTATGGGTGTAAACAACAACAAAAATCCTATTTATCTTGGCCCTTTTGTATAATAGTTACTGTTCAAAGCTAAGTCATAAACAGAGAAGCAAAAGGTTTCACACTGTGAAATGTAATACTAAAATATTTCTGGATTCCATGTGGTGGGAGGACATTTAACACTGCAAGAACAGTTGGTTTCACACCCTCCCAGCAGATTCTTCAAGAAAACCAATATCGTTTTAAGTTTTTTTCCAAAGTAGCATGAGTTGCCAATCTCTGCAAATTTTTGAAACAGCTGTACTTTAGAAACACAATTCTCAGCTTGTTTTTTTCAATCTATTCCAAAGTTAATGATATTGCAAGAAAAACAGTGCTCTGTCAATTAGGCCTTATAAAACAGAAATGTATTAAAAGTTCCATTAATGAAGATTACCTAGGAAATGAGAATACATAGTAATTGTCAGGCACAGGAAGTCAGGAGCCAGGACTGAATTCAAAAACACTATGAGTTTATTCCATCATCTATCAATGATCAAGGAAAATTGGCGCCAGATAAAAGTCAACAGACTTCAAGGAAGGGGCTGACATAGGCCTCTTATGATGGCACAGTGATTCCGAACTGATGATACATTTGACACTGCCCTTGCGCTCAGCCTGGTAATCTCCTATAGTAATAACTGAAAATTATATAAAACAAAATTTAACTTCACTCAGAGTTGTATAAAATAAGCTTTGTTGTCTCAAATCAAAAATAATCAAGAAGAATATCGGGATATTCTTACCCATCGGAATTCTTTAAAATACATTTTACAACATGATGGAATAAATACTAGTAGGATGATGTTCCTCATGATTGAAATGCTTAAACTATCATTAAAAGGCCATGAAAGTTCAATAAGAGTATAAAGTTTTTTCTCACTTTTTGTAGTCATTATCACTTCAAAATAAAGGGATTGACTTTATATCATCAGCATCACAGGGTTTGTTTTCTCCTGTAGAATGCTATAAAATGCATTTTGATCATAAATTAATCACATAATTCCTTTGATCAGATAATTTCCTTGATATATCACATCAAAGTGAACTCATTCAGATTTATATGATTAATGTTGTTTTCATAACTATTTGAGTAAATTCAGTTTAATCTTTTGTTTTTAGTAATGTCAGTAATGAAAAAAATTGTATTATGGTTATATACAGCTAGGATAATTAGAAATTTTGCACTAATGTAAATGCCAGTTTTATTATTGGTAATATATAATGTTGGAAACCACTCCTATTTTCAGTTTCAGCTTTACAATATACATTTTGGTAGTCTTCCATAGTAGGTTGTTTATTAGACTCAGCTTTATTCCTCACCAGAAGGATCTATCCCTTCAGAATGAGTGGATGCAGCATATCAAATAATACTTGGAAATACAAGCATCAAAGATCAGTTTCCTTTTTATTTTCTGCTTTGAAAGAGAATAACCATCATCAAGTGATATCCTAATGGATGCTAACATTTGTCTTGCTCAATAGAACATTGCAATGACACTTTTAGATTATTGTAATAGGACAACATAGTTGATACGTTTTGATTTACTTCTTTTTCTGCATGGATTTCCAGGTGGAGATTGAAAAATTGGACTACCACCACTATTTGCCACTGTTTTTCGATGGATTATGTGAAATGCAATTTCCTTATGAGTTTTTTGCTCGGCAAGGCATCCATGACATGTTGGAGCATGGTGGGAACAAGATCCTTCCTGTCATTCCTCAACTCATTATTCCAATAAAAAGTAAGTCTGAAGAATGAAATAGGGTCTAGGGTTTGGAGGCTGCTAATTAAGGAATAAAATATGGCAAGCCTTGTATTTCTAGTAGATGATAAACTTGAGTCAGTTGTAAGGCCACAACCAAGACCCAAAGAACTGTGCTGCCTGACTTGTTCTTTGAGAACCCCTGCTCTAATGCCAACCATGGTACAGTATATAAGTTGTTAAACTTCTTTTCACTCTTGTTTTTATATTCCTCAAACTAAGATATGAGAACACTGTAAAAGAAATAGTATGCAGTACCTCAACTTTTTTATTTTGCTATTTTGAGTAGCTTGGTTATTTTTCTTTCTAAGTCAGGTTTTCCCGCATCAGGAGATCATTTTCTATTTCTGTTAAACATCTAAACATCTTTGTGCTCCTTAATATAGGCAAGAGCCACTGCCTGAATGCATTATTCTTGCATACCCTTCCCTTTTTCCTTCTTCAATATAATGCAAATTGATAAATCCTGGTTTATTGATCATAGTTCACAATTATATTTGAACCTCAAACTATAATTTCAGGACACAAGCATTATTTGGGGGAAATAGTGAAATGACCCTTCCT
Organism: Bothrops alternatus; assembly: GCA_034064705.1. NCBI lineage: Eukaryota > Metazoa > Chordata > Lepidosauria > Squamata > Viperidae > Bothrops > Bothrops alternatus. Next base: position 11,577,515 of record JARGCV010000023.1, read on the forward strand.
TCTTTTGAAATACGCCAGGATTTAGATTCAATATAGGTAGTCCTCAACCTACGACCAGAATTGGGACTTGAACTCCTGTTGCTAAGTGATATATTCATTAAGTGATGCAGTCATTACGGGAGTTGTGCTGGTTTTACCTTTTTTGCCATAGTTTTTAAATGAATCTGGCTTACCCCATTGACTTTGCTTTTTGGAAGCTGGCTGGCAAGGTTGCAAATAGTGATCATGTGGCCCTTGGCATGCTACAACCATGATAAATGCACGGCAATTGCCATGGGCCCAAATTTTGACCACGTGACCACAGGGACACTGATGGTCCTAAGTGCAATATCACATCATGTCACTCTTTTCAGTGTTATCATAACTTTAAACAGTCACTAAACAGAGGGTCTTAAGTTGAGGACTATTTGTAAAATGGTTAAAACATTTTAAAATATTTTGGTTGGCCTAAAAGAAGCATATTGTTGTGCTTATGTCTGCACAGCTCTTATAAATGCTAATAGATCACCCCATTTTCTACACACAAGCACAGAGCCTCTCTCCAAAGACAATTTCTCAATCTTATAATTTAAATGTGAGCCACCCTGAGTTCTCCGGAATAGGGCGGCATAGAAGTTAAATAATAATAATAATAATAATAATAATAATAATAATAATAATAATAATAATAATAATAATAATAATAATCATAATCATAATAATAATAAAAAATAGGCAAATATAGAATGGTACCTGGCTGGTTTGGTCTGCCTCTTGTGAACAAGTTACTACAATGCTCTGCTACGCGTTTGATAATAGCCAAGGTTGCTGTTAGAGAAAGAAATGCACGGAGGTTGCTGTTACAGAAAGAAATGCACGGCCAATCAAACAGGTACCTGGGATATTAGGGCTCTGAAAAGGGAAAACCCTGGCATAATCTGTTCTCTCCCATAAGGGCAACCTGCTGGCGTCTTACCATACAATGGGGCTCCCTCTGGCAGGAATCCTTAAGAATGCCAGATTAGTCTCTGCTACCGCAGCCAAGGCAATGAATTTAGGAATAGCTAACTAGGCTGAAATGGAACTGCAGTGGCTGCAGTGAGGCTGCCTCATCCTGTTTGCTTGTTGTAGGTGCACAGAGGTGGGCTGATGCTTTTGTTTCAAGACAGCACAGTCCATTCCCTTCTCTCTATTGAGAGACCTACTATGCATACATGTGGGTGTTAAGCCCAGAAAATCTGAAGCTAGAGATGGCAGTAAGGCAAGAGTCTGCTAGAACAGGGGTCCCTAACCCCTGGTACGTGGACCAGTACTGGGCTGCAGCACACCAGCAACTGGGCCGCACAAACAAGCAAAGCCCCATCTGCGGGATGCAGGCAGCACACAAGACCACACCCCCTCTGGCCTGCAGAAAAATCTCTCTCGAAGTAACCAGTCCCTGGTGCCCAAAAGGTTGGGGACCTCTGTGCTAGAACAAGCCTGCTGCGCAGATCACCAGTGGGAAATCTTATTAAGAGGAGAGTGCTTTGAACAGGCCTGCCACAAAATCCATCTATTGACACTTCAGAAGCAGAACTCAAGAAACTTTTACAATAGTCTGGGCTGCCAGGAGAGCTCAACTTCCTCAGTCTGGGGCCTGTAGATATCTTTAACAATAACACTCCTTGTCTCAGCTGGCATGGCCATAATTTCTCCCCAGCGTTAGCCCTTTTATGATTCTACTGACATGAAAAATGATTGTCAGAACTGCTTGTTGCCTTGTTTAGATAACATGCCTGATAAATAACTTGGTGATTTAATTAGGCAGCTTATCAGGCCTATAGCAGAGTATCTGGAGTTTTTGATAAGTGCTAATTTGTACAGACTATAAACTTTTGCCTTGGATATTTTTTTTAAAACCCCGCTTTGTAATATTTTCCTGATTTAGAAACAATATTTTGAAATTGATGGTGCTAATTGTAATATTTCCGAAGTGCAGTGCATTGGGTTATTATTTTTATTATTGGTTAATTATGAGAGCGATCTAGCTTTTGTTGTTCATCTATCTTGGGCTGCCTGTATATGCTGGAATTACTGTAGACTCACTAAGATTAGTTCTTCTGGATGTCTCAGTAAAATAAGTGGCAGAAAAACCTACTCCTGACTCTAGTGTCTTTGCTACTGGGTATAAGTCACACAACATAAAAATGGTTTAACGTCATTAATTTCTCTGTATTTAAATTCTTTTTATTTTCTTTTGGTTCATGTACTTCCTTAAATGCGTTTTCAGTAAAGCTCAGTTCAAGAACTGACCAATATTTTATATTAATTTACCTAGTGGCAAGATACTTTGTTTTCCTAAAAGTCAAATCATTTATTCACTTTTTTAGATTTTTAAGGCCACTTTTTGATTCTGTAAATAAAACCAAATTTGGAGTTCAGTTAAAGGATTTGTTTCATGACAGGTATCTTGTGTTTATGATATAGGCTTTATATTAACACAATATAATGCATGTTAATTGTACAGTATAAGAAAAGATTTACTCACAGGCAAGTAACAATGAGGCAAAGGTGCAAGACAAGGCAGTAGGTTCCCCCATATTGTCTAACATCTAGATTAATGATTTGGAAACTGCATTACTTCAGGTTGATAGCCATCGCCCATGTTTAACCAAAAGGAAAATGTGTAGTTTGCTTTGCCCAAATGATATTGTTCTTTCTTCCATGTAACAAATAAGATTTGAAACACCAACTTGAACAATTAGTCAAGTATTGTCAAGGTAGCCAACTACAAATGAACTGTGATGAAACTAAAATTCTGAGGGGGAAAAAAAGTAACTGGAAGATTCAAGATCATAGGATAACTTGAGAATTTTATTTATCTGGGCATTTTGGAGAAATACCAAGGGCTAGTAGTGGAAGAGAGGAGGGTGTTAGAGGAAAAGGCCAAAGCACTGGTGGCATAAGCAGTTGGGGCTGTGACTTCTAAGGTGGGAGAGAGGCTCCAACAGATCCCAGGAATAACATCAGAGCTCTCTATCCAGGAAGAATGCAGGGCTAGGAACAGCTATGATCCTGCACAAAACCCTCAAATTCCCAGGCCTCCGGTAGAGGACTCAAGATTGACGAACACACATACCACCCCAGGCTCTGCTTCTCAATAAATGCTTTACTCAATGTTAAAGCTATTACAAGTTAATTCAACCCAGTCACAATATTTCAGTTATGGAACATGCAGCAGTAACAAGGCTTTGTGAAGAACAAAACAGCAAAATCTGACTCAAAAAAGGTAACATTTCTTGCCTATTGTTCCATTGTTAGACTAAATCACACAGGTTTACACAATTTCTCAGACACATGACTTATATAAATGTGTTTTCTTTTTTGATAATTTATTAAAAAAGGGAATTAAAGTATTATACATACTTGTCACTATAATATAAAATATTAAGCACTTCTTTAATTACATTGGATAGAGAGGAGTACCAACTAGAATACATAAAAGAGATACATTCAAATTCAAAGGGCAGTGTAGGTGTAAAATTCATGCAAATATTAAAGATGGCATAAAAATGTGGGCTTATCCAAATGTTAGCACTGAAGTAGAAAGATCTTTCCAATCCCTCTATGACATCTGTTTTTTGGCTCCTCTTCCAAATTAATCATTACTGTACTCCTTTAGTCTCAACCCAAGCTACAAATTTTAATGATCTGGCACCTACAGTAGGGGTTTCCAGCTTGCAGATGGGCATAATTTCAACTATATAGCCATCAGTGGTGCAGAAGTGACCTTGTTGCTTGACCAGGACAAGGAACCAGATGTACTCATTCTGTGATCATTAGCTATAATTGAGCTTAAGTCAGATTGTTGGAATTTTCTGGAATGATCAGTTCCAGGGAGTATTTAAAATAATCTCTCACAGATAAGAATTTTTTTTATCTGTGACAATATGTTCTATTTTAATGTTTTTTTTTGTTTTAATGGAAAATGTATATTTTCTCTTTCTGCCCAACAATTGCCTGTAAAGAATCTGATAAAACAATTCACAGAGTAAATTTAAGAGAATAAACACAAACAAAATGGTATCTGATAAAGCTCCTGTCTAGGAGAACGGTTTTAACTTGTCTTCCTATATTAATGCTGCTGCTTGATTATCTGATGCTCTTTAGAGATTCTGAATCTGCGTCAGCCATGGGAGAGATTCCAAGGCTGTCTTAGAAGAATGCTACACAGCAATTTGGCTGGATAAAACTTACATCCAAAAAATGCAGGAAGGGGGAGATGTGCTTCTCACTCATGTAGCTAGATATTCTGTGAGCTCCTTTCCCTACCAAGCAGTAACAGTGGGAGGCCATGATTTAAAATTGCCAGCTTCTCCAGTTCATAGATGTCACTGCTGTTGTTTTTTTTAAAGAAAACATAACAAAATGCGCATTTCATTCATTTTCAGTGTTGCTGGAAATAAATCCGAGTAGTCACAGTAATAGAAGGTATTACACTGCACTTTAATACTGTCTAAGGAAACGGAGCTTCATCACAATTTCAACAAGTGCAATATAGGAAATATAGCTTTATTGCATTTTCAACAAGCACAATACTTATTTATTGAGTTAGAAATGAACCAGCTTTATTGCAAATAGCTGACTGTTAACCTGCGCCATGTTTTGAAATATTTCTCCTGCAACAGGGTAAAAACTCAGTTGAACTGAAAGGGAGAAAAACAGTTATTTTAAAGAGATTGGATATAGAGAAATGGGTGAGCCAAAGAATTCAACGTCTTTAAAATATTTTCTTAATGTTTCTGAATTAATTTAATGCAGCAGTGCACAATTCTGTTTGAGCCAAAGGCTATATTAACCTTTCAATATTATACAAGAGGCAACACTACAGAAAATATTTCACATTGTGTATTTGAATTAAGTATTGCATCCACCAAACTGCATAGAGCTTTCTAGTTTTCCATAATGGAGATCTAGAGGTTTCCTATTGGGACTGTTGGCAAGAAGCATAGTCCTGTTCCTTTCACTAATGATCTCTAGCCTCTCTCCAAAATGATGGGTTTGAATGAAATCATTGAGAACCCATAATTTAAGGGAAATTGGGTAAAGGGCAACTCCTCTTCCCATTTCCTAAACTGTGTTTTTCGAAACCATGACATGTTTTCCAACATGGAAAACTGCATTTATATCATTTTTAAAGCCAGGGGTAATTGAGAAGCTGTTAGTCCAGACTTTTTTGCTGAACTAATTGGGAGAAGGCACTCAAAAATCTTCAGATATGTACAAATAAACAGGCTGCATGTAGTAGGATGGTTGTTAAATAATCAGAAGAGAACTCCTGCAGTTGCTGCTTCGCTGGGGTTTTGTCAGCCTATTTGACTGATTGCTGAATATGGGAATGGATTCCTGGCAGAGGGAAAAACTCGGGCAAGTGAATATAATTGTGCAGAGAAAGAGATTGCTTAGCTTGGCTTGCTACTGTTTTGTGTGACTGTGAGAAAAAAGAAGAAGAGGTAAAAAAGGAAGAAGGATGAGAGTGAAGAACAAGCAAAAGGGGAGCCTGGGGGCTGGAGGAAACTTGGCAGTTCTTCCTTTCCATCCCATTCTATATTCGCAATATTCATGCTTATCCATTTTTGCATTATTTCCCCCTTCTAGTCTCCTTTTGGAACTTGACATCTGTAGTAGATAGAATGTGGTGAAAGTTTTTGTTTGTTAGTTGGGGACTTTGCACTTCACAACTGTGCAACTGTTCTATGTAATGGAGCTTTTCATAACAATCTACAGCTGGTGACCTTTACTCCCTACTATATCACTTTGGAGTGGGGAGCAGGAGCATGAAGAAATTTTAATTTAAATTCACATTTGAAAATATAATTTTGAAATATAAAGGAGAGTACAACATTATTTTGTTTTGAATGAAACCTGAAATGGAACAGGACAAAAGGTGTTATTGATTTCAGTAGCAAAATCCATCTGCTTGACACTACACAGAAAATTCTCAAGAAGGCAGGATAGAATCCTTATTTATCAGTTAGGGATTTTTTTAAAAAAAATAAAGTTTACAAGCTTTTCTTTGTAAACATTTCTATCATTGTTCTTTTCTCCGAATAGTACCAATTGTTAATTGAAAAGAATAAAATGATTTCTAAGCAAGCAAAAATAAACAGGCTAATTGTTAGAGTAGACTGTCTCGTCAACCTTCATCCTTTTGCCTTTTCAATTCCCTTAGTCCCACTGCTACTGGTGATATGTTTCCCCCCCTCCTTTTTCTTTCTTCTCTTCCTGGGGGTGGGTGGGGTGGGGTGGGGGTGGCAGGAACCAGTAGGGCAGACAGCAAGAAGGAATAATAAACTGCATTCTTGGGGTTACTGAAGAGTCAGCACAAATTGTGGGAACAAATAACACTCAGACAAGGCAGTGTTTTATAACATTGGGACTGCAATCCATCTCTGAGTTCCTTCAAAGCCAGGCTAATAAAGGCCCACTTACAATCCCCTACAGAGTACAGTTTAATTAAATTTGTCTATTAGAGAATTTCTCCCCTCCCCAATACATTCTTGAAATTAATTTTTCTGTTTTCTGCTTGTCTCTTTTCCTTCATCCAAGATGCGCTGAACCTTCGAAACCGACAGGTCATCTGCATCACGCTCAAAGTCCTTCAGCACCTGGTGGTGTCAGCTGATATGGTGGGGGAAGCTTTAGTGCCCTATTATCGTCAGATTCTCCCTATTTTAAACATCTTTAAGAATAAGAATGGTGAGTGAACCTAGCAATGCCATGTCTTCAAATCCTTCAGTATAGAGGGGCTCAAGGCAATGTAGTAAGAATTTACTATAGTATATAAATTAAGATATATTTGGCACTTTCTCCTCTTTTATTCTCCAGGGAAGCTGTGAAATTAACACCAGCATTTATTACTTCTTATGTATAGAGCTTATTTAACACATTACAGAACCACTGGCGCAGTTCTATGATTTTCCAGTAATTAAAATTACTGTAGCATTCTTTAAGTGGATTGATAGACTGTATTTTTTCCCTTTTTAGTAAACAAATCAAGAATTAGCCTTTTAATTTGTCATGAAGGTTGGATACCTCCACACAAGAATTCTGCACAGCTCTGAATGCCAGTCTTGAGATCTGAATTGATTTATTTGCAGCTCATCTTTTTTATTAGCTGAGTGATTATAAAACTAGTTTGAAAGGCTTCTGATTGGAGGAAACCTCTGTTTCAGCCCCCACTTCTAGTGGGCTCAATATAATCAGCAGAACCTTCAAGAGAAAAGTGCCTTGTCAGCTTTGCTGCTCCCCATAGGAATTTAGCAAGACTGAAACAAACAGCTTCTATCAATTTTTTGGTCCCCCCTCTTCCATGGGGGATGTTCATTCCCCCATGACTGGAATGAAAGACTTCGGGTTGCTTCATAATCTGCATTGATTAGGGCAGGACAGGGTGGCAATTTTCAGCTTTATTCAATGTTCTCAGTGTTTATGAGTCAAACCATTTCCAAACTGCATTTGTAGTTTAGAGTAAAAGCAACGTTGATGTAATACCATTACAGTACTTGCAATTGGTTGATTCAGTTTCAAGGGCAATGTGCTCCTTTAACATTTCATTATACAATGGTCAAACGGTTTGGTGATGTGGGTAAACGGAACAGTTCAGTAAACAAAACAATCCTGTTTATCACACTCCAAGTGTGTATTTTGTAAAAAACGTCTTGACTTCTTAAAATGAAGGAAACTTTACATGCATGCACCTAGCAGCTTGCCTTTTATTATTCTTGTAAAAATATTTATTATATGGCATGTAATGTGAATGGGTTGAAAGTTGAAAAATTATTCTGTGATTCTCTTTGCATAGTGAAGCACATTAAGGTACCATGATTACAAAGCATGCTAATCAATTATATGATTTGGCAGCTGTCCATAAAATCTCTAGTGTTTCAGTAACAAGTTTAGAAGCTTTAATAATAACTACATTGGTCATTACCCTTTAAAACTCATATTGCCACAGTATACCTTATTCCTATATTCAAATTTACTTCATAGATTTAAAAAAATGATTGATGGGTTATAAAAAATGGTTGATACATTTATTTATTTATTTATTTATTCGATTTTTTTATTATTATAAAAAATCTTTTATTAAAGCAATCAACATTAATCATAATAGCATACTAAAAAGCAGTCAACATAAATCATGAGATACAACAGTAAGTAATAGGTTACAAATTGTACAGGATGGACAGGAGAGGGAGAAATGGTGGTGGCGTGGCCTTGTACATAAATGGGGAGTTAGAATCTCATGAACTCGAAATTCAAGAAAATTCAAACTGACCCACAGAAACATTGTGGATAAAAATCCCAGGACAGGAAACTAATCTGACGTTAGGGATCTGCTATCGCCCTCCCAACCAAACTCCAGAGGCAGATTGCTATTTGGAAAATGAATTTAAGGAGGCCTCAAAAAGAAATAGGGTAGTCATAATGGGGGACTTCAACTATCCTCAAATAGATTGGGTAAATTCTTGTTCTACACATGAAAGAGAGACAAGGTTCCTCGACATGTTAGCCGATTATTCCCTTGAGCAGATGATCATGGAACCTACCAGGGGAAAGGGGATCCTGGACTTGGTTCTAACTAACGCACAGGATTTGGTTCATGATGTCCTTGTAACCGAGCCCATAGGAACCAGCGATCACAACACAATAACCTTCAACTTAACCATGGATAGCAAATTGTCAGTGAAAACTAACACAGAGACCTTAAACTTTCACAGAGGGAATTTTGACAAAATGAGGAAAATAGTAAAGAAGAAACTAAAAGGAACAGTAAAAAAAGTCAAATCCCTCCAAAATGCTTGGAAACTGTTTAAAAATACGTTACAGCAGGCTCAAATAAAATGCATTCCTAAAAGAAGAAAGAGGATTGGAAAGTCCAAGAGGATACCAGTATGGCTTACGAATGAGGTAAAGGAGGTTATTGGAAAGAAGAAAAACTCATTTAAGAAATGGAAGGCTCTTCCTACCGAGGAGAACAGGAGGGATCACAAACTCTGGCAGACCAAATGCAAGGCGATAGTCATGAAAGCCAAGAGAGACTTTGAGGAGCATATAGCCAAGAATATTACAAATAATAACAAAACCTTTTTTAAGTACATCAGAAGCAGGAACCCAACCAGAAAATCAGTTGGGCCACTTGATAACAATGGTCAGAAGGGGATAATCAGAGAAGACAAGGAGATTGCTGAGAGGCTAAATGACTTCTTTGCCTCCGTTTTCACCGAGGAGGATAGAGAACATTTGCCTGCCACTGAATTAGTTTTCCCAGGGAGGGAAATAGAAGAATTAAACCTGATAGAGATAAACAAGGAAGATGTTCTTGCATGCCTTTCTAAACTAAACATCAACAAATCGCCGGGTCCAGATGGCATCCACCCTAGAATTCTCAAGGAACTCAAGTGTGAAATTGCTGAACTTCTAGCTAAAATATACAATCTTTCTCTAAGATCAGGCACTGTACCAGAGGATTGGAGGGAAGCAAATATAACCCCGATCTTCAAGAAAGGATCCAGGGGTGATCCAGGAAACTATAGACCAGTCAGTCTAACCTCAGTTCCAGGCAAACTGATGGAAACCATTATTAAAGATAAATTTACAGGGCACATAGAAAAACAGGCATTGCTGAAAGAAAATCAACATGGTTTCTGCAAAGGCAAATCATGTCTTACTAACTTGTTAGAATTCTTTGAGGGTGTAAATAAATACATAGATAAAGGGGCCCCAGTTGATATTGTATATCTTGACTTTCAAAAGGCTTTTGACAAAGTCCCTCACCAAAGGCTCCTAAAAAAGCTCTCCAGCCACGGAATTAGAGGACAGGTCTTGTCCTGGATTGGTAACTGGCTAAATTGTAGGAAGCAAAGGGTGGCAATAAATGGACAATTCTCCGGATGGAAAGAAGTGAGAAGTGGTGTACCCCAAGGTTCAGTTTTGGGGCCTTTACTTTTTAATTTATTCATCAATGATCTGGATGTAGAAGTTAATAGTGAGGTAGCCAAGTTTGCTGATGACACTAAATTGTTCCAGGTTGTGAAAAGTGAAAGTGATTGTCGGGAGCTCCAGAAGGATCTCTCGAAATTGTGTGAGTGGGCAACAAAGTGGCAAATGCATTTTAACCTAAACAAGTGCAAAGTTATGCACATCGGGGCAAAGAACCCCAATTATACTTACCAACTGATGGGGACCAAACTTTCTGAGACAACCCAAGAAAGGGATCTTGGGGTTTTGGTGGACAGCTTGATGAAGATGTCAACCCAATGCGCAGCAGCAGTAAAAAAAAAGCAAATTCCATGCTTGGCATGATTAGGAAGGGAATCGAAAATAAGTCAGCAAGTGTTGTATTGCCTCTGTACAAATCGATGGTGAGACCACACTTGGAGTACTGTGTACAGTTCTGGTCACCGCACCTCAAGAAGGATATAATGGAACTGGAAAAGGTGCAAAAAAAGGGCAACAAGAATGATCAAGGAAATGGAGCACCTCCCTTATGAAACCAGATTGCAACGCCTTGGTCTCTTCAGCCTTGAAAGACGGCGTTTAAGGGGTGACTTGATCGAAGTGTATAAAATCATGCATGGGATAGAAAATGTGGATAGAGAAAAATTATTTTCTCTATCACACAATACCAGGACAAGGGGGCACTCCCTAAAGCTTATAGCTAAGAAAGTGAGGACAAATAAAGGGAAATATTTCTTCACCCAGAGGGTCGTTGATTTATGGAATTCACTTCCTGAAGGGGTCGTGACAGCTGTCAGCCTTGACAGCTTCAAGGCAGGGCTAGATAGATTCATGGATGCAAAGTGTATTGGTGGTTATTAAAACAGATGTCCATGTGCCGCCTCTATGTTGGTTGAGGCAGGCAGGATTCCCTTGAGTACCATTTGTTTGGAATGTCAAGGGAAAGGGAGGGTTTTGCCTTCTCTTTCTGCTCAAGATCCCCATGTACATTTGGTGGGCCACTGTGTGACACAGAATGCTGGACTCGATGGGCTTTGGCCTGATTCAGCATGGCTCTTCTTATGTTCTTAATCGTCTTTGTATACGTAAACCAGGGGAAAGTTCAAGCTACCTGCTATCCAACTTAATACAATCAATTCGATTTTGTAAACATTCTTCACTCCTTATGTCAAGATTTAACTATAAGCCAGATGCATTTTATTTGATTGGTGTTTCTCTTGTATGTAGTCTATCCACTGTTTCCAGTCTATCATATATTGTTCATTTGAGCATTCCTTCAAATATGCCGATATTTTAGCCATTTCTGCCAAATTTATTACTTTCAAAGTCCATTCTTCAATAGGTGGTATTTCTGGCTTCTTCCAGTATTGTCCCACCAGTAGTCTCACTGCTGTGATCAAGTTCAGAATTAAGTTCGTCTCTGTGGTAGTGCAGTCTTTTATGATCCCTAACAAAAACACCTGAGGTAGAAATTCAATACGCTTTTTCAAAATGGTTTGGAGTGTCCACCATATTTTTCTCCAGAAGGCTTTAATTTTTCTACATGTCCACCATACATGAAAATATGTAGCCTCCATACTACCACACCTCCAACATTTGGGCTGGGTGTCTGGATAGATATATGATAATTTTTTTCGGATCTAGATGCCACCTATAGAACATCTTGTAGAAGTTTTCCCTTAAATGTTGTGCTTTCATAAATTCTACATTTCTCACCCAGATTCCCTCCCACGTTTCCATTGTGATAGGTTGCCCAAAATCTTGTTCCCACTTTACCATACAGTTCTTGACTAGTACAGTTTCGGAGTCGATTTCTATCAGCACACTGTACACACGTTTGATATGCATGATCCCCTGCTCTCTAACCTGCTCAATTAAATTCTCATCTGTAAGGGATAAGCCCTTCTTCAGGTCTTTTTGCCACCTAGACTGCAGTTGCAAGTATGAAAGCCAGGTACCCCCTATTCCTTCATCTGCTAGCGTATTTGGTGGCTTTAATGAAAACACATTTTCTTCTTCCAATACACGTTTACTATAGGGCACCACTTCCTGTCCTTGTGATATATTTATGTCCCCTATTGCGTGCCCGGGGATCGTCCAGATGGGAATCTTATCGTGTAGTAGATACTTATATTTCTTCCAGACCCACAACAACGGGGTTCGTAGTGGGTTCTCCCTGAAGTTCTTGTCAGCCTTTTTGTCATACACCAGGTATGCGTGCCAGCCATATAGTAGACCATGCCCTTCAAGATTCAAGATTCTGTTGTTCGTCATGTTGATCCAGTCACTCAGCGCCACCAGCGCCGCGGCGTAGTAATATAACTTCAGATTGGGCATTTTTAAACCCCCTCTCTTCCTTGTATCCTGGATGATTTTTAATTTAACCCTCGGTTTCTTGCCATCCCAAATAAATCTGTTGATGCCCTTCTGCCATTCGTCCAAGTCCACATCCTTTTTGAGTATGGGTAGCATTTGAAAGAGAAATAGAAATTTTGGCAATACGTTCATTTTTACTGCCGCTATCCTGCCCAGCAGGGACAATTGTAGTGTTTTCCATCTGTCCAAATCTGTTTGTATCTTGTTCCACAGCACCTCATAGTTATTCTTGTATAATTTCGCATTCGTTGCTTCTATCTCCACTCCTAAGTATTTAACTTTCTTAACTATTTCACAACCCGTTATTCTTTCCAAGTCCTGTTTTGCTTTGGTATCTAGATTTTTAACTAGCATCTTTGTCTTAGCTATATTTACTTTGAAGCCTGATACCCTACCATAGTCTTTCATTATCTCCATCAATCTCCTAGCTGATTGTGCTGGTTGCGCCATTGTCACCAGCAGGTCGTCCGTGAAGGCACATAGTCTGTAGTCTTGTTGTCCAATCCATATGCCCTTTATGTCCTCTGCCGCTCTTATCTTGTTCAGTAGAATCTCCAGCGTTAAAACAAATAGCAAGGGGGATAGCGGGCATCCCTGTCTCGTGCCTTTTTCTATGTTAAATGAGTCTGTTAAGTCTCCATTCACAATGATCTGGCCTGTTTGTTTCTGGTAAATTGCCAGTATGGAGTTAAGAAACTGTTTTCCCATTTTCATCCCCCCGACCAGTTTTGTCAGAAACGGCCAATTCAGTCTGTCGAAGGCTTTTTCTGCATCCACAAACATGAGAGTAGCGGGCACCTGGTTGTGCCTTTCTAAATACTCTATTATGTTCAGCAGTTGTCTTACATTAGTTTTCATCTGACGTCCTTGTATAAATCCCGTTTGATCCGGATGAATTATTTTTTCTAGCACAGTCATTAATCTGTTGGCCAAAATTTTTGCGAAGATTTTGTAATCTGTGTTCAGTAGTGAGATGGGTCTGAAATTTTCAGGTTGTGCGTTATCTTTTCCCTCTTTGGGGATGAGAGAGATGTAAGCTGTTTTCCATGACGGTGGAACTTGGCCTCCTTCTTGTATGTTGACAAATAACTTTCTGAGGGGTTCTATCATTTCCTCTAAGAGATGCTTGTAGTAGGTCGCTGTTATCCCATCCGTCCCGGGTGATTTTCCCTTTTTCAGTTGTTTGATCACTGAGTGTATTTCCTCTTTTGTGATCAGTGCATTCAGGGCATCTCTTTGTTCATCGGTGATTGTCAATAACTTTTCATTTTGTAGAAACTTGTCTATCTCCTTGTCTTGTGTCTTCTCCTCGGCATATAACTTTGAGTAGAACTCGGTGAAAGCTTTCTTGATTACGTCCTGTTGAAATTCTTCCTTGCCTTTGTACTCTATCTTTTCAATTATGCGGGATTTCTGCTTCTTCCTTAAGGTATAAGCCAGCCACCGACCAGGTTTGTTGGAATTACAGAATGTCTTATGTTTTGCGTATTGTATATTCCTTGCCACTTGGTCTGCCAACAACAAGTCAAATTGTTTCCTTAGAATCTTGATTCCTTCTTTGGTGACTTTGTCCTCTGGTCTTTTTATTAATAGCTGCTCTTTCTTACTTATCTCATCTTCTAACTCCTTTCTTTTTTGTTCTTGTTTATGACGGTGCCTTTTATTCATGTCGATGAGAATCCCCCGCATAAATGCCTTGGTGGCATCCCATATCATTTCTATAGGTGTCTCATTTTTCATATTTATGCTAAAGAATTCCTTCATAGCATTTTTGCATTCAGCCACCTTTTCTTCATATTTAAACAGGTTTTCATTAATTCTCCAGGATCTCCTAGGTTTCTGACCATGTCTTAATTCCATCCATACCGGGTTATGGTCTGATAGTACTTTGGGTAGGATTTTCACCGTTTTTAGGTTAACCAGCAAGTCGCTTGTTGTTAATATAAAGTCAATTCTGGAGAATGATTGATGTCTGTCTGAGAAAAATGTGAATTCTTGCTCTTTGCCGTGTCTTTCCCTCCAAATGTCTATCAGTTCGAGGTCTTCCTTTATGTCGAAGAAGGATTTAGGCAACTTGGAGTGTTTTTGCGGGTTGGGTGCTGTCTTCTTTTTATCCAGGGCGACATCTATGACCCCGTTCCAGTCTCCCAATGTAATACATGATCTGTAGTTGAGTTGTGTTAATTTCTTGTGTATCAATTTGTAGAATTTTCCTTGTTGTTGATTTGGTGCATAGATGCCCATCACCAGAATTTTCTTATCTTCCTGTACTATTTCGATTGCTAGGTATCTACCTTGGGAGTCGGGCTCTATTAGTGTAGCTCTTATGTGTTTCTTCACATATATAACAATTCCATTCTTCTTTCCTGCTGCCGCTGCAACAAATTGTGTGCCTAGTTTGTTGTTGGTTAAATATTTCTGGTCCGCCGTTCTGATGTGAGTTTCTTGTAGGCAAATTATATCATTTTTACATTGATTCAGGTAATGAAATATTTTCTTCCTTTTCTGTGGGGAGTTTAACCCGTTGACGTTCCAAGTCAAATATTTACTTGCCATGATCGGCTTCAGGATACTCCTGCCAGACCGCATCTGCTTTTTCCCTTGCTTTCTTCTTTGGTCTCGTTCCCATGGTATCCGGGTTGGTGCTCATAATGTTTTGTGGGATCTTTTCTTGCTGATCTGTGCGTTTGGTAATAGACCTTAATTGCCTTGACTCTGTAATCTGCCCTGCTTCCATGTTTTTATTGCCATATATTCTCTGTGCAGTCGCATCCCACGGCGGTCCTTTCACTTCTTCTGCTGCCGCAGCGGTCTCTGCTTCTGAAGAGTTTGATCGTTGTTCTAAGTTCCTTCCTCTTTCATGTAGCCAGTCTATGTTGTCCCTCGTTGTGGGTTGAGGTCCTTCCGCCTTCAGTTCCTTTTCAAGAAATTCTGTGGCTTTCTAGATTGAGTTCAGATGGTATCTTTTGCTTTTATAGAGTAGTGATATTCCAGTTGGGGCTTCCCATCGAAATTGTAGAGCGCGTGCTTTCAGTTCATTGACCAGGAACTTGTAGTCTTTTCTGTCTCTTAACATCTTCGGGGGGATCTCTTTCAGTATCGCCACCTCTTGCTCCTCTACATATAATTTCTTGTTATAGGACGTTGTAGAGATAAAGTCCCGGAACCTTTTTGTTGCAAAATGGATAACCACGTCCCTTGGTAGGTTTCTGTTTGCTGCAATCCATGAGTTGACTCTGTGGATTCTGTCAACTTGCCACGAAATAGATTCGGCTTTCTCTCCCAGAAATTTTGCCAGGGCTTTTACAAAGATTCTTTTCAGGTCCTTTTGGTCTTCATTTGCTGTCTCTCTCAATCCCCTAAATCTGATTGCAGTCGCCATCTGCCAATATTGCATCATAGTGGATTGTTCCTGAGCCACACTTTTCATCTCTGCTATTTGTCCCTCCATGTGACTCTCCACCTCTTCCATCCTTTTTCCAACCCTCTCCCAGATCTCCTTAAAATTTTTTCCCATTTCTTCTCTCATTCTCTTGTTGTGTGTTTGCATTGTTTCCTTGATTTGATCCAGGGCTGCAGTCACCGCTCTGCGTTGTTCTTCCCACTTCCTCTCTAAATCTCTGCCTTGTTTCTCCAGCTTCTGTTCTATATCTGTGCACCGTCTCTCCATCCTTGTGCCCACTTCCTCCAATTTTTTCTCCATTTCCCCCATCCTTTTCCCCAATGCCTCTATCATCTCTTTTAGTTCTTTCATCATGTGCATTGCTGGAGAGGCCTGGGTTGATGGGGGGGTCTGGGGGCCTGTAGGTATGTGGGAGGATGGGAGGGCAGATAGATTATTCCCTGGTGTTTTAGGAAGCTGAGCTGTGGAGGGTGCAGCTCCCTTTGGGGGTATCAGTTTGGTCTGCTTGGTGGCCATCCTGAGTTCAGCCTACTGTTGGCCAGGCTTTTCTTTGATTTTTAAAATAAACCAAATTAATCACCAGACAGTGTTCTGATGATGATCCAATATTCTGATCTTTCAGGGACAAGGCTCAGGATTCAAACATTTCAGGGATAAGAGTCAATATTCAGGCAGTTCCAAGATAGGAGTCATCTATGATCAGGGAGCCAGATCAAATTGATTCTCCCCAATGTAGGGAACCTCTTTCAGATCATATTGCCGCTACCTTCCTTCTGCGACTCAATTCCATACGTTCTTCTTCCTGGTAGCTTTGCCTTGGCTTCCTCCGCGCTATAGTCTGCCAGCCTATCCCTTCCCTTCCTGTGCAGCCTGTCTTTGTTTATTTTATTTTATTTCTGTGTCTATTTTCTTCTCGGCCAGTAGGTGTCTCCCTTCTCCTTTCTCCCCTTCAATGCTGTATGGTCCTCCGTGTTAGCCAAAATGTCGGCTTCCTGCTTCCTCAGCCCTTTCTCCCCCTCAGTTCTGCGTCTCTTGAGAAAGAAGGAACAAGGGCTACTCTTTGATTTCTACCCTTTTCAGCCCACGAGGTCCAGCTGGTTAAGGTAACAGCCTCATTTGCCCCTACTTTTTTTTTTATCGCCGCTAGTCCATGGGGGTGGGGAAGTTCCACCCCCTTTCTTTACTAAGGCTGCTTTTCTCTTCTCCCTCTTTGGAAATCCTCCAGGGCAGCTCTCCCCTCCCAGATCACTCTCAGCTTGGATTATTTCTGGCTCTCCCGAGGCTTGCCTCACCTCTGCCGAAGCACCAGAAGTTCCTCTCCAAGTTGCCTGTCCCTCCAGGCGGCAATCGCTCTTGGCAGCCGAGGAAAAAGCAGATAAACAGAGATCTGTCCCGTAGCTCCTCTGAGACTACTCCGTCGCCATGCTACCGGACGTGACGTCTCCGTTTTCCTCAAGAAAAAGCTTCTTAATGAACCAGAAATTCTAGATTTGTGTAACATGTCCATTAGAGAATAATTTCTTATATAGCTAAAAGAATGTGAATTAATGCTAGCCATGTGCAGCAATAATCTCTTAAGTTTTGAACCATACACTGAATGACTATACAAATAGTTTTCCTATTCCCTTGAACGAATGTTACAGTTTGTTCATTTCTTATTACATTTGTGTACTTTGTATTTTGTTTTTCTGAAAAAAAACATGTTTTCAAATAATTAGTGCCTATTTATTGGATCTTACAAGGAACAGTACTAATATTTTTAGGTCTTGGACTACCTTCTGGATTTTATGAATCAAACATCAGATCCTAACCGGGTCTTTGAAACTTTTAAAGGTTTATGCTTAGAAATCAATATTTCAGCCTATAATACAGGTTTGCTCTGATCAAATAATTATAATTGTGCAAAAAAGGCACTATAGGTATATCTTTGTTGTATTATATTACTATATTACTTATTATCAGCTAGTCAAAGCACAATAGCTACCCTTCCTGGTTTAACATTCGATTTTCATAGGTTTGTACCTGAGGCATGAATTAAAGCTGTTGCCAACAGTATGATATTATTCAGTGTCTTTCTTGAAATTAATAGGGTATAACCTTGTGAGCAGTTTTTCTTAAGATCTCTTCATATTTGACAGTATCATGATACAAGTATTTGTTACCATCTGTTGTTGTTACTACAGTAGTAAAAGTCTTGTTATGTTATTCATATTTTAAATATAAATTCATGAAGTCACCTAAGTTAAAGGTAAGAAGGTAAAAAGTAAAAGTAAAATATGCTTTACTGTTTTGTATGCAGAAAACAGAAGATGAAAAGAGATCAAACAATATCTTCAAAGCTTAACATAAAATTCCATCAAGTCTCATGCTGAATGGATATTAACATCAGCATAGGGAGCAGAAATTACTTTGATAAGTGTTAGATAGCTGTGCCAAACGTATGTGTTTTTAAATGTAATGTTGTCGGATGAATGAAAACATCGGCATTGTCCTTTAGCAACTATAATATGCTGCCAAATAAAAGTAGTCATAATGTCTTTATGAGCTTTTAGAAAGCAGAAACATTTTGTCATCAGTATATTTTATTCAAAAGTGATCAATAATAGCTTGTGAAGTGCTGTGCAGATTAAATGATGCAGAATTTTAAAACAAAGCCCTATAAATCTCAACTGTAGGCAGAAAACAACACAGATGAAAATGGAATGAATTTGATCATTTTGTTCTTGATCTCCTCAAACAGACACTGTTGATGAATTTGATCATGTTTGTTCTGCTTTCTTGATCTCCTCAAACAGACACTATTGTTGGTCAATAAAATGGTGGCTCATTCAATAAAAGTTCAATGTCAACAAAGTAATGTCCATTGAAGATAAATAAGCCAGAGGGATGATTCAATAAATGCTGGATAGATATGTCTTCCACAAATAAATGTATGAAATCTTTACTATGAAAATGTGCACAAATATCCACGTATTTCATTTGTTAGGTTATGGGAGACAGTGACAATGTTCATACACAAGTTAAGCATGAAATTGTTTCATTTAGTGCAGTGGTTCTCAACCTTCCTAATGCTGAGACCCTTTAATACAGTTCCTCATGTTGTGGTGACCCCCCAACTATAAAATTATTTTCGTTGCTACTTCATAACTGTAATTTTGCTACTGTTATGAATCGTAATGTAAATATCTGATACACATGGTATATTTTCATTGTTACGAATTGAACATAATTAAAGCATAGTGATTAATCACAAAAACAATATAGCAATACTCGCTGGAGAAGCTTACTCTTCCTTGCTCAAAAATGTTGGGAGGGAGGGAAGGGGAAGGAAGGAAGGAAGATTGAGGGGGAAAGGAAGGAGATGGAGAAGGAAGGAGATGGAAGGGGAAAGGAAGGAAAGAAGGAGAGATTGAAGGGGGAGTGAAGGAGATGGATGGATGGATGGAAGGAAGGAAGGATCAATCTTTGGAGAGTCATGTTTTTCCAGAGGGTGATGAACTGCAACTCCCAGCATTCCCCATTTCTCCACAGCCTGGCAGAGAGCCAAGCCACGGCACCTACGGGGCCTTGGAAGTGGTGCGGAGGATTCGCGTGCCTCGGAGCTGCTGGCCGCCCTCTTGCACCCGCCAACCTGGAGCCCCCCATCCTCATCCTGGCACCTCTTGCCTTCTCCCAGCTGCTCCCCCGGGACCTGCCCACCCCTCCAACCTCCTGAGCACCATCGCAGTGCCGGGGTTGCGGGAGCCCCTTTCCACGCGGGAGCCCCTTTCACCGCCATGACCCTTTCCTGACTCGTCACACGCAAAATGGATGCGGCCAGAGCGCCAGCTCCTGCTCGGAAGGTGCCACTTCTTCCCTCCAGGCCTGGCCAGCTGGCCTCCAATGCACATGCGGGCATCGCTGCTGCCTGGCCGCTTCCGAGGCCTGGAGCCTGGCAAGCCGGGAAGGAGCCGCTCCTGCCCGCCAGCCCCAGGGCCATGCCGGGCGCCGGAGGGCCGAGGCGGCTTCCGACGGCAAGGGAGGTGGTCTGAGTGGCGCGGGGGAGACTCTGGTGTGGCGCGGATGGCAGCCAGGGCAGAGCACAGTCAGGCAACCAGGAGGCGTGGGGACTTGCTCGGCGCCACAGCTCAGCTCAGCCAGCAGTGGTAGCAGCGGAGCAGCCCAGCGGCAGCCTTCAGTAAATTTCCTCTAAATAAGCCATTGTTTGTCTGGCTGAAGACAGTTTTCTGCTTGGATGGCTTAACAGGGCAGCCAAACATTAATTTATGGTGTGTAAAAGAGGCTGTGTTCACATCTGAGAGGGCCAGAGAATACTTTTTACTGTCTCTTGGAAAGCCAGAATTAGAGAAAGGACAAATCCTAAATCTTGGTTGTTCGGCTCGGCCTGGCCACCCACGCAGTGGAGCCGGCCCGGGGCGGTGTCGGGGGCACGCGCGATGGCGCTGCGGCAGCAGAAGCAGGCGCTGTTGGAGGAAAAGGGGGCTGTGGAGGTGGAGGAGCCGGCGGAGGAGGGCAGTGGCGGCAGCCGGATAGAGGAGCGGTGTCTCGGTTCCTAAGACCATCGGAAATATGTTTTTTCTGATGGTCTTAGGCGACCCCTATGAAAGCGTTGTTCGACCCCCAAAAGGGTCGTGACCCACAGGTTGAGAACCACTGTCCTAGATGGTCAGTGTTAGATGTATCCTCCAACAGTTAGGAGGAAAGGAAGAGCTATATTTCTTCTAAGTGTCTTTAGTAGGAAAAGAGAAGAGCAACAGAACAAAGCAAGAACCAGATGAAATTCAAGTTAGCCCAAGGTAGCCAAAAAGGTGAGGGTTTCTTTCTAATCATCATTATCATCATCATCATCAAGTTGGAAGGGACCTTGGAGGTCATCAAGTCCAACCCCCTGCTCAGGCAGGTAACTCTATACCATTTCGGACAAATGGCTGTCCAGTCTCTTCTTAAAAACTTTCAGTGTTGGAGCATTCACAACTTCTGGAGGCAGGCTGTTCCACTGGTTAATTGTTCTAACTGTCAGGAAGTTTCTCTTTAGTTCTAGGTTGTTTTTCTCCTTGATTAGTTTCCATCCGTTGCTTCTTGTCCTGCCTTCAGGCGCTTTGGAAAATAGCTTGACTCCCTCTTCTTTGTGGCAGCCCCTGCAATATTGGAGCACTGCTATTATGTCCTCCCTCGTCCTTCTCTTCGTTAAACTAGACATATCCAATTCCAGCAACCGTTCCTTATATGCTTTAGCCTCCAGTCCCCTAGTCATCTTTGTTGCTCTTCTCTGTACTCTTTCTAAAGTCTCAACATCTTTTTTACATCGTGGTGACCAAAACTGGATGCAGAATTCCAAGTGTGGCCTTACCAAGGCATTGTAAAGTGATAGTAATACTTCACGTGATCTTGATTCTATCCTCTGTTAATGCAGCCCAGCAGTCTGTTGGCTTTTTTGGCAGCTGCAGCTATCTTTTCCAGAATCTTCCCAGGTATTGAGGTCAGGCTGACAGGTCTGCAATTTCCTGGGTCCTTTTTTCTCCCTTTTTTGAAGATGGGAACTACATCAGCTCTTTTCCAGTCCTCTGGTAGTTCCCCAGTGCTCCAGGATCTTTGAAAAATATAGTTCAGTGGTTCTGAGATCACATCTGCCAGTTCCTTGAGAACCTTGGGGTGTAATCCATTTGATAAGAGGTTTTTTTTTTTCCCTGAAACAAAATAATCACTAGCCAAGGTAATTCTGTCTTAGGGAAAAATGGGGAAGTCAGGGCAAAACCCCCCCAAACAAGTGATCTGACTCCTGTTAGATAACAAAGAAATTTCAGAGATGAGCAGATGAGTCATTGATAAGCTTAAGTCCTTTGCTCTAATTAACAAAAGAAATGGTCCAGGAAATGTCATGGTTCTAGCAACATTGCATTAGCAAGTTAGCTTTTCTTATACCCACTATTGTTTTACCAACTACCAAAGATGCAAATGAAAGTCGAGGGGAATGTCTTCTCAACCTTAGTAAGGAAAGGTCACCTTTGGGTTTTTTTCCTAATGCCATTTACACACACACACACACACACACACACACACACACACACACACACACACACACATTAGCTGTAATAAATTCATGCAAACCTTGAACCAAATTGGGAGTGTAATTTAGAAAGGGGGAAACCAATTGCATAACAGGACTTATTCCCATTTAAGTAGGTTTAGGATTGTAATTTTACTCAACTTTCATAAGTATCTGTATTTAATACATTCAAAGAGCTAAACACTTTCCATTTTTTCTTGCTGTATAATTTGTAATTACTGGATAATTTCTTAAATAAGAATATGGTATTAGTCTGCATGAGACAGAACTGACTTAGTGGTGATTAATTTAAAGTTAATAATACTTAACAAGTTCTTGTGATGTGCTAAAAGCCTAATTAAAATGTGTTCAGCATTTTAAGTAACCGAACAAAAGAAAATAGAGAGTAAGTAGAGTCAAAGTAGGTGCAATCTTTCAATAAATTCAACTACATGCAGTTATTTAAGACAGTTCTGATAAATGCAGAAGGCAGAATGATATTAGTTACTACCGGTAACTACAAAGTCCTTCATTTGTACCCAGGAGTTGTGAGATCAGTATTAATTAGCACACAAGTCTTTTAAAAACCTGAGCCAAAATAAAGTTTGGATCACTTTGTACATCTCTATTATATATAGAAACACACACACACTAAAGATGGATGAGTCAACCAAAACAACAATATTCAAAAGCAACAAGTTGTAATTTTAACTAACTCAGGATTTAATATGATGAAATTTTTGCCCATAGGCAAAATTCAAGCACCTGTAGATGCTTTACTTTAGGGCAGATTGGAATAAAACCTTCACAAATCTAAACCTTTCTGAAGGCTTTAATGTTATAAAACTTTATCCAAGTGATTTTAATGTTTCCCAGCAATATATTTTGAAGTAGTCCTTCTGTAACTCTTTAAGACAATGATAGCAGGCATGGAAAAAAAATCAGCCTCAGTATTGAGGATGTACTAGTTTAACTTAAAAATAAAAAAAAATTCCAAAAAATGTTTAAAATTAAAAAAAAATCACCACCCTCTGTCTTCTTCTGGGTTAGCAGAGCAGTTGGCATAGCTGATTGGCCAGATTATTTAGCCTCTTTTGTGAATGCTGCATTTTATATACTGCTATTAAGATGTGTGTGGATTTTATTGGGATGGGATGGGATTGGATTATATACTACCATTAGTGACCACATAAATAGATCTTCTTTTGGATGATCTGTCCTCAATTTGATTCT
Organism: Bothrops alternatus; assembly: GCA_034064705.1. Lineage (NCBI taxonomy): Eukaryota > Metazoa > Chordata > Lepidosauria > Squamata > Viperidae > Bothrops > Bothrops alternatus. Next base: position 11,600,554 of record JARGCV010000023.1, read on the forward strand.
TCAGGTCTCTCAGTAACTCACTCAACCCTGCTGTAATTGATTTCATCCACCTTCTTCTGGTTGACCTATATTTTTTTTTCTTCCACCTTGTCTAGCATTATGGACTGCTCAAGAAAGCTATTCTTTTGCCTATGTCCAAAATGATAATTATCATCTTTGTCTATATAATATGACATGAATCAATATTATATAGGTGTCATGTGTAATACTCTAATACAGGGGTCCCCGACCTCCGATCCATGGATCGGCACTGGTCTGCGGCATGCTAGCAATTGGGCCGCACAAACAAGCAAAGCCACTTCCACAGATGCAGTCAGCACACAAACCACACCCCCTCCAGTCCATGGAAAAACTTTTCTCCATCTAACCAGTCCCTGATGCCCAAAAGGTTGGGGCCACTGTTCTAATAGCAAGCACACATTGTTATCCATGTAGTGAATAAGACTCACAGTAGGAGACAAGTCAAAACAACAACATAAAGACAAGATTTTTGAAGAGACACAACAGAATGAAGGAAAGAAGAGGCTAGAAGAGCTAAATAACAACAGATTCAATAGAAAATAACAGAGACTAGACTATGGGTCAAACAAATAAATTGAGAGGTAAGGAAGAAGGAGCTGAATAAATTTAAGCCTTCCTACTTGCCCTCCAGTCTGCCATAAGCAGAATTTAGAGATGTTAAAATTCATTGATTCATGCCAATATCAAAGAATCTATTGTATTATTAACAGTTTTGTCCAGATATAGAAAGACTAATCGCCAGATTGCATTCACGTCTGGCTGAACCAATCAAGAATTAGCTGTCTTGGTGTCTTGAACCAATCTGATGAGAAGTGATTTGAGTGAATCTATTTCAAACTGAATCACCCCTTTGAACCTGGGCATAGCCCTAATAAATACATAGGGTAAAATCCTCTCTTCCTTCAACTCTTTAGAGCAAGCAGAGAGATTGCCCTATCTGTTCTGCCCCATGGCTGAAGGAAGGGTAATAGAATACAACTTCTGCCTTTCATTCTCCAGCAATTCTCTCACTTTCTTTATAGTTAAGGAAGTAGCTTAATTCCAGCTGCAGCTACACTTCAGTACATTATTAATAATTGAAATTATACAGTCCAGGTAATCTAGAATTTCTTAAGTCTCCCACAAATCCTGAAAATGATAACATAAGTTATATGAAATGTGGAATTATTAAGAAAAAAGTAAGTCCTGGTAAACCTCTGCAACTGGTTAAGTGATGTCCAAAATGTATTAGAAAAACCTGGTACATACAGTATTTTAAGACAGATGTTTTATGATTGTATGTGATCCAAGTCCTTGTTGTTTGTAAATCATTGCTTATAACACAATGTGTTCTGTGAATATGACAATTGTGTTGCTCAGTAAACCATGATTAAATAAACCATGGCATATTGGGATGTGTGTGAACCTAGCCATTGTATAATCCATTCTTTTAGTAGAGCTGTTGGCAGAGTTAGTAAATTGTATAGATCACAAAATCAAAAGGACTCAGAGAAAGCTAGCCACTTATTGTTAGGACACTTCCGATAAAACCTGACATGATCATCTAAGATTGTGTTACATTATAGAGCTAGATCAGGGGTGTCAAACTGCCAGCTCGCGGGCCGGATGTGTCATGGCAAAACCGCGCCAACCCTATTTCCGGCAATGAAAAAAGTCACGATATGTCGTGACATGTCACGTGATGTTGCGAGTTTGACACCCCTGAGCTAGATATTATAATTCTGTGAGTAATATAGTTATATCCCTCTCTCTTCACAATTTCTGAGTACTGTGTGGTCTTTGTTGGAGATCATATGTGGCAAGCTTCTTGATGTACAATCTGCATTTATGTCACAGCTATCATAAAACTGTGGGGCCCTCAGACAACTATTTTAGTTGGCAGTCCATCTTTATGGTGACAGTAATAAAGAAAAGCATAAAAATGTGCAGTCTTTGGGACTATATTTTAAAAAGAATCAGGAGCTAGTACTGTTACTACCTCAAATTGAATGTTTCTGCACACATGACTGCATGTAGCTAAAATTTTATAAAGCAGTTCAGTACAGTATTTTTTTTCCATTCAACATGATGGCCTTTGAATAGGTTGATGGAAAGATAAATGTCCTCAGGATTGCAGCTTCAGAACATCCCTTACATAAGCTCTGTGTATTTTCAACCTTAATATGTTCAGCATGAAAATAACTTTACTATAGTCCTATATTTGGACACTGAGCAACTACTGTGTTCCTCATGTGTATATTTGCCAGAAGGGTCTTTTAACATTTTATGATTTATTACATGATGGCTCTTTCCTTTTAGAATGCCTTCTGGAAAACAGGTTAACTGATTTACAGGAATCTATGTTTATTTTCTGCACGGTTCTTCACATTTTATTAATGTTTGTAAACAAAATATGTTACATTTTACAGGGACATATGGTTTCAAATTTGTTTCAGTTCTTAAAGTGACATCTTTCTATGTTAAATCTGCACCGAAACGTTGTCTTCATTTAATGATTCAAATGGGTTGCATTTATTTGTCACAGATATCTTGAATTAATGTACCCAATTAAGATTTTAGTCTAGGGAGGATATTTCTGTGAAAATTACTAAGCTCTGAAAAATTGGCCTAGCTGTATTTGCACCTGGATTTCAGATTTTTAAAAGACAAACCTGACTCTAGGCCAGAGATACGTGACTGATGATATCCAGAGTGAAATCTCATCTAACGTATGATCATTGCTAAATTCCAGCCCAATGCTAAATTTTTAAAATTTTCTTGTGGATCCCTACTTTCATATCTCCTCTGCAATTTCTGGGGCTGCATATCCCTAGGTGGTTTCACGCTCATAGCCCTTTTATGTAGTCATGGACGCTAGTGGAACATGGAAAAATGCTTTGGCTATTTTGAGAGAAATGGTGGCAAAGGACACATCTGTTACCTTGCTTCCCAGTTGTGTAAGAAATAGGACTGCGCTTCTGTAGAATGTGACATTCACATCTCTCCTCTTTCCATTAAATGTCCAAGAGCTCCTTAGGACCTTGTCTACTGAATGCTTCAGAGGCTGCAACATTTGTTTTATAAACTTATTATTTGGTTCCAAAGGTTCAGAGAATCCAAATGACCTTTTCCGCTTGTAATTGCATTTCTATATACTCTTGTTTTAAAGCAATATTTTGTTTATTTCTGTAGTTCTTCGCCACTTTGGTTGATCTTTCTAGCTCATATTTCTTCAGCACCGAATACTTTGTTTGCTTACCAACTGCTGCTATGCTTCCAAGTCAAACTTTTGTAGCCTCTAAAAATAATTATCGTTTAAAGAAATGTCAGGTGTTTGTTTTTCCTTTTATCTTGTGTTTCATTTTTCTTTAAAACTTTCCATTTTGTATTTAAGATCCTGATTAGTCTTTCAGCTACAACAAGTACTCCTAATTACATCCAAACCCTCTGTATATATAGGCTCTTCAAATCAGAGAGAAAATTATATGTATTCAAGTTTATATTATGGTAGATATTTTGCTGAGATTATTGGTAATCTTTGGAGGGTGGTTGATAGAATTCATGCTTGAAACAATCACCACAACTAGAACCAAAATGTCCGTTTGTTAAGCAAGGTAGTTATTGAGTCACACTCTGTTTTATGACTTTTTGCCATGGTTGTTAAGTGAATCACTACAGTAAAGTGAAATCATGTGGTCATTAAATGCATCGGGCTTCGCTCATTAAGTTTGTTTGTTGGAAGCCTTCTGAGAAGGTTGAAAATGGCAATCACATGACCCTGGGATGATGCCACTGTTGTTTATGATGGTTGCAGTGTCCCGGGGTCATATGATCACCATTTGTAACCTTCCCAGCTGGTTTATGACAAGCAAATCCAATGGGGGAAGCCAGATTCACTTAAAAACTGCAGTGATTCATTTAAAAACTGTGGCAAAAAGGTCATAAAATGGGACACAACTCAACAACTACCTTGCTTAGCAACGTGAATCCTGGCTTCAATTGTGGTCATAAGTCAGGGACTCTACCTGTATGTCTTAACAAAGAAGAGAGATGGCATGAGTATCCTTGAGTGTCACAGTCTTATTCCCAGGGCTCTTTGACCCCTTTATGCACTTTGTCCAAGTCCTATCCTACAAAGGAATAAATGCAAGTGCTAAAGGAGTTAGTTAATAAAATAACTACTACTGAACTAAGGGCAGTTTGTCATACTTATGAAACATCAGTTGTGCTTCTTGAATTGATTAACAACATTTATTCAACATTCTTATTTCTATTTCTGGATTTCAAGGTGTATTAAAACAGAAAAATATATGCAATACATATGCAATGCCTTACTTAAATCTGCCCAATATAAACAAAAGTTTATCTCCAAGTTTTCAAAATCATTCTATTTCAGAGGTTTGCTAACTATGGTATTTACTGTAGTTTTTGAAGATCAAGGTGGAATGAATCTTGATTCATATGATTTTATCTGGCAGGAAAATTTTCTAAAGTTCTTTTTTATGCCAAAACATAAGGCTATCATCACAGTTTATAAATACATGTGTTCCAGAGATTCAGGTGTGAAAATGTTTTATTATAAGTAAATTTTAATATCCTTTTCATGTGACAGTCTTTGCATTATATTCTGAATCTTTGAAAGTCATTCTACAACTGCAGCATCGCCTATGCACCTAATTAATGAATTAAAGTATGAAAAAATACTGCATTATGAAAAAATGCCACTATAATTGTATGAGTTTGTGTCATCCTCACCAGCATTACTTTACTTCTTCTATATTGTCTATTTAAATTAAATGATGGTTACATAAAAAGAACACCTTGATATTGTTTGGCTTTCGGAAAGGTTAATATAGAACAGTCTTTGCCTCACAGCAGGTCATGTCTACTTTTGTTAGAGATCTAATACATCTCTTTATTCCCATCTGTTGTAGTCCTCGGTTCCAAAATTAACGTGATCAAAAAAGACATAACCTATAGCTGCTAAAATCTTTATATGTTTCCAGTCATTCGTTATTATTTTTCAAGGTATCCAGCATCATTATATTCCTAAATCATTGTGTGATTATGTGCACAAGCAATAGAACTAGAGTCTTGGACTCTAGAGCTAATTTCAATAAATTTAGAGAGGCTTTGTGAAGGAATCCATGGATGAGAATCCTCCAGGAGAAAACAACTCAAGAGGCTTGCGAAATTTTGAAAAGTGAGATAATAACGGCCCAGTCTAGCACAATACCAACAAAGAGGAAAAATAACAGTTCTCAAAAGAAACCAGCATGGCTGCATAAAGAACTCTCTGATCAATTGAAAGATAAAAAGGACAAGTATAGAAAGTGGAAAGAGGGACACATAACTAAATCAGAATATCAGCAAATAGCCCGAGCCTGCAAAGACGAAGTGAGGAAAGCTAAGGCTCAAAATGAACTAAGGCTTGCAACCAAAGTCAAAAATAACAAAAAAAGCTTCTTTCAACATGTAAAAAACAAGAAAAAAGTGAAGGAAACGATTGGTCCATTAGTGGGTGAAAGTGGCAAGAAGGTGACAAGCAACAGGGAGAAAGCAGAACTATTTAACTCATTTTTCGCATCTATCTTTACACAAAGGGGAAAAAACAGACCAACCTATCAAAAATAGTGCCATAAAAAACAAAATAGAAATACAAGTTAAGATAGGCAAGAAAATGGTAAGTGAGCACCTGTCCAGCCTAGACGAGTTCAAATTATTATTATTATTATTATTATTATTATTATTATTATTATTATTATTATTATTATTATTATTATTTAATTTCTATGCCGCCCTATTCCGGAGAACTCAGGGCGGCTCACAGCATGATAGAAATTACAATAAAAACACGTAAATATAAAAACCCTTAAGCTAAAAAGGAAACCAATCACTCCACAAACATACACCCAAACATACACTGGCTAGGGGCAAGGTGTTAGCTGCCCCAGGCCTGCCGGCAAAAGTATGTTTTAAGCAATTTACGAAAGGCGAAGAGGGTGGGGGCGACACGGATCTCCGGGGGAAGTTGATTCCAGAGGGCCGGGGCCGCAACAGAGAAGGCTCTTCCCCTAGGCCCCGCCAGGCGACACTGTTTGGCTGACGGGACCTGGAGAAGGCCCACTCTGTGGGCCCTAACCGGCCGCTGGGATTCATGGGGCAGCAGACGGTCCCGTAAATAACCTGGTCCGATGCCATGTAGGGCTTTATAGGTCATAACCAACACTTTGAATTGGGTTCGGAGACCAATTGGCAGCCAATGCAGCTCGCGGAGTGATGCCGAAATGTGGGCATTTCTAGGCAAGCCCAACACTGCTCGCGCGGCTGCATTCTGCATTACCTGAAGTCTCTGAACATTTTTCAAAGGTAGCCCCATGTAGAGAGCATTGCAGTAGTCGAACCTCGAGGTGATAAGGGCATGAGTGACTGTGAGAAGAGACTCCCGGTCCAAATAGGGCCGCAACTGGTGCACCAGGCGAACCTGGGCAAATGTTCTCCTCACCACAGCCGAAAGATGATGTTCCAAATTTAGCTGTGGATCGAGGAGGATGCCCAAGTTGCGGACCTTCTCCGAGGGGGTCAAAAGCTCCCCCCCAGGCTAATGGACGGATAGATTGAAATATCTTTGGGAGGCAGAACCCATAGCCACTCCGTCTTGTCGGGGTTGAGTTTGAGCCTGTTGGCACCCATCCAAACCCTAACAGCCTCCAGACATCGGCACATCACTTCCGCTGCTTCACTGAAATGACACGGGGTGGAGATGTAAAGCTGGGTATCATCAGCATACTGATGATATCTCACCCCGTGTTGTCGGATGATCTCGCCCAGCGGTTTCATGTAGATATTAAACAGCAGAGGGGAGAGGACCGACCCCTGAGGGACCCCACAAGGGAGGAACCTAGGGGACGACCTCTGACCCCCTGCCAACACCGACTGCGACCGACCAGTGAGGTAGGAGGTGAACCACCGCAAAACAGTGCCCCCAACCCCCAACCCCTCCAGTCGGTGCAGAAGGATACCATGGTCAATGGTATCGAAAGCCGCTGAGAGGTCAAGTAGCACCAGGATAGTGGATAATCCCCCATCCCGGGCCCGCCAGAGATCATCCGTCAGTGCGACCAAAGCAGTTCCGTGGAGTAGCCGAGCCTGTTGAGGGCCCAGATAATTGGCCTCATCCAAGGACTGTTGGAGCTGGAGTGACACCACCTTCTCAACAACCTTCCCTATAAAGGGAAGATTGGAGACAGAACGGTAGTTGTTTAAAACAACTGGGTCCAGGGAAGGCTTCTTGAGGAGGGGGTGCACAATTGCCTCCTTGCAGGGAGCCGGAAAGGACCCCTCCCTCAAAGAAGCGTTGACAATCTCCTGAACCCAGCCCCGCGTCACCTCCCTGCTGGCCAAAACCAGCCAGGAGGGGCACGGGTCCAATAAACAGGTGGCTGAGCTCACAGCTCCAATGGCCTTGTCGACTTCATCAGGTGCCACCGGGTCAAACTCCTCCCACACAACAGGATCAAGACGAGTCCCTGTCATCTCGACTGAATCATTATCAGCCGATACTGCATTCCAATTGGAGTCAAGGTCCATCTGAATCTGGGCGATTTTATCCGCGAAAAACTTATTAAATTACCAGGACCAGATGGATTACATCCCAAGGTTCTTAAGGAACTGGCAGGTGTGATCTCAGAACCACTGAACTACATTTTTCAAAGATCCTGAGCACTGGGGAACTACCAGAGGACTGTAAAAGAGTTGATGTAGTTCCTATCTTCAAAAATGGGGAAAAAAAGGACCCAGGAAGTTACAGACCTATCAGCCTGACCTCAATACCTGGGAAGATTCTGGAAAAGATAATCAAACAACGAATCAGCGAACACCTACATGCAAACAAAGTCATTACTAAAAGCCAACATGGGTTTATCAAAAACAGATCATGCCAGACAAATCTTATTGCATTCTTTGACCAAGTGACAAAATTAGTGGACCAGAGGAATGCTGTGGATATAATTTACTTGGACTTCAGTAAGGCGTTTGACAAAGTAGACCACAACCTACTACTTGAGAAGATAGAAAAATGTGGGTTTGACAGCATCACCACCAGATGCATCCGTAGCTGGCTGTCCGGCCGTACTCAGCGTATGGTCTTTAATGGAACCGCATCTACATGGAGGGAAGTGTGTAGTGGGGTGCCCCAGGGCTCTGTTCTGGGCCCAGTGCTCTTCAACATTAGAACAATTAACCGATGGAACAACCTGCCTCCAGAAGCGGTGAATGCGCCAACACTGGAAGTTTTTAAGAAGAGACTGGACAGCCATTTGTCTGAAATGGTATAGGGTTTCCTGCCTGAGCAGGGGTTTGGACTAGATGACCTCCAAGGTCCTTTACAACTTCATCATCATCATCATCATCATCATCATCATCATCATCATCATCATCATTATTATTATTATTATTATTATTATTATTATTATTATTATTATTATTATCTTTAAGGAGATGGAATATCCAAATAAATTCCATCAACAAACACCAAACTATAGGATTTAACAATAATAGGTTGCCTTTATAACAGGCTTCTAAATGTTTGCCATGTTGTATAGAATGCTTCTGGAAAAAAGTAAATTTAATACCTAAACAAAAATGTCATGGCTAACATTCAAAATCACATAGTTCTCTGTTGGCGTACACATAAATTGTTGGTCTAGGAATTTGATCTTCTGAATTCCTTTTCATTCCTTTTCATTTAGAAAGCAATGGAATCACACAAATGCAGACACTGTAGAAAGAGACATCTTTTAAACAGGTTTTCTCTAATAAATATATTGTGCCATACATGATACCATTACAGGAAATGAAATTTTATCTTCAAAGATGATGTTTTCAAAAATAGTAACCCATTTCTAACTCCTTCATTTTCTTTGCACTTTCTTAAACTTCAATTGTAATAGACCATTGTGCATGATTTATTACAGTGCCTTTGAGGAGGAGAGCAAGATTAAAACTCCAAAAATGAATGTTCGTATTTTAGCTTTGCTTAGTACATAATGCAGAAATGAATCACCTTCACTCTTCAATAGCTAATAGAAAAGGATCTTCCTGATTCCTTCTCCACAGCTCAAATTATTGTAAGGCTTAGTTGTTTAGATAAAAGCACATCCTTTTTATTTAGGTTTTAACTTGTAGACTTTATTATATGGAGTAAAAAAATGGTCTACATTTGAAATTAGAATGTGAAGATTTTTCAGAGAATAGGCTTGCAGTAATTGCCTCCTTCACCTGCACATTAAAGTGTTGTGGAAGACATGAGACCAAGCAAATATGGAAAGAGAGGAGGGGCAGAAAGGAGGGGGGAAAGAGAGAGAGAGAGATCCCTGAAAGATTATTAGGTAGCTAGCATGACTATCCTACCTTTGTGTTCTGAAAATTCATTAGATTGGACCCAGACTTAGAGTTGAATCGAAAGGATCCCCAAACCTTTGGAACAGATTTGGAAAGCACTTAATGGAAAGTCCATTGCATTGGTAAACTCTTGTTTGTGTAATGTTGGATCCATCCTTGGTCACTTAAAGCTGCTTTATTGAACTTAAGACATACTGTATCTATTCAAAGCTTGATTAAGTATAAATCAATTCAAAAAATTTCACAGATCACAGTACCCCTAACGATTAAGACACACCATTTAAATTTTCAGTTTGCTATGTTTGAAAACTACTTGGTTCACGATAATCAACTTGGTTCTTGTTTTTCCTTTCATGTATTATTTCATGTTATTGATGCAGCTTACCTTAAGAACACGTTTTTGGGGGGAAATTATTAAGTTGCTTACAATATAGTAGAAGGTACTCTGTAGTCTAATTCTGTACTTTGGTGTTTTTCAGTTTGTTATTTTTCAGGCCTGTTTAAAACTTTATATTCTGTAATGGCTCACAAGAGAAAAAAAGAATGGGTTGAAATGTGTTGTAGTCTTCACAGTGTAGTTAATATTTTCTTAGCATTTTACTCCTTTTTATTTATTTATTGCATTTCATTCAGCAGAATAGGCAGAATATATTGTATGCGTACTGTACATCTAGTTCCACTCAGTTTTAATTCAAATAATGTATTATAGAGTAAAACTGGTTTAATACAAGTTCCTCAAATATAAATTTGCTTTTGATATTCATATGTGTGTTTACTTTAAAAATTCTTCTTTCTGGATTCTTTTCATACATATCAGAAATTTGGGGGCAATTAATATAATATAAAATATACTAAACTGCACCAATCTAAAAAAAATGAAAATTGTCTGATCTTGAACTGTACAATAATCCTGTTTTTAGATGAGGGGCAGTTTACCTACTAAATCTGTTTTCCTAAAAAAATATACATCCTTTTAAAAAAAGCCCATTGAAAAATGTATAACAAGCATATTTGGATGAGATTTTTCTTTTTATTTCTATAATAGTGTTTTAGAAATGTGCATAGTAAGTAAATAACTTAAATGTAAATTGAGAATGTACAAGTGTGTTTCTCAGTGGTGAACAAATTTTCCCTTTACGCTATATAAACTTTTGTGAGTTCATTTTTTGAGTTTGTATCCTGCTATAGTCTGAGAACAGTGTACAAGATATGAAAAGAAAAAATGAAAATATTCACAGTGAGATTAAAACACAAGAGAATAAAAAATAAAATAAATATAAACAACCACCTATACTAGAAAAGTAAAACTGAAAAAAAGGAGTCTGATCTCTTGAATTTTTGTTTGATGGACTAGAAAGAGCTAAATGCCTTTGTGATCTGGGAGTTTGCAGAAATGCTTCTCCCTAAATTAGTTTGCTTATGTCACTAAATGAGGGATGGGGAGCTTTCTCATTATCCCATAACTAGGAGTATATCGATAGCACTCAAATATAGTAGCATGTCTTAATGCTAATATATTTCAGTATTGCTGGAGTGCATTTGATATATGAGTTTCTCAAAATTCTCCTTTACAAATGCTGATATTTGAATATTCCACAATTATTGGATATTTTTATTTAATATTTAGTGAAGTTTAACATAAACATTTCATAATCATTAACTTGATAACAATTGACATTTGAGAATAACTTTGATAGTAAATGTGATGGTAATCTTAATAGTAATTGACAATTGGCAGGAAGTGGCATAGCATTTTGGACAATTCTTATTATCTATTATTCAATTATCTATCACTGTATTTGTAAGGTCTAAGCCGAAAGATGACACAGTGAAACCCAGTTGACTCCAATCCTTTAGTTGCTTACATCTAATGGACAGCATCTTGCCAAACTAAAGATATAACCTTTTAACTAACTAAATACCTCCTGAGCTATTCTAGTGTAACTACCCTGAACCTCTTCCCGATTTTCTCATCAAGCTTGGGACTGCACAGTCTCTTCATTTGAGTTTGTAAAAGTTCAAATGATGTTCCAAAAAGTCAGAGTACACTAGATATTAATATAAAAATCACAGGTATAATCAGGGCTTTTCCCCCTCATAGAACACCCAGAATGGAGTTCTGGCACCTTTTTTTGGGTGGAACCTTGTAGGGTAGAAAGGCGGGTTGTATGACGTGTGTGAGTTCCAGCACTTTTTTTTTTTACAAAAAAAGCACTGGGTATAATATATTCAATAGTATGTGATGACAATCATTTGTGAATATTTAATAATTTACATAAAATAGTCTTTGGCAAGGCATACTAAACAGCAAACAAATGGAGTGAATCCACAAGGCTCAAGCTTGTGCTTAGGTTTTGAGTGTTATGTTGGAAAAAAAACAAGAAAATTTCGAAAACTTAATACTCACTAAACAATATAATTAAATATATAAAACCGTAGTTGAAATTGGAATGATTATAATATAATATAGAGTCATGTAATAAAATCTAGAAAACCTTATTATAAATGTCAAAGGATCCTTTCCACCTCACCCCATAAAGTAAAGAATATGTTTCTGTTGAGAATTACATCACATGTTTTATATACTGTACATCCAAAGCTACTACTAATTGACCTTGGTAGCATTAATCCAAACAACAAAAACAGACATAATTTGCTTTTCCATGCAGATGTTGATCGCCTCAGAACTATTACTGCAAGCAGGAAGTCACAAGCTATTTTAAAAAATCAGCGTATCTTTTGATGTACATTCTATTGCTCTGTTAAAAATATTCTGTTCCAGTGGGCGCATGCACTGGTGAAGAGTGGTGCTTGGGGCACAGTCAGGGTTATGCAGTCTACTGCACTAATTATAGAGACTTGCTGAGATTGTTAGAGGACAATAATGAAAAATGAGAGTGGTTTGCAATATGTATGGACAAATTAACTGTTTGTATTTAATTAATTGATACATCAAGCAAAATTTATGCTATAATAATATTCAAATTTATTACACGTATACACTACCCGATGGTCAACAATATTGGATGGGTAACACCAGCCAAGAGACTACAATAAAATAAATAAAAATGAAGGATATGAAGATAAAAGATGTCAAGTGCGATAGGCCAGATGAAATGAAGAGAGGGTTCTCGCACTCTCTTGCCGATGGCCTGAGTGAAGATCCAGGTCTTCATGGCTCTTCTAAACAATAGCAGAGTGGGGGCCATTCAGATCTCTGGGAGATATTGGGAAATAAAATATTCCAAGGTTTCTTAACAGTTTCCCAGAGTTTTGTCAAAATAATATAAGCAATAATTTCATAAGATACAAAATAATTATTTGAAAACATTGGGTCTTATGGTTACTCTTTGTCTTACTTAATACAAACTGGAAATGTGTAAAAAAATATTTTGTGTCAGAAAAAAGACCCAAGAAAAGTTGGTAACTCATAACTTATTATTTTTTTAGTGCTTTTCTCCTTCAGTTTGGAATTGTAGTTAGAAATCATCTTTCCTGTATCTTGATTATCTTGTAATGGATATTTTTCTCTGCCTAACATAGCATCAAAATCTAAACTGAAGCGATCTTTCTCAAATGTTTCAGCAATAAAGCATAAAATGATAAACAAATGTATGCAATGCTACTCCCTCAATAAAGGTAATGACTTATTGGTTGGGCAAGAAATAAACATTACTAAATGTCCATCTATATATCACAGGGATTTTAGATATGGACTATGGACATGATCTTGGAAAATTTGGAGCAAACTCCAGAACACCTTTTTATAGTATTCCCATTTTGCTTGTACAAGTCTGCCATGATGCAGAACTGAGAACTTAATACTAATGTATAAAATCAATTACCTAAAACATTTCACTAATTTGATACATTTTTTTAAAGAGGATGTTAACTCTGAACTTAGATGAGCACAATTATGTAATCACAAGGGATTAAATATGGGGTGGGGTGGTATTTGTTACATTTTTTCTATAGTCCATTTCTATCAGAGAACAACTAATTGGTTCACAATGATGGTTAGATTTTAAGGGTGGCCCAGTAAATGCTTCCCAGTATGCTGAGTTTTCTATTTCTGTATGAGGCATGATGCATAAATGGTACTTCATCTGTTCAGACCTATCCAACAGTGACATATAACTAAGGGATCAAATAAATTAAAAGCAGATCCAGAGAGGCATGTGGGTTGCCAGGAATAGGAACAGTGTTCTTTTCTGCAAGACAGATCCAGAAAAAGAAAGCACAATAGAACATCACTTGTGACCACCTACAGCTCTAAGTTAAAATCCCTCAAATTACAATCTATGATCTCAAACCCATCTTGTACAATGATACTTCCATTTCACAATCTTTGGAACGTGGGCCGGGGTTTATTTCCCAATTGCTACATCACTTAAAATAGCTACTAACCAGCAATTATATATCATACTATCATGATGCATACTGTACATATGGAACCAAATCCTCTTGCTGTTCCAGATGCTAATTTTTCCCTGACATCTGGGCTGCACTGCTTAGAGACTTGAAGAACATCATGCATAGCATCAGGGGGACAAACACTTTCTCAGCCTCCAGTGTGTAGAATGGGACAACTTGCCCCAGCCAACTCACTCCAGCCGGCTCACCCTGGTCATCTTGCCACAGCTGACTCATCCCAGCTGGCTCATTGTGTCCGACTTGCCACAGGATAACTCTCCACAGGAAAATTCAATGCAGGATGATTCAAGAGAAGGACAAGTAGAATTGCAGCTCACCTCAGCCTAACTTGAGAAGGTTCAAACCTAAAGCAAGACAAGGCCCACTGCAATTCACTTGTTCCTCTCTTGAGTTATCCACATTGAATTGTCCCATGGTGAATTAGCCATGGCGAGTTGTCCTGGCAAGTTGGTCACAGTTGTCCTGGCAAGTTGGTCAGCCAGGGCAAATCAGCTATGGTGAAAAGGCCAGGGCGAGTTGGCCAGGGCGAGTCAGTTAGGACAAATGTCCTAGACCCACAATGTGATATATGCCTACTTTGTCAGCAGTGTGGGACTAGACTTATCATTAAACAAGTTCATCATTATGCAGAACTAGGCCTTGTACATATAAACCTTGTAGATGATGACATGACATAATGTAATATCTGTATCCCTTTGTTCTGGCAGTTTAAGGGAAGGTAGGGTGTGTATACCATTCTAAACACAGACTGTGTGCAAAATAGTGTTTGATGAATGGATACAAATCAAATGTCAGGAATGATAATATCCAGAAACCACCAGGGGAATATTTTGGTTCTTTGGGGTCTCTGACTTGACCATAGGGAATTACATTGCAAAATGGTAGAGTTGGAATTCATTAGATAATTTAATAACATTTCTCCCAAATTAAATAAAAAAACAAAATTTCTTATCTAAGTATTCAGAATAAGAAACTGTTTTATTTACTTACCTAATTACTATAGGTAATTTCTACTATCTCTCTCCTGAACTTCTAGTATACCAACAAAATCTATATGTATATATAATACTCTTTTCTCTGAACCATATTCCAGGGCATCTGATAAATGCAACTATGATCCACGGAACCTTACGCAATAACATTTTTTTTAGACTTCATGCTGCATGGAGGCTGATTTTTGTGAATTTTGCTGAAAAAAATACAGGGTTACCCATTTGGAAACTGTTATTTCTCATGGTAATGAATTATATGAATGCCATGATAGTATAGATATACTTGTAAGGCTGACAAAGTAGCATGTTCACCATTAACATGGTAATCATTGCTAAAGTTCTCCAAATCTTGGTTTGGGGTGACCAAGTTCTACATTTATGTACCAACCCAGGCTTAAATTGAAATAGGTTAAATGTTTTTGAATCTCTGTCAGTATACTAAAGTCCTTTTACATGAGTGCAAGTATAGGGACTAAATTACACATATATTCAGAAAACAAGCTGAATAAATTATTAGTCGTATAGTGAACTATCATTTGAACAAATATTGTATATGACAGTTTCAGCTAAATTACATGATTGTGGTTGAGAAGTTTGACAGAGAATGATAAACAGCCTTGAGCTATAATTATATGAACTTTTCCTGAAACTCTTTTTTAATATTTCATTTCATTCTTACCAGGCACTCCTTTCCCCCATTATCTGTTGACTATATCACAGGAAACCTATAATATAAAAATGCCAGAGTAAAATCCTATCCCCCTTTCTACAAACATTTGGTCAGACTAATATGAGCTAATGTTGAGTCTTCATTAAACTGCAGGGGAGTACACATATGATTAAACATGGATAAGTTAACTAGAATAAATTTCCCAGGTGTGGCTAAGCTGTGTATAATACTTAAATCACCAATTAATGTTAATAATGAAAGAGTTTGGAAAAAGTTGGGGAAATCATTTGGGAAAATTTGGATGCTAGGATGAAGCATTGACGTTGAAGAGTTAATTAAAAGTAATGTTATGTCCTTGCTTGCAATAATATGTCTAAACATCAAAATCGGAATCTACAACACAACAAGAAAATAAAAGAGCAGTAATACATCTAATAAATGACTCATTAGATAAAATATAGGAAAATATGTCAAAGTTACCAATTTTCTCCCTTAGCAGTTGATTTCAAACCTCTGAAGCAGAGGGCCTCCTTACTGTAATCCATTAAGCTGACTGCTGAAGAAGGTGATAAAAACAATGAGTTGACTATATTTATCCTAGGGGAGAGGTCATTTTCAAATACTTTGAATGCTGCCAGAGATATGTGGAAGCAGGGTTTTTTCCTGTTAACATGGAGTCAAGAGGGGCATAGGACCTGAACTTTTAGGCTAAGATTTTACAAGAGAAGGAATTCAGTGATGAGTTATCCAGCAGTGGATCAGACGGTCCCAGAAGTGGAAGGGTTTTCTTCACTGGATAGTTTTCCGCAGAGGTTGATAGGCCATGTTATAGGCGAATATAATAGTAATATTATATATAAGATATATTAATAGGTGAATATAATAGTAATAGATTTCCTGTATTGCATTGGATTGGGCTAGAATAATTTGAGGTGCCTTCCAACAATGAAACCATAAGCATTTATATCCTCAAATCTTCTGTTACCTCAAATCTTCTGAGAGAGTTCTAAGTCCTGATCTGATCAAGGAACAGTCTGCTATTGATTGGCAAAGTAAGGAGTAATGAAAATCTTCACTGATGTTTTCAATGCCTCTTTTCTTTCAGAGTTTCCCTCTTTGTGAATGTTAAAAAGCAGTACAACTTTTTTCTTTCATCCACTCTTTTCTTCAGTAAGAGACAGTTCAGTTCTTCATCTGTCAAGTGCAGTGTTTACAGCAAAATCTGAAGCATTGTTTAGGTCCTCTCAAAGTTGATTTTAGCCATGGGACAGATGTTGGCAGTATAAGCAGTCTTTCCATTTACTAAGTGAATGAGAAACAGCCAAATGACCAAATAGCTAGAAGACCATCTATTGACATTCAGTTCTTTCTATAGGTTAATATGCAGAGCATTAGCCTAGGCAAATGTTTATTTGTGTAACTAAGGTCAAGTTAAATATCACTATAAATTTCTGTCAACATGTGAGGGAGCTGTGATGGTATCTGGTGACACATATCATAGACTCCAGGATGTAGACTTATTCCTAAAGATCTCATTCTTTCCCTCTTTTTTATTTAGATACTATGTACTGTATAGAGCATCTCCCGAGTCTTGCTTGTTAGCAAGATTATTCAGTTGCACTAATGTTCCCCCATATTTAACATCTTCCTATTCTGAGAAGGATGATCTTTGGATACTTGTACATAAAATAAAGGATAATATTTTGCTAATGAAAGGTTTCAACAGAGTCATAGTATACCCAGAAGTGTCATAGTCATCGTAACTGGTAGAATTGCTTTTAGTGGATTTGCAAAGCCATTCCCATAGAAAATCCATTGAAGCAGTTGAACCACATTCTAGTTTCCTAATATTTCAGTATATTGATCAAACAGAATACTGGAATAAGAAATAATGACCATGTGCACATGTTAGGATGGCCCAGTATATTTGCTGTTTAGAACAATATATAGAAACACTCTACTCAAAGTGTTCAGTTATAACTGTCTTTCAGTTTGCTTACCATTGAAATGATGAAGTAGAATCAGTATGTTTAAAGTTCTCTTGACTCTATCAAATTTAAATAACTCATGCTGTGTCAGGCAGTACTAACTCCATTACTGAGACTCTGAAGTGAGGCTGTATTGTATCAATAAATATTGAAAATCCATCGACCCCAGAGCTGACTCATTACCTTCACACTAAAAATATTCTGAGTCCTGTCTATAGTATATTGGCCTTGGGATGAGTTGTCAAGTGCAGAAGAAAGTCTGGATAATTAATTTAGAATTTGTGGTGCAAAATTCATATGTGAAATATGCAGGTGGCATCAAATAGTGAGATAAAGGCCATTGAAAGGCCTATGCCAGTTACGTCAATCTAAATAAAACTTACCTGGCAGACAGATCTTTATGCTATTATTTCTATTATTGTAAAATTTGTAAATTTCTTTGGATCTTCAGGAAAAGCAGAACTGGGAAATTATACATTTTCCATTTGTTGTATTATTAATAATTTCCCATGAAAGCATTTGTATGATTATCCTCCAGTGATTGGTTTCATGATATTCCTTTTCCATAGTTTTGCTTTCCATCTTTTGACATCAAGAGAGAAGATCATAAGCTGGAGATAACCTCAAATCTTTTTGTAATGATAAAACTGTCCTACTTACATGGTTATCTTAAGCAATGTTATTTTACACTCATATGCCAACCATTAAAGCAAGAATAATACCAGTGGCTTTGTTTTGGGGCTGGGAATTAATTTTTATACAGTAAAAAAAAAAAGGTAAAGGAGTCCCTGAAGATTTTACTCTGCTAGTCATTACCAACACTGTCCAAAGACATTTTCGCAGTCACATGGCCAGCATGATGTCACGGAGCACTGTTATCTTCCCACCAAAGTGCCAACTATTTATCTACTCATATTTGCATGCTTTCGAATTGCTAGGTTGGCAGGAGCTGGGGCGAGGATGGGAGCTCACCCAGTCACATGGTGCTCGGGTCTTGAACCTGGGCTACCAGCTTTCCAGCCAACAAGGCCAGCACCTTAACCACTGAGCCACCGTTGTTTTTATATAGTAAGCATTCTAAAATCAGATGAGAAAGTACGCCAATGATGCTGGATGTTTTGTGATGGACAAAGATGTGCTTTGGTTCAATCCTAGCTACGTAAGTCAAAAGCCTGGCTTTCTCTGTTTGTTTTAATAAGCAAACCATTTCTAGGGATATGGAAAAGGGAGATCAATGCAAATAATGGTTTCCAGGCAATGGAGGTATAATGCTAGGTTGTCTTAAATCCCCATGCAATCAAACCTACAGGAACCACAGCAGGAAAGAGAAGCATTTACACTTGAACAGATCTATTGGCAACATGCCTTCTCTCATCATTAGTTCTTCCTCTTTCTTCCCAAGTAAGAGTTTCCAGGCTGTACCATCATGCATCAATTACTGGATGCAGATAGATACTTAAGCAAAACACAGTGTATGTTGTATCAACATTGTACCTATGAACAAATGAAAATATTGCTTGATTCCAACGTTATTCCAGCTAAAGAGTGTATTGTTTTGTGAGTCAGCTTCCGATAGTCATCCTGGGTTTTGAATTCAGGTTCTTTTCACTGACAGAATGTGAAAAGTATTTGTGTGTTGCCATTTCTTGCATATTGCATGTAAAGGTTTATTGCATTTGATACCACTGTGCCTGTCCAGAACTGACAGAATTGGGTTTATCTCTCCCATTCCTCTCATTGTGTTGCTTGTGTAGATTAGAAGCCATCATTTGTCTACTCAGAGGTAGAATTATTTTGTTAATTGGCATACTGATATCTGAAGAATTGCTTCCTGTGTCATGTTATTAAGAATAAGTACATAAAAAGCTATTTAAATTGAAATCACCTGTTCCTTTAGGCAAATTGCATGAACCAAAATGACAGCAACCAAATGTCATAATATTTACACTGCATATACAATTTATTTACTAAAAGAAAATGGGGGAAAGCAGCTGACGAAAGATGTGAATGTTTTGGGTACAAATTAGAGGTTGGAAAGCTCTGTTTTCTATACTTTTCAGCTTAATTAAAGTTATATGAAAAAAAAAGTCTCACAATGCAGTAAAGGGCATTTATTTCAGCCACATTCTTCCATGGCATGACAAGTCATCTGAGAAACAGCATTAAGTGATTCATTCCAATTACATTTGCAGGATATACACTTATAAGCATTTTTAATGTAAAGAATTCCTTTATACATTGCATGTAGACTACTAATTCCTTTCAGCATTTGAATAGTCTACAACAGCGGTTCTCAACCTATGGGTCGCGACCCCATTTGGGGTCAAATGACCATTTCGCGGGGGTCGCCGGACACCGTGGTCCGCGAATTTGTTTTGTTTTTTGTTTTTTGTTTTATTTTTTTCATCGCGCGCACGCCCGGCATGCGCGGTTCGGGCCGTCGCGCGCACGCCACGCATGCACGGATAGGGTCGTCGCAGTCCGCCATTTTGGTTTTTTGTCACGTGCACCGTGCATGCGCAGTTCGGGCCGTCGCACGCGCCGTGCATGCACGGATCGGCCCGTCGCGGTCCGCCATTTTGGTTTTTTTTGTTTGGTTTTTTTGTTTTTTTGTTGCGCGCGCACCGCGCATGTGCGGTTCGGGCCGTCGCACGCACACCGTGCATGCGCAGATCGGTCCGTCATGGTCCGCCATTTTGTTTTTTGTCGCGTGCGCTGCACGCGCGCGCACGGCGGGGTCACGCCACGCATGGGCAGGGCAAGTGGGGTCTCAACCTGAAAAAGGTTGAGAACCACTGGTCTACAGAGACAGACAGCCATGGTGCTTAGCACTATTTAATCCATTTCTTAACTCTAGTGGCTCTTTGAGTTAGAACTTGCTCATCATTTTATAATTTGCTTTACATCCCAAACCAGCAGGATTTTACAAATGTTCCTTTATCTAGGTAATGTGTCATCTTACCCTTCTTAATGAAGAGGGAAGAAAGTTTAATAATAAGCCAGAAGTCTTAAGCAAGGCCATTTCTCATGAATAGTGACCTTTTCTCTTTCTCTAATTTCTCATTTTAACCATTTAAAAATGTATTACTCATGGATTTTATTTATTTATTTATTTTAATTAAATTTTTATTCCGCTCCTCTCCAAAGGATTCAGAGCGGCTAACAACATAAACAAAAGAACATCACAGAGTTTAAAATCAAAAAGCAATCTACAAAACGTTTAAAAAAAACCTGAACACATTCATAATTCACACGCAATCACAGTCATCCCCAGGCCTGCCGGCATAGATAAGTTTTTAGATTCTTCTGGAAGGCCGGGAGAGTGGGGGAAACATGGACTTCAGGGGGCAGTTGGTTCCAGAGGGTGGGCGCCACAACAGAGAAGGCCCTCCCCCTAGGACCCGCCAGACGGCATTGTTTCGCTGACGGGACCCGGAGGAGGCCGACCCTGTGCACTCTCACCGGTCAAAGGGAAGTATGTGGCAGAAGACGGTCCCGTAAGTATCCTGGTCCAATGCCATGAAGGGCTTTATAGGTGATAACCAACACTTTGAATTGCGCTCGGAGACCAATAGGCAGCCAGTGCAGCATGCGGAGAGTTGACGAAATGTGGGCCCGACGAGGCAGGCCCACAACCGCTCACGCAGCTGCATTTTGCACTAATTGTAGTCTCCGAACACTCTTCAAGGGTAGCCCCATGTAGAGAGCATTGCAGTAGTCAATCCTCGAGGTAACAAGGGCATGTGTGACTGTGAGTAGAGACTCCTGGTCCAAATAAGGGCGCAACTGGTGAACCAGGCGAACCTGGACAAATGCCCCCCTCGCCACAGCCGACAAATGATGTTCCAATGTCAGCCGTGGATCGAGGAGGACTCCCAAGTTGCGCACCTTCTCCGAGGGGTTTATAACTTTACCCCCCAGGATAATGGAAGGACAGATTGAAATGATACCCGCATGTGGAATCTTTGCCAAGCTGGGTTTTGGGCTAGATAAGAGATTAAACTGTTGTTCAGTCATTCAGTTATTTCAAGTTTTTCATGCCTAAGGAACAACAGTTTGTCAGGACTGATAGCATTCTTGCACACTCATATGTGTGTCAGGAATGATAGAATCCAGCTATTTGATTTTCAGTTGGTCTCTTTTTCTGTTGCCTTCCATTTTTCCAGGCATCAAAGTCTTCTCGCGTGACTCTTGCCTTTGCATTATGTGTCTGAACTTTCAAAGCTATACCTAGATTATTATAGCTTCCAGCAGTCTGGTTTTACTTCATTTACTTTTGAATTGTTTCTTTTTCTTACTGTCCAAGATATTCACATCCATTTTTTCTAGGACCACAAATCAAAGATATTTGTTTTTCTTTATTCAGCCTTTCTGACGATATAGCTTTCACAGCCACGTGGATAGACATATGAAGGCTAAAACATATGAAGAACTGTGGCAGGAATTGAGTGTGTTTAGTCTAATCAAAAGAAGGACTAGGGGTGACATGATAGAAGTGTTCCAATATTTGAGGGGCTGCCACGAGCAAGAGGGGGTCAAAGCATCTGAAGGCAGGACATGAAGCAATGGATAGAAATTGATCAGAGAGAGAACCAATCTAAAAATAAGGGAAAATTTCCTGATAGAACAATTAATCAGTGGGGCTGCTTGCTTTCAGAAGTTGTGGGTGCTCCATCACTGGAAGTTAAGAAAAGACTGGGTAGCCATTTGTCTGAAATTATATAGAGTCTCCTGCTTGAAGACCTCTAAGGTCCCTTTCAACTCTGTTATTCTGTTAACTCTATTAATTTTATTGGATTACCATTTACTTTATAAGATAACGATGAAAGGCAACAGGGTTAAAATCTTTCTGTTTGAATATACACAGTATGTAGTCTCTGTCACTGGACTCAGTACCACATTTTAAATGAAAGATCTTGAGATTATTAGAATTGAGGAGAATAAAAGATAATAAATCCATGACTACAACTATAAAGGTTTGTGGGACAGTATTTTAAATTAAAGAAATATGTTTTTACTCCCTCAGAATCAAAACACATGTTACCTTTTATACCAAGTTGCTCTTCATACTTAATTCTGTAAAAGTGAAATTAAAAATTGAGCTGAAAAAGAAATTAATGTTGAAGAAATATGCAGTGTAGTAAAGAATTATTCCCATGTGTAAGATACAGATTCATACACTGCCTTATTTGATATCTCAAAACAATTTTATCTGATGGGTGAAATAAAATGTTCATCACTGAAAAGTATTTCTTAATATGCAGATTTAATTTTATCTTGCTTATTTCTTATCCAGTGTATCGGAGAGGCATGACGTTTCAGTTTTTGAGCCCTTGAACAATTTCCAGACTATGTGTTATAATACTTTATCTTTCACATTGAACTCTCATTTGTGCTTAGATGTAGAAACAGCTGTGATGGGGTTAGAAGCTAAGAAAGGAAGAGGCATCAGAGGCACAATCTGAATTAATACCAAATGCAGATTCATTGCTGAAAACAGTTTCATAGAAACAAAGCATCATCCTGTAGCTTATGAAGCGAAGGTACTGGATGAGGCTGTCGGCTGGCCCAGAGGAAGAGAGAGAGGCTTTTGGAGGAGTTGGTGGCGGTGGCAGCATGCTCCAGGGGCGAAAAGAAGTAAGGCCTCTTTAAGGAAAAGGTGGAATAGTCAGGATCAGAAAAAGGAAAGGAGGCAAGATTGTCGTACAGGAATACAACATAATTTGAGGGCTAGTCCATATAGAGCTCCATTTCCATCTGTCCTGTTTGCCATCGTTTGCTCCCTAGAGACTAAAATGGACGATCTGAAACTTGAACTGGCCATGAACAAGGAGTGTACATCGGAGGTGGTGACCCTTTGAGAGCTGTATGCAACGAAATTTCATTTTGATGTATGCCGCTTGGTGTACATTCAAAGTGACAATAAAGTTGTTGTTGTTGTTGTTATTATTATTATTAGACCAGGGGTGTCCAACTAGAGCTGTCCAAATTAAGACTTGTGGACTTCAACTCCTAGAACTCCCTATGGCTGGCTGGGGAATTCTGGGAGTTGTAGTCCACAGGTCATAAAGTTGCCAAATTTGGACACCCCCACTCTAGACAGAGATCCAGTTTCTAGCAAGCTGACTATTGTAAAAAAAAAAATTGGCTAACCTTCCAGTCAATTATACTGAGAAAGTGGAAAAAGGTCAGAACTATCAACAGCTTATGCTATACCAGTGACTATCAACTGGGCACCAAGTGTGTGCAGCTGTGGTGCCATTACTTCAGCTTCTTGACTGAAGAGAATCTTGCGGTAATATCTTCACATCCTTTACAGTTTACGTGACATTAAAACTGTGAGAAAGAAATAATAGGAGCCCTGCTGAGGAATTGCTGTGTGAAAGGCAAATACTGTAGGCCACCTTAGTCAGTTGTGATCCCCAGCCTCGGATATCTTGGCAGCTACATATTCATCTTTCACATTAGCCAACTCGCTTGGGACAATGTGACAACTACAGGAGAGCAAAAAGGGTGACAACCATTGTTAAATAAACAGTATTAGCAATGGAAGCCCTGCTTCTCTGTCTTTAATCTAAATCAGAGGGCTCAACTTATTCCTGAACTCTGCCCAGGAAAGCTCCTTCTTTCCCAAACTTGTTTTAGTTATCTGGAAGAAAGTAGAAGAAAGATCTTGGGCCACTCTAGGCAATATTCCCTGCCTTATTTGTATGTTTTTGTTTTTTCTTTTTCCTCTATTTCCAAACATGATACATTACGAATAAGAACAGTCAGTGGTGGGATTCAGCTGGTTTGCACCACTTTGCAGAACCGGTAGCTAATTTTTTTTGTTGCCCAGGCCCAGAATGGACTTCCGGAAGCAACATTCACACAGGGAACTGGTTGTTCACCTATCTGAATCCCACCACTGAGAACAGTGCTTAAAGATAGACACTCTTTAAAAAGTAGCACATATTTTGATTTAAGAACTGTCATTAAATAACCAAGGTCATGCTTTGTTCCACCAGATCTAGTTCATCTACTTTGGTTCAATTGTTTCAGCTACAGTTTTGTCAACACAATAGGAAGGACATTTTATAGGGTATAGAATTTTAAGGTTTCACAGCTTAGTTCTTTTCTTGCATTTGATTGCCCTCTTTTTAGGCACTTTAATCAGAACTGAACTGCATCCATTGTTAGGATTATCCTACCAATCATATGAAGATGTAAGTTTGCTTTTCATCATTTATTATTGTTATTTAGTGCACCTCCACATTCAGGTTTTTAAAATGTTTACAGGTTTTGCAATGAAAATTGTAATCTTGGGAGCTGAAAAATTCTTTTGAGTGGAACTTTACCAATTGTGAGGCTTATACAGAATAGCTACAAACATTTATACAGAAATAAATATTGCCTTCAGATGTTCAATTTTTAAAGTAGCATTATAGTAATTGTTTTGTAAAACTATATCTGATGGACAGGCACACATTCTTTAAATAAAAGCATTTCCTGAGGGAGAAAACTTTCAGATCTACCTTTTTAACAGTTCTTTGTAGCATCTAAAATGATGTAATTAGCAGTGATCTCTACATTAGCATTGTGCATTGATTAATACATTTTTATATTTCATTATTAATAGAAATGTTTAATTATATATGCCTAGAAGAATCCAGTACATTATCAGTATTTAGTAATACACTTAAATGCTCTTCATGTAAATACATATTTGTTTATTAAATCAGTGATAAAGGCAAGATGTACCTGACAGATTAATAGATATGGTATAAGCATTTTAAAGACATATCTTGATTTTAGTAGTGGATAAAATCCTTTGATGATTTCTTTAAAAATAAGCAGATTTGAATAAATGTTTTCCATTTGTACTAAATGTGTTGTAGCATTAACTCTTTTGCGACAGCTGATTTTAATATATGCTTTTAACATAACTATAAATGCAATTTCAATTTCTTCCTCCACCCTCCAAAAATATTATGTATTCTGTCCTTTCAAAATTAAATTTTAATATTTGAGAAAAGGAAGTCATAAAGCAGTACTGGTCCACGGCCCAGGGGTTGGGGACCCCTACCCTATACCATTTCAGACAAATGGCTGTCCAGTCTCTTCTTAAAAACTTCCAGTGTTGGAGCGTTCACAGCTTCTGGAGGCAGGTTGTTCCACTGGTTAATTGTTCTAACGATCAGAAAATTTCTCCTTAGTTCTAAGTTGCTTCTCTCTTTGGTTAATTTCCATCCATTGCTTCTTGTCCTGCCTTCAGGTGCTTTGGAGAATAGCTTGACTCTCTCTTCTTTGTGGCAGCCCCTGAGATATTGGAACACTGCTATCATGTCCCCCCTCGTCCTTCTCTTCTTTAAACTAGATATACCCAATTCCAGCAACCGTACTTTATATGTTTTAGCTTCCAGTCCCCTGATCATCTTTGTTACTCTTCTCTGTACTCTTTCTAGAATCTTAACATCTTTTTTACATCATGGTGACCAAAACCGAATGCAATATTCCAAGTGTGGCCTTACCAAGGCATTGTAAAGTGGTATTAACACATCACGTAATCTTGATTCTATCCCTCTGTTAATGCAGCTTAGCACTGTATTGACTTTTTTGGCAGCTGCAGCACACTGCTGGCTCATATTTAAGAGATTGTCCACTAGGATTCCAAGATCCCTCTCACAGTTGCTACTATTGAGCAAGGTATCACCTATACTACATCTGCATTTGGTTTTTCTTGCCTAAATGTAGAACCTTACTTTTTTCACCATTGAATTTCATTTTGTTAGATCGCGCCCAATGTTCAAGTCTGTCAAGATCCTTCTGGAGTGTTGGCTATTCCTGCCAGCTTGGTGTTGTCTGCAAATTTAATGAGTTCCCCATCTATCCCCTCATCCAAATCATTGATGAAGATGTTGAAGAGCACTGGGCCAGAACAGAGCCCTGGGGCACCCCATTATACACTTCCCTCCATGTAGATGCAGTTCCCTCCCACATGCTGAGTACAGCCGGTCAGCCAGCTACAAATCCATCTGGTGGTGATGCTGTCTAACCCACATTTTTCTACCTTGTCAAGTAGTAGGTTGTGGTCTACTTTATTAAATACCTTACTGAAGTAAATTATATCCACAGCATTCCTCTGGTCCACCTATTTTGTCACCTGGTCAAAGAATGCAATAAGATTTCTCTGGCATGATCTGTTTTTGACAAACCCATGTGGGGTTTTGGTGATGACTTTGTTTGCCTCTAGATGTTCGCTGATTCATTGCTTATCTTTTCCAAGATCTTCCCAGGTATTGAGGTCAGGCTGATAGGTCTGCAATTTCCTGGATCTATTTTTTTTTCCTTTTTTGAAGATGGGAACTACTTCAGCTCTTTTCCGGTCCTCTGGTAGTTCCCCAGTGCTCCAGGATCTTTGAAAGATATAGTTCAGTGGTTCTGAGATCACATCTGCCAGTTCCTTCAGAAGCTTGGGGTGTAGTCCATCTGGTTCTGGTGATTTGAATTCATCTAGAGTGGACAGGTGCTCACCATTTTCTGCCTATCTTGTGTTTCTAATCTGATTTTTACTGTACTGTTTTTGATAGGTTGGACTGTTTTGACTTGACCCAGGCTGGCTGAGAAATTCTAGGAGTTGAAGTCAATACATCTTAAAGTTGCCAGGTGTGAAAAAACCCCCACTGTTTTAAACATACTCCAAAGACCGTTTCTAAAACACAGTTGATTCCAGTGTTCAAAATGTGTCGGGTTTGAGGAATTTTGAAAATCCGACAATTTAGATTTTTTAGACTTTAAAGGTAGCTGATTCAGGTTTCCTATTGTGAGTTCAGAGTCGCCTTCATCCTACCTTTGGATCAATCACTTTCTGGTGTCGAGCATTCAAGAGACATTCTTGTTTTTTCTTTGGAAATATTCTTTTTTTAAAAAAAAAAACAAGGAATGCAATTTTCTGTACTATATATACCTACACATTGTTAAACTCTTCATAATTTTACAGACTATGTATATTTAATGCCATAAAATTCTTAACCTCTTTATGCTAGTACCTACAGTATCTGATCCGTCCCTTCATGCTGCCTTTTAAGTGAAGCAGCTAGAGGGCAATGTAGATCGCTACATATACTATAGAATGTAGTAATCCTGAAGGTTAACAGCAGAGGTCTGAGTCAGGCTTTCTTGGCCTAAAGCTATATATCAACTTGGCTTTTTTTTTTTTGTTCCAACCCAACCCAACCCTACCCCACCCTCCCTGTTCTTGGCTGGTGAAACAACGGGTCATGTTGAGCTGCTAAGGCAAGCTGATACTGTATCTATTGGTATTGGCAAGGGAGATGACAAGCTTACTTTTCAGATCAAAGGGGATAGCACAGGTCTTGCAGCTGTTGGGAAAGTGACTGAATAGTAGGCGAGAGTTAAAATAGTATGCAGTGATCTTCAGAGATCAGCTGACTGTTGGTCAAGCCAGGTGCCGAGAGATCAAAATTCCTCATTGATAAAAAGGGAGAGGCAGAAACACACAGTCATAGGGGTGGGTGGATGAACAAAACATCCTTTCTACTAATCTCTAGAATATCACCCCCCCTGGAAAAAATGCAAAGAATTGTTGACTAATTTGTGTGTTCTTCCTACTGCTATTTTGTTTAAAGAGCCTATTGTTTGTTTTGCTGTCTACTGACACAGTATCTATTGTTCAGAACAGTAATCACAGCAACACATAGCTGAGAGTGTGGGACAATGGGACCAGCAGCATTTCTTCTGCTGGCTTGTCAAATGCTAACACAGTGTACTGTATCTTATAACAACTCTTTTGTCAGGAATGTACTTGTGTGGAATGCTTAGCCCGATGTATGTTTTTAGCCTAGCTCTTTGGTGCAATATCTTTTGAGTGCTCATGTTTAACATGGTTGCGTGTTAACAGTTTTGCAGGCTGTATCTCAGGAAACAGTAGAGCCAGGTCCCTGTAAATATTGCCCATTTGAGCTCCATTCACAAACTCTGACCTTATCATCTAATAACTTTTGGTTAGCCCCCCCCCACTGAAGTCTTGAGTATATACACATATACCCTCATGCAGGAAAAAAAACTCAAAGGGATAATCTGAAGCGAAGTATTTTGTCTTTTTTCTATTTCTATTTCTATTTCCTCCTATTATAAGGTATTTGAAACCAGACTTCCTAAGAATGAAAAGCTAAGTTCAAACTATGACAGACATTGTAGGACAGAGACAAACCAGGAAGGCATCTCTGAATGTAATGGGAGATGTTTGCCTGTGATTTGTTTCGGATTCATTTAATTCATTGTGAGTAGCATGTGACTTCAGAAATACTGTTGATTTTCAGCTCCCATCAACCATAGCAAGGTAGATAATGATAAGGAATGGTAGAATAATAGATTTGTAAGCACTTAGGGGGCCACCCACCCATTGCCTGATTACTGAAGCTACTTCTGCTGGTGAGAGGAATTAGTTATTCATGACTGCTAAGCCACAATTGGCAGCAATTTTGCTTTATTATGACTAGTTTCACTCTTAAGAATTTCTCTAAGACATTATTTATAATGTATAGTATAGTACAGGGATCTTCAAACTTGGCCCTTTTATGACTTGTGGACTTCAACTCCCACTGCCTGGCTGAGGAATTCTGGGAGTTGAAGTCCACAAGTCATAAAAGGGCCAAGTTTGAAGACCCCTGGTATAGTAGCTTCCCCAATCAGGAACTCTTCAGATGTGTATACTTTAACTCCCATAATTGTCAGCATGGGCCATGCCAGCTAGAGAATTTTGGGAGATGACCTCAATACTTTTAGAAAGTGCTAAAGCTGGCAACATTTTTCATATAGCTATGAAAGTTTATTCTTTCTCTATCATGATCAGTTTATTGCCTCAATTCTGCACATGCTATATCTGGAATTAAACTCACTTAAATGCCATAATTACTTAAAAGCAAAAAGAAAGGGCTGCATATATTGAAACTGATACCTTCTAAATACCAATTTGAGGATAGTGTATAGAAATCTTAGTGGTCATGAAGAGTATAAAAAAAGCAACAGGAAAAAGATTTTAAAAAGAGATAAAAAGCATTACTGAAATATGGAAGCAAAAAAAAAGAGATCAGAGACAGACGAAAAAGCTAAAGCAAGCTGCACTAAAGTTAGCATTCAGCAAGGGTGCCATTTCTGTTTTGGCTCTTAAGCAAAGACGGGTCTTTCTTTCATAGCCTCATCATTGTGACTTTTTGGAACAGTTATTTAATACACAGGCTGGTATTCTGCAGCAGAGTTGATTCACCAAAAGGCAAAGGAAATTTAAAAGATTGTTTACTTGCTTTAAGGAACAATAATGATAAATGTAGTACTTGTTGCATTTTTCTAAAAAGTCATATGCTGAACTTTAAGAAGAAAAGCCTGATCTTTCCTCAAAGTGTATAGCATTCTCAAACCTTTCAAAGACTGAACTCAAGGAAGCTATACATTTTGAAGAAAGATCAGGCTTTTCTTCTTAGTATTTAATGAATATTGTTGCACACATATTAATGAGACTATTCTTACTAGCAAAATAGCCATAAACTATGCGTTTTTCTCATAGTCAAGATACTTTACAGACTTTTAATTTCAGACTATGTAAGTTTTAATCTATGTATACTGGGCAATGATAAAGCATCAATAAATAAATTTACATAGACAGAAATGTATATATTTCAGAGATACTATCTCTGTATATTTAGAGACATTAAATGTATGCAATCTGTAAGCATTTGGTTTTTCATCAATTATTCCTAGCTGCAGTCTTCAAAGTGTGCATAATTTTTTTTCATCTGAGAAGGAAAGGAAATGCTCAGTATCTTCCCTATAAAAAAAGAGTTTTGTTAATTATGTGCAGACTCTATGACAATAAAGACTAGGCTATGCAGAGATGTCACTGGGGACAGCATAAAACAACTGCACCGTTGTGGGCTTCAATGGCTGCTCCCTTCAACAGATGCATGCTTCAGGGAAAAGAGTGGTTTGATTTAAAGCAGGTACTAGGTGCATACCGGTGCTGCCCTTTTAATTTGGATTGCTGAATAACCCTGTTAAGTATGTGTCTAATATCCAATTGCAGTTCATCATACCATGATGATCAAGAAATATAATTGTAAGTGGAGCTGCTGAGATAGAAGATTTGGTTCTTGATTACTGTGATCACAAAGAAAAGTTTCACCCCTGGTGTTATCCTTGATTATACCATTTTACAACCTCTTGTAGAAATGAATTGCTGTTTGCAGCGTATATCCAGAAATAGTACCGTGTTGCATTTGGGAACAGTATAGTATAGTTCAGTGGTGGCGAACCTATGGCATGGGTACCAGAGGCGGCACTCGGAGCCCTCTCTGTGGGCACATACACTGTCTCCCCAGCCCCACCTCCTCCCATGGACCCCTCCTCACCACCAGCCACCCCGGAGGATAGTCGCCCTTGGGCGCAACCCACGCAAAGCAGCACAGCCAAGGACATGGTAGCTGGGCAGCGGGGACAAGACTCCTTCCTTGTGCTCCATCGTGTACAGATGATGCTGCGGGGCACAGGCAGAGAGTGTGGCCGCCATGGCGCTGCTGGGCTGCCTGGGTGATCTGTGGTGGGCCATGGAGGTGGTGGGTGGGGCGCGGACAGGGGTGGGGGTGGTTTTGGGGCACTCGGTCTGTAAAGGTTCGCCATCACTGGTATAGTTATTTATTAATTTATTTTCATATAAAATATTTGGGGGGTTGATAAACAATTTGAAACTTCCTGAAGGGTCAAGGAGTTGGGAGAGTTTGGTAAGGACCAATGGATAGATCCTTCTTTCTTCTCTGCTATCCAGCTATGACCACCTCATTTGTGTTTTATTTTTGAAACAAATTTCTGGGTTGAAGAAAGCAAGGCTTTTCATGACAAGTTGCCATCCATCCTGCTGAAATAGCGAACATTTATCTTTATCTCTGAGTGGAGGAAGCTCCTGAAAGGAACAAAAGGGAAAAGCAAAGAAAAAGGATACTGACAACAACTGACAACATTCGTTTTCTCAGTTATATTCCCAGAATTGAAGAAAGTAAAATGAAAATAGATTTTAGCATAATGTAAGGTGTTAACATGATGTTAAAGGTTTTTTTTCCTAATGTATTTCCACAAGTGCTTCATTTTCCCAAAACACAGTGCTATTCTTAGTGTGTTCACACTTCCAGTGCTCCTGGCAGAGATCCCAAAGTAAATCCAAAGTCCAATTAAAGCTCTGCTGTAAGTAAACCAAATGTGATGTTCCTGTTTATGTTGCCGTGCTTGAAATAGTAATCCCCACCCCAATGAAAAACAAGACGTAAAGAATGGGATGACAAACGTATCTCACTAAATGGCATGCTATCATTAGCTGCTATCAATCAGGAAAAATCCTAACAACTTTAAAACAAGATACTTAAAAACTGCTATTTAACTAGGAGTTCATATTGAATTGTTCCTTAACCTAGATGGGATAAAATATTCTGTGCTCAATGTCTATGGAGATTCTCAGACAACCAGATCATAGTTGTCCCAAAGGTGGTTTCGTTCAAAAGGCAACTGGACTTTCTTGTTTTGCTGGAAGAAGAATGGTGCAGGACTATAAATGGATTTCCAGGGGGAAAAAATGGCAGACTACAGGATTCATGTGACCCTGAGGGCACTGATAAATCTCCAAGCAGCCTCAATGACTCTCAGAAAGAGTGCTAATGACCAGATGATTGCAAGGAATATAAATCCTTCCATTCTCCACCATTCAGTCAGAACGTCTTGGATGTGAAGCGAATCATCTTCTAGCAAAACAAGAAAGTCCAGTTGCCTTTTGAAAGAAAGCACCTTTGGGACATTCTGTGCTCGTTTTCCCTCTTTCACTTAAAAAAGAAAAGAAAAGACATCATGATTCATGCTTAAAAATGCCTTGGAAAGGATTGTTGAAAGAAAAATCTTTATCAGGGTCCAGTCCAAGCCGGGAATAAACAAAATGGAGACTGCTTTAGAAAGAAGGTTGTAGTTTATTGAAGAGCAGAGCCAGGCAGAAATGTGGCTCTGGGAAAGCTGACCACATGTAGCTGAGAGTGGTGGGTTTTTATATCTTCTTGAGCTTTTGTTTGGAGTTGTTTCCTGTTTCTGTGGCATGAACTTTGACCTGAGCTTTTCAGCATGTCCTTTTGGTAGTCTGATGGTGGTGGGTTAATCCTATTATGTCCTAAAAGTTCTGTCCTCCTTCTCTGGGGCTGTGGCTGATGGCTTACTTCCTATGTTGGATTTCTTGGGTGAGGGGTTGCTAGTTCTAATCCTATCACTCTGGTATTGTTAGCTGTCAGTTTTGCTGAAAGGGATTTCAAAAGATCCTGTCTTGAATGGGCTTCTGCCTGCTAGTATTTGCTCATGAATGGGGCCTCAGACCTTCTGAATAGAATTATCAAATCTGCATTTCTACAGACCTAGCCTCTGCCTAGTTTCTGCTTGGGGATATTAAGAAAACTGGGCCTGCTTTTCTGCCTCTAAGATCTTTTGGCAGAATATAATATTCTGCCTTTTTAATATCCCCCCAAATATTTCTTTCTCTGGGGGGGTGTGCTATCTTCTCACAGGATGTTTATTCATTGGCTTCTCAAAAGCATTGCCTTAGTTTGGTTTGTGATCTACAGATTTGTTGGGTTGTGTTCACTGTATCTTTTCTCCCAAATCAAAATTAGGAATAAGGATAATTTATTTTCGCTGCTTAGACTGACATGAAGGTGTAGACACCTTTGTCTCCTTTCTTCTTCTCATCACACTACAATTTAGCTTGGCTTAGGGGAGCTCTCAAATATCCTCATTTTCTCTGGCATATTAGCCTGCAAATTTGTTTTAATGTCATATTTTGTGATGGGTATGTTGAGGGTATGTTAAAACATCACACCTTCAGCGTGAATGTGCTGCTTCAGCAAATAATTAGATTTAGCTCCATATGTTTTTGGGATGTTTGTTTATTTCTAAAGAATTTTGATTGCTTACAGAATTACTGACATAACAAACCAGAATGCTCTTTTCATAGAACACAGCTATTGTAATTGGATTCTTCAATTTCTTTCTGATTTTTTCTCATTTCACTTTAATACAAAAAAAATTAATTATCACTATGTTATGTTTATGCTGCCCTGCTAATTTTTCTGATGAAATTTCGTGAACCCCAAAATAGAGTGGAACATCCTCAATGAGAAGGACATTTGCCCTCCAAAATAAGCCCTAATCCTGAAATTCCTAGCTATTGTTTAAAAGAAACAGATGTATAACACACTATTGTGTTACTCTTCTACCCATTTTGAAGGAAAAGCTTCAAATGATTGGTCTTAACAGTGACAGATATTTTTAAAGCTTTCATTAGTGGTGGGAAGTTATTACCAGGTTCTAGAAAATAATGTGGAAATTCTAACAATTAGACAGAGGATACCAACAATTAGACAGAGGATGTCTCTTCCAAAGCAAAACATAGTTGCCAAGAAATATTCAATAATACTTCTGACACAGTTCTTTTTAAAATTGTGAAGTTTTATTTTTAAAAATTATTTTGATTTGAATTCACTGTTGTATCGATTGATTATATGCTATCAAGTCATTGTTAACTTTTAGTGAACACATAGATAGACTTTCTCCATTATGATCTGTCCCTAAACTGGTCCTTCAGTTCTTCCAGTGTTGTCCCCATCAGTACTGTAACTAAATTCATCCACCTTGCTGCCTGTTGTCCTCTTCTTCTCTTTCATTTTGCCTTTTTCAGTATTAAAGACTTTTCCAGAGAGCTGGGAACTTGCCTAGTGTGTCTGAAATATGATAATTTGAGCCTCGTCATTTGTGCTTTGAGTGAGAACTCTGGATTGTGGGCATCTATGGGAATCTATGGGCAATAATACCATGCCATCCTTGTACAAAGGACATATTACATAATTTGCATCATTAAATCATGGCATGTGTGATGGCTTTGTCCTGCCATTGGGTCCCTATGAGATAAACTGATGAAGTTTGTAACAAAAAGTAGAAATGTCCTGCAATCATATGATTCCCATCTGAAACCTTCACTGCTGTGATGGGGAAGCCATCAGGAAGTTACAAATCACAGCCAGGTGATGCCACACTTAATGGCTGTGGATGATTTGCTTAACCATCACAGCCAGAATTGATGTCATAAGTCAGTGCATTCATATGAGGTTTCACTTTATAACCATATCGCTTAACAACAGAGTTGCTGATTCCAACTGTGGTTGGTAAGTGAGAATTGTATTGTATTGTATGGGATGTGAATATAGTTAGTCCCTAGAAAGCAGAGCCTACATATGATCTGCAGATGAGATTAAGCAGCAATACATAGTGGAAAGCAACCATGAAAATGTATTTATACCAGACAATCCATGACCCCTTGGTCATTGATTTCAGAGATCTTTCCTTATCAGATTCCTTATCAGATTCAACAGCGACAGAGTTTCTAATGTGAGTAGGATAATAAAAGTTCTTAAATATTCAAAAATGTATCTGTCTTGAACGTAGCCCAGGCTGAACTGTATAGCACAGTAAAATATCAGATATTGGTATGGTTTATGATGTTTTGTGTCATAAAATGCTTTATGATAGTTTTATGTCATAAAACATTTTATCAAATTTACCAAATTTTAATTCCGTGGAAGTCATGGGTCCCAAATTTAGGGTACATTCTATACCTTTCCCTATTTGAGATACCTTGGTTGAAAATGTTTTGCCCTATGATGCACCCTTTCATCCAGTTAAAAGTTACAGTCATGAGAGTTTTACTAGCATACAGATAGCATAAGGCTACAATATTTTGTGTGTATTTCGTCTTTTCTTCCAAATGATGCTAGCATTAAGCACAGATTTGTTTTTCTTCTTTAGTTAATGACTAATACAGCCAGCTTTTAAGGACTTTAACAGCTTCCTGGGAGTTTAGCCTTGTAAGATTTAAGCCAGTGATTAGAGAATATTGCCTGGATCCCATGTTTCCCAATTGAAAAAGAAATGAAAGAAACATGCAAAGTAATTGTGCAGGGCAAACATGCTACTTAGACTATGTCAGATAGATGATCTATTCTTTAAGAGGAGGAGGGGGAGGAGGAAGAAGAGGAGGAGGATTGTATATAGACATAGATCAGCAGTTGTTGGGAGAAAATATGCAGTTATAAGAACATTTGTCCAGTATAAAATGAAAGCAATGGGAATGTTGCACTGTGCTATCTGATAAAAAAGTAGCTATTAAAATGGAAAAGTAAAGGGACTGCCAGAACCTGGCTAAATAGATGCATTTCTCCCTATTCCCCATTTCAAAGATCATTCTCCACGAACTCTATTGCTGCTCCCTAAAGAAGGGTTGGGAAGAGAGGGAGGGAGGGGAGAGAGAGGGTGTAGCTCAGTGAAAGGCTTTTTTTTTGTCGGCAAAACTATGTAATTTAAACCTGTAACTTAGTTAAGAAGAGGTAGAAAATAAAAAGGAAACTTTCTACTGGGCAGATTTGGCAGTCCTGAGCGAAATGGACAAAGGGACTACTTTAACAGGAATCACTTCCCACTTCTCAGAGTCTAGAAAATGGGATTCTTTTCCTGAACTTCAATATGAAACTGTAATGTTGATGGAAAAGATGGGGTTGCCAAAAATGCTCCACAGGAAGCACTCAAAACAGTTATAAAGATACTTTCAGCATGTGAAAATTACGTTCTACCTTGCAGTTTTGCATCTCCTCAGAAAAATGCCTCCAGATACTCAAGATCATAATTCATATGGCAGCATATGAGAGCTACAAATAGAGTCAGATAATTTTGCTTTGTTGGTGTGTCTAGTACATCTGAGATACACAGAGCTGTGCCCAGGAACATATCTTAGTCATCCTTTCCACATGAATCATCTTCCTGAATTGAAAATGAAATGTTTCCAAAAGTAAACTGGACTAGAATTAGCTAAAGCTGAGGTCTGGATAAAGCTTACCTAATCAGACATGTACAAATCAGATAATTCATATGCAATAAACAAAAGAGAGTTTTCATTCATTAATATGTAACTGCTTTGTGAAGTTCTGACATAATTTGATAATATACAGAAGGAGGGAAAGCCATTGGGATTTTTTTTGTAAATCATTAAGAATACAATTTCACTATGCCTATACATCTATTTTTTTTAAAGAATAGTGGTAGACTCTTTGCCGTGTCATAGTTGTTCATAAAGATCAACTAAAGGTGCCATAAAATACTTATCTGTAATATTTTGTTAGTAGCCAGTTGCAAAGCACTTTGCTGACATTTATTGAAAACATTAATTGCTAACTTGTGAATAAGAATTGAACAATGTTACTTAAAAAGTGATCCACCTTGAACAGTTATCTAATATATGTATTATTGTTTTTCTGTGTGCATTCTATTTTTCTGTTTCTGACAAAGAGTACAAGATAAGATAAGATAACCTTTATTGTCATTTTTATACTGTGGGCACAATGGCACACATCAAAAATGAAATTTAGTTGCCCGCTCTCAAAGTGAAACACATACATGACACACACCTAAATATACTGTGAACAACATATGTATAGACCCACATCCCTACATATACGTAGCAAATAAATATTAAATACTGTCCATCTTGAATATATAATGGAAGGAGGAAGCTTGAGAGTTTGCAAGGTTAATGCTGTATGGAATGAAACTCTGGCTGAATCTGGATGTTCTGCTTCGGATACCACGAAGCCTCCTCCCAGAAGGTAACAAGGAAAACAGGTCGTGAAGAGGATGTGTAGTGTCCCAGATAATCTTACGGATCCTGCTCAAGCAGCACTTCTATGCTATGTCCTGGATGGGAGAGAGGAAACTGCCAATTATCTTTTCGGCCATTCTCACCACTGTCTGCACCGCCTTCCTGTCTGAAGCAGTGATGCCTCCAAACCAGACTGTGATGCTGTATGACAGGATGCTCTCGATTGTCCCCCTGTAGAAAGTGCTCAGGACAGGGGAAGGAAGATGTGCTTTTCTCATGCGGCGCAGAAAATATAGGTGCTGCTGTGCCCGCTTCACCAGTTTCTCACTGTTGAGCAACCAAGTCAGCCTACTCATTAGCTGCACACCCAGGAATTTGATACTGGTAACCATCTCCACAGGTGAATCATTTATGGCTGTGCCTGCCTTTTCTGAAATCAACAATGATCTCTTTGGTTTTTCCAGTATTTAAAACTAGGCTGTTTTCCTTGCACCAGTTCACCAACCCTTCAATCTCCTTGCGGTAAGCTTCCACCTTGTCATTCTGAATAAGGCCCACTACTGTTGTATCATCTGCAAACTTCACAATATGGTTGGTGGCAAACCTAGCACAACAGTCATGGGTCAACAGGGTGAACAGCAGTGGATTTAAGACACAGCCCTGAGGAGAACCTGTGCTCAGGAAAATGGTATTAGAGATATTTGTTCCAACTCGCACATATTGGGGCCTGTTGGTAAGAAAATCAAGAATCCAGTTGCACAAAGGAGTGTTTAAGCCTAAAAGACCCAGTTTGTCTACTAGATGTTGGGGAATGATTGTGCTAAACACCGAACTGAAGTCGACAAACAGCAAACATACATGAGTATTTCTTTCCTCTAAGTGCTTCAGGCTCAGATGGAGAACGGAAGAAATAGCATCCTCCGTAGAGCAATTTGGTCGGTAGGCAAACTGAAGCGGGTCAAATACTGACGGGAGACTAGATACAATAGTGTTCTTTATCAGCTTCTCAAAGCATTCCATGATGGTGGATGTCAGTGCAACCAGACGGTAATCATTGAGGCCTGTAGTTGTGGACTTTTTTGGCACTGGCAAGATGATGGCTGTCTTAAAACACAATGGGACCACTGCCTGCTGCAATGAGAGGTTGAAAATATCTGTGAAAACACAAGCCAGCTCCCCTGCGCATTCCCTGAGGACACATCCAGGGATGTTATCTGGGCCTGCTGCTTTCCGAATGTTAACTGTCTGCAGTGTTTTCCGGACAGAGGTGACATCAAAGCTTGGCACTTGCTTATCAGGATGGGGCACTGCTTTCCTAGCAGGAGTGCTATTTGATGCCTCAAATCTACCAAAAAATACATTCAGTTTGTTTGGGAAGTCTGTGTTATCCTTGCATCTCGATGGAGCCACCTTGTAATCTGTAATGGCCTGGATCCCTTGCCACATTCGCCTGGTGTTTGTTGGGTCCTGAAAAAAAGTTCTGAATTTTCTGGCAATGGGCTTGCTTTGCACCTTTTATAGCACTTTTCAGATTTGCTTTGGCTGTTCTAAGTGCCAGCATGTCACCAGATTTAAAAGCCGCATTCCATGCTTTCAGCATCTTGTGGATCTCATAAGTCAGCCACGGTTTTTCATTTGCCCTCACAACAATGCTTTTCAGGACACAGACATCTTCTGTGCACTTTTGGATATATGCAGACACCGTGGTGGCATACTCCTCAACATATGTATATTGGTTATCAGTAGCTGCTTCCTTAAACATGCCCCAATCTGTGCATTCAAAGCAGTCTTGTAGTGCTTCTGTAGCTCCCTCTGTCCAAACCCTCACCTGCTTTACTGTAGGTTTCACTCTGACTAAAGAAAGTTTATATGCTGGAATAAGCAGCACTATAAGCTGGCCTATAAGAGGTTAACTATATATTACCATCCTGAAGTGATATTATAAAATCTCACAAGAAGCTCTTTGAAAGCCAGTATCTAATGGTTTTTATGGTGGAACAGTATATTAGAAGGAGACTCAAATTCAAATCCAGATTCACCTTATAACAGGCTGGGTGAACTCTTCAAAGCACCTGAAGGCAAGACAAGAAGCAACGTATGGAAAGTAACCAAAAAGAGAAGCAACCTAGAACTAAGGAGAAATTTCCTGACAGAACAATTAATCAGTGGAACAGTCTGCCTCCAGAAGTTGCGAATGCTCCAACACTGGAAGTTTTTAAGAAGAGAATGGACAACCATTTGTCTGAAATAGTATAGGGTTTCCTGCCTGAGCAGGGGGTTGGACTAGATGACCTCCAAGTTCCCCTCCAACTTTATTATTATTATTATTATTATTATTATTATTATTATTATTATTATTATTATTATTATTATTATTATTATTATTATTATTATTATTATTGATCATTGCACAGTCAGCCAGATATTCAGACTGGATTTGGCATTTTTGTCTACCTACTGATGTGGATGTTTGATGGTATTCAGATATCGTCGCAGGATGGAAGCTGTTCCTAGTAAGGCCACCTTTTGCAATTAACTGATTGCGAATTTGTCAATGCCATGGTGTCCAAGTGGTGCTCCAGTTGTTTTGGGATTGCACCCAAGGCGCCTATTACTATTGGTACTACCCTTGCTTGCCTTTGTCACAAACTTTCTATTTCTATTTGTAGGTCTTTGTAATTGTTATCTTCTCCAGTTCTTTCTCTTCTATTCTGCTGTCTCCAAGTGCTGCCACATCCACTATTCAGACTTTTTTGTCTTTCTTATCGATAGTTGTTAAGTCCAGGGTGTTATGTGGCTACTACTACTACTACTACTACTACTACTACTACTACTACTACTACTACTACTACTACTACTACTACTACTACTTTGGTTAGTGACTCTCAGCTCAAGCCACCTCACAAATTTGTTGTGGGGAAAATAGGAGGAGGAAAAAGTATTAGATATGTTGGTTGGTTGAGTTATAAAAAATAATAAAGATAGGATAAAAATCAAGTAAAATAGGTGGGACTAGAATTCACTTTCTCCTGGTTTCTAGTCTGGTGCCTTAACTAGTAGAACATATTTTAATTTTAGTTTAAAATTACTGCAGTACGTCCCATTAAAAGACATCAAAAACTGTCTATTGAATTATTAAAAAGGGTTCTTGAAAAGTTGCAACACAAACCAAGCAATTCAAATGTATTGACAATTCTCACACAATATCCATTTTTGTCCCCTGTGAATATCTTAACACATATTCAGAATAGCATAAATTCCTCTGTCTGTAAGTACTTTAAGTTTCATTTTCAGATGTTAGCTTTATTTGCTCCATGTCATGTTGCCTTGTAGCATGATTGCAATGTCATTTTCAAGCACTGTGCTATTTGCTCCAGCAGGTTATCATCTATTCTTATCTTTGTTTATGCTTTCACCCTGCTCTGTTCATGATAGCAGTCTTGGATACTTGACAGAATTGCTAATGTCTAGGGCTATTAGTGGGAAAGACTTCCAGTCTCCACCACTTTCTTAGCTTACTTCAAAATGACAAAATGTTTCATTTGTATCAGCAGCCATATAGCAGATTTTCACCTGTTCTGATTCTGGGCTTTGATGGCAAGGTCCAAGAAAAATAACAGGACATAATTGTCCACACCTCCTTTTAATGACTGCTGAAACTTCAGCTGCAGTTCCCAGGTCCCTGTTCATCTCTTCTATGACAGTAGTGGAGAACAGTTTAGGAAAATATATCCCCTTAGGCCCCAAATGAGTCCTGGTTACTTTTCCATTCTCTGTAACACATGGTCTCTAAATACTGGTATCCTCAATTGATCTCAGAATCCACACATTCATGACTTTTGAGTAGGGGTAGGTACAAATCAGGGGGAAATGTTTTGCTTTTGATCCCAAACAAACCAGATTAGTCAAAATGCTTTGGTTGTTTCAGATTTTGAATAGAATAAAATTTATGCAGGCAGGGCAAATCTGATTTCTTCCTCCCTTCAGTAGCATCCTGCCTCCCCTACATCTTCGATGCCTTATTTTTTCCTGGCTTCTTCCCCCACAGTCACTTCTGCCTAGATTAAAGCATCCCTATTTTATTCTATGTACAAACCAACACACTCAAAATGTGTGCTTTAAATTAGGTACTGACCTTCCGAAACCATATATTCTGTGTGTGAACATTTTGCACACCCTTACTTCTGTGGAGGGGGGCTTGATGTGTCTGCATCAATGGAAAACTTTAAAATTAAGAATGGTGCCTAGTTGCAGATACAAGTCTTGCACTTGTAACTATTTATAGAATGTATTTATCTATCTGGTTTAACCTCTAATAACAGTTTGAAAGGTGTTTTCTTATCTACAATAGGCCAGCACAATTTTCAAGCCACTAAGCCGAATGTAATACTGCAGTACATATATGGCCTGCAATCAAAGGGCTGAAACTGCAAAAATAGACCTATCACTTCACACTTGATTCCCTGATTTGTTTTCTAATTAGAAAACGGATCAGTGATTGTCACAAGGTTCTTCTGACAATAGATAATCAAATCCTCAAAAGATTCCTGTTTCTAGTCACTTTAATCACAGTATGTTGACTGTATCAGAATATGGAGAAATCCTTCTGTTCGACCCAAATAGAAAGATGAATATATCCCATTATGTATTAATTCAGTGAGAAGTGCAAATCAAAATCCTTCTTACTTGCAGACACACTTAAACAGGCATCTCTTCCTGAATTCAAGACCGTGTTCTTTCCCAACATATGCTGAACTTATTCTGTGTGGGTGGAATCCAGCATGCCATAAATTGTCCAGATCTTATGAAAAAAAAATTATTTTTGCCTTTTTTGCAGTCTTTGTCTTTCCACAAAATCTATGAGTAGTTTTGTAGATGTACAAGGAAGTAGAGGGAGGAG
The DNA here is from genome assembly GCA_034064705.1 of Bothrops alternatus. Taxonomy (NCBI): domain Eukaryota; kingdom Metazoa; phylum Chordata; class Lepidosauria; order Squamata; family Viperidae; genus Bothrops; species Bothrops alternatus. The sequence goes on from JARGCV010000023.1 coordinate 11,642,660, forward strand.
GAAGGACCTCCATCTCGCTGATTCCACTATTGGAAACATGTCATTGGATTCTGCCTCAGGAATCCAAGAAATAAGTGATTGACAAGCTTAGGGATTTATGTAATAGATTATCACTGGTTGAGCCAAATATAACTGAAACTACTTACTTACTTATTTATCTACTTATTTACTGGACCTATGTGGCCACCTATCTCATATAATGATTTTAGGTAGTTCACAACAATCCCTAAAAACAAAGATAAAAATAGGTACCCTTTCCCCAGGTTATTTTTAGATTTTTATTCCATAGTTAATATTCCTGCCTCCTTTTTCCACACCACAAGAATCCTGTGGGTTAGACTGGGGCTAAGAAAGTGGCTGACCCAAAGTCATCCAACCAGCTTTGTTTAATTAATTAAATTATTTAATCAATTAATGCTATCCCCATGTAAGGACATTGGGATATAAGCCACATCCTTAGCTGTTTTCTGAGTCTGCTATTATACGGTCTGGTGTAATTCATCTTTTACCCAACTGATACATGTACAGCACATTTCCATAATTATTGTACTATGGGTTTTTAAAAATGTAATTAGCTGTGTTTAGGAGCACAGAGAATATGGAAGGCTAATTATACTGGTAGTATGTAGTGTGATGTAGTGATTGTGGAAAGATGAAGGGAGATTACTTGAAGTACATTAATACATTTGGTAAAAAAATAAAATTGGTTACACCATTATTGTTATAAAGATTTGGTAATGAATGCGTCGGGAAATGATTGATTACCTAGCCTGCCTATTGGGTAATTTCAAAATAGCAAGGCTTTGAACATGTCTCAAAGGAATTGGTTGTATGGCCACTAAGACTTTCAGATTTGTTTGGGGACCCTTATATAGAATGCACCATACTGTTGACCTTACAAATGGATCTGTCCATCTGCTTAAGTGTCACATATACATGTTGTGACAAATTATCTCTGTACAGTAACCAAAAATAACACTGAATTGGATGTGAATTGTATGGTTAGAAGAAGGCAAACCCCCATCCCATCCCCACAAGTCCAAGGTCAGTAAGCATATGGATAAAATACATTCCTAGACTTTTTTATTAGTGACCCCTTCCTCCCCCCAAAATATTAGAAGAGTTGATCATGGCTGAATGAGGATTTGTGAGCTACATGAATAACCTTTCACATAATTTCCCATTATGTCATTTCTAATTACATGAGCACAAAGGCAGCCTGTATTGTGAAGGTTCCTGTCAATTTCTCTGAACATCTTTATGAACGTACCCCTGCTGGAACATTGCAAGTATTGGCATTATATAACCAAGAAAAAATAAAAATGATTATTTCCAAACAATGCAAAATAAGCATGATTGTAACACTCCAGTACATAGCATAGCCCCAGTAGAAACTCTGTTCTGTTTTGTTCTTTGTGGTGCCAGTAATTATATGGAGAAAAACAGCTGAATCACATCATGAAGTAAACTACTGCTAACATTAGTTGAACTGTACAGCTATTTTGTTGCACAAACAAGAACTGTGTGTTAAAATGTTATAACTGTAACTAAACCGTTGGCTGAAATGTATCTAAGGCAGTGTTGTTATTTTTTCAAACTTGGCAACTTTAAGATGTTTGGAGATCAAGTCCCAGAATTCTCCAGCCAGTATGATTTCTTTGATACCTGAGATCTCTTGCTGCTATTAACAGCTATTTCATAGAATTGTTTTTTTTTAAACCTAGGTAAATTAATTATCCTGTTCCACAGTCTCCACTGAATTGGCTTCTTTATGACAACTAAGTATTATTTATCATTTGTATGTATCCATCTTCAATGTCAGCATCAATTTATTCTCCATTGTATAGATTAGCTAAAAAAATTATCCAGAGTGCTCCACGATTGATCAGAAACCAGAATCTGAATATAATTAAATCTTATTCTGAGGGACATTTACTTTTATATCACAGTAATTGTTCAGTCTACTGCCGTTCTTTTAGGTACCCATTCTCTTTCTGTGAAATATATAAAATAAATGTAGACCATTGCACTTATGATGTCTACATTTGTTTAACTTTTACTGTTATACATTTTTTCTTATGAAATGAGCACAAATGAATTGTGTAACATATTCGTGAAAGGGTGAACATTTTTTTTCTATATCCCATCACCACATTGTAGCTATATCATTACTATCTCTGAGGTCATAAAACACAAGGAGATACATAGTCATGTGATGAACATACAAATAGTTCCTCGCTCACCCTTTTGTTCAGTCTTCAGGTTGCTTCTTACAATGCTGTGATGCCAAGATCAAGGCCCTGTCAAATTATTCTGGTCTCAAAGGAGGAACATGTATGAAGAGTAACCTGGAGATCCCACTGATAGAGCAAAAGTTAATGATATGGAAAATCCACATACATGATTTGCTCCTCTGCTTCTCCAGATAGTAATTTGCTGTTTTGCTTCCACTATGCTGATACTTGCAAATTAAGCAAATGCGGCACAATTTAGAGAAATAAGTGATTAATTAGACAACCCTCTATTCAGCAGTGGATCTTCCTGTTGGAGGTGACTTGAATGACAGAATGGGGCCAAATATTGAGATCCTATTTACCCAACACTGTAGCTGCCTCCTTCAACCGCTGCTGCTGAGACTTGTTAACCTGCTTACTTCTCCAGTGACATGAGGTGCAATCTGGCAGTATTTTGCTTAGTCCAGGTGACAAATTGATTGGATTGACAAATCAAATAATCCAGAGAGAGATAGCCCAGAAGAATTTACTTTCTCGTTGGAATCAAAATGTCAAATCTTAATCATTAGCTGATAGTTTAGTGATGCGTGCCAGTTGTCTAGAGGTATACTTGTGTCTGGATACTGATAATCTTTTGCTGACGTTGATTCTTAACTTTTCCCAAGGGCAGGGGTAGGCAACCTTGGCTCTTTTATGACTCGTGGACTTCAACTCCCAGAATTCCTGAGCCAGCATGGAATTCTGGGAGTTGAAGTCCACGAGTCATAAAAGAGCCAAGATTGCCTACCCCCGCCCAAGGGCATTTACTGGATTTTATCCTGATATTGAATTGGAGACTGGAAACGTATGGATTAAATGGAATGAAGAGATGTGTAGGAATGCTACTGGTTTGCTCAGCTTGTCTGATCTGTCACGTTAAGAATTAATTACCCATGCTGATCTAGGAAACTCAATTATGGACTATGATAGCAAAATCATCCAGAGAATATAGGAGTACATAATTTTTTAAAAGGCATAAATTAATTGTAAGAACTAGCTTGTTCATGATTGTGAGGATGCTAAAAGAAATATTTATTGCATCTTGCATAGGCTTTAAATCAACCTGCTGCCATTTCCCCACAAAGAACTATTCAAAATGAAAATGCCTTTAGATTTTTTTGAAGTCTAAAAAAAAAAGATGAACAAATGCTATTTGGCAACAGAACAACCAATTAGGGTCAGAGTTTAGCCTTTTTCCAGTTTATTACATTTGGAGACCCAGGTTCAAATTCTTCACAGAAGGTTTACCATTTTGGTCCTGAAGTATGGGATTTCAGTCATTTTATAATTCCCAGGATAAACTCATGAAACTCGTGAACCTTTAGGAAGATGACCAGCTGAGTGTCCAGCTCTTTTGACTGCTAAGATAAAAATCTGATTGCTCATCCAAAAGATGACAAAGCTTTACAGATTATCCAGGTAGTCCTCACTTACTGACCATTTGTTCAACAACCATTCAAAGTTATGGCAGTGCTGAAAAAATAAATGTAACAGCCATTTACAACCTTTGCAATATACCCTAGCCACATGATCACTCTTACAATCAATATATATTGTCCTGTAGTTCCCCCTTCCCTTACAACAGAGAGATTGGAGACAAAAGTTGTGCAAGAGAATAAGCTGTTTACTTCTGCTTCATATCCCAAACAATGCAGGAGTGCAGTTTATAATATTCTCTTGGAATCTTTCTCTCCAATCTCACTGCTCTGTGGTTGGGGAGGGGGAGAATAGAGAGAAAAAAAGCAAGCCATTTCTGTAGGCAATCTCTCCTTTGCTTGAGCCTATTGTATTGTCAATTACATTAATCTTAGTGTGTAGAAGAAAAAACAGCTTCTCCTCTTGGAATCCGTCTCCAATCTCTCTAATCTTTGGAACATCCACAATATTTTTTTAAAAAAATAATCAATATACCCACCCTTAGTGACTCTGATACAGGGTATATTTGAAGCTCTTCTGGTGAATCATATATATTCTTAGCTGATTTTGGTTTCCCAAACATTTACTGAGACTGTCATCACAATAAAAAAAAAAAGTAGACAACTCTATAACATTCATTCATTCCACCTTGAATTTTTGCTGGCTTCTTGTTTCTTTGTTGTGTTCTGCTAGATCAGCAGTTCTCAACCTGTGGGTCAGGACCCCATTTGGGGTCGAATGACCATTTCACGGGGGTCGCCAAACAATGCAGTCTGCCATTTTCCCCCCTTTTCCTTAGCTGTGCTACTCCCTCTTATTCTATTGGCTTTTGAAAGCCAATAGAATAGACTCTCTTGAATAGAGTCTAATTCTATTGGCTTTCAAAAGCCAATAGGAATTGTTCAGGCTGTCTCTGCCCTGCTGAGCCCGCCAAAAGTCCCAGTCTGCAAACGGTGCTGCAAGTTGTCTGCAGCGAAGGTGAGCTGTCTGGAAGTTTCCACCTCTCCCTGCTGAGCAACTACTAAAAGTGTAAGTAAAAGAGGGCCAGGGGTGGGAGGTGGGAGGCTGGCAGGTGCAGGGAGGGTTGCTGGCGCGCGTGGGGCCCGGCGGGTACCTTACCTCCCTTGGGCTGGGCCAGCTGGTGGCCCAGCTGGTGGTCGCCCTGCACCATTGCTGCCCCTTGCCAGTTATGCCTCGGCCGGCGCAGGGGGCAACACCACGCATGTGCGGCGCTCCCGGGCAGGGAAATAGTCCTCGACATACAACCAGTTGGGAAGTTCTCAATTTATGACTGGTTGGCAAGTCCTCAACTTACGACCGGTTGGGTAGTCCTCGACTTACGACCGGTTGGGGGTCGCGGCATTAAAAAGGTTGAGAACCACTGTGCTAGATTCAAGCTATAATTATTGCAAGGGGATTAGAATATAAAAACATGTAAGACATAAAAGCCAATTTAAAAATAACCATAAGGTGGTAAATGTAATGGTGACCTCCCAGACAACTCTTGTCTTTAATGGTTTCCAGAAGGCCAACAATGAAGGGGCCAACTCTAATCTTAAGAGAGAAAATATTTCATAACATGGGGGCTGTAACAGAAAAAACATAACTTGTGTCCTGGCTAATTTTACCAGACATCTGGCAAAAGGAGAACATGTCCTCCTTTTTGTTCACATAATGACCAGCAGGCATAGCCTTAAAGTTAAATATCATCCATTTGAATAGCTAACAAGCTTATTTCTTCCTGAGCAGCTTTTCTACCAGGCAAGGCACTTCCCTAATAAGTGCTAACTGCAAGTTAACAAGCAGTGCTCTGGGACCTTTATGTACTGATCAGAAACCATATGTGGGTTTGCAGTGCTGCCTGAAATTGACAAGATCTTAATCAGTTATATGCATCCTAGCACATTTCTGGGATTGAAAAACCAGTTTTTGCTGGAAAAAGTAGTTTCATATACATGTATAATCCTAAGTATATGAAGGTGCTCCTGTATGTTCCTCAGTGTCAAGCCATGGAGGACTTTATAGATAAAAATCAACACTATGAATTACAAGATTTTTGGTAACCATTGCAGCAATGTAAAATGGGTATCTACAGTGACTTTGATCAGCTAATATATGGGCTTCTGCATTTTGTACCGATTGCAACAGATTGCTTGAAATCTCTTCCCATATAATGGCTTTTCTACAGCATTCTTAGGCCATTATTACCCCATATAATAGTTTTCTAGGTGCAGTTTTTAATTTTTTAAAATTAAATTAAATTTAATTTTCTAGGTGCAGTTTTTAATTTTAATTAAATTTAAGAGATAGCATGGATTTTATATGTACTATTAGAATTATGTATATTATATGTGTATAATGAGTTTTATTGGTGTTGAATATCAGTGCTTGCATGACCTCTGTAGATGCTATATGCTAAATAAATAAATAAACTGAAATTATATTAGTAGTCTAACTTCTGTTTCCAAATTACTAAAAATAACATAGCCCTAACTATTCATTAATGGTCATGAATTTATTAAAGGAATGCCTGTAGTTTAAATACTTACAAAGAAATGATCAGTTTTATTTGTTTATTTCTAAATAAAATTAGATTCTAATCTTTTCTCGCCCTTTCAGAGTGTATTTGTGTGTTAAGATTATGTTTTGTTTTTTCTCAGAACAGTTGGGTTAACTTCTCAGCAATCCATATCCTCATTAATTAGTAAGATAGGCTATTTTTTTCCTTTGGTCTTTGACTATGTTTAGGAAAAAAATAATTGCTGGTAAGGCAAGCAGCCTCTTTGTGTAGCTACAAATAGAAGTGCCAGTTGCATCTAATCCATACACAAATACTTCTTGCATTCATTTACTAAATAAGGTTGTGTGACTAGGACGGGTATGTATCCCTCTGATAACCTTTGTTATGTTCAAGGACACTGATGAGGTTGCTGATGAAAGCATGTAATGGACTATTGTTACCATGTAAGACGAAGCTGGAAAATAGCACTACATTCTGCAGTTCCCAGTAGATTGAAGAGAACAAGTTCACAATGTTTTCAATAATATCAATGCTTCTTTTACATTTGATTCCATTGGCATTTCCGTAACAGTTGAACAACTGACGGGTGAATTTTGAATGTATTTAATTTCATTTTTTTGTGAATCGCTCTCTACATTTCTATGGATTCTGCAGAAATAGAATATGTCCCACTGAAAAAAAGGAATTTAGCATCAGGAACTTATAGTATAAAAGTATTTCATAGCTCAAGTTACGCTACATGTTTAATCTACACTAATAAATTATTTTCAAATTACATAAATCAGTTAAATCATTCTTGTATGATATACATAGAATGTGCTTTATTACATATATTGGAGTATCTTTCCATGTCATTTGATGCTTCATTCCTATACATTCTTTGTTCGAGCAGACCAAAGGATTTTACCAATTATGGATCTGGATTCTACAAACTATAAGGCTGTCTGTCTTGTTGCAGTTTTCCTTTAACCTATTAATCTTTTTCATTTAGTTATAGAAATATTTATTCTAGTTCATGTTTTGTAATCTAGTTCTTGTAAAGTAATGTAGAAATAGGACATCAAACAAAGCAATATCAAACAACAAAATGAAAATGAATATCTTAAACCTAAACTAACAATGTTAAAATATCATAAGCTAAGTAGAATAAAACTGTTCAAGATCTACCATTTTCCTTGGAAGGGAATTCTGGAAAAAGGATGTTGTCACAAAAATTCTGACTCAAATCAGCTGAGTCTCCCTATGAGAAAAAAATGTATGAAAGAATATAGTGTTTAATATAATCTGGCCAAAACCAGTTTTGGACTTTATAAATAACTCTTAACTTGAACACCGGATTGCATGAAATGAGAATCAGTACTGTACAATTGATTTAAGGCTATATAAATTAGTCCTAAATGTTTGAAACTGAAAATATTTAGTCCTAAATGTTTGAAACTGGATACAGTGTACACATTTTTGTCACGCATTATTCTAGTACTGTTTGTGGTCATAAAGTAAAGAAATGGTTTTAATTTATGCAGGTATATAGGTCAGTATACTCTTTTGCCAAATGAGACTGCATAATGGCATTCTTGAGTTGCTGCTGGGATAACAGGTAATTACCAATCAAATAATTATAAATACCACTTACATTGTTTTGAAACAATGTCTTTGCACTGTTGTGATATCATAAGAAATAAAAATCACGTTGGTTAGAGTTGCCTGTCTCAAGCTCTTATTGACGAGAAATGAGATTTTTTTTATTGATTACTGTACTTCATTCTGGATTATTGAGACTCAGTAGGTATGGCCTGAATAGTACTTAAATACTTTGAAATTAAAATAAGTTTCTTCTAATTTTCCAAGGAAGAGAGATATATGAGAAATATGTTTTTTATCTGCTTTAAGAGGCTTAAGAGGCTTTCCTGAATATCTTTTGTCTCTCCTAAATTTGTAAAAATTAATTTTCTATTAAAAGAGTGAAATGTGCCCCCTCAGTATGAGGTGGCAAACTGAACTTGAAATATTGTATGTATTATTTTATTTACTAGAAGGACAATGTTTCAAAGGGCAATGTTTCAAAATAGAACTTTTTCCCAAGAAGGCTTATAACGTGGCCCATCAATTTAAAAATATATGTATAATTTTTTTCCTGTTGACTAATTTAAATGGTTGAATATTTGAAAGTTTCAAATATTTACTGCCTAATAATACTCTGGAGGTTTTATATTTTGAACAATCTCACATGTTTGTGAAAAAGAAAAAGAAAAAACTATATCTCCTCAATGTCCAACAGCCTAATCTAAAATAAAATCATAGCTATATATTTTCTTGATTTTTCAAGATTAGGTTTTATAAATTGATGGCTGAACTACCAAATACCATCTAAAATGAATAATAAAACTACGACATCTGATGTTAAATCCACATATTTCTTTTGTATGCAAAAAGGATGCATTTAAACTTGTATCAATTCCATTCTAGGGATTAGCAGTAGTTGTATTACTATATCAGTTCTAAACCATCAGTCCTCCAGTGGGCTTCAGTAGGCTTACTTTTTAAGGTACCATTCTACTTACGACTGTAATTGGGTGCAAAGATATCGGCTGAATTAAAATATATAAAAATCCCAGCAGTAGAATAATCTCCTTAAACTATTTTGGGGAAGTTTTAATAAACCATTGTTCAATAGAAAAAACAGGAAAATAATGAAAAATAATTGATACTGAGCCAGAAAACCCTGTACAACAGCGGTTCTCAACCTGTGGGTCGCGACCCCATTTGGGGTCAAATGACCATTTCACGGGGGTCGCCAAGCACTGCAGTCTGCCATTTTTTTTTGGTTGGCCATTTCTTTGGGGGGGGTCGGCCATTTTTTCCCCTATCGCGATGAGGGCCGTTGCGCCGCGCATGCGGATGCGCACCGTTGCGCCACGCATGCGCGGTGCGGGCCCGCCATTTTTTGGGGGTCGGCCATTTTTTCCCTATCGTGATGCGGGCCATCGCGGCGCGCATGCGTGATGCGCCCCGTTGCGCCGCACATGCGCGATGCGCCCCGTCGCGCCGCGCATGTGCGATGCGGGCCGGGGTCAAGCCCCAGAAAAGGTTGAGAACCGCTGCTGTACAACAATTAAAGATAATGATTTGTAAGACATCTCTTCGGTTGAAAATTCCAAACCTGACCTTACATAGAGAACCACTGTTCAAAAATATTCAGATATTTTCTGATTCTTTTCAGTCTGGCAAGGGAAGAAAAATAGTGAAAGAATCATCAAGGACTTTTTGTATTTCTGCCTTCCTTCAAATTACTTTAACAACACAGTTAATATTAACCAATGACGTAGGCAGGCCAAAAAAAGTCAGGATGGAGGTCCTGGCAAACAAGTCTGAGCCCCACCTCTTTTATAATTATATCAATATCATATACTACATACAGCTTTAATTGTGCTGCCCCCCCACTGCCATCTTGACTTTTTTGACACATCCAGTGTTACTGTGGATTCTGATGATCTTAAGGTTTTAATTTATTGTTCTAAATCGCCTGACAGTTTTATTCCTCATTTCTTCTTGTCTTCTTGCATAACATGTGTAGCATCATAAGAGCAGTTTCAGTCTAAACACTACCAGCAGCTGCCTAGCATCATTAATTTAGGAAATGTGCAAAAGAGCCATTTCTGTCAAGAAGTTTGGAAACAAATAAATGGAGAAAACCAGTCCCTTCGCACATTACGTAAAATATTTAGAAATGCTTCTGCACAATTTTCCTTACTAAATGATGCTTTAGTTTATTATCCTAAAGGTGCTTACTCGTGAAGATTAACCGTGATTTGTTTTCAGGTAAAGGGCTACATGTTTGCAGTTATATTTTCAACTAGTAGTAAAATACAAAAGATGTCATTAGAGAAGGGGAAACCATTTCTTTACCAGATTTGTAAGGCCAGTTCCCATATTTCTGAGGTTGGATCTGGCAGTTCTAGCTTTTCTCTGTTTAGTCTGCAGAATTCCACATCTGAAGATTTTTACCTAAAACAGTTTGGAAACGTCATCAGCCCCATAATTTTCAGTTGTGCATTGAGGGAATGATTCAGCCCATTCTGTTTAGGACAGGAGTGGGCAGGTAGGACAACTTTAGGACTTGTGGTCTTCATGCTGGCACAGGAATTCTGGGACGTGAAACCATAGTTTCTAAAGTTGCCATAGTTGACAACCATGGTTTAGGGAGAACTCATTTGAGCGGAGAAGTCTGCTTATTTTCTTTCTATATAACTTATTCATATTTCTGGGGTGTCTAGGAAAAACAATGGAGAAATCCATTACCTTCTGTATAGGGTAGACCTTTTTCATTTCCAATTTCACTATAGGAAGGAAACCATTTTTCCTATTTTTGGTCTGAATGCATTTTAGGTATAATGAGAATTTCCAAATAATTGAGAAAATGGGGGTAAATGTATAAGTGATTTAGGGATGGGCTATGGAAGCTAATTCCATATCATTTATGTAATCCTTCCTAAAGTATCTCCTTGGTCTGTGGTGTGAAAATAATTTAAATTATTATATATATACAACAGTGTGAAATCCCAGCTATAAGTTCTTTAGCTGGTGTGGCCTTCATATGCATTGAGTTCTTCTCAAAAACCTAGAATGTCATAATGTATTGGCATAGTATATGTGGAGATCCAAGTAGTGTGGCCTTTTGCAATTGGCAATGTTGTCAAGGCACAGATTTTCCAAGTGTTCTCCAAAAATTTTTGATATGAAACCCAGCATGCCAATAGCCAGTGGGACCATGACTGCCAATTTATGCCATGCTCATTCAGCTTTGATTTTCATATCTTGAAAGTTTGTGATCTTCTCCAATTATTTCTCTTTTTTTCAATCACAATTAAATTTGGTGTGTGATGACTTCCGGTTCCAGATCGTGGCGCCTCTAGCCGTACGGGGAGACTTGTCTCCTCGTTCGGCTAGTTTCCCTCTGCCGGTAGACCCCTGCAGGGGTCGAAAGTCGCGCCTGGAGGGTGCGACTACCGTCGAGGAGGCTGCGCTCGGCTGCAGAGGAGCAGCGGCTCCTCTAGCTGTCTGAGCTGACTCTGAGGGCCGACGGAGAAGCCCCACCAATTGCAAGTCACAAGAACAACTAAGCATGAAGAACCACCGTGGTGAATCCGGGTGAGACCTTTCCTTCCCTCGCTATCCTGACTTTTCCTGTAAAGAGTTTCTATTTTCCTTTATTAAGAAAGCAGCGGCTGCCTATATGTGGAAAGAAGAGCTAAAAAGAAAAAGATTAATTTTTGTGTGTGTGGTTGTTGTTTTTTTACTATTTGACTTCTGTTGGGTGAATTTCAGGGGAAAAGAAGGAAAAAAGGGACATTGTTACTTTCCTTTTTTAATCTGATAATGTAGGAGACATTTTTTGTTGATTTTTTAAAAAAAGAAAGAGAGAAAACTCCTTTTTTTCTTTCTTTAACTTGATTAATTTGGGGGGGAAAAGAAGAAAAAGACTTTATAGTCCACTGAGGACATCTGGTGGTCAAAAAGCGAAACTCTAACTGTATTTCTCCCTGTTATCTGAAGAGGGATTGGATTTATGTGATAATAAAAGAGAAAAGATAACTGGACAGCTGGGTGGTGAAGCTGGCTATTAGACCATTGGAGGCGGATATTTGTGGATCTTTCTCAAGTAGTCTCTAATAAAGGAATAGGCAAAGCTACCACCAAAATGGCTGAAAGTTATTCACATCTTGACTATGATTTAATACTGGAAAAAATATTAGAAGTTAGAGAAGATTTCAAAACTTATTGGAAATCTTGGAGAAAATCCAAAGATGCCACCTTGGAATCTTACATTGACCCTCTAATAATGAACCAAGTTATGGAACAAGGAACAATAGAAGATGAACAGAATAGTCCTGAACTATTCTTACAACTTACTTACAACTTAAAGAGACAGAGACACTATTCTTACAACTTAATTCTGAATCTGCATTGAGAGAAAATGTGGAAACTACTGAATCAACTAATGCTACATGTCACCTACAATTGATGGACAATTTTGATGACCAAGAAATAATTGTAATTGACTCAACTCAACTACCAAAAATAACAAAGATTGATACCCAGACACAATTTTTTGGAAATTACAATAAAGAGGAAAGGGAAAGAAAATTTGTTCAGTTTGAACCGGTTAGGAATCCTCGTAATCAAATCTTGAGGTTTGATAACCGAAAAGCCTTATTATGGGAACCAAATTGGCATAGAAAGAAAGCTAGAGTCAGGTTTAAATGTGACATAAAATGTTATTTGACGGGTTAAAAAGGCTTTAGAAATTGTGTCTGATTTAATGACAAATGAAGGATGTAAATTTACTGTTACCATGGTTGATAATTATTTGAGGGAGTAAATCTTTCTAGAGGACAAAAAGACCTTATAGATGTAGATTGACGAAATGATTGAATATATCTTTTTAAAAAAGAAAAAATGGAAATGTATTTTTTTAAATTTTATTTTATTTTATTTTTTTCACTTATATAGTATTTTCAAATTTGATAATTATGTTGTAATAGAGAAAGAGAATATGTCTGATTTAATTAGGAATGAAAGATGAAAATTTCCTGATATTATAGTTGATAAGCATTTGAAGATATAAACGTTATTAAGGCCTTAAAAAGATTTTTTTTATAGATGTAGATTGATGAAATGATAGAATATATTCTTAAAAATAGAACTGTATTCGTTGGACTTATATTATTATTTTAAATATAATAACTATGTTGTAATAGAGAGAGAGGAAGAGCTATTTGTGATAAGGAAAAAAAATCTGTCTCAATGAACGATCTTGTATTAAGGATACCTGAAATCACAACTATATACTTACTAAAATGTAATTGGAGTATGACAACTGTAATTAGTATAGCCTGAAAACATGATATAGATTATAATCGCATGTGTTTGATGATTTTTGTTTGATTGAACTTTACTTAAAATTGTATAAATTTTAATAAGCAATACCATATTCAAGAAATAGAGAGGAAAATTTTGATAATTAATTTGAGCTATATTTATATGACTTTGTCTTTGAATGATTGGACATCCTGATCACCACATTGTGTCCTAAGCTTTTGGGGAAAGATGGGAAAAATCAGTAAAAAAAATTATTTTTTATTTTTTTAAAAAAAGAAGTGTATACCGAGAAGATTAGATAAAATAGAAGTATTGATGTATAATACAGATAGGGAAATTTGAAGAGAGGAGTTGCTCAGACATTACCCCTGAACTGTATCTGAAGAAGGATGAGAGGGAAGAAAGGAGAGGAGAGAGAAAAAAGTAAAGGAGGGGAGAAGGAAGTAGGAAGGTTGGAGGAGAAGAGAAGTGAAGAGAAAGGGAAGGAGAGTGGTGAAGAGGGGAAGAGGGAAGTAGGGAAGAGAAGAAAGGGAGAAAGAAGGTAGAGAAGAAGGAGTGTGGATGCGATGAAAGGGGAAATGGGCGAGCAACACCAAAAGTCATGTGTAGGTATTTATCTCATTTCATTAAAAGTATTTTATATATGAATGTAAAAAGAATGTATGGTAACATCTCATAAATATCATGGTATATGTATCGGGGAGGGTTTGGAATGAAATTGACAAAGTCTTAAAATAGGTTTAACAGAAATTTATGATAGAAATGGAATATATTAAATCTATATGTTGTGTGTGTGTGTGTGTGTGTGTGTGAGGGAAATAGAAAGATGAAAGTGAATGTACTAAGCTGAGCTGTTTATGTATGTTTTTATTTTGGAATTTTTGTTTACCCAATCACCACGGTGTGCTTTAAGCACCTATTGTTAAAATCATAAAACCAATAAAATATTTTTCAAAAAAAAAATTTAGTGTGTGATGAGCCAAGACTATCAGTCTATGTTTGAAAATCCCACAATATTTTAACCTTCTTATTTGCAACTACTTATTCAACTATTATGTTCCCACCAATTGCCATTAGGATCAGAATAAATATGCTACTCATGAGAGTTTTGATTTTTGTATCCTAAAAACAAAAAAGTAACCTTTGTTTCTTGAGCTTCACATGATCTGTGTTCACTCAAGAAATCAGATTTTTGCAGGATCCAATCTGGGTTGGTCACGGGACTAGAGGTTTTTTTTCCCTTAGGAGCTTTTGGATTCACGCTGGAGCCCATCCTCAGGGAACTTCTCTCAGCTCGGAAGCTCGGAAGACAAAAACCTCTGGTCCCGGTGACCGACCCAGATTGGACCCTGCAACATTATCCTGGGACACCTATATTCACCTTTATTCATGAAATTCAGACAAATCTATTTCTCTGAATTCTATTTTTCCAGTTCTTATTACTGTAGCTATATGGTAGATGGGTTGTTGCTAAAAGGAATAAAATATTATTTATATAAATATTATAAAAGTATTTTTAGTTACTTTTATAAAGCATTTGCCTAATATAAAAATATAGATATATTTTGTTTCACCTAATGCTAACTTTTAAAAATCCATTGTATTAAGTTTTATTCAGCTGAAAATCATACATTAATATTTGTGCTTTTTTTAATTTTTTATTATTAGATATCCATTTGTACATGCAAACAAAGAAAAAATTCAAGTTAAAGCCATTCAACTTAATACAATCATTTTAAATTTGTAGACCTTCTTCACTCCGTATATCAAAGTTTAACTATAAGCCAACTACATTTAAAAAATTTTAAGTTTCAGTTCTTTTCAGATCTATCCATTGTACATCAAACAAACAAGTCTTCTTATTAAAGTTAATAATTTTCATGTCGATACACCCCTCCCTTCAACGCGTACATTCTTAGTCTATTTAATATATACCTTCCATTAATCACCCTCTCATGTCTCTTGCTCTTACACTTAGTCCTTAAATCAGTCCATAATTCTTTGCCTTTAATTCCTTGCATAAAATATTAAGTTTCTCTTCTTTTCAGTCGAATTCTGGGTTTCTTCCTCTGCCAGGTGGATTTCCATAACACAGCTTCTCTTCCAAGTAATAAGTCTCTCTTTATTGCTTGCAATGTCCCTTGGTTCCATATAAGCCATACTCTATGGATTCTGTCAGTTTGCCACGAGAAATTTTTAGCCTCCTCTCCTAGATATTTTTCCAATGCTTTTATAACAATTCTTTTCAAATCTTGTTTCTCATTTGGGGATTTTTCCAGTCTCTTGCCCCTAATTGCTGTCATCATCTGGCGATGGTACATCATAGTTGAGCGGTTTTTCACCTCACTTTTCATTTCAGTAAGTTGTCTCTCTTCTTGTCTCTCCACCTCTTCCATCTTTTCTTCAACCCCTTCCCAGACCCTCTTCGAATTTCTCCCAGTATCTTCTCTCATTTTCCCACTGTGCATTTGTACTGTTTCTCCGGTTTGGTCCAAGTCCTCAATAACTGCTTTGCTTTGATCTTCCACCATCTTATCCACTTCTCTGCTTTGTTCCACTGCCTCCAACGTCCTCATCCTTTCTTCCCACCTTTTCTCATATATGTCTATTATCATGTCCATCTTTCTCCTTATTTTTTCAAAAGTTGTTGACGTTGCTTCTTTTAATTCTTTCATCGTCATTTCTGGAGAGCTTATATACATCCTTAGGTTTATTTTGCAAAGTTTTTTAAGTTATGCGTCTCTGCTGCCCTCTAGAGGTCTCTTTTGCATTACAGTTTCTCTTTCGCCTTTCTCTTCCGGTAGCTCCTTAGGTTTATTTTGCAAAGTTTTTAAGTTATGCGTCTCTGCTGCCCTCTAGAGGTCTCTTTCGCATTACAGTTTCTCCTTCGCCTTTCTCTTCCGGTAGCTATCACTTTAAATTAAAAGCGGTCGCCATCTTGGGTGCATTTTATTTATTGTGAACTTAATTGATCCAAGGTAAAATATAAGAAATACTTGCTTTTTAAGCTCCTGCGTTCAGTCTGTCAATCTCTGTGCTTCTTTGAAAAGTTTTCCTCGAGTGGTGGCTGGTCTCAGCGTCTTGGTCTGTCAGTTGACAGATGCTGCGCCGGGCTGGAGCTATTGTGAGCTCACGGGGAGTCCTCTTTCTTCCCCCCGAACGTTTTTTTGGGGGGTTTTCAGGGGATCTCAACCCACACTCACAGCTCTTCGCCCCTTCTCCTACCGAGGAGGGGTTTTTTCCGCCGTGAAAAACAGCTGTTTTGCGCTGTTTTGGCGGCTTTACAGGTCCCGTGTCGCAGAGCCTCCGAACAAGGCTATTTCGACCCTGAGGCAGCCCAATATTTGTGCTTTTTATGAGCCATGTCACTGGATGTTTGCGACATGCTAAGACTTGAGCAACCATAGTGTTCCATATTTTCTGTTATGAGATAATTTCTCAGACAGCATGCATGATAAAGGTCAACATTTCCACTGATAAATATAAATAATACAAAAATACGTCACTGACTAATGCCATCAGCAGTTTTGCCATCAGAAGCCATTCATTGCTTGATGAATTGCTGAGGTAAATTATGAAGATCTAATAAATTAGAGTAAAGACGAATGGCTAACAGATGTAGACCCACTATGCACTCTATTAATTAATCCTGATACAGATTATGTGGAACTAATGCAAATCACTTGCATTAGGAACATTTGTATATTTCATCAGTGCATGTCATGTAGCTAGGAAAAGTGTTTTCAACATTTTCAGGAGAGTGCTGTGAGTACAATCTCTGCACTATTTATTTTTATGATTATAAACTAAAATTGACCTTTCCTTTGCCTTAAATCTCATGTTTTCTCCAAACAGGGGGACTGCCACAACACACTCTAGAGCAGGGATGTCCAACTTTGGCAACTTTTTAAGACTTGTGGACTTCAACTTCCAGAATTCCCTATCCAGCCATTCTAGCTGGGGAATACTGGAAGTTGAAGTCTACAAGTCTTAAGGTTGCCAAGGTTGGACACCCGTGCTCTAGAGTGTGTGAGATTGAAGCTGCACTTGATCCCAAAGGCAGCAGCCTGTTTTCTGACATATAAACCCTTGCGCATTTAAGCCTGGAATGGGTGTGGTATGGTGTGGCATTAGTTGCCAGTAGACATCCAGGTGTGAGTTTATTTATTTATAAAACTTACATACAGTAATAAAAATTACATACAGTGGCTTATATATAGTAATCCTAGGCAGCTCCCAACAAAATCACAATGTCAGTAGAAAGCAGGTAAGAACAAATCCAACCATTTCAAAAACAATCCACAAGAAAACAGACTATACCATCTGAAAAAAGGATGGGGGTTAAGGTTAGGGTTAGTTATGTAAGTTTGTTATGTAGGCAGGATGGAAAACAAAATACGGGACAGTTTGAACCTTGTTTCTAGTTCTTAAATCAGGTTATTGGGAGTTGTTTTGTGAATTCAAATTAGCTTTGACCCAAATAAGGTCTTGCAGTTTTCTTGGCAGCATTTTCAGATGTGGTCTGCCATTGCTTTCTTCCTAGGGCTGAGAGAGAGTGACTGGCCAACTGGTTTTGTACTAAAGGTGGGACTCCCAGTTTCTAGCTTGACACCTTAAGCATTTTTAAATAAGTAATAAGTAATAATAGTACAGTTGGAAGGGACTTTGGAGGTCATCTAGTCCAACCCCCTGCTCAGGCAGGAAACCCTATACCATTTCGGACAACTGGCTGTCCAGTCTCTTCTTAAAAACCTCCAGTGTTGGAGCATTCGCCGCTTCTGGAGGCAGGTTGTTCCACTGGTTAATTGTTCTAACTGTCAGGAAGTTTCTCCTTAGTTCTAGGTTGCTTCTAACCTTGATTAGTTTCCATCCGTTGCTTCTTGTCCTGCCTTCAGGCGCCTTGGAAAATAGCTTGACACCCTCTTCTTTGTAGCAGCCCCTGAGATATTGGAACACTGCTATCATGTCCCCCGTCATCCTTCTCTTCATTAAATTAGACATACCCAATTCCAGCAACCGTTCCTTATATGCTTTAGCCTCCAATCCCCTAATCATCTTTGTTGCTCTTCTCTGTACTCTTTCTAGAGTCTCAACATCTTTTTTACATTGCAGTGATCAAAACTGGATGCAGTGTTCCAAGTGTGGCCTTACCAAGGCATTGTAAAGTGGTATTAACACTTCACATGATCTTGATTCTATCCCTCTGTTAATCCAACACACTAGCACTGTGTTGGCCTTTTTGGCAGCTGCAGCACACTGCTGGCTCATATTTAGGTGATTGTCTACTAGGACTCCGAGGTCCTTCTCACAGTTACTACTATTGAGCAAGGTAATCCCTATGCTATACCTGTACATTTGGTTTTTAATGCCTAAATGTAGAACCTTGCTTTTTTAATTTCATTTTGTTAGATAGCGCCCAGTGTTCAAGTCTGTCCAGATCCTCCTGTATCCTAAGCCTGTCTTCTGGAGTGTTGGCTATTCCTGCCAGCTTGGTGTCGTCTGCAAATTTGATGAGTTCCCCATCTATCCCCTCATCCAAATCGTTGATATAGATATTGAAGAGCACTGGGCCCAGAACAGAGCTCTGTGGCACCCCGCTACACACTTCCCTCCATGTAGATGTGGTTCCATTGAGGACCACACGCTGAGTACGGCTGGTCAGCCAGCTACGGATCCATCTGGTGGTGGTGCTTTCTACTCCACATTTTTCTATCTTGTCAAGTAGTAGGTTGTTATCTACTTTATCAAATGCCTTACTGAAGTCCAAGTAAATTATGTCCACAGCATTCCTCTGATCCACTAACTTTGTCACTTGGTCAAAGAATGCAATAAGGTTTGTCTGGCATGATCTATTTTTGACAAACCCATGTTGGCTTTTAGTAATGACTTTGTTTGCCTCTAGGTGTTCGTTGATTCGTTGTTTGATTATCTTTTCCAGGATCTTCCCAGGTATTGAGGTCAGGCTGATAGGTCTGTAATTTCCTGGGTCCATTTTTTTCCCTTTTTTGTAGATATGAACTACATCAGCTCTTTTCCAGTCCTCTGGTAGTTCTCCAGTACAGGAGATGGAGAATCCACCAATGGGTTTTCTCTGTCTGCCTGCTCTTTGAGACCAAGTAGCCAAACGTGACACGCCCCCTCTGCTAGGAGACCCAGTCTTAACTTGGTCTCAGCTCTAGCAGACGTCTCAGGTTTGGCTCTCAGCAGATAGCAGGTTAGGACAAATACTTATTGGTGAATTCTCCTCTTCAAACCTCTGATAAAATACAATTGGCATTCCCCCTAACAAAATTCTAACAAATTTCCACTGGGCTCAGGGCCAATCCTCCTTGTTAAGGTGTGGGGGGTGGAAGGAGGGGAGGCCTTGCAGCTTTCCTGCATTCCTTCCCCAGGGCTCTGGGGAAAAGATTCCAGGCAGGGTCTGTGTGGAACTTTCCCCAGACCTTTTTTCTTCTCCCCCCCATTTTTTTCTTCCAGTTGGTGCCTGGAGCTTGTTTCCAGGCAGCAGGTCTCGGAGTCCTCGGACTCCTGATCATCATTCTTCTCCCAGACGGCTGGGAATTACATCAGCTCTTTTCCAGTCCTCTGGTAGTTCCCCTGTGCTCCAGGATCTTTGAAAAATATAGTTCAGTCGTTCTGAGATCACATCTGCCAGTTCCTTGAGAACCTTGGGGTGTAATCCATCTGGTCCTGGCGATTTGAACTTGTCTAGGCTGGACAGGTGCTCACTTACCATTTTCTTGCCTATCTTAACTTGCGTTTCTAAATAAATGTTACTTATTCTAAATGGTGAACTTCCAAGTGGTTCCATCTTATTTAGTACCAACAACAAGTCAAAGTTTTGATCATTACCTATAACAGCTGATACAGCTTGGCATCTATGTAACTGCAAGACTGTCACATTCAAGTGAAACCAATCTGTTTAGTATGTACTTTCTAGAGGCAGATATTGGAGATCTTGCCCATGTGAAAACTATCACAGAAATCCAAGATTATTTATTATTGCATTTTAGAAAAATCACCTGGATTTAACCAGCCCTATGTGACATGAACCAAATTTTCACTATGATAGTTGTGTAGATGCCTTCTATATTGTGATTGTGGGGCCAAAAAACAAGCTATCCAACATATAGTGACAGGGTGTCAAAATATAGTCTATAATGGAGACTTGATTTCCTGGCTGTAACAAATGAAGCAAAAAAAACTTTAATCTGACTATCAGTTTATAATATTTTAGACTTTATATTTCATATTTTGTATTTTTATCTGTGGTTTTTTTTTATCAAAATGTGATGTGAATATGCCATACAATAAATAATAATCCTTCTGGAATAAGTTCCCTGTTCCCAGTCTGTCACTTTCCCTGATGGCTTTTAGTAAGGTCAAAACAAAAGTGTTTAACTATGGATATTTTATTATTTTTATTATGATTTTATGTAAATGATGATATAGAATGTTATAATAAAAGAGTCTGTAATAAGTCTCTGAAGTGATAAAATTTTCAGACCTTTACAAATATATACGTTTGCTGAAGTTACCCTCAATTATCTCATTCAGTAAAGTAATTTTAAAATTTTTAACATGTATAAATTGTGTGATCATTAGAATCCTGAATAAATAGCAGAAGGCACCATGCAAGTAGTTTGGTCTCAAAGAGAATTACATTTATAATCTTTTTTCTGCTCTTCTTTCCTTAATGTAATATTGTTTTCTATGTTTTTCATCAAATTCAGAGTAACATTTAAATGCTTCTCAGTTCTAAATGAGAAGATTTAGCTGAACTGAACAGTGTTTTTATTATTAGCTTATTGGAAATCCAGTGGTTTGATTCATAATAGCCGTACAAATAGTTTAGTAAATGCCTTTTTTGTACTAACAGGGACATACTTGTTTAATAAATGCACATCTTCTTTGGGTTTAACAATTGGTGGCTTTACCATTTCTTTCATCAATGATAGTCAAATATTTCTTAGAAATGTTAATCTAATTATTGGAAACAGAATTTAATGGAAAAATGAAGCATGTTGAGGATTTAAAAGTTACTGGCCTTTATTTTGAGAATAATTTTAGGTAGTGATGTATGAAAACTATTGGTGGCATCTCAACTGGTAAAACAGAATGGAATTTATTATTTGTGAATAAAATGTACATACTTTACAAAGACCTTTTTTTTAAAAAAAAATGAAAGGTTTACTTGTTTACTGTTTAAATGTCCTTCTCTATCTGTGCTTCTGTGGTTGCAAATCTTCCATAAATAGTGCCTGTATCTGCACAGTACTATTCATTAAATATCAGGACAAGTAAAAGCAAAATGCTTTACTTTGTTTGAAATGGCTTCTTTTACTAATCAGATTTGAATAAGATAAATATTGACTCTTTTAGATTACTTTTTAAGCTACTGCATAGAATGAGTTCTAGCTGATTCTTGAATTTCTAAACTGATGGCTGTTAAGCAGTTCTTTATGATCCATTTTAAAGATACAGCAGCATTCTCACATCATGTCTTGTCTATTCAAATGTGTCTGTTTTTATATAACCCAGGAGTGGAGCAGAGGAATGGCTTGTACTTAGGCATGTAAATTGCCAGTGATAAGAAACAACATACTATAGATTAGTAATTCAATGGCATTGACAATCACCTAAATATGAGTCAGCAGTGTGCTGCAGCTGCCAAAATGACCAACACAGTGCTAGGCTGCATTAACAGAAGGATAGAATCAAGATCACGTGAAGTATTAATACCACTTTACAATAGCTTGGTAAGGCCACACTTGGAATACTGCATCCAGTTTTGGTCACCGCGATGTAAAAAAGATGCTGAGACTCTAGAACAGGAGTGTCAAACTCAATTTCACTGACAGTCGCATCAGCATTGCGGTTGCCCTCGGGAGGCTGGGTGGGTGTGGCCAGAGTGGGTGCAGCCTACTGGGTGGGCATGGATGGAGTAGGTGTGGCCTACTGGGAGGGCGTGACCAATTCTACATCATTCGCATCAAGGGTGACTGTGGGGGCTGGGCAGGAGTGGGACAGATCTGAGGGTCTCTGGCAGAAGGGAGTGGGACCGGGGCAAGTGCCAAGGCATGGTCAACCGGGGCAAATGCCAAGATGGGCCAGGGCCAAGGCAGCAGGGGCCGTTCCCTCACTGTTTCCAGGATGGCTTTGCAGGCCACATGAAACCACTTCGTGGGCTGCATCCGGCCCCGGGCCTTGTGCTTGACATGTCTGCTCTAGAAAGAGTACAGAGAAGAGCAACAAAGATGATTAGGAGATTGGAGGCTAAAGCATATAAGGAACGGCTGCTGGAATTGGGTATGTTTAGTTTAATGAAGAGAAGGACGAGGGGGGACATGATAGCAGTGTTCCAATATCTCAGGGGCTGCCACAAAGAAGAGGGAATCAAACTATTTTCCAAGGTGCCTGAAGGCAGGACAAGAAGCAACGGGTAGAAACTAATCAAGGAGAGAAGCAACCTAGAACTAAGGAGAAACTTCCTGACAGTTAGAACAATTAACCAGTGGAACAACCTGCCTCCAGAAGTGGTGAATGCTCCAACACTGGAAGTTTTTAAGAAGAGACTGGATAGCCATTTGTCTGAAATAGTATAGGGTTTCTCCTGCCTGAGCAAGGTCCCTTCCAACATTATTATTATTATTATTTAAAATTCTACAGTGGGAATACAATCAGGAGAGAAATTTATGAGAAGGGAATGATTTTTTTTCTGAATGCAGTAGCCCTTCAGAAGAAATTTTATTATTTAAACCAAGATTGTCCAAAGTGGTCAATATTGACTCCCTCCCAAGATCAATGGGACTATCCATTATTATTATTATTTGCAGTATTTTCAAATAATATTTATTAAATTATTTTCTTATAACAACTGTTTAGGTGTTGATGAATAATCTGAAATTTCATGAACAGGTTGAAGAGCTGAAGAGTTTGGGGGCTTTGATTTAAACAAAGACCTGGGTTGCTATTATGTATTTTCCCACTTAATGAGTTTTGGAGGATTAGTTTAGCACAGGGGTGTCACACTGCTGGCCCATGGGCCAGATGCATCATAGCGAAACCGTGCCCACCTCATTGCCGGCAATGGCAAAAAAGTCACGATATGTCGCGACACGTCGCGTGACGTTGCGAGTTTGACACCCCAGGTTTAGCACAAGCAGCATTTTTAGGTGAATATAAAATGCCTCATTATTTAATTTAACATGAAAAAGTATTCACTGTATGCTTGGCTGCCCTTTCAGAAGCAGCAACATTAAGGTATCTGAAATAGGATCGCAACCCATCATACTATATGACTTGTACGGTGTATTTGTAGTACTTTCCCCCCTTTTGACCACAGAAGCTGCTTTCTTAAATCATTTCTGTAACATCCCAAAGCTCCCATAATCCTTATCTGCCTTTTAAGTAAAGCTCCACAATGGTTCCAACCTCCTCTCCTCCCAAGATCTGAGACTGGCAACATGGCAGTTGTACCACACCATAATTTTCTATATGGCAAAACTTTAGCATTAAAAAAAAACCAACAGAATTGGAATTTTGTTGATGCTTTTGAATAAAAGAACCAAATCAGTACTCCTTAATATTTAATGTAAGAGGTGAAATCCAGTTATGTAGTTCATTAGAAGTACTATAAATGGTATATTAGTCTAGTGTTAGGTGGTTGGTAGAATATGTCCTAATAACATTTTTTCCCTGCATATGCTGATTTTAAAAATGAAACTTGTATTATTTGCTAGTTGCCAATGAGCTAACTTCTCCATTTTGAGAAAGAAGTTCTGCTGAAGCACCCAGCATTTTCAGGTGTGTCAGGAAAACGAGTGGCCCTCTAAAATGTCCGTCTGTGAATGAATGAAGTCATGTTAAACAATTAAATACATAAACTAACAAGATGCAGAGACTATTTGATTATTTTCCCCATGAGATGGCAGGACTGTGAGAATTGGCCTGACCTCTACAGCAGTGCTGAGAGCCAGCTGCATTTACAGTGGTGTAATGTCAATATGCCACAGTTTGATGAATGCTTTCATGTTCTTTTCCCCGCTCCCCAAGAACATCCAAGGAAGAGTTCTGAGTGGCCTGAACTCTTGGTCTCAGCATTTTAATTATTGCATTGGCCAAGTATTGCACTCAACTATCAGCATTAGTTTCTGATTTGGATTTTCCTTGCAAACCCAGAGGCTCCAATGATCCTGTAGACAGCTTTTGATAAGATACAAGCTTGGTGCAATTAAAGTATCCAATCTCAGCACAGATTGGAGCAGAAAATGTTATGAGCCTAATTGGCAGTTTACACTGCTTTCCAGAGATGAGCTTTTTATCAGGAGAAAAAAGGGGGTTACAGAAGGGAATACCAAACTATAGGAAGCAAGTTATAATTGGCAGGTGCCTGTTTTAAAAGTGTTTTCTAGAGATAAACAGTAAAAAAACAAACACCTATATCCAAATTTAAGTTTATGGCTGACAGAAACATTATCTCCCTCTGTTAGGAAAACATTTGTTATTTTCAAAATGCATAGTATCTGTATCTAAAATGTCAACATTTGACATTGTTTAAAAGCTCAAGTAATCTACTCTGCCTCAAATGCTGGTGTTAAAGTACTACTGTATTTCCTCTTTTCAAATGCATGTCATTGTAATTAATGTGAACACCTTTAAGCTGAAACAGGGCTTGATGAAAGATTCTTCTGTTGTGAGTTGCACAAACACACAAACACACACACAGAGACACAAATACATAGACTCAGACTGTTACATTCTTAAGAGAAAAGCTGAATTAAAAGTTGTCAGTGCTGTGGAGAGAAGAAGGGAGACCAGCTGATTTTGGTAACTTTCCCTAAAGAATGGAACTGAGCCAAACTTTTTGTTGGAACATAAATTTGACATGAGAAATGGGAAGAAGACGGAGCTTTTTTTCCTGGAATACTAGTTCATGCATAACATTACTCCTAAAGACCGTCAAAACTTTCAGGAACAGCTGAAGTTTTCATGTGGTAAAATGAACTTCCCTGTTGCATGGTTCTTTTAGAAGCTTGGTGTTAATGATATTAAGCAATTTGCATATTTAGATTAAATCAGTCCTTATTTTCCTAAGAATGTCTATTTCATTTCTATCTCCATAGATAATTTCTTCATGTGTCAACAATGATCAGCACAATGTTCTAAGACAGTGGTTCTCAACCTTTCTCAGGTTGAGACCCCACTTGCCCCGCCCATGCGCGACGCGACCCCGACCCGGGCGCGCACCGGAAAAAAAAACAAAAAAAAAAACAAAACAAAATGGCGGCCGCGATAGGCGGATCCGTGCATGCATGGATCGGCCCGTTGCACGCGCCGCGCATGCACGCATCCGCCCGTCGCGGGCTGCCATTTTGTTTTTTATATTTTTTTTAAAAAAAATAAAAAAAAATAAAAAAAACAAAATGGCGGCCACGAAGGGCGGATCTGCGCATGCGCGGATCGGCCCATCGCACGTGCCATGCATGCACGCATCCGCCCGTTGCGGTCCGCCATTTTGTTTTTTTATTTTTTTTAATTTTTTTTTTATTTTTTTTTTCGGCACGATGAGCGGATCTGTGCGTGCGTGGCGCGCACGCGCCAAAAAAAATAAAAAAAATAAAAAAAATAAAAAAAATTAAAAAAAATTAAAAAAAAATTTAAAAAATAAAAATAAAAAAAACAAAATGGCGGCCGGCGGTGCCCAGCGACCCCCGCGAAATGGTCGCGCGACCCCAAATGGGGACGCGACCCCAAGGTTGAGAACCACTGTTCTAAGATCTTATTATTTATGATCCATTTAAGGTCATATAGGAGTCCTACATTCCCAGGAACTGCAAATGCTGTGCCTATTTCCTTGGAATTAAATCTAAAATTGTCATCTCAGAATCAACTTTAGGGAATTCCCTGAAAGATTCTGCACTTCCATCCTTGTCATGAGCTTACCTCCTGCTATTTCAAAATTGGGAAATTTTCTTCATATTCTTCTTCTAGTTCAGGGATTCTCAACCTTGGCAACTTTAAGACTTGTGGACTTCAACTCCCAGAATTCCTCAGCCAGAGCTGGCTGAGGAATTCTGGGAGTTGAAGTCCACAAGTCTTAAAGTTGCCAAGGTTGAGAACCCCTGTTCTAGTTCAAGTGGCTTGTCATTGATATATTTTGTTTCTACTTTAATTTTTTATATGTAACTAACATAAGTAGAACATCAGCAAGAAAACAAGCGATCCCCTAATAAACAAAAGATTCTAATTTATTTTTAGCAGTATAAATAAATAAATCACAATGCCGTGTCTGCCATCTTGTTTGCTTTGACCACCTCTACAAACTGCTGATCTCACCTCAATCTCCTTGGGATTAGTAGCAAGAACAGTAGCTACAAGTCCCAAAGTGAAGCTGCTATGATTAGTTTGCTTAGAGGAATTGTTCATACTGGACTAAAACATAACCACAATGGCTATTTAAGTCTAGGAGCATATTTGTTTTAAAGTGCCAGAAAATAATTTGCTTTTTTAAAAAGGAACCTTTTGTCTTTCTTTAAAAAAAAAAGTATAAGCCCAGTTGATTGGTATAAGGCAAAGTATATTTATGCTGGTTAATTGTATGACTTTCAGCAAATGCATTTTATAAGCAATGGGGAATTTGAAAAATAACACCTTTGATATATTACTTTTTAATTATTGGTATTATTTAAATAGTAGCTCACCTCCCATGGTGCCATAAAATTTCAGGGACATTTTTTATTCTATCCACTACAGGAAATAAAATCCATATTATTTAATATTTACTTGAAATGAGTTTTTTGCTTTTATAATAAAAAGAAGTTAATTAAGTACAATAGAACATTGGCAAATTAGAGGGCAAACCACCTGCATGTAATTTTTAACCAGTCTTCTATATAAAAATATTAAAAATTAAGAAAGCATATCAATTCCCTTATTAAAAAAGGGAAATAGGTTTGCTGTTAATTGATTTACTCCATATTTAATAGGGCTGTATTTAGCAGAGCATGAATTATTTCCTTTTGGTTTTGAGTAACAGATTCACAACCATTTCATTTCATTTGTGTATTATTTTGCTTAAAAGCAATGTTGATAGTGTTTAATGTTAGACTACACAAAATAGACTACCTTATTTTGATACAGTAGGCCAGTGATGGCGAACCTTTTAGAGACCGAGTGCCCAAAAACTGGCCCCGCCCCTGCTCCACCCCTCCCTTCCCCCACTCTGCCCCCCATCCCCCACCCCGCCTGCCCATAGGACCACTCACCGCCTCCAGGGCCCACCGCAGATCGACCAGGCAGCCCAGCAGCACTATGGCAGCCACACCCTCTGCCCGTGCCCTGCAGCATCAACTGCATAATGGGGTATGAGGGCAGAGTCTTGTCTACGCTGCCTGGCTGCCATGTCCTTGGCTGCGCTGCTCCATGTGGGCCACGCTCGAGGGCAAGTCTCCTTCAGGGGGGCTGCTGGAGAGGAGGGAGTCGTGGGGGGAGGCAAGGCTGGGGCAACGGCACGTGTGCCCACAGAAAGGGCTTTGAGTGCCGCCTCTGGCACCCGTGCCATAGGTTTGCCACCACTGCAGTAGGCTAACGAAACCCATTAAAACTTGAAGTACCTGTGTATAATATATTCATCTTTTTTGATTGATAGGTCAATCTATTAATAGAGGCTTATTTAATTATAATGAAATTCCATTTCCAAACATTGAATTATGTTAGACAAGAGTGGAAAAGATGCACAAGAATCATAACGGAGTTTTAAATATAGTTTAACGTAGGGCAAGAAATGTACCTGCCATTCAAACTAAGGCACTGAGCTTTTTGGTGTGGCTCTGTGGCTATAAAAATGCAACAGCTTTAGAAATAAGTTGTTTCAAATTCTTAAGACCTGTGCTTCAAGTTCCACCTTGTGTGTCAAATGGACTTCTCCAGTTGAAATGAATTCTGCCTCAGTAGTAGCTTGCATGAGACTCTGTCAACTGAAATGCTAGCTAAAACTAATTTTGGGGCTGTTCTTAGTTCATTCGTGCAGCATCCGCTATGGGGGATGGGGAGTGGGAGGCTTTGATCAACACTGTTGTGAGTGTCTCTGGCCAGGCTAGATACTTGTCCGATGATGATTATGACTCAGCACCGGCAGGCCCTTCTGGGTGTTTTCTCCTCCCGGCAGCTGAGCCAGATACCACGGAGATTGGTATGCATGCTGAGTCAGAGGACGATGACTCAGATGTGGGCCAGGAAACTAATTGGCTCAATCCACGATACCGACGGGCTGATAGGCGTAGGGGTCAGTTGGGTGGACGACGAACGTGACCTGGGAGGCTATATTAACAGGGAAACGGAAGCCTCTGTTTTAGTCACGAGCAACGTTGTGCTCAAGAAGAGACCTGAGAGATTTCACAGTGAGTTTATAACTGGTGTTCTTAGTGTGCTTGTGTAAACTGTTAAATAAAGCCGTGTGTTTTGAACTGCCTTCGTGTGCACTCTTAACGACCTCGTTAAGGGGATTCTTGGCAGCTGAGAGGGGCTAGACAGAACAAACACTAGCAGTGATATTGATAATAATAAGTAGCAGTGTTAGCCATTTTAACTCTAATATATGATGCCTTACTAAAATGCTATTCTTTTTTTGTCAAGTAAAAAAAGTATGGCTATGGCTATGTTTGTATATAGTATATAAGCCATTGTGTACTTTTTACTCACTAATGGATATTGATGACGAGTTGATATATTTCTCAGAGCAAATAACCATAGTTCATCTTTTCATGGATAAGAAAGATACTTGGGATTCATGTTATACATCCTCTCTTGTTTGTCTATAAATCTTTATTTATTAGATTTATACCCTGCCTTTCCTTCAGGAGCAAAAGGCAGCATTCAACTACTCCTTTCTCCTATTTTTTTTCCTCATGTGGGGTAGCTGGAAATAAGGTGACTGAGAATGACAACAAGCAAGAGAACAGATTTTAACATTACAGTTGACTAGAGAAAAGCTCTATCTGCTCAGATATTTTGTCCATGCTTGGTGGATAGAAGAGGAGGAGGAAGAGAGTTTTTAAAAAGCTGTATCTCTTCAATTTCCTTCATATGTGTAGAAACAGATTTTAATGCCTCAGAAACTTCCTTTTTGGACAAGTTTGCATATTCACAACAATAGTTTAGGTTATAATATAACATAAATCAGGTGTCCCCAACCCCCGGTCCGTGGACCGGCACCGGTACGCAGCATGTGGACGCACAAGCAGCCCGCATGCACCATTTTAATGATTTTGCTGCCGACCTGCTACACTTGACAGGGCGATTCAAGTCCACATGGACCAAACATCAAATTTTCAAAAGTTACTTTTAAAACTTGGAAAATCCGTCGAAAAAAAGTGCCAGAACTCTGTTCCGGTGCATTCTATGACTAAAAAAAGCACTGCTAAACAGTCATTATTAGATGACATCTAATAATGGCCTAGCAGAATACATATTCAGTTGACATAAAAAGTATCATATTCTCTCTCCTGGGCTTTGGGCTCTAGATAGCCTATCCTCAACATTTCCCTTGTTAAAAACAACAATAACAATCCAACATGGAGAAAACTTGCTTGTCTGAAAGGAAGTTTTTCCCTCAACAACATTTTTTTCCCTTTAAAAATCGTGGAGGTATTTTAAAATACTGTATGCTTTTCTTGTGAGATTTTGCAGAATAAACATTTCTACTTGGATATAAGAGGCTATTTTCTTAAAGTACCATATTTCAGTGCAGCTGTCATATTGATAAGATGTCTTAGTATTATATGGTTGTGTGTTCCTGATTAGCTCCAGTGATGCTGAAAGTACCTTTAAATGACCCATCCGTGTAGGTCAGAGAGCTGTGTGAAATATTATTGATTGTTTGCCTGCTGCTCTGGGGGAAGCTGCTGATTCTGTGGGAGACATCAGATGAACATCGCCCATTCCATGGCTGACATCTCACTGAAATGTTCCTGCATGATACATTGGAGTTTCTCACATCTAAATAGTTCCCATGTGATTGGAAAGCTATCTAAATGCCATCTTGATTTTGATCGCTCCTTGTTGTAGACAGTCATTTTTATTCATATATCGAAATAATGGTTACTCTACCTCTTTCACAAAACAGCTGGTATTTTTTTCCTAACAGAAAATCATTTGCTTCCTGAATCTTATTAGAACAGTTTATATGTAATAGATGTAATTGTTGTTTTCGATTACATTTCCAGTCAAGTGAACTTGTTACTTAGCTTCATTTGGTTGGTTAGCAAGGCTGTAAACCTTGGTAGCCAGGGATTACTAGGATTTCAATCAGTGACCCAAAATTTCTGAATCAGACAATTGGTTGACATAGTTGTGTGAAGGTTGTGAGCCAGTCTGTGCTTTCATATAAATGTGATCATGCACATGTATTTGAAGGCATAGGCTACACAAACTAATCTGAACAGGGAGCTTACACTAAATATAATCAATGCTGTAGAAACTAGCATTACTACTGGAAAGAATCCACGAGTGGACAATGCAAATGAGATGATATGAACACAGGCTATTTTGTGTATGAAACTTCTTTGGGGATTACACATATCTGTGATCAATGCACATGTTTGCTGAATTCTTATCACATTGATGGGTTCACAACTGTGATTTATTTTGTCATTTTGGGTATATCTTGGTGCCTTTTTATGAAAGTATAGAATCAAAAGTACTTTTATGTTTGTGCAAAAATGGATAGATGTTAACAAACAGAATCTGGAAATACTGATCTAAAATCTCCAAAATATATTATGAGTATCCTTCATGACATGGTCTGGATTAAAAATATACATCCACTAGCTTTTACTGATAGTTAAATTTTGATCAGTTTTATTTAAGACTAACTGCAGTGAATGGAATCTCAGATTTTTGGATTGTAATATGATACTTTATTTTGCAGATTAAGTATAATCCAGATGAACTACGCTAAAAGATGACATGGCTACTTATTCTCAGATATTGTCAATGAGAAAGCATTTTGTATCCAAATAAGAACTTAAATAAAACTGGATATGACATACTGAACACATTAAATAAACACAAATATTTAAATAATGGATATAGGCTACTTAGGATTGATATGGATATACATTGGTAATTATCACCAACAAGGTTTTTTTTCCCCTTTTTCTTTTTTACTAGCAATCATAAATGAATTTCAACTGCCCATAGTACACAAGCCTGTGGAAAGTTCCCTTGAACAGTCTCTGGTGAATGAATGCTTCTGGTGGATTGACTTATCTAACCAGAATTTGGTAGTAAAGGGGAAAAAATCCCCATATTACCATTTATCGATGTTGCTATTTTCTTTCTATATTATTTCTTGCTAAAATCACATTTTCCGTCTTCTCTTTGTACCTTCTGTAACTTGGGAGAAAAAAGTTTGTTTGCAATGCTTTTTATCTTTCCCAGTTTCCTGAATTTATTGTCTTGTGAATGGGCATTTTGAGCTTTTGGAGATGTGAAAGACTGTATATTGTACTGTGAAAGAGAAAATTCAAAATAATTGCCATATTGTCATCACAGATGGCTAAGGGAAGCTACTGTGAGTGCTCTAGGGAACCCCCAAAAAATTACTGGGGAGGGAAGGCAGGAAAGGGAGTTGTTACATGTAGGGAAACCAATAGCAAATGCAATAAAAAGCCAGTTTTTCTCTCTTGAAATATCTTATGCCAAAACAAATGCTTAACAGAATTCTTTTAGATACTCCAGACCAGAGGACAAAACATTAAATGATAGGATAGGATAGGATAGGATAGCAGACATATTCCTGGAAAAATGGCTGTGTACAACACCTATGCTTAACTCTCCTTAATTAGTCTCTGGGGAAAAAATGCTTGTGTGCACACACAGACTAAGAGAACACCGTGTTACACAGAACAAAATGCAGGTGCCTGTTATGGCCACTATTAATATAGGAGTTGGAAAGAATTCGAGAAGCCATGTTTTGTATGTTTTTTCTACCTTGTTTAATATGTGTCACTGTATCAATGAATCCATAGCTCAATTCTGCAAGACTTCTGCAGCCGAGAACTGAGCTATGTATTGAATCCATTGCTCAGTTCTCGGCTGCAGAGGCCTTCTGGAAAGGCCTGACTGCACAATGCAGGCTGGAATGCAGCTGCAGAATGAAGCTGCTCCTTCGGCCGCAGAAGAAGTGGATTGGCTGGATGGGGATGTCGGTGCCAGAGGTGAGTATAAAAGACACACACACACACACCGTAAATAAGACCTGGTGCCTCTTTTGGAGGCAAAAAAAATCTGATCTTATTTTCGGGGAAACATGGTAAGGCTGTAGAAATTGGATTGAAATCATTTTGTATTTTGATCAAAGCTATGTATTTGGTTGGTGACACAGTGGCTCAAGGGTTAGGGTGCTGGGCTTGTCAGTTGGAAAGCCAGAAACCCCGGTTCAAGACCTGAGTGCCACATGATAGGGTGAGCTCCCATCCTTGCCCCAGCTCCTGCCAACCTAGCAGTTTGAAAGCATGCAAATGCGAGGAGATAAATAGGTACCACTTTGGTGGGAAGATAACAGTGCTCTGCGACGTCATGCTGGCCACATGACCATAGAGATATCTTCAGACAATGCTGGCTCAGTGGCCTTGAATGAATCCCACCCCCTATAGTCAGCAACGACTAGCAGAGTAAAATCCACAGGAAGGCCTTTATCTTACCTTTTTATGTATGTGGAATAAGTCCTACTGATTTTGACTGAGTCTCCTTCAGATTAAATTCAGGTATGATTAAACTTTTAAAACATATTTGCACTTTCTATGGGATGACAAATATATTAGCGTTAACAGTATCATAAAGAGATCAGATCAGTTGAAGTGGTGGTTTCTCTCAATACTTGTAGGTAATTATTGACATTCTTTCAGGTGGCCTGTTTTTAGGCTAAGAGGTGGCAATAAAATAGAGGACATTTTCTACAGCGATGTCCTATTGGGAATTACTTCCCTCAGAAGACTTCCCTAACACCCATTTATTACCTTTTGACAACTGCCAGCAACTGAACTGTATGTCCAGGTATTCAATCTAACAAACCAGTTTTATACCTGGTTTAACTGCTAATTTGTTAATTTATAAGACTTTTCCTTTGTTTTTTTTGCTATAATTTTATGTGCAGGTATTTCTTATTCACTGTATAAAAATAACTCCCTTTTGGCAACTAATCTGAAATTACTAAATTCTAAATAAAAAAGGTAGAGATAATGGAACATTATTCACAGATTGTAAGAACACTAGATACTGTTTAGCCTACTCTTATTAATATATAATTTAGGGGGGAAATTAGACTTTATTCTGAGGGTGCTTTCTCCATTAAATCAAACACACATGCTGAAAACACGCAGTTTTCAATTTGTGATTCATAGAGGCCCAGTGTATTTAATCACTTTAATTGTGCAGCTAAAACAATGAAATGTACCATAAGCATAACAATATAAATCAGACCAACCCTTACAGAATGCAACAATGTATCAGACTGCATATTTTCAATGTATATTTTTGATTACTCATAGTTAGAGAACCCACAATAATGGAGAAAAATGTAGGAATTTAGAACCCATACCCCAACTTGATAAGTCGTGGGGATATGTCACTAAGCTTCCTGGAAAATTGCTTGGGGACAGAAACTTGCACAGGTCAAGTAGAATGTTGTTCAGCCGTCATTTGAGCTGGGTAATTTTATTAAGCCTTGGAACCCTCATCTTTTTGCAATCTCTTCTGGCTTGGCTTGATGAGATGTCTGATGAGAACTCTATTCAAAGTTCACCATCATATCCATTACAGATATGTAATCTTAGCTTTTCTTCCCATATACTTTTTCTTACTATACAAATTCCCCTAATTTCTGCATTCCAAATCTTCTTCCATGCTTGAATATTGCTTTAAAATCTTTTCCCGCTTTCTTGCTTCATTTTATGTTGATTTGCTTTTCGGTTCAAAAATTCATAGGTTTAGTGACAATTAAGTACTTGGAATAAAATAATAAGCTAGAATCAAAACATGATACTATTGATTTCTAGAAATTTCTTGCAATAAAGGAATAAACCGATAACCTCTTTTGATTGATTGTATGTGGCATCATTATAACTACTGTGCCATAAATAGATCTACTTCTAGCATACTGTGTTTGCAAGTAAAGAAATATCTTTCTGATTAATATTTGTGAGTTGTGGAAAAATATAAAGGAACAAAGCCGAGACATAACAGAGTTTGAAACCTGGTCTTGGATCCACATTTCATTGTGACTTGAATCATGCTGTGATTATGACACTCCTGTTGGACATGGAAGCTTTTGTGTTCTGTTGTGGTGAAAAACTGGCTCACCTGAATAAACCAAATCACTTTGAAGATACAGCATAAATGTAGTAAGCACAAAAACAACAACAGTGTACACTGTACTCCCAGCAATGCAGTTTGCTGACAGATTGCTCAGTAGCACTGAACAAAATTTAAAAAAAAACAATTTATATAACTTAGGCCTACTGCATTACAAAGACAAGACAAAGAAAAAGACAACACAGTGGGTCTTTTATAGGATATGTAGTGGTGTGTATGGAGGTATGTGTATACAGGTAGTCTTTGACATGACTGTATTGGAGTCTACCCATCATAGTCTTTTTCCTTTTTCCTTTTTTGACAGGCCGGCCTGGCATAGAAGCTTCGGTTCCAATAGGGTTAAAATGTTTTAGGGGGACTGAGTATTTTTTAAGATTTTAGCTTTGTATGTTTTGGGTTTTAAATGGGGATTTCGGCCAAATTATTTAATTTATTTTTAATTATTTTAAATTTTGTATATTTATATGTTTTTTTTAATTTTGGGCTGTACACCGCCCCGAGTCCTTCGGGAGAGGGGCGGTATAGAAATTTGATTAATAAATTAATAAATAAATAAATAAATAAATAAATAAATAAATAAATAAATAATAGTCTTCATGATTGTAAAATGGGACAGTTCCAGATATTTGATGCCACAGTTGAAGAGATTGAGCTTCTAGCAGTTCTCCAGATTTAATATGGGAAAGGCACTCTCAATGTTCCAATCTCATATGTATTACCTGGTTAGGGTGGATTTTATTTGGAGTACATGGTCTTGCAGTTTATATATATATGTGTGTGTGTGTGTGTGTGTGTGTGTATGTATATATGTATATGTATATATATATATATGTGTGTGTGTGTGTGTGTGTGTGTGTGTGTGTGTGTATGTGTATGTGTATGTGTATGTGTATGTGTATGCCCAGGTTCGAATCCCGGAAGGGTGAGTTCTGACTGAAGAGAGTTAAATAACTCGAAATAGCTATCTCAGAAATCCCTTATTTCTTTGTTAACAATTTTTTTAAAAAAACATACATATATTTGTGCTTGCAGATGGCTCTGGGTTGAGCTGAAACAAGCAAAGGAAAGAATGATTTCTTCCTCCCATATTTGGGTTTACAGGGTGCTATCTAAAAAAGAAACACTATATACACATCTTCCCTCCCTGATTACTGACAAAGCGGGAGAGAGCCTGTGGCTTAGAGGTTTAAGCATCTGCCTAGTGTGCAGACTGCCCAGGTTCGAATCCCGGAAGGGTGAGTTCTGACTGAAGAGAGTTAAATAACTCGAAATAGCTATCTCAGAAATCCCTTATTTCTTTGTTAACAATTTAAAAAAAAACATACATATATTTGTGCTTGCAGATGGCTCTGGGTTGAGCTGAAACAAGCAAAGGAAAGAATGATTTCTTCCTCCCATATTTGGGTTTACAGGGTGCTATCTAAAAAAGAAACACTATATACACATCTTCCCTCCCTGATTACTGACAAAGCGGGAGAGAACCTGTGGCTTAGAGGTTTAAGCATCTGCCTAGTGTGCAGACTGCCCAGGTTCGAATCCCGGAAGGGTGAGTTCTGACTGAAGAGAGTTAAATAACTCGAAATAGCTATCTCAGAAATCCCTTATTTCTTTGTTAATAATTTAAAAAAAAAACATACATATATTTGTGCTTGCAGATGGCTCTGGGTTGAGCTGAAACAAGCAAAGGAAAGAATGATTTCTTCCTCCCATATTTGGGTTTACAGGGTGCTATCTAAAAAAGAAACACTATATACATATAGTGAAAAATATATATAAATGCTGACAAGCCTCCACCTAGCATGTGCTGTTTGCACGCCAACCCTGAGTCAGAACATTTATCTTCTTTTTACAGTATTCCTGAAGATAACTTGTCTGTTTTTTCTTTGAAAATACCAAATAAATTTTACACCTTTCTAACATGCTTGTCCTCTGGCATAACAGCTTTTATGCTATGGGTGTTCATAGACAAGCCATAATGGTGCAAAAATAGTAACACATATGGTGATGTCATTACACAAGACCTGTTCTGACATATTTGCATTCTGAATATCTGATGCATCTATATTAATCATGCTATTTGCACTATGGTACCTATTTTGCCATTTGCCCCCCTTGACTCCCTTACAAGTGTACATTTCTTGTGTTCTCATTACTTTGGGTTCTCTCCATAGAGTTGTTTTTCAAAATAATTATTTTCATTGTTTTCAGTATTTTTTTTAAACATTTACAAACTTGCCAACTTATTACCTAATATATAATTTAAGCCTAGAGGTCACCAACCTTTTCATGCTGGTGGCCCGGAGGAAAAGGAAGCAGCTGGGAAATTTGTGCACGTGTGCACACATATGCGTGCAGAAACAGGGACGTGTGCACCCACATGGCTCTAGCGGCCCCATTTGCGCATGCAAACAGGTGATAGCCACCGCTGCTAGCCCCCATGCACAGGCGCAAATGGGCCATGCAACTCATGCATGTGCTAGTAGCCCTGTTTGCGCAGGTGCTAGCCACCACTGCTAGCCCCGTGCACAGGCAAAAATGGGTCCATGGGCACTAGCATGAATGGCGCACACTGGCCAGCTTGTCCCGTGGCCTGGTGGCCAGTTGGCCACGGCCCATAGGTTGGGGACCCCTGATTTAAGCAGCTAGTCTCTCCTGAGAGTCAGTTTAATTTAGCAATTTAGGGCATATGGCTAGAAACTAGGAGACAATGAATCCCAGTCCTACCTTAGACACAAAGCCAGCTAAATGATCTTTTGCCAGTAACTCCTTTTTAGCTCTAGGAATGAGGCAAGGGCAAACCATTTTCTAAAATGCTGCCACAAAAACTGCAGGGACTTGTCCAGCAGTCATCAGGAGTCAGACACAGACAGATACCTCCCTCATGTAATTGGGGATGGAAGAGCAATTTGTTTGGGTGTTCTATTAAAATGCACTTGTTATGTCCCACATACTGAAGTGAAATTATATACCAAATGGTGAGAAAAATACAGATAAAATGTGTTCATTTCAACAGGCAATATTCATAGATGGATATGCAAATAGGACTTTAACTAGGAAGAGATTGATTTGCTGATCCCTACATGTCACACTTGGGAGGCATGATTTATAATCACCTAGCTCTCTGTTTTATTTTTAAAATTTGGATTGGACACAAAATGCTCCAAGTAACTGCTGTGCAAGTGTTAAAGAGCATTACAACTTTTTTTTTATTAATTCATTGCAAATTCAATTTAAAAGATAGAAAGTATATTGTGCTTTTAAAAAATATCTGTAAAACATATAATATATGCAGGGTGCACACCATGTCATCAACTGGTCTAAATAAAGATAGATTAGCTAATGAGACTGGGAACATTTAAATTAGCATTGACCTGATGTTTTATGACATTGTGTTTTATTTGTTTGTTTATTGGACCCAAATACATTAAATGACTATGCATTGCTCAAGACAGCAAGACTAAGGGGGTAGATAACATTGCATTTCACCAATACTGGAGTTTTGCCAAAGAACAACACACTGAAATGCAATAGCTCAGTAAACAATCAGCTTCACTTAATTTTAAGCATTCTAATTGAATATCATTCAATTACACAGTTGTAATCCATATCCTATTACAAATGCCAGCTAGAATATACATGCCTTTTAAATCACACATTTAAATACTATTGCAGCTTGCAACTAAGTAATCAGTTGTGATTGTGTATTATTTAGCAAATAATTAATCAATTGTAAACATGCACAGTCTTTTATTTTCCATTCCACCGATCATTTTCCAGCAAAA
The DNA here is from genome assembly GCA_034064705.1 of Bothrops alternatus. Lineage (NCBI taxonomy): Eukaryota > Metazoa > Chordata > Lepidosauria > Squamata > Viperidae > Bothrops > Bothrops alternatus. The sequence continues at coordinate 11,680,906 of JARGCV010000023.1, forward strand.
TCAGTCTTACAAAAACATCTGTAACTTGATTTTCAAAAGTCTACTAGTTCTTTTTATAAGCTCCTTTTTGTTAACGGAAAAAATAATTTAGTTTTCTGAGTTCAAATATCAAGAAAAGCTATGCTTTTGGCAAAATTGGGAGCTAAAATTTAAAATATATTCCTTAAAGATAGAAAAAGAAGGCAAAGAGACCATATAATCCTTGCTAACATTCAGTTTTAAAATAGAACAAAGACAAAAAAGAGTAACCATTGAGACTTTATATAAAATCCAAAGCATTAGTACCTAATTCACTCTGGAATTTAGCAAGCGAGAAGAAAGAGTCAATTAAACAGAGTACAACATTTTGGATTATGCTACACAGCTGACCAAAATAAGAATTGCCAAGAAAGTAATGGGAGGTTTAAATATGGTCTCCTTTCTCTGCAGATTGTCAAGGCCATAACATAAAAACAAGAAAATTAGGTTACGTTTTCTTGTTAATTAGTATTGCTTCTCATCTGGGAAATAAGCCTCTTTCAGGTAAAATCAATATGGATGTTAACTTTAGAAAATTGTATTGGCTCGATCTTTAACTTGACTAAACAGGAATTCTCTGCCTCTCCACTGCAGCCCTTTCCTTTCTTCAAAAACAGTTCCTAGTGTGAGCTCTAATATAAAGTGGTGGAAATTGCTCTGTGAGCTGTGCTAAGCTGAGCCAAGAAGCATCTTACAATTCTACCCTAGACATTATCTTCATTTGAGAGCCATTATTTTTCTCACACCTTTTGTTCTACAATCGCATGCTGGCTAAATTGTGCTTAGGATCATGCAATACAGGTTAGAGCCCTACATGGAAAAGGAAACGCCAGATAGTCAAGCTGGCTTTAGAAAAGACTAAGGGACGTGAGACATTGTTGTTGCTGTATGCTGGATAATGGAGAAAGTCAAAGGATAGTAAAAAAAAAAAAAGTCAGAATACTATATGTTTCATTGATTATAGCAATAATACTTAGACTTATATACAGCTTCACGGTGCTTTACAGCGTTCTCTAAGCAGTTTACAGAGTCAGCATATTGTCCCCAACAACCTGGGTCCTCATTTTATTGACTTCGGAAGGATGGAAGTCAATCTTGAGCCAGTCAGGATCAAACTGCTGGCATTGGGCAGAGTTAGCCTGCAATACTGCAATCTAATCATTGTGCCACCATGCCTCCTATAGAAGAAAGTCCTTTGATTGAGTTGATCACATCAAGCTATGGAATGTGCTTAGAAAAATGGGAACCCGGATCATTTTGTTCCTTTCATGCAAAACTCATATAGTGGTCAGGAAGCCACAGTATGGATAGAATATGATGAATCAGAGTAGATCCAGGTGGATAAAGAAGTAATGCAATCAATATGCTGGCTTGGAAGAAGATGGTGTAGTTTTAAGAATGAAGGGAGAAACATCAATAAACTGCATTACGCTGCTGATACCTATCTGATAGACAAAAATTTGAAGGCTCTGTAACCTCTAGTAAGATATTTCAAGAAGCACATTGAAAAAATAGAAATAATATTAAATATTATATTTATATTAAAGAAGATCAACCTAATGACGAGGGTACAAAACTGGTGTTATAACATACTGAAGCTTCTGCCTTTTAGGATCAACCATCGACAATGAAAGAAAAAGCAATCAAGAAATATGCCAGAGACCAGCAAACTAGAACAGCCATGAAGGTATTGAAAAAGATGTTCAGATGCATCTATACTTTAAAAAAAATCAGAATAGCGCAAGCAATAGTATTCTCTGTGGCACTTTGTGAAAATTATTATTATTTATTATTATTATTATTTATTTAATTTCTATGCCGCCCTATTCCAAAGAACTCAGGGCGGCTCACAGCATGATAGAAATTACAATAAACACATATCTATAAAAAACCCTTAAGCTAAAAGAAACCAATCACTCCACAAACATACACAGAAACATACACTGGCTAGGGGCAAGGTGTTAGCTGCCCCAGGCCTGCCGGCAAAAGTATGTTTTAAGCAATCTACGAAAGGCGAAGAGGGTGGGGGCGACACGGATCTCCGGGGGAAGTTGGTTCCAGAGGGCCGGGGCCGCAACAGAGAAGGCCCTTCCCCTAGGCCCCGCCAGGCGACACTGTCTGGCTGACGGGACCTGGAGAAGGCCCACTCTGTGGGCCCTAACCGGCCGCTGGGATTCATGGGGCAGCAGACGGTCCCGTAAATAACCTGGTCCAATGCCATGTAGGGCTTTATGGGTCATAACCAACACTTTGAATTGGGTTCGGAGACCAATTGGCAGCTAATGCAGCTCGCGGAGTGATGCCGAAATGTGGGCATTTCTAGGCAAGCCCAACACTGCTCGCGCGGCTGCATTCTGCATTACCTGAAGTCTCCGAACATTTTTCAAAGGTAGCCCCATGTAGAGAGCATTGCAGTAGTCGAACCTCGAGGTGATAAGGGCATGAGTGACTGTGAGCAGAGACTCCCGGTCCAAATAGGGCCGCAACTGGTGCACCAGGCGAACCTGGGCAAATGTCCTCCTCGCCACAGCCGAAAGATGATGTTCCAAATTTAGCTGTGGATCGAGGAGGACGCCCAAGTTGCGGACCTTCTCCGAGGGGGTCAAAAGCTCCCCCCCCCAGGCTAATGGACGGATAGATTGAAATATCCTTGGGAGGCAGAACCCATAGCCACTCCGTCTTGTCGGGGTTGAGTTTGAGCCTGTTGGCACAAAACCAAACCCTAACAGCCTCCAGACATCGGCACATCACTTCCGCTGCTTCACTGAAATGACACGGGGTGGAGATGTAAAGCTGGGTATCATCAGCATACTGATGATATCTCACCCCGTGTTGTCGGATGATCTCGCCCAGTGGTTTCATGTAGATATTAAACAGCAGAGGGGAGAGGACCGATCCCTGAGGGACCCCACAAGGGAGGAACCTAGGGGTTGACCTCTGACCCCCTGCCAACACCGACTGCGACCGACCAGTGAGGAGGTGAACCACCGCAAAACAGTGCCTCCAACCCCCAACCCCTCCAGTCGGTGCAGAAGGATACCATGGTCAATGGTATCGAAAGCCGCTGAGAGGTCAAGTAGCACCAGGATAGTGGATAATCCCCTATCCCGGGCCCGCCAGAGATCATCCGTCAGCGCGACCAAAGCAGTTTCCGTGGAGTAGCCGAGCCTGAATCCTGACTGTTGAGGGCCCAGATAATCGGCCTCATCCAAGGACCGTTGGAGCTGGAGTGACACCACCTTCTCAACAACCTTCCCTATAAAGGGAAGATTGGAGACAGGACGGTAGTTGTTTAAAACAGCTGGGTCCAGGGAAGGCTTCTTGAGGAGGGGGCGCACAATTGCCTCCTTGCAGGGAGCCGGAAAGGACCCCTCCCTCAAAGAAGCGTTGACAATCTCCTGAACCCAGCCCCGCGTCACCTCCCTGCTGGCCGAAACCAGCCAGGAGGGGCACGGGTCCAATAAACAGGTGGCGGAGCTCACAGCTCCAATGGCCTTGTCGACTTCATCAGGTGCCACCGGGTCAAACTCCTCCCACACAACAGGATCAAGACGAGTCCCTGTCATCTCGACTGAATCATTATCAGCCGATACTGCATTCCAATTGGAGTCAAGGTCCATCCGAATCTGGGCGATTTTATCCGCGAAAAACTTATTAAAGTCCTCAGCACTACCCTGCAAGGGTGCATCAACCCCCCCCCTGATTAAGGAGGGAGCGAGTTACCCTGAACAGGGCGGCTGGGCGGGATTCCGCAGATGCAATCAAGGCGGAATGATACGCGCATCTTGCCGCCTTGAACGCCACCTGATAAGTCTTGATATAAGATCTTACAAGTGTTCGGTCAGATACGGATTTGCTTTTCCTCCATCGCTTCTCTAGGCGTCTCTTCTGGCGCTTCATCCCCCTGAGTTCCTCAGTAAACCAAGGAGATCTCCTGGGTCTGCTACCACAGAGAGGTCGCAGCGGCGCAATCCGGTCAAGAGCCCCCTTTGCAGCCATATTCCAGGCCGTAACCAGGGACTCTGCCGAACTGTGAATGAGAGAATCCGGTATTTCCCCAAGCGTCCTCTGAAAACTCTCTGGATCCATCAGACGTCTGGGGCGGAACCACCTAATCGGTTCCGCCTCCCTGCAGGGGAGGAGTGGAGCCTTAAAAACAAGCCGCAGCAGAAAATAAAAGTTGGACTTTGAAAAAAACCAGATCAAAAGAGTCTTGACACTTTTGAACTTTGGTGTGGAAAAGATTACTAGAATACCACGGATAGCCAAATATAAACAAACAAACAAATGGATCATCAAAAAAAATCAACCTAGAGTTCTTAACTCAGAGCACAAATGATCTGAATAAATTGTAATGATGGGGAAAATGGAAAGAAAGGGAAGAAAAGGGAGGGCAGCAGCAAAGTGAAGGGACTCAATTATGGTCAATGTGCCAATGAAAGACCTGAAGGACCAGGTTAGGGAGAGATGGTCACGGAGAAAATCTTTCTGTATGTTTCCTAAGAATTGATACCAACTTGATGGCTCATAATACTCAATCTCATTTTATCCTACAAAGTATTGCAAATCTCAAATTGATAGCAGTTCATCAATATTAAAGAGTAAAGATGGAATTACAGGTATACAGCTTTATAGTTTAATAATACAATGCTGTCATGTAATCTAATATAGCTATATATGATTGTAAAAGTCTTAGTATTTCAACAGAGCCATTAACACAGTATCTTTCCTCTTATATAATTATTTCTGATTTCAACCAGCATTCTATCTGCTGGTTTCTTATTGATTTTATAAGCAGAACTCTTTAGTTTTTAAAGGATAGTAATTGAAAGAGTATAATGATATAGGGCCCTCATATCCATATGAGTCATCCAAAGACAGTGAGTTTATACACTTGCTTGGATGGCTATAATCATAATTCTTCATGTATTATAATATATGAAATATGTAATTGTGCCCCAAAGGTAGCCCCCTCAGAACTGCATTAATAGCATTTAAAATTGCACATTTACATTGTTTTTCCTCCTCCGTATATTAGTACCATGTTCAGCAATACCATTTTAGACTTTAGGCATATTATTTTTACTTATGCTGTTAATAAAAATGCTTATTGAATTACATTCTTGCTTGTCTTTAATTTTAGAGTTATATTTTAATAATAAAGTACATTACAGTGATACCACATTGAGCTCTATAGAAATACAATTATAGAAATATAATTGTCCAGAGGATCAATTATAAAGTCCTGTAGATGCTACATTAATTAGATTATAAGATTAGAAGGTATCAGGGAGAGTAAAACTGATGCCTGGGCCTGATTCATAATTCACATTGCAAAATGAACATGAAAAAGTACACAATTCTTGCCGATTGATAAAATAGCTGGAAAAATACTCATATATATATATGAGTATTTGTTATATATATGTTGTTTAAAATTGTTGACAAAGAAATAAGGGATTTCTGATATAGCCATTTCGAGTTTCTTAACTCTCTTCAGTCAGAACTCACCCTTCCGGGATTCGAACCTGGGCAGTCTGCATGCTAAGCAGATGCTTTAACCTATTGAGCCACAAGTTCTCTCCCGCTTTGTCAGTAGTCAGGGAGTAAGGATATGTGTCAAGTGGTTATTTTTTTTTATTTTTTATTTTTTATTTTTTTTAATTGCACCCTGTAAACCCAAATATGGGAGGAAGGAATCATTCTTTCCTTTTGCTTGTTTCAGCTCAACCCAGAGCCATCCTGCAAGCACAAATATATATATGTTGTTTAAAATTGTTGACAAAGAAATAAGGGATTTCTGATATAGCCATTTCGAGTTTCTTAACTCTCTTCAGTCAGAACTCACCCTTCCGGGATTCGAACCTGGGCAGTCTGCATGCTAAGCAGATGCTTTAACCTATTGAGCCACAAGTTCTCTCCCGCTTTGTCAGTAGTCAGGGAGTAAGGATATGTGTCAAGTGGTTATTTTTTTTTTTAGATTGCACCCTGTAAACCCAAATATGGGAGGAAGGAATCATTCTTTCCTTTTGCTTGTTTCAGCTCAACCCAGAGCCATCCTGCAAGCACAAATATATATATGTTGTTTAAAATTGTTGACAAAGAAATAAGGGATTTCTGATATAGCCATTTCGAGTTTCTTAACTCTCTTCAGTCAGAACTCACCCTTCCGGGATTCGAACCTGGGCAGTCTGCATGCTAAGCAGATGCTTTAACCTATTGAGCCACAAGTTCTCTCCCGCTTTGTCAGTAGTCAGGGAGTAAGGATATGTGTCAAGTGGTTATTTTTTTTTTTAGATTGCACCCTGTAAACCCAAATATGGGAGGAAGGAATCATTCTTTCCTTTTGCTTGTTTCAGCTCAACCCAGAGCCATCCTGCAAGCACAAATATATATATGTTGTTTAAAATTGTTGACAAAGAAATAAGGGATTTCTGATATAGCCATTTCGAGTTTCTTAACTCTCTTCAGTCAGAACTCACCCTTCCGGGATTCGAACCTGGGCAGTCTGCATGCTAAGCAGATGCTTTAACCTATTGAGCCACAAGTTCTCTCCCGCTTTGTCAGTAGTCAGGGAGTAAGGATATGTGTCAAGTGGTTATTTTTTTTTTTTAGATTGCACCCTGTAAACCCAAATATGGGAGGAAGGAATCATTCTTATATATATATATATATATATATATATATATATATATATATATATATATATATATATATATATATATATATATATATATATATATATATATATATATATATATATATATATATATATATATATATGAATGAATGAATGAATGATAGAGCATATAAAAAATTTACCAGATAAAAGTTCTGCTCCATTTATTCTCCCCAGCAGAAGTCCTGGGAATTCTCATCAATGTGGAGAGTGCTTTTAATGCTTTCCGGTGCCTTCTTTAGCCATCTGCTTCTATTCGATGCTGCTAAGCCACAAGCACATTCCTTGTACAGGATTACCTGCCCTTGGCTTCTTACTGAGAGGGGATCAAACAGAAAAGAGCAAGTGGAGAAGGAAGTTTTGCGGGTTACCCCCGCCCCAAAAAGCAGTACAGTTGATGAATGATTAAGTGAGAAAATAAAAAAAAAGTCTTGCTCTGGGATAGTTTGTACATTTATACAGCTGGGGGGTGGAACAAATTAATACAAGAAAATGTATCCAAGGTAACTTTAAAAAAAAAATGATCTGCCTGGTTAAAATGTATTTCACATCAAACCTTTCGGTAGGTTTTATTAATTGGTATGTGCTGTAAATTCAGTGAGATTTTTGGAATGGTGATCTTCAAATAAACAGTTCGGACCTATGCAGCAATTGTGCAACTATGTACAGTAGTTCTTTCCTGCCAAGTGAACGTGATCAAATGTTCGTTTCCCATTCTTTAGTGTTATTTTTTTTTAATTTGTCATTTATTTTTTTATTGTTTTTATTTGTGTTTTAATGGGGAAAATAACAAGACCTGGGACAGGATTGTTTCATCCTACACACCTTTACAAATAGAAAAGTCAACCTGTCCTCCTGAGCGTGACCCTCAGAGCGAAGCCCCCCTTCAGAGAGAAGCAGAGAGAGAGGACAAGAGGCTACTAGAGAGGCAAGGTCTCAGGGAGCTACCTGCTCCAGGATCTTCTGCTTGAAATGCTTCATGCCCAATTTAATGCATGTATATTCTGCTTTTCCTCAAGGCAGTATCCATGGGGCTTAGTGTGGGATTCAAATATGTGAACAACCGGTTCTCTGTGTGGATGCTGTTTCTGGAAGTCCATTCTGGGCCTGGGCAACAAAAAATTAGCTACCGGTTCTGCTGAAGTGGTGCGAACTGGCTGAATCCCACCACTGATGGGGTTCCCATAGAGCGGCAATGGGTTTCATTAGCTGAAAGAGAAGAGCTGCATTGTCTGCTTCTTATGGTGATTCCCTTTGGAATGAGAGAGGATCCTATTTGTAAGAGGGGGAGATTCTAGGCCTTTTCATTTACTCTCCTGAGCGATATAAGCAGGAGGTGGGATTATGGAGTTTCCAATGTACATTCTCATGCTGTGAAAATAGATGTTCCTTCATGCCATCCAGGTAAAGGCAGTGAAACATAAAGGATTTGAATGTGTTGATTTCCGAATATGCAGATTTTTTCATTGTTATATGATTTTGAGCCTGGTAGTTGTTGTGGTAATTAGGATTATGGGTTACTCTGAGGGACACAAGCAAAAAAAGACCCTCCTTTTGGATTTTCCAAATCCTTACCTTGTCCACAATGGTTGAGCTGGGAGAGGTCCCTCTTATATTGGAATTAAACCATTCCCTCCCCCTGACAAATATTTTATATTTCATTTGCCATGATTTATGTGCACTTCAATCAAAATTCTGAAAGAATTGCTGCTAAATGGCTGGCCGTTCATATTACATATTCTTTGAATTTTAAAATTGACATTCTTAGCCCTGGAATAGCAAAAAATTACAGAAGCATAGCCTTTTCTCTTGCTGGATGTGTGATTACTCCCCCCCCACATTTGTATTCAAAAGTAATTAAAGTATAAGAATAGTGTGCGATGGTTGCTATTTTTGAGGTGAAGCAGAAACTGCAGCCTCATTGTGGAGGTGGGGGAATTTTTTTCTGTTGTAACTTTAAAGAAGATAGAGAAAGCATGCAAAGCACCACTTCGGGAATCCTTTCCAACCTATTTACCCAAAAATGCCCACAGGAAACATGTGTACAACAAATAACATGTTATGTCTGTGCCTTTTTCCTCTCCAGCAGTGTGCATGAATGTTGAACACGTGCACTGGGAACACGGGCTGAGCAATGTATCATCCTGTCTGGATCATGTGACCAGAAGGGAGCAGGGAAAGTGTCACCAACACTCCAGGAAGCTGCCTCTTCCATAGTAGAATTGGGAGAGAAAAAAATCTGGATTTTTTTTTTCTACCTGCAGACTCTTGGCCAGATCCAGCCCATTTATAAACTGGGGTTATTGGTACTGTTCTTCTTAGTGAAAGAATAATTTGACAATAGTGACATAAATCAAAAGATGCATGTGTTATGAGAATCAGGTTCCGTTCTAAGGCTCCAGTCTACCCTGGAGGTCTTCTTGCAGATATGTCTGGAGCTGGTAATCTTCAGTAGCATTCTCTTCAAGGAGCTCCAAATTACTTTCCCACAGTGGCTCAGAACATTTTAAAATCATCATCATCATCATCATCATCATCATCATCATGTCTATCAAGCAGCTTGTTAAAGATACTAAAAAGTAAGGGCAGAAAGCCAGAGTTGTGTAATTGTGGGTGTGTTTGTGGGTGGGTGGGTTTTAAGTGTAATGAATAAATAAATAGGTCAGGAAAGAATCAAGCTAAGTTTCTCTTTTGGAACATGAATTCATAGTCTCAGCATTGTAGATTTCTTTCTTTCAAATATAATTAATTGATTTTTTTTGCTTCCATGTACCATTTTGCCTCAGCTATAATTACTCATTTGTCACTCATCTTTAAACCTCACTCTGCTCTTCCTCTGAATAATTAGAAATTGCAACTCTACCAGTTGAGTAAGAGGTATATTAGAACACTTCATCCAACATAATTTATTTGAGATGATCAAGTTGACATTGCTAAACATTTGGTAGTGTGTTTAACGTTGTTGTTAACACAAACGGTTTTGATTCTAAGTGCAGGTTTGTGCATGTTCAAGAAGGAATTTCCGAATGTACTGAAGCGTAGGTCCAGTTAGTAAACTTAGCTCACAGTGCATTCCTTTCTGTGTTACAACATGACTAAACTTATCCTGGAAAACATTCAGAGAGATTACATTGTGTGGTATAATAGTGATTCTTTTTTTCCCCCGATATTGCTGGAAGGAAACAAATTTTAGTAAATAGTCAATATTGATTAAAACAATCTCATCCATATCATAATGTGCCTCTCATCTGTGTGTATGTGGATGTGCAATTTCAAAGTTTATCTTCTCCAGCATGATGAGTGTAGAATCCACCAGTGGGTAATCTCAGCCTTCCTGCTCAGTTGAGACTAAGTCAGAAATCTGCCACGCCTCCTTCTGGGTGGAACTTGCCCAGTTTTTGACTTAGTCTTAGCTCAGCAGGACGCAAATTATTTGGTTCAACTGAACAGATTAGGTTAGATTACTTGATTAGGTAGATTAGTTAGTTTCCAATTTAAATTACAAATTTGTTGATCAATTTGGCTACTTTGAATACTGATTCAATTTTTTTTTCAAATTGGGAGCTTTGAACCAACTGTCAGGCTCAGCTTACAGCTGACTACAGCTTCGGCTCTAACGAGCCTTGCAGGCTCCGTTGCAGAGACTTTTGCGTTGTTGGACTCTTCATGAGCGCGCTACAGCTGATTTCCCGATAACCGAGCTACAGCTGTTTTTTTGCCGATAACTTGCCTGGCGATCCCAGGGAATCCCTGAGAGGCCGTTCAGCCTCAACCGGCATTTCCCTCACACGGAGGCTTCCTCCACATCGCTGAAGGTCCGGATCGCAGCGGAGGCTGCACAACGCCTTTTAAAAAAACTGCAAGTGCCTTCCCTGTTCCCCTCTGACCGAGGGGAGAAGCCCGTACAGCTGATTTTAGCTCCTGGGGTGTCATAGGGATTGGAAAGGTCCAAACAACTTCCAGCGGCCGTTATTTTTGGCGTGAACGCCATTTTGGATGACTAACCGAGCACAGCCGCCATTTTGGAGGCTTAACAAGGCGCGGCTGCCATTTTGGACGCCTCCTCACTACTGTCAGCCTCTTTATTCTAATCAGGCTTCCAAATTTCTCCTGCCATAACAGGCACAGAACAGGGGGCATCAGCTAAGGTCTTGGTCACCTCTCATCGCCTCAGTATAGGCTCAGCCTCAGTGCAGTTATCGCCATTTTGAGGCCTTCACAGCCTCAACTCTCAGAGGAACTGACAGGCCTTGAGATTTTGGACAAGATAAACACAGAGTTATAAAACTGCAAGTCCCCAACGTCCTTTGTTAAAGCCATAATAGTTTGTAATTGTGAATTACTATCATTAGCATTATAATATTATTGTCACAAATAGTTTCCTTTAAGGGGGAAATTTTGGTCAGACCCCACCTGTCACATCTAGCCGGTGTGGTGCTGTGCCGCAAGGCCTAGCAGACAATTTTAGGTAATTGTCTGGCTGTCTACCATTGCTGTTGTTCAGAATGTGAGGTTTTACCTGACAACTTGATCTGCATACTTCATCCCCCCTCCCTGGACATCTCCTTTCCGGAATATCCAGGCTGCAATCGCAGACAGTTCAGCCTCTCAGCCATCACAGGGCTCTTCTGTTCCCCTCAAAGGAAAAAAGCGCAGATCATCCGAATTGGAGGCAGGGGGAACAACAAAATCTAAGGCAAAGGCCTCATCCACGAAGAAGCCCTCCAAGGCAGCTGAGAGGGAGGCCTCGAGGAGACATCAGGTGCTGGAGAGGTAGTTGTCCAAAGTCTCACTTCCAGTGGGACAGATGTGGTTTCCCCCCTTCCACTGGACCACTCACCATTTGAGCCTCAATTTGTGCCTCCACAGGATGCCACTAGGGCATGGTCTCTTCAGGGGGAAACTGGACAGGTAGGTCCCCCTCTCCCCAATCCCTGAGGGAATTTACCCCCCTCCCCCAATACCACAACCTCCTGAGGCCACATATACTCCTACAGTAGCTGGTATTCACCACTCAGGCCATTAGGACACATGGCCGGAACAATTTCAGGCCTTTATGAACCAGGTCTTTGTGCAATTTATGGCCTCTTCCATGGGTCAACAACCTTTACAGATGCCTCCTCCCCCCCACCACCCAGACCTCCAGCAGACCCTACCCAGTTACCTGGCTCGGACATCTCAGATACATCCTCCCAGTTAGGAGAGGAGGGATCCGAGATCTTTGAGACTTTGGACTTACCCATGTCAGAAGATGAGGAGGCCATGCCGGATACATCCCCGACATTGGGGCTCTTTGACCCCTCCCTATTTAGATCACTGCTTCTCAAGGCTTGTACCACAGCCAATCTTACTCCTGAACAGGACACTAAGACATTGGCCAACACCACCCAGGACTCCAACCCTCTTTTCTCAGAGCCGGTGGTTGAGGAAAAGCAAATCCCATGCCCGTCCTTCTTCCGCATCACGGTAGAGAAGCAGTGGTCTGCACTGGGCACTCTAAGAACATAAGAACATAAGAAGAGCCATGCTGAATCAGGCCAAAGCCCATCGAGTCCAGCATTCTGTGTCACACAGTGGCCCACCAATTGTACATGGGGATCTTGAGCAGAAAGAGAAGGCAAAACCCTCCCTTTCCCTTGACCCCCAACAAATGGTACTCAAGGGAATCCTGCCTGCCTCAACCAACATAGAGGCGGCACATGGACATCCATTTTAATAATCACCGATACACCGATACACCGATAACCACCAGTCACGATACACAGCGTGACTGAGAAAAAACTTTACAGTGTTTCATCATCCTTCTCTTCTCTCCTGGAAGTACCGCTTGTAGACACTCCTCTAACTTCCTTGTTCTCCATCTCCACCATTCCAGGAGACCTGGCAGAGACCTTGAGGGCGGAGGAGAAGAAATTTGAATTTTCCCTCCGCAGAGCTCACCAAGCATCGGTGTGGGCAATCAAGGCTGCTACATCGGCGTCATTCTTCACCAGGTCATCCATCATGTGGTTGTGTGAGCTCCAAGAACTCATTCCTCCTGATCAGGTGTGACCACACGAAATATTGGGGAAAATGCTCACAGCATCACAGTATGTGGCGGACGCATCACTCCACTCTGCCAGGTACTCTGCAAGGTCTATCGCAGCCACGGTCTCATCCCGTAGACTACTTTGGCTAAAACATTGGTGAGCTGACCTTAAATCTAAATGGCGCTTGTCCACCGCCCCTTATAGCAGCACGCACCTTTTGGACCGGTCCTTGAACCGTACTTCATAGAGGGAAAAGACAAGCACAAAGTGATTATGCATCCCTCTAAGAGGACAGACAAGAAACCTCAACAGGAGGTCTGCAGGCATCCCTTTCGTTCTAGCTACTCCTGGAACTGGAGGCAGCCGTTTCGGGTTGGGCAGTCCTGGGATTGGTCCCGGAGCTCTCGGTCCTTTACACCTAGACAGGACCGCCAGAACCCTAGAGCCAGCCAAACGGCCCTTCGGGGCTCGGGGGGCCATCCATACAGACGGGGCAAGTGACGCCGGGGAGTCCTCTCCCATAGGAGGTCGTCTGTCCCTATTCAGCGGCACTTGGGAGATGACCACCACAGATGCATGGGTGATAGACACCATATGACATTGCCTCTCCCTGGAGTTCTTGTCCATACCTCCAGAACGTTTCCTAGCATGTCCCAACACAAGAAACACTACCAAGGCAGGACTCATGTCCAGAGCCATATCTCACCTACTGGAGATAGAGGCCATAGAGCCAGTGCCCACAGAACAGATGAGACAGGGGTTTTACTCCATTCTGTTCGTGGTACCAAAGGCCTCAGGGGGCTGGAGAGCGATCTTGGACTTGAAGGGTCTAAACCACTTGTTAGCCGCTCCGAGTCTTCGGAGAGGAGCGGCATACAAATCCGAATAAAATAAATAAATAAAATAAGCTACAAAAGATTCAAGATGCAGACCCTCAAGTCCATCCTGGCCAGTGTCAGGAAGGGGGATTTTCTTTCATCCATCGACCTAACAGAAGCCTATCTGCACGTCCCTATCCTCCCCGAACACCGAAAATTCCTCTGGTTTTGTTATGAGCACCGGCATTTCCAACACAGGGCGCTCCCATTTGGCCTTTACTCGGCCCCACGGGTGTTCACAAAGATCCTAGCGGTCTTAGCCGCCCATCTGAGAATGATTCCGGTGTGCATACAATGCTATCTGGACGATATCCTGATCCAGTCTTCCTCCCTCCGATTGGCCCAGTCGAACCTGGCCGTCACCATCAGAACTCTTAAGCTCACGGATTTTCTGTGAACTTCCAGAAGAGCCACACGGTCCCCTCAAACCGCCTACTCCACTTAGGGGCAATTATAGACTCAAACCTATGCCAGGTCTTCCTCTCCCTGGAACACCGGAACAGCATCCGAACCCTTGTTCACCAGGTTCGGAGAGAGAGGGTAGTCCCTCTGGTCCTACTGTCACAACTACTGGGGAAGATGGTTTCCTCATGGGGATCATCCCATGGGCCAGACTACATGCCAGAAGTCTCCAATGGTTTCTCCTCCCTTTCCAGAAGCGGAATATGAGTGCTTCCACCAGGAAGGTGAGGGTCCCACATCAAACAATGTCTTCCCTTCGGTGGTGGACGTTATCAGCAATGGTCAAGGGGTCTCTATTCAAAGAGCCTGCAAGGCTCATCCTGACCACGGATGCCAGCCTCTTCGGCTGGGGTGCTCATCTCCAGACAAACCTAGCCCAAACCTAGCAATGGTCCCATTCGGACCTGAGCCACAATATAAACTGGCTAGAACTAAGGGCCATCCACCTAGCACTCCAACACTTCTCCACCTTAGCGGTGGACAAACACATTATAATACTGACAGACAATGTGGCCACAAAGGCACACATCAACAGGCGCGGGGGGGACCCGATCCAAGTCCCTGATGCTTGAAGCACACAGCCTGGCCTCTTGGGCAGAGGCCAACCTAAGATCCATCAAAGCAGAGCACATATTGGGGGAGGCAAACCATCAGGTGGACTCCCTGAGCAGGTCCACAGTGGACCACTCAGAGTGGAGACTGGACCCAATTTTGTTCAGGGAGATAACAAGCAGATTCGGCCAGCCCCAGTTAGACCTCTTTGCATCTCCGAACAACTCACACCTGCCAAGGTACTTTACCAGGTACCCGTCCCCACAGGCAGAAGGAATGGACGCCCTCCGCAGCAAGTGGCCCAGGGGGTTGCTATATGCATTTCCCCCACTCCCGTTAATACCAGCAACCATCCGCAAGTTGCTCCAGGAGCAAGCGGAGGTCATCTTGATTGCTCTACACTGGCCACGACGGCCGTGGTTTGCCGACCTGGTGGAACTCTCGATCTCTCTGCCATGGAGGATACCTCCACACCGTATCTCCCTCAGCCAGGGGGCCCTTCAACATCCGGATCCCCAGTGGTTCCAATTGGCCGCCTGGCACTTGAAATTTAGCTAGACAATCCTATTTGTCCAGGGTGATCTCAATGATCCAAGCTTCCAGGCGTCCCTCGACCAATAGGATATATGATGCCACATGGAGGAACTTCTGCCTGTGATGCACTAAGCACTAAGCACCAACTCCAACCTCTGTCTGTCACCATTCCCAATGTCCTAGACTATCTCTTAGAAAGTATAGACAAGGGGCTAGCATCCAACACCATTCGGAGACAGGTAGCGGCCCTATCCACAGTGCTGTCTTGTGACAACATGACTCCATTGGCACAACACCCAACAGTAAGTGTCTTTCTCAAGGGGATGGCCAACACCAAGCCACCGGCGGTTCACTGCTACCCCTCTTGGGACCTACCACGGGTACTACGAGCGTTAATTTTGGCTCCGTTCGAACCTATCAGGTCTTCTTCATTAAGACTCCTTTCTCTAAAGGTGGCATTTCTGATCGCAATCACGTCAGCCAGACGTATTTCGGAGGTGGCTGCCCTTTCGGTCAGGAGCGACCTGTGTACATTTTACGAAGATAGAGTGGTCCTTCGGTTGGACCCGGCATTCATTCTGAAGGTCAATACCTGGTTCCATAGGAACCAGGAGATAGTTCTCCCAAACCTTTGCCCCAACCCAGCGCACAGACTGGAAAGACAGTGGCATACGCTAGACGTGCGCAGGGCCCTGCGTTACTATGTAAAACAAACCTCTGCCTTTCGGAAGTCAGAGGCCTTGTTTGTGTCTTTCCAGCCCTCTTCCATGGGCCAGAAAGCTTCATCTTCGACCATTGGAAGATGGATCAGGGCGTGCATTGCCCATGCCTATCTCTCTCAGTCCCTACCGGTCCCCAAACACATTAAGGCCCACTCCATTCACAGTGCGGCCACGTCAGCGGCCTGGGCTACCCAAGCATCCATCGAAGAAATCTGCAGGGCGGCAACTTGGTCCTCTCCTTCATTCATCAGACATTACAAGCTAGATAAATTTGCCTCTGCGGATGCTTCATTTGGTCAGAGGTATTACAGCAAGTAGTTCCTTCTGGTGGGACACAAGCCCAGACTAGTTCCCCCCCATAGGGACATGAGCGGCTTTGGTATGTCCCACCGGTGGATTCTACACTCATCATGCTGGAGAAGGGGCGTTGTCTTACCTGAACGCCTTTTCTCAGCATGATGATGTAGAATCCACACCCACCCTTAAAGGCCATCTGGGCCTGTGTCAGAGTAGGAGGAGCCAACGCGTCGGACTTTGTCATGTTTTGCTTCGCCTTGGTCAAAAACTGGGCAAGGTCCACCCAGAAGGAGGCGTGGCAGATTTCTGACTTAGTCTCAACTGAGCAGGAAGGCTGAGATTACCCACTGGTGGATTCTACATCATCATGCTGAGAAAAGGCATTTAGGTCAGACAACGCCCCTTCCCTTAAAAAATGAGACTCTAAGGGTCATGAATGATAGAAGTACAGTAGTGGCCAAAATTGTGCAAACCTTTTGGGAAAAGTGTACAGTAGAAATGCCACCGTTGGTTAAGTTTCCACCAATTTTTCTTCTAATTTCTTTATAACTTTAGCCTTGTTCACTTAATAATACTATTTTACATCACTTTCTGGGCAACCAGTCAACTCTTTGCACCATTACTTTAATTTTATTATGTTTTACAAGCTCACTAAATGAAAGAAGAAGAAAAAACCCCAACCAACTTGATAGCGATCACATAACACACTGACCAATGTCCTCTCAGGTTCAATACATGACATCAATAACTGAATCCTACTGTGATCTGATTGGCTCATTGCCAAAACAAGATGACACCTGATTGGCTCTCTAAACACTCATGCTCATTGGCTACAATCAGATGAAGGAAAGCTACCTGATATCAATCTAAGCAAGTTGTGCTTCCTTTTTCTGGTTATTTGTCTATGACTTTTCATAGACGACAGTACAGATAATTGAACAAACTTTGTCGCATTACATTCTTGATTAAATTATCTTTCCATTGATATATAATTTTATGGTACTACTCCCCCCAAAAAAGTGGTGTTATTAGCCATCAAACCTCAAAAATACACTTTTCCCAAAAGTTTGTGAATTGCAGCCCCTTTCATAATCATGTTCTGAGAGTTGCTAATGGATGAATGGTGGACGTTTGTTAAACAGAACCAGGACCATATCTTGCTGTTGTGTCAGAACTATATCTCAAATAGCATTTATTTTTATACAAGGAAGTGCCTTTGTATGGGAGGTGTGATGTAATTGGACTAGACAGGAATTCCAGAAACCTGTCCAAAAAGAAAGCAATTGTTGAAAGCATAATCAACATTGTTAATTTATTTCTTACATTTGCAAAAAAAAATGCAGAAAATGCTATTTCATCTCGAACTCTGTATATATATTCAGTCTGATCTACAAAGGGAATCATAAATGAAACCTTGCTCACAGATACCTTGCTGAAAACTGATTAGAAAGGTGAGCTCTGGCTTTGTCATTCATGGAGTTTCAGAAATATGCTGATTGGATTGGAGAGTGAACAAGAGTTCTCTCTATAATTTTGAGAATTTTTTGTTTTTCCTAACTAATTGTAAGTACCTAAATACTACGTAGTCATCGTATGACCAAAGGCAAACCATGTGTACACAGTGTTTATATTTGGAAAGGAAAAGCAATTTTGACTGCAAGCTTTTTGGAATGAACATGAATGACTTTCTCAAGATGAAGAAACTTTGAATCATCATTCTTTTATTGTGACTTTACTCTTAAAATAACTAGTCCAGTGAAGACTGCATACTTCTGACATAAAGTGAACATTGATTTCTGTTGAAAAACAGAAGAGAAGCTATATTCAGCAGGAATGCCTTGTCAGTTTAAAAAAAAAACATAAAGAAAAATAGTATAAAGAATTATTTCCGGTCCCTTTTGCCTGCCTGCAAAGGTCAGAGTTAAGGTTATTGCCATGGATTTATAAGGAAACTCATATTACAACTGTCTGGACTATACCTGGCTTGAAGATAAATCAGCCCAGTAAATTTCCACTGCTGCCAGTTCTTTAACCTTTGTAAGTACAAGTGTTCAACCCGTGTCTTGTGCTTTTTCAAAAATGGTCTCATTGCCTACACGGTCCATTTTTCCCCCCACTCAGGTTCAGATATTCTTAGCTCCTATGGAAGGTTTTAAGATTACTCTTCTGGACAGCACAACATAATGACAAACAGGAAATGCTCAGCTGTTCTTAATAATATTTTTTCTTTTTTAAAAAAACCCTTAAAGTTGCATAGATCAGAATTGCTCTGAGAGGACATTGAATTCCCACTGATGATTTCTTTGAGAGAGAGAGAGAGAGAGAGAGAGAGAGAGAGAGAGAGAGAGAGAGAGAGAGAGAGAGAGAGAGAGAGAGAGAGAGAGAGAGAGAGAGAGAGAGAGAGAGAGAGAGAGAGAGAGAGAGAGAGAGAATAAAAAATTATATGATAAAAAATTATATGATTAAGTGTTGGGATGTAACTTCAGTAATAGGTTCATGACTGTGGCTTTCATGAATTTCAGGATCATTCTGTTCATAGCAGCTATTTCTTGACACAGAAGAAGATATTTCTGGGAATGGAATAATCATTTCTGGGCATCTAGGAAGCTTCAGAATAGTTAGATCTGCTATTTAGAGCAAGTTCCCCAGTAGAAAGACTACTCTTTCCTCCCTCAGATGGGATGATGTAAGAAAGCTTAGCTGTATGGAAAGGATCAACTGTACCTTATGTCTTCTTCCTACAAGTGTCAGGACTTTGGAAATGGGAGTTAAGGAGTTGAGGTGAAATTGCAGCATAATTTTTTGCCTTTTGCCTTCATGGGAAGAAGCAACACTGCTGTAGTTCACATTTTATCAGATAATATGTGAACTAAAGCACCACTTTATAGTTTCACAAAGGAGGTTGTTAATAAGAAAAAATACACGATTATGTTTGTTTTTATTTTCTGTTCCTGGTTTTCTTTCAAGTCACTTGGTCTGTCCTCGGCATTATTGTCTTACATTATCTTACGAATGGGAGCATTTGTTGCAAATTGTTCTCAAGTTGCTATCGTAAGTTACAAATTAATTTAATTTCTTTTGTAAATGAATACAAAGTCAAATATAATTTGGTATAAATACAGATTAAGTCACTGGCAATGAAATACATCCAGTTCTTTTCCACATAGATAATATTTGTAGTTTTGGTATATGAGCTTTCTTTTTGTGTAAATTCCAACAGATAACATACAGGGACAAAATGTGATCCCTCTGGCTCTTTCAGCAGGATTTTTGCCTAGCTTCATTGTTTTGCAACAACAGTACAAACACTGTACCAAGGCCACTGAGAATTTTGCTTCATGTCTCTGTCTCCTGCTGAGCAGGCTATTTGGATTGTTGGAGAAGAGCAAATACTTCCAGTGATAATCCAAAGATTTTGTTCCTTCCCTATTGGTCTTTTCCTGAGACGAATATGTTTGCTGAATGTCCGATTCATTTAAAAAAAAAAATCTTAAAATGGAGTGTTATTTTCAGTGTAACACCCCAATTTAAAACAAAGCAGAAAAAAAGGTTCCAATTTAAAAAGAACTCCTTTTGATCTGAATAATGATGAGGGCTGCTATCTTAGTTGATTCTGAAGTAACAATGCATGTTAAGCAACAGCAATTTACAAGGATTCAGACTATGTCAAATGCAGTCAAATTTCTACCAACATGTTGTATGTCATTTAGTTCTTCTCTCGAGTTACTGAAATCCATATAACCTATGAACCCAAGAGTGTGCCACAGCCTTATCCCACCCTCTAAAGTCAGAGTTTAGGCGTGGGAGAGAGCACAGTTATACCGTATTTCCCAGCATCCTTCCCAGTGTCTCAGCACTGGAGAAGTTAGTGTGCTGTATGACATACTTCCAGTGACTTCATTGTTGTGTAAGGGTGATGGAGTCTCTAAATATGTCCTTCATAGAACATCATGGCATGGCACTGGAGAGAATTGTAATAGTAGGATTAAAACACTTGGTCTGCATGCTTTTTTTTTTTTTTAATGAAACTTGCTCCAGGTTAAGTTGTAGGCATCATGGTAAATTCCAGTCTATGCCAAGAGGTTGAGACACAAAAGGAACTAAAAAAAAAAATCTGACCTGAACAAGTGACACTGGCAGAGACATTCAAAAAAGCAATTGATTTCCCCCCCCTTTCAGTAGGCAGTTGCTTTTCCCCTTTCCAGTGGGCTTTTAAAAAAAGGAAGGACTTGCTTTTGGGTTTGCCCCATTAGCACTCATTCCCATGTTTGGCGGTTTGGCTAGCACTCCAGAACATAAATATACAAGTTATGATTAAAGAATTATATAGCAAACTAGGACCAATTTGGGCTAGCTGCAGTGTAGATCCAGTTTAACTTTATGATTTGAGGTCTGTGTGCATCTGTGTATGTGGAACTTCCTGGTCAAAAAGACTAGCAGCTGAGATCAATCTCTTTAGAACTAACCCCCCCCCTCTCTTCTTTTTTCCCTCTGTGCTTTTTCATTTCCTTCTAGTTTTCTGACTTCGGTATACATAAAAAGATTCAAATTCTTAATGAATCAATAACATTCATGGGGGGGGGGGAAGCCCTATTTATTTATTTCTATCCCACCTTTATTATTTTTATAAATAACTCAAGGTGGTGAATATATCCAGCATGCCTTCCTCCTCCCCAAAACAACAACCCTGTGAGATGGGCTGGGCTGAGAATCATTAGCCCAAAGTCACCCAGCTGGCTTTCATGGCTAAGATGGGTCTTGAACTCATGGTCTGCCACTTTCTAGCCTAGTTCCTTAACCACTAGACCAAAATGACTATTTTAGCTCATATCTTTCCATTCAAACATTCTCCTTACCAAAAGAAGGAGAATTACTACTTACCTCTTCCTAAGAGAAAGATTTCTTTGAAGACAAGTGGCTGATGGTAACATTGCTGAATCTGGTACTCCTATAAAGAAATTGTAGGAAGGAAACATTAGGATTAGGCACGGAGCATTTAGATATCCCCTTCATGGGAACCAGCAGGACATAGTCTCCACATTCTGTGCCCCATTACTGCCTCTCTATTTTAAAAATCTAGGATTCTAGAAAATCTCATGCTCCATATCTCTCCGACTAATAAGCCTCCAATTAGGTATAGTAATTTTTACTGAGCTAGACAAGAAACCATAACCTGAGTCAACAAAAGACTATATACATTTATGCATTTTGGATTACATTTGGACATGTTTCTATTTCTTACTTTCCTTCCAAAGGTAGGGATTTGGGTGATTATTCATTACATACACTCTTCAGCCAAAATTAAATACTTTCTAGGGATTTTCCATATGCAGTGTTTGACCAGCTGCCATATTGGTTAATTTTGAAAGTTGAGTCATGTTGCTATGATGGATGGCCTGTGCCCTAGGATCTGTAAGAACTGAATGGAGCATAGGTGGGATGAAGAAATCATGAAGCCTGGGACAAAGAGACTGCCATGCCATGTGCTTGGAACAAAGACAAAGGAACAAAGACCCATGTGGCTTGATTGAGATTTTGGAGTAAACAGGAAATGAGGGAGGAGCCAACAGGTGGAGGGACGTTGTACCAAGATTTGAATCTACCGGCCACAGGTATAAGCTTTGCCATTGGCCACAGGTGTAGCTTTGCAATGTAACCTTGCTATTGGCCACAACTATAACATTGTCATTGGCTATTTGTATCCATGTGATGCCTTATGTAACCACCCACTATAACATTCAATAAATAGGGAAAGCAGCCTTCTTTCTGGGTTTGCTTCACCCCAAGGAAATCTGCATCCATGCTGTCTCCTTCAATTCGGCTATCATGAAGGAACCCGCCATTTGGGGCACATTCAAGTGTGCCACAAATGGTGACCCAGACGTGATCTGGACCGGTGTTGTATTCTACAACATCGCTGACACCCTCTTACTCATCTCGCGCATCCGTGGCATCCTCTCCAGTGAGGACTCACCCCCGTAGCGTCTTCAGCAAGGACCTACCCCCCGTGAGTATGTGGGCAGAATTCTCCAAGGACCAAAGGGCTCATTTTGAACGGCTTGGTGTAATTGTTAGGATCTCAATTATGCAACTAAGAAAATTTCACAAATTGTCTTCACTTAAGGAGTTAATGTTTATTTGGCAATGTCCCTCTCACTCCTTAAAGGGACCACTAAAAATTGCTAATTGGATTAAAAATTGGCTTACGTGGAAGAATTGTTTGCATGTCTATTTTAAAAGGCAGAGGAAACAGAAAGAGAATCCTGAGCCTTTTAAAACTCAGAACATGCTTTCCTATGCTAATTCAGTCTTCTCTCTAAAAAAAAAATCTGAAGTCTGTGTTTCTATTTCTTATAATTGGAAAAGGGGAGAAAATATCTCCTGGCTTTCCATTGATTCAAAAACTGCCTTGATAATGCTTTGTTCACTGTTAAAAAAAAACTTTTTTCCCCTGCAGCAGAGCCATTTCCTCCCCCCCTCTTCTCCCCCCCTTTTTTCTTTTAAAGCAGAGCGATTTCCCCCTTGCCAGATCTGAAGAGTTTGTTTGTTGCAATGAAGAACAACTAGGACGGTTTAAAACCAGAAAAAACAGCTAAATTCCTTTCCTGGTTTCCAAGGAAAAGGACGGAGACTCAAATCTACATATGACTGCATTTTGTTCTGTTTCTAATTTACATATGAATCTGTGTTACCTTCTCTCTCTTATACCTTCCCTCCAGGTTGTGTTGCTTAATAAGCCATGGCTTTTTCCCTTTCTTATGATTTCCCTGCCAATTTTGTGTCTTTCTCATTTCTCTTTGCCTATTTTGAATTTTATGTTTTCTAGTTTGTTAATGATTTTTATTTTTGTCCCTTTATCTCTTTCTTATTTCTTGTTAATGATTTAATTTTTGTGACAAATCATTGCTGTTTTGCATTTTATGTCTCTCACCATAAATTGCTGAATGCATTCAATTGTTAATGATAACATTCCAGCACAGAAGCAAACGTGTGTGCCTATGAATGAAATCTCTCTCTCTTTCAAATTGAATCCTTCCTTACAGTTCTCTTTTGTGTTACCCTGCTCAAGTATGCATTAATCACACAGCTTCATCAGTTAGTATCTTGTAATAAAACAACTATCCTTGGCAACTAGATTATAAAGCTAGATATTATAATAAGACAGACATTGACAACAAGAAACCATGTGCTGACTGTGTTCCCTTGTCTGATTTTGGTGAAATTTTTGAAACTCTGTACAATGCCTCAAAAGACAATGTTCTCACATCTGACAAAGATTGGATCTTATGTGGAAAAAATGCATATCGGTCAATACCCCAGAATTGGTCTGGTGTATGTACATATGGAGCTGTAATCCCTGTTTTTTACAAACTTGATAAACTACCCTCTTTCCGCTTACGCAATAGACGCGATATTGAAGCTTCCAATGAACTCACTTTGGGGGGTAGTTGGTCTGTTCAAACTGCTAGAGCGTTAATTCCTTCAATGGGTGTTGCCATGAATTATAGGGATTTGCATATATTAAACAACTGGACTGTTGCAATGTTCAATGAAACTATTCACTCAATAAAATTGTTAAATGAAGAACAGCGACAAATAAGAGAGGTAACCTTACAGAATCGCTATGCATTGGACGTTCTTCTTGCTGCAAAAGGAGGTGTGTGTGCTCTCATTCAAAGTCATTGCTGTATGTATATTTCTGACAACGCACCTGACATTTCTGCCACAGTCGCTCATATGGAAAGTATGGTACAAAGCAATCCTCTATCAAAAGGAGATGGTGCTTTGTTTGATTGGGACACTTTATTTTCCTGGTTACCTAATGGTGAATGGCTCAGAAAATTGATTTTTGGTATTATAATGTTTGTAGTATTCTGTGTAACAATCTGTTGCTTTGTGCAATGCATTCCTTCCCTGTTGAAACAGTGTAGGCCTCCCGCTTCTGTTCATTTCCTGGACAAGAACCAACTACAGCCTCTGATGACAGAAAAAATTCACATTGACTGGCAGAAGACAAAACCATGTCCCGTTTTCTCCCCGGACTCTTATTAAAAGAAAAAAGGAGGAGATGTTGCTATGATGGATGGCCTGTGCCCTAGGATCTGTAAGAACTGAATGGAGCATAGGTGGGATGAAGAAATCATGAAGCCTGGGACAAAGAGACTGCCATGCCATGTGCTTGGAACAAAGACAAAGGAACAAAGACCCATGTGGCTTGACTGAGATTTTGGAGTAAACAGGAAATGAGGGAGGAGCCAACAGGTGGAGGGACGTTGTACCAAGATTTGAATCTACCGGCCACAGGTATAAGCTTTGCCATTGGCCACAGGTGTAGCTTTGCAATGTAACCTTGCTATTGGCCACAACTATAACATTGTCATTGGCTATTTGTATCCATGTGATGCCTTATGTAACCGCCCACTGTAACATTCAATAAATAGGGAAAGCAGCCTTCTTTCTGGGTTCGCTTCACCCCAAGGAAATCTGCATCCATGCTGTCTCCTTCAATTCGGCTATCGTGAAGGAACCCGCCATTTGGGGCACATTCAAGTGTGCCACAGAGTCATTTTTTTTTCTAAGCCTGTATAGCATCAGTTCTTCTAAAAGTAGCACAAGCTGGGGTTTACTTTCCTTACTTCCTTTCCTCACAAAGGTTATGTTTTGTGGGAACCCTGTTAAGTTTGTTCTTCCTTTTCCATGCCTCATGGCATTTGGACACATGCTTTCTCAGCTCTTGCATTCTCCATCTGCTGCAATCGATTCTAGGAAAGGAATAATGACAACCTATCAGTGAAGTTGATCTTAAACCTTCTCATTGGTTTCTAGTTACTTTCACAATACTTTTATATTAAAAAACAAGCCTGATTGATTTTCCTTATTTATATAAGCAGGAGTTATCAGTAAACATAGTCTTAATCCTACTTGATTTCTAGTCAGTTTCATAATCCTGGTAAAAACAGTACTTACAGTAGCTTGATTTTCCCTGCTTTGAAAGCAATAAATAACACTTGCCCCACCTCACTTTCCAGCCTCTGGACTAAGGGTGTGGCTACTTTTTTTCTTTCACACATAGCTAGGGGTTCTATATTATATGCTATAATCATTGGCTAAAGCTATTGTGAACCTGGCTGCAAAAATGCCCCCTGCCAGGCTGTCCTTCCTGCATCACAACTAGCAAAGGCTTTTTAACACAAATAAACAGAATGGTGCCTTCAGAGAAGACCAGCTTTCTCCTTAACAATTGCAAAGACTTGTTATGTTGCTGTAAATGGCCAGACACAGGCACACAATGAAAATGTGAATGGGAGATAGGTTTTTCTCTCACCATGTGAGGAATGGAGGCAAGAAGGCTTTTGTTGCTGAGGAGCACGGAGCAGCTCAATGCCAAAACACTTATTTTTAAGAAACACCCCCCCCCCATCATTTGGAAGAATTCAGCTTTCATGTTCTCAAGCTTTTAAGGCTGGAAGAAATGAAAATGATTGAATCGAAGAGCAATGGAAATTTGGGCGAAGATGATAGTGAGAGTGAATATTTAATGACATGTGATGTGAGAGTGAGAGAGGTATTATAGACAGTTTGTTTCTCCATAAAATGGTTGAATCTGGGCATCAGGGCTCCTATCTTTGTAAGGAAAAAAATTAAGCTGAAATTTTGCCCTCCATTTCAAAGGCTCTTCAGAATTCTCTTTGAATTCTCTTCTTTTCAAAAAAGAAGCTGGGCAGGCTCAGACTATTAAAATCCTGCAAGGTGAGTTTTCTGTCTTTCAATCATTCCAGTTTCAATTTATTTCTTCCATGATGTCTGAAACCTTGAAAAAAAGAAAAAGTCAGCTGCAAGGTCAAGTGTGTTGTCACTGCTTTAACAGATGTTTGATCACAACCTAAAGTTTAAACATCTTGAACAGACAACCGTCATCCCTATAAGTAGAAGAATAAGAATAACTATAGAACATTTTCACTCTAAAAAAAAAACTTCTGTAGATATGAACAGATTTTATTCAGTACCGGAACTCATTTCCTTCTAACAAGCCTTATGTCCAGCAGCAATCTTTCCCCAAAATGGTCTAATCTAAACCAATAATTCTCAACCTTTCCCTTTTTGGATCCAGCTCATTTTATTAAAAATTCAGCCAAAAGGGGATATAAGTTTAAATGCATTCTGAAGGTCAGGAAACCACTTACCGAAACAATAACGTATAGCAAAATTATTTTAATAATATTATGTCTCAATGCAGGTTTGCTTTTTTCTTGTTCCTTCTCCTTTCCAGTAAAAAAAAATATGTAAATTGGGTTTCACTGTAAAGATAGAATATTTCTTGCAGAGGGGGGGGGTAGGAGGAGACATTGCTATTTTTAAAAACAAACAAAAGGGGAGGAATCTAATTTATACTAATCCATTTACTGTACTTCTCTGTATCTTTTCTATCCTTGCCTGCCATCCTTGCTTCTATCACATGCATATGCCAACTAAAGAACTGTCATTATTCTTTAAATTTCTCACATTACTTTCTTTGAGGATCTCATTAACTTCATCCATCCACCTGCCTTAGTCTTCCCCTTCATCTTGACCCCTTCATTCTTCCTTCATATATCTTCAATCAGCTTCTTTATAACCACTCTATTGGCTTTGCTTCTTTTGTGTTAGTCACTGACTTTTATATTCAATCCATATTCATTCATCACACATTTATACTTGACCTTATTTCTTCTTGCTTAATTGCATCCACTTTTTAAGTAGCCCATTTGATTGCATTTAACTTCTATGTCTCTTGACATACTCAGCTCTCATTTCCATATAAGAAGTGGACAAATGCATACTTCTTACAGATGGCCAGTTTTTTTTCTTTTACATTCATTTCTCTAGACAGATCAGATACTATCCACTGTTCTTCTGCCTTTCCGCATCACAAAGAGTCTGCATCTATTTCCCTATCTTTGGTAAATGTTCTACCAGGGCATACAAATTCACCTACTTCAATTTTTTTTTTTTGCCATTTATATACAACTTGAAATCATTCAGTCCACTTTCCATTCTTGGTCTCTGGCACATTGTTAGAGCCATGCTCCTGATTGTCTTGCACAGCAGTAATGTGGCTTTCCAGCATACAAAATTTTGCATGCGTTCATATCCACAACTGACATAACATTAAAAGCACCACAAGTTATGTACAGTATACATTTATCAATAAATATATTAAGCAATGAATGGAATTTTTACACTTGTCTTACTACCTGCTTAGGGTTGAACTATTCCCCATGTATTCCATTTATTCTTATATATGCTTTATTTCCATCAAATAACACTCTTGTGGGATTCGGGAAGCAGTTCCAAAATCCACAAAGTTTTAATATATTCATATATGGCTGAAGAACAAATCTCCAATCTGCACATTCCCTCCTTGGCATAAAGCCAGATTGTATCTCTAAAAAGTTTGCTCAGTGTCACCTCTCATAACATTTCAGTTGAGATTTTATTACAGACCTTCTGGCTACCCCGAAAAAAATAATAATTCCACTATAATTTTTTTCTTTCACTCTTGCTATATTTTCCTTTGCAAACTGGAACGGTGTCAGTATTCTTGAAATTATCAAATACAGTTACAGACTTCTCACAAACAATAAGCAAGTTAGATAGCCGCTTCATGATCATTATTTAATGTTTCTCCTGTTACACCAACTACGCCTTCAGTCTTTTTCAGTGTTTTCACAGCATTTTTTTTACTTTGCTTTTAGCAACTTTTACTCAATGTTTTTTCTTAGATACTGACATTTGTACTATTTGTACTATTTCTTTCATTTTTACTCTTCAACATTCTCACAGAGAATATTCCTTCCAACCTTCCCTCGCATTAGTTTTATCACCAATAATTTCCTCAATTTTCTTCTTATGTTTTTAGTCTATGGGAGGTTCCTTGTTTAGCCTTTTTCATCCGTTTCTAAAACATTTTTTTAATTCTATCAATATTGATCTATATTTTCTCTCTTTTATTTCTTTCTTGTTCTCTTTTATTATATACTTTGAAATCATCTTTTTTCCTCCCAGTACAATATAATTCCCTTGTCTTCATTTTTACAGCAGCACTTCCCTTTTATGCATTTATGCATTTATGCAACAAAGATGATTAGGGGATTGGAGGCTAAAGCATATAAGGAACGGTTGCTGGAATTGGGTATGTCTAGTTTAACGAAGAGAAGGATGAGGGGGGACATGATAGCAGTGTTCCAATATCTCAGGGGCTGCCACAAAGAAGAGGGAGTCAAGCTATTTTCCAAAGCGCCTGAAGGCAGGACAAGAAGCAACGGATGGAAACTAACCAAAGAGAGAAGCAACCTAGAACTAAGGAGAAATTTCCTGACAGTTAGAACAATTAACCAGTGGAACAACCTGCCTCCAGAAGCGGTGAACAGCCCAACACTGGAAGTTTTTAAGAAGAGACTGGACAGCCATTTGTCCGAAATGGTGTAGGGTTTCCTGCCTGAGCAGGGGGTTGGACTAGATGACCTCCAAGGTCCCTTACAACTTTACTACTACTACTACTACTACTACTACTATTATTATTATTGTTGTTGTTGTTGTTGTTGTTATTTCTCTTCCACAATCTCTTTCACATCATTATTTCACCAACTGTTTTCATACTTTCCTTTAGCATAACACATGTCTATGGCATTCTATAATATTGATGCTGTTCACCAAACCATTGTCTTGAATCTCCAAATGGCCTAATCATTTTTTGTATGCCATCATCTTATTCTTATCTATTTATGGCATTTAAAAGAATGATTCCTCAAGCCCATCCCATTTGTTCAAAATGTTGCACAGTTTTTCTCTATAGTCACCTGTGAGTTTTTCATTAGAACCATTACTGGAGTGTAATATGTAACTATCATCAGCCTGTGAATTCCTATTTTCTTATGCTCCTACTTCTAGATGGCAACATTGCCTACTTTCTGATCCACAGTTTACCTATGTTATTCTTAATTAAAGCTACACCTTCATTTCTTCCACTCCACAAGACCAGATCATTTCATTCAGATCCATTACATCCTTAGCTTATCTTAATTTTACCTATAATATGCCTGTTTTTTTTCCTTTCATTCATTTAAGGCACTAATTCATGCACCTCTTACATTCCAACTCACAATCTCCAATATGCTACAGTCATCAACGACCTCATGAATATTGGTCTCCTTTGCCCATGCTGGCTTCATTGACATTTTCAAATAATGGGTTTTGAACCTTAGTTCATGATGCCATATGCAATATTTCTTGCTAACAGTAAGGACATAGTGCTGGTCATTTTGGATAAGTGTCAGAAGTGGAATCAAAGCTCAGTTTTATCCCAAACATGTTCATGTTATGTTATGCAAGTTAAAATATCTAATTTAAAGATTAATTTGCAAGTCAGCATATTGTCGTCTCATCCCTGCAAGGGGGAAGGAAGTGCATGGACTGTATTGATGCAGAAATGTCCTCTTGTGGTAACGGCAATGGCAAAGGAAGTCTCCTCAACCAAATCCCCCAGTAGTAGCCACTGACTCCTATTGGTTCCCTATAGTCCCAATTTAAATATTGCCTTACCTCACCACCTGAAACAATTCTTAAGAGATAAGAAAACAGAAGCTACCTTTAAATATAATAAGCACCTTTATGCAGGTAATAACAGATGCCTTAATCTGGAAATTGTTGACTTTCTGAGCTCTCACTATTTCTAATTCCAATGGCTTAAATCAGCAGTTCTTTTATGTGTTGAATGAGTATATTTTTTCCCATGCATAGTAATAATAACTGTTCTGCTTCCTAGGACAAGATCCTTTGCTTCATGCTGTGTCTGCTAGACATTTCACTTTGGGAGCCTGGCAAGACAGATGTGGCCTCCAAATTTTTCTTCATGTTGATTAATTCTCTGCCACTGAGGGAAACTTCAGTAAACAGCTTGAATCCAATCCAGGTTCTGGCATCATACAGACAGCTATTTCTTTTTAGTTGCCCACATGTTCACTATACAATAAATAACCCAGAAATAACATTACACCAGAGACAGGCAGACTGAAAATGGTGTGCATCGGTGGCAGGTTTTTTTTTATGCTCTCCCCTCTTCATGTTTTCATTCTAATTATTATTATGACTAGATTCTTAGCCTTAGGTGTGCAGAGGAAATCAGTATGACTCATCTGTCGAGCGCTGGCAAATGCTGGGGTGGATGTTGTCCTGGTGGGTTAATCATTCCCAACTTTGCCTTAAAGATTTGCTAATTCCTATCGCTGTGCAAAGCAGCTATTGTGGGCTTAGTGGGTGACTTCTTTGCTGAAATAGCCTTTTGGCAATGTTGTTTATAAACTGGGTCATGAAATTAGAGAAAACAATATAGCTGTCTTGAGGAGAGGAGCCTGGCACACAGCATACATCGTCAGTAACAATCGTCTGAGCATAATGTGGTGCCATTCTTTATGTGGCTTCTCTTAGTGTCAGATTCTTTCACCTTTTTTTTTTTTTACTCAATCCTCCAAACCGCAATATCTTCTACAGTAGAGTGATTTTGCTACTCTGGCATCTTTCCCCTAATTTTCTGGACAGGAACAAACTATTGCCACATCTCACATAAGTACGATTAAAATTATTGTTAATTCCCTCTCCCTCCAATACACACATGCAAAAGTAATTCTGTGTTTCTTTTCTGTAAAATAGCTAATATTTGAGGGGGGGGACATGATCCATTACCCGGATTTAAGAAGGTCATCCTCAAAATATTTGGGGAAGATTGAATCACTGTATGTTTTAGCAACCATTGGCATCAAGTGAGCCCCCTGAGCAACTTGTGGCCTACAGTACGTGCTGCTTCCGAACGCCAAAGGAGTGCATTCTGTAATGAGATCTCTCCTCCTCCTCCTCCTTTAGCACCAAGAATAATGATAGCACTAGGTATATTCAGACTGAAGTAGGCATACCATAACTATTTTGAGATGTTAAAAACAACAAGCCTGATGTTTTTAAAATGCCATGCCCTTCTCTATCAACCCCTGACTTTGCCAAGCAGAGAAAATGGGGACTGTCTTGAGATTTCCTCCAGCTTGATGCTCTTGGAGCATTCTCAGTCACGTCCATATAGCTAGAATGTAATCTGCAAGCTTAACCCAATGAACTTCAACTTTTTTGAAAGGTTTAAGTTTCAAGCCCCAACTGAATGCTCTTCCTTGCTCTTTTCATAACAAATCAGTGATGCCCATGCCATGCTCAAAAAAAACAACCTCAAATTAGAAAACCTAATGATCTGAGGGAGACGCAGTGATATAGTGTTTGTGTTATGATACCTATGGATCTCTTTGTTCTACTTCAATATATTTAGCATTTTTTTCTAATTCTGAAATATTTTCTGCTGAGAATGTCATTTTAAAGACCTATGAACTATCTTTATATAGTTTAGCTTTAGAGACAGAGATGTAGACTGCATAATGCTTTTATATTTAGCAAAGTGACTGGATACAGGGCCAATCTGTAACTTGTATTAGCACGTTACAGTGATGAAATCAGGTCCAGCCTTGACGGTCATTATACCGCTCAGCTTTTAGTAGTATTGTCCTACTGGATATAAGATTGAAACAGAAACCAAATCAGAGAAGGGCACCGTTAAATTGGTCCATGCCAATCTCAAGGCTGGGAAAGGCGTGGCCAAGAGTCTGTTAACTCAAAAGAAGAGGATGAAAATGCATAAGATTTAATCCCTGGGGGTGGCAGAGATATGGGTTTGATTTCTATATTCTGTCCCTAGCTGTTCTTCTGCATATACTGTATATGACTTCTTTCTAGTCTACAATGAAGACATGTATCTAGAAATATGAAATCACCAAAGGTTTTGCAATTAGTTCATGAATGTGAGTTTGAGTTTCTAGAAGAATACATATTTATAAAAAAATGCCTGATTCTGTATGGTCTTAGCAATATGAAGCTTAAATGACTAACCTAGACTGGACCTATCCTCATTGCTCAGTTTTCTCGTTGCTAAAATGGCAGGCAATAATTTCTGAAGGGCAGAAAAGGATGGCACCTCTCCTCATTATTCTCCTGTTCACCTTCAAATGACTTTGAAGGTGTGTTTTTCTACTTTGGACATCATTCTCCCTTTTATGTTGTCTTGAATCCTTCTGTCCATTTGTACTGCAGCTAGAGCAGGGGTCTCCAAACTTGGCAACCTTAAGACTTGTGGACTTCAATTCCCATAATTCCTCATCCAGCCATGCTAGGTGGGGACTTCTGGGAGTTGATGTCCACAAGTCTTAAAGGTGCCAAGTTTGGAAACCCCGTGTGCTAGAGCAGGGGTAGTGAACTTTGGTTCTTTTATGACTTGTGGACTTCAACTCCCAGAATTCCTGATCCAGCCATACAGAAGGTTGCCTGTTTAAAACTTAACAGAAACATTGTTTAATTACAGTTTTCCATTTTTTTAAAAAAAAAATCCAGGAGCTTACTTTTTTTAAAATTCAGACACCTGAAACAGAAAAGCATCAGCTGCAGCTCCCAGACAGAAAAGATTATGTGGCGTCTTTCTTAGTTTTGTCGACTATTCTAATATTGCTACTGGAATGGATGAATTGTGTTAGAAGAGCTCTTGAGTTTTATGGTTTAGACACCTGTCTGGAGCTTACTTTTTTTAAAATTCAGACACCTGAAACAGAAAAGCATCAGCTGCAGCTCCCAAACAGAAAAGATCATGTGGTGTCTTTCTTAGTTTTGTCGACTATTCTAATATTGCTACTGGAATGGATGAATTGTGTTAGAAGAGCTCTTGAGTTTTATGGTTTAGACACCTGTCTGCTATTAACAAAAGTGAGTTCACTTAATGTCACATGAGCCATGAAACAACCTTCCAGCAGTCACCTCTCCAGACAGGGTTAGAGCCAAAGATATAAGAGATTGAAAAAGTCAGTATCTTGCTGCCAAATGTCTAAATCATCCAGTGCTTATTGCCAAATTATTTTTGGTATGATTCTGAATATACTTCTGCTTCACGAGTTGTAGGATGCTCCCTTATATGGCCGTGATTTATGAACATTACTCCAGCATTGTCCCATTGACCATCACTGAAACTGTACAGAATATTAAAGTAGAAGTCATTTATGTTTCATTGAGATCGATGGCACTTTTCTATATCTTTGAGACCTATTTTCAAATACATGTGTGCCATCAAAATCCTAGGAAAAAAGGTTGTTGTCTACATTTTACATGTATTCCATGTTTGCACCAGTATCTAGAATGTTTTCACTTGAATGTCATCTTGCAGCAAATATGTGTTCCCAATAAGCTCTTGAGCTGCCTCACTGCAGAGGAGATGAAAAACACTGCTCTGATGTAGAACTTCTAATAACTTTGACTTAATTCAATACTTTTTTTTTCAGAAGAAAATTGAGTGAATTAAGATGATACTGTATTTTCTTCAGTAGAAGAGTTTGTAACAAACACAGCATCCTCTGTGCCAGTTCTGCACTCTTGAACTCATTCTCCCTGAACAACTAGTTCTGGTGTTTGGCAGCGGCCAAAAGCCTTTGTTAGGTATCCAGCTCTCTGCACTTCACTCATCAACTGTAAGCTAGAAGACAGCTTCAGATCCTGAGACTGAAACCTGCCTGGCCTGTCATCTAGAACCAATTCATGATTCAGAATGTTCCTGGTATCGTGGAGGGTATTCTAACACCCTCAATTTCATTAAGACAGCAGGAAAAGGCCCCGCAGAGTGTTAATGAGAGCAGGATGGCCATATGTTCTCTTTTCCTGGGAACATTTCTCCATTTGCAGATTATCCTATGCAAGTCCAATTTAAATATAAAAGGGTTAATAAACTAGGGGAAGCCATGGTCTTAAGGTTATCCTGAAAAATGAGCAAACAAAGCAGAAGCCCAGCTCATTTGGTCATTGTTTTCTTTACTCCAGTGAGATGTATTTTGCTATGCAATATGGCAACCAGATCTGTTTTTCAAAACTAAAGGACCATGAAATAGCAACAAGGATAGATAGATAGATAGCAGTTATTTCTAAATTTGTATCCATGCACTAAGATTACCATATACAAATATTATGCAAATCAATTTTTATCTTCTTTCTGGGTAAGTCTCCCCATCCCATTTTTTGGCAATAGTCTCAATCTACTGACAATTTATAGTAATATAGTCATTATAATACGATATTGTACTTCCTTCTCTTTTGTTCCTAGTTTGAGCTTACTCAGAACTAATTGACTGCCTCGGTATCAACTCATTATCAAGCAAGGTTAAATGTGGACCAAAACACTGGCATGGATATGAAGTATCAGATTCATGGCAATGTCCCTACAAATAGATACTTAGATATTGGGCAGCCCCCTCACTTATGTAGGAGGGAATGCCTGGAGCCCTGGATTTCAGGCAAACTCTACAGCATCAAGTTACATTTGAAGTCGCTCTCATTTTCTTTAGTCTCTATACTCCATCAATGCATCCACATTGCCATACACACCAAGAGTAACCTGTCAGCAATATGGCTGGAAGAAATTTTGCAGTCTGCCTGGGAGGTTTTTGCTGAATAACTTGCAAAAAAATAGAACTGTATTTGTTTTAGGACATTTCCTGCTTTTCTAGTTGTACCCAAAATGAGAAAGTTATCCTGTGAAAGTATCGTTAACCTACACTACTGATGACATGTAGCAGAAAAAGGTTGTATTAGATACAATGAATCCTGCTAGTCTGTTTTGAAAACCCCCACTGTTGGAGCACCCTCAACCACCACAGCTAATTTTCTTTCTTTTTTTCTTCAGTGAATTCTGGCGATGGCATTGACTACAGCCAGCAGAAGCGAGAAAATATTGGAGACTTGATTCAAGAAACACTGGAAGCTTTTGAGCGCTATGGTGGTGAAGATGCCTACATAAACATAAAATACATGGTCCCAACTTATCAGTCATGCCTGTTAAATTAACAAGAATGATGCCATGAGCATTTTCCAACTCTGTCTAATGTTTTGGTACTCATTCCATCCCCCACCCCATCCCCAATTTATTAAAAAAAAAAGCAGCTTCTGGGACCTTAGACTCTTTAGCTCTTCAGTACAAATGTGAGCCTGTCTTTCCAATGCATAAATAGTGCCTGTTTCTTGGATTACAATGGTGTGCTGTGCTTATTTGTTTGGTGAAAGAATTGCTTCTTTATCACAAAAGCAGAGCAGAGCGGGTGTCAGAGTCAAACCTTCATTTGTACGGACAATAAAACTATAATTTTCATACGCAATTCGGCAATTGCTCTTCTGTGTACGCTTGCCCTGGAGGCGATGTCCCAGGCTGTAACAAGGAGAGTTTATGCTGACTGCTTAATAGGAGAGACAATCGTTCAGCAGTGGTTCTCTAGCAGCTGGGCAGAATAATGGGCCTCGATTTACAATAAAACTGTTGAGCATCTCTATGAATTACAGGAGGGGCTTTTGTGCAGCCCATTAGAAAGCGCCTTCATAAATGTAATTAATGAGTCAAACACATGTGTCATCCAAGCTTCCAGGTGTTTGCCTTTTTCGAAAAAACAGAATGCCTTCTTATTTATTTCTTTCTCCCCCCACCCTTTTAAAAAAGTAGCATGGCAAGAGAGGGAAATGGATCAGCCTGCAAGCAAAATGTTATAGTAACAGTGTTGCCCTGTGGTTTGTGTCTAGAAAGGCAATGGGTGTTGTTGGCAAGCATTCTAAACCTTTGTGACTGGCTATTTGTAGGACTCCTCCAGGATGTCTGCCTACTGCTTCTGTTGGCTGAAATATAAGCGTATACCATGTTTATGATGCATAGGCACAACAATTTTTTTTCCCTCAGGCATGGCACACCTAGCTAGTGAACTGGCAGGTTGCAAAGGGGATCCAGTTCCCAAAACAAAGTTAGATGTTGACTGCTTATACCAAAAAAAAAAAAAGGTTTAAAAAAATGCCCAGCAGATCCAGAAACTATATTTCTGTTGTGTTGGGTACTGTACTGTCCCAACTCCATTGCCATTGAAGATTGTACAGAGGGGATCAAGTGCCAACCATTTCTGTCATCCTTACCCATAAAAGATTGCAAATTAAATGGAGAATAGAAAAGAAGGCAAATGGTAAAGCTGCCTATGCTGTGTCCACATCAAGGTGACAGGATTTTTCTGCAAAGGTGCCATATACTTTAAGAGCTCTTTACAAATGTAAAAATTAAGAGTCTTTTTTAAAAAAAAAATGATTGAAATGCTGTTTTTTCACAGGCACAACATAACTCAGGAGAGAGCCACATGTGACTCCCCAGATATTGCTGAGCTCTGGCTGCCAGCATCCCCAATTCTTGTGGATAAAAGATTCAGTTTAACTACATCTAGAGAACTTAGCTGTGTTTCTGTTATAGAAGCAATATAACAATGAAAAATACAAATGGGGTTTCTTGGCCTTTGGATTATAAGTAGCACAGTTTGGAGAAGTACCTGCATTAGACCATAAGAAAAGCTCTCCACTCCAGCAACTCATCCTTTTCTAGTTTTGAGAATAATGGTGTTTATGTACTTGGCAGCCACCTTTCCCCATCCGCCCACTAAGTCTGTGTTATATTTGCAATGGCAGTGGTGGCTCCAACTCTTCTCCACAAACCTCTTGTTCCCATTTCTGAAACAGAACTACCAGCACTACAGTCAGAGATATTGTGTGAGTTTATGAGGCCAGCAGAACTCTTTCTTCATACTTAAAAATCTCCAGTCACAGAAGATTTAATATGTTCAGAACAGAGGATGTAATATAACTATTGAGGTGGCTTGTACAATTGAAGCTGCCTAAGCAATAAAAATAATAATCCTTGGGGGACAGCTTTTCTGGCATGGTTTTTGTGATGGTCCATGCGGGGCACATTTCTACAAATGGAGTATTTCAATCATCCCCCAATGCTGTGTCACAACAGAACACTTCTATACTTACCCAAACACAAAATTATTGTTTACAATGAAGGAAAAAGGTGGCATGGATGAACAGTGCTACTAGTTGGAATCCCAGGCTGAGTTCAAATAAGCATGATGATATGAAGATCCTTGGTGTTTATAACAGTTGAGTGTGTGCTTTTTAAAAATACTTTTTTTTAACTAAAAAGTGTTGTGAAGTGGATGTCCTCCAGCCAAAATTAAGTATTTTGAATCCTGTGGAATTAAATGGGTAAGATTTAAGCAGCGCTTTATCCTCCCATTGAAATGAATGAAATGTAATGTTGCCTGAATTGTCCCTGTTTGTGGTATCAAACAATGCTCAGTTTTTGCTGTTGTAGGCTTCATTTATTTATCTGAGAACACAGCACAATACTGGTGTGCATAATTTGATTGTTATAAATCAGCTGTAAAAGCACAAATAACAGTTATTTTGTTGGGAATTTAAAAAATAATCCCTTGGAGAAAAGGCATTTTACTTTTTGTTTATAATATGTGCCCTGTTCTGCTGCAATATAAGTAGAAAAGGCCAAAGCAAAAGTCCAACTTCTCTCTCTCTCTCTCTCTCTCTCTCTCTCTCTCTCTCTCTCTCTCTCTCTCTCTCTCTCTCTCTCTCTCTCTCTCTCTCTCTCTGTGTGTGTGTGTGTGTGTGTGTTTGCGTGTGATACAGAAAAATCCATTCCAATTACAAGCAGCTAGAATAGCAGTCTGGCAATGGGCAAGAAGGATTGCAATCACAGGGCTAGTATGTGCTTCAGCATGTCTCCTTCCCAGTATACAGACATGTACACACAGACATACACACACTTTGTTCCATGACCTAAAAAGAAGCCAGGGCACATCACCCAACATAAAAATAGAAGTGGTGAGCAAGAGGAATGGCTGGTCTCTCCTCCTTCTCCACTCTGTGGTCATCAACACATGCAGGGCCAAAACAGAAATTTACACTGATTTGAGGGATATACTCAGATG
This sequence comes from Bothrops alternatus, assembly GCA_034064705.1. NCBI lineage: Eukaryota > Metazoa > Chordata > Lepidosauria > Squamata > Viperidae > Bothrops > Bothrops alternatus. The sequence continues at coordinate 11,718,982 of JARGCV010000023.1, forward strand.
GCTACTTATATTAAAGAAGTGAGTTCCCATGCAATCACAGTATAGTCTAAAGGAAGATGTCATCCAAGTTTATGTTTTATAAAATACAATTATATGAATAAACATTTTGGGAATAGCTGGGGATAATTTAAATGCCTTGCTTTGTGTAAACTACCAGCTTGAGATACAACTTCAAAAAAAGGGGAGGGATTGTAGAAGGTCAGCTAGAGGTGGGGGGGGGAGAGAGAGATGCAGAAAAAAAAATCAAAATTATCAGGGATCTGAGGTAAGGTTGTAACACTGATAATATCCAGAACTTTTAAATGTAAAGCAAAGGGAATATAATAAAAAAAAAGCATTCCGTAGTGCAGTAAAACAGACAGTTTTGATCTCAGTAGAATAAATTTCAAGTTTCTCTATGTTTTAGCAGAGGAAACTGCAGCAGGAAAAGTTTTCTCTTTCAATTTGGAAGCAGGTGTTAATTCAGCCTCCAAGAAAAGTAGCATTCAGAGTGAATGTTTGCAATATCTGCAAATATCTTGCTGATAGTTTACAATTGCTTAATTCAGCAGTCCCTCTCCTTGGCTGGATGAGTGCAAGAGGAAATAGGGCCAAACCATAATTCTGTGCTTGATGCAGTGTGCACTGATTTGCGCGGAGCTCCTCCAGTATCAACAACTTTGTGTCAAACGTTTGTGGGAACACACCGTTTATATACACAACTATGCATAGAAGGGCTTGCCCAACATCTCAAAGTTTGTAGTGCAGGGTTTGAATTTCCACAGAAACTTGCTAAGGCTTCTGCCTGCACATGTTCATATTGTCTGTGGAAATATAAGAGAGTTGGTCCACATGCATTGCACCATGAGCAGGGGCCACACCCCCATATGCTCACTACTGCATACAAATAAGAGTATTATAGAATATAGATTCTTATAGATATTGTAACACTTCATTATTGAATCCTGTAGAACAGCGGTCCCCAACCATTTGGGCACCAGAGACTGGTTCCGTGGAGAGAGGTTTTTCCGTGGATTGGAGTGGGCATGGTTTCACGAGCTGCCTGCATCCCATGCATGCTTGTTTGCTCAGACTGGTTTCTGGCATGCCACAGACCAGTGCTGGTCCACAGAGTGGGGGTTGGGGCCCATGCTGTAGAATAAAGAGCACAAAGGACTTCTTTTTCTATACAGAAGAAGAAAAAATTTCTGCTGAAAAAATAACAAGTGTAGCTTACTTTCTATATCTAAAAGATATCTGCCACCAGTGTAATATGGATGCTAGATGTGAAAGTTGGACCATAAGAAAGGCTGAGCGACAAAGAATTGAGGCTGTTGAACTATGGTTCTGGAGAAGACTCCTGCGAGTCCCTTGGACTGCAAGGCATTCAAACCAGTCAGTCCTAGAAAAAACAACCCGACTGCTCTTTAGAAGGCCAGATCCTGAAGTTGAAACTCAAATACTTTGGCCATCTAATGAGAAGGAAGGACTCACTGGAGAAGGGCCTAATGCTGGGAAAGATTGAGGATAATAGAAGAAGGGGACAACAGAGAATGAGGTGGCTGGATGGAGTCACTGAAGCAGTAGGCATGAACTTAAATGGACTCCAGAAGATGGTAGAGGACAGGAAGATCTGGAGGAATGTTGTCCATGGGGTCGCGATGGGTCAGACATGACTCTGAAATTAACAACAACAACAAAATATTCACAGGGGGATAAATCAAAACAAGATTAATCCAACAAAATGCAGAGGGGCATAGCAACAATTTTCCATCCCAAACTGGAATTGTCACATAAAGGAAGATCTGGGTCACTAGTATATAAGGTTACCATCTCTGTTGGAAGCAGAAGGTCCAGAACAGTATTGCACTTAAATTATTTAGAGTCAGAGAATGGTTGAGGAAAATCAAGAGTTCAACTTTTCTGCCATCTTTCTGGTATTTATCTAACAAGGTAGTCATGGAATTTGCAGTATCCAAACTGGACCAGAAGCCAGATACAAATTAGTCCATGCAATCTGTAACATCAAGAATGTCTGGTGTTTCTACCTACTTGAGCAGTTTGTCTTCAATTTCTTAATCCTAGGTAAAGTAAGAACTGAAACCAAATATTGAAGTTCAGACCATGTTTCTATAGAAGAACCTTATTTCCATCTTCAAAGGACTAAATTCTGTCCTATCTCTGATTCAGTTTCCCGAAGCCAACAAACAATGGTTCTTTATCCAGATGGATAAGAATTGACTATACAACTGAAGGGCATATTTCAAAAAGCTTCTTACCCTGTTCATTGTTCAATTACCTGCTGGGTGGAAGAAAGGGAATATCAGCTTTGATTGAATGTGATCAGCCTTCCTCACCTCATGGCTGTTGCAGGCAAGCACTTGTAGGTCAGCCATTTGGGGAAAGATTACTTAAGTAGTCACGGATCCACTTCCAAATTTTCTATTATTTCTTTTTTTTTTTAGTTTCTGGTCCATGCACTGGAATGTAATGTTGATTTTCTATACAAATGATGGTACAATATATTCTGTGAAGGTTGTTTAGTTACCTGTTTAGTATTTGTACTAGTGAAACACCTAATTTACCCCTTAAAATTTTATATTGACTAGAATTTTCTATGAATACATACTGTAAGCACATGCATACATGAAAGTTTGCACAGATATATATGTACATTTTTTCATTAAAGTTAAATATCACAGCATTGTCTAGATGACCTTGGAAAATATAAATAGTGGGTAGATAGGAGATCCCAGGATTGAAACATGGGAAGTGAAAAAGCACTGCAGAAGAAGCCAGTGGGAAATCACTTCTGCATTATTGTGCCCCCACCCTGAAACTCATCATGGATAAGTTCATGAAGTAACAGGAGAACTTTATATTTACTTTGTGAAAGAAACCCACAGAAGTATGAGTGACAGTTCTGCTCACTAGGTGAGAAATTCAGTCGTCGAACAACAGTTTATGTTGTCATCAATAACAAGTCAGTCTTGAGGCTCAACACAGAACAGGTATGAAGTATGCAGTGTTTCTCATCCTTGACAATTTTAAGGCATGTGGACTTCAACTCCCAGAATTCCACAGCCAGCATTGCTGGCTGTGGAATTCTGGGAGTTGAAGTCCACATGCCTTAAAATTGTCAAGGTTGAGAAACACTGTAAAGCATTTTGAGACTTTTCTTAGCCTAAAAGCAGCCCTTAAATCTTCTGATTATTTAGCAAAGTAAAAGGATTCAGAATGGGAAAGGGATTTGTGCTCATTTTCAATGAATCTAAATACAGAATACTAATATCTTAAGGAACTGAAAGCTAAAACGTATGAAGAACAATTGTGGGAATTGGGTATGTTTAATAAAAAGAAGACTAGTGGTAACATGATGGCAGTGTTCCAATATCTAAGGGGCTGTCACAAAGAAGAGTAGGTCAAAACACCTGAAGGCAGGATAAGAAGCTTGGAAAATAATCAAGGAGTGAACCAAACTAGAACTAAGAAGACATTTCCTGACAGTCAAAACAATCAGTACAATGACTTTCCGCCAGAAGTTGTGGGCACTAAAACACTGGAGGTTTTAAAGAAGAGAATGGCCAACCATTTGTCTGAAATGGTATAAAGTTTCCTGCTAACTGTTATTCTGTTAAGTTACTATGTGACCAGATTGTTTCAAAAAATTCAGAGAAGAACAGGCAGAAAATATAATTGTAAGAAGAATGTGATGGAAAGGATCAGATCAGATATAGTGCAGCATGCTGTGCCCAAAGAAGCTGAAAAGATGACTCCAGATAGCCATAGGCATGAAAGTCATTGTCTCTCTTGCTTTGTCATCTAGCAACTGAATTCAATGCCATTGCAACTCTGACTATGGGGGTTTGTGTCAACTATCAAATGTATATATCTCCACTAGTACTCTTATACAGTTCTCTTCTTCAAGGTCATGTTATCTATACAAGTACATGCAGTTTTAAGCAAGAGACATAAAAAAATGTGGAAAGGTCTACCCTAGAGAATGTATTTTGATATCTCTGGATTTAGGATTGGACGAGACCAAGTACCAAACAGGTATTTCCACGAACAAGGAAGCACATGACTATCCTTTGCCAAAACGCAGGACCCAATTTCCGTATTTACATCTCATTCCTGTAAGGTTAACAGACTCACTGCATCGTAGATCTGCATCTCCTATCTCTTCCCTGGATATAATACAGATAGGCTCTGAGCTGATCCTGGGCAGCATATCATTGTCAGATAATCAGTTGTCATGAAGATAAGCTGTTTAGGGGGGGGCATTAAGTCCAGTTCCTTTCTCAAGCTGCTTGTTGGAGCCCTTTCAGATCATCTAATGGGTTTATGTAAATAAAAAATCTGGCTGCTAGGGAAATCAAAAGTCTGTTGAACGTTGCTTTCTGGTTCAGGCTCCACACAATGTTTATAACAGCCAGATCTGTTTAAGAGCATTACATATAGCTTTCTAGTAGAGTTTGCCACACAGGCCTGAAACAGCTTTTCTTAGTCTAATGAAAAAGAGAAAGCAGGGAATTTGGACTGTACTTAAGGGAACAATGTAGAAAGACATTTCTGTGTCCAAATACAAGAAGCTTAGACAAAGAGTCATAAATCGTTCCAAAGCATTTTATTAAAGCGTTGTTTGTGAATAAGCCAGAGTTAGTTGGATTCACATAGGATGCTAAGCCATAAATCATGATTGACTAATCATGATCACCTAGCCCAAATAGCCTTCCAATCCAAATCAAATAGAAATATGACTTAGTTTAATTACTTGGAAAATAACAGATGTGTCTGACCTTAGCTTTCTAATTCTTGTTCACTCAGATGCCAAAGGATAAAGCTACAACAAACATGCCTAACAAGAGTGGGAAAAGTTACAACAGTTAAATAGTAAAAACATCCTGATAGGGAAGGGAGAAAATTGGATTAAATGACTGACAGACTTGTCCCCAAAGCTGAAATATCATATCACCCTTGGATGTCTCAATGATTCTAACTTGAAAAGTAGAATGATGTGAGAATTGAGGTAAATTCATTGATCCTTAATTGTACCATTCAGTTCTTTGTAATATGGCCCAGTCTTGTTTCCTTAGAGGTTTTATTGATTGATTGACTGATTATGTGCCACTAAGTCATTTTCAATTCCTAGCATCCACATAGATAGATTGTTTCCATGACAATCTATCCCTAACCTGCTCCTTCAGGTCTTCCAGTGCCACTGTAACAGGATCAGTTTCACCATGTTGTTTCCATATTGTGTTTTCGTAGTCTGCATATCTCTTGTGAGGACAACGAGATGTTCAAGGACTGCAAATTGCATCAGCTAGTGAAGATAGCTTAGTAACTTATTTTATGATGGGGAAATCATTTCAGATTTACTTCACACTTTTATTTCATACTCTAGCAATGAGCTCTATTATATTTAATAAAATAATTTATTATAAATACTCCTTCTCTTTGGCCTAAAACTGGCTTTTCTATTTTTTATTATTATTTTTATTGATTTACTATACATAAAATGATAAAATTTGATTTGTATCATTTTTACATACACATATGCAAATTATAAATAAGAATAAGAAAATAAAAACATAGTATGTTACATATAAGACATTGTTTAGCTGAGTTTTTAAACCAATGTGTGTTCAAGGGCATCCATGGATAGGAGGTCTAAAATGTCAAGAGATGGAAGCCCCCTGCTTTTTATGTGGGGCGTGTTTGTGCTAGATATAAAAGGGGAGTAGCTCAATTGCATTTATGCCCCAACTTGCCTTTAAAAAAAATTTCCTTCCTGACATCAACTCGTGTATGTTCCTATTGTTGATGCCACTATCACTAGAGATAACAAGATCATGACTACTGAAAAAGAAACACAATTTGAGAAATCAGCTTCTGCAAAACTTTGTTTGCACCATCCCTTCGAGACTATTTAGCTCGCCTGTTAAGTATAATTCCATTCTGAAAAACAAAACTTATAAATTTGATTCTATTTTTCTCCCGTGGTAGCTTTAGAGCAGGGGTCTTCAAACTGGCTGAGGAATTCTGGGAGTTGAAGTCTACAAGTCATAAAAGGGCCAAGTTTGAAGACCCCTGCTGTAGAGTCTAGCTCTATTTCCAAAGATCTAACCAAACTGAGCCAATTCTGGAGGGACAAAGATGAGATTGGGCTGTTTCTGGAAACTGCCCCCCCATTTCATTGAACTGTCTCTTTTTTTCTGCTGATACAGAATCTGTATTTGCCTCATGAGCTCCCAAATGTCTCTCTCCCACCAGTTGTAGGTCTAAGAATCCATTTCATCAGCTTTATGTACCCCAGTGGAACACAGCATGTTTCTTGTTTTCTCTTCCTGCACAGCTCTGTCAACAGATTGCAGCAGAGCTTGACAAAGTAAACATGGCATTGAGACCAATCCATTTCTGGAAGGCAACTAAGTGAATTCTGCTATAGACAGAAAACTAAGTAATGAGGGGTGATGGGAAATTAAACTTAAGTCACTGACTCCGTGTGAGTATTATCCCGTCTTCTGTATTCTCAGGAAGAAAATTCAGCAGTCCTTGGGTTCAAGAGCACCCCATTTCACCATGCTCATTTTATTTCTCAGTCATTCCCTCTAAGACGTTTATGCTCCAAACTATTTTGTTTTGTTTTCTTAATAATGCAGAACCATTCATGTCAGGAACAAAAGAAGAAAAAACGCCAGTGTTGTGCTCAGGAATCCAAAGAATTCACATCTGTTGCTGTAAAAATCTCTAGTTACATCTACTTCTTCTTTGTGGTGCATTATTACAGAAATCATGTGATTTAATGAAAACATTTGCTGCCTCCGTCCACTGCTTTGGCTGAAAACACGGGTAACTTAGTTCAAGCTGACCGAACAGCTGAGAGGCGATCTCCACATATGATCAGAGCCAGGCATGCTTTGATTCAGGGCAGGGCACAATAGGATCATTCAAAATGTTGTCCTTCTCAAAGGCCTTTTGTCCACTGCCCCATATGCCTGGGATGTCCAAGCATGTAAAAATGCACGACGAGGAATGGCAGAGTGGGAAAGAAAATTAGTGAAAAGTCTCCTTCACAAAGATATGCCTTTCTTGGCAGAGTGTAGGCTGTATTCAGGTTTACAGTATGAAGCTGCTTTTGTTGACTTGTCAGTGAATCTGTAGGCCTGGTCCCACATTCAGAGGAATGTGCCAGTAAAACAAAATGAAAAACACCAAAAAGGCATTCTTGAAATAAAGCCCTGTGGGTGTTTTAAAATAAAATTATCTAAAAAATCGACAACTTTGAGTTTCAAAAATATCAGCTTCAGCCACAATTCAGTATCTGAATACACTGAAGTAAGCTTCACTAGACCCTGACTTATAACCACTTGTTTAGCCTCTGTTCAAAATTATAACTACTGAAAAAAGTGACTTACCACCAGTCTTCACACTTACAGCCATTGCAGTGTCCCTGTAGTCACCTGATCCAATGCTTGGCAACCATCAAGTATTTCCGATCATGTGATCACCATCTGCAACCTTCCCAGTTGGCTTCCGACAACAAAGTCAATAAAGGAAGTTGTATTCACTAAACGACAGCATGATTAACTTAACAACTGCAGGGATTTGCTTAACAACTGTGAGAAAAAAGGACATACAATCAGGCATGACTCGTTTAATAACCACCTTGCTTAGCAAGAGAAATTTTGATCACAATTGGTCATAATTTGAGGACTTCCTCTACATTTCCTGGGTCTTACCTCTGTATAGCAGCAAATTTACAATTTAAAGTTGTTAAAATGTAATTTAACCTGATCCTATATTGCAATCTGAGGACTTAGCAGGAGATAAGGACAGGATTTGCCAATAGTGATTAGTGGATGTGGCTGTGGGAATAGGGAAAATTCTATTTCTGATTTGGAGACAGTTAGTGGTGTCATGACAGGCAGGCATTTCAGACCTGACACAAATGCTGAAAGCTCCATTTTATTGGCACCCTTAGAAGATTTTTTCCCCCTTGGGGTACAGCCACCTATCCTCTGAGGAAAGGTTAAAGGTATGGGGATTTTTATCCTGGAGAAGAGAGTGGAAAAGGCGATGTGATAACCAGGTTCAGGTATAAGAAAGGCTGTCATAAATATGATGGAGCATTTTTTCTCTTTTGCCCCCCCCCCAAATAAAACATCTTTACTAACCTGCTTTCTGATCAGTTGGTGTCATGTGATTGGCCTCATCCCCTCTAGCAGCCATTTTATGAATAGGCACTCTCCAATCCATGACAATTGTTTTGTTTGGGCTTCTGTGACTTGCTTTCAAAATGTTAAATGAACCTGCTGGATGTATAGTCTAATCAGTGGTGGGTTTCAAATATGTGAACAACCAATTTTGTGTGTGGATGCCGCTTCCGGAAGTCTGTTCTGGGCCTGGGCAACAAAAAATTAGCTACTAGTTCTGCTGAAGTGGTGCAAACTGGCTGAATCCCACCACTGAGTCTAAAGGATCATTTTGTCCTGAAATGGGCTCATAGCCCTGGTCAAATATAAGTGCTGGGTCTGTGGCAGAGTCCTTAGATGACCACTCTCTGCTCCACAACCAGTATTGCCATATAGCTTATATAGATCAACCAGCTGGAGTTCCATGCCATTTCATCCAGGTTAAGTAATCCTACCAGAATCATAAGAGTTACTAAATCTAGTGGTCTCACTCTCTAGGGAAGAAAATCTTTTTTTTTTTTTATTTGATGACTGTTTCAAATGTCCTATAGGTCAGCGGCAGAACTCATATTTTAAAAACAAATGATGCCAAATTCAACCCCTGCACCTCCAAATATTACCTGGGATAGATCTCAACCTGCAGTCCAATAAAGCCACCTTCAGACAATGCAGATAATACTAAACTCTGTGGATCCCCAATGCGACTGGGTATAATGCATTTCCTATGAGATCATTCTAAGCTGTTGTTTGCTGACAGCTGAGCTGTTTTTGTTGCTGTTCCTTGGTTAGAAGGCCAAAGTATTGAGAGGTTAACTGACTTCTTCCAAGACACACAATCTGGGCCTTTCAGAGCCAAGGTTAAATTCCAGCCATCTGCTTAAGCTACTGGAGCGCTTGTAAATGTTAGTATGAGGTTTCCTGCCAGCTCTCAGTCTCACCCATCAGAATATGACAAGCAAATGAATCCAAAAGTCTTTCACCAAATACCTGTACAAATAGTCTAGTACAGATAGTCTATTTTCAAAAGTCTGGTGAAGATAGATAGACTAGTATAGTGATTTACTTACATATCATGACCAACTGATTCTCAAGTCTTGTAGTGCTATTCAACTACTTCTTAGAAATGCACAAAACAATACTTGGAAATAACACCAGAGCTTTTTTTTCTCATAGAACGCCCAGAACGGAGTTCCGGCACCTTTTTTGGATGGAACCTTGTACGGTAGGCAAGGTGGGTTGTATGACGTGTGTGAGTTCTGGCACCTTCTAGGAATGGAGACTTAGGACAATTTGAAAGTATGTCAGAAGAAAGCTGTCTCCAAGTTTGGTGGTTTGATGGTTTGGTATCTCTTGCAACCAATTAGTGTAGAGAGGTGTGTTCAGAGGTTGCCAGGATTCTGACAAGAAGTTGTATAATAGAGACCTCAGCTTTTCTAGTCACTTACTAATCCCACCACTTTTTCTTATAAAGCTATTTAGCTATGCAATTGCCTCTTTTTTAAATTGAGTTATGATGGCTCACAATAGAACTGACCAGGGAGGACTTAAACCCAGAATTAACCTGGGGAATATTAAAACTGCCCTCCATAACCCCACATCTGCCTGGGCTTAAGCATAATACCATCACCTGGTTCATGATCCAGTTGATTGTTTCATCTGAACACATCTGAACACATTGCTCATTTTGTGACTTGTATTACACTCATGCTTCATAGGCATAGGCATCCTATTTATTCCAAGGCAGTTTTTCTTCTTCTTATCACTGATAAAATTCTAACTGGACATCAGAAAGTCTACTTCTTTTGACATGACCCTGCTTCACTTATAATCATTTTGGTGACCTTATTCTAGAAATGTAGCCCTTAACCTGACGTGCAAGATAAGGGAACAGCCATTCAACATTGACTGAGTTTTTTCCAGGAAAGATTAGACTGGACTCTTCCTTAATAATTTCTAAGTGAGGGAAGAAAATGTTTTCGTTTAGTCATGCTACATTTTCTCTGCCTTGTTTTTATTCTAGATTTTAGACCACTCCAGTTTACGAAACTGGCCTGTAATATTAAGATTAGGGTTATCATATTAAGATTTTCTTTGTTTTCTGCAAACTGAGTCATAGGCCAAGTAGTACAGGAATTACGAGCAAGCAAATACTTAGCATATATCAGGTCATAAACCCAAAGAGATTCCACTTGTCAACTGCATATGGCAAATTTCACACCTTACAGACCATCAAACTGGACAAGGATCCACATCAGAACTATATTTATTTGTTTGAATTTATTAGCCACTGAACTCCAATGGACTATAGGCACCATACGAAACTGGAACAAATAAAACAAGGGGAAAAACAAGGGGGGGGGAATTAAACCAAACAGGCAGCCCAGACTTCAGTAATTTTAATAACCACAAAGGTTATTAAACCTTGGCAACTTTAAGACTTGTGGACTTCAACTCCCAGAATTCCTCAGCCAGCAAAGAACCCCTGCCCTAGACAAACAATAATACATTTAACCCCCAGCCTGGAACCAATGAGAGGTTTTAAAGGCTTCTGGAACCCTAGGAGAGAGGGCACCGTTCTTATCTTGGGGCGGGGGGGAGAGGGGGAGGAGAGGAATGCTGTTCCGGAAGGTGTGAAAAAGAAGACTTTTCCTTACTCCTGCAATTTGGGAAAACTGAATACAGAGGAACCTGGAACCCACCCACTGCTAAACCCTAGTGCCAGTCCAGAAGGATACTGTGATCAGCAGCATTGAAAATCATTGTAAGAAGTGTAGGAAGAGAGTGCATTTCACTCTTTTATCTGTACCCAGCCATCCCAATCATAATATTAATTCATAATTAATTTTTCAAATTTTTGAACCATCCATCTGCCTGTTAACATTCTCTTTTCCCACTTTTTCTGTTGTTCAATCCCCCTTTCCTTGAGAATTTTTTTAGGTATCATAAACATGAGCGTTAAATTGAATTTATGTAAGACTTTTCACATTTTTAAACCGCCTGTCACCTCCATACTGGACCTTAGCATGTGCCTTCCCATCAGGAAAAATAAATGAGTTAAACAACATCATCTAAATATGTTAATATGAATCTTAGGCAGCAAAAAGCAAATTCTGTTTTCTAGGGAAATGTGGGTCTTTAATCTTTATGTAAACTGCCGCTGTTTTTATAATTACTCAATGGCCGCAGTCAGGTTGTCCATCCAGGAAGAGAAAAAAGATCAGAGTTTTGATCATATAGGTGTGGCCACCATCTTGCATTTTTTTAATCTATCCTGCGGACATCCATAACAGTAGAGCAGGTGGTGAAAGTGGTAGTATTTATAAACAGGATTAAAGTTTTTCCTCCAAAGTTTTTGAATGTCTTTTTGTTTTGATGGTATTGATCAAATATTATCCTACCAAGGGAGGCATTTTATTGTTCTTTCTCTGTTGTGGAATGAAAACCATACCTGTAAGAAACTTTACTGCAGTGAAAAGCAAGCATCTTTTGCCATGTATAATTGGGCTAATGCACCAACAACTCCCTTTTTACAACCCTGTAATTTAATTTTTTAAAAATCCAGCTACTTTTCACTTAAAATAAACCAGAACAGTTAGTTGGGATGCGTTTTTCTTTCTTTCCATCATTCTGAGATTATGTTTTCCTGAATAAATGTTTTGCTTTTAATGGTATGGGACTGTAAATAAATGATTTGATTTGAATGTTTTGTTCAGCTATTCTTTGTGTCAAGAAGACTTTGAAAACTCTGTTAGGGCTCTGTTATTTATCATTCAACTGACAAACACGATTCAGTTCCTTAATATAATCAGTATAACATTGTAGCACACAGAGACAGTCCAATTATATATGCAGAAAAGAGGCAAGAGCCTGAAAAAGGCCAGAGATATAGCACAGTTTCACATGCCTCACTAATCAACATAAAATAAATAAACAAATATTTATTTATTTTTCTGGGGCAGGTTCGCTTTTGAATATATAATGGCATGTATTGATTTATGAAAGGATATTATCACCTCCAGTGACTTTTACTTTAACAAGAGCCAATTAGGCCAAGTGGCTAAGGCACCACACTAGAAACCAGGAGACTGTGAGTTCTAATCCTGCTTTAGGCGTGAAAGCTGTTGGGTGATTTTGGGCCCGTCCTTTTCTCTTGGCCAAATCTACTTCACAAGACTGTAATTGTGGGGAAAATTGAAAGAGGAAGGCGTATTACGTATGTCAGACTGGCCCCAACCTGCTCCCTAGGAAAGAACGACCCTTGACTTCATAAGTATTAGAAAAAAAATACTTTTACTAGAGATGTTGAGTATAGCATGAGTGAGGCAACCTCTGAAGAAAAACCGTGCAAAAATCATATATTGAAGCAATCCCCAATGTCCAACCTTCATCCCACCCATGAGAGCAGTCCAATCAGGTCTTGTTCCGATGTTTTAGGAAAATGGTGCCTCTGGCGAAACAGCAAAGCCCTTTTCCAGGGCCGGTATCCTAGAAGGAATGAAGATGACTCGGTTTAGCACCTTTGCTTCCTGTCAGTTTCCATACTTCTTAATTTCCCACAAGATTCTTTCACACCTTCAGCACTCTTCCCCTCCCAAGTGCCCCCTCCCCCCTAGTTATGGCAGTTGCTAGCGAGCTTCAAAGAAGACCAAGATAGGCAGCTGACAATCACCTTGAGTTACTTATAAATAAATAAAAGTGGGATAAATATTCAATAAATTAATGATCATGACAGTCTATTTCTAAGAAGCACATCAGGCTGAACCTTTTGGTTTGCTCCTAGTCTGAGTTCACTGCTATCTCTGTTGGTTGTTTGGTTCTGCTGATGAGACCAAAACAGAAGTTATTGTCAACCAGGCATCAAACATCAGACAGCTAAAAAAAAGTCCAGGATAATTCTTCAGTTCAGCTGGTAACAGAACTCGGTTCTATGAATAGACATGCAACTCTTGTTGACGCTTTTCTCTAATTCATGGTTAACAGTAACATGGGGCTTCCAAACATTCAGAAACCTGAAATTACTCCTATGAGCAATTTTCATAAAGGACCTGTAGGGATGCAAGCCCAGGTATTTGAATACCAGTGTCTCTATATGCCTCAGTTTCTATATCCATAGAAAAAGATTAATATTAAGCAAGCAAAGATGGAGTAAAAGGAAACTAACATTATGAAATCCTAAAAGAAAGGTATCCTACAATTGTGTAAATAAAAGTAGATTTGACAAAATGAGAAGAAGCTGTATAGATCCATTAGGAAAACAACAACAATAACAATGCATGAACAATATCCTAAAGAGGATCGGTCAACATATCACTACAAAATGGGCAAGCAGAATCAGGAGGGGCGTGTCTGCCTCAGGGTCGAAATAGCCTTGTTCGGAGGCTCTGCGACACGGGACCTGTAAAGCCGCCAAAACAGCGCAAAACAGCTGTTTTTCGCAGCAGAAAAAACCCCTCCTCGGTAGGAGAAGGGGCGAAGAGCTGTGAGTGTGGGTTGAGATCCCCTGAAAACCCCTCGAAAAAACGTTCGGGGGGAAGAAAGAGGACTCCCCGTGAGCTCACAATAGCTCCAGCCCGGCGCAGCATGTCAACTGACAGACCAAGATGCTGAGACCAGCCACCACTCGAGGAAAACTTTTCAAAGAAGCACAGAGATTGACAGACTGAACGCAGGAGCTTAAAAAGCAAGTATTTCTTATATTTTACCTCGGATCAATTACGTTCACAATAAACAAAATGCACCCAAGATGGCGACCGCTTTTAATTTAAAGTGATAGCTACCGGAAGAGAAAGGCGAAGGAGAAACTGTAATGCGAAAGAGACCTCTAGAGGGCAGCAGAGACGCATAACTTAAAAACTTTGCAAAATAAACCTAAGGAGCTACCGGAAGAGAAAGGCGAAAGAGAAACTGTAATGCGAAAGAGACCTCTAGAGGGCAGCAGAGATGCATAACTTAAAAAACTTTGCAAAATAAACCTAAGGATGTATATAAGCTCTCCAGAAATGATGATGAAAGAATTAAAAGAAGCAATTTCAACAACTTTTGAAAAAATAAGGAGAAAGATGGACATGATAATAGACATATATGAGAAAAGGTGGGAAGAAAGGATGAGGACGTTGGAGGCAGTGGAACAAAGCAGAGAAGTGGATAAGATGGTGGAAGATCAAAGCAAAGCAGTTATTGAGGACTTGGACCAAACCGGAGAAACAGTACAAACACACAGTGGGAAAATGAGAGAAGATACTGGGAGAAATTCGAAGAGGGTCTGGGAAGGGGTTGAAGAAAAGATGGAAGAGGTGGAGAGACAAGAAGAGAGACAACTTACTGAAATGAAAAGTGAGGTGCAAAACCGCTCAACTATGATGTACCATCGCCAGATGATGACAGCAATTAGGGGCAAGAGACTGGAAAAATCCCCAAATGAGAAACAAGATTTGAAAAGAATTGTTATAAAAGCATTGGAAAAATATCTAGGAGAGGAGGCTAAAAATTTCTCTTGGCAAACTGACAGAATCCATAGAGTATGGCTTATATGGAACCAAGGGACATTGCAAGCAATAAAGAGAGACTTATTACTTGGAAGGGAAGCTGTGTTATGGAAATCCACCTGGCAGAGGAAGAAACCCAGAATTCGACTGAAAAGAAGAGAAACTTAATATTTTATGCAAGGAATTAAAGGCAAAGAATTATGGACTGATTTAAGGACTAAGTGTAAGAGCAAGAGACATGAGAGGGTGATTAATGGAAGGTATATATTAAATAGACTAAGAATGTACGCGTTGAAGGGAGGGGTGTATCGACATGAAAATTATTAACTTTAATAAGAAGACTTGTTTGTTTGATGTACAATGGATAGATCTGAAAAGAACTGAAACTTAAAATTTTTAAAATGTAGTTGGCTTATAGTTAAACTTTGATATACGGAGTGAAGAAGGTCTACAAATTTAAAATGATTGTATTAAGTTGAATGGCTTTAACTTGAATTTTTTCTTTGTTTGCATGTACAAATGGATATCTAATAATAAAAAATTTTTAAAAAATCAATCAATCGATCAATAAATTAAAAAAAAGGGCAAGCAGAGAAGCTAGAGGAAATCCCCAGCTCACCAAAAAAAAGTAAAAGGAAAAAAGAAATGGCAGCATAAACAGGAAAGAAAGGTGGGGGGAAATCTAGAAGTTGTTGCCATAAAGTCTGCATTAGCTCCAGCTGCAAGCCAGTGAGTGAAGAGTATGCAGCTCTAGGTATCAATTTACATTTAGGGTCCTGGGCATGCAAAAAAACCAACAACAATGGTGTCCACCCTATTTTTGAAAAGATAATGTGAATATTACTTTAAAATTAAAATAAATATTTATTTAAAGATAAACTAAACTAGACCACCTCTAATACACACAGAAACACACAGATTCTTGATTTTTAAAGAGAGTAGAAGATAAGGGAAGCATGGCCACCTTCAAGAAAACCAAGCTAGAGATCCATATTAATTTGTTCATATAGCTAAATGAATGTCTGGAACTATTTCCATGACCCTTTTTCTTCTCTGCCCTTTTTTATGTTTGCAAATACCATACAGTATGAGGAGAAGGAGGGCAAGCATTACTAATGCTCCTTTACCACACACTGTCAAGTACTTATAAGCCCTATTTATAGCTACAGTTAAAGATTCAGATATGAAGTATGCCATTAAAGGACCACTTTAATGAGCCCTCAGAGAAAATATCTGACAAAGCCTTTTGAGCTCATGACTGTTTGCTTGTCCTGGGCCTCTTGCTTGTTAACATTCATGAAATATAGATACTGTGAATAAAATACCAGCAGTCTTGTTGTGCTATCAACAGATTGCATTGTGGGGTTAAGAATTGCACCACTAGAACTTAATTGCTATGTTGTCATTTATCACTAGATAAGTGAAGAACACACCTTTGGTTGGAGCCCTCCTCCCCTGAGGCTTTTGTTTCTGATGATTCACTAGGTCAGCATCTGGGAGGATAATCTCAGAAATATCATCCAAGTCTATTAGGTTAGCGTCACCGAGCAAAGTGTAGATGTAGTGCTAGCTTCAGGGTTGCTGAGGACTGACCTGAGAGCTATAACAAACTTTTGGTGGGATTTAAAGCAATGAAAAAAGCTGTCCTTTGACTTATGGGATCGTACAGTGTCATCACAGGCAGTAGGAACATCACGAGGGAGCAAGGATAAAAGAAATCCAGATAATAAAATTGGATTTATTTATACTCTTTTTTTTCCTTCTTTTCGGCATTCCAATACTGATGTCAATTTTTTTCTTTTAGGTATCTAATGTTTTAGCACAGATTCACAAAAGTGGTGAGTTAACACGAGTATTATCTCTATTCTATTGCTAATTGGTGGTTTTAGGATATTTATGCCAGAAGCAATTTTGCACAGAATTAGCCTGTAGGTCCATCTGTCCAAGATTGTGAGGATGAACTGGCAGGAATCCTTCAGGGATGCAAGCAGGGATTTCTCTCAGCTCATCTGGAGAAACTGAAACTGGGGCTTTTGCATGTAAAGTAGATGCTCTATATAGGAGCTATGTTCTCCTTCTATGGGCTATCACTGTGACAGCCTATCACAACAAGCCTATCACTGCTTAAGGGAAACTCAAGGCCAGGAAAGAAAGATATACCTGTCTCATAAAACGTGGAATCAATATCTGCCTTTGATCAAGGATTGCCTAGACTGTTTAAGAGTCAATCCAATAAACAGATCCTCCTGTTCTGGGCATAGAAGATATCCAAAATAATCTGTACAGAAATTAATCTGTATTCCCTCACCTTTTTCCTTGGATTTGGTCATCCTATCTTGTTTAGGCAATGACATAAATAATCATAAGGAACACAAGATGCAACTTTGTGCTAACTCAGACTATGATTGTCTTGTGCAATGCATTAGGTCAGCGGTTCTCAACCTATGGGTCGCGACCCCATTTGGGGTCGAACGACCATTTCGCGGGGGTCACCGAACACCACAGTCCACCATTTTGTTTGTTTTTTTCCTCCCGCCGTGCGAGCGCCATGCATGCGCGGTTTGGCCCGTCACGGTCCGCCATTTTGTTTTTTTCTTCGTCGCGAGCGCGCCGCGCATGCGCAGTTCGGGCCGTTGCGCACGCATGCATGGACCGGCCCGTCGCGCACACATGCGCGGACCGGCCCGTCATGCGCATGCACGCACGCACGGGTCGCACCGCACATGGGCAGCGCAAGTGGGGTCTCAACCTGAAAAAGGTTGAGAACCACTGCATTAGGTCATTGACTGCTTAATCTTGATTTGTTGAATCAGTCACAAGCAGGCTTGAGTTCAAACACAGCACACTGAGGCTTAGTGACCAAGCTGTAAACCAGAGTTTACAACGCACAACCACTGAGTTCCTGCCACATATTTGGCCACCAGGAAGCAAATACCATTATGTGTTAGTATGACGTGTGCACCTGTCAAAATATCGATCTGGTTGAGAATTGATTGGCCTGGTGGTGAGAGTAGCTCTTTCCAGGATCTCAGGCAAAAGACTCTGCCATTTGTCCTGCTATTTGATTCTTCTCAAATGGAAGAGTTTAGCTTAGGATTTCAAAACCTTGGGTCTTCTGCATGGAATATTTCCCTATGCTGTACGTTATACTTCTCAGCTGTAGCTGTTCCCTCGAATAGCACTACTTTATTAGTGTAGGGCAGAAAAACCTATTGCAGAATAAACCCTTAACTCCGCCATGAATTCACTAAGGGACCTGGGGTTTGACACTAGGTTTGACAGGAGCTTAGGTAAAGTGCCTTTCCACTGCTACTTTTTGGTGGGCCATCCTTAAAATTTGAGTAAGGCATGGGACAATATCCCAATATCAAGGATGAAAAAGATGAAGTTTGCCTTCAAGAGTGCTGATGGCTGTTTTTTCTATGCTGGATTCTGGATACAGGTCCCCCACTAAATACTTTTGTGTTTTCTTTGGGGGGGGAAGTACATGAGTTTGCAACTTTAGATTGCAGCTACCTTCAATACAGGGATGATATCCATGGCCAGATAGAAAACTCTAAGGAATTTTTATTACAAAGTTGGGCCCAAAGCAGACCACAATTCCCTGGTACTATAGAGTGGTCACTAGAAATGCCCTGAAAATAAAATAGTGTGAACTGAAAAATTACACTTGTCATTTCTGCTGGAATTTCCCCTATTCTGAGGAGATGTTGCTTTTTCTTGTTCTTATGAAGGTTTGTTAAGAATAAGATGATGATGTCAGCTCTGTTCATAGCTTGCAGCATGGGGGAAAGCACCTCCAGAAAGTCAGCTTTGTCCCCAACGCTTACTGGCAGCACAGAAGAGGAACCCTTACATTTAGCAGTAAAACTCTTCTCCTTTCATAGGAAACTATGCTCTTCTGAAGCAGCAATAACACCCAAATGGATAACTTTTGATACTGAACTTCAAGTAGCCAAAACCTCTGCAGCCATTGACCTTTCATGGACTCCAAGTGAAAACTTTTAATATGATACTAAACGCGTAGATTGAACAAATATGTCTCTGGGTGGTCAGTGAAATCCCATAATCAATTTTGCTTTCTCAATGAAAAGATGTGCAAGTGTTGTTTGAATTTTATGTTATAATACAATGATTTTCTTTTTCGTTTACAGCTGACATGAGAAGTGCTTTAACTGCCATTGGCTTTCATTGCTCCCACTGACAATTCTCCACCTATCAGTGAAGTAAAACTACAGCCATTATTCTTAAGTATGTGCAAAAAGTTTAAACACACACACACACACACACACACATACATACACACTTCATTTCAAAGCACCTGTTTGGACTGTTCCAAGCATGAGGCAAAATGCGTGTGACTGTTCAATTTGCATGCTTGTGTGTCTAGGCAGAACACATCCGTTCACTGTTGTTTGGTGGCTTGGGATTGGCTTGGTTTGTTTCCCCCTTTTTCTAGTCCAGCCAGTGCAAGAGTAGATGGCCCAGGCACGTCTTCTTAATTTAGATTGAATGGGGTGTTCAGGGAGTGGAGCATTGAGGAAAGAAACAATTAAGCACATGGCCAAGCAGAAAAGAGCTGGTTACTGCTGCATGTTTGCAGCCTACCAAGTTACTGGCATAGGTTGTCATTTCATGTAGTAACATGGTTGGACTTATACTGGACAGGCTTCAAAAAAAAGAAAAAGAAAAAAGCTGGAGAAGAAGAAAAAAATATCTACAGTAGGGTGACCTAAGGTAATTAAGAAGAAATAAAAATTAAGAAAGCCTTGTGGGATGCATATAATCATTGAAACTGTCTGTTTTATTACTTGGCTGAACAGTCTAGAAGATTTGGTTTAAGATGTCTCTTCTTTCTGTTAAGGGGGCTTTTTTTGATAACAACTGCTAATTGAAACAGATTTTTCTTTTTAAATTTTAGCTTGCTAAGCTATGTTACAGACTGGACAGACTTGAACACTGGGCACTATCTAACAAAATGAAATTCAATGGTGAAAAAAGCAAGGTTCTACATTTAGGAAAGAAAAACCAAATGCACAGATATAGTATAGGGGGTACCTTGCTCAATAGTAGTAACGTGAGAGGGACCTTGGAGTCCTAGTGGACAATCACTTAAATATGAGCCAGCAGTGTGCTGCAGCTGCCAAAAAGGCCAACACAGTGCTAGGCTGCATTAACAGAGTGATAGAATCAAGATCATGTGAAGTGTTAATACCTCTTTACAATGCCTTGGTAAGGCCACACTTGGAATACTGCAGCCAGTTTTGGTCACCACGATGTAAAAAAGATATTGAGACTCTAGAAAGAGTACAGAGAAGAGCAACAAAGATGATTAGGGGACTGGAGGCTAAAGCATATAAGGAATGGCTGCTGGAATTGGGTATGTCTAGTTTAATGAAGAGAAGACGAGTGGGGACATGATAGCAGTGTTTCAATATCTCAGGGACTGCCACAAAGAAGAGGGTGTCAAGCTATTTTCCAAGGCGCCTGAAGGCAGGACAAGAAGCAACGGGTGGAAACTAATCAAGGAGAGAAGCAACCTAGAACTAAGGAGAAACTTCCTGACAGAACAATTAACCAGTGGAACAACCTGCCTCCAGAAGCGGTGAATGCTCCAACACTGGAAGTTTTTAAGAAGAGACTGGACAGCCATTTGTCCGAAATGGTATAGGGTTTCCTGCCTGAGCAGGAGGTTGGACTAGATGACCTCGAAGGTCCCTTCCAACTTTACTATTATTATTATTATTATTATTATTATAGGCCTTGTGGGGTTTTACTTTAATACTTTTTTAAAAATGTTTTAAAAATCAAGCTCTGGGACAAATTTTCTGCAATCTCTGCAGATTCAGCACATGTTAATGGTGAAATATAAGAGAGCAACAGTTTCTTACAGGTAGAATACCCAAAGCATTTCAAGTTTTGTTCTGGTGAAATTTTTGTTTTTAAAAAAAAGACAGAACTTTTGCCGTTATTTTGAACTTTTGTAAGGGAGGTGCAAGAATATATCAGAAGCACTTTAGGGGTACGGGGTACAGAAATGGTTGGGAGGCGCTGTCCTAGAGCCTACAGGGAAGAAATGTGGAACCCTGGAAGAAAGGGACAAGAAACCAACAACAAGATTGCTTGAATTTTGATAACCCCACTGCACCCCAAAGTAGCACTGTAAAACAGGGGTGTCAAACTCAATTTCATTGAGGGCCGCATCAGTATTGTGGTTGTCCTCGGGGGGCTGGGTGGATGTGGCCAGGGTGGGTGCGGCCTACTGGGTAGGTGTGGATGGAGTGGGTGTGGCCTACTGGGTGGGCATGGCCAGCTCTACATCACTTGTGTCAAGAGTGCCTGTGGGGGCCTGGGCAGAAGTGGGACAGATCTGAGGGTCTCTGGCAGAAGGGGGTGGGACTGGGGCAAGCGCCAAGGCATGGTCCATTTCTTCATTCCTCACAAAGAGTGACACTTCCCCAGCATGCACCCAGGGGGTGGGGCCAACGCAGCAGGGGCTGGTTCCTCACTGTTTCTAGATGGCCTTGTGGAGCTAAGATAATGCATTTCAGCATAGATGGCCACCACAAAATTGTACATTGGCTCCCGGTCAGCCTGGGCCAGGGCCAAGGCAGCGGGGGCCATTCCCTCACTGTTTCCAGGATAGCTTCGCAGACCACATGAAACCACTTTGCGGGCTGCATCCGGCCCCCGGGCCTTGTGTTTGACATGTCTGTGGTATAGGTTCTCCTGCTTGAGCAGGGGGCTGGACCAGAAGATCTCCAAAGTCCCTTCCAGCTCTATTTTGATTCTAACAGCAACACTGTATATTATGAACAGACAATGCCTCCTTTGGCTGCTCTATATACTCAGAGGTAATCCTCACCGAACTCTACATTAAACTTTGATGTTATCTGTGAAATTGGCAGAGTTTCCAGAATAGCTGATTGGGCATAATTCTGCAGTTGAACCAGAAAGGCAGGTATTCTACAGTTATCATGACAAGGCTGATTTCCATTCAGTGCACCTGGGTTGAACTTACTTTAAAGTCTAGCTACTGAACCTTGGTAAGATTTGATTTTGTAGAGTAATCACTGAGGAGAAGTGGATTAGTTTTTTTTCCATCAAGGAGAGAAGATAGACAAATCTGATACTTCCAAATGAAAGGAAATGACAGGGTTTCCTTCCTGCCATTAAATATTACTAATATGTAGTTGTAGCAATGTGTGTGTGTGTGTGTGTGTGTGTATGTATGTTGGGTGTGTGTACACAAAGAGTATTAAATAGGCATCCCTATTCTGCTTCTCCAATTCTACTACATGGTTCTTTATATTCTATGCAAAGAAAGAGAATCTTCACATATCCTGCTAGTAAATATATACTGAAATAAAATGGAACATTATCCTGAGAAATAAGTTAATATATATTCATAGTATTAGAGAGGTCAAAAAGAAGTGATATACAGGAGATAGAGACAATGATAAGTGATATTAACAGTGACCATCACAAAATCATTGTTGGTTTGGAAAACCCGCTCCTTCTAAGCCACTCCTTACGACATTGAGTTGCATCTTTCAGCCTTCCAAAACATGTATCACAAATGAGCCTTTTTCTGGATTTGCAGTTTTTCCAAAGTAATGGGTGGGCTCTGAAAGGAGGACATATAATGTATCATGAGGACACAAAACAAAATGCATACTTGCATCTAATATTGAGACACATAAAGACACATATTGTTGTCAAATGTTCTCTCTTGTGGCTGTGGTGGGGCAGCGGTTAGAGTGCAATACTGCAGGCTACTTCTACCAACCTCGGAAGGATGGAAGGTTGAGTCAACCTTGAGCAGGTGAGAATCGAACTGCCAAACTGCTGGCAGCCAGCAGTCAACAGTTTGGCAGTTTGATTCTCACCTGCTCAAGGTTGACTCAACCTTCCATCCTTCTGAGGTTGGTAGAATGAGGACCCAGATTATCGGGGGGGGGGGCAATATGCTGACTCTGTAAACCACTTAGAGAGGGCTGTGAAGCACTGTGAAGCGGGTATATAAGTCTAAGTGCTATTGCTATTGCTGCTTGCAGAAGGCTACACACCGCAAGGGAAGATCTTGTTCCTTCAGCAGGTACCAAAGTTTGGAATATGTACCTGAATTTGACAAAAGAGAGCCTTCAAACTAACACTGAAACACTGTGTTTCTGAGTTTGGGTAATGAAATGTCTGCAAGAAAACAACCAAGCCCAAAGAGCACCAGGGACTACAAATATTCTCCTTATAGAAAACCTTCTCTGTGGAAGCTCCATGCCTTGGAAGTTATGTCTAGTGCTAACACTATTCTTTTTGATTCCAAGAGAAAACATTTTTATAGCTTATGTATTTACAGTACTTGGAGATTTTATCTTATCTTATGTGAAAAGTTATTGTCCAATGTATTCTATTTTTGTTACATGCATTTCAGATTTAATCTTGTTGTATAATTTACAAATATTTATGAGTACTATCCTGAGATTTGTTTTTGAACCAAGTACAATTAAAAATTATTAAAATGCTCAACTAGTGAATAGGGTTATTCATTTAAATAAAGAGTCATTCACACACCCCTTTTCACACTTGAAAATGATTCCTAAGTGCTCTGGCTTTCATGTTAGCACAGAACCTTTGCTGCTCATCAGAGCAGCCTGTCGTTTTTTCAGGTTTTGCTTTAGTCTGAAGAAACAGTGCTGCTGCTTTAAGAGTCCCATTAACATCCATAGTTCTCATAGATTCCCTTAAGTCAGGGGTTCTCAACCTTGGCAACTTTAAGACTTGTGGACTTCAACTCCCAGAATTCCTCAGCCAGCAAAGCTGGCTGAGGAATTCTGGGAGTTGAAGTCCACAAGTCTTAAAGTTGCCAAGGTTGAGAACCCCTGCCTTAAGTGGTGGCTCCTTTTAGCTTCATAGAGAAACCCTTTAAAAGAAAGTTTGTACAGCTTTAATGAGCAGCAAAGAAAATCTGTGCTCTTCTGAGGCCTAAAGCACTCCTTCGACTCATTTCTGAACTATCCGTGGCTCAAATAAATGAAATTAATTAAGCTAAATGATTTAGGTGATTCATTTAAATGAACTTTTTTCCTGGATAAAGGGTCAAACTTGGCTTCTGGGCACGCTCTTAAGAGGTTAAACGTCAAAAAGTGGGTGGGTCAGAACAAAACAGGAAATTGGATTTCTTTAGCATGAAAGAGAATTCATTTGTCAGTTGAATATCTTCACTTATCTCTGGGTCCATACTCAAATCCACTTTCAAGTCACCTAATGCAGACTTGTGGCCATAAAAATATATACCTTTGGAGTAAAAAGTAAGGGAACTGGGACCATGTGTGCAACAAATTATAAAGGAAGAGTAAAAAGGGTATTGATGAAGTCAAAAAAAAAAAAAAGCTTTGCGAGAAGGAGACCTAAAAAGGAACAAAGTCTCATTTAGATGATTTAGTGTTTACATTCCTTGCTGGCTTAAATTTCACCAAATCCTATTTTCCTGATTTAAAGGTACATTCAAACTTGTGTTTCTCAGTTTTGGCAATTTTAAGATGGGTGGAATTCAGCTCTAAGCTGGCTGGGGAATTCTAGAAGTTGAGATCCACCCAACGTTTACTAAGGTTGAAAAAACAATGAACTGGATAGCCCTTTCTTATGTTCTAAGATTACAGGTACCACCACCCCCCCCGCTTACAACAGTTTATTTAGTGAATGTTTGAAGTTACAATGGCACTGAAAAAAGTGACATGACCATTTATCACACTTGCAGCATCCCCATGGTCACATGATCAAAAATTTGAATGCTTGGCAACTAGTTTATACTTATGAAAATTGCTAGGTCATGTGATCACCTTTTGCGACCTTATGGCATGCAAAGTCAATTGGGAAGCCAGGTTCACTTAACAACCGTGCCACTAACTTAACAACTGCACTGATTCAGTGAATAACTGTGTTAAGAAAGGTCATAAAATGGGGCAAAACTCCCTTAACAACTGTCTTGTTTAGCCATGGAAATTTTGGACTTAATGGTAGTCATAAGTCAAGGACTTACCTTACAGAAAGAACCCAAGAGACAAGGGCTTTGCATCAAAACCATAACATTAATCTTAACGTATTTATGCACTTAATCCGCTTTCTCAGTTCTTAGGGTAGTACATGTGCTGATTGCAATGACTCAGTGCCAGATTAAACATAAAATGTAAAAAAATGGTATTGTGCTGTACTGCTGTCTTTGAGGAATTGGAGAGTGGTCCACTCTGCATCAGGATTATCATATGCATGAGTCTTAATCCTCACATTGATATAGCCTGAGACTACCCATTTCAGACCTGCATACATTCTGGAAATTCAGGTTGTACATCTCTGCTTTAAAATACATGCACCTAAATGGCTTCTTTTGTTAGGCCAAAGCTTCTTTGAGGGGAAAAAAAATCAGATGGCGAGACCTATTTTGAAATAGATGGCAATTTTATCATGTGAAAAATTTTAATAGAATGAAACATGATATCCCTCCAGTCATCTCTTTCTTCAGTGCCAAATATGTAATTTAAAGTATGTACACAGGTTTTTGAACAAAATCACACATTTGGCACACAAAAGCTACTATGTGGATGCTCTGTATTCAGAAATAGTATATTTATACTTATAACAAATAACTAAAGGAGACCATTGCAATTTTTTTGTTCCTGTGGGGTAATCTAGCTGGCCAGGATCCTAAATATTGTACAACAGAGAGAATTTACAAGAAGGTTGATCTCAGATAATCAGCAACCTAGTGACTGATAGGAACTGGGTCTCCCTGCCTGCAACCTATTGTATGATTTCATAAATCCACTAATAGTTATTGTGTGGTTAGGGATACACCACAGCAAAGGGAGCTGAATGGGTTTAACCCACCACTTCATGATATTATTCAGTGGAAATATATTAATTCAACTATATAACTCAATATATTGATGAAGCATTTAATCTCCCTAATTGGGGGTACTGACAATATAAAATGGGAACAGGATGAATCTTGACCTTAGAATAAAGAAAAGAAAAGCAAGAGAGATTTCCCCCATATATTATGACAGGATCCACTTTAAACTGTTAAAATATGTGATTCCAACATTACTGTCCCCCTCAAGAACCCATGTTTGATATACACTTTAAATTTCCTCCAGCAGACAGAAAGAAACACAAAAGTGAAAGCTTGCAAGATTCATTTCCCTTTTTTTTCCTTCCAGAGACTGAGATGTCAACATTTCATTTCCCTAAAATGCATCTAATGCCCCGTCAAGAGTTTTCCATGTCAGCTCATGTGATAAGGGAGATTTGCTGCAAGCAGCTGCAAAAATCAGGTGGTCTTTCTTTCCATGAAACAGGAAATGGAGTCCTTGAATCCCCCCCCTAATTATTTTGCAGGAAAGGGAGACAATTTGGCAAGGACAGAGGCCTACAAGGCATACAGCACAGTGAAGATGATGCAACTTTCTTCCTGTTCCATCTCTTTTTCTGCAAAAGACACAAAAGTTCCTGGACGGATTATGCTTTGTTTGTTTTGTAAGTCAAATTTTATATGCAAGAATGAATCATCATCTCTCTTCAAGTTCACATCACTTGACAGCCTCATTAATAAGTGCAGTTATTGAGTATTGGGAGCAGTGCAGTGGTGGGATTCAGTCAGTTCGTACCAGTTCAGCAGAACCAGTAGCTAATTTTTTGTTGCCCAGGTCCAGAATGGACTTCCGGAAGCGGCATCCACAGAGAGAACTGGTTGTTCACATATTTGAATCCCATGGAGCAGTGACATGTTTTTATTCTCTAGCAAAGGACTTTAGGTATAATGCCCTCTTGATAATAAATTGTTCAAAATAAAGAACTTGGTCAGAAAACACTTTGAAGGCAACTCAAATAAATAAGAGAGTGTCTCTAAGCATAGGCAGATACATGTTAATGTATCGGATTAATTTCATTCATTTTTTCATTCATTCTCAATCTCAGTCAATCCCCTACAGGATGAAGACCTCTTCAGCTACTTTCCAACTGCTTATATGGAGATAAATAGGGAGTGTGAATAAATCTGCATTATTTAGTGTTAATTTAATTCAGATTTACCACTTCTCATGTAACCTTCAATAAACAGGAGCTACAGGATTGTCATGTGTAACATTTGGTGGGGGAGAGAGAGAAAAGCCTGTCCTAGGGCTATATCCTTACCACTTGAAGTTTTGAAGTCAGTGCTCAATACACCTGTGATTTAACAGGTGTGTTTTTTATAATAAAGGAAATAAGCCTGCCACTGTTTTAGAAATTTCTAATTCTGGGCGTTCTATGAGAAAAAAAGCCCTGTGACTAGGTAACATCTTCAGTGCTAGAAGGGACAGGGATTTGCTCTCTGTTTATGTAGCTTGCCCTGAAAAAGTTGCCTCTGTGTGTTGTTTTGTCCTTGGTACATCCTTGATTAGACTATTGTTTACAGCTCGAATTGCTTGAGTTGATAGTTCCTTGATTAGGGATTTGTTTACTGCTTAATTGTTTGTCTGATATTATTTCTGATGTTAATCCAGTCTGTCTGTTAAGGACAGACAGGAAGATTAGCAGAGTTTATCTATGAACACCAAGTGGCAGTCAGATAACACAATGAAAACACCTTAATTTCATCAACACGCGGACAAATTTAACCACAGTTTCAACTGGGAAATTGTGAGAATCCTAGGCTAAGCTAAATCCACAAATGCCAAGGAATTCCTGGAAGTTTGGCTCTCAGAAAAATCAAGAGGCACATAGAAATAAACAACATTTACACACCATTCAAAAGAGACAATAAAAAAGCTAAAATGGAAACTAAAGGACCAGAACACTTCCTGCCGAGCAATCAACACCCAAAGAAGCATGGATTTAACACCAGGATTGACACCAGACAATGACCAGGTCAGCAATGGTGGATGGTCTGTTATTGTAGAACTGGGATTACGTATTGAAGTAAATCATAATATGGCTTATTTGATTTTGGCTTAATGCTTTGTGTAAAATGTGCCCTTCTGATCTTTTAATCAGTTTGTGCTTTAGCAACATGTGTAAATCCAACCACAAAAATCAGTCTCAAATTATTAAAGAAAACATCAGTAGCACATAGATTGCATAAGACATAGTAAGGACAAGAATGTATCAGTGTATGTTAATGAAGTAGTATTAAAATGTTGATAGTTCTAAAAATCCACCAATCTACTCTTTGATTAAATTATTTTTTTTGTTAACAAAGCATAACCCAAAGCATGGGTTGTAAACCGCCCCGAGTCCTACAGGAGAGGGGCGGTATAGAAATTTAATAAATATAATATAAAATATAAATATAAATATAATATAATATAATATAAATATATATAATATAAATATATGACTACACTGGCATGGAGGAAAGGGAACTGCACTACCTCCTGAGGACTTATGCATACCCAGCTTGTTCAAAAAGTTGCTAGAATCTATTTTTCAAACCAAGTTCTAGTTGTTCTAAGCTACTTTTTCTTAACTAAAGATTCTTCCAGCATCTTGGTCCAAATGTCCAGGAATCCCCAGGCAGTATAATTGTCAGCCCTCTCAGATAAACCTGACAGGAAACAGAAATAGATGAACTAATTATATTTTATTGTAAGGCTGAATTAGGAGAATCTTTCAAGTCTGAAGGCACTAACTTTGCACAGCCACTGTTAACTGCTTGATCCATTAGGGTAGGTCAGGGGTTCTCAACCTTGGCAACTTTAAGACTTGTGGACTTTAACTCCTAGAATTCCTCCTAGAATTCCTCAGTCTTAAAGTTGCCAAGGTTGAGAACCCCTGGGGTAGGTCCTTACTAAGTTTCTTTTTCTGACCGTTAAGCCACTGGGGGCGCCTCCCACTTTTGTCTGATTGTTTCCTAGGCAGCATCTCTTGCCTTCAACTCCCAAGGCCATCCACACATTCCATTACAACAGCCTAATGATAGAAACTGTAGTGCGGGTATATGTTTGGAGAAGACTGCTGCTGCTAATGTAAACATTGGATAGTCACTCTAGTTTCTTACAATGTAAGTGTCTGATGTATTCAGTGCTTTGAAACAGCCAAAATGATTACATGCACATCCAATTGTAAGTCCCACGCTCTGACAATATAAGACAGCCTAATATGAGTGCTTAACTTACTTCTGAGATAGAGAGACAGAGATGCACATAAGTACTCTTCCACTTTTTTAATAACGTTTGCAAACTCGTAAAGTAGATTAATGAAGGTTGTGTTTACCAATGTGTATTTTCCAAAGGTGGATAGCAAAGAGTGAAATGTCCAGCACTTTGGTTTGAGAGCATATGTTTCTTAGATTATCTGCCTTTCCTCTAGGAACTTAAGATGACATTCATAATATTCCCTTCTCCAGG
Organism: Bothrops alternatus; assembly: GCA_034064705.1. Taxonomy (NCBI): domain Eukaryota; kingdom Metazoa; phylum Chordata; class Lepidosauria; order Squamata; family Viperidae; genus Bothrops; species Bothrops alternatus. Next base: position 11,748,025 of record JARGCV010000023.1, read on the forward strand.
AAATATTCAACAGAGGCTTTCCCTACTAGATTATTCTCTTTTTTCCAATTTATAACACCACATATTATTGTTATGATACTGCTACTATTAAGTATTTATTGTCCTGGGAGGCTTGGGAGGGGAGCAAAGGGGTATTTAGATTTGGAATGGTGGGAATGCAAAAGAAATAGAATGAGATTCTCATAAAGTTCAGAATCCTTCAGTAGGATCTTCACACAACTGAGAACTACACTCACAGTTGCTGTTGCCTGGACAATGCTTAAATGGGTGTCTTAATACTCACTGACAGCAAAGAAGTTTTTCAAATTGCAGCTTATATGCTTCTAGGATATATAACCATTTAAATTGGTTGTAACAACAGACACAGAGTGGGCTGTCATAACATAATATAGTTTACTTAACTAGTTCATATTAAATAAACCACAGTTGGCTGAATTCACCTATCAAGATAAGCCAAAAGAAACACTTAGTGCTCCATATATTTCTGCAGTAGCTAGAAATATGTGTGTTCTGGATAGTGTATCTCAGCGGTTCTCAACCTTTTCCGGGGCTCGACCCCGGCCCGCATTGTGCAAAAAAAATGGCGGGCCCACACCACGCATGAGCGGCGTGACAGGGTGCATCGCGCATGCGCGACGCAACGGCCTGCATTGCGATAGGGAAAAAATGGCCAACACCCCCCCAAAAAGGCGGGCCTGCACCGTGCATGTGTGGCGCGATGGGGCGCATCGTGCATGCACGGCGCGACGGCCCGCATCGCGATAGAAAAAAATGGCCGACCCAAAAAAATGGCCGGCAAAAAAAATGGCAGGCCTGCACCGCGCATGCATGGCGCGACGGGGCGCATCGCGCATGCACAGCACGACGGCCCGCATCGCGATAGGAAAAAAAATGGCCAACCAAAAAAAATAAATGGCGGACTGCGGTGCTTGGCGACCCCGTGAAATGGTCGTTCGACCCCAAATGGGGTCACGACCCACAGGTTGAGAACCGCTGGTATATCTGAACCTTCTATGAGCTAAGGGGCAATGCCCTTATTCTTGTGTATTGTTGTGACTTCTGTCTGACAACCCAAAGAAAAGGTACTATAGAGTAGGAGAGAAGTAGAGTAATCAACAAATAATGGTTTCTTAGAAGCCATTCCATGCACCCTGGAGGTCCTTGTTCTTAGTTGGAGATAACTAGGTAGTGCTAGTTATTCAGCAGGACAGGCCAATAGAAAACTCTTGGAGAAAAAGTTCTTCCTTATTGCTTTTCACTGACATAGGTTGCATCTTGAGGCTGACAAATAGTTCTTAGGCTGAATGAATCTTTTTTTATTATTATTATTATTTCCCTAAGGAAATGAATAGCCCCCTGAAAACAGACTCTTGAAAATCATACAATTTTTAGTAATTCTTTTCTCCCATTTCTCCCTGGCTGGCAGTGCATCTGATAGGAAAAGTGTAGGTAACCTCATTTTTATTATGTGCTCTGCAATCAAAAGATGAACATTGAAACATTTTCAGTTGTTTTTCTTTAAGCCCTCCCAGCCTGCAGTCACATGCCATAGTAGTTTTGCTGTTTGTTTATGGCTTCTGGCTCATGAGAGTTCATCTGTAGAGAATACAGTGGGAACGATGAGTAATGTGGCTCTCATTACATGGAAGTGGAATTCTGGCTTAAACTACGTGTAACACAGAACACAGAGCTATTCTTTTTTTTAATTTTTATTATTATTATTATTAGATATCCATTTGTACATGCAAACAAAGAAAAAATTCAAGTTAAAGCCATTCAGCTTAATACAATCATTTTAAATTTGTAGACCTTCTTCACTCCGTATATCAAAGTTTAACTATAAGCCAACTACATTTTATAAATTTTAAGTTTCACTTCTTTTCAAATCTATCCATTGTACATCACACAAACAAGTCTTCTTTTTAAAGTTAATAATTATCATGCCATAACACACCTCCCTTCAACGCGTACATTCTTAGTCTAGTTAATATATATCTTCCATTAATCACCCTCTCATGTCTCTTGCTCATGCACTTAGTCCTTAAATCAGTCCATAATTCTTTGCCTTTAATTCCTTGCATAAAATATTAAGTTTCTCTTCATTTCAGTCGAATTCTGGGTTTCTTCCTCTGCCAGGTGGATTTCCATAGCACAGCTTCCCTTCCAAGTAATAAGTCTCTCTTTATTGCTTGCAATGTCCCTTGGTTCCATATAAGCCATGCTCTATGGATTCTGTCAATTTGCCAAGAGAAATTTTTAGCCTCCTCTCCTAGATATTTTGCCCATGCTTTTATAACAATTCTTTTCAAATCTTCTTGTCTCTCCACCTCTTCCATCTTTTCTTCAACTCCTTCCCAGACCCTCTTTGAATTTCTCCCAGTATCTTCTCTCATTTCCCCACTGTGCGTTTCTCCGGTTTGGTCCAAGTCCTCAATAACTGCTTTGCTTTGATTTTCCACCATCTTCTCCATTTCTCTGCTTTGTTCCACTGCCTCCATAATTTCCATCCTTCCCTCCCATGTTTTTGCATACATGTCTATTATCATGTCCATCTTTCTCCTCATTTTTTCCAAAGTTGTTGATATTTCATCTTTTAATTCTTTCATCGTCATTTCTGGGGAGCTTGTATACATCCTTAGGTTTATTTTGCAAAATTTTTAGGTTATGCATCTCTGGTGCCCTCTAGAGGTCTCTTTCGCATTACAGTTTCTCTTCCTTAGGTTTATTTTGCAAAGGTTTTAAGTTATGCGTCTCTGCTGCCCTCTAGAGGTCTCTTTTGCATTACAGTTTCTCTTCCGCCTTTCTCTTCCGGTAGTTCTCACTTTAAATGAAAAGCGGTCGCCATCTTGGGTGCCTTCTGTTCAACGTGAACGTATTTGATCTGAGGTAAAATATAAGAAATACTTGCTTTTTAAGCTCCTGCATTCAGTCTATCAATCTCTGTGCTTCTTTGAGATGTGTTCCTCGGGTGGTGGCTGGTCTCAGCGTCTTGGTCTGTCAGCTGACAGATGCTGCCCCGGGCTGGAGCTATTGTGAGCTTACGGGGAGTCTTCTTTCTTCCCCCCAAGCATTTTTTCGGGGGGCTTTCAGAAGATCTCAACCCACACTCACAGCTCTTCGCCCCTACTCCTACCGAGGAGGGGGTTTTTCACCGCGAAAAACAGCTGGTTTGCGCTGCTTTGGCTGCTTTACAGGTCCCGTGTCACAGAGCCTCCTAACAAGGCTATTTCGACCCTGAGGCAGCCACACCCCTCTCCACAGTGCCATTCTTAATTGTCACGAGAGATTGAAATTGGAAAAAAGTGATCAGAAACTCTTTGCTCCAGAATAAATTGTCTCCACTATTCCAGTATTATGCAAATGCCATTTATCCAGATTCCATTTCTTTCATACTCCTTAGTTTAGTCTCCCTAAACTGGAACCCACCAAAGAAGAAGCCAAAGAAATCCACCCTGGATCTTGTAGGGAGTAGATTGGTGCAATCTGGTCACAACAGGCTTGACAGTATCACTGAAACTAAAATTATGGGGTCCTTGGTGCTCTATGAGCTTGGCTGCTTTCTTGCAGACATTGCTTTACCAAAAGAGGTAACATCATCAGTGTTAGAAGGGAATGGGGTTTGCTCTCATATTCTAGTGGCTTGCCCTGTCAATTCTGGTGGGAGTGGTCTTGGTGATTCCTTGATCAGGCTAGTGTTTACTGTTGGCTTGTTTGGCAGTTCCTTGTTTGAGGCATTGTTTGCTTCTTGATTGTTGATCTAATGTTAATTTTGATATTAATCTTGCACATCTGGGTGCTGAGGCGTTTTGTCTTTTTGATTCTCTATTTTGAATGATATATAGAAGTTGTTTACCACTGATGGTACATTGGTTATAGTGCAGTATTGCAGGCAAACTCTGTCTACAATCAGGGGTTTGGTCCTAACTAGCTCAAGGTGGACTTCCATCCTTCCAAGGTTGGCAAAATGAGGACTCAGATTGTTGGGGCCAATATGCAAATAATGCTTACATTATAAACTGCCCACAGAGTGCCATAAAGCGCTATGGGTATGTAAGTCTAAATGCTATTGCTATTGTTTATGTGCCTGTTGATGGCTGATTGCTCTGAGTGGCAGGCTTCCAGGAGTTCTTGAGCGTATTTAGACTTGGCTTAGTCTGGAATGCTCATAGTTTCCCAGTTGAAACTATGGTTAAGTTTGTCCATGTGTTATGAAATTAAGGAGTTTTCATCATGTCCTTTGACTGCCAATTGGTGTTCATGGATGTGCTCTGCTAGTCTTCTGCCTGTTTGTCCTAATAATCTAAAATTAATCAACGATCTATTAGAGACAACTTACCTATGAACAACAATCTGCAAAAACACAACTGAGAAACAATATACTTTTCTAAAAGATGTTGAATATAAATAGGAGCAGCATTACACAGCAAAGTAAAAAAAAACACAATATGGGGAAATATATGTTTACAACTTTGCATCCGGGAAATTAATGTAAAAGTCTCATCCAGGAAATAGGCATTTTAAAAAAGGCAGTCAACAGCAACATGAATTGAGGAAGAGAACAACTTTGTACATCAGGCAATTAAGGAAATTATCCGATACAGATTTTACTGTCAATTAATAATAAGAAGAAAAATACAGACAAGCTGGAATTTTGCCTTACTAACGTGGATATCAAAATGAACTTTTTTGATCTGCACATCCTTATTTACAGATGTTGCAGAGGCAGTCATTGAGGAAGTCTGAGCTGTCACACTCCTTTTTCTAAACTTTGCATTTCATTTATCAGCCTTCCAGGACATAGAAAGCAAGACCAGAAAAACTTTGAAGTTTCTCTTCTCAAGTGAAAATGAATCAAAAGCTATGACTTTAAGAGGCGAAATCTCCACCACTTAAAGTAATGTCCAGAGTGATTTGCGAAGAAATGCTGCCTTGACTTCAACAAGATTCTCACTTGAATTCTTTTCCTTTTCTCCCCAGATATGTAGATGGATAGATATATAATTGACTTCAACAAGCTTTGTCAAGAGATTCACACTATCTTCAATCTGTTCAGCACTTTTGGTTATCCTACAAGCAAATTAGCCGGAAGTGCTGGAGACCAGGGGCTTTAGTACAGGCAGTCCCCAACTTACGGCCACAATCAAACCCAAAATGTATGTTATTAAGTGAGAAATTTGTTGAGTGAGTTTTGCCCCATTTTATGACTTTTCTTGCCACATTTGTTAAGTGAATCACTGCAGTTGTTAAATGAATAACAAGGTTGTTAAGTGAATCTGGTTTACCCATTGACTTTGTTTGTCAGAAGGTCGCAAAAGAGGATCACAGACTCCAGGACATTGCAACTGTCAAAAATGTGAGTCAATTGTCAAGCATCCGAATGTAAATCACGTGACCATTGGGATGCTACAACAGTGGTACGTGTGAAAAATGGTCATAAATCACTTTTTTCAGTACCGTTGTAACTTCGAACAGTCATTAAATGAACTGTTGTAAGTCGAGAACTATCTGTGCACTAGACAGAGAACCACATTTACCTATATAAGGAAAGAACACAAGAGCATACAATAATATGAAATACAAAAAGTGAGGGGAGAGCAAGGGTTAATTTGAACTAGACCCATGATGGGTTGGCGTAAAAAGTCCCTGCAGTCATAATAGTCATGACACAGATAAGGCTGATGGTGAATGTGAGGAACACTGTTATTTCCAGCCAGATTTTTAAAAAAAAGAAAAAGAAAAAGAAAACCATCTATTCATTCTACCCCCTCTGGATTACACGGTTTAACTCAAAATCTGGGCTCTTATTTTTAGTTAATCAAATCTGAAACCCTGGGATGGAAAGTGGATGGAAAAGTGCTCCATGGGCATATGTGAACATCTTGTGAAAAACTAAATTGCAGTTAGTAAAATAAATCTAAATGGTTTGTGTCAAAGGATATACAGCACTCACTTTCCTATCTTCAGCAAGTAAACGAATAAGAGACATTTGACCCTTTTAAGTATCATCTCATGGCAATAATAATCTTTCATGCATATTTATGTACAGTACTTTGCTTTTATAATGGCTACTTGAAATGGAGTTATACAAAGTGTGGCAAAAAATATTCCTAGGACCAAATATCTAAAATGGCTCTGGTGTTTCTTGCATATCAATGAAACCTGTCCCACAAAATTTCTGGGACACAACACACACACATCCCTTCTACATTTCTGCACATACCGTAGCATTCTTACGCCAACTTACCGTAGTAACATGGGTTTCTGTGGCAGGAAGTGAACATTTCTCTTTTCCCTTAATCTTCTTTTCCTGATATGGAACTTTCTGTCATTAATTATACACCCAAGAGCAAAATCATATGACTCTCGTGACCTTGGTAATATAATTCTCTTACTGACACAAGGGGACACACTGTTTTATTGTTAATTAATACTGCCAAATCTGGTTATGCAAATCTGCACATAGACATTCCAGCTAGTTAAATGTGTGTAAGAGGGAATGACTGTCCATATCACTTCCACCTTTTTATATGTGGTATACTATTGGAAATCTTTATTTCCTGCAAAGGATAAGGATGCGGTCATCAGGAAAATGTATATGCATGTTTATGAGTCTGTCTGTCTGTCTGTCTGTCTGTCTGTCTGTCTGTCTGTCTGTCTGTCTGTCTGTCTGTCTGGTTATCTAGCTATCTGATCTTCATAGAGTTTGCAGAAGAAGAACCCCAAAAATGCCACAAAACATATTTGATAAAAACTAAAGAAAGAGCAGATGTCGAGCACATGTGCTACAAGAAACATAATCTTCTAAAGAATTTGGTGGACAGTAAAATATGAAACATATCCAGACTTTGAATAGCTATTTTTAATGGTTTCTGTAAAGTGCAACTCTGAGGGAAGTAGAAGGAACTTCTGAGTTCCTGCCTCAACCATCTTTTTATTCTATCTCCAGACAAAGGAAAATTCATCAGACAAAGCATTACTCCTTGATTCTTGCAGTTGTTAGTCAGTTTGTAATGAATTTCAAACCTGCTATATCTGCCATACCTCACTGTTAATTAGTTTTCTATTTATTTAGTAGATCTAGAAGTGAAAAGCAATCTATTGCAAGCGAATTGTTTGACTTTTATGCTATGCTAAGTAGGCCACATTCCAATCCTCTGATGTTAAAACTAGCAGGAGACCAACTTTCATCTTATTGCTGTGTCGAATTAGCACCCAGCAGACCATGGATACAAAAGCTCCTCTCTTCTACCTTCTCCTTTGCTGGCTTAAAAAGCTCCGGCACGCTCTTATGAGGCAATATAAACAGACACTAGGAAGTAATTTGCTGTTCCCATTTCACTCTTCTCTCTTTCTTCTCCTAAATTGAGAGGTTCACTTAAAATTAGAATCCACAAGGCACAAGCATTGGGCAAGAGCTACGGTTTCTGTGTTCCTTTTGAACAACATTTGCTTTGTCATGTAAATTTTAAGGAGAAAAATTGAAAAAAAAAAGGGTCACCTGATTAGAGAAGGATGAGCTAAAACATGTAGAGGCTGTGATGACATTAAGTTTGATAAGGCTTATCTCTAGGTCATTTGGGTTGAAAAAGACAAAAGTTAAGTTAAATAAAAAATATGATTCAGATTACAAAATGGAAGTCATGATTGACTATACTTCTTAGGTATATACCGCACCTTTGACTATATAATGCATATCTTATCTTAAAGACTGCACAGACTTTCTTTTCAGAAAACTTCTAAGAAGGTCACTTAATGATACATAGGGATTTATCATGAATTTTGCTGGTACTGTGTTTTCCCGAAAATAAGATCTATCTTGAAAATAAGCCCTAGCTTGATTTTTATATAAGCCCTATCCCCAAATTAAGCCCTAGTTTTGGAGTGAGGCACATACGTAAAAATCAAATTAGGGTGGAGGTGGGAGATGGAGCGGCCCCATGTGCCTCACACCCACTTACCTTAGGACCTCTGGAGCCAGGTCTCCCATGCCTGTTGCGCTGCTGAGTTCTTCTGCAGCTGTTTGCAGCCGCACGCCATGTGGTGCTTCATGTGCTGCCACCGCTCACAGCATCAGTGCAATCAGTGCAACAAGCCACGTGGCCTTCTGCTGTGAGCAGTGGCAGTGGCGCGATCAGCATGACGAGCCACGTAGCCTGCTACCACTTGCAGCAGCAGTGCGATCGGTGTGACGAGCCACGTGGCCTCCTACTACGAGCAGTGGCAGCAGCACAATGTGCCATATGTCATGGGGCTGCAAGCGGCTGCAGAAGAACTCAGGCAGTGGTGTGACATGTGTCAGGGCATGAGAGGCCTAGCTGCGGTGGTCCTAAGGTAAGCGGGTAAGACATCCCCCCAAAATATACGACCTAGTACCTGGTGCCTCTTTTGGAGGCAAAAATATAGAAGACCAGGTCTTATTTTTGGGGAAACACGGTACCATAAACTTAATAGATAACTGTGAGAGAGCAAAGAAAGGCTAAGAAAGTACTGGGAAGGCTTCTGGTTTTGTGCAGTTAGCTCGACAGTGGGCCTCTGCACTCTACAGCTGATTTCTCTCTGCTAGGGGACCCTAAATGGTCCTGAAGTCGCCCCAGAGAGGTGACGAAGAAGGAGTGCCCCATCGACCGTGAAGAGATGGTGGTCGATCTGGTTGGCTGGGGAAAGTCCTCCAGAAACCAGCAGAAGAAAGGCTAGCTTCATTCCAGAGTCTAGCCCAAGCTACAAGCAGTCGAAGCCAAAAAGCACTAATTCAAGCTTGATCGCAAACAATGTGATTGAAACTGGGTAAGAACATCGATTTTCTCTCTTCTACTTGATAATTGATTTCCTGGGGAAAAAACCCAAGAAGCAAAATCCTCGAAAGTGAGAAGGAGGGGGAACTTTGCTCCACCCATCCACAGAAGGAAGAGGCAAATTAAATGTTTAATGGGGGACAGAAATATATTGAAATGAAATGAATATAAGACTTAAATCTAGATAAGTTTTCAAAAGATTATTAAAAACAGAATTGTATGTTTTAAAAATTGAAAAAATGAAAATGGTGCTGACATTAATGGTGGAGGAAAATATACAAATGTAGTTGCTCTAATACAGGAACTGATAGAAAGCCCAGTAAAAGATAACTTGTTTGTGATCTTCAACATCTTAACTAAACAGAGAAGAGCTGCAACAAAAAGAAAACATTTTGGGCTATTTACAAGGTAAGAACTATAAACCTTAGGGGGAAAAATGACCTTCCTGGATTATAAATACATATATAATTGTGACTTTAAAGCTGTTTACAGAGAAATGAAAACTTTGATTCTTGGCTATCATGGAACATCAGAGACCTGCAGAAAGAACATATCAAGAAAAAACAAATACCTTTCAGGAGGAAATGTATGCTATGCTGCAACTAATTCAAACAACAAGGATTTCAAACCACGAGGAAATTAAAATCAACTTTAAAAATTTAAATGAACATATCTTCAATTTAACTTTACAACAAAAAAACCTCTCAGAAAATAAAAATAGAGAGTGATCAGATAAAGGAGACAAGTGAATATAAACCAGAGGAAAGAGATTTAAAGCTGGAACTCAAGTAGAAGGCGCAAAAAGCTTGCAGGAAATATTGGACATGGAAAAAATTGCAAAATAAGTCTTAGGACAAGAAAAAAGATTTGACAAAATGGATTACAGAGCTGTAAGGAGAACTACAAGAACTTGAGAGACAAAAATGGTAAGAGAAATTAAGAGAGAGAGAAAGAAAAAGATTTTCAATAAATATGAAGGGGCAAAACCCTCCTACAAGAACATTTTACTGGATTGTCTTTTGTACCTATGACAACATCTACAAAACTATGGGAAGACTTTTTGGTCCAGTGGAGGATACTAATTAGGAAAAGTGTTTGGCAAAAAAAAAAAAAGACTAAAGTTAGAATTAAGAAATTGGATGATGGGACCTATCAGATGGAATATTTAAAGATTAAACATGTGTTTGAATATGGTTAAAAAAATAGAAAAATTCTGGATATAAATGTATTTTAGTTTAAGAGGGACAGACCCTTCCAGTAACATAGTATTTTTTTATTTACTTTATTTTTTTATGATAAGAGAAATATAAAAATGTTGGGATGGTTTATATGAGGGAAAGGTTTTAGATATTTAAGTGTAATTGATCTTGAGAAAATCTCAGTGGATAAGAATGCTCTGAATAGATTCAAAAGGTTAGATGATTGGATTTATTAGATGGAATATTTAAAGATTAAACATTTATTTCAATATGGATAAAAAGAATAGAAAATTTTTGGATATAAATGTATTTTAACTTAAGAGGGATATGTTTTTCAAGTAGTTTGTTATTTCCTTCTTTTTTTCTCTTTTCCTTTTTTTTCTTTTTCTTTTTAAGATAAGAGAAACATAAACTGTTGGGATGGCTTGTATGAGGAAAAAGATTTAATACTTAAGTGTAATTAACTCTGAGAAAATCTTAACTGGTAAGAATGTTTTGAACATTGCGGGAAAACAAATCTAAACAAGAACTTTGAAAACAGGATTTATGACGAGGTAATTAAGATGATTACTTACAAAAGAAGCTTTATATCGATGTGGTTGTTAAATACTAGAAAAATGTTTATATTCAATTGTTATCTATCAATATATTAAGAAATGTACTAATTTAAGGTTGGACAAAGAATATTATTGGAAGAAGAGAAAATCAAAGAAAGCTACTATATGCATTGTGGAATTATAGAAATTAATTGTTATGGATTGTTTACCAAATATTAAGGTGAATATGTTAAAAAAAAACAATAAAATATATTAAAAAGAGAAAAAGTACTGGGAAAAACTTTAGATATAAATGATTAATGGATAGGAATTTCTTAGCAGCTTATCTCATAAATGTCTATCTATGGAGATTCTCAGTCATCCATGTTATAGTTATCCCAAAAGTGCTTTTCCAAAATGCAACTGGATTTTGTTTTTCCTTGAAGACATTTCACTCCTCATTTAAGAAGCTTTTTTGGTTTTGACTGAATGGTGGACGATGGAAGGATTTATATTCCTTGCAACCATCTGGTCATTAGCACTCATTCTGAGAGTCTTTGAAGCCCCTTGGAGGTTTATCAAAGGGGAAAGGATATGACACTACCTATCTCCTGTTTACAATACAGTCCTTTCAGCAGTTCCAAGGTTCCACGCCCATTTGCACTATTCAGATGACCCTGAGGGTACAGATAAACCTACAAGTGACTGTCAGAATGAGTGTTAGGAACCAGATGACTCAAGGAATATAAATAATAATAATAATAATAATAACAGTAATAGTAGTAGTAGTAATAGTAGTAGTAAAGAAATTGGAAGGTACCTTGGAGGTCATCTAGTCCAACCTTCTGTTCAGGCAGGAAACCCTATACCGTTTTAGACAAATGGCTGTCCAGTCTCTTCTTAAAAACTTCCAGTGTTGGAGCATTCACCACTTCTGGAGGCAGGTTGTTCCACTGGTTAATTGTTCTAACTGTCAGGAAGTTTCTCCTTAGTTCTAGGTTTTTTAAATTTTAGTTGTGTTGTTGTTGTAAGCCACCCTGAGTCCTAGGAGAAGGGCGGCTTACAAGTCTGAACAAACAAACAAACAAACAAACAAATAAATAAATAAATAGGTTGCTTCTCTCTCCATCTGTTGCTTCTTGTCCTGCCTTCAGGCACCTTCGATCCTGCCTTCCATCCTCCATCATTCAGTCAGAATTGAAGGAAGTTTCTTGGATGAGGAGCGAAATGTCTTCAAAGTCCAGTTGCCTTTTGAAAAAGCACTTTGGGACTTAGCATCTCAGTCTTGGTTACAAAATGTCAAGGAATAAAAGATTCAGAATGTTAAAAGAATGTCTCTGCTTCAGTGAACCCATTAATAAATGAGGGCTGGAAGGTCCTATCACAATTCATAAGATTTTTTTTTACCTTAATTCAAATCCTTGCATTAAAACATCTTATTGGAATTAGGGAATCCTGTCTTCCTTGATTGTGCCTTGCTATGGGGGCTTGAGAGTAAGCTTAGAGAAGCAACTTTTTCAGATTCTGTTCCTCCTCCATACATCAACATTCAAGCTCTTTAGCTAAGAACATTTGTCTTCAGCAGAGGTCAGCAAGTTTTTCAGGAGTTAAGTATCATACAGTAAATGAATATTTTAAATTAAGGAAATGGTCCAGATCTACCCCGGAGAACTCACAGGATCTGATGTAATAATACCAAGTTCTCACCTGGAATCTCAAAAGGTTTCTGCCAATGTCATTTTTTTTTCTCTCTCGTTCATTTTTTGGTTGCAGGGACAGCAATTGAAGATGTCATGGGCTCCTGGATACATGCAGATGCTAAAATGCCAATTAAGAATTATATTAGAGAATGCACAGAGATTGAAAGTAACTGAGAGCTATTACATAGATTATTCGTTTTGGGTCATTGACAGAATTATCATTAGCTTAATAATCATACACACACGTATACATATTATTTTTCTTTATTTCAGATATGCATCTGCATTCTATCATGCATTGACATTTTTTGAAAAGAAAGATTTCCTCCATATGCAGCCAACAGATGCCAGAGACTGGAGACCTCGCATAATCAATGAATGATAACATATAGTATCTGTAAAACTGCAGGAAGAAATCTGAATTTCAGCAAATTTCCGTGTAGCCTGATTTTCCAGTTTGATCAACTAAGAAAAAAAAACCAGTTGAGCATAAAACTCCATCTGTTATTATAGGCTCGATGAACATGTGCCTAGCAAAAAGATATTCAGAGGAACGTTTGAGAATTGTTATTGGGGGCAGGGAGTCCTGAAAATTGGAGATGTCATCATCTAAGTAACCGCCAAGGATACAATAATCAGTAAGGATTCAACTTTCTGCAGATGTCCTGAACCAGTCAAACAGTATGTGGGATGAGACAAGTACTTTGAAAATGATTTATACACCTGTTCGGATGGCATAACATCAGGTAACTTTGGATTGTTCTGTGGGTGAGTGCTTTTTAAATTAGGCCTCCCTTTTGCAGCAACAATTAATTTGCTTATACCAAAATTGATTATGAAGACGTTCCACGAAAATACTCAAACCAATGATTGGCAGATACAGCCTGGTGAAAGGCAAGGGTCACAGAACTTTAGAAACAACTTAATATGGCTTCAAATTAACATGTGTGAAAGATTACCTGTATCCACCATTGCACATAGAGCAGCCAAAGGAGGCATTGTCTGTTAATAATATACAGTGTTGCTGTTAGAATCAAAATAGAGCTGGAAGGGACTTTGGAGATCTTCTGGTCCAGCCCCCTGCTCAAGCAGGAGAACACAAGGCCCGGGGGGCGGATGCAGCCCGCGAAGTGGTTTCATGTGGTCTGTGAAGCCATCCTGGAAACAGTGAGGAAAAGGCCCCCGCTGCCTTGGCCCTGGCCCAGGCTGGCCGGGAGCCAATGTACAATTTTGTGGTGGCCATCTATGCTGAAACTCATTCAGTCTTAGCTCCACAAGGCTGTCTGGAAACACCGAGGAACTAGCCCCTGCCCCCTGGGTGCATGCTGGGGAGGTGTCACCCTTTGTGAGGAATGAAGAAATGGACCATGCCTTGGCGCTTGCCCGGTCCCACCCCCTTCTGCCAGAGACCCTCAGATCTGTCCCACTCCTGCCCAGGCCCCCACAGGCACCCTTGATGTGAATGATGTAGAGCTGGCCATGCCCACCCAGTAGGCCACACCCACCCTGGCCACACACCTCCACCCCCCCGAGGGCAGCCACAATGCTGATGCGGCCCTCAATGAAATTGAGTTTGACACCCCTGCTGTACCATTTCAGACAAGTGACTGTCTCTAGTCTAGTCTCTTCTTAAAAATCTTCAGTGATGGTGTGCCCAAGATTTTTGAAGGCAAGCTGTTAATTGTCCTCACTGTTAGGAAGTTTCTCTTTAATTCCAGGTTGCTTCTCTCCTTGATCAGTTTCCATCCATTGTTTCTTGTCTTGCCTTGTGGTGCTTTGGAAAATAAATTGATCCCCTCCTCCTTGTGGCAACCTCTCAAATACTGGAATACTGCTACCATGTCACCCCTAGTCCTTCTTTTCTCTAGACTGGTCAGTCCCAAACCCTGCAACCATTCTTCATATGTTTTAGTCTCCAGACCTTTAATCATCTTAGTTGCTCTTCTTTGCACTTTTCCCAAAGTCTCAACATCTTTTTTGTAATGTGGTGAGCAAAATTGGATGCAGTATTCCAGATGTGCCTAAGGCTTTATAAAGTGGTACTAATACTTCACGTGATTCTGATTCTATGCCTCTGTTTATATAACCAATGATTGTATTAGCTTTTTTTGGCTGCTTTTTTTGGCTGCCACACACTGCTGGCTCATGTTTAAGTGAGCGTCCACTAGGACTCCAAGATCCCTTTCATGTTATTGCTTTTGAGCCAGGTTTCACCTAATCTGTAGATGTACCTTTGTTTTTTCCTGCCCAGGTGTAAAACCTTGCTTTTCTCCACATTAAATATCATTTTGTTGGATAGGGCTCATTGTTCAAGTCTGTCAAGATCTTTCTGGATTCTGAGCTTGTATTATGGGGTGTTAGCTATTCCTGCCAGTTTAGTGTCATCTGTAAATTTGATGAGTTCCCCTTCTATTCACTCATCTAAGTCATTTATTAAGATACTAAAGAGTACTGGGCCTAAGGACAGAACCTTGTGGTACCCCACTGCTTTCTTTCCTCCATGTAGATGTAGCACCATTAAGGACTACTTGTTGAATACAGTTTGTTAGCCAGTTACAAATCCATCTGGTGGTGATGCTGTCTATCCCACATTTTTCTAGCTTACCAAGAAGTAGGTTGTGGTCTACTTTGTTAAATGCCTTACTGAAATCTAAGTATACTATGTCCAGCATTTTGCTGGTCTACTAATTTAGTCACTTTGTCAAAGAATGAAATAAGATTGGTTTGGCATGATCTGCTTTTAACAAACTCATGCTAGTTACTAGTTATAACTTTATTTGTTTCTAGATGTTCACAGATCTATTATTATTTAGACATACTATTTTTTACAGTTTATTAACCTCTTTAGAGGGTAATATGCAGAATTTGTACTAAGATTTTTCTGAATGAACTAACTCTTCAGCATCACCCTTCCAAATATTTTTTAGAGTGCTAGTTTGGCTCTTCCTACCATCCCCACAGCTTCATTCACTGAGCAGAAGACTAAGACTACCACTTAACACTGACTCAAATTCAGATATAACTCTCTTTATTTTATCCAAGAAAAGGATACACTGAAATGCTTAAGACATTATAAAAGCCCCAGTCAGAATAACTTCTAAAAATAATTATGGTTTTTAGGACTATGTTATATTGGGTAGAATGAAAGCAAATATGGTTTGGAGATTATGATGGTTGAGTGATATAAATCCAGAAAGATTCCCTTTTCCTGATCAAATCCATTACCCAGCAATCTGCCAGTTTTCACCTGCTGTATTTGGCTGACCAGGAAAAATACACTACTACTCTTTATTTCCTAAGCACTTCCCACTCTCATCAAGAGCCAGGGTTTATCAGAGAGATAAGTGTGGTTGGTTTATCAGTGTGATAAAGAGTGTGATTTACTGGGAAGCTGAATATGTTGCAGCCATCTGGAATCACTTTTCAGAGTAAGATGGGTAGCATATAAATTAATAAGTGGAAAACATAAGAGTTGGATTGGAAGAGTCACTTGTTAAGATCAACAACTATACATATCAAATAAATAAAGTGAAATAAAAATCAAACTGAGCACTGAGTGTTCTTAGGATTCGCATCCAGATGCAACAGTAGCAGATACTTCTCCTCTTGTCCAGAATACTTTTTAATCTTCAAATACGGAGAGCTGCACATCTCTTAAATCTATCTGATTTCCCGCCTATGGCAAAACTCTGTCACTTGAATAACCAATTTACTGATATAAAAAATCGACATCTTGGGCAAGAGAGTGTCACATCTGTGGAACATGCTGAAACCATACATTATCTTTCAGCCTTACACAGCGAATATTGTTGTAGTTCAGAGTAAATCAGGGAAAGATAACACGCTTTCAAAGAAGTTATAATATATAGTAATGTCTTGGCTGTACCTTTTGTATTTTCTTAAGCAGGTGTTGGAGATAATGTCTATTTAATATTTTGTATGAATCCAAATACAGAATTCAAACTATAGTACTCTGAACCTTTTCAAATCCAAACTAAGCCAGAAGTAATGTTGTTCTAAGATCATTTATTTATCTGCATATTTTTTTCTTAAAATCTTTTAAATTGTTTTATCCTCCCTTTTTCCTTCTACAAAATGTTTATAAAACTTTCAAGTTTCTCTCATAGCAACTTTGGGTTATTTCTTTTCTGATACATTTAAGGTGATAGAATATTTTTTTATTTAATTATTAAATAGTATCTATAGGCTATTCCAATCTATAACAAAAATATTTTGTGTTTTTAATATGAATATATGATCTGTGAATTTTGAACACAATTTCAGAATGGAAGAAAAATAATAAAAGCTATTTATTAAGGGGTATAGACACATGTTCTTTCATTTTCTCCAATAAACCTTTTGCAGAAGCATTTGTTCATCAGATACTTTATAAGGCCTGATGCCTCCATGCAAGGTAGATTTTAAGCAAAAATCTAGAGTGCCCAGGTTATTATAACAACTCTCTGAGAGGTATGATAGCCAAGGAATCTTTTGTTTTATGGATCAGATCCTCGTTGGGAAGTTACATGAAGCCCATATATATTCCGTTACTTATGCTGCAATGGCAGCAGAGGTAAAAATGAGTTAGGAAAAGTATGCAATACACATATGTCAATGAAAAAAAAATGCAAGAGCAACACTATTTCTGTAATTGACAAACCTGCAGGACAAACAGTTCACAGAGTTCAAAGTTAAACTTAAAATTAAATTAATTATCATTAATTTGATTACAACACATATATTTAATGATTACCTGTCATATTAGAAATTATTTAGTGCGGTAATAATTACAATTCTATTTCTGGGCTGTTAGTACTTTAAATGCTTAGTATGTTTATACAGCCCAGGGCCACAGCGTTTACAGTTATTCATTTTCTATTATTTTAAAATTATAACTATAATTATGAATCTTGGCACCATATACTTCCTTTTATCATCTTCATTTACTATATACAGCTTGTTGAATTGCACTCTATAAAACTGGGGGAATATAGATATGAGCTGAGCTCTGCCCCTCGGCCAAGAGAGTGTCCCGCCATCAGTGCTTGTGAATTGATTGTGTTTGTGTGGGGTATGAATGTGGTTGATTTTAAATTGTTGTGGTGTTTTTGTTGTGAGCCGCCCCGGGTCTTCGGAGAGGGGCGGCATATAAGTGCGAATAAACATAAACAAACAAACAAACATATAGCATATGAGAATGTATCAGTTGATCCTTCTAAAGGAATTGGGGCAGAATCTTTTCCATCTCTCTTGAACCAAATGCAGTTACCTAAAATGTAGTCATTTCATTAAATAAACTGACTCTAAACTGGTGTCTGATGATTTAATCTGTACTAAATTTAATTTATTTATTTTTCACATTTTTGAACCACCTATCTTCCTCAGACTCTCTGAAATTAGATTCCAGAAGCATTCTTTTTTTGTTACATTTTATTATGCTGGATTTGTTTTAAAAAAGAAAACACTTATTGATATCTTGAAAATGTGTGTTATACTAATTAGGGTAGGTTTGCTCTGTATATATGTTCAAAACATATGTTCTTCTACTGACTTGAACATAACTATGTCTGAGAGACTTAATGAAGGTCTACCACTTCTACCCTTGATGAGATTTTACTCGCATTATACCTATTTAAGATACTCTCCCTCCAAGATAAATATTTATCAAGGCAAAACGGTAGCTGCGTATTTGAAAATGATCTTTAAATGAACATTTTTATGTGGTCCTGTAACAATATTAGTCAAACTATTTGTGCCGACATGCCTTACACAATTTATCAAGCAAACATTTCTGCCCAAAGGACAGTTTGAACATAAACTAAATCCCACTTGTGTGCTTCCTATTACTTTTAGAAATAAATGCTGTAAATTCCTATAAGCCGGTATAGTCAGGTACAGCACATAGGAGTATTACTATCTTAAATCTGGAATTTCACAAACAAAAAAGTAACAATTTCAGATATAAAAGGCAGCAAAAAAAGCAAAATGAATATATATTGCATTAAGCCATGGTTTAATCATAATTTGTAGACTAGGTAACTATATGTGCTTGCCTAATTTATTAAACTATAAATACTGGTTTGTATGTTTCATAAGGTGCATGATTTAGTGGTTAACATAACATGCTAGTTCAGAACTAAATAAATTATCACCTAGCTGGATGTCTGAACCCAATCAATAAGAACAGATGTTCAAATTTCCTTAGGATCTCTGCGAGGGAGCCCCAGTTTAGATATCTGAAGATCAACTGCAGTTACTCAGTTATGGTGGTGCATATTGACAAGCTTTACATTTCTTTTCAACAGGTGTGGCCAACCTGTGTCTCACCAAATGTTCTTGAACTCTTGGGTTACCTGGTTAAGACACACACACACAGAATGAAAAGTAGGATATTATTATAAGCAAGTAAAAAACAATGACAATCATGTCCAACCTATGGACTTTCTTTCTATATGAATTTTAGTGAGGGGGATTTTTAAATTTATCTTTAGAATTCATTTAATATTTTTGTTTAAGCACATTTTCAATAATACATTGTCGATTTCAGAAAAGGCAGGCACAGCCACACACCTCTGTGTATTAATAATTCTCCTGTGGAGGTAGTTAGCAGCATTAGGTTTCTGGGTGTGCAGCTAAAGGGTAGACTAGCTTGTCACTCAACAGACACTGGTAAAGCAGGGACAGCAGCACCTGCATTTTCTGCAGCACATGAGTAAAGCACATCTTCCTTCCCCTGTCCTTACCACTTTCTACAGAGGGACGATTGAGAACATCCTGTCATATTGCATGTCTGGTTTGGAAGCATCACTGCTCCAGACATGAAGGCGATGCAGAGAGTGGTGAGGATGGCAGAAAAGATTATTGGTAGTTCTCTCCATTCTATCCAGGACATAGCATATAAGCGATACTTGAGCAGGATCCGCAGGATTGTTGGGACGTTACACATCCTCTTTATAACTTTTTTTCCTTGTTACCTTCTGGAGGAGGCTTTGTGGTATCTGAAGCAAAACATCCAGATTCAGTCAAAGTTTTGTTCCATATAGCATCAACCTTATGAACTCTCAAGTTTCCTTTCCGCTATGTATTCAAAATGGACAATGGTTAATATTTATATGTATATATGTATGTTATGTATGGGTATGGGTATATATAGACTGTCTTGTGAGAGCAGGCAACAGAATTTCATTTTTAATGTGGGCCATTTATTGTCAAAATGCTATTAGGAAGGTTGCCACATACTTCATCTTATTTTTCTATTTTTCTAGCATTTATTAGATTTATTCAGCTTAGATATCTTAGAAATAATGCTAAATAAGCACATAGACAAAACATTGAAAAATGGGAAAAATGCTTTAATTCTTGGTATTAATTTTCTTATAACAAAGCCCCCATAAAACAAACACAAAATTAGATCATATAATTAGCACTCAGCTTCTCAGCACTGACATTTCTAGAATTACATTATGCAAACAAATTCCACTTGTGTTATTTGCAAGATTGAATTGTCTTTTGATAGAGAAATAATATTAAAGTATGATAGTGATACAAGCTTTTAAGATTAATAAAAAGCATTTCACTTCAGATTTATGGAGAAGGCTAATAAAAAGCATTGTCCAAAATAAAACTGGCAAAATTACAGTAAATCTCAATTCAACTCAGCAATGAGTGAATCAATTCTATATGAATTAGTGATGAGAAAGAAGAATCTCAGTATGTTTTAAATACATAAATAAGTCATTGTTACTCTGAACAATTACCATGTGGCAAATTTATTTTTAATCACATTAACTATTATATCACACTCAAAGAATATATGATATGCTTAATCCAATTTGGCCCTCCTGTATAGATTATATGTGAACTTCACTCCCACACTCCCAACTAGTGTGATTGTTGCTGAGAATTCTGGGAGTTGAAGTCACTTGTGCTGGAGCTGCCCAGATTGATGAAGCAGATTATCTCCAAAAATAATTTGCTGCTTCCTTGAAGGTCCCAACTACCAAAGCCCTGTATTTGATCATTATATATCATCTGGGGGGTCTTTTATGCCTTACTTTAACTCATCAGGAAGCTAGCTTATTGTTGCTCTTGCTACAAACTCCCTGTGTGCCACATTATACTGAAACTCAATCTAGCTTGAAGTGATTTTTCATTCAGGAAAGTCCTTAGCATGGTAAATGAAAATGGTAATGTCAATATTGAGACTGATGTAAATGATAGGGTTTGAATAAATGAAATGTAGATCACTTTGGTGGATCCAACTACATATGAAATTAGACAACTTGAAAACAAACTACAATGAAAACTGGTACATATTTATTAAGGCAACAGACTTTGAAATCCCAAAAGACAAGAATATAAACAGCAGGAGTCAGTTAAAATCTTATTGCTTTTCAAGAAGCAGTGAACATTCTGCCATATCTAACAAGTGTTTAAATGGTAACACGGAATACATGTTTTAACATTTCCTATCCTTCCATGAAGTAAACAGTAAAATTCCCCAGCTTCTTGCTCCTAGAAAGAAATAAAAGAAATGGATTGACGGGTAGAGCTGCAATGATAAAAGATGGACAAGATTAATCTTGAACAACTGATTAAGCACTACCGCAGTTCCAGTGTTTTAATGCAGTGTGTTCACCCTATCTGTACAACTCAGGTTTTGCACTGTCAAAAAAGGTTTATATCCAAATATTTATGTGCAAAAGCCATTATTCAATGGATAATTATGATACTAAAGTATGAAACTGTTGCAAAATCCCACTAAAATAAATACAAAATACTTCTGTATGCAGTGCCTTATCTTATCTAAGATTCTGCCCTGTGATAGAATTCATGCTAGATATAAATGAGTGAGAAGGCAATGGAAACAAACAACACAGCCACCTCATCTGATTGACAAATTAGGCTACCTACGGAGCCACCAATGGAGTTTTGAAAGGAGTAGAGAGGCCTGAGATATATGAAGGGAAGAACATAAAGAAGCTGGAACACTGAAAAAGGAGATGAGGACAGCAAGCACATTTACTTAGAGAAATGATGCCCTTAGAAAGTATTTAGATAAGTGTGAATGGAATTGATATACATTTAAGCTATGGGCCATATACACTCACATTACATGAGGAAGGGAGAAATTATAATTACATTTGTCCAGCAATGTTGATGTGTATATTATCTTTAAACAAAACTAAGGTGTTATACAAGCCAAACAACCGTTAAGATCTACATTATCCATGACTCTTTTTAAATATATTTTGCACGCACACAACTGGATCTTCTCTGATTATTGGACAAATCAAACTAGAGACAGCTTTACAGTGTAAAGTAAAATTTCTATATTAATAGGCTGTATTACTTTTTCCTGAACAGATTCAAAACAAAAAAGATGTTAAGATTTTACATTTGCCTGACAATCCTTTCTCTTGGCAAAAGATTTTAAATTTGTTTGCCTCTCTTTTTCCATGGGAACTGTTTGGTAAGTGCAGACATTAAAGCTGACAAAGCTTTGTCTGTGTTTTCCCTCTTTGCTTGGTTTCTGTGTCTGTGTGTGCAGGCATGCATTCATTAACGTAATTCTTCAACCTTCAACAACAATGCATCATAAATGAGGGGGAAGGGAGGACCTCATAAATATTTAGATTCTCCTGTCTACCTTCCAAAGCAAAGGTGGGGGCAGAGTATTTGGTAAGGACCTAGTCAATCTGCATGTGAACCAAAAGAAGATTCAAAAGGATGAAAAGATGCTGGAAACTAGTATGCAAACCCACTGTCTCTAGAGGGTTATTCATCTTATTCTTGTCAGCCCAAGTCCCAGTCTCACTGCCTAGTTGGATTCCACACATGACCAACAGCTTTGCAAAGAGAAGGTGGCAAGAGAAATGTGTATTTTGTTCCTCCATGTGAAGTACCTTTTTCCTAACCTAGCATCCTCCAGTCCAGATGAATTGAAATCAGGATGCACTGGTTTGTCAACCAGAACAGCCATCTATGATAGAGGATCTAGGTTGTTTGTTTAAGGATTACAATTTGAATACAGGCAGCAATTATACTTCTTTTCTAACAAGTGCATTTGCTAGTAATGTTACTCTTCCCCCCCCAAAATCAAAATTCATAAGTGTTAAGATCCACAACACTTAGAATGTTTTGAGTACAATTTACAGAAGTCTATCACTTTACGTGAGGATGGAAAGAAAATGAATAACGTTCTCAAGGTACGTTAATAAAAGTGCGATGAAAATTCGCCCTTGATAGAAATTAGTATTTTATATAATATATAAAGAACGATGACTTAATAAGCAAATATTGTCTGGAAAATGAAAACTTTCTGGAAATGAAGTCAATTAAGTTATGCTTGAAGAATATTTTTGCTGCAACACTATCAACGTCAAATAGATGTTTTATCAAGAGAATTGATGGAAAATTATTTAGTCAGAAACCCTGTTTTTATCTTTTCAAACAACTGGATTTGTTTCCAGATTTTTCCATACCAGCAGACATATTGGTACAAGAATTTCTGATTCATGAGGGGAAGCAAAGTGTTTTGTTCTCTGCTGCCCTCAATTCCATCTTCTAGACTGTCTTTCTGACTGTTGGAACATTTCTGGAAAACTTAAAAGAGACCATAGAAATAAAGAAATAATTGTTAACCATCACTTCCTTTCTACACTTCAACCTTGGCCTCAGAGATAATTGTGCATTGCACTAGAATCCTTCTGCAGAAAGGGGAAAAAAAATCAATGTATAAGTGGAAGGCTCTAGATTAAAGCCATAGTTTTAGTTTTTGTCTTTTTAAATACGTGCTTCTAATGGGGGGCAAAAGGTTACCCCTGCACTTTGTGTGTGTGACTGAAACAAAAATAGAACCTCAGTGCTTATGATATTGTTTGTTTCTAATGGATGGCATACAGTTTTTAAACAAAACTTTTTTTAAAAGTTTAGTTATGCTTAAAAAAGAGCTTGTTTTGTTCAAGCCACAGTCCTTCAGAGATAAGCCTTTGAAGATTAATTTTGTTTCAACGTAGCTATATACGGTAGTTATCATAATTTTTTGAATCTTTGGGAAATACATTTATCCAACAGATTCCACAGCTTTTTCCAGGAGAATCAATATACGTGTAGAAAACAGACATAAGAGTGTTCATTACTGAATTCTGAATATACTTTATAACATGGTTTGGAAAAATCTTATCTAAAAGGCTGCATTTTAATTTTCATTCACGGAAATGAATATTTTAAAAAATCCAAAGGAGGGATCGATGGTCTTTTAGATTGCAATAATCTATACTGGTTCCTGGTAGTTTACATGAATAACAACATAAAGGGTATAAAATATTGAATTAAAATTCAGTCTATAAAATGTGCAATAACACAACATGTGTAAAAGAGCAGCATGATGATGTTATTCGATCTCCAAATGCCCTGAGGAACAATTCAATTTTCAACAATTTGCTGAAAGCCAGTAAGGAGACCACTAACTGGACTTTGAAAGGGAGGCTATTCTAAAGTATGGGTTCCCTGACTTTTTCAGGGTATGACATGCCACTTTTACGTTAAGCAAACAGTCCTATAAGTAACTTAGCATCAAGCTCTTCAAGTTAAAACCAGCACTTTGAATTATACTTGGCAACCTTTTATTAACAATAATAATACAGTCACCACTTTATAGGTCATTTAGGATTGTGACAATTCTGAGTCACCATACCGGCCTCTGCATTTTGGACCAACTGCAGTTTCCAAATGGTTTTCAAAAGCAACTGAATGTAGACATATAGATCAAATGGCTATTAAGTGTATGAATCAATATTGATAAGGACTTCCGGCTCAAGGTAGAGGCGCCTGTGGCATAGCAGCTAAAATAGGCCAAAGTCCCACGTGGCCTTCAACCTCTCTCGTAGTAGCTGTGAGTTCATGAGATTTCCCCAAATTGTGAACTGCTTTTTCAAGAATACTACTGTATTCAGACTTATTATCAGAACTGATCGAAATACATTCTAGACAATCAATATCTGTGTCTAGTTTGAAGTCCAGATTTCAGCAGCTTGTAGTCTCTAATTCCAAGACTTTAACATCTCCAGCTTAGTCTGCAATGGATATGTAAAGTTGTTTATTGTCATTATTGTGTTATCACACCTCAAACTGGCACATACCCTGGGCAATTTCATCCAGATATTATACATTAGGGGAGAGAGACATGAACCTTGGGAACCTTATATTTGAGCACTGGCTGACTTCTTTTTTTTTATTTGACTTGTTTGTTTTTCCTATGTGGAATGTTTATTTTATTTGACCTACATGGGCTCCCATTTCCATAACCCTGAGCAGGTCACAGAACATCAAGAAAAACATAATAACCACAAGAAAAACTCCAAGTGCTTCAAAAGCAACTTCTCCACTTGCAAATGTATTGAGCTCCAACTTCACTACCTAATGCTTGCAAGAATGGTTATCTCTTCAAGGTCTCCTGGAAGGTTAGAAGGGTGGTAGCCTGCCAGAGCTTTAGAGGGAAGGCTGTTCCATAGAGCAACAGCTATCACATAGAAGACATGCTTCCTAGGTGAGATGTGTGAATTTAAGAGAAGGGAGCTGGAGTCTATCCACCTTATCAGACCTGGTGGAAAGTACAGATACCCCACAGGAAATTAAGTCCTGCAAAAAACTTGGCTCTATACCATTCCAGACCTCAAAAGTGATAATCAGCACCTTGAATTGTACCTGGAAAGAGATTGGAAGCCAAATCATCTCACAGTAGCCAACTTCTATAATAGAGTTTCTAATGCTCTGTACAATCCCAGTATTAGAATGGTCTTACACTCTGGCAAGTGCCTGGAAGAAATGATAACTACTGTGCTAGGTTTGTTTCCTCAACACAACGAAGGGATAAAAGAGTTAAAAGTTTTCTTAATTTAGGATGAACAGGGATTTTTTTTCATGGGGTTTTAATTCATTCAGTTTACAAGCCCTAACAAAAATCCAAATCTTTGGATGAAGGTATGACAGCAGATCTATCTTGATATGTTACATTAAAAGAATTTTTAAAGATTATCACAAGAATTTTGAACAAAAGATCACAGAGATGAAAGGCAATGGAAGTCTTACTAAGTTTTCTTCAACATATACTTGCTAAAGGGATTTTTCACCACTTAGTACTAACCAATATTGAAACAGGCTAAACATTAATGCTAAGACTTTCTTTAATAAATCTTATATTCGTGAAATATGTTTCCTTATACAATCTTATATGGCCAATTTTGTGTAGTGGTTAAAGGATCAGGCTAGAAACCAGGAGACCATGAGTTCTACTCAGGGTGGATAATAATCAATGTTTTTTTTAAAAATAAATAAATAGACTTTTTTATTTTTATCAAATTTATTTTAATAAAATGCTTTTGGAGTAAAAATCTATCTAAAGAGAGTTTTATATTTAAGATACATTAATAATTTAGTTTATTCAGCATGAAATGGAGCTTAGTTATATAGCATGAGGCTGTATATTCTGCAATATTTACATTTTTTGTAAACTCATTCAATGAATCCAAGCTAGCAAGGGAGGGGAGTGAAAGGAAAGGTCGCCGAGCAAAGAATGGTCTGGCTGGGGGGGGACTGAAGCAGGTACAGGGCGTGTGGGGCAGCTCCACCCTCCACCTGCCTTGCCTTGTTGTGGTGGCAGCGGTGTGACATGCACTCTCCTGCCCCTTTGTGGCAGTGAGAGGGGATGGAGTGGACAGGGCTTATTTTTGGAGTAGGGCTTATATTAGGCCCACTCCAAAAAATCAAGGTAGGTCTTATTTTCAAGGTAGGTCTAATTTTGGGGGAAACATGTTATATGTGATTAACCTATTAACCTAAAATCAGTTCTGATATCGCTGTTTTACTAACCTGACAGCTTATTATTCTAAATAGGAAACCTTCATTTTGTTTGCAATACAAAATACCAGCAAGAATGAGTCATTACATTTAAAGAGCACCTGTCATTTCAGATCCATCATGGCAGCGCCTGTTAGCGGGCATCCACTCACCTGCTGCCCGCCACGTCCCTCACCTTGTTGTGTTACTGCCACATCAACAGGCATCCATTAAAGTAAATGGGACTGTCTGTGAGTCAACAGCGGGTCAGAGGAGCTGCTGCGAGACAGAGATGATAGTTGCTCTTTAAAAATTTTGAGTTAAATCGAGTTGATTTAAATCAAGCTTTTTTGCTAGTTATTTAAATCACGATTTAAATCGACCTGATTTAAATCAAATCCACCCCAGTTCTAATCCTGTCTTAAGCATGAAGCCAGCTGGGTAACCTGGGCCAGTCACTCTCTCTCAGTCCTAGGAAGGAGGCAATGGCAATCCACTTCTGAAAAACTTGCCAAGAAAATTGCAGAAACTTCTCCAGGGAGTTGGCAGGAATCAAAAACTGATTCAAATAAAGCACCTAAACAAACACAAAACAGCACTATACATTTTATTAAATTTTATAGCTGATGTATGAAAGATAAAGAAAAATAAACATTACAGTAAGTTTTATTTCAACATTCCTTTATGGTTTTTTTTAAAAGAAACATTCCTCATTAAAGTGCTGGATATTCTGTAGCTGTGAAAAGTTCCAGAGCAAGAATACTCAAAGTGTGGTGTGATGACTCCTGGGGTCCCTAAGACCATTTCAGGGGGTCCGCAGAGTCAAATAAATATTGATCCATGAATAAATATTTGAAATATACCTAAGAGCAAGTAGATAACACAGTACATGAAATAGCCCTCATGTACTAGCATAGTCTACCACTATTACCATGTCAGCTACCTTGGGATGTTTTTAAAAAGACGATTGCACACTACAGCAATATTTATTTATTTATTTTAGAGTAAGAAAAGGAAGGAAGCTAAGAGAACAAAGCTGAAAATTTGGTCACATCCAGGGATATGTGATCATCAAATTTGGTGCAACAGTCACATGAGGAACTGTGTCTCCCTTTTGTTGCTATTTCAATGGGAAGCAGACTAATCCCATGGCAATCTGGGCAGTTGCCTAGTAAGAATATTAAACAATACTCTTGAAAGCATCGGAATCCTCTTGAAAAGAAAATGAGAACAGCATGGTGTGTATACATATGTAAGAAATAAATCTACACGACAGAAAAGTAAAAGAATATGTCTATAGTTCTAATAAAAAGCAACAAGTAAGTAAAAGTTCCTGCTTCCTAAGTCATGTTTATTAATCATATTAATCAAATCAGTTGAAGTCTGAAATACTACTCTGAAGACATTTTTCTGCTTGACATTTCAGGTCTGCAAAAGAAAAGCCAGTGAAGTGATGCCAAAGCAGACGGGGTGAGATCAGCCCATTCACTGTTAGTTCTTATCTTTAAATCATCAGGCAATAATACCCCATAATACTTACTAAGAAGTGCACTAATTCAATGGAAGGACTAAGGAAACAGGTCTAGGATTGGACTGTAATATACCTAGTTTTCATTTGATTGTAGCAAGCAGTGGCAACACATTTAATAAATCATGCTAAAATGGGGTTGCTTTATATGTTCTTCTTTTAATATACATACTGAATACAGATATTCTCCAAAAGGAGAAAAGGATCTGTTCATTCAACCAAATTTCTTTTCTTCCGCTCCTTAAAAAATCCTATATAATCAGTATTGACAGAAACATTTTTTTCAAAGTTTTTGAACAAATGTTTAAATTAACAATAACACTGAACAACATTAGTATACATATTAGTTCTTGGGAAAGAATGACAGCATTCTGATTCAGAGTCAAAACAATTACATGATTTCTAATGGAATGTAAAAATAAACCTAAACCACTGGCATTGCTCCATGTGGTCAATTTTATCAATATCCTTCTTAAAATACAAAAAAGCATAAAAAGGAATTCATTGGTATTTGTTACTGTGTTTTTATGCATCAGGTTTCAGTGAAACACAGTCAATAGAACTACTGATTAAGCTTCCATGGGGAATAAAACCAGTTGTTAAACAAAGTGAGCCATTCTTCCAAATAAATGAGTGGCAGGTGCTTGGCATGCCACTTTGAAATCAATCAGATTTTCTGAAATATGGGTCTAGCACTAGGCTACATCGATAATAAAAGCTAACTATTTTCTCTTCTTTATCTTTTAAGTCCCTTCCCTTCCTTTTTTATTCAGTTTTGTAGAAATAAAATTCAGCATGCAGGCAGCTGTAAACTACACACTACTTCTAACGAGAACCATGGATGAAAGTTAAAGAATGCAGCGATAAAAAGTCTTTACAGGGGGCGCATAAGAAGTGCAAATGTGGGTACTGTTGGGCAGGGGAGAGAAAAAAAAAACTCTGGTTACTTAGTTGACCGATGGCGTGGAAGTATTTAACAAAGGTAAAAAAGGAAAAGAAAAAAAAAGAGAGCGGAGGCACGTTTTCTTTGTAGATTACCTCCAAATCGGGGAAAATAAGGTGCAGATTCGTTAGGAGGTCGGCTGACCCCGTGGCCCTCCAAAAGGAAAGAATTCATTCAAGCTGCTAGTCTGGGCGGGAAGTTGGTTTCTAAAGATACTCGCGAGCACAAGAAGCGTTAGGCTTTGATGGGGACTTCCAGGCGGCTGGAAGGCTCCAGCCCGGCAGCGGTTTCTCGGCAGAACTGCTCATTCATCTCAGTGGGATTTACTTGAGAGTAGGGCAGCCGGGATGCTAGGCTAAGCTCCCTCGTCTGAGGAAGCGAGAAGGGAACGGCCGCGGCGGCTTTTGCGTGGAACCGGCTACTCGGCTTCTTCCCGACTAGTCAACAAACCTCAAATCCGAATCAGCTGTTGGGGATTTTTTTTTTTTTTGTTAATACTAAAGAGAGTTTTCCCGCCTTTCTGCTCCGGCGGTGAAGGCTTGCCGGCTACTTAGAGCGTTGGAAGACCGCGTCAACCCTCGGTAGAACTTCTTGCAGGAAAATGAGCTTAGGTTAAGAGACGAGCCAGCAAAGGTAGACAGCTTTTCACGGAGACCTCCCCCACCCCCAAAGGGAACCCACGCAGGCCGCCGCGCCCAAGGCCTCTGGCGTGCAGAGGAAGGGAGGGGGGCTGCCAAGCAGACGGAAAGGAAAGCGAGCTGCCCAACTTCCCAGCCAGTCTCTCAAGAAGTGCAACGGGCTGTGTCTGCATCGCCAGAGGTCCGGACCACCACCCAATGTAAAAGCATTGACTTCCCACCGTATGCGCTCAGACGGGGGGGGGCACCCCGCGTGCGGTCTGAAGACACCGCCTAAATGAACGGGTGAGCTAAACTTTGCACGGGGAAGCGCTTCGGCTTCTCCGCTCCCAGTTCTGTTCGCCGCGGAGAAGGCGCCTTGCTTAACAGCCGCGCTTTCTCTGCCTTCGCAGCCGCTACTCGAGACAGACGAACATCACCCCTTCTTGGTGCACCCCCGACCCCTTCGTCTGTCTTCTTCCCTCTCCCTCTTGCGCAAGCGCACAATACTCACTTCAACCCCGCCTCTCCCATTTCAATCCTTAAACCTCAATAAAGGGCGCTACACAATTGAAAGCGCGCGCGGGCGCGCACCCTCGTGCGAATCGCGGGTGGCAGAAAACGCAGCGCGCTTGCGCCTCAGAGGCAGCGCAACCAGATCAGGGCTCTTCCCCCCCTCCCACTAGCACCACGTGACCGAGCCCCGCCCCAACACCGGATCTGTGAAGTAACCAGAGTTTGTTCAGTTTCTTTCCCGTGCGGTCGCGTACGGGATTTCTGTACAAAACAACAACAAAAAAAAAATCGGTAGGGCGGCAAGCGGGGAGGGGAAAGGAGGGATCACGCGCACGCGCGCAACCACCTCGCGCGTAAAAGTAGTACGAGGCAGCGGCGCGAGCTCTCGGAGGCGCGCGCCCCGTCACTCCAAAGCCCAGGCATACCACACGGGTGTGGGTGTGAGGGGCGCGCTCCCTTCCGCTCACCGCCGGCTGTCAACCGAGTCCCCAGTCGCTCACAGGCAAGCTGGAGGGGCGGAGCGGAGTGGATCTGCCAAGTGGCGCCTCTGCCGCCGCCGCCGCCGCCGCCGCTACCGTTGCCGTCGCTGATTAACGGCCGCCCCGCCTCTGCTCCTCCGCTGCCCCCTCCCTGCCCCTCTGTTCCCTCCCCTTCCCGCCGTCGTTGCTTGCTGCCGCCGCTGCCAGCGCCGCCTGAACTGAAGCGAACTCCAAAGCGAACTGAAGAGGAGGAGGCAGGAGGAGGAGGTGAAGGCACCACGGCGGCGGCAGCGGCGGGGCTGAGAGAGAGTCGTCAGCCTCAAGCAAACGGCAGAAGCGGGAGGGGAGGGAGGCAAGGCGGCGCGGGAGACGAGGCGGAACTGCCAGCAGCAGCGGTAGGAACAACAACAACGGAAGCATCGCCGGTGGCCGGGAACAGCCTTACAATACGCAGCAGCCGCGAGGACTCCTCGGGAAACGGCCAAGTCCGCCGCCCCTTTGCCTGCCTCCCAGCCGCGGAGACAGACCAGGGGGCAGCAGCGCCGAGAAAAAGGAGCCGCGACCAACGTCTGCGTGTGCGGCGAGGGAGAGGAGGGGGAACTACCGAAGACTGCGCCGCTTTGGAGAAAGGCATCCAGTGGGAGCGGCGACAGGAAGCGGCGGTGGTGGAGGATCACTGTACAGTCGGGGTGGAAGACGACTAGGGCGCAATCCTCCGTGGTGGCGGCGGCCGAGGAGGGTTTGGGGTGGCGGTTCCCCCCTTTTATTTTCCTCCGTCGCCCGAGACCCGCCGTGGCGTGGTTGTGGCTTCTTCGTTGACGAGACCCCTTTTTTCCGATCTCCTGTTTTCCTAGGGGGGGAAGAGGCCTCTCCCCCCCTCAGCCCACATAACACACACCCCGTTTCTTCCCCGCCTGGCGTGCACCCAGTGCGGTGGTTGGGTGAGTGCTGGTGCGGGCACTCGCTCGCTCTCTGTTTGGAATATGGTTGGGGAAATGGAAACGAAGGAGAAGCCCAAGCCGAGCCCCGATTACCTGATGCAGTTGATGAACGACAAGAAGCTCATGAGCAGCCTCCCTAACTTCTGCGGAATATTCAACCATCTCGAGAGGCTGCTGGACGAAGGTAAAACGCAATTACAAGAACTCAAACGAAAACCCCAGAACTAACTCTTTTTTGTAGGTCTGAGGGTAAGGGGGATAATGGTGTCCCTGCTCCGACACTTTGGGCCTCTCCGCGACATAGATCCGCTTTGCCCTTCCCATTCCTATCCTGCAAATGGGGGCGGACGAGGCTTTGCGCCCCCTCAATGGCGTCTTTTGGCTTCGCCTCTTGCCCATAAACAAAGAGAAGCGGGAAGTCTACACGCAGAAGTTTTGGCCTTTAGGGAACTATCAAACTCTACGTTATCTTAATTTCTGGGTAGATACTTTTTAATCGGCAAACTTAGTATATAAAATTATATTTTGTAGAAGAAAAAAGTTGGGAGAGGAGAAAGTTTTTTTAATAGGATTATAGCATTTTCAGTTCTTAAATCTTCATTGAAAGTATGAAAGGCACAGTAGGCCCGATGGTATGCTTATGAAATACTTTTAAGCAACTTAGTCTTTCAGCCTGAACTGTACATGGCTGATTTTTATTTTGAGTTTGGGCGGAGGGACGTGAAAAAAACGGGAGAAACTTGAGGGGCTCAGTTCTTTTATTCAATATTGGGCTGGTTGTCGGCCTAAAAAGACAAAAGTATTATGTCTGTGAATAAATATTACGAACTTTATTAGCTTCTACCGTGAAGGACATACTGGGTGATTCTCCATTTGACTATCAAAAGTCAACGCGAAAAGTGTTTTTGGAGTCTATGAATAACCGTTGGTAGTTTTAGGCCGTGTCCGTAATCTCGATCTCCTGTCTATAGTTGAATTCCAAGAGAAGGTGTAAGGTTGGGGCAAGTAAGTAAGTTTGCAGACAGAAGTTAGTGCAGATTTATTTAGGTTTCCGCAAAATAAGTAATTTCAAATGTTGCAAATTCTAAACAAATTATTTGGTTTGAGAATTCAGTTAGAAATGTCATAAAATATACCTTAAATAGAAAAGTTTTGAACGTATACTGTATGTTCAGAATAAAACTCAGTCAAAATCCACTTCTAAAACATCTTGAAACTTTCATATTTTAAGAAGATAGGTGAAACTTGGTTTCCTCATCATTTGTGAATTAGACAGAATTAGTGCTTTTCAGGTTCCCTTTGAGATGGTTTAGTCTTTATTGTTGGAGAAGCATATTCATAGCTGTAACTGAAATGTGACATATTTGGGTTCCTTTGAAGGATATTGTTCAAATAGCAGTCAATTAAGGTTTGCATTTGGCTAATTTTAGTTTAGATGAAAATTAATAGCATACCCTGGATATCAAGTAAAAAAGTTTCTGGGTATAAAAATGGGAATAGTTTAGTATAAATTCCTTTTTAAAAATAACTATCACAACACTAACAATGATTAAAAATTTCTGGAATCATCATAGGAGAATAGAACCCTAAAGATTCTGTAAGAAGAGCACATGAGAATATTTTTGGTGTGACTATTTCAAGAATGTATTAAGTCACTGAATCTTTTGAATGCTCTTGAAGCATTGAAGGCTTTGAATTGACAGTTTTTTCGTAAGTCCAAAATAAGAACTGGAAAATCTAATAATTCAAAAGTCAAACTGCTTGTCCCAATATTATATACGTTTTTTCCTGTACTACTGTTGTTGTTTTTTAGTAGCCCTTTAAATCCTGTTTTCCTCTGTTTGCATTGGCTTCTGGGTAGAAGAACTGCAAATGTTGAAAACTTTCTGGAATGTTAAAAAAAAATGACCTATGCAAATAAGTGAATGATTTAAATGTTTTAAGAAGTGAACGCTAAGGGGCGCCAGTTCTTTCTGAAAAAAAGATTAAGATATGGTTTTAAACATTAATATCAAAATCAGTGTATTTGTGTTGTATTTAAGACATAAGAAATTAAGTTTAAAACACAAGCATATTCACATACTTTGATTTTTTGTTGTTTGGGTTAGTGATATTTCTTTCACATAAAATACTGCAAAAAGTTTATACAATTGGAAAATGTTAGGAAAAATACATATTTTGTTATCCAGTAGTGCTTGCAAATAACTTGTTTTACAGGAATAACATTTTTGCTTAGATCTTTAATGGTGGAGGTTTTTTTTTTTGAAGATTAAATTTTTTTTAAAAGCTAAAGGCCCTAGTAATATAATGCTTCTGAGAACAGGCAGGGAGAAAGTAAATATAAAATTTACCTATTCTATACTTTTCACTTAATACTATTTATTTACAGTATTTACAGTAAATTATCAATATTTAGTTAACTTATTTCAAGTTTAAAATGAAAAAACATAACATTTTAATGAAATCGTGTTATAGTTATTGAAAAAATTTGGATATTTTTCATATTTCCAAATCCTTGTATATGAATGGATGTACTTTTGAAGGAGTATAAACATTTTCTGTTATGCACCTTTTTATATTCAAAAGTAAAGAAAGGGAAAATAATACTTCCATTGTTTAACATACTTTTCTGCTATTTCTATAAATGGATAAATATATCTAATAGGAAAGTTTTTTAAAAATGGAGCATTTCCTATTGGTTTACAGTAGCCTATAGAAAGAAGAGGAGGAGTTTTTCTGAGTTTGAAGATATAATTCCATTAGTTGTATCTTAAAATTATTAAAAGCATATTTTAAAGCTAAAACCTTTTCATTTTTGAAAAGAGAAATCTGTTGGTTTCTTTTTTCTTGTGTTCTTCTGTAACAAGTATCTGTAAACTGAATATTAAGTTCCAGTCAACGATCCAAATCTTTCTTGGCAACTGACAGAAGAAAGCTTCATGTGTATGATATTCTTACATAATTTAAAAAAAACCACTTTGTCTTAGTTGGTTTTCCAAGTTATTTTTTTCAGAAAAATCTTTAGCAAAAAATTGCTAAATTTACAAATTTCTCTCCATCCTTGAAGTGTGTGTAATGAATTGTTTATTTTTCATAAATTGTAATTTAAATGTGTCCTCTTGACCTGTAGTATTTGTTTAGCTTAATCTTTATTACTACACTCACTTACACTGATAACTGATGATAAATAAAGTGTAATAACCCTTCCCATCTAAGAAATAGGAGTTTTTATTCTATGGCTGTTGTGTGTATTCTTAGTTAACATTTCACATTATAAATTATTTAAAATTAGTCTGAAAAAATGTACCCATGAATTTTTATTGTGAATGAGTCATAATTAAATGACATAATATGCAAAAGAAAAAGTGTTACTACCTTGAGTATGATCTGATATATACATTTGACAAGGACTAAGCAATCAAAATGACATGTGGCAAATAATTTTTCAATTTGGTCCAACAGCCCAATTTCCAAACCAAGTATATTGGTATCACATTATTACAGATCTGCTGCATGTGTGAATTCATGCAGTCTTATTTTCAGCCTATTTCTATTAAACTGGAATTAATTCAGTTTTAAATGAAATATTGATAGAGGCTCAAGTTTCCAAAATGTTCTAGATTTCTTAGCACTTTTATAGTATGTGAATTCTACAATGTAAATGAATAGTAGCTATAGGCAGCCATTTTTAATAATTCCTGAAAGAGCTAATATTAAATTAAGTAATATGTTACTGATTTTGAGATCGTTTAATTAGAATTTTTAATTTTATAATTATAAAACAAGTAGCTAAGTCAGTAGGTAACAACTAGAAATTCCAGTGAAAATATATTTAAGAACAGCATACAAGAGTTAACATTTATTATGTTTCATTCTATTACTGAAACTTTCCTCATTGCTAATAATATTACATTGTATGCTAATAGTATTTTAAGTACGATCTAATATATTGTCAGTGAAAAGAAATTTACAAGATTTCCTTAGCAATTTTTTCTTGAAATTGTCTCCTATTATATGTTTATATTTTATATTATTTAATATATTTATATTTGTATATTGGTTCCATTTACTGCATAATAGAATTTGCCAGCTATATACAAGCATTCTGAAAATAAGTATTTTATTCCATTTAAGGCATTTATTTTACTTTTCAATACTGCATTTAAGAAACAATCCTACTGATTTCCCTAGTGACATCATTTCTTTAGTAGAATTGTTAAATGAGAGAAACAATATGTCTCAGTTAAAGCAATTACATTTGTGAAGAGTTCTGTAGAAACATAACTGTATTACATGTAAGATACAATGAGTAAGATTTCATTTGAAAGTTGCAGTGCCCAATTAAATATGTTTCTGTACAGATTTTATGTTAAGTTTTAAATTTATGACCACTCAATATGTATTTATAAAATACAGAATTATTAGAAAATCCATATAGGTAATTGATGTACAGGGATATGATTTTTTCCCTTGATATATATACTAGTAAATTTTATTTATTTGGATGTAGTACCTGGATATGACCTGCACAACAGCAAATTATTTCCAAGGTTGGTTTAATAATAGTGGAAGGTTTTGGTAGTCTCTATTCACTATAATGTTGTATATGATAATTTGGGTTTACAGAGGCTTCAGGGATATAAATTTTAAAGCTAAAATCAGTATTTGGAAAGATACTGAAGTGATATATAATTTGAAAATAGCTTCATTAAACCCAAATTGTGTATTGACTAAATCAGAATAAGCCATTTCATAGATAGTTTCTGATAAAGTTGGTAGCTACTTATGATAGAACTATTAAAAACATGTTTAATGATTTTATGGCATTTTTGGTTGAAAGTGAATACAATGGTTTCTTTTTTTAATAAGTTCCTGGTAATTTAGAATATATAAGCTTATGACAGTAACGGTAATGCATTTTAAATTAATATAGTTTACTGTAAACTATGTTCTTGCATTTCAAATTCAAGATTTGTGAGTCAATGGCTCATTCATATCATTGTTTCCAACTTTAAGATACAAAATAGTATCTTAAAGTTCTCACTATATAATAATGTTTTAATTTTTTAATAGCTTAACATCAGATATAATAATATGCTATAGCAAAAACATGGTTAGATTCATTTATCATATGAATACTTAATTATTTTCTTATAAGGATTTTTGAAAAGATTGTCATTATGAATTTAAGATGAATATAAAATTATTGTTCCTGATTTGATATACCAATCATTTGATAAGTTTGTTATCTAAGAAAATATAAATAGAACCTTTACGTCTTAACCTTAGGTTTTAGTATATACAGTATCAGGGAAGGAAGAAAGAAGATAATTTTAGAAGATAATAGAAGATAATTTTTATGAGGAAACAACTGAATAAATAATTTGTCACACTAAGCTCTTTAATTTTTAAAGCACAGTTGGCTAGATTTTGGCTGAGATTTAGAGTTGTATCTTTTTTGGGGGGAATCTAAACTGAACAGCAATCTACCATGCCACCCAATGGAAGGAGGAGACTTTTTCCAAAAGCATCTTAGTTTCTTATGACTTACAAGGGGAGGAAGTTAACGATCATTGAGGCATTAAGTATCATTGAAATTGCTTACTAATTGGATGAAAGATTAAGAAGGATACCAAGATTATAAACTATCTAAGAAATTAAACATTCTGGAAGAACGCAGTATCAAACCATTTCTGTGCTGTTGCCGAGAAAATTACATAGTTGCATCTATTTAATCACTAGGAGTTGACTCAACTGTGATCTTAACCTTTTTTGTTTAAAATATGATAATAAGCTGGGAAAAAGAAATTGTTAGGATAAAAGATCTCAACTGGACATTCTCGAGCGTTTCATGCTTAAAATATCTATTTGGTTCGACCCATTGTATTTTGATATAGATATTGCTGTGAATACCACTATTACAGCGTATTGTTAAATATAATGTATGAAGTAACTAAGTACATTATTCTGTGCTGTGTGTTTTTCCTGAACTACTGGAAATTTAAAATACTATGCATAATTTTTGAAATTGTTAGATTTTAAATAGTGGATTTGTACTTCAATGTAGTTAAATACTATAAACAATGTGAAAGAAGTAATGTTTGTTCTTAAATCTTTTTCATCTAGAATCATAATTGTTGGTTTATTTAGCCCTCATAGAGGAAAGAAAAAAAGAAAACAAATCAGAAGATTCTTGTGAAGTATGCAGACCTCTCCCCAGAATTGCCCAGCCTATGTAATGTGAAAAATGTCTATTTGTTTATCCTTTTTAGATAGTTTTTCGAATAGCTTCCAGAATTTTTATTACATTGTTCTTATGGGAATAAAAAAGTAACTTTACAAGTCTTAGCTGCATTTTTCTAATAGCCTCCTGTAAATTTAATAGTCTGCATTTCCGATTGCATATTTATTCTTTATGTGTTGTATAGAAATGTAAGTCAATTTGTTATGTTTTAAATTATATAAAGCAGCCTGATGTAGAAGAAAAAAGAAATCTTTCTTTGCCAGTTCTGAATTTGAACAGAACTTAATACGCATTTATCCTCAAAGAACTCAAGGCAATGCAAGGCACATGGCTCCTTTTCCATTTTATCCAGAATTCTAGCAAAACTCCAAGGTAGATTAGGCTGAGAAGGATCATTGGTGAATGGTTGCTTGTGTTGCACTCTTATATAGGAATTATTTGGGAGTAAGTTTCCATGAGGTTAGTTATGCATTTCTAAGAAAACATATAGTTAAAAAGTGAATAACTAGGGATATCCAATTAGCCCTATCCAAGTAAAACATTAATAGTTAAAGCTTTTTAAAATTCAACTACATCTGTAACTGTTAAGCACAATAGTTTAATTCTGATTCTGTAAATCTTGTTACCAAGAAATTTAAATAATGAATTAACATCTCTTCTGAGAGAAGAATTAGAGGCTTGAACACATTTTTTATATTTGTCTATAGATTTACATAGTTTTGTAATAATGTTATTATATTTAATCCAATTTTTTTAGAAGCTGAATACATAATACTCCCTCATATGATTTCCTTCTATCATGACAACTCTGGATTAAGTTGAACTAAGAGAATGACTGGCTCAAAATTATGTACTGAATTTCTGTGGATATAAAGCTAGAGTTATAAAGCTAGAATCTCCCTGATGCCAGTCCAATACCTTGACTACTACTTGAGTATCTCCAGATTTAATGATAATGCTAGGATGAACTTTGGCTTATATAATTAGAACAAGAGAGGTTTATCATTTTTTCATTCTGAATCTGCATAGGATTTGAGGAAAATCATAATTCAGGTAGTTGTAGCATTATAACTTCTGCTACAAATGAAAATGTGTATATCAATTGAAAGATTCCAAATAATAAAAAGTACACAGGTTCATCTTTGGGCATAGATATTCATTAGTTCCAATTTCAATCAAAATAGATTTGGGGATAAAAATGCATATGAATAGAATCTAATGAAGGTTAAATTAGAAAACTTATTGCAGAAAAAGAGGAAGAGACAATTTTCAGGGGGGGGGTTTCCCACCTTATCACAGCTCATTATATACCACCCAGATATATTTGAGAAGTTTTCCTAGGGCATCTTAATTGATTTTGGAGTATGTGCAGCATGTTGCAAAAAATGTGTTTTGGGGGCATCACTGAATAAATTCCCATACCTTTTTGCAGACTTACTATATGTAAACATTTTGTATAATAAACTGGAATTAAATACTATAGAGAAATCTGTTTATTTAAGTTGAATTCATATATTGAGCTATGATAAGATTTGCTTAATATTTTGTGTTAAATAGCAACTGGTAGGGAATACCCAAAGCACTAAGCTATAATATTGGTTGTAAAGCTCAATAGCACTTAGACGTTACAGCACTCTCTGAGCAGTTTAAAGAGTCAACATATTGACCCCAACAATCTGGATCCTCATTTTACCAACCTCTGAAGGATGGGAGGCTGAGTCAACCTTGAGCCAATCAGGATCAAACTCCTAATATTGACCCCAACAATCTGGATCCTCATTTTACCAACCTCTGAAGGATGGGAGGCTGAGTCAACCTTGAGCCAATCAGGATCAAACTCCTGGCTGTGGGCAGAGATAGCCTACAATACTGCATTTTAACCACTGCACCATCACGGCTCCTACAATGATTAAGTTCAGATAACATGCTAAGCCCAAAGTAATAGTTAGGTTTTAGCATATTGAACTTGATAGCATGGGTAAAAATTGATTATTAAAAATAATGAAAATCAGATGTCTTTTTAAATTAGATTTTAAAACTCTTTAGCATTTTTTAAAAAATAATGAAGCTAACAAAGGTAAACTTCTAATCATATTGTTTTATTGTTGCACTTTTTTGTAGCTGCTAATGTGATATGAAAACAAGATAGTAGATCTGGTAACTGATTTCTTTAGAAAAAATGCAAACTCAACAAAATTTGAGTTGCTGGAGTACAATCATTTTTAAGACTTAGTGATGGTTGTTCTATTATATATCCATATATATCACAGCAAAAATATCTTTCCAAGTATACACTGTAATAAATTGGATTCGGGGTTGTTCAGTGCCTAATGGTCGAATATGTATCTACTTATCTGATACTTAGATAACATTTTTGCAATTAAAAGCTGGAAAAGATTCTGATAAAATAATTGCTTACCTGTTATATATTTTTTTAAAAAATT
The DNA here is from genome assembly GCA_034064705.1 of Bothrops alternatus. NCBI lineage: Eukaryota > Metazoa > Chordata > Lepidosauria > Squamata > Viperidae > Bothrops > Bothrops alternatus. Next base: position 11,787,803 of record JARGCV010000023.1, read on the forward strand.
AGCTGTATGTTTATTTGCATACTGCAAATATATAATCAGGTTATATCAAATGAGAGGCTCAGTGGCTCAAAGATGGTTAAAGATGCTCGGGTTTGAGACCCGAGTGCTGCACGATGGGATGAGTTCACGTTGTATGCCCTGGATCCTGACCACCTACCTAGCAGTCTGGGAGCATGCAAATGTGAGTAGATAAATAGGGACCACTTCAGTGGGAAGGTAACTGTTCAGTGCACCTTGGCAAATAGTCATTTTGGCCATATGACCATGGAAATGTCTTCGGACAGTGCTGGTTCCCTTGGCTAAGACATGGAGATGAGCACCGCCCCCTAGAATCAGAAATGATTGGACGGGGAAACCTTCACCTTTATATCAATAGAGTAGAATAGAGTAGAATATAGAATAGAAATAGAAATAGAGCTGGAAGGGACCTTGGAGGTCTTCTGGTCCAACCCTCAGATCAAGCAGGAAAACTTATACCATTTCAGACAAGTGACTCTCTAGTCTCTTCTTAAAAACTTCCAGTGATGGAGTGCTCATGATTTCTGAAGGCAAGCTATTCCACTGTTAATTGTCCTCACTGAAGGCAAGCTATTCCACTGTTAATTGTCCTCACTGTTAAGTTTCTCCTTAATTCCAGGTTGCTTCTCTCTTTGATCAGTTTCCAGCCATTGTTTCTTGTCCTGCCCTCTGGTGCAATGGAGAATAGTTCGAAGTCCTCTTCTTTGTGGCAACCCCTCAAATGAGAAGAATGTCATTTACTAGACATTAGAATTTATGTATGATGTTCCTAAAATGAATAAATTATAGTTTAAATCATTAAATTGAATCTTCTTTATAGTTACACTACCTTGGAACATGTTGGAATCACAAAAGCCCAATTTAGATATTATACTGTATTGGATACTTGGTAATGGAAATCCTGTTTTTGGTTTGTGTACCATTATTTGGAAACTGCAAAACAATTAAATACTTTCTTGAGCTTGATTCTTTGTAGTAATCTACCTCTTACTTATCTATTCTGTTTGGTAACTACAAAAGTATCCTGCCAAAGGTGTCTGGCTTTTTTTAAAAAAATCTTGTATAGTATACAGCCCTGGGATTCCATAATGGTCTCCATCCAAATTGCTTAGCTTTTCAAGATAAGCCAAAGTCAGTTAGGGGTTCTTCCTGTTGGGCCAAACCTATTAGTACAAATTAAACTACTTTGTATTGTTCAATGGAAGGCTGAAATTATTATAACTTTAATAGTGAGTAATTAAACTTACCAGAAGAAGTTTAACTGTCTATACTATTTTAATTATACATGTGGATAGCATTCCAGTTACAAAAGAATAACTTAGGAAATTAATGGGATTTATTATTTAGATGATTATATTAAAAAAAACCTGGTCCTAACTTGGGGGAATCTCAGGAATTAGTTTCTAGTGAGTTTAAAGCATATTTTATATTGCATATACATTCTACATTTCCGTAATAGCTCAGAAACATGGTTTTCTCAGCTTAATTTGAAATGCCTTTTCGTTCCAGGGTTGTTGGTCATGTGAGGAGCATATCTCCAACATGATGGCATATATTTAAGTCATTCTTAAATTATCTTTATATATCCCCAGATATTTCTAATGATATGGAAGCTGTATCTACCCAATTTCTTGCAATTCAGTAATGTATTGTAAAGTTGCAGTCATCAGTTGTGAAGTATTTGTATGCCGTAGAAAATGCTAGCCATACCATAACAGTCTTTGTTTTTCAATTTATAATTACCAAGGCTAGGAATCAGCAATCCTTTCTAATCTAGAGGAAATCCCTTAATCCAGTATGTTCCCACGTGCTTGTCCCACAATAGGTAATTGATACAAATCAATGTTAATTAGCATTTGAGCATCTCAATTTGTAATGTCAAGAAGAAAGCTATATGGACTCAAACTCTAGCAATTGTTTTTTAATGTATAAAAATAATGTATAAAAATAATAAACAGTGATAGCATATCACTATGTTTTATAAATAATATAACAGAACTTTTAAATTTCACTTTTTTTTCAATTTTAAAAAAATTGAGCTGAAAGCAATTGTTACTCTGCAAGAGAGTATGTTCAGTAGCAGAAACAACAGATTTTATTTATAGGCAAGGGTGAACAAATAAAAATTAAAATGTAATTGCCTCTTTTAACTTACATGTGATTGAATTTGGTTGCAATCATAAGTTCTGGCATTTCAAACACTTATAGCAATAGCACATAAACTTATATATCCGCTCCATAGTGCTTTACAGCACACTCTTGAGTGATTTACAATGTCGACATATTCTCAATAATCTGAGTCCTCATTTTACCTACCTCGGAAGGATGGAAATCTGAGACAACCTTGAGCCCCATCAGGATCAAACTCCTGGCTGTCAGCAGAGTTAGCTTGCAATTCTGCATTTTAATCACTGCACCATCAGGGTTCCTTATCTTGTATTAGAAGAAAATAAATTCCCCCTAAAGAATACTGGTGAAAAACATTTAATTTCCTTGTGGATTAAAGTTAGCAGATTAAATTATAACCAATATGATAATTTAAAATGTTAGCTATGGCATTTCAACTGACCAAAAACAAAATCTTGGAAAATATGTTCAGTATTTTTAATAAGTTAAATTTCTGTTTGCTTAGAGCATGGGTGTCAAACTCGTCACGTGATCTGTCATGACATATCATATCTTTTTTTTGCATTGCCAGAGCTGGGGTGGATGTGGCCTCCATATGATGTAACCGGCCTATAGGCCGGCAGTTTGACACGCCTGGCTTAGAGTAAATAAATGCTGGGAGACTAGGTAGAAAATTATGTTTTTATGAATAGATGCTACTCATTGAATAATTGTTTAAATTAATGGAATTATTTAAAAACTAGCATTTAAAACTTAGCTTAATTAAATATCTTTTATTTGAATTCTGACAAAATTTGGGATTTTCAAGCATTAAGATCACAATGTTAGTTATTTGTAGTGGCATGATCGTAAGTCACACAATTTTTTAAAGAAACTGTTGAAGGAAATTGAAATAATCATAAGTAGTGTTTCAAGGTACTTGTAATACAGATAGAATATTTACACAGTAAGCTGTGTAAATAATTGTAGTATCTTCCCTGGTTCAAAGTTGTTGACTTTTTCTTAGTTTGTTTTATTAGCTTTAGTCACTATTCAACTTAAAAATTGCTGTGAGATAGGCTTATCAAGCAAATAACATTAAAAATACAATGCAATATAAACAAGATAGCATCTGACAAATCAGTACACACGTGCAAACACATCCAGCAAGAGAGACCCATTCAGCCTATCCCCAAACCCCAGAGAACAGCTAGGTTTTCAATGCTGTGTAGAATGCCATGATTGTGGGAACCACACATTTCTCTGGAAGGCATCTCATTCCAGATGTCAGGTGACTTTATTCATTATTTATCCCAATTATAAATTTACTATTTCTTTATAGTGACTTTTTAATAAAATAAAGGCAAAACAGCTGGCAATTCAAACTGCCCTTTAATTGCTCCAAATTTTCCCCAAATGCTCCCACGTTTCTGGCAAGCCCCAAAACAAAGTAAGACACACACACTTTCAGCAACCTTTGGCTGCGTTTCACAAGTTTTTAACTCTTCAGACAGGGGAAGTGTGTGTATGAAACAAGCCATCCTCCTTTAGGTTTCAACTCACACAAAGATTAGAAGAGTGATTTACTCAAGGCCACGTAGATAACAAGGAAAGAAACACATCCAAAATCTAATGAGTCTGTGGAAATACAAGCTTGCCTGCGCAATTTCAGAAGAGAAGCCAAAATTCAATCCGAGGTCTTTGAACACCAAATCAAGTTTGTCAGCCAGTCTAATGGTCAGACTTTCAGGGTTTCCAAGCAGAAATCACAACACAAGAGTTGTGATTAGAGAGTTGTTTCCAAGAATCAGCAACAGCACACAAAACTGCAAGAAATCAGCATTTGTTCCGGACAAATGCCCCTCCCCACAGCGTCTCCTTAAGACTCAGTCTCAAGGTGTGCCTTGTGGAGGGGGGCAGGGCACTCTCCTCCCTAGTAGTTGAGCCTGTCTGCATTGTTCTCTCCTTCTCTCCACTCTCCATACTCTAGGATCAGGAGGGGGTGGCCCTTGCTCATCGCCTGAGCTCTGTCTCTCATGTTCATCCTGTCCCAGTCCTGAAAGGCCCTGGCCTGCCTTGGCCTGCTCTTCCCCACATCCCTCTGAAGCCACAGATGCCTCTCCCTCCACCTCCATAGGCTCCAGTTCCAGCTCATTTTCCTCAGCAGACTCAGGCTGTGACAGAGGCATGACAATAGTTCTTAAGAGTAAAAAAATATTTTACTAAAGGATGGAATGTAAATTATTATAAATTATTTTAGCATAGAGGCCAGTTTTGGCAATATTTCAACATTTAAGGCTTGCATTTTAGGATTCAAGTGTTCATTAGCATTAAATTTAATGTTATTGGTGTTTGAACATACGATATGTTAGCATTGCTTGTGATTATATGGTTTGTTTGTGGTACAACTTACATATATAATACTGGGGGTACAATTTATATAGGTAGTGTTTAGTGTAACAGATTCTGAAAGTGACTCTGCACCAACAAAATCAGGAATATTGGATTTGATAATTGGACAAGGATGAAAAGGAATCTTTCCAGGCAATAGAAGTTTAGCACTGGTGAAATAACACTGCCAAATAAAACACAATCTCTTTGCTGAAACTAGATTTTGCTATTTTTTTATGTCATCACATAACACTAGTTTGTACTTCTGGAAGTGGTTAAAAAAATCAAAGTTATTCCGCTTAATTTGTTCCACTGTAGTTCCACTCAGTATCTGCAATGCTGAATTTTAAAAAATCTTTTGTGTATACCTTAAATATTATTTCATAAAATGGGGCAAAAGAACTAGATTCTCTTTCATAAACTGCTGATTAATTCATTAATAGCTATCATATGTGCAATTTGTAGAATTGTAAAGCAATTAGTTTTTTTTCAGGTTTCACTACAGTAATATGAAAATAACAGATAATGTTAAACAGTTTACATTTAACATACTATAGCTTCACAAATATTCCTCATAATAGATTGAAAAATGCGGACAGTTTTTTCATGTGAAAAAAAGATACTTATTTCAAATAATGGCTGTAATTGTTTCTTTAATCTTTAACTGACTGTGAAAGTATTTGTCAATCTATTATACAATTAAAAATGTTAAACAGTATCTTTATGAATGAACTTTTGGTAGTTAAGTAGGTTGACATTAGCTTTAGGTAAGGACCATCAAGATTCAGTTGTATACGATTTTTATTGCGAGAAACAAAGTTATAGTTTTATTTCAAAATGTGAATTGCCAGCTTTCATTGTAAGCCACAGTAACTTATAGATCCAGAGCTCTGTTCAGTTTTCCAAAGTCTTGTAGTCATAGTTGCTATGTTCAATTAACCTTGTCCTCTTGTTGAGATATAGGGAATCAGCCACATATACCCAAAACATTTATAATCTGTCACTAATGTTCTGCCATTTATTAATCAAGAGTAAAAATTAATATGGAGGATTGTATTTTATGTTTAGACTATTTGCTGATATTAGACTATAAATGTTTGTCTCTTGTGTATTTCTATAAGCTCAATTAGAACTTCTCCCATCCCCTTCTTTCAGCCTTCCCAGCTTCTTTGCAGCAGATGTGACAAATTGTGAATGTGTAAAAGAAGGGAGGAGAATCTAATTTTTATCATAACTAGATGACCTTACCTGTTGGCTCATCCTTTATGAGATATTTCTTTGCTAGATTCCTCAATGTCTTCAACAGTGACAGAACCTGTAATGTGCTACCTTCAGTAAAAAAGTTGGGATACATTCAGAAATGTATTTGCCTTGAAAATACTCCATGTTGAACTGTGTAGTTCAGTCAGCACAATAAATGTTTTATGACATTTTATGTTAGGTCATAAACCATTTTATGATAATTTTATGTCATAAAAAAGTTTTTATAAAATTTGCAAAATTTCAGTTCCATAGGGAATCCAGGATTTTGGATGCATTCTGTAAGTTAGCCCATTTGAGTTACCTTAGTTCAAAGATTGTTTCCCTATGATGCACTTTCACCCAGTTAAAAGTTATAGAAACAAGAGTTTAAGTAGTATATGTAGATAACAGCTGTTTACAGCCTTATACTAAACTGTATGAAGTGTCAAACATAAGTGCACTTTTTCTAGAAATGTTTAGTGCCCTGACTAGTTAATAAATTGTATTGTAAATAATTAAATTGCATCATTTTGACAGATGAATTCAACAGAGACAAATACTCCCTATGCTACTCCAGTAAAATTGTTTTCAATCTTTCAGACAATATCGTTGTATACAATTTATAATTATTCAATAAAAATATTGGTTGATAATTTCTTGTTGCTCTTGGGCATTTTTAGGTATTAATGCTATATTAGCCTTTTCCCAGCTGTCAGTAATCTTTCCATTCTATAAAATAATACTTGTTTTTTGTAAAGGAACAACATCTTTAAAGCATTAAAATTAAGTAGCTGGCAGCCAATCTGCATCAAGTGCTTTTCCTCTTTAAGCCTTTCTCCAGTACAGGAAATGGAGAATCCATCAATGGGCTTTCTCTGTCTGCCTGCTCTTGAGACCAAGTAGCCAAACTTGACACACACCCTCTTGCTAGGAGATCCAGTCTTTTTTTTTTTTTAATATAAAAATTCTTTTATTAAAACAATTAACATTGAACATAAAAAACATATTATGCAGCAATCATCATGACACCTGGTATACAATACTAAGTATTAGTTTTTGAAAACGTCTGAGTTAGTAAGCCTTTTTCCCCACTCCTCGTGTCTAGCCTCAACTATACTCCTGTTACATTTTATTTTGATTGGTGTTTCCCCTATCCGTTTCAATATTGATGTGATCAACATTAAACATAAGATCCTATTGCTAAGCAATCATCCTAGGACATAGCATACAACATTAGGTATTAATCTTTGTAAACATCTGTTTTAGAAAACGTTCTTCCCTCCTCCCTTACATCTTCAAGTATACTCCGAATACATTTTGTTTGATTGGTGTTTCTCCTATATATGGTCTATCTACTGTATCTAGTCTATCGCATATTGTGCGTTTGCGCTTCTGAGTTGACTTCATCCCATTACTAGTGCAATCTTTTATGGTCCCCAACCCGAGATCCTGAGGTAAAAGTTTCATATCCTGAGGTAGAGATTCAGTCTACTTTAACAATATTAAAGCAAACAACGTTAGTCATAAGGTTATGTTAAGAGGCATTAGTTATAGAACATATACATTCAACGTTGGGTGTTAGTTTTTGTAAACATCTGATTTGTTAGCCCTTCATCCCTCCTCCCATCGATCCTTAGCTGAACGCCAGCTGCATCTCAGGTCTTGAAAACGTATCAGGTTTGGCTCTCAGCAGATAGCAGGTTAGAAAATATTTCCCTGATGGTCCAGAATTTGTCTCTGATTCTCTGTGATCTTCAATAAATTCAGTAAATTTGACAATTCGAATTGAATTTTTTTGTTAGAGTTGTGGAACACATGAATCTTGCAGGTCATTTTGTTAAATGAATAAGATTGATTTATACTTCACAGAAAAAAACAAGTGAAGAACTGAGAAAACTGAGATTCAAAATGGGGCAGGACAGGGATGTTCACTGTCTCCACTCTTGTTCATTCTTGTTCATTCATTCTTGAGGTATTAAATAGAAGCATAAAAGAAGAAAGAATATATATTATATTATGTGATGTGATGTGGTGATGTCATGTCACATATTATATCATATATTATATTATATCATATCATATATTATATCATATCATATTTGAATGATTCCTGTCTAGTTATGATAAAAATCCTTTTAATATGGTAGCAGGTTTTAACAACAACAATCAGAAGTCAAAGATGTTAACAAAAATATGAAATTAGAATATCAAGTAAAACTATAGGCAATTTATTGTTTGGTCTAGATTAAAGAATGGGCGTTGATGAGAAACAAACTTTTAGAATTAGAAAACTACAACCTAAGACAGTGATGGTGAACCTTTTAGAGACTGAGTTCCCAAACTGCAATCCAGGACCCACTTACTTAGGTATCGTCGTGTGCCGGGTGGGCGTGGCTCATTGGGTGTGTATGGCCCATTGGGTGGGCGTGGCTGTGGTGGTAACAGCAGACTGGGTGGGACTAAAAAGTTCAATCAATTCCAACTTTGCTAGGTCTTTTTTTTGCCTGTGAGAAGTTGAAATTGATTGAATCTTTTTTTTATTTTGCACATGGTGGCGGAGGCCTAAAGCGAAAGGGTTTTATAAAACGCAGGACTAGGGCGACGGCGCGTGTGCCCACAGAGAGGGCTCTGCGTGCCACCTGTGGCACGCATGCCATAGGTTTACCATCACGGACCTAAGGTTTGGATGGCATGAATACTTAAAAGTATTATAAAGTTAAAATTAATATACATTTTTTTAAAATTCATTTTATTAGATATGGCATATTGAGAATATGGAATAAATAAAAACTCAGTGTCCAAAAACATCTCTGTGGATCTCAACATATGGGACATTCTGTAGAAGAGAAATAACAGGAAAAAGGAAATGATTAATGTACCAGGAATGTTTGGAAAACCAAGTGGAATATGGTAGAAGAATATAATTGTCTGTGGATTTCTCACAGTTATCAGAAAGATTAAAAATTAATAAAAAGACTTATGGTTGGTAATAGAGCAAAGAACAACAGAATTTGAAGTACAGTTATATATTGATGATGAACATGTAATTGGTAAAACGTACAAACCTTTGTTAAAATTTGAAATGGGAAGAACAGGTTAAATAATATATGATAAATTTTAAAGATAAATATGTGATTAAATGAATTGAAATTTACAATATGTTTTTATAGATTTTTATAAAATGATGATTTTTTAAAATAAAACTATGTAGTATTACTAGATAATGCCAGAGAAATTAACTAGAATGTATAAAGGCATTTAAAATGCATTTTGGAAATGTGAACAACATGATGGAGTCATTCTCCCAGCTTAGGAAGTACATACAGCCTCGAGTGCTCCTACCTTCACTGGAACCACTTTACTGCCCACATTCTCTCTAGTTCCTCCTTAAGTCCCTGGTACTTCTTCAGCATCTCATACTGCTTCCTGATGTTGCTGTCATTTGGCACTGCTACAGCTATCACCACTATTGTCTTCTGGTCTTTGTTTACTACCACATGTCTGGTTGATTGGCCAGTATTTTTATGTAGAAGTCCCACAGGATCTTATCCTTGTTAATCTCCATGACCTTTTCTGAAAAGTTAGGTGTAGCTCATACACTATGAGCATGTTTCTATGTATAGTACCAGTTACTTGGTTGTACCTTCTGTGTATGCTGTTCCGACCTGGATATTGCACCTTGCCACTATGTATTAAATCATCTCTGAGGCTTTTCTGTACAATCTACATCTTAGATCCTGTCTAGTATACCGGTAGTAAAGTTTTGCTTCTGTAGACCTGGTGCTTAGTGGTCGTTCACATGCTGCTATGATCAATTCCTCAGTGCTGCCTTTTGGTAGAATTTCTCAATTTCTTGCCACCTCACCTATCTATTTATGGTACAATTACACATTTGTATATTTTGTGATTTCATTGAAAGAAATGTGATTGATTTGGAGAAGCAGTTTCTTGGTATGTGGAAGCTTGAATGGATTAGGAAAGCTAAAAGGCCGTAGAAATTCACTGATGTCTACTCTGATAGCTTTCTCTCGGAATCGGATTCTCCAGTGATGTCATTTCCTGAAGTGCCAGCCCCATTAAGTGGATCCGACTGGGAATTCAGCTACACAGGAAGGCTAAATAAAAATGCTTCATTGAGGTTTATTGTAATAACAGAATCTTGCAAGTCTGAGTGTGCTGTACCTCCTCTTCCTTCTTATAATTCACTGAATTAAGAAGGTGTACATCTGAGCCTTTTCCAAATGTTAATCTGTTCCAGACTTAAAAAAAAACTCTTCACACCCTTTTGCCTAAGCTACAGTTTCCTCATATATCTGGCAAGGTATTAACTCCATGCCATCCAGAGTCTTCGATAGTGAGATGGGCATAATAAATAAATAATACATTTGCTCAGCAATTAAGGGTTCTCTTGGTGCCCTTCCCAAGGATCCTTGTAGCTGGATTCTTCTTTTACACTAGTTCAGCCAGGAATTTCTTTCACACACTAAGTTGCTTACATGAAAGATACTTTGGGCAGGGCATGAACAGAGATCCTGGGGGGTGGGCACAAAGGAGGTCCTGGAGAGGACTCGAATGGAAGCCTGGCTGCATTGGCATGAAATGGAAGTAGCACAAAATAAGGCCCTACAGTGGTGGTTGGCAGAACAGTACAGTGATGATGGGCAGATGTAGTGGCGGGCATGGCTGTGTGCAAGGCACTGGTGGCAGTGCATTGGCAGACAGTCAAAAGAGCAGAGATGAGCAGGGAGATAGACAGGTGAGGGGGGTTCAAGAGGAGACAGACCCTTCCTTTATGGAGGCTTGGAACTGAGAGGACCAAGCAGGTAATGGTCCTCCATCCCATATCCCCATCAACATTGGAAGGACAAATTACCTTATATAAATAGGGGGCAAATCCCATCCTCATTAGCACTGGTGCTGTTACCTAGTTGGGTAACGGCGGATAATAATGATATTTTTTAAAAAATAAGAAAAATCAGATTTTTAAAATTTAAATCGGATTTTTTTTATTTTTATCAAATTTATTTTAATAAAATGCTTTTGGAGTAAAAATCTGATAGTTTTATATTTAAGATACATTAATGATTTAGTTTATTCAGCATGAAATGGAGCTTAGTTATGTAGCATGAGGCTGTATATTCTGCAATATTTACATTTTTGGTAAACTCATTCAATGAATCCAAGCTCTGCAAGCTGAGATAACATGCACTGCATTGATGCATTCACACAATTTCACAGTAACCATGAGATAAATCATAAAACAAAGTTCAGGAATATTCCTTTATCCCGTTGTTTTGCAAATCTATGTACACTACAAACTGTATGATTGTTTGAAGAGAAATGCATCCGTACCAGGCTCTAAGTGTTTTAATTAAATAAAATAATTTGAGTAGTTCTCCAATTATGTATGATTAACCTATTAACCTAAAACCATTTCTGATATTGCTGTTTTACTAACCTGACAGCTCATTCTAATTAGGAAACCTTCATTTTGTTTGGAAATAATAATATTAAAGATTTTAGCTACCAGCATGAATGAGTCCTTACATTTAAAGAGCACCTGTCATTTCAGATCCATCATGGTAGTGTCTGTTAGCGGGCATCCATTCACTTGCTGCTTGCCACATCCTTCACCTTGTTGTGTCACTGCCGCATCACCAGCCCTCCCATTAAAGTGAATGGGACGGTTGGTGAGTCAACAGCGAGTCAGGAGGAACCGCTGCGGGGCAGAGATCACAGTTGCTCTTTAAAAATTATGATTTAAATTGAATTGATTTAAATCAAGCCTTTTTACTAGTGATTTAAATCGTGATTTAAATTGTGATTTAAGTCGACTTGATTTAAATCAAATCCACTCTGTTTCGTAATGAAATATTTGCAAGCAAACAACCAAGCAGACATCACCAAGAGACTTCACAATTCAATCCTGAGCTCCATATATTCTTCACTATTAGAATGATGCTGTTCTTAAAATTTTTTAAAATCTTTTTATAATTTTCCCCAATAGCTTGTAGAGCGCAACATATTTTTATAATAAAGATGATGAATTTAACAGCAAACTCGCAACTGAATGGAAATTATAGACCTTGATACTGGGAGAAAATTGCCTATAAAGCAACTCTAGGAGAGCAGGTTTTAAATTTATCCATCTATTTCAAAACTGCACAGACAATAGGAATTGCAGGATATTTCATGGACTTCCTTAGTTTAGATCAGCGGTTCTCAACCTGTGGGTCGTGACCCCAATTGGGGTCGAACGACCATTTCACAGGGGTCGCCAAGCACCGCAGTCCGCCATTTTTTGGGGGGTCGGCCATTTTGGGGGGGGTCGGCCATTTTTTTCCCTATGTGTGGTGCGCCCTGTCGTGCCGCGCATGTGTGGTGCGGGCCCGCAATTTTTTTGGGTCAGCCATTTTTTTTGGTCAGCCATTTTTTCCCTATCGCGATGCGGGCCGCCGCACATGCGCGATGCGCCGCGCATGCGCGATGTGGACCGGGGTCGAGCCCCGGAAAAGGTTGAGAACCGCTGGTTTAGATGGATGATGATTTATTTTTTCTTTATTTAAGAACTGGAGAGTATGTTAAAAGATGATCTTGCTATCTTAAAATTATGACATTTTCCAGCCTTCTTTGTAAGATTTTAAAATATTTAACAAATTATTTTTGTTACACATCATAATTGAAAAACTATTAATTTAGTAGGCATTTTTTAATGGTTATATGCGGCTGCAGTTCAAAAATAATTTTAAAATTGACAAAAATTTTGAGATTGCTTAGGGTTTGTTTTGCTTGTTTATTTTTGTGAATACGTTTAGGGAACTCTAGGATCTTTGTATTATATATGCTTGTCGCCTATCTTAATATAGGTAATTACAGTACATAATGTGTTTCTGTACAATTACTATGTTACTATTCTATTCATCTCTAATGATTGCAGATTAGTATGCAAGTTCCTTCACCATATTATGAGCTAGATCAAGCCACAATAAAATACCCCAATGATAATTTTTGTGTCTTGACCATATTGGTTACAAATAATGAGAATTACATATTGCAACATACTGAGTTGCTATCAGTATGGGAAAGTCTGAAAATTTTTATCAGAATTTTTCCAATAAATTATATTATACAGAAATACTTTAAACTGTAGTGTTGATTTTTGTTTTCATTCAGCATTTGAATTTATGTATTATAAAGCAGTAAGAAAAAGGAATTTTGAACATTATGGTAAATTGTTTTGAAGTTACTGATTATAACATGATCTATTATGCCCTTTCCTCTCTGTTTCTTTAATAATTATTGAGCTTATATGTTCAAGTTATAATATCCCACTAATTATATTTACATGTTTGTAAATTTTTCTTTTAATACAATAATATTCGAAAAACAAAATAAAATGCAGTAAAGTGCACAATAATTGACATGTAGAAAATCAAAATCATGCCCTTTAACCATATTATTTTGGATAACATTCTTAACAATTATTTACTTTTCATTTGTTATTGACAGTGTCAAACATCAAAGAGAATGGCCTATCATCATGGTAATGGTAGTATTGCACTTAAAAAGTACAGAAATAAAGCCAAGCAATTAAAATATTCAGAATTAGAAAACAGACATACTACACACCTAGGCAGCTCTGAAGAAACATTGGAAATAAAAATAGCAAATAAGCTAGACAGTATAAAACCTAATCAATTAAAGCAGGTAAAATGAAGTAATATTACCAGAGTGGTGTAACCTGTTTATATTTTATGGTTTGGAAGATTTTAATATTTTCTTGTTATACTATTCATATTTTGATGCTAACTTGGGATCTTTAGGGATTCTGATGGCTTACAAACCTAATTAATAAAATAATTTTTTTGTTGTGAATGTTCAGATTGATTGTAGCCTTACAATCAACCATTGGCAATCTGATCTAATAGGTCTCTATACTCTTAGATGTTCCTGCCCTTGGGCGACCTTCGCTGTCTTCCTTCCACTTCCTTCATGATTTTGATGAAGATTCTCAGGCATACAGGTAGAATTGTCTGGAAGTTGAGTCATGTCAACTGAACTTCTTTTGTTTTTTGTTTTGAAACATTTTGCTGCTATCCAAGCAGCTTCAGCTCAGACTGAAGAAGCTACATGAATAAATAAATCTTTCAAACTAAAAAAAGAAAAGTCCAGTTGCATAACCCAACTTCCTGTCAAGGTGCCCCTCCTAGCCTGCTGTCAAGGTGCCCTCAGCCTGGCTTTATGTAAGGCAATTGCTGAGTGTGCCATGCCAAGGCATCACAAGAACAGTACACACGATTTGGAGGACAGCACAAATGGTGGACTGAAGAAGGCCTGCTGTGGCCAGTGGCTGTCTCATGTAATGTCAGGCTGGGCTCATCAATGGAAGGAAGATGGTAAAGGTCAGCAGGGTGCCTCAGGTCCTGTGGATTGCAGCACAGTGAGTATTTGGCACTGGGGTGGCCAGTCATGGCATGGTGCTTGAGGCTGCTCTCCTTACTGATGGTGTTGGGGCTGAAATAGAGATCTGGGGGTGGCTGGATGAAACTGCTGAAGGCCCCAGGGCCTCTGTTTCAATCCTAGCACTGCTGCCATTACAGAGGAATGCTGCTGTTCAGGGTGGTCCAAAGGACAGAGGGGGGGATGGGAGGCGGGTTGGAGAGAATTGAATTGCTCCTGCAATTGTAAGTGTGGATAGGCTGTCATGCACACAAATTTTAATCATGTGACAGGAGGAACTGTAATGGACATAAGTTCAGGCCCAGGGCGTAAATACCATTCTTTCAACCCCAACATAATTTTGAATGGTCACCAAATGAATGATCATTAAGCGAGAAGTACCTGTATATGAAGAAAAAAAATGTTTCCAGAATATATTGAAAAAAAAAATTTGAAAAAAAATGACAGGCTAATATATTTAGACAATTGAAGAAATAAAAATGTTATTCTGACAATCATTTATTTTCAACATCTTTTTGCTTTAGGTTATTGCTATACTTCAGATAACTGGTTATTAGTTGAAAATTTTATTTTTGCACACTGTGTTCATTTTTGTAAAGTTGGTTATTTCTGTTATGATTCTTTTTCAGGAGCAAGTAAATTTGGAAACCTGATAAGTACATGTTATTGTAGTCAATTTCTCCATTTTGTTTTTATTGAACTGAAAGCCTTCCAGTTCCATTCACAAGTAGCTCATACTAATAGATCAGTATCAGATAAGTCAGATAATATTCAACTATTATGGATTTGTTCCGCCAAGTGAGGAGAATTGAATGCTTGCCGAGTCATCATTTTCATGCATCTGTCATTCCCAGCCATATTCATAATTATCTTTTGTTAAATTCTGTTCTCTATGTTGAGGATTATTTGACTGTCAAATAATAATATAATAATAATAATAATAATAACAATAATAACAACAATAATAAAAATAATAATAATAAATAATGATGATGATGATGATGATGATGTTGGAAGGGACCTTGGAGGTCAAGTAGTCCAACCCCCTGCTCAGGCAGGAAACCCTATACCATTTAGGACAACTGGCTGTCCAGTCTCTTCTTAAAAACTTCCAGTGTTGGAGCATTCACCGCTTCTGGAGGCAGGTTGTTCCACTGGTTAATTGTTCTAACTGTCAGGAAATTTCTCCTTAGTTCTAGGTTGCTTCTCTCCTTGATTAGTTTCCATCCGTTGCTTCTTGTCCTGCCTTCAGGCGCTTTGGAAAATAGTTTGACTCCCTCTTCTTTGTGGCAGCCCCTGAAATATTGGAACACTGCTATGTCCCCACTCATCCTTCTCTTCATTAAACTAGACATACCCAATTCCAGCAACCATTCCTTATATATATGCTTTAGCCTCCAGTCCCCTAATCATCTTTGTTGCTCTTCTCTGTACTCTTTCTAGAGTCTCAACATCTTTTTTACATCGCGGTGACCAAAACTGGATGCAGTATTCCAAGTGTGGCCTTACCAAGGCATTGTAAAGTGGTATTAACACTTCATATGTATCTTGATTCTATCCCTCTGTTAATGCAGCCTACCAGTGTGTTGGCCTTTTTGGCAGCTGCAGCACACTGCTGGCTCATATTTAAGTGATTGTCCACTAGGACTCCGAGGTCCCTCTCACAGTTACTACTATTGAGCAAGGTACACCCTATACTATACCTGTACATTTGGTTTTTCTTGCCTAAATGTAGAACCTTGCTTTTCTCCAGCATGGTGGATGTAGAATCCACTGGATTGGGTTATTTCAGCTCTCCTGCTCAGAGAGACTAGGAAAAAAGCTTTAGCCACGCCTTCCCCTGGGCGTGTCTCCCAGTTTTTTCCTAGTCTCGAGCTCAGAGCAGACACCTTTTTGGTTGGCTCCGTAGTTTTAGACTTAATCACAAATTTGACCAAGCAAACTCCAAAAATATTTCAAATTTAGGCTTTTTAAAATCTTAGATCCATCCCAGGATTAGCAATTCGGTCCTGATTTTCGAGCCAGCAGGCTCCAGCACGGACCGATCCCCACCGGCAGGAAGCCGGCGGGGAAGCCAGCAGCCGCCTCCGCTCGCCCCTGGGTTCTCCAAACCGCCGGGCTCGCTGCAGCAAAGCCGACAAGAGGAACGGGGACAACGACGGACATCCCCCAGCGGCAGAAGCCGGCGGGAAAGCCAGCAGCCGCCTCGAGCCTCTCAGGGGTCCCTCCAGACCACCGGGCTCGCTGCAGCAAAACCGGCAAGGAGGCACAGCGGTTGCCGGCAGACGCCTGATCCGGACACGGAGCTCCGTTGTCGAGGATCGCGAACCGGGTTTATTCCCCAAACGCAAGTGAACTGGTGGGGGGGGAAGAGCGGTGAGAGCGAGGCTTCGCTCCGCGCCGCTCCCTTCACTCCGGGCCCGTTGTTTTTTTGGGGGGGAAATTGCCTCTCTCCATAGCTTAGGAGCTTGGAAACAGGCGGCTGCCATCTTAGGACCGCATGGTCTCAGTTTTCCTGCCACTCCAAGTACCCGGGCGGCGTCGGCCATCTTTGATCTAAGGCCTGCAAGGCCCAGTCCGCAGAACCCCTCGTCTTGGCCTAAAGTGTCAGGCCCGACCAGGGACAGCCTCCGACGCGAACCCCCGGCGTCTAAGGCCATCGGCGGGCGCCCTCCATCAGCGCAGGAACGCCTGGCCGGTCATACCTTTCTTTAAGCTCCCTACCACCTTCCCCAAGGTACAGCAGGGGTCATAAATCACAACCATTCCAGGGCTGCTGGAGGAGGCAGTACCCTGTGGGCCCTGGCTACCTAGGCCCCGGCAGGAGTGAGGGCTTCACATAAATGTTGAACAACAAGGGCGAGAAGACGGACCCCTGAGGTACCCCACAATCAAGGGGCCTCGGGGTCGACCTCTGACCCCCTGTCAACACAAACTGCGTCCGGCCAGAGAGGAAGGAAGAGAACCACCGAAACACGGTGCCCCCTATACCCAGCCCCGCCAGCCGGTGCAGCATGATACCATGGTCGATGGTATCAAAAGCCGCTGAGAGGTACAACAGCAGCAGGATAGAGGAGCAACCCCTGTCCCGGGCCCGCCAGAGATCATCCACCAATGCGACCAAAGCTGTTTCCGTGCTGTAACCCGGCCTGAAGCCCGACTGGAACGGGTGCAGGTATGACGATTCCTCCAGGTGCTGAGGGAACTGTCGAGCAACCACACTCTCAACAACCTTCGCAACAAAGCGAATGTTGGAGACAGGACGGTAATTAGATAGAACAGCCGGGTCCAAGGCGGGCTTCTTGAGGAGGGGTCGCACCACCGCCTCTTTCAGGGCAGCGGGGAAGACACCCTCACTCAACGAGGCGTTGATAATCGCCTGGAGCCAGCCTCGCGTCACCTCACTGGAGGCCAGTACCAACCAGGAGGGACACGGGTCCAATAAACATGTGGTTGCTCTAAGTCCTCCCAGCAACCTGTCCACGTCATCAGGTGTCACGTAGTCAAACTCAGCCCAGATAGCAGTCTCAAGACCGGCCTCAGCCACTTCTGTTGGACCGCCTTCGTTGAAGTTAAAGCCTTCCCTAATCTGAGCGATTTTGTCATGCAGGTATTGCACAAAATCCTCAGCTCTTCCCTCAAAGGGGTCCCCCCTCACCTCCCGATGAAGGAGGGAGCGGGTTACCCCAAACAGGGAGGCTGGGCGGTTATCTGATGACGCAATAAGGGCAGTGACATAAGAACACTTCTCTGCCCTTATTGCCACTAAGTAAGTCCTAATATGGTCTCTTACTCGT
The DNA here is from genome assembly GCA_034064705.1 of Bothrops alternatus. NCBI lineage: Eukaryota > Metazoa > Chordata > Lepidosauria > Squamata > Viperidae > Bothrops > Bothrops alternatus. Next base: position 11,805,817 of record JARGCV010000023.1, read on the forward strand.
GTTCGGTCAGACTCAGAGCGACTCGCCCTCCAATTGCTCTCTAGGCGTCTTTTCTGGCGCTTCATCTCCCTCAGCTCCCCGCTAAACCAGGGAGCCGATCGAGAACCACGCCGGTTCAGAGGCCGCAAAGGCACAACCCTATCCAAGGCATCAGCAGCTGCCCTATCCCAGGCAGCTACCAGCGCCCCGACCGAGTTGTGTGTTATATGTGTTGACCTTCAACCCTGAATACAATATTAATGAAAATTTACTTCTAAATGCTTGTGGATATTGTTTATCTATTGAAACCCACTGTAAGTAGTGTATGTAGCAAGCTGTTTAAACATGAAGCTGAGCCCCACTAAGTTTCTGCTGAATATACACATATTGCTTCTAGGAGCAATATACACATTTCAGCACGAAGCCAAAAACACCAGCCTGAAGATGACGAATGGGACTTCGTCAAAATGTTGCCAAGACACTTCCAATTTTACGCGGGAGAAAACCCGAATAACCAAAGACTTACATATACACATATGTATACATACATACATACATACATACATACATACATACATACATACATATCTCCCTGATTCTCTTGTAATTGTAATTGGCATGTCAAATAACTTTGCCAGCATAGTCCTCGTAGGGTGTATCATTTTTGGAGACACTGCATGTAAAATTTTGGTTCACCTGCTTGTTTTAGAACCTTCCTATTTTAGAAAAGATCAGCAGCTAGTTTTAGATGCCCTGGCTTATCATATGATTTAGTTTTAATAAGGCAGCTCAGCATTTCCTATTATTGGCAGTTGTGTTAGTTTGCTCGTGATTTTTTGGGGGGGGGGGGTAAACTCCCCTTCCTCCCCAAAAATTACTGGGGAAAATAGAAATAGGGATGTTAGTATATTGTAGTCTTCCTCATTTATCATCTAGCAGAGGAAAATCAAGGAAATTTGAATCACTCATTCTGAAAAAACCCCCACAACAAAACAAAAAACCCCAAAGTCTGTGGTTTCAGGTACTGTTCCTGAAAGTGTAGTCTGGCTTCTTTCATTTTGACCAGAGGAGTAATGAATGGAAATGATTAATTGTTCAGCAATTATGTTCAATTTCCTTTGCAATCTTGCTGCAAAAAGAAAAATAGATGCAACTGTTTCAAATAAAGAATGTGAAATATTTGAAATATTTGGAATGAGAACATGTTTTAAAATAATTTAAATTTATCGTGTTTATCTAAAGCATCAGTAATAGATATTTCTTTGATTACAAGAATCCTTTTCAATTATATATTTGTACTATTGTGGGTTTTGGTTAAGGAATTAAAAAGCTTCCTCACAAATACTATGAAAGACAAAATCTAACAATTATAGTTACATCACTATTATTATTGATACAACCATTAAAAACTACCTTGGTGAACAGGAAATCTTAATTCATTATATTAAAATTATTGTTTTTATTCTTCTACATCTGACATAATATATTTGCAATAAAATCTCTAGAAATGTTTCACCATAGCAGTATTGAAATGTTGGAAGCCATTTTTTTGAAAATCAATACTTACCATAGTTTGGAAAAACATGGGTATTTAAAAACAAATAAGTAAAATAATATCAATAGGAAACAAATGGAAATCAAATAATAAAAATGAAAGGGGATCTGTATCCATTCTTAAAGCATATTCTCAAATCAAAAATATTTTTCATCGAAAGTATCAAAAAAGAAATAAAAATCCTGAATCATACTTAATCATCTCCCCCGCTCCCCGGGTCCATGGAAAAATTGTCTTCCATGAAATTAGTCCCTGGTGCCAGAAAGATTGGGGATGCTGACATAGATCACATCATTTAAAATACTGTAAACACCTTTTGAAGATCAGTGCTCTCTGTTGTGAACTCATGTTATAGTATACCAAAGCAAAACATGCAGGAATGGGCAGCCAAAAGTACCATCAGTAGAAGCACAACTATAATGCTTTTCTAGCTGTAGAGCAGATACGTCAAACTCGCAACGTTGCATGACGTATCAGAACTTCTTCCTCATGATGCGTCCGGCCCGCAGGCTGGCAGTTTAACACTCCTGCTGTGTAAGGTTAGATATGCAAAAAAACAAAAACAAAAAAACCACCAAACCAACCCCCCCTGTAAAATATAGCAGTTCTCCAGCATGACAAGTGGAGAATCCACCAATGTGCTTGTCTTCTGCCCGTAGACTAAGTCAGCCAATTTTGCTCCGCCTCTTCCTCGGACCTCCATTCCCCAGTTCTCGACTTAGTCTCAGCTCGTTCAGACACATATTTCTAACTCCAGAAACAATCTTCTACAATCAGGTCATATTTTTTCCCCTTTCTCTCAGTGGATTGAGTTAGTTTGAAGGGAGGGGGAGGGAGCAAGGATGAACGGCTGTTCGCTCCTTTCCTTAGCCGGGCAATCGCAGTGCTACTGTGAGGCTCTTCAAACAGCCGATCGTCAGACAGAACAAAGAGCCGGGGCGCCATTTTTGTTTGATCTCCGAGTGAGCTCCGGGGGGGGGACCTTCGTTTTTCCCTATACCCCCCAGCACCACCTCCCTCCCTTGAAGATCTTTTAATCTCTTCTCAGAAGGATAGCTGAATCCTTTTGGATGCCCTTTTCAGCCTCTTGTTTTCCCCCCCTAAGCCGGCTGATCCACAAGTGGTGTTAGATCTCCGTGGCTTTTCCTAATGTTTTTGAGCCGCGGAGAGCTGATAGACCCCCCACGGCCTTCTCTGAAGCCAGCTGAGCCGTGGAGAGTGAGTCGGCTCGTAGGGCTTCCCCCGCGGATCAGCTGAGCCACGGAGAGCTAAGGGACTCCCGCAGTTTTCCTTATGAAGCTCCGCCAGCTGGCGGAGGATTTAAACTCACTGTGCAGTTCTGGGAGCCCAGCCAATAGGTGAGCGCTAACTGAGCTCTGCCAGCCTTTCCGATCATCAGCTGGGATGCGGAGAGTGATTGGCAGATTTTGGTCGCCATTTTAACTCCACATGTTTGCAGAGCAGGGAGGGCAGGACTGCAGTCGAACTACTCTCCCCCTTCTCAAGGAAATCAGATTCAGCATCTCATTCCTTCCTCCTAGACAAGTTAGTTTTAATAATAATAATTATAATAAAAATAAATAATAATAATAATAATAAAAATTAATTTAAAAAATCAATCATTCTGATACCTCCTCGAGGGAAGATAGTCACAGCAACCTGTCAAATTGCTCAATTGTTTTCCTGAACTAATCCTGCACAAGGCCTCTTATTGAGATTTCTCCCAGTGTTTGAGCTTGGATATCTCTTTTTCTGCCAATGGCAGACACAAACAACGCCCAGTCACCGCAGGAATCCTCCATCAGCCCTTCTGGGCGCAAGAGGCCAAGATCATCTAGCCAGGAGGCGGTGGGCAGAATCAAGGCCAAAGCCTTTTCTGGCAAAAGGCCGTCTAAGGCAGCAGATAAGGAGGCCAAGCGTAGACACCAGGCCTTGGAAAAACAGTTTTCTAGGGCCAAAAAGAGGCAAGCCACAGCAAAGGACAGCCTAGTTCCACCTAATTACAAAGAGGAGGAAATATTTGGTCCAAGGGAGCCTGGTCAGGAACCTCTGGAAACGGAGGCTGACACAGTACAGGCAATTGAATCCCCTCTTAGTGAAGGGCCTGAAGGCCCGGGGATGATGAGACGTAACCAAGGAGCATTGTCATCGGAACACTTACAATCTCTGATATCTCAGGCCGTCGCTCAGGCCATGGCCTCTTCAAGACATCATTGTTCCAGGGTCGGATCCATAACTTCAAGAGGTCGCTCCCGCCTCTCTCAGGAGGAAACCTCTGTGTACCAGGAATCAATCTCTCCTCGATTTTCCAGAGGCAGGAAGTCTCCTGCTGAGGACTATGAGCAGACGGATCAGGTAATAGAGGTCCCGAAGGTAGACGAGCCTCTAGCCACGTTTTTCCCCATCCATGGTAGCCAGAGACGCAGCAGAGGTCCTAAAGTCAGAGAATAGGAAGGCGGACCTCACCTTCCGCAGGGCACACCAAGCCTCCGCAGCTATTTCTAATTCCTTTTTTGCTAGGACTGCGTTACTCTGGCTCCGCCAACTCCAGGCAAGAACCTCCCGGGAGGAGGAGATAACCCACCAGGACTTAAGAAGGTTAGTGGCGGCAGCGGAATTCTTGGCAGATTCATCCTTACACGCGGCAAACTATTCTGCAAGGGCAATAGCGCAAAACACAACTGCATGTAGACTGCTGTGGCTCAAACAATGGCGAGTCAACATCAGAGCAAAGTGTTGGTTGGCGGCAGCAGCTTACAGGGGCGGCAAGCTTTTTGGTGAGGCTTTTAACCCTTATCTGGTAGAAAACAAGGATAAATGCAAGGTATTGATCCACCAGTCAAAAAGGAGAGGAGAGTCTCTTCCTACCCTCGCAGGCTGTCCTTTAGATTTGAAGCAGGCCCAGAGCAGAACTCTTTTTCCCGTCCCTATCAGCCCAGATCAGACCAACAGGGCGATAGACCAGGCACCAGGGAAAGATTTAGGCAACAATTCCAGTCAAAGCGGCCCTTTCGCGAAGCAGGGGGCTGTCCCTTTCACAAATCCAAGTGACAGCGGGGAGGACTCCTCCATTGATGGCAGGCTGGCCCTCTTCACACACAAATGGCAGGCCTCCACCACGGACCTTTGGGTCTTAAACACTGTCAAATTCAGCCTTTCACTGGAATTCATCTCCAAATCCCCGAACCGATTCATTCCTTGCCCACTGTCAAGGGATCCAACCAAAAGGCAGCTCCTCAGGGAGGCCATCCTGCAGCTTCTGGACATCCAGGCGATAGAGCTGGTGCAGAAGGAGCAACAGGGGCAGGGGTTCTACTCCATATTATTTTTAGACCCAAAGAGTTTGGGGTGGTGGTGGAGGGCAATTCTAGATCTAAAAAATCTGAACACCCATCTGGCATACAGGAGGTTCAAGATGCAGACCCTTCAGTCAATATTAGCAAGTGTCAGAAAGGGAGATTTCCTGATGTCCATAGATCCAATGGAGGCCTACCTTCACATCCTAATCCTGCCGGAACACTGAAGGTTTCTCAGGTTCTGCCTCGCAGGGCAGCATTATCAATACAGAGCCCTTCCCTTCAGCCTGTCCTTGGCCCCCAGAGTATTCACAAAGGTTCTGGCGACCCTCGCGGCACACCTGCGGACAACTCCAGTGCACATCCAGTGCTATCTGGACGACATTCTCATCCAGTCTTCATCAGTTCAGGTGGCATAGTCAGATATAGCACTGACCCTAAAGGTTCTTCAGAATCACGGATTCTCAATAAACTTTCAGAAGAGTCAAACGGTCCCATTGACCCGTCTCCTTCATTTGGGAGCAGTAATAGACACGTTAAGATATGAGGTCTACCTCTCTCGAGAACGCAGGAACAGGATTCAAACCCTGGTCATGCTAATACGAAGAAGGCAGACCACTACACTGGCCACACTCTCCAGCTTACTGGGAAAGATGATATTATGCATAGTGATCGTGCTGTGGGCACAGCTACACTCCAGAGACTTGCAATGGTTCCTACTCCCATTCCAGAAAGAGGGAACCGGCGCCTCCAACCGAAGGGTAAAGGTGCCACTAGGAGTCCTAAATCCACTAAAGTGGTGGTCGTCCCCAGCGATGACAAGGGGACACATGTTCAAGGAGACCGTCCGAGTCACCCTGACCACAGATGCCAGCCTATTCAGTTGAGGAGCACATCTACAATCCAAGTTGGCACAGGGCCAATGGTCAAAGGGGGATCTGAAACACAACATAAACTGGTTGGAGCTCAGAGCTCTCCATCAATTTCACAGCGCAGTGACGGATCAGCACGTTCTAGTACTCACGGACAATGTGGCGGCCAAAGCCCGCGTCAACTGACGGGGGCACGCGGTCCAAGGCCCTCGTGACCGAGGCCAAATCGCTGGGAACCTGGGCCGAAAACAACCTAGCCTACTTCAGAGCAGAGCACGTATCAGGAGAAGCAAATCAACAGGAGGATTCTCTGAGCAGGGCAACAATAGACCACTCAGAGTGGAGCCTACACCCTGCTATCTTCAGGGAAGCATCAGCTCGGTTTGGTCACCCAGTACTGGACCTGTTTGCCAGCCCCAAGAATGCTCAGCTCCCAAGATTCTTCTGCTGCTTCCCGTCTCCAGGAGCAGAGAGAGCAGATGCCCTCCAAGGACATTGGCCGGAGGGGTTACTATACGCCTGCCCTCCACTTCCTCTGATTCAGGCAACCATCAGGAAGATATTGCAGGAACAAGCAGAGGTGATACTCATTGCACTGCACTGGCCAAGATGGCCATGGTTTGCCAACCTCGTAAGTCTTTTGCTATCCCCATCATGGAGGATTCCGCACGATCAAATCTCCCTCAGTCAGGGGGCTCTACTTCATCCAGAACCACAGTGGCTCCAATTAATTGCCTGGCACTTGAGCCGGGCCTCCTAGAAAGGGAAAGCTTTTCGCAGAGAGTCATTAGGACACTCCTGGCCTCAAGAAGGCCCTCAACCAATAGAATTTACGACTCCACATGGAGAAATTATTACAGCTGGTGCACAAGCTAGACCCTTTTAGTATTTCTATCCCAAAGATCTTAGTCTGCCTAGCGGAGCGTCTGGACAAGGGCTTGGCACCCAACACAATTCATAGGCAGGTGGCCACCCTATCCTCTATTCTTACATATGGCAACTCTGAACCACTAGCCAAACACCCAGCAGTGCGGGTTTTCATTAAGGGCGCAGCAAACAGCAGACCACCTGTGGTCCACAGATATCCCTTCTGGGATCTGTCCAAGGTCCTGCAAGCCATTACCTCACCTCCATTTGAACCTGGCAGGACCTACACGTTAACAATTTTTGACCCTTAAGGTGGCATTCCTGATTGCAGTTACTTCAGCTAGACGCATTTCAGAGTTGGCAGCACTATCAGTTAGAGAGGATCTCTGTACCTTCCACATGGACAGGGTGGTCTTACGCTTAGACCCCTCCTTCATTCCCAAGGTTAACTCCCTGTTTTACAGAACACAGGAGGTGGTGCTACCAGATTTTTGCCCTCACCTTTCCCATGAATTGGAACGCAAGTGGCATACCCTGGACATTCGCAGGACCCTTAGGCAATACATTAAGCGAATGGCACCCTTCCACAAATCGGAGGCCCTGTTCGTTTCCTTCCACTTACGCACAAGAGGTCAAAAAGTCACAGCTTTCACAATTGGTAGATGGATCAGGAAGTGCATAGCAGTGGCGTACCAGGGACAGTCGCTAATAGTCCCCTGACAAATCACCGCACACTCCACTCGCAGCGCTGCCACCCCAGCAGCGTGGGTGACTCAGGCACCGATTGAGGAAATATGTAGGGCGGTGACGTGGGCGTCACCTCCCTTCATAAGACACTACAAGTTAGATAGGTTCGCATCTGCGGAGGCCTCATTTGGCAGGAGGGTCCTCCTGTGCATAGTACCAAAAATTTTATTTTATTTATTTATTTATAATCAAATTTCTATACCGCCCCTCTCCAAAAGGACTCGGGGCGGTGTACAGCCTAAAATTTAAAAACATATAAATATACATAATTTAAAATAATTAAAAGTGAATTAAATAATTTGGCCGTAAAATCCCCATTTAAAACCAACACTTACAAATCTTAAAAATTTACTCACAGGCCCAGACTGCTTCCCACCCACAGGGACAGTGAGGCTTTGGTATGTCCCATTGGTGGATTCTATACTTGTCATACTGGAGAAGGGGCGTTGTCTTACTTGAACGCCTTTTCTCAGCATGACGATGGAGAATCCACTCCCACCCTTAGGGCCAGTCAGGGTCCTGTGTAGGGAAGAGGATTGAGCCAACAAACGGAATCTTAGTCAGCAACTTCGTCTCAATCGAGAACTGGGGAATGGAGGTCCCAGGAAGAGGCGGAGCAAAATTGGCTGACTTAGTCTACGGGCAGAAGACAAGCATAACCCATCGGTGGATTCTCCATTGTAATGCCGAGAAAAGGCGTTCAAGTAAGACAATGCCCCTTTTTCAACCAAATTTTGGCAATATGATCCAAAAGTGCTAGGGAACAATTCGGCTTGTTGATTACACAGCCTCAGCCATTGAGTAAAGTAGAAGAAGTGATGATGGATGAAGGGTATGATGTTTTGACAAGCCACAGCATCTCTCTTGCACGCCTATATGAATGGGCAAGAGGAAGTAAAATTGTAACCTATGTTAGTCCAAAAATTCCGAAGTTTTGGATTATGAATGGTTTGGGGGAAAAAAAAAGCCAGGGGCTTGATTCCTAAAAAGATGCTCTTTTTTCCCAAGCTTAATCACAGCAGTAAAATCATCTGGAAAAATTCAACCCTGATACTTCCTGTGGTACTCTGGATATTCAGGAGACTGAGTTCATTCCTGATCTAGATGGAGGAGCTGTGAGGCTACATTTTTTTCTAGCATTGCTGAAAGGTGATTAGCACTGCTGTCTCCTATTTCCCAAAATATTGCAGTTACAAAACAGCTAGTACTGCTACTTACTAGATATATTGTAATTTTAGGACATGAAAGGGTACTTTCTCTGTATAATGGGAGTCAGCCATCAGTTTGCCTCTCTTAGCTATTGTAGAATATTAGATATCAATTGCACAACTGTACATGATACCAGCCAGAGAAAGGCACAAGATAGAAGAACCTGAGTAAGACCAAAAGGAGTAGGCTGGAACACACTACCTAATGCAGTGTTTCTCAACCTTGACAATTTTAAGGCATGTGGACTTCAACTCCCAGAATTCCACAGCCAGCAGTGCTGGCTGTGGAATTCTGGGAGTTGAAGTCCGCATGCCTTAAAATTGTCAAGGTTGAGAAACACTGACCTAATGTAAAATACACATCTATTAGTAGGGCTATTATTAAATGGCTACACTGTTTTACAAGGAGAGAATATTTTTAAGAAACAAATGTACAATCTATACAATGTATAGAATCACAGAATATAAAGGTTGAACAGGATTTTGGATCTCATATAGTCCAAGATTCCACTATTGTAGTATTTTTAACAGGTGGGCATCTAATCAGTTTTTGACTCCTGATGACTGCCCTAGACAAATCCCTGCACTTTTCTTGGCAAGGTTGTTCAGAAGTGGTTTGTCATTGCCTCATTCTGAAGCCTGAGAGTGACAAGCCCAGGGTTACCCAGCTGGCTTTGTGCCTAAGCAGATCTACAAGTCACAGTCTCCTAGTTTCTAGCTTAATGCCTTAACCATTACACCAAACTGACCCTTAATTATGCAAGTGCATCACATGTTTAGCATATATTCAGATTATAATGCACTAAAATACACAAATCTCTTTTTTTGCATACACTGCTAGCTGACCTGATCCATCATGCAGTACAATTTAACTTGCTGACTTTTAAAGATAAATCTTTGATACTGATTAATCTTATAACTCTCCTTTGAGGTGTTTGCTATATCCTCCATCTGGTATAATTAGCAAATGTGATAATCATATTTTCAAATGCCATCGACTTAAACTGTGCCCCCTGTCTTTTTACTCAGTAGTTTGCCACTTTTTCTTTTGTCAATTTATTTATATACATTTGAACAAATTTTCCTTTTGGGGAGGAAATCAAAGGAGAACAAAGCATATTATGGAGTTTAAAAACTGCCTTCTCACGGTCACCTGTCCTACCGTCCTTTCTTGACAACTGGCTTGCCCTTTCTTTTCTATACTTAGATAGCCCCAAAAAAACCTTTGTGTTGCTTTTAGTATCTTTTGCAAGCCTAAGTTGATTTTGCACTTTAACTTTTCTTTCCTTCTATAAATACTATATACTGGCTGGTTAATCCCTTGATTCCATCTACTTTCCATTTCCTACACATGTTCCTTTAACTTGTAAGAGTCAAAGAAAACTCTCCCATGTATCCACAAATGTTTTCTAAGCTGCCTCCCCTTGTAATTCAGGTATATTATCTACAGTAGTTTTCTAAGCTGCCCCCCCATTGTAATTCAAGTACTTTGTTTTATTTGAAGAAATTGTATTTCAAGTATTTCATTTTTTAAATTTCCCCTACCTTTTGATTTAAGGATTTGTACCTATACTATCTTATCTATTTCATCTAATATTCCTTTAAGTTTGCTGAAAATGGCTCTCCTGAAATCTGGACTGCATATTTCAGGGTGTTTATTTTCTGCAGATGTTTAAACTGCAAAATGACATGGTCACTTTCTTCCAAAGTTCTTGCTGTGTTTACCTCTTCAACTAACTTTTTCCTGTTGGTTAGGAGCAGGCCTGGGATATGTAATCACTTTGTCTCTTCTTTAACTTTCTGGAAAAGAAAAGAAGCGTTGACTTACCTGAACGCATTTTCTCTGCATGGGGGGATGGAGAATCCACCTATGGGTTACGTCAGTCCTCTGCCCAATCAGAGACTAGGTCCGAAATTTAGCTCCGCCTCCGGCTTCCTTCCCCAGTTTTTGCCAGGCGAAGCTCTCCATCAGATCGGACCGTGTAGCTCCTTTCCGGCCTCCTGTAAGAGAACTCCTGCCTAGACTAGTTAGAGGAGGGTGTGGATTCTCCATCCCCCCATGCAGAGAAAATGCGTTCAGGTAAGTCAACGCTTCTTCTCCTGCATGGGTGGATTCCGAATCCACCTATGGGACGTACCCAAGCCCTCATAAGTCCTTCGGGTGGGGGTCTAGGCTATCTCTTACTAGGCCTGGACTATCTGCTGCAGGGCCCTCCTGCCAAACGAAGCCTCAGCTGTAGCAAATTGATCAATCTTGTAATTTCTTATGAAAGAGGACGGAGAGGCCCATGTGGCCGCTCTGCAAATTTCCTCTAGTGATGCCTGGGTGCGCCAGGCAGCCGATGTGGACGCACTCCTTGTGGAGTGAGCCGTGATGTTATCTGGTACTGGCTGTTCCAATGCCTCATAAGCCTTGGCTATGCATGTCCTGATCCATCTACTAATGGTCGAAGATGATACCTTCAGACCCTTAGACGAAGGATGGTATGAAACAAATAGGGCCTCGGACCTCCTGAAGGTCGCTGTCCTGCTGACATAGTGGCGCAGAGCCCTGCGCACGTCCAGTGTATGCCATCGTCTCTCCAGACGGTGTGTGGGATTTGGACAGAAATCCGGTAATACCAGGTCCTGGGACCTGTGAAACCATGTGTTGACCTTAGGTAAGAAGGATGGATCCAGGCATAAGGTCACCCTGCTCTCTGCGAAGGTGATCAGATCCGGTCGGACCGAGAGGGCCCCCAACTCCGATACCCTTCTTGCTGAGGTGATGGCCACTAGAAAGGCCACCTTCAGCATCAGGAAACGGAGTGAACAAGTCCCCAGCGGTTCGAAAGGATCCTCAGTTAACGCCTGTAGAACCCTATGTAGATCCCAGGACGGAAAACGGTGAACTACAGGGGGCCGTCTTGTGGCTGCCCCCTTTAGGAAGACGCTCACGGCCGGATGTTGTGACAGAGGTCCCCGGTCCTCGCAGACTAGGACCGTCTATAAGGCCGCTATTTGCCTGCGAATGGTGTTGATCGCTAGTCCCCTGTCCATGCCCTCCCATAGATACTCTAGGATGTTAGGGATGGTAGCGGTCAGGGGGTTTAACCCCTGCCTGCTGCACCAGGAAGAAAAATTCCTCCAGGTGGCATCGTAGATCCTGTTGGTGGAGGGTCGGCGAGCGTCTTGAATGACCGAGATGACATGCTGTGAGAAAGCCTGCCTACTCAGTCCCTCCCGCTCAAGTGCCAGGCGGCTAGTTGTAGCCACTGCGGGTCTGGGTGTAGAAGTTTCCCCTGGCTCAGGGATACCTGGCTCGGAGGGAGTTTCCATACTGGCGAAAGCGATAGGTCTACCAGGTCCGCAAACCACGGACGCCTCGGCCAGTATGGAGCAATTAGTACCACCTCCGCCTGCTCCAGAATGAGTTTGCGGATTGTTGCTTGTATTAGGGGCGGAGGAGGCAAGGCGTACAGTAGCCCCTGGGGCCACTTGCATCTGAGTGCGTCCGTCCCCTCTGCTGGGAAAGTTGCACTACTGTGACCACCCTCTGCATTACCAGAAGCGTTAGCTTCTGTAAACTCTCCCGACGCTCCTGGGAGAGATACACCATGCCCTGCTCTGAGTCTTATGATTGCTCCCAGATGCTAGAGCCTCCTTGAGGGTGTGAGTTGGCTTTTCTTGTGGTTGACTGAGAAGCCGTGCCTCTGGAGCGTGTCTATGGTGATCTGGATGTCCCTTAGTGCTGCCTGGTGTGACGCTGAAAGTATCAAGATGTCGTCCAGATAGCATTGGACCCGCAGCGGTCTCATGCGCAGGTGCGCTCCCAATGCTGCCAGAACTTTCATGAACACTCTGGGCGCTGAGGACAGCCCGAATGGGAGTGCCCTGTACTGGTAATGTCGCCCCCTGTGGCAGAACCTTAGGTACCTTCTGTATCCCGGTCTTATTGGAATGTGAAGATAGGCCTCTGTGAGGTCTATCGATGATAGCAGATCCCCCTTTCGAATACTGGCCAGTATAGACCTGAGGGACTGCATCTTGAACTTCCTGTATACTACGTAGCGATTTAACCGCTTGAGATCGAGGATTGCTCTCCAATCCCCTGACAATTTTGGCACAAGGAAGAGGATGGAGTAGAACCCTTGTCCCTCCTGCCCTGGAGGAACCGGCTGTATGGCTCTTATTTCCTCCAGGTGCCCAATGGCCTGATCTAGGAAACCCGCCTTGGTCTTGTTGCGGGATAACGGGCATCTTATGAAGTGATCTGGTGGGGTGGAGTAGAATTCTAGTGCTAGGCCCTGGGCCACTGTCTCCCTGACCCAGGCACCCGTCGTGGTCGTCTGCCATGCTTCGCTGAACAGCGCCAGATGGCCCCCAATGGGACTGTCCCAGGCGTCACTTGGAGCGTCTGTAGGGTCGGCCTCCCCCCCCTTTAAAGGGGCGTTTGGAAGGTTGGCCCCTACCCGAGACTGGACGATCCTGGCCGCGCTCCTGCCTGTATGAGAAGGTGCGCGGAGTTCTGGGCCCTTCCCAGGACTGTCCCCCCTGAAAGGGCTGCCTCCATTCTCCGGCCCCGTTCTGACGGGGTGCCTGTCTACGGAACTCCTGGGTTCCCCTGTCTGTCCTTTTAGATGGGTGAGCTAGCACCTTCCTTTTGTTTTTATCTTCTATCAGGTAAGGATCCAGGATCGCTCCGAAAAGTTTTGATCCTGCATACTTAGCTGTGGCGAGCCGCCATTTGGACTTACGGTCCGCCTTCCAGTTCTTGAGCCATATCAGCCTCCTGGCTGCCACTGTCCCTGCGATGGACCTGGCCGAGTATCTAGACGCGAACAGCGAGGAGTCTGCCATGAATTCCGCTGCCCTCCGCAGTTTGGTCAGTGTTTGTCTCACACGTACCTGGTCTGGTGGGACACTTGCCTGGATCTCCCGCAGCCACCTGATCGCAGCCCTGGCGACTACTGAGTTAGTGGATGCGGCTCTGATGGCCCTGGCCGATGAATGGTGAACCCTGCGGAGGGAAAGTTCTACCTTCCTATCCTCCGCCTTCATTGACTCTGCTAGGTCTCCTGGAATGGCTGAGGAAGGAAGGAGAGAAATTAGCGGAGCGTCCACCTGTGGCGCCTCTATTAGTGTTGCTAATGGGTTGCAAACATTAAACATCTTCCTTTCCACGCCATTTGGGGATGGAATGGTGCCTAGATTAGACCACTGGGACCTTACCGTTGATCTGAACACCTTAGTGCATGGTACCTGTATTACCTCTGACACCGGTGAGTGCATTAGTGGATCCTTTGCGTCCTCTTCCTCTGAGGACGGTGGCCTGGCCTCCTTGGTCTTGGCTGGCAGATCAAGAATGGAGCATGTCTTAATCATGATGGAATAAAACAGATTATGATCGAATAAACCTGACACTGGGGCCGCCTGTGGCTCTGTGTCCTCGTTTTCTGACAGCGGGGCTTCTTCATCGTCCCAGTCCTCCTGCTCCTCGTCTGCCACCTGTGAAGAGTTCTCAGACACATCAGAGTCCTGGAACATTACCTTTCCCCCACGGGAAACCCGTGTCCGTGATGTGTGAGCCCTCTTGGGAGGAGAATTACTCCTAGAGGCCTTGAGGTGCTCTAGGGCCTCCTCTAGGAGGGAATGACGTTGTGATGGCCACTTACCAGACCTCTTTCTTTTCCTACCTCTGTGCCCAGCCTCCTCCTGGCTGGTTGTGGGCTCGGAATGCTCTGGTGACGATGGCACCGAGATGGGGGACACCTCCCTTTCTGTCTCCCCCCTGGGAGACCATTCATGTTCAACTGCTTCCGAAAGCTCGAAGGGGGTTGGTGTCTCCCTAAGGGACAGGGCCGCACTTTCCATCCTGCTTTCCCTCAGCCTCTGCGCCTTGGGAAACTCCTTCTCCAAGGCTTGGTGTCTCCTTATGGCCTGGCGCTCAGCCGCCTTTGATGGCTCAGACAGATGCTTTGTTTTGGCCTTCTTCTTGCCCCCCCCCCCGTTTCCTCCGTTCTGCTTTTAGGTGACGACGGAGGGGGCGCTGAGCCTTGGGCCGAAGTGCCCTCTGCCATCGCCATGCTCTAAGTAGCACCCTTTCCGGGTATGTAGCGGGCACAGCTGTTACCGGCAGCGTTACAGGGAATATTCCCTAACGTGCCTGGCCGAAGTAATTTTGCGGCCACGTGGGTCCTTAGCCAGGGAGTTTGGTCCCTATGCCCGTCCCGGCCGCCTTGATTCCGCTGGGGAATCCTTTCGGTTCCAATCGTGCTAGAAACCAAAAACACCGAAACACACACACACACCTCCGAGGGGACTCTTTAAGTAGCCGGCCTCAGTCCTCACTGCTCTAGGCAGACCGGAATCTAGGCCTCTCTGCCTTGCCGGCAGCAATTTCTCTTCCCCTGGGCCAACAAACAATCTCAGCAGGGAGAACAAAGGAGGTTGGCCCGCCTCTCTTCAAAGGGACTTCCGCACCAGAAACGAGGCACCAATCAGAAGCCTGGGACGCTCAGGACACGCCCAACTTCCAAGATGGTGCTTCGCGCCAGTAGCCGAGACCTCCCCCTTTTAAAAATGGCCGCCGCGCCAAATTTTTGGTCGGAGCTCTGTGCTCCCGACCACGCGGTGCCTAAAGGATGCAGGCCTTGGACTACCCCTCCGGTGACCGACAGTCCCCGCCTATGCCCGCCTCCCGGCGAGCCGGCTGGGCTCCTCCCCACACTTCCCTTGCCCCACTTGCGTTTTTGTCGAGTTCTGCGTCGAATCTGGGAAAGTCCTCCTTCCTTCGACGCCTGTACTCCTGTGGGGTCTCGGAGCGCAGTGAGGCGACCAGCGGGAGTCCAGGGATGTTTCCCCCTTCCTCTCCCGCTTTTCCCAGGCCCTAGGCCCGGGGCGGTCTCGCCGTCGCGCTCCCGCCGCGTGGAGGAGAAGATCGACCGAAGGTCCCCGAAAACAAGGTAAAATCCAAACTTTTCTAAATTTCGTCTTCAAATTAACTATTCTAACGTACAAAACAAAAACCTTTTCCTACCAGTCCTTAAACCTAAAGAAAAATACTCTTTTTCGCGGAGCTAGTGCGAAGAGCTGTTCTTGGGCTTCAGACTAGGTAAAAACTGGGGAAGGAAGCTGGAGGCGGAGCTAAATTTCGGACCTAGTCTCTGATTGGGCAGAGGACTGACGTAACCCATAGGTGGATTCGGAATCCACCCATGCAGGAGAACAGCAAGATCTTGTTCCTGGCTTACTGATCTGGAGTACACCCCTACAATAATATTTTATTATACCTCCTTACATTCCTACCCAAATGCTTTTAACTGTACATATCATGCTCAGATAATTCACACAATAAAAAAGAAACTAAATAATAATTGAATGGGGGAGATGGATTAGTTCAATAATAATTGAAGCATTGCCTTTAAAACAAAAATACTGGAATTGTTGTGAAAGGAATGGTAAGGCTTAAAAAGGAGAATGAAAACATTGAGAATGGGAATAAGCTCGATGAATTGAAAAAAAACCCAAATTGCTGGTGAAAAAGCACTAAAATATGGAATCAGCCAAAAAGGATGGGGAAACAATGAACCATAATAACAATTCAGTAATGGACAATACATCTTGTTTTCCCAAATCTTGCCACCCATCTGAAAAGCAGTACTAGAGTGGAAATTGCAACAATGACACTGATCCATTATGAGTGATTATAGAAACTGAACTCAAGTATTGTATGTCGCCAAGTAGTGGACAAGATTCTCGATTTGTTCATTTGTATTCCAAATAACTCAAGGCGGCAAACATATTCAATACTCTTTCCTCCACAACAACAACCCCTGTGAGATAGATTGGGCTGAGAGAGTGTGACTGGCCCAAAGTCACCCAGCTAGCTGGCTTTTGTACTAAGGCAGAACTTGAACTCTACTGCTTTCTAGCCTGATACCTTAACTATTAAACCAAACTGGGTCCCAGGGCTGGTGTTCACCATATACATACTGCATGTATTTTGTCCATATAATATGCAAACTACAGGTTATATAAATTATTAATAAATATTTGAAAACTTGAAGATAAAGCCTATTGAAAAATAAGAAATCAAAATGTGCAATATTGTGATGATAGATGGAATGGAATCTCAAAAGCCTAATCTAAATATTTTTGTTCACTTGCCAGTACATGACTTCCCATGCAATGTTTATAGTAAAATGTCAATATTTTATTTCTTTTGTAGTTTTATGAAAGAGATGGCATAGATGGTTTATTATTTTCATAAAATTATAACTCTGTAATATTGGGTATGTTTTGCTTTCAAAAATAGATATGATTTAAGGGCAAACACATCTATTAGAAATATGGGGTATTTCCATAGTTAACAAAGATTCCTAACTTTTAGCTATAGATCAGTGTATGCCGGGGTACCTCCCCCACAAACAATTATGTTTATCTATTGCAGAGATACATTGCTTCAGATGGTACTTTCTTGTTGAAACTGGATAGCCCAGATGTAAATCGCCTGAATTCAAGCTGACATGAACTTGATATAAATCTTCACTAGTAAGATCCTTTCTGGATCAGCAAGTCTTTCCCAGATCTTTCTGATATTCTAGGGGTGTCAAACTCAATTTCATTGAGGGCCACATTAGCATTATGGTTACCCTTAAAGGGCCAGTTGCATGTAAGACTATGTATCATATTAGTTCAGGGCCAGCAGCAGCTTCGAAGGAAGTGTGTGCACTTCAGCAACGCCTGGCTTGGATTTCTCGACTAGCTTTGGCCCGGGCCTGGCCAAAGAGTGCCCGTTTATTTATTATTTCAATTTATATGCCGCCCTTCTCCTAAGACCCCGGGTGGCTCACAAAAACAACACAATAAAACCATACAATAAAAATTTATCACATTCATTCGACAAACAAACACAGTCAAATCACAATCTCTTGTCTTTGGGGAAAAGTCTGTGAGGTGAGCGACTACTTGTGGGAAAGTGCAGCACAGAGGCAGGGAAAGGGCAGCGAGGCGAGAATGAGAATTGAAGAACACATGACCCAAGCGCCTTCTGTATTTTCTCTTTCCTTCCCTTGGCCAGCCATTCGTTCTCGGGTAGAGAGTGCTTTAGCCATGCCCACCGACCTGCCCCTACGGTTACTGCTGCCGCACAGCTCCACACATTGGAGAGGCTCCTGCTGCCATATTTGCTAGCGCTGCTGCCACTGACAAGACACCCAAAGAAGCGAGGAGGTAACTACTCAGTCACCTCCTACTAGTCTGCTTGCGGGCCAGGTCTAATCTGGTCCACGGTCCTTGAGTTTGCAATGTCTGTTCTATAAAATAGAATAATTATTGTTTAATTTATATTTGAGGAACAGCCATTGATAATGTTCCTACATATGTTTTGTATGGAATGGCATACTGATCCCTGTATAATACTTTAAACATTTTTCTAATCTTTAAATTAACTTAACTAAAAATGTATCTTTGCTGGAGGTGTTTTGTTTAGTCAGTTTTGCCTTAATAAGCTACAAGTTCCTAGCTTTGTGTCAGTAGCTTTGATACTTTCAAGGTAAATATTAGAGCAGTGTTTCTGAACCTTAATATATGGACTAACTCTCCAAATTCCCTAGCCAGCCATGTTATAGATGTATGCATTATATAAATGCCTCTTAAAACTTTGTAAGTTCATAGTACAGTAAGTTAGAATTAGTCTGGGACTTCCTATGACTGTTTCTTTAAAAAAAATGGGAAAAACCATAAAGGGAATATTGGAATAAAACATGTTTTGTTTCTGCTGTTTATTCTCCAGCATGGTGGATGTAGAATCCACTTGATTGGGTTATTTCAGCCTTCCTGCTCAGAGAGACTAAGTCAGAGCTTTAGTCACGCCTCCCTTTGGGTGTGTCTTCCCAGTTTTGACTTAGTCTTAGGCTCAGCAGAACGCAGGTTGTATTGGCTCCAGAGTTTTTTTTCCTTTTAGATAGACTAATTAGGTTTTTTATTAGACTAATTTTTTTTCCAAATTACTAAAATTGATAGGTTTTTTTTTTTGCTTTGGCCACTAGGTAAGGACTTGTTCCTTTTCTTGAGGATCGGAGCTCCGTGAGCTCTGGAAGGGGCTCTACACCACCCCACCCATCCTCCTTCAGGCCTGCAGGCTCCTTCAAGGCCTTTCAAGCCTGACTCTCGGGTACTTCATTACCCGATCCGAGCGGCTTCACGCGAGCGCGGTCCTCGCTGACTATGACTTTCCTCGCTGATTACTTGCTGAGGAGCTGGCACAAGGGCTGCTGACGGCGTTCCTCCGGATTTCGGCAGAGCCTCTAACCGCAAGTTTCCCTCGCTGCTGGGGGGTGGGGAAAGGCGGGCGACTCCGTTCTACAGGTTCAGGCCCCAAATCCTTCCTTCGTCATTAGGGATCGTTGTGGGGTGATCAAGGAGTCGTGGCCGCCATTTTGACTGTGTGGCCGACAGGCGGTCGCCATTTTGGGAGGCCCACAGGCGGACACCATTTTGGGAGGCCCACAGGCGGACACCATTTTGGGGCCTAGAGTTTAGGCCTACTAGGCCGCATTCTATCCCTGCAATTTGCCTTGACTTGTGCTGACAGGTCTGAACGGGGGGATTGTTTCTTCGGATTTTCAGTCAACTGCTGGAGTGGTATAGGCGGACGCCTTTTGATCTCCAGTGGGTTAAGGCCGGCTAGGCCGGAATTCTGGTTGCTTACTAGGCCCGAGGCTAGCAGGGCAGTCGTATATATGTGATTATATCTGTTAAGCCTATTATTACAGTATTTGTTAGTGGATTGGTACTGGTTACAGGCCCTCAGACCTGTTCCTTGGAGTGGGGATTTGTTTGACCACCTGTTATTGTTAGTAGTGGCCTTTAGTCACCTGGCCTAATCGGACAGGAGTAGTCTGCTATCTGACTGTCCTGCCATTTGCCAAGGCTCAGTGTGAGGATCGGTTGCGCTCCATCTCTGACCTTGATCTGCGTGCCTGGGTTACCCCCACCTCTAGATACTCTTTGTCAGATCTATCTAGATTGCAATGGCAGATAGCTCTTCGCCTGCGGCATCTCAGGTCTCTGGTGCACCCCCTGCGCAGCCAAAGCACAGATCCACTGAATTGGAAGCAGGGGGGAAGAAAAAGGCCAAAACCAAGCATTTGACTACTAAAGGAGACTTCTAAAACAGCCGAGCGAGAGGCCTCGAGGAGACATCAGGCACTGGAGAGGGAATTCTCCAAGGCACAGCGGCTCCTATCCAGTGGGGCTGAAACGGTTCCCCCTGCCCCACTGGATGCTTCCATCCTGGAGCCTCCCTTAGCACCTGTGCAAGAAGCCTCTTGGATTAGTTCTCCTCTGGGGGTAACCGAACAGGTAGGCCCTCCCCACTCCTCATCCTCTTCCGTCCATCAGAGCCTTGAGGTTGCTCATGTTCCAATGGTGGTTGGGACTGATCCCAGAGTCCAGGGGGACATGTGGTCTCAGAGCCAATTTCAGGCATTCATGCACCATGCCTTCGTTCAATTCATGTCCTCCTCTAGGAGCTCCCAAGTCCTTTTTCAACAATTGCCTCCTCCTCCCAGTTCCCCTCCTCAGCCAGGAGGTGCAGGTTCAGATATCTCTGAATCCTCCTCTCAATTGGGGGAGGAGGAGTCAGTGGACATGGCCATAGCTGACACGCCCATGTCAGAGGATGAGGAGGCTGCACCAGAACAGGCCTCCACCTCGGGTCTATTTGACCCCTCCCTATTCAAATCCCTTCTTCTGAAGGCCTGCACTACTACCAACCTGACTTCAGTTCAGGAGGAGAGGCCTTCCACCTCCGCCACACAGGAGGCGAACCCTTTATTTGCAGTAAAGGTAACCGAGCAAAAGCAGATTCCTTGTCCTCTGGTTTTTCGGGATGCAGTGGAGTCTCAGTGGTCCTCCCTGGCATCCACTCCAAAGGAAAGTAGTATGGAAAAGAAACTGTATAATGTTCCTTTGGTGGATTCCCCTTTAATTTCTCTGTTCTCTACTTCCGCCTCCCCAGGCGACACAGCAGAGGCTCTCAAGGCGGAAGACAAGAAGTTCGAGTTCTCCTTCAGACGAGCTCATCAGGCCTCGGGGTTGGCCATAAAGACCGCAACTTCTGCCTCTTTTTTCGCCAGGGCTGCCATCATGTGGCTTCGTGACCTCAGTTCTCCCCGATCAGGTCAGAGTTCATCAGACTCTAGTTAAACTAGTGGCTGCCTCCCAGTACATGGCCAATGCGTCTCTCCATTTGGCCAAGTGCTCAGCCAGATCCATTGACACCACAGTGGCCTCTCGCAGACTACTGTGGTTGAGGCAATGGAAGACTGACCTAAAAGCAAAATGGCGTCTCTCCACTTCCAAGTACGCCGGCAAGGATCTGTTTGGCCCAATCCTTGATCCCTTCGTGGTCAAGGGTAAGGACAAGTGCAAGGTCATGGTTCACCCCTCCAAGAAGACTGACAGTTGGCCTCAGCAGGAGTTCCACAGGCAGTCCTTCCGCCCTGCTGGCTCTTGGGAATGGCGACAGCCCTTTCGGGCAGGGCAGTCCTGGGATTGGCCCAGAAACTCCCGATCCTTTCCCCAGCGGCAGGATCGACAACAGGACCGCCCGAACAGTGGAGCCAGGGGTCAGTCACAGTCTGGACGTTCCTTCAGAGGCTCAGGTCGCCCGTATAGGTGTTCCAAGTGACCTTATAGGGAATATTCCGATTGGGGGGCGACTGGAACAGTTTTACCAGGTCTGGGAGCAGACCACCAACGACTCTTGGGTCAGGGACACCATCAGACGGGGTCTGGCTCTCGAGTTTCAGTCGCTTCCCCACAATCGCTTCCTACTCTGTCCGGTATCGTGAAACCCCTCAAAAGCACGATTGGTCATCACTGCCATCACTCACCTTCTAGAAATCAGGGCCATAGAGGCAGTCCTTGGGGATCAAATTGGCAAAGGTTTCTACTCCATCCTGTTCGTGGTCCCCACAAACCATCAGGAGGATGGAGGGCGATACTGGACCTAAAAGGCCTGAACCAGTTTCTAGTTTACAGAAGGTTCAAAATGCAGACCCTAAAATCCATTCTGGCCGGCATCAGGAAGGGAGATTTTCTCTCCTCAATAGATCTCATGGAGGCTTACCTCCATATCCCAATTTCCCAGGAGCATCGCAGGTTCCTGCAATTCTGTTATGCATACCGGCATTATCAATACAGGGATTTTCCGTTTGGCCTGTCTTCGGCTCCAAGGGTTTTCACCAAGGTCCTGGCAGTGTTGGCGGCTCACCTGAGGATGAAGCCGGTGCGCGTACAGTGCTACCTGGATGACATCCTGGTCCAGTCCCGGTCCCTCCAATTAGCGAGGTCAGACCTGGCTACCACCATTCAGGCCCTACAGGATCACGGTTTTTCTGTGAATTTCAAAAAAAGCCACATAGTCCCCACAAAAAGGCTCCTTCATTTAGGAGCCCTGATAGACTCTGACCTTTGCAAGGTCTACCTCTCCCTGGAGCGCCAGGTCAGCATCCGGAAATTAGTATCTCAGATTCGGGGGGGGGGCAAGGACGGTTCTTCTGGTCCAACTGTCACAGCTCCTGGGAAAGATGGTATCCTGCATGGGGATAGTCCCTTGGGCAAGACTGCACTCGAGGAACCTCCAGTGGTTCCTTCTCCCCTTCCAGAAGCGGAACCTCAGTGCCTCCACCAGGAGGGTCCAGGTTTCACCCCACATTCTTTCATCCCTCCAGTGGTGGACTTCTGCAGCCATGTCCAAGGGTACCATCTTCAAGGAGTCCTGACCACAGATGCCAGTCTGTTCGGCTGGGGGGCCCACCTCCAGAACCATTTGGCACAGGGACGATGGTCCAGGGTGGACCTCAAACAAAACAAACTGGCTCGAACTCAGGGCGATTCATTTGGCTCTCCTTCATTTCTCCTCCCTAGTGTCAGGGAAACACATGTTGGTCCTGATGGACAACGTGGTAGCCAAGGCTCATGTCAACAAACAGGGACACATTCCTGGGCTCTCCTACAGGAGGCCATGGAACTAGATTTATGGGCAGAGGCCAACTTGGGCTCAATCAGAGCAGAGCACATTTCGGGAGAGACAAACCGACAGGCAGATTCCCTGAGCAGGGCGACTGTGGACCACTCAGAGTGGCGCCTGGATTCGAGGCTGTTTGAGATGATCGCAAGCAGGTTAGGCAGGCCATGCCTGGATCTGTTTGCTTCCCCGTCCAATGCCCAGCTCCCCAGATTCTTCACCAGATATCCGACAAGGGGGGCAGAGGGGACGGATGCCCTCCGGTGCAAGTGGCTAGAGGGTCTGCTTTATGCCTTCCCTCCTCTTCCGCTGTTACAGACCACCATCCGCAGGCTGATCCTGGAGCAGGCGGAAGTAATACTGGTTGCTCCTTATTGGTTTGCAGATCTAGTGGATCTGTGCCTGTCTCCTCTGTGGAGGTTTCCTCCGGACCGAGTAGCTCTCAGCCAGGGGGAGCTCCAGCACCTAGACACCCAGTGGCTTCAATTAGCCGCTTGGCACTTGGGCGGGAGAGTCTAGCCAGGCAGGCCTATTCCTCGGGGGTGATTTCCATGATTCAGGCCTCTAGACGTCCTTCCACGAACCGGGTATATGACGCCACTTGGAGGAACTTCTGCCAGTGGTGCAGCTCACACAAATTGGATCCTCTTTCGGTTACAGTCCCTAATATTTTAGATTATCTGCTGGAGGGCATTTCCAAGGACTTGTCCACTAACACCATCCGTTGGCAGGTTTCGGCCTTGTCCACGGTTCTTACCTGTGACAATTTGGGTCTGCTCTCACACCATCCAGCTATCTCCGCTTTTCTTAAGGGGGCAGCCAATTCTGGTCCTCCCACGGTACATAGATACCCATCTTGGGATTTACCTACTGTGTTGCAGGCCTTGACCACTGCTCCTTTCGAGCCTCTCAAATCTTGCTCTCTGCATTTTCTCTCCTTGAAGGTTGCTTTTTTAGTTGCAATCACTTCGGCCAGAAGGATTTCGGAATTGGCCGCCCTCTCAGTCAGAGATGATCTCTGTACCTTCCATGAGGACAGGGTGGTCCTTAGATTAGACCCCTCCTTTATTCCCAAGGTGAGCACCGGGTTTCACAGGTCATTGGACCTAATTTTGCCTAGTTTCTGTCCAAATCCTTCTCACCGTCTGGAACGTCAATGGCACAAGCTAGATGTGTGCAGGGCTCTGCGCCTTTACATCAAGCGTACTTCGACCTTTCGTAAGTCGGAGGCCTTGTTTGTGTCCTTTCAGCCGTCCGCCATGGGTAGGAAGGTCTCTTCTTCCACCATTGGCAGATGGATCAGGGCTTGCATTGTTAGGGCCTACGCGTCCCAGTCACTTCCGGTCCCGGCTTGTATCACGGCTCACTCCACGGGCAGCGCAGCAACCTCTGCGGCCTGGTCTACCTAGGCTTCTGTGGAGGAGATTTGCAGGGCGGCATCTTGGTCGTCTCCATCATCTTTTATTATACACTATAAGATTGATAGGTTTGCCGCGGCGGATGCCGCATTTGACAGAAGGTTGTTTCCTCTAGGGAGACACCAGCCTAGACCTTCCCTCCCTGAGGGACATGGGGGGCTTTGGTATGTCCCAATCAAGTGGATTCTACATCCACCATGCTGGAGAAGGGGCGTTGTCTTACCTGAACGCCTTTTCTCAGCATGGTGGTGTAGAATCTACACCCTCCCTTGGATGTAGATCTAGGCTTGCGTATTGTCACTTTTTTTGTATTTTGGAGTCATTGCGTCAGACTTTGTCAGGATCCTTCGCCTCGTCAAAACTGGGAAAACACACCCAAAGGGAGGCGTGACTGAAGCTCTGACTTAGTTTCTCTGAGCAGGAAGGCTGAAATAACCCAATCAAGTGGATTCTACACCACCATACTGAGAAAAGGCGTTCAGGTAAGACAACGCCCCTTTTCTCTTACAGGTATATATTGATTACAAATCTTAATCAGATATATAAACATGCATATGATAACTTATTTATTTATTGCCTGAAGTGAGATTTATTTAAACAAATTCTTAGAATCAGCACAATATATGGCCTATTTTGATATTTGATCTTGGTTGCTATGTGTGCAAAAAAATTTAAAGCTTTACAAAAGTGTGTTGAAAGAAAAGTTAGCAGGATCTTTAGTTCATTTTCACTTGATATTTGAATATTTGTATCTGTATTACAAAAGATTTCATTCATTTTTACAAATTGTAAAATGGTGTGTTACTAGAAATCATTGGTCAAATCCTGATGTAATGGTTTTTGATGGAAAAGTTGCACTTATATACATATAAGAGTTTAAAACTTGAGAAGGGCATTTTATATATAAAAAGATAAAGCTGAAACATTGACATTTGAAAGGAAATAATTAAGAATGTCCAGTTATTTTAAATCTTACAAGATGATGGGACTGATTAGAACAATCAACCAATGAATGATTTAATATTTTAAAATGAAAGAAAATTATATAAGCTAAATAAAATATTCCTTCATAAAGCATTGATAAGAGGAAATAACTAGTTTTGAAATATTTATATTTTCAATTATGTAATTGATTTGGATCAGAGTTTGATAGAAACTGGATTTTTGTTTATTCTAATGAAGAAAAGAAATGTTCCGAGTCTTTCTACAGATGCAGGCTCTTAATTGCATTGAGAAATTCATTCATACAGAATTGGTTGCTTATTTATTAACTGCTCAAAATGTTCATACTTGCTTACACAAATACTTTGGACATGAGATACTATTGGAGCTAGAACAGAAATTGTTTTTTTGGTGCTAAGCTGTTTTATGTTTCAACCAAAAGTAAAAAACAAAAACACATTTTCACTGCCACTTGTTGCGGGACTTTTGACCTAATTCTGATACTCAGAAATCATGGCTGCTGTAACCAAAATGTTAACCATCCACAAAAATGGAAGGGGGCTTTAGTGAGCAAAGAAAAGTAGCCAAAACAAAACACTCCCTGTAGCAGAAGAAACCTGATCAAGTTCAGAGCAGTTTCCGAGTGTACAATTTTTTAAAATAAAAATTATTATAGGAGAACTTTAATCAAGAAATTCAAGAAGGAATAAGATGTCTTATTAGCCAAGGAGTAGAATGTTCTCTATGTGTGAATATTTGAAAAGTTATTTTAGAGGGAATGGCTATTAAAAAGGAAACAATAAATAGGAAACAAACATTAAATAGGAATAAATATTTTCAGCATATTTTTGTAGATTCATCTTCTTCCTAAACTTGCCCAGGTGTTTCTAACATTAGATATAATTTGTATAGGAACTGCTCGATTTACAAACATTTATTTAATGGTGGTTGAAAGTTACAATGGCATTGAAAAAAATTGACTTACAGCCTGCTCAAAGTTATGACTGTCACACTACCTCTATGGTCACGTGATTGTGATTTTGGCACTTGGCAACCAGCTTATGTTTACAATGGTTGCAACATCCTGTGATCATGTAATTGCAATTTGCGATTTTCCCAGTTGACTTCCAACAAGCAAACTCAGTGGGGAAATCAGGGATGGTTGCAAATCATGATCATGTAATATGTTGATAATGACCGGCAAAAAAAGGTTGTGAAGTTGGATGTGCAGTTGTGATGTCTCACTTAACAACCATGTTGCTTAACAACAAATGTTCTGGTCCCAATTGTGATCATAAGTAAAAGATTACGTATTCTGATGTACTTAGATTTCCTTACATTTGGAACTTAGTTGATTCTTAACGTCTGAGGAAATACATGCTCATTACAATCAAAGGCCTTTTTATAGTCAGTGAAGCATGTAATTCTTTTTAGTTTCCTTTGTCTTACTCAGTATGCATCTGAAATAATCTCTTATTCCTCAGCTGTTATTAAAACCAACTTGACTTGCTGGTAGCTCTTTTTCTATGTAGGGCTCTAATTTGCCTTGTATGATCCTAAGTTTTATTTTGCTAGCATGTGAAATTAGGAATATTATGAGACGCCTTGCCTACTGTTAACTCTCCCTTCTGTAGTATTGGTATGTTGACATCTGGTTTGTTTGCCATTGTGTTGTTCACCAGGTATGTTGGCTTAGTTTGTTTAGAAATGTTACTGATTCTTAAGTTGCTTACCATATTTCTATACCAGTGATGGCAAACCTTTTAGAGACTTAGTGCCCCAAAACCACCCCTGACTCTCCGCCCACCCCACTCCGCGCCCCGCACACTCCGCCCCCACTCCCCCGCAAGGCCACCCACCGTCTCCACGGTCCACCACAGTAGATTGCCCAGGCAGCCCAGCAGTGCCGTGGCAGCCACGCCCTCCGCCTATGCCCTGCAGCAGCATCTGCGCAAGATGGGGCGTAAGGGCACAGTCTTGTCCCCGCAGCCCGGCTGCAATGTCCTTGGTTGCGGTGCTCTGCGCGGACCACGCTCAGGGTTGACTCTACTCCAGGGGGGCTTCTGGTGAGGAGGGTGCCGCGGGTGGAGGCGGGTCTGGGGTGATGGCATGCGTGCCCACAGAGAGGGCTCTTGAGTGCCGCCTCTGGCACGCATGCCATAGGTTCACCACCACTGTTCTATACTGTAGATACTGCATTATTACTTGTTACGTTTTGATTAGGATATTGAAATCTTTACCGTATAGAATTTTGATACACACCTTACATCTTTGATCTTTGAATCAGTTACTATCTGTCCTTTAGTATTCTTTAGCATAAAAAATTGAGGCTGAAACCACCTTTTGAATTAGGAAATCTTTTGGAAAACTTTCCTTCTTTTCCATGTTTGTTTCACTCTTGTTTCACAGATATTGATCTAAGCAACAGAACCATGAGTTCTAAAGTCTATAGTCATTGAAACTGGTTGAGTGACTTTGAGCTAGTCACTCTCTCATACTTCAGCCCATCTCATAGGAGTGTTGTGGGGAAAATCTGGTATTGTTCATCTAGATAGGGGAGGAAGATGGTTGGTTGAAGTTTTTGTGCAATTTTTCATCACTATCTGACTTTGGATAGTCACTTTTTACAGGAAGGAATTTCCAAGGAAATTGATTTTACAGTGACAGAATCAGTGGTGGGCAGAATCTGTAGTCCCATCTTTTCAAATCAGACTGGTTGCTTAATACCCATTTGAAGTTATGATGGCCTCAGCAAGGGTGTTTACAACCTCTAAAGAGCTTCCAGCTATTGTACAATTTGCCAACTCCCCTCACAGTCACATGATCTCAATATGGGAGTTTGGCAACCTAGGACTAGTTGTCAAGTGCCCCACAATTGTGTAATTACTATTTTCAATCTTTCTATGCCAGCTTCCTAAAAAAAAATCCATGGGAGAGTTGGTAGGGAAGGTTGCAAGTGCTGCCTCCTGTCAAAGAGCTAAGATCCTCTTTCCCCCACAACTCTTTGAAAATGAAAAGACTGCCTGTTTGGAGGAAATCTTAACTCTGTGCATAGAGGAGATCCTAAAGATTTAAGCTCTGCTTCTGCAGCCTACCAGAGGAGTTCCCTTTCATGCGCTAAGGGGTTCCAGAAAAGGAGATCAGACCCTAAAACCCTCTGGCAGGCTTCAGGAATGGAACTGGGAAGCTATCTGAGCTCATTTCTCCTCTCCACTGGAAGAGTTCATCTTCCTTCCAGGCTGCTGGAAAGAGCTCCATTGGATGAACTTGAACTTGAACTCCTCTAGTGGTGGGGGGAAAAAAGCTCAGATACCAGTTCTGTTTCTACAGCTCATAAGAGTAGTTCCCTTCCATGGATGGAGTGGACTTGAACTCCATAGGCAAGTTTGTTCACTCCATGCACTTCAGGAGATTGCTCAATGGCCACAGTTGGAAGGGTTGGGATTACAGTAGTTGAGCAAAGCAGTCGGGTGGTCAAGGACTACCTGTATTTTGAATAATTGACAGGTAAAGCAGAAAGTTTCTTCTGCCGCATAATGGTGAACAGGAAGGGGTTGAAACTCTGTAGACTGTGTGCCCTGCAAGCCTAAGAATCAAAGCTTTATCCTTTCGATTTGTAAACCAAAAACCAGTTCGTTCCCAAGACTATTTGAAAATACAAAAACAAGTTTATATAAAATCTCAGAGACTGTTTATGGTGAGCAAAAGAGATTCAGTGCATTTGAAGATGGTCCCTAATTGCTGCCCATCAGTACTTTCTACTTAAAAAACAGAAATGTATTTAAAATATATCTTTGTGTGCTCAGCTTCTAATTACTTTGCTGATTAATGTTCCATAGAGATGGCAGTTAATAAATTATTGTTCCAGATTTTTAAATTTGTTAATATAACACACAGTATATTTTTCTCTTACAGAAATTAGCAGAGTACGGAAAGACATGTATAACGACACATTAAATGGTAGTACGGAGAAAAGAAGTGCAGAGTTACCTGATGCTGTGGGACCTATTGTACAGCTACAAGAAAAACTATATGTGCCTGTAAAAGAATATCCAGATGTAAGTATCTACTAGTCAGATAATTTTTTTTCTTCTGGTTCATGTGATACCTTTGTAGTGTATTTTTTCATGTGACCTCTATTGTACAAATGTTGCAGGCCCAAGAATGCTATTGAGAGGTAAGCCTGTATTTGCTATTTATGGCTTCATCACAAGTATGATGTTGCTGTTTTTTAAAGTGGTAAAGTTTGCAAACATTTTACACGTATCCATAATCCTACAGTATTATTACCTTCAGTGTGATCTGAACTTACAAAAAGGCCTGTTAAAAGATAAAGAGATTCTGATTAAATAGCACACAGTATACTATGTCTCAGTGACAAGCTTTCAGGCTGAATGATCCTGGTCTAGTTTTCTTTTTTCTGACATTTCTCTAGAAGTTGTGGCTGGCATTTTCAGAGGCAGAGTGAGCTGCTTTGCGGCATATTTCTCAGCAGCTCGCAGGTACCCGAAATGGGCTAATTGGATGCTGGAATTTGAATTTGGCCACCTGATCTGTAACTGATCCAATGTACAGGACTCCAAGAAAGCTACTTTCTGATTGGATCCTTCTTCAGTTGGCCCATTTTGAAATTCAAAGACCAATGAAAATACAATTTGTTCTATTTAGCTGTTCTACTCTAAATACTGTAAACTTGTATATTTCTTTTGCTGAGATGCAGGGTTTTGTTTTCTATAAAAATAATATTTCTAATTAATGACAGAAAGTTCCCACTTGTCTACAGAACATTGTTCCAAAGCCTCATTCAGGTGGTTTTTGGCAAACTTCAAATAGGCAGCAATCAACTTTCGGAGAACAGTTGTTTCATCATTCTTGTTCATTTTTTTAATGGTAGACTTATTTGTATTTGTTACCATATGTTCAGTTAAAATACAACACAGCAGAAAATGCCCACAGCTCCTTTACAAAATATTTTATGCCTTATTCTTGGTGTGGCTTTCCATGGATGAATAAGAGCGGTGTTACATTTTCTCCAGTTGTACACTGTCTGCCTGACTGAGGAATGATAAGAGTCTTTCATAATAGTTTAATAGCATTTTCCAGTCTCATGAGCATAAACAACATTTTTTTTAATTCTCCTAAGAGCTCTTTTGATCAAGCATAGTCAGTTCTACAAACTAGTGTCATGAAAAGTAGACTCTGCTAGTCACAATCAACACATGTGTCCTTTTCTCCTTCTCAAACTGACATATTGTCATCTTGTTATTGGAACATCTGTCTCAACCTACTCTCTTAAGAGAGCTAATTATTGTAGACTTCACATACTTTTCCAAAAAAGACAGTGAACATTTTTGAAGTATATTCAGGGAAAAATTGCAAAATAAAGTGTTTTGGCATGGTTCAATTTGAATATCCTTATCTGGGACTTAAATGAAGCTCTTAATGTATTAAAAACCTTATTGCATTACTGTAGGATTTGGGATACTTATAATAGTTTCATGAACTTTCTTTCACTATGGCATAAGAACAAGCATGGTCTAGCATGCTAGATAAATGACACTTGATAACAGAATAACAGAGTTGGAACGGATCTTGGAGGTCTTCTAATCTAACCCTCTGCTCAAGCTGGAGATCCCATACCATTTCAGACAAATGGCTGTCCTCCCTTTTTAATGCCTCCAGTGATGGAGCATCTACAACTTTTGAAGGCAAGCCATTCCACTGATTGATTGTTCTCACTGTCATGAATTTTTTTCCTTCTTTTAAGTTGCTTATCTCTTTGATAACTTTTTAACCATTGCTTCTTGTCTTGCCTTCTGGTGCTTTGGAAAATAGGTTGACCCCTTCTTCTTTGATGCAACAGATAATTCACTCTCTCTCCCCCCCCCAACTAATGATGTAGTACTGCAAGAGCTATGCTTCAGTTGTGTTGATATAGTATAATGAGCATATACAAACTTCATAGTTCGATTTCTTTAAAACAGTATATTTATTTTACTGCATTCCTGAGAGAGAGAGAGAGAGAGAGAGAGAGAGAGAGAGAGAGAGAGAGAGAGAGAGAGAGAGAGAGAGGTTATAATTTTTTTTTACTAATGCCATAGTTTAATTAGAAAATGGCTCAGATTAAATTATATTCTTTGGTTAATATGATTCATTTTTATAGAATTATGTTTTAATTTGATTTGTCCAGATAATGCTTTGATTAACATGTTAAATACTAATGTATGCAGGAGTTTTTAAGGAACACATACAGTAGTGGTGTATAGATATGTCTAGAAGTTGATCCAGGCTTACTGATACCCATATGTATTATCTGGGAGAGGAGAGTAGTTACATAATAATTTTTCCTACTTACTGTTATGGGAAGAGAAAGTATTTTTTGGGGTAGGGTAGGTATATCATTAATCATTTGATTGAACTTTTGATGTTTTGTTTGTTTAAAAAACTGCTTTACTCTATGTAACATATCTTCATTATAATTAAACATTTAAATTATACTGCTGGATGTGTAATTGAAGAATAGAATAGGAATAGAGCTGGAAGGGACCTTGGAGGTCTTCTAGTCCAACCCCCTACTCAAGCAGGAGAATCTATACCATTTCAGACAAGTGACTGTCTAGTCTCTTCTTAAAAATCTCCAGTGATAGAGCTTATGGAAGTACATTCTGCAAAATATGTTTAAAATAGTTCTGTATATGGTCTTGACCTCAAGAATGGAAATTTGGCTTTTTGTTACCTAATGCTGAAACTATTAAGTAGGATGCCTTTCCTTCAGAAAGTGTATTAAATATGTTTACTTTTGTTATTTCAATTTAATCTTGTTTGATATACTATAGTTCATAAGGGAAATTAAAGTGTTGTTTTCTATTGGGATTTTTCCTTGGAGTAGGTGACAACGATCAGTTTCTCTTCCATAGACGAGTAGTGTATCTCTGACACTTGTCAGCATTGTCACCAAATAGGTGATAAAGCACTGGAAGCATTGGTCAAAGCTGACTTAAGGCATTCTCTGGGGATCCATTCAACGTTAAATAGACTCATTATTAAAACAGAACTGATCAAGCATGATAAAGTCCTGCTTATATGTCTTCTCAGTTAATATGATCAGCAAATTAATTCTTTGTTGGAAATGCTTCACTATGTGAACTATCAACTATTTGAGATTGGTCATGCTAACCTATTGTACTGTATAATTCTAAATGTTGCTGCAGAATATTTAAAAAAACAGGGTTTTGTGGCTATTTTACCATGCTGTGAGTTGCATATGTATAAAAGTATAGCATTTTTTCCCCTAGCAATGCTGTAGGTTAGAGTAACAGCAACACTCCAGCAATTCTTTTGAAGGACTTTTATGGAAATAACCAAATTGTTCATATTCTAGTTTCATGGAACATGCATATTATTCTAGATTGATTAATTAATTTGAAACAGAACAGTTGCAAAAGATTTTATTTTTTTAATAGAGTGAAAAGTTAATTATTTTAAATTAATGTTTTTATTCTAATATAAATTAATTAAAATATTTTTTCTAGTTAGTAATGTGTTAAGTAATACTACAATTTTTTTATGGCTTCACTATTTTGAGTTAAAAAAGTATCAGCAATTGAAATAAAATCTCAATGGATAATCTAAAAAAATGTGTTAGATAAAATCCTTTTATGGAAGCCCCATAAATTAAGTATTCTCAGTTATACTTTTTGCAGTTATATTGCTAAGGATTCAGTATGTTTTTCTTTTACTGTACAGATATAGCACATTCTTTTTCTGAACATTTAGAAAAGAAATATATTATGTCTTTAAGGATTAAAAGATTATTTTTTCACTCCATATTTAACACCAGCAGATATATATGTCAGTAATGTTGACTCTGGCATTGTGCTTATTTAACACCAGCTTTGTTTGTGACCAATGGTCCACAAAGTGTTGCTATAAACAGTAATATTCCAAGAAGCATTTGTTTTTTTGCCAAATTCAAATATTTCTCCATCTTGAGGTTCCTAAATTTTCTAAAACAGACCCTTGACTTGGTTCTTAACCTTTGCCACAGCATTTTGTTGCTCTGGTCACTACTTTGTCTACCATAGCTTGGAATAATTTTTTAGACCATCAGGAGGATATTGTATATTATAAATTTCTTATTACTCCAAAAACTTATCGTATTTTCCATTTTTCAAGTTCCAAGCTTTGTTGCATATTTATTGTAATAAAATGACACAGAGATTCAGATTTATAAATAAAGTAAAACCTGCTAAGAAAGTCTAACATTTAAAAAAGCTTTTTTAAAAAAAGAAAATCACATGTTTACCTAGTTCAATCTCAGGTTGATTCTATTTGTGGTTGCATTGATGTTGCCTTAATATACTTGGATGACAAATTCAACTTAATAGTGCATGAGTGAAGTTTGAATCCTTACTATCTCAATCTGAAGTTCCTTTAGGGTTTATGATAGAATATCTTTGTAAGTTACTTAGTTTCTATATTTTTATCTTTCATATTTCATCAATAGGGAGCACTAACAAGACACATTTTCCTATTAGTATCCATTTATATTTGAAAATACCTATAGCAGAAAGATCGCACAATTATAGCATTTTGATTGTAACACATGCAGTTTAAGCACTTCCATTTATCCTGTAGAATCTTCTTGCATAGGTGCAAAATCCTTTATCACATATAGACAATTTGAATCCTGTAGCTTGATCTTAGTAGACATAAAAATAAATTATCCCTTGCTTGTTTATTTTTAAATACAGAGCTATGCATTTTTTCATTATTGATATGTTAGGTCAGGGGCTCCCAACCCTTTCTATACTCCGCACCCCTAGAACACCTCTATTTTTGCACCCCTTACAAAAGTTCAAAATAACAGCAACAAATTACGCATATATACTATAATTTTGAAAACCCAAGTTTTCGCACCCCCCGCAATATCGTCTTGCGCCCCAGGGGGTGTGAGCAGGCACGGTTTCACTATGATGAATCCGGCCCGCAGGCCGGCAGTTTGATACCCCTGCAGTAGGATAATCTTCAAATACTCCTTATCTCATTGCAGTGCATGTCAATATTCAGTCTCATCTCCAAATTATATGACAGAGTTGCTATGTACTCTTTTCATTCTAATCTATTTTGATTTAGATCAGTGATGGCGAACCTTTTAGACACAGAGTGCCCTGCCCCTGCCCCTGCTCTGCCCCCATCCCCCACCCCGCCTGCCCACAGGACCACTCACCACCTCCAGAGCCTGCTGCAGATCGCCCAGGTAGCCCAACAGCGCTATGGTGGCCACACCCTCTGCCTGCGCCCTGCAGCATCAACTGCATGATGGGGTGTGAGGGCAGAGTCTTGTCTATGCTGCCTGGCTGCCATGTCCTTGGCTGCGCTGTCCGTGTGGGCCACGCTCGAGGGCA
Source organism: Bothrops alternatus (assembly GCA_034064705.1). Classification (NCBI taxonomy): domain Eukaryota; kingdom Metazoa; phylum Chordata; class Lepidosauria; order Squamata; family Viperidae; genus Bothrops; species Bothrops alternatus. The sequence goes on from JARGCV010000023.1 coordinate 11,840,125, forward strand.
ACTCTCTTTCAGGGGGGCTGCTGGAGAAGAGGGGGTCGTGGGGGGAGGCAAGGCTGGGGCAACGACACGTGTGCCTACAGAGAGGGCTCTGAGTGCCGCCTCTGGCACCCATGCCATAGATTCACCACCACTGATTTAGATGTTTCTATATTAAGTTCATTGCCAGATACTGTACAGGGGAGATGCTTCATGAGTTCTAACATTTGGCCAGAGATACTGCAAGGAGAATTTACAACATTGTTCATGTTCTCTGAGACTACTAGGAATTGTCTGCTTTTCTATTATTTTTTGTTCTATTTTTCAATACATAGATGCAAACATAGAGTTCTTTGTTGAGAATGTTATAAGTTGTAGGTGGGAATAAAATGTGTAAAATTCTTACCTGATTGGTTAATACTATAGCATGCTTGGTTTTGGACTTAAAACATACTAGTAATTGAATATAAGATCTATGTATGGAAATCTTTCTGAATTCAGTGATATAAAGGTAACCTAATTTGCAAGACTTTCAAAAAAACTAATCACAAACAAATAAATCACCAATAAATGTATTTGACTGGAATATATATGTCTCCTAAGTTTCTGCTTTGTGGTTCCATATTGTTCTCTCAGTGAAATGGCTGTGTCAGCTAAGTAAAGAATGTCAGTAGATGCCAGAAAAAAGGATAGTTGTCAGAGAAGAAGGGCAATAAATGAGATCAGAGTTAAATATATGCCTGTCACATTCTAGCAGCTGGTTTAAGCCCTGCTGTTGTTGTTCAAATATATTGGCCTTAAAAAGGAAGCAATGTATTGTAGCCCACAGATGAAGAAGGAAACAGCTGGTGGATTTATCACTCCTCTTAACTGACAGGGAAGGTCAGACTTTAAAAAAAATCAAGTGAGTTTCATGTTCTTTGTGACCAAACTAAAGAGGCACTATATATAATAAATATATTTCCCTGCATTCTACAAACATAATCAGGCATTCTCTGTAACATACTTATTCATATTGAAAGATTTAATTTATGAATACAGGTTTCATTTTTTTAATTACCACAAGTAACTTTTCAGTTTTTCATATGAGAAGCAAAGAAGAGCATTATCTTGAAATACGTTCAGTCAATTATGCTTTAAATTTGGGGATAAGACTCAAACAAATGGGCATTTGCATTGCATTTATGAGTCCTGTAGATATTCATATCACTAACTATAGTATCTCCTAGGCATCTCACTTCATTGATTTAGTGACTTAACATGTATGCTATGCTTTGGGAATGATCTAAATTATTGTTCTCCAGCATGAGAAGACGTATAATCCACCGGTGGGTTGTCTTAGCCTATCAGCTTGAGACTAGGTCATCCAAAATTTTAGCCTCGCCTCTTCCGGTGTTACCTTCCTGTCCCCAGTTTTTGACCTAGTCTCAGCTTGAGAACATCTAGTTTGGGTAGCTCCGTAACTGGAGCTATCTTTGGGCGAAGACTTCGCCAGAAAAATTAGATTTTATTTCAGCTGGATATTCGAAACTGTTTGCTTTTTCTTTCCCCCCTTTTTTTTCGGAAGAAATTTTTTTCTAAAATCGTCGATAGGGTAGGCTACAGGGAGGAGGCTTCATTCAAGCCTCGTGGCTGGGGCCGCTGGAATTTTAGTCTGATTTCAGGAACTTTAAGAAGAATATAGACAACCTAAAACCTTCAGATACTTAAAGGCACTGTTTTCAGATCTTTAAAAGAAGCAGTCACACCACCGTGATGGTTTAATAGGGAAAATTTTTACCTCTGTTTTTCCAGTCTCCGTTTGACATCTCAACATACTAACTCTACAGTGAGTTCAGTTTAATTGATTTAATCCTGTCTCACTAACTGCAGTATTAAACATGTGTTTATATAGGGGAGTGAAATAGAAAACATACTGGTTTGAGCTTGGGAAAAACAGCCCCGATACTCCCAGCTATCTCTTGAGGCAATAAAGTTTAAAATGGTCCCAAATTCTACATTTAATATGATAGAAAATGAAGTGTGTTGACATTAAAAACTGAGAACAAGCTTGTTGCTCTTATTTTTCATCTCAGAATCCAAGTAGAGGTAGAATGAAAACCTATGCTGATTGTTATCTGTTACCCAGTCCACAAAAAAATTGGCTATCACATGAAAAACTGATGAGAGGAGGGGACAAAAACAACTATATTTTGTTTTGAGATCAAAAGCAATATTTCAGAAAGCTCATTCATTATGCAAAACTCCTTAATGTTTCACACACACACATACACACGTAAGTGCATAAATCTGCCATTGCACAATAGACACAGTGATGACTTTCCAAGGGCTTTCAGATAATCAAAAATAAAAGTACCAACCTAATCTATAAAGGAAGGTTGTTCCATAATATGGTGTGCGTAGTAGTGGTAGTAGTGGGGAGGTTGCATTCAAAAATATTGTAGCCACCTTCATCTTACATGCCTGGCAAACATTAAAGATGTTGACGGCAGGTTTGCACTGCATAAATTGGGTGAACTATTTCTATGTGAAAAAAGTGCTCCCATTATTATCTTTGTGCCAAATTGTATAGAGTTCTATTGGTCAAACCTAACTTTCTAATTGTCCTCAGAATCGTATTGAAGCAAGGGCAGCAACTATAAATGAAGTGTAGTATTACTATAGCAGTTCTGATTCTTCGCCATCAATTTTACTAGTTGCAGTTTTTGATTGGCGAAAGGCAGCCTTAAGTATGAAGTGTGCATTGAAGTAATCCAAATGGGTGGTAGTAAGAATAAGTTATTGGAAGGAGTTTTATTTTTTCGCCACATGCCTGGATTGAAGTGCCTTATTAATGCCTTACTAAAAAGTAAGATCATATAATATCTTGCTTCATATTTCTTAGAAAATAATTTGAAATATTTCTTTATAGAAATGTCTATAGCTGCAGTATGCAGTTTTTTAAAATAACTTTTTAAAATAACCATTTTTACTAAAATTGTACATATTTCTGTGTTCTCTATTTTACTGATTTAAGGATAGTACCTAAATACTAAGAGTATAATAAAGTTGTGCTTTTGACTCATTGTATAGTGCTATATTTGTTCTCTCTTTCATCATTATTGATTATGCAAAAAAACATACATAGTGCTGTATGCTTGTTCTATCTGTCACTAGTCTTAGTGACAGTATAAACAGCTCAGTATAAAAACAGGATCAGTTCAATTTTAAACAGGTGCTACAATAATTGTGTATCTGTATAATACATTTATAGAAAGTAGTTGTATTATGTTTTCTTAACAAATACTTGCTAACCGTAGGACAAGAGATGACATCTGGGGATTGAGTGAAAAGGGATCAGCCTAGAATCCTTACATAACTGCAAGAGAATTAAATCCAGTTCCCTTTGAGTGCCGTTAGATGTATTAATTTTAGTTGAGAGGATTCTTGTGCACAAGCTTTTACCAGTAAATCAGTTTAATTGAACCTTTGCATGTCGACTTAGCCTGGCGTTATATTTCATTTCTTAAACATGTATTTTTAACTGGATTCTTTTTTTATTGAAAGAACATAAATTGAATTAACTCCTAGTTTCAAGTTTCATACATACCAAATATGGTTAAAAATAAAAATGGGGTTAAATTTTTTTTCCTGGTTAAACAGAGAAGGACATTGGTTCTCTACTGTTTTTTCTTAATAAAATTAAATGGCTATTTCCATTAAATTACCAGGAGGCAAACTTGATTTTAAAGGTTTTAACTACATTGTACTGAACAATTATAGTATCCTTATGGGAAGGGACATGGATTACTTCATATTAATTATTAAATGGAAAACCAAGGAACAAGCATTTTAGAATAATTTGATTTCTAGGAGTATATTTGGGAGTATTAGGGGGGTATTTGCCATTAACATTCACATATCCTGTCTGGGATATCTGAGTACGTCTACTTCAGACAGACGGACAGATGGATCCCATTCTCTTGTTTTATTCAGCATTGCTAGATCGCATGGTTTTGAATTTATGCTGCACTTAAAATCGCTCTTTAGAATAGGAAAGGATTTTTAAAGTTTAACAAAGGTAATCAAGTAAAAATTGAGATAATTAGTCGCAACAAGTTATATAAGGCTGAAATTGTGTATGAAAAGATAACTGTTTTTAACCTGATAAACAGTCAAGACCAGATAGAAAACTTCTCAAATTAAGCAAGCAGCACTGAAAAGAACTACAGATAGTCCTCTGCAGTTGAAACTGGCAACTCAATAACTAAGCAACTTGGTCATGTGAGATATCATGTGACTGTGCTGGACATAATGTCAGTTCTGCTGTGTGGTTAAGTGCAACATCATTTGACCATCGTTTAGAACTTCCCGTTGGCTTACCCATTGACTTTATATGCGGGAAGCTGGCTGTTAAAGTTGCAAATGGTGATCATGTGACTGGGTGACATTGTGACAGATGCTAGTTGAAGGATTAGTTATAAATCCAATTTTTCAGCACCATCATATATTTGGTTGCTGAACAACATAGTTGATAAGTGAAGACTATATGTAAAAGCTCTTTCATGACTTATCTTAATTTTCTTTGCCAACTTTTCTTTATTGGCTCCAAGTCACCTGGGTCTTTTTGAGCATTGGTCCTGAATTCCTAGACTTTCATATGAAATCTGTTCCTTTAAGGTTATTGGAGATAATGGTCCATCTTTAGATAATACTGAAGTCACCAGGTAATCATCCATTTGTTCCCTTTAGGATCCTTTAGGTCTTTTATCTACTGTACATGCCTAAATATATTGCAGAACCTTTGATAGCTAAAATAGTGAAATGCATTTTTTAAAGAAGGTGAAAAATATATACGCTTTCCTTTCTCTACCTCGTTTTTCCCCCCTGTTGGATTTCATTTGAAGTATGGAGACTTAACTGTCTGCACAGGATAAGTGGTGTCTGCATTTGCCTTTTCACTTCCCTAGTTTGGATAAACCTGGGATATATATATGGAGTTTTTTGCCTCATGTATGGAGTAGTGCAGTATTCGAGAAGATTTCAAGGCAATAAAACAAATTTAGTAAGACAGAAGAATGCAAACATTTTAACATTTGTGGAATTTTATTGATGCTAAAGCTGCCGTGGAGAAGATTAACCCTAATCCTTTACTAAATGGCTGTCATTCAATAAAGCATTGGGCTTAAAACTAATAAGAAAGAAAGAAAATAAGAAAGAAGTATATAATCACTAGAGTTATTTCTATATTCTTGTTTTTAAAGGAAGTTTATAATGTGTTATTAGAACTTCAGTACTTAGGTTGATGAAATATATTCCTATGCGGTAAACAGTAAACAGTACTAATAGTTTTTGATCTGGTATCGATTAGTCTACAGTATTTTGTAATAGTGCCTCTTTCTGGATTGCTACTCAGCCTAATCATGATGTCTACTGATCACAGTGAAGATAGTAATGAATATTCAGGTTCAGAAACTGGATACAGATCACCTGATTAATAATTCCCTAGGGAGAGAGCTAAGAGAATTAAGGGGACCAAGGAGGTAAAGTACACTTCTAAAGCTTCACTTTGTACCCTCTAATTCCAGCTAGCTATTTGTGCCAAGTAGTGCATCTTAGATGCTTTCAGTAACTTCCAGTTACTAATTGAGTTCAAGACTTTATCTTGGACTTAAGGGACCAAGCGCCTCTCAAAACCATTCTTTGATTGTGAATATGCTATGGTTAGTGACAGTTTATTGAAGGTTTTAACAACTATATAGTCTCTAATTCACATCATTTGCAATTGTCCTTGAATGGAAAATAATTTTAACCCATTGAATTTTTGTAAAAAAAAACAAAACTGGAAAATTTGATAGCCAAGAAGCTTGCCCAGTTATCAAAAAATATTAATTTTGAATACAGGTAGTCCTCAACTGACAACCACAATTGAGCCCAGAATTTACGTTGCTAAATGAGAAATTTATTAAGTGAGTTTTGCCCCATTTTATGACATTTCTTGCCATAGTTTAGTGCCATTGTAGTTGTTTTACTTGATTACCTTTGTTAAACTTTAAAAATTAAAGTTTTTTCCATTGTTTTGTAGGAATAATTCAGAATTATAGGCATGTGCTAAGGCAAAGTTTTACAGAATGCTGACTGTTAATTATTTTCACTCTCTTCTGAGCAATTATTTTTCTTTTTTAAAATTTCAGTTTAATTTTGTTGGAAGAATTCTTGGGCCTAGAGGGCTAACAGCTAAACAACTTGAGGCTGAAACAGGATGTAAGATAATGGTCCGAGGCAAAGGGTCCATGAGAGACAAGAAAAAGGTAAGTTCATTAAAGAATAGCAGTTAATTGTCAGGAAAACTTTTTCACAGATGGCAGAATTTCCAGTATAATTAAATGATTAAGCTAATAAAATATTCCATAGTTACTATATTACTAAATTATGTAGTACTTTGGAAAAAAGTTTTTTATTTTATTCAAATCATTTGTACATATGTTATATGTTCTGAAAGAAATCTTGAGGCTTTGCTTACTTACAAAGTGTGTGTGTGTGTTTTGGTGGAATGTCTACTGGGATTTTGTAACATCCTCCAGATATGGAGAGAATTAAATTTAACATTAAAAAAGAATTAAATGCAATCTTATTTTCAAGAATAGAGGGGCAGCTGTATTTGTTTTAAAAAAATGGAAAATCTGCCCATTACAACTTCATAGTATATTTGGATTATGCAAAGAGTTTTGAGAAATTACATATTTCAGTAAACCCTAATATATAAACTGACTGGACTAAGAAATAGCTGTTAACAATCATGGTTAACCATGATTGTCAATCATGACTGATTGACTGAGGTCTGTAATCTTGGCTCCTCTGTTGTATAGTTATGACTGAGATGTTCATTGCAAAAATCCTAAAGACAATATCATGTTTAGAAAAAGAGTTTTCTCTATTATAATATCACTACTCATTGTTAATTAACCATTCACTGAAAAACAGATGAAATCTTCTGGTTGGTTTTTTATAGAGTTTGATGTGAAACATAGATTCAGTTTTTTAATCGCAAGACTACTAATTAATTATTTTTATATCAGCACTTAAAGATTAATTATAAAATTTAAGGCAGTAGTATTTAGCTTTCACTTTATAAGAATATAAATGCAAAAGTATGCAAAATAAAATGTTATGTTTATAGAGTTCTGATTATTATGTGAAATATAAAAAAATAAGACTAAGGTATAACATAATTTAGAAGAGAGCTAATTTTAGCTCGACTATATTTTTAGATACTAAACTGAGGAATGATTATACTGTATCTAGCATTAAATATGAACTCAGGTCCTCTTCCTTCTCTATTTTTTCTTTTTCCAGTTAATGTTTTCCAATAAATTTTGTATTTTCTCTACCATCACTTCAGTACCAAGAGCATAATTTTATGTGGGTGGTATCATCCAGCAAACCACATCTAGGCTTAGAAACATAAATATATAAATACTATTAGAAAAAATGTATGGCTGCCCATCTAACATACAGAACTTAGGTTGCTTGAATGGAGACTACTAGGGTTAGACATCCTGGAAGATGGCACACATGTGACTTGGTGAAGTCATCAGCAATTCAGTTTCACTTTGGTAGATTTATTTTCTCCAGCATAAAGATGGAGAATCCACGAATGGGTTAAGTCTGCCTTCCTGCCCAATTATACTAAGTCTGTCAAACTTGCCACGCCTCTCCTGGGCTAGAATACCACCCAGTCACGACTTAGTCTGATGCCCAGAAGGATGTAAAATTTTTGGCTCCAGTTTCTCAGACTTATTCTTCATTGTTCAGATTGTATGGTTCTCACCCATTTGTGAATCCTCTATTTTCATTGCAGTGCTGGGATCAGCGCTGCGACAAACTACTCAGTGTTTTTCCCCCCTTTCTCCCATTCAGCTGCAGCCTTGGCTTTAAGCTCCTTATTTTGGCTAAATCGCTGAAATCAGATTTCCCTTTATTTTTTCAGTCGCTGGGACTAGCGCAGAGCACAGCCAGTTTATCAGCCTTGCCAACTGGGCTGCAGGCTCAGGAAAGCCCCTGGCAGTTTTCCTGTTCTTCAGCACTCGTCGCGGCTGCCATTTTAAAAACCACGTGGGGAGCCGTTTTTTTTCCTAAAAATCCTTTTAGTGTCCTCCCAGCTGCCGCTTGCAACACTTAACGGCCCGGATTGCTGCCTTCAGCCAGAAACTAACTGGCTAAAGGGGTATGTTCCTTTGTTGTTCCTGGTTCTCCTGATTGGCGCTCACTCTCCTGAGGTGATTTTATGTAGCGGCCACCATTTTAGGCGTCACTAACATTCATTTGAATCCGAAGGGAGAGAGACAGACAGAGAATCTTAATTATCATACAGGAGCTTGAAACAGGATGGGGCGTGGCCAGAACGCCACAAGGGCTATAGATCTAAAAATAAGCAGCAGCGGGAGCGGGGGTTTCTTCCTCTGTGACTGTTCCCAGCACTGCATAGGGAATTGGTACCTGAGGCCTTCTGTGGTAAGAGCCTTCAGGCTGCACAGTACTCATATGTTTATGCACATATAAGGATACTCAATATCTTCAATTTCTGGACAAAGAGGCACAAGTCCAAGTTTCTCACAGTGGATGGTCATTCACAGGAGGTAGCACATACAGCCCCAGGCCTTATCGCAACAGCAGAGTGTGCTGGTCGTGCCTCTTGGCCTTGCCGCCACCAACTAGGCCTAGTGCGCCGGCCATTATCGCTGAGGTGATCTTGCCGCCACTAAGTGAGTTACGTGTGTTCTGGCTGTCACCACCTGTTGGTTTTGCTGTCACAGTAAGCTTTGACCAGTGCACTGAAGGTGCATTAACTGGTGTTACAGCCATCAGGAGCGTTGTGGGTGTGTGAGAATCCATTAAGTTGGTCCTGCAGCCACCATTACCTAGAGTACTTGCTGGTTCCAGCGTGGTGACACACAGTCACAAATCAGTACTCTGCTCCTTTACTTTGAGATCCCTCTCAGAACACCACTGAAATATCTCCATTGTGATGGCAGACAACACGGCACCTCAGACCGCGCATGGTGCCCCCGGCACTCCCATCCAAAAGAAGGACAAGTCCTCCAAACTGGAGGCTGCGGAAAAACTCAAGGCCAAGGCCATTTCGGGCAAGAGGCCCTCTTAGGCGGCTGAGAAGGAGGCCAGCAGGAGACACCAGGCCTTGGAAAAGCAGTTTTCCAAAGTTGAAAAACTGAGCATAAGGCCATGCCTCCCCAGTTCCAGCTGAGGATTCGGTTTTTGGGCTACAACTTGCCCCCTCCAATTCAATTGTCCAATGGGCCTGGTCTCCGGAAGGGGACACTGGCCAATTCCTTTTTCCCAGACCCGGACAGGAGGAGATGATTCCCCTCAACCAGGGACCATGCCGTCAATGGGTTCCTCCCCCGCCCAGGGTTCAGTCGGGGCCAGAGGCTCCATTCACGCCCACAGCAGCTGGGCTTCAACCCACAGAATCTCAAGGGGCATGGCCAGAACAATTACAGGCCCTAATCGCCCAGGCAGTTTCCCAAGGTATGGCCTTCTCACTCCACCAGAGGTCCAGACCTGAATCTGTGGCGTCAATGACCCCATCTTATTTCTCCCAGGCGGGAGCCCCAGAATATCTGGGTCTATTTCTTCCATCCAGTCCTCTCAAGACAGAGAGTCACGCTCCGAGGAGTACGGAGCAATGGGCATACAGTTATTGGAGGATGAGGAACCTTCTCCAGACCCTCCTCCCTTTGTGGGCCTATTTGACCCAGCTTTATTCATATTGCTGCTCCACAAGGCAAGTATCTCTGCCAAGATTGGCCCTGATCAGGAGCCTCAACCGGGTCCATCCACCAGCCAAGACACAAATCCGCTGTTCTCCAAACCTATTGTTACACAAAGGCAGATCCCCTGTCCTCTCTTTCTTAATACTATTCAAAAGCAGTGGGGAACACCTGGCACCCTCCCCACACTGGGGGGAACAGACAAAAGGCTCTTTAATGCCGCCCCTGCCTTGTCAGAACTGCTGGAGGTTCCGGTTATAGATGAACCTCTAACACCACTATTTTCCTCTTCCACGGCGTCAGGGAACATGGCTGAAACCTTGAAGGCGGAGGACAGAAAATCTGAGTTCTCTTTCCACAGGACTCAACAGGCCTCGGCATGGTTGGTAAGGGCAGCTACATCCACTTCTTTCTTCGCCAGAACCTCTCTTATCTGGCTTCGCGAGCTTCAGGCCACAGTTCCTCCAGAGGAGGTACGAACACACCAGAACTTGGGTAAGTTAGTGGCTGCCTCGGAATACATGGTGGACGTGTCACTACATGCTGCCAGATTCTCATCCCAAGCCATAGCTTCAAACGCAGGCTCCTGTGACTCGAACAATGGTGAGCAGACGCAAAATCAAAGTGGTGCTTAGTGGCTGCCCCTTACCATGGCGTTCAGCTGTTCGGAGAGGCTCTGAACCCTTACCTAGTGGAGAACAAGGACAAACGTAAGGTGATGTCCCACCTTACCAGATGGGCAGACAGACGGCCTAACCCGTATACCCGCAGGCAGCCCGTTCGATCAGGGTCAGGATCGGAGTTGGCTCAGCCTCACCGCTCCTTCCCTGCCAGATCAGATTGCCAATTTGAACGTTCTGCTACCAAACCCAGGCAGCAATTCCAGGCCAAGTGGCCCTTTCGAGGCACGGGAGGCCGTTCCTTCAGAAAATCCAAGTGACTTCAGGGAGACCTCCCCCATAGGTGGCAGATTGACTCTCTTTGCTCACAAATGGGAGACCACCACCACAGACACCTGGGTTCTCAACACCATCCGGTGTGGCCTGTGCCTGGAATTTGTATCCAACCCTCCAGAATGTTTCATTTCTTGTTCAACGTCGAAAAATCCAATCAAGAAGGCCTCATGAGCGAGACCATTCAACACCTCTTGGAGATAAGGACCATAGAACCAGTACCGGCTGGACAACTGAGAACGGGGTTCTACTTAATCCTCTTCATCGTTCCAAAGGCCTCGGGCAGATGGAGGGCAATACTTGATCTAAAGGGGCTGAACTCTCATCTTGCCTACAAAAAATTCAAAATGCAAACGCTCAAGTCTATTCTAGCCAGCGTCAGAAGGGACTACTTCCTGACGTCTATCAACCTCACGGAAACATACCTGCATATTCCCATCCTTCCTGGCCATCTGAAGTTCCTCAGGTTCTGTTACACAAACCACCATTATCAATACAGAGCCCTACCATTCAGTCTCTCGTCAGCTCCAAGAGTATTTACAAAGATCTTGGCAGCACTGGCCACTCATCTGAGGCTAGTGCCAGTACACATTCAATATTACATGGATGACATCCTTATCCAGTCCCCCTCTATTCAGGCAGCTCAGTCCGACCTGGCCTTGTCCATCAGGACCCTCCAAGAACACGGGTTCTCAGTGAATTTCTAAAAGAGCCAGACAGCTCCCTCAACCCGCCTCCTTCACCTGGGCGCGATCATAGACACAAGACAAAGCAAGGTCTATCTATCGCGGGAGTGCCAGAACAGTATCCGAGCCCTGGTCCTCCGGGTCCAAAGGGAGCATGTAATTACACTGGCCATCCTTTCCCAATTGTTAGGGAAGATGGTTTCTTGTATGGTGATAGTGCCATGGGCCAGACTACACTCCAGGAACCTGCAATGGTTTTTGCACCCGTTTCAGAGGCTGGGTACCAGTTCCTCCAACCAGAGGGTAAGGGTTCCGTTTCAAACCCTAAGATCCCTTCAGTGGTGGACTTCCCCAGCGGTAGCCAGAGACTCATTGTTCAAGGAGCCAGTCTGGCTTACCCTGACTACGGACGCTAGTTTGTTTGGCTGGGGAGTGCACCTACGGTCTCAGTTGGCTCAGGGCCGGTGGTCCTGGTCAGACCTGAAGCACAACATAAACTGGTTGGAGGTCAGAGCCATACATCTGGCCCTACGCCACTTCAGCAACAGAGTGGCGGGACAACATATCCTAGTCCTCACAGACAATGTGGCAGCAAAAGACCATGTGAGCAGGCAAGGGGGTACCTGATCCAGGTCCCTCATGACCGAGGCCCAGTTGTTGGGCTCTTGGGCAGAGACCAACCTCTCCTCCCTCAGGGCAGAGCACATGTCGGCAGAGGCAAATCAGCAGACGGACTTATTAAGCAAGTCGACAGTGGATCACTCTGAGTGGCACCTGCATCCCGATCTCTTCAGGGAGATATCAGAGAGGTTTGGTTATCCAGTACTGGACTTGTTCACCTCTCCAGCGAATTCCCAGCTTTTGCGGTTTTTCTCCCAGTTCACATCTCCAGGGGCGGAGAAAGCGGACGCCCTCCGCAGCCCATGGCCTGAGGACTTGCTATATGCCTTTCCTCCTCTCCCTCTGATCCCAGTAGTCATCCAGAAGATACTGCAGGAACGGGCAGAGGTGATATTGGTTGCTCCACATTGGCCAAGACGGCCGTGGTTTGCCGACCTCGTGGGCCTTTCCATCTCTCCCCCATGGAGGATTCCCCCAGGTCGCATTGCACTCAGTCATTGAGCTCTGCAACATCCAGAACCCCAGTGGCTCCAGTAAACCACCTGGAACTTGAACAGCGGCTCCTGACGCAGGGGTCCTATTCGGCAAGTGTAATTACTATGATTCAAGCATCCCGGTGTCCTGCAACAAATAGGATTTACGACTCCACATGGAGGAGTTTCTGTCACTGGTGTGCAAAGAACCATTTAGATATCTCGGCCATTACGATCCCGAGAATCCTGGACTATTTATTGAAGGGGCTCAACAAGGGTTTGGCGCCCAATACTATCTGCAGACAGGTGGCAGCTTTATCCACAGTGCTTACATGTGACAACTCAGAGCCATTGGCTCAGCACCCTGTGGTGTGCTCCTTTGTCAAGGGAGCGACTAATACCAAACCGCCTGTGGTTTATCGATATCCCTCTTGGGAATTGCCGTGGGTCTTACAGGCCCTTACCTCACCACCATTTGAACCCATCAGGACCTGTACACTGTGGTCCTTAACTATGAAGGTAGCCTTCCTGATAGCTGTCACGTCGGCTGGATGCATCTCGGAACTGAAGGCTCTCTGTCAGAGATGACCTATGCGTTTTTCATAATGACAGGGTGGTCCTTCGATTTGATCCGTCATTTATTCCTAAAGTGAATATCTTATTCCACAGGATGCAGGAGGTGATTCTACCAGACTTTTGTCCTCGTCCATCTCATGACTTAGAACGTCAATGGCACACCTTGGACGTCTGCAGGGCATTACGCCATCACATTAAGCGAACTTCAGCCTTTCGCAAGTCAGAAGCCCTCTTTGTCTCCTTTCAACCCTCTTCCATGGGGCAGAAGGTTTCGGCCTCCACTATAGGCAGGTGGATCAAAGCTTGCATTGCAAGAGCATATCAGTCGCATTCCCTGTCAGTCCCAAGCCATATCTCTGCCCACTCCACCCGCAGAGCTGCGACATCCGCAGCGTGGGCGACACAGGCATCCATTGGGGAAATCTGTAGGATGGCGACTTGGTCCTTGCCTTCCCTGTTTGTGAGGCATTATAAGCTGGATAGATTTGCCTCCACAGATGCCTCATTTGGCGGGAGAGTGCTCCAGCAAGTAGTGCCACATAGTGGGACACAGGCCCAGACTGATTCCCTCCCATAGGGACAGGGCAGCTTTGGTATGTCCCATTCATGGATTCTCCATCTTCATGCTGGAGAAGGGGCGTTGTCTTACCTGAACACCTTTTCTCAGCATGATGATGGAGAATCCACACCCACCCCTTAGTGTCTATCAGGTCCTGTGTCGGGTAAGAGAGCCAACACATCGGGCTGTCATCAATAGCTTTGCCTTCGTCGTGACTGGGTGGTATTCTAGCCCAGGAGAGGCGTGGAAAGTTTGACAGACTTAGTCTAATTGGGCAGGAAGACAGAGTTAACCCATTCGTAGATTCTCCATCATCTTGCTGAGAAAAGGCATTCAGGTAAGACAACGCCCCTTCTGATCAGCGTCACAATATATGTATATCTGATAGGTGGGCTAAAACTGTTATACTATAGGAATAGAAGCTTCTCTCTGCTGTTTATGTCTTAAGGCCTTTAAGTTAAAGCAACTCTGTTTATTTCGTTGTAGTCTAGAATGTTAAGATTCACTAAATGAGTGAATATATGGAAATTTGATTGATTTCTCTAGAAATATGGTCCTGTTAGCTGGTTGTACAGAAAGAGATGCTATGTAAACTTAAAAATGAAATATAAACTTTTCTCTCACTCTAATGCTATCTTTGTAGAAATTTTAGTGGTTATTCTATATTCATTATCCTGCAGCTAAACGATTCCTGGTTTTCCAATTAGTTTAACCGATATTTTGAGAGACAAACAAGTTTCATTGTTCAGCATTTACGTACTAAAATAATAATTAATAGTAATTTGTTGAAAGTTTAGTTATTTTATATGTATAATTTAATTATAATAAAGTCAGTTATGAGATTATTTTTGAAAACACAACCCATTTTTATTACCAGATGCTGTTAATGTGTTTCCCTGAAAATAAGACTCAACCGGAAAATAAGCCCTAGCATGATTTTTCAGGATGTTCGTAATATAAGCCCCACTCCAAAAATAAGCCCCAGTTAAGATTATCAGCTAGATGGACACATTTAGTACTGTATTTCCCTGAAAATAAGACCTAACCGGAAAATAAGCCCTGTGTCTTTTGGAGCAAAAATTAATATAAGACCTGGTCCTATTTTGGGGGAAACATGGTAATGAATGTCTTAAATGGTGATTAGATTGCATTCAATTTAAAGAATTTTAAAAAAAATCTACTGTGCTTTTGTTTATTTAACAGATTTTAAGACACTTAATGCTTTCATTTAATAGAAATCAGTTCAGAAATGTTGCATATTGGATAAAAAAGACATTTCCCTTTGCATTTAAAATTGGCATGAAATGAATCTCTTATATTTATCTTTTGAATAGTTTTAATAATAATTTTATTACTGCATATACAGAAAATTTGTATTGAAAATTTTCATATAAAATAAACCAAAAGAAAAGGAAAAATAACATATAAAATTGCAAGAAAATAAAAAAGAAAACCAAAGAAGCACAGAGATGACATTTAACCTTCCTTTAAACAGATAATTATATTATTCTTAGTAATTAATTAATTGATTGGTTGATCAAATTTGTATAGCCACCCATCTTATCAAAAGCAATTCTAGGCTGTGCACAAAAAACAGTGTTCTCTCCTAAATACTTTACAAGGACCTTCATCTCTTCATTTAGTCCTTTCTTAGTCTTCAGATAGATAAATCATTGATTCATTTTTTTATTCTTTTAACAAAAGTCAATATAAAGTTCTAGTTGTTCAAAAAAAGTTTTTGTTTGTTCTCTGACTAGTCAGCTCAGTTTCTCCATTTCTGCAAATTCTGACATTTTCACAGTTCATTTTTTCACTGTGGGAATTTCATTATTCTTTCATCATTTTGTATACAATAATCTTGTTGCAGTTACCATCTACAGTAGCAATGTACCATAAGTCACAATAAAAAAAGTTCTGATTTTCGAGCAGTATTAGTCCTTAAAACCTTTTGCATCATTATATGAATTAGTAACCAGAATTTCCAGCACTGGTTTGAAATACTTTTATAAATAGTTTTGATAATTTTGTTGGTGTCATATGCCAACACTACATCATTTTATATATTTTCTCTTAAATTATGACAATGTAAGTTAGTTTAGTAATAGCAATAGCACTTATATACTGCTCCATTGTGCTTTACAGCACTCTCTGAGCAGTTTACAGAGTCAGCCAATATTGCCCCCAACAATCTGGGTCCTCACTTTATTAACCTTGGAAGGATGAGTCAAACATGAGGTAGTCAGGTTCAAATCCTGGCTGTGGGAAGAGTTAGTCTGTAATATTGCATTCTAATCACTGCGCCACCATGTTTATTTACATTTTCTCCCAAATACCCTCTCTATGAAGTATGTTGCTTTATTTTAAATGTTATATTTGCCATTTTGGGTACTTGTTGTTCAGTGGTATTCTGGCATCCAGCCTCCTTGTATACAACTAAATTTAGACCCAGTTCATAATATCTTGTGAATATTGTGCATTTTCTTAATGGTATGATCTTTAAAATAAGACATCTGGAAGACATTTATCTTCTAATGAGAGGTCTCTATGTGCAGAAGAAAAAGAATAGGATTGATTGCACACAATCTAAAATTTCAAAGCGCTTCTAGATTATTTGCATGCCTAATTACTCTGCATTCAAAATTAAGTGAACTAGCTTCTTGGAACTAGAAAATGAAATGCAATCTTTTATGGAGAAAATATCACATTTGCATGTTCGCCTTTCTATATTTTAGAATTAGACTTTTTCAGTGTACGCAATAATAGTGTCTAAAATATATTTATGCTTCTGTGTTAAATGAGTGAATAGGACCCTGAAACACCAGCTTTTGCTTTGATGTAGCACAGTAAAGTGATGTTGAGAAAAATTTAGCAGTGATGTGCATTTTGGTGATAAAGGACTATGTCAGAATAGCAATTAATTACCTGCTTTGCTTGATATGGAAAACAGTGGTCTTATACTTCCTACTCCTTGGCAATTCAAATGTTTCTTTTGGTAAAGGATATTAATACACATTTGAATTTGCTTAGATTAATATTTAATTTGTGTGACTGCAGTAGATAAAGCAAGTGTATTTGAGTTCTTGATATTTTGTCTAAAGTACGCGGGAAAGTAGTGAAAAGATCAGTTTACATATATATAGGAAATATGTTAAGTTAATTGAAATATACATCAGTAATTATGCAATTCCAAGGTTTTAATGTACTACTTCTGCATCTTTGGCTTTACATTAATAATTTGATTTGAACTGGTACAAACAAGAAACCAAAGAATTTCAGATACCTTTTATAGATGTATAAAAACTAGTGGGGAGAAAAAGTAGAAATTTGATATAATTCCTAGAATTATTAGGTTCTCTTTCTACTTAATAATAACAATTGCCTTAAAATGAATGAGATAATTTTTATAATAGACATATCAGGTAGACTAATGCTTTTCTATATGAGGGCATGCTTGTGTGATAAATTGGCACACTACAACATAAAGTGTCTATTAAAAGAAAAAAAAGCTAATTTTGTATATAGTAATAATGAACTCAGCTGTCGAGTATAGCAAGAATGGGCTATTGAAATGAGCAGGATGTATTAGTAGGTTTGGAAGATGCTGATGTTTACAAAAAAAAAAAAAGGCCTAAGGTGACTGTCACTTTCTCCAGCATGATAGATGGAAAATCCACGAATGGGTTAACTCTGTCTTCCTGCCCAATTAGACTAAGTCTGTCAAACTTGCCACACCTCTCCTGAGCCAGGAGACCTCCCAGTCACGACTTAGTCTGTGCCCAGAAAAGATGTGTCAGTTTGGCTCCCAGTTTCAAACTTAACTACAGAGCAGGTTGTATGATTCTTTTTTCCCCATTTGTGAATTCTCCATTTCCCCTTGCAGCGCTGGGATCAGTGCAGCGCCTAAACGCTTGGCGTTTTTCTCTTGCTATGCTGCTGACTTGAAGAAGCTTGTAGAAAGTGAGAAAATCCTTAGCTCTCAAATAATTCCTTTGTCTTTCTTACTCAGTGAAATCTATGGAAAGTTTTTATATTGAATTTTCCCTGTTAGCCACAGAAAGTGCTTTTTTGGCCATTTGATGATAATTGTTAGGGCTTTTAGAAATACAAAATGTACTATGAAGCATATAAGCACACATACTCATATATGGTTCTAATGTTGTCCAGTAATCTGACTTGCTGTAATTAAGGCTAACCTTAACCTAAAGATGATATTTCATTTTTCTAGGAAGAACAAAACAGAGGCAAGCCCAATTGGGAACATCTGAATGAAGATTTGCATGTATTAATCACTGTGGAAGATGCTCAAAATAGAGCAGAAATTAAATTGAAGAGGGCTGTGGAAGAAGTAAAAAAATTACTGGTACCTGCAGTAAGTAATATTATTGACATATTGATGCTTGATAGATGTTCCTTAAGATCGTATTATCTTCAATGTGGTATTACATAGTATCTAGTTAAAGGAAATGTGTTCAAATACAATGTTTTTCATCTAAAGCATTGTTCATATATGGTGCACTGTAATGTAAAAATAAGATTGTAGGCTATCAATTGTTTCAAAAGCAACTTTCTCTGATTTGAAAAGAATAATATATAACTAGTGCATACTAAGAAGACATATTAATAGATTTATAGGAGAAATAGGAATATTTCAGATAATTTTTACTATTGTCTGGAGAGGTATGAGGTTGTTCAATTAAATAAAGCATCCCATCTCTGTAGTAAGTTACTTTTAAAGTTATAAGACTTAGTTAAACTTGTGGAATTTTCAGAAATAGTTTATAATGAGGGCTATTAAGAAAAAAAAATTGTTAAGCAGGGCATGACCCATGTACACTCTGTAGTAGTAACTCTTACTAATTACTAGTTTTATCTATTCTATCCAGGTGGGTAGAAAGAGGGTTCATCACATCTCACTAAGTTATATAGTACTATTGACTGTAGCCATAATTTTGAGATTTGATTTCATAATTCACTGAGGTAATACTTTTCTTGTTATAAAATTGTTCTGCTGAACATAAATATCAGAGAAATGTATCAAAGAAATCAGTGTATTGGTTATAGTTTATTTATTCTATATAGGAAAATAGAGATGGGGATATTCATTCCAAGTATGTGCATGAGCAGGATGTCTGGTTATAGGTATTTATAAAGAAAGAAACATGCAGAGGAAGAAAACTAATGTAAAGATATAAATACAAAAATACAAAACACAAATTCTGATTGCTTAATATAGAAAGAAAAGTTCCTTAGAGATCCTTATAAAACTGGAATACGTTTTTCATACAAACTCACGTTAGAAGGCTTTTTTCTAAAATTGTATCTTAATAGTTGGATACTATAATAAAATGATCAGAGAGACATAAATATGTCTTTGTTATACCACTGAATTAAATTATGACAAATGCTAGAAGAATGGTACAACTCTACTTAAAATCAGTTCTGAATACCCTTGCTTGATAATAGCTACGTGTTTCAGCCATTGAGAACAATTGAAACTGCATGTAAAGATGCAATTTTAGTAAAAATTGAAAGGCTGGTTTGATTTAGTGGGCAAGGAGACTATGAGTTCCAATCCTCCCTTAGTCATGAAAACTAGCTAGATGAATTTGAGACAGCTTATACTATCTCAACACTATCCATCTCATAGAAAGAGGAATATGAAGTATATACTCCATCTTATGTGGACCAAAAATAAAAGCAAGATAAAAATCAAATATTAAAAGAAAGTTCATACTTATCAAGGAAATAGTTTGTATAGAATAGTTTCAAACTGCCAGCCCACGGGCTGCATACGTCAGGCGGAAGACACGCCACCCCAGGTCCTGCAAGGGGAAAAAAGTTGCGATACATCGCAGCATGTCACATGACGAGATGAGTTTGACACCCCTGCCTTAAGACAAAAACCTAAAAACTTCATTAATTTAAATTTTGCTCATGTAGCTAATCAATCAATTCTTCAGTGATAAACTAATTTAGTTCCATTTTTGGTCATAAATGGAAAATGTTTGCTTTGACATAGTACTACACATAGTCATTTCTAACAGAACTAATCTCAGTTGTAGATATATTAAGTTTAAAGTTTAATTGTGCTGATTTTTTGTTCAAATCTAGACTGCGAACAATTAGCTGTGTTAAACTTTTAATTAATGTATGTTATCCAAGTTGATTTTAGTTGGTTTGGATAAGGATATAAAGATGAAGTGTGCAAAAAGAAAGTATTTTTTGAAAGTATTTATTGTAGATAACAAACCATAAAATTGGCCAATATTTTTAATACAGATCATTGTTTATTATTGATCTATATTTTGAGTTTTGCACTCTGTATCCTTTTATCACTGTTAATATTTTGATATATATCCAAAATATGCTTTAAGTACATGTTACAGTTATTTTTTTTCTTTTTTTTCACCATTTTTACTTGGAGATAATATTTGCATTTTTACAAGAAAACAAAGAGTTTTATTTGAGTGCCTCTATCTAAATATTCTTGGCTACATGGACAATCATAAAGAAAATGACTATCATGGTAGTAGTTTAAAATAGTATCACACTAAAGGCTGTGATTCTTAAACTGCAGGCCATCAAGTTATATTTAGAAATCTATTTTTCACTCAGCTTAGTTTGTATTGATTCTACCAAATTTTCTTTATAAATATTAAGGTATAAACTTTTTAGTTTGATTCAGGAAATATTACTCTTGGTAGGCATACTGTAGGAGAAATTGATATTAGTATCTTTAATACACACAGCTTGTTGAACAAGGTGTAATATTTAGGTTACCATAACATTAAGTTGTAGACCACTGTTTGCCAGCTGCATTGAATTTTTCACTCAGATTCATAAATTGCACTGAGCTAAAATGAAAGTATGGCTTAGCATATTTGAGCCCAAGTAGTAATTATAGTAGCATGAAAAAAATAAACTATTGTATCTAATTTCTATGCCAAGAGCCATTTGTGTAACAAATGGAACCTCAACAAAATGTTGAATGTATCTTTAGCTACTTGCAGAATTCTGTTCAGCATTCTGCTAGCCAACTAGTTTATTATAAATTATATAAACAGTTGACTTCATTCTTCACGTCTCAGTTGACTTTTTTCTGTTTTATTTTTTTCAAGTATGACTGAACATTACGTGGTTCTGAAACTATTAAATACATGCAATCTGTTAAACTTCTTTGACATGGTATAGTGTCTTTCTTTTGGATATAAAACATTTTTATGATTCTACTTATGATTCTACTTGCTTCGCTGTTTGCCCAAGTATGTTTGTTCTGCCCTTTTGTTTCTCTAGTTTTGTTTTGATTCCCATATTTGATGTCACCTAATCATGTGAATTCGCAATTAGAGGAAATAATAACTATCAATACATGATAAGTATCAATACATAATGTTTTGGAAGTTCAAACAACAAATTGTTTACGCTGTGTTCAAACGGATATTAGTTTGTGCATTTTTAACAGATTGTTCTACATTATTTTTTTCCATAGAAAATCATATTCTATAACCTTCTAAACAGATGCAGTCATTCTCTTCAACTTTGCTTTTTATGCTGTGTAGGTAATTCAGAAAGAACAGGAAGTTTTATTGTGATGCAGTCCTCTGTAGGTTTCAGTAATAGATTATGTACTTTACCTGATAGTGCAGTGGTTCTCAACCCATGGGTCACGACCCCATTTGGGGTCGAACGACCGTTTCGCGGGGGTCGCCGGACACCGCGGTCCACCATTTTGTTTTTTTTTATTTTTTTTATTTTTTTTTATTTTTTTTCGGCGTGCGCGCACCATGCATGCGCAGATCGACCCATCATGCGCGCGCCACGCATGCACAGATCCGCCCATCACGGTCCGCCATTTTGGTTTTTTTTGAAATTTTTTTTTACATTTTTTTGTGTGCGCGCGCCATGCATGCGTGGATCCACCTGTCACATGCGCGCCGCGCATGCGCGGATCCGCCCGTCGCAGTCCACCATTTTTTATTTTTTATTATTTTTTCCTTCGTGCGTGCGCCATGCATGCACGGATCGGCCTGTTGCATGCGTGCACCACGCATGCGCGGATCCGCCCGTCGCGGTCCGCCATTTTTTATTATTTTTTTAATTTTTTTATTTTTTCAGGTCGGGGTCGTGGCGCGCATGGGCGGGGCAAGTGGGGTCTCAACCTGAAAAAGGTTGAGAACCACTGTGATAGTGCATCTTTAAGATTGCCTCCATAGTAAAGTTTTAAAATAGGCAGATTTGAACAAACATTCATGTAACCTTGGGTAACTATATCAACCAATAATTAATTGTAGTTAAAAATAATTTTATATTATCGTCACACTTAGAAGTTTTAGAAACTACTTCTGTAAATTGGTAGTAGTTCTTTTACATTAGTTCCTGGCATACTTTAGAATTTAGGAGTTCAATATCTGTTATAGAGTGTGTTTCGTCTCTAGTTGATCATACTTTTGGCCATGAAGAGAATTTAGACCTGATTTAAAGATAGGATTTTCTTATTTTAATAGAATTTCTTTCTGAGTAACTTTATCCAAGGGAATTCATTAATTTTACGACATTAATTCATTTAATTAGGTAAAGTGATAAAGGGATCAGAAGGCTAGATGATGATTGGTAAACAGAAATTGAAATGTCATAAAATGTGGGTGAGTGGGTGGTTCCAGATTTGGGAGTTGGGAGAACTGAATTTCTGAATGAAAATTCACATCAAGGAACAGGATTATGGTTTGTTAGTACTCCTTGATTTAGTTTTATTTCTGGAGCCTGGGTAGCTCCAGTGATTGGCTTTCTTCAGTTCTGGTCATTTGTCTCTTATGCCCTTTTTAAAATAAGTATAACCTGGCCACAATGACCATGCTATAATGTCTTAGATTACTATGCACATTCTACATAAGGCCGCCTTTACCTAGAAATAATACTACTCAGCAATCTGTATGGGAAGTATCAATCTACCTCAAAAGTATTGATGCTGATTTATAAAATTCAAAATTCTTAGACCTAAGTACTTGTCAGAATACCTCTCATAATGTGGAGCGACCAGCATAATGAGATTGCAGTGGGTCTTGATAGTAGTGTTGGGGAAATTAGTAAGAATCATGATTTTCTTACTTTAGACATCTCTGCATTTTTGTATAGTTTTATTAAGAGGTTAGATGCACCTCTTTATGTAGATCAGTACTGCACAGCATATAGTGCACAGGCCACATGTGACTTGTTAAACAGTCTTGTGTAGTTGGCCAGCTTTTTTTAAAAAAATGAATTAATTCACTCTACTGTCAACCTGAAAGATCCATTGCTGAGACTTGTAACCTTTACCACCACTTCCAGTGCTGGCGTCACTTTTCTAGCTATTAAATAATGGATTGGTGCACCAGGTATTTCTTTGTGAGCCCATAATGATTTTTAACTTACCAATATGGCCCTTTCCCCTCTACAAGTTTTGTAGATCTGATTTAGACCTTTGAAATCCCTTGATTTGTTTGTTCTTGGCTGCTTAGAAAGGGCCATAAACGGGGATATATTTGTTGTGCCAATATTTTTAAAAACATCTATTAGGATTGTAGATCTACTACATAGATTATATTTTGTGACAGTTTTCATTGTAACATAGCTGCTGCATTTTTAGTATTTTTCTTCTCAAAATAAAATCTTGAATCCATACATTCTGATACCTACTTGCCAACTTTGGGGTTAAAGCCAGTGGTGATTTGAAAGGAAGATTTGAGTTTGAGGCTCTGCTTATTTATGAAGTTTGTTGATTGGTCTTGTTCAGACCGCTGAGCTGTTGTGAGAATAAAATATTGCAACAAATTATTTGAGAAGTGGCATACAGTGTTAACATTCAAGAAATAATTAACTTCCTCTATGATAATTATACAGGGAGCTAAATTTGCACTTTGAGGATTATATTTAGAAAAATTTGTTTTCCTTGAAAATACTTGACAACAGTGTATGCTTTACAAATGTGATGGCTTTACTCAGTCTCTGCTCTTCCAAATTTAATCACTTAATTCTAATTTTAGTATTAATGTTCTTAATGTAATCTAATTTCTAATAATGACACAACTGCAACTGGTCAGATACCTGTACTATATTTTCTGTCCAGTTGAACCTGTGACTGGACAGGATCATCTGCATGAGAAATGGAGGTTGCTTTCCTGTAAATAGAGTTCTTCCAGAGTGCCATTGTCTAATCAACTATCTGTAGTGTTTCCCTCTTTGGGGAATGTTTTAATTAGTGAAAGATAAGCAAGGCAACCAAATACATTGTCTTCATTTGTTGAATGGAGCTTCCTGTGTATTTGGTGACTAAGGTTTCTAGTATTCCCAGCAGTTATTTGCTTGGGCAGGGTGACTAAGGAAGAATTCTCCTAACAGGTAAGGAGCTTCTTCTTTCTAACTCCAGTTTTTGTGTCATGTTCCAGGTCTTGCAAAGGTTGATAAGTTCCTCCCCGAAAAAGTAAGTTGGGCTGTAATTTTTCTGATTTAAAAAGTTGTAAAAATAAGCAACTTTTATAGGTATTTTACCTTTTTATAAGATTATAAAGTGTTGGTTGTAAACATGCACTTTATTTTATGAACTGTATAACTTATACAGTTACAATTCCCTGAAATTGACCCATGAAGCTAAATATTAGTAAATATATTTGAATCATATTATTGTGATTTATTTTAGGCATTTTATAGAAAATGCTGACATTTTGGAATTAAAAAAAAAGAAAACATTCATGCAAAGGCTAGATAATAAGAAATTCTGAAAGGTTTATATTTGAGGATTTAAGGGGTCTAAAATGATAGTAATATTTTTTTAAGGAAAACCAGACTTTAAATTATGTTAATGCTGAAATTTATTATTTTAGACATTGTTGTATTCAAGTATTTATAATCCAAACAGTATGATGTTTTCTTGTTTCAAATGCAAGGATTATAATTATAATTCTACTTTTGAATACTTTGTATTTGGAAACAGTGTAAAACATGTATTTTAGCATAGCCCAATGTGCAACTTGTACTGGTACATTTGCCGATTAAGAGTGTGGATAAAAAGACTATCAAGCTATAACTTTGACTCTTCTATGTATACAATATGTCATTCTAAAATGAACTCAGGATGTATGACAAAATACAGTTTTTTATAGTTTTTCCAGTAGGAATTGTCTGCAAGATATGAATGGCATAATAGTAGTTCCTTGGCTGTTGTCATTTCAGAATTATATCTAGGATAGTGTAAAAAATAAATGATCTACTTACAAGTTAACAAACAACTATAAATGTAGAAATACTACAAACAAAGTTCTCACAGTGGAGGTCTATCCACTTTGCTCATACGAAGCATTTTAATATCTTAAGTTCTAAGGGGTTATTTTGACTTTGGTGATACCAAATAATTTAGGGTGGTTAAAAGAGAAAGGAACAATGGATTCTTTCAAAAGGTTATTTCTGTTGGGAGAATGAAAATTAAAATGGCAAAGTTGCAGTATAAGCAAATATAGGATTTCTCCAGTTCTAGTCCAAAACTGGATTGAAATTAAGATTCTTCCCTAAACAACAATAAGACGAGTAGGTAAATCTTAAAAATAATATTTTGAAGACTTGTGAAGTCCTCGTATCTTATTTCCAATAGTTCATAAAATAGAAAAAATGTTCAATAACATAATTACGATTGAGACTAGCTTTTTATTTTGTATCCTTGCTAGGAACTGTAAAATTGACAATAAAGTGGCAATAAATTTAAACAACTTGAAGTGCCTGTTGAAAATTACTTTAATCTGTTTAAACAGTTCTCCGATTGATGCACATGCCACATCTTAACAAAGTTGAAATTGTCTGTTACACCTGTAAATAAGCTAAGCCTCCATACAACCATCTATTTCTGAATGATATATGGTCAGTTTGCATAAATTATTATGTATTTTCTCTAAATTATTGTTGACGATCACAGTTAAGCTGCTTGAGTGATGATTCTAAAGTGTATGACAGCATAATCTGCATTTACATTCCTTGGTTTGATACGTAAAGGTTTTGAACACAGGAGAGAATTAAGCAGGGCATTTTAGTTTAAGGATAAAGTGTACTGTTTTTTGTTGAATCTCTATAAGTTTTGCATATTTTAGTGGCTGTGCATCACCTTTCATAAAAACATGGATTTTAATATAAGTATTCATTATAAGTAAGTAGCAGTTACTCAACTGATGTTAGATGCATAGACTTCTGCAATGTGGTATTTTCTTTCCAAAGGAGAAAACAGTTGCTAATTGGCATACTTGTCTTGAATACCTTACAACAGGAGTGTCAAACTCAATTTCACTGAGGGCCGCATCAGCACTGCGGTTGCCCTTGGGGGGCTGGGTGGGTGTGGCCAGAGTGGGTGCAGCCTACTGGGTGGCCATGGATGGAGTGGGTGTGGCCTACTTGGAGGGCGTGCCCAGTTCTACATCATTCGCATCAAGGGTGCCTGTGGGGGCCTGGGCAGGAGTGGGACAGATCTGAGAGTCTCTGGCAGAAGGGGGTGGGACCGGGGCAAGTGCTAAGGCATGGTCCATCAGGGCAAATGCCATGATGGCCACCACAAAATTGGGCCATGGCCAAGGCAGCAGGGGCCGTTCCCTCACTGTTTCCAGGATGGCTTCGTAGGCCACATGAAACCACTTCGCGGGTTGCATCTGGCCCCCGGGCCTTGTGTTTGACATGTCTGCCTTACAAGCTTCTAAATAGGTTTCATTTATATTTTAAATATTCTAAGTTTTTAAGTTAGTTTGAAAATTATTTGAAGAATATAACTTAAATCATTTGGGAGTGTATGGCATCTGAATTTGTAAGGTAAATAAAGGTAGAGTTGTGATTGTTTTTGATTCAAAATTGGGGATTGGTCAAGAGTAGCTAAATGGAAAAGCAGTAAGATAACTAAACATTGAGAAAATATATCTCTTCTGGAAGAAGAAATATTTAGTCTCAGGACTTAGTTTTTCCCTCTGTGAAGTCATCCAGGATTTTAGTTTTCCTACGTGAAATAATATAAGATCAGAGCAGAAATTAAAGACTTTCAAGGATTTTGTTTGTTCCTTTGAAAGACTCTTGCAGTGCTGGAATTTACAGGAGCATTAGGTTAGTTGAAAGTGTTCACAAAAATCCATTGACTTCTAATTTTTTAAAAAAAATAATAATTAAATAAGCAACTTTCTCCCCCATGGAGAAAATGATACTGTACATTTTTCAAAGATAATTTTATTTTTTCTGCATATTGCAGAAAGTATTCTTAATAATCTAGTGTTTTGTTTTTTTTTGTTGTTACATTTAATTAATAAATTAATTAAATAAAATAAATTAAAAATTTTAAACAAGGCTGTTTGGGTTTTAGAATTGGGTTTTTAACAGGTTTTTAGCAACAGCCTTGTATTAATATTAATTTAATTTATTTTTAAATATTTATTGTTTTTATGTTTTTACTCTGTTGTGAACCGCCCCGAGTCCTACGGGAGAGGGGCGGTATAAAAATTTAATAAATAAAATAAATAAAAGATGTGTTTCCTGTACATTGCATAGGATTGAACTAGTTGATCCTCGTGATCCCTTCTAAATCTATAATCCTCTGTTTTTTAGAATTACTATAAAGATACTAAGTATGCTAGTACCAGTGGATTTTTGTGAATGGAAGTTGAAGGTTTTCATTTCAACCAAGATAATATAGGGACTTGGCTAATAAAAGGAATGAATTTAAAATTTGCCTATAGGCTTTGCTTCTGGGGACTGTCACACGTTGAATGAGTGATAGAATTAACCTTGCTCTTAAATACTAGTTAAACTACGATTTAATAAAAATATTTTGTACAAGTGGTTCTTACGATTGATTTGCTTCAATCTATGTACCATTTAGCAGCAGTGATTGTCCTATTGTTAATAATGAAACTGGAGACGCTTCAAGAGCAGTATTAAAGAAATTTAAACTCTTGACTACATTTCTGAATAACCACCTTATTTCACGTAAGGTTTTTTGAATTTGTCTGTCAGAATTTATAGTGTACTTCATTGTCAAGCGCCCATTTGGTAAACTCCATTAAAATACTATAATGGATCATATACCAATATTTTGATATACCTTTTATAGCAAGTACACAGTTTGTAATTACGTAATTAGTGTTTAATATATTTGACAAATTAAAAAACTTACAAATAAAATTGTTTCCATGGTATTTTTAAAATACATTCTATTATTTTAAGTTTTTGCTAATATGCCAATTAAAAAAAATCACAGTGCTCTTGAATTCTTTTGAATACATTAAGACTTCATGAAATCTTCCTTTTTTCCAAATTAAGTATTACCTTACTTTTAACTATTGGGGACAAATGGCAGTCATGTGATTGTGGTATGCTGTAATATCATAATTGTGAGTCCCTGGGTTGCAGTCATGACCATGGGGACATGCAAAGGCCAGAACTATGAGGGCTGGTTATATGTACCATTTGTTCACTGCTCTTGTAAGTTTAAACAGTCGTTGAATTTAAACTTAACCATTCATTCAATGTCTGTCCATACTTACACTTTTACTGATGATACAACTTGTACTGTATACTGACGATACAGCCATTCTATCCCTAACTTGGATGGAGCTTACAAGTCTGCAAGCCCTTTTGGGTTATTGTAGGGAAGAAATACAATAAATTACTTTAAAGTCATCATTTTCTTGAAGGAACAGATATCACAAACATCAGTGGCAGATAGGTAAACAATGATAATACAAACTAAATTTCATCATATAAATATTTGACATAGTATTCCACAGTATGAATAAATAAAACCTACTTCTTCATTATAAAGATTTTATTTCCAAAGTTAAAAATACAAAATAAAGAAAAAATGAACATAAAATCTAGAGGAGTTGCAAGATTGCTTTGCCACTACGTTTTGTAGGAAATTGCTATTTTAGGACCTCATAAATAAATGTTCTTTAAATACTTTCAGTGCTGCTATGTGTTTTTATCTTATTTAGGTTTACTATTTTGTTGTTTGTATTTATGGTATTTGCATTTGTTGGTAACTCACAGTAATCTTGCTGTTGTTCAAACCTGACCATTTAACTATATTGATGACATGATGATGATGAAGAAGAAGAAGAAGAAGAAAAATCAAGTTATTTTCAACTAGTGACCACATAGATTGTTCTCCATGAAGACCGATCTCTAACTTAGACTTTCACATTTTCCAATTGCCACTGTAATGAGTTCGTTCACCTATCTCCCCCACCTTGCAAGTAGGTCTTGGACTTCTCTTTTTTCCAACTTTTCCAGCATTAGAGCGTTTTTGAGAGAGGCAGGTTCTTTCCATAATGGGTCTGAAGTAAGATAGTTTGAGCCTGATCATTTGTGCTTCTTGAGTTTATCTCTGGTATTATTTCAGTTTTTACGTTTATACTTGATAAAGTAATTGGAATTAAAATTATTTTTAAAAATGTAGTAATAAATAATTTTAATTCCACTTTGAAAACATTATTTTACACAATTTTCATATGAAAAATAACATTAACTTCTTGATCACTGTCCATAGTGCAGATTATTTTTAATCTTGGCTGTATTTTTTTTTACAATGTAAATTAATTGATTTGCTACTGTATGTATAGTCTGCTTTTTTCTTGAGAACTCAAATTGGTATAAGTGATAGTCTTCCCCCTTCATTACATCTACAACTACTAGTCTATGAAGTAGGTTAGAACGAGAAAAATCACCAGTGAGCATTGTGGATGGGAAATGGGGAATGTAACTTGAATTTTTCATATCCAAGTCAGTTTAGAAAACCACGCCCCCACCAGAAATAGGCAAGGGAGGCTACTACATATAAGCAGGGAGCAAAGCCCACATTTACTTACACCAGTGGTTCTCAACCTTTTTAATGCCGCAACCCCCAACCGGTCGTAAGTCGAGGACTGCCCAACCGGTCATAAGTCGAGGACTATCCAAGTGGTCGTAAGTCGAGGACTACCCAACTGGTTGTAAGTCGAGGACTATTTCCCTGCCCGGGAGCGCCGCAAATGCATGGTGCCGCCCCCTGAACTGGCCGAGGCGTAGCTGGCAAGGGGCAGCGACGGCGCAGGGCGACCACTGGCTGGGCCACCAGCTGGCCCAGCCCAAGGGAGGTAAGACATCCACCGGGCCCCACGCACGCCAGCAACCCTCCCTGTGCCTGCCGGCCTCCCACCTTCCACCCCTGGCCCTCTTTTACTTACATTTTTAGTAGTTGCTCAGCAGGGAGGGATGGAAACTTCCAGACAGCTCGCCTTCACTGCAGACAACTTGTAGCACCGTTTGCAGACTGGGACTTTTGGTGGGATCAGCAGGGCAGAGACTCTATTCAAGAGAGTCTATTCTATTGGCTTTCAAAAGCCAATAGAATAAGAGGGAGTAGCACAGCTAAGGAAAGGGGGGGGAAATGGCGGACTGCATTGTTTAGCGACCCCCATGAAATGGTTGTTCGACCCCAAATGGGGTCCCGACCCACAGTTTGAGAACCGCTGACTTACACTGATGATGTTACCTAGCTGGGTAATGAAGGACTAAGGACTCCAGAAATTTGAGTCAGTTTAGTCATTGACTCAAACATTTAAAGTTCTATTTAGAAAATATAGTTTGAAATGTTTGTTTATGATATATATTGAGTTTTCAATAACCGAGTCTTCCTAATAAGCCGTTATATATTTGTATGTAGTCCTAATGTGCCAAAAAGATGTTACTGTTATTTCCGACCATCCAATGCCCTTTTAATCTGAATGGAAAATCTGTCTTGGGACCCCAAGGACAGTAATTAGCAGTCTCTTCAGAGTGACAGAATAGAATTACCATTGTAATGGTTTAGTCTAAGGATAAAAGGATTGAATTTGGGTCTCTGTGCTTGCCAAACTAAATCAGTTGCCATGGGAATTTTCAAATAGGCATTCCCTTGAGTGATTTGAAGGGTATGAATAAACTCATAATAAATTACAGGTTTTAAAGGAGCAATCTTTGCTGTCTCTGGCATAGATTGAGCAGCAAACAGCATGGAGGCTTTAAAGAAAATGCTTACATAGAGAAGTTGAACCATGATTCTATGCAGGCTATCAGCTTATTAAAGCTAAACTGTTTCTGCCTAATGCTATACAGTATAGCAAGCACAATTCAAGAGAGTTTGTATCAATTCCCTTGAGTAAAAAAAGTCTGATTGCTATAGATGTAAATTAAATTATCTTGCTGAATTAGATATCTTTTCAAGAAATTCTATTTAAAAGAGAACTACCGGTATGTTTTTTCAGCAAACATTAATTTGATTTTAATTTTCTCCTCTGCATTAGACATGCCAAATGTAACTATGACAGATACTAAAAGCTTTATAGGTAGTCCTCGACTTACAACAGTTTGTTTAGTGACCTTTCAAAGGTACAACGGCACTGATAAAAGTGACTTATGACCGTTTTTCACACAACCATTGCAGCATCCCCAATTAAAATTCAGATTTATTTATCACAATTGCAGTGTCCCAGGGTCACCTTTTGCGACCTTCTGACAAGCAAAGTCAATGGGGAAGTCAGATTCATTTAACAACCATGTTACTAATCTAACAACTGCAATGATTTACTTAACATCATTTAACAACCATGTTATTAATTTAACAACTGCAATGATTTACTTAACAACTATGGCAAAAAGTTCGCAAAATGGAACAAATGTCTCAAGTAGCAACATAAATTTTCAACTCAATTGTGGTTATGAGTTCAGGATCTGTATTTGAAGCAAATGATGTGGCCTGAACTAACTCTTTAAGATTATATATAAATATAATAGAACCAAATATCATTTCCACTTCAAAGAGGTTGTGTTTGGGTTGGTAGTTTTCTTCTCCATATTGACACTTCTGAAATGTGAGAAAGTAGAATATGTTCATGGAAATGACTATTTTAATAATGATTACTCAGCTATAAGAATAAAAGTAAATTATCCTATTTATATCAAACATGATGTATGTTTATAAATTCAGAATAGTTTACATTCTCTAGTTATTATAATACTATGATACTAGTTTTGCAGTGAAATTCAGCATTATAGATTGGCATTAAGTATTCATGTGTGTGTGTGTGTGTGTTGTCTGAGGTTTTCGCGGGTGTTTGTATGTACGTCTTTGGTTATTCGTGTTTTCTCCCGCGTAAAATTGGAAGTGTCTTGGCGACATTTCGATGAAGTCCCATTCATCATCTTCAGGCTGGTGTTTTCGGCTTCGTGCTTCTAAGAGCAATGTGTGATCATAGCTGTTTTTTCCTTTTAACTGCCAGTGGGGGTATGAACTGATTGGGTGGGAGCTTGGCTGTGTTCTGATTAAGTGGAGATGTGTTCTGATTGGTTAGGGGCTTGGCTGTGCTCTGATTGGATGGGGGGTTGGCTGTGCTCTGATTGGCTGGGGGAGTGTTCTGTTTGTGTGGAGGCTTTGTTGTGCTCAGGTTAGTCTCAGTTGTAGGGGGATTTGAGATGGTGAGCTGCGTTGCTGTTGTTTGGCTTCGCATTCGTGGTCGTGCCTCATCTTCATGGTGGGAGTCAGTTTGCTTCATGTATGGATTGGAGGGGTTTAGAGTGGCTAATGATGCAGCTGTGGTCTGGCTTCTGGTTTGTGGTCGTGCCTCATCATCAGTGTCGGTTTGGGTTTGCTTTTTGCGTGGATGTGTGGTGGTGACATCCTGTGTGGTTTTCGTGAGTGTGGGTCTGGTGTCATTCTTTGTGTTAGGGACTCGTTTGTCAATAAGGGACCAAACTGACTGGTAATAAGATAATTGTTAATATACTTTCTGTGATTTGTTTAAAATCCTACTAAAATATATGAAGATTTTGTATTTAAGTTTAAGAAATATTTCTCTGGGAAAATGTTGTGCATTAGAAAGAAACATGGTAAGACAAGACCTTGAAGGCTGGTTACTATTATAATTAAAGGACAAGACCCAGTAATACAGAATGAAAAAAAAATAACTCTGGAAATTATCAAGGATATTAAGCAACAATGTAGTCAGAACTTTATTTTAAGATTATCCATAACTATAAAAATTGTTACAAAAAGAAGAAAGGAAAAAAATACAACTAAAAATCAGATTATTGGATATGGATATTAAATGGACAAGGTATAAGAATGATGTTGACAAAATAGCTGTTTAAAATGAAACTAGCTGATGTTTTAATAAGTAAAAGGGACATACAAATAATAAATCAGTAAAGTGACTTGGATGAGTGGATTTCAACAGAGAAGAGTGACTTGGACAACTTTTTTATTTTAAATTTACAAAAAAGATGTATTACACTTATGAAGACATTCTTGAAAAAAAGAAAGAATGAAATCAACTTTTGCGAATATTTAAGAGGAATAAATGTTAAAATGGAAGAAAAGTGTCAACATCTGTTAAACAGGAGATGAAGAGAAGATGATAAGAAATTAATTTATAAAACAATATTTGAAGGGATTAAATTTCAATATGTTGTTTCTGGCATTTTAGCACACTGGGATTTTTCTTGATTAAGTTTGAATGGTGAGGCTTTGAAGATTTATTTATAGATAAGAGAGACGATCTGGAGAAAAAGATGTTTTGTTGTGTTTTTAGAGAAAATAATAAGTTACTGTGAAAAGGAAAGGAATATGAAATTAATTTATTTGTTTAAGATCAAAATATAGTTATTTCTGGCTCTTAATGAATTTGCTGATTAAGAATGAATGATGAAGCTTTATTATTAATACATAGAAGTTGAGATATGGGATAGCAAGGATTTTGGTTGAAAATTTTAAATAAAATAAAAACAGACAACATTTAAAAGGTAGAGGGAGAAGAAAAAAATATAAAGAAAGTATATAAACAAACATTGTGTCCCTTCATCAAGACAAGTACAATTTCAGTAACATTATTTGCCCTTGTCTTGATGAAATTGTTTATATATTTTTCTTTGTTTTTTCTTCTCTCTCTGCCTTTTAAATACTATCTACAGTTTTTATTTTTTATTTTATTTAAATTTTAAATTTAATTTTTTTCATTTTTTAAGAATTCCTTCATATATTTGTTTGTGTGTATTCTTATCTTCGTATTTTTTAACTTCAATAATATGTATTATATAGAGGCTAGATTAAAACATGCATACATAAAGAAAATTCTTCCCAGCAATATAAAGAAAACAAAGTGGAATTGAGGATTTTGAATGAAAGTAGCTGAGTGATACATTTGCTCCTTAGAGAGAAGTCATACAGTTTTGTTTAGTCCTCTGTATTCTTAAATTGACTGAATGTAAAGCCTTTGCCAGAAGTAATATGAGCCAAGACAGTTCAACAGAAATAGCATTAACATCTCATACTGGAATCTACAGGCTGTCAGCAATAAAAAGCTGCAGGAAAATAATCTGCTTAGATTTACACTGAAAGTCACTTTGGTATAGTGGTTAAAGCACCAGACTGGAAACTGGGACATTATGAGTTCCAGTATCCCATTGGAATAAAGCCAGCTGATAAATTTGGACTAGTCACTCTTTTCTCTAGGAAGAAGGCAACAGCAAGCCACTTTTGTGAATCTTGCCATGAAAAAAATGCACAGATTAGTCCATGCAGTAACTAGGTGTCAACGTTCCCAGGTAAGCCAGTCAGGAAGCACAACTATATGAAATAATTCTACTTTATTGTAAGACTATATTAATGGAATCTTGCAAGTCTGAAAGTACAAACTTGATCTGTTAGGATAGGTCCTATCTATATTTCTTTCTCTGAAATCACATGACAAGATGGTACACAATATTTACCAGATCTGATTTGTTAGAGTACTGTCAGATTGGTTCTGACATTGAACTACGAGTAGTCTTCGAGTTATGAGTATAATGAAGCCTGTACATTCCATTTGCAACTTGAAAACTTGTGGGAGTGAATCTTGTACCTCGAATGAGCTCACTCCTTGCTCATTAAGACGCACATGGTTCGTTATGTGCACATGAGGTATCTCAGGGTGGGGAAAGCCATGGAGGGTCTAGTGATGGAACAGGCCCCCAAGGCCTCCCCAACCCACTAAGAGTCCTTATGCTTCTCCAGCATGGTGGATGTAGAATCCACTGATTGTGTTATTTCAAAACCCAATCAGTGGGTTCTACACCACCATACTGAGAAAAGGCGTTCAGGTAAGACAACAATGCCCCTTCCCCCTCCCTCCCTGCCGTGCCAGACTCACTTACTTTGCAAAATCTGTCTCCTCTTTGCCACGGTTCCTTTCCCTTTCAGGGAGAAGAGAGTTGGCTTGGAAATGCTTTTTGTGCCGACAATGGAAGCTCCTGGGTGCTGTAATACTGCACAAATTCAAAAGAGATCATGGCCCCCAGAAGCTTCCATTGTGGGAGAAGTGTTTGCTTTGTTTGCTCGCCTATGGGGCAAAGCATGAAACCAGAGTCAGCCAGGCACAGGAACCAATGCCTGGGTGTGTTTCTCAGTCGTGTATGCCAGCCTTGGTTTGAGGGCAGGAACCAAGCCTTCAACTAAGCAGGAAGGCATCGTGGGGCAAGTCACCTTGTACCT
Source organism: Bothrops alternatus (assembly GCA_034064705.1). NCBI lineage: Eukaryota > Metazoa > Chordata > Lepidosauria > Squamata > Viperidae > Bothrops > Bothrops alternatus. Next base: position 11,875,271 of record JARGCV010000023.1, read on the forward strand.
GCATCCAAGCTGCTTGAGGCAGCAGCAGCAGCCATCTGAGCGGCCACGATCTCCCCTTCTTAGCCATCCAGCCTACCCAACCTAACTCCTTGCCTAACCTGCTGGTAGCCCAAATCCTAATCACTCTTCTCCTTGTCGTCCTCCCAACTCAAGCGGCAGTAGTGGCTTGTTTTTGTGTTCCGTCTGAAAGGAAGAAACTGGAGGATAGCTCTCAATAAGATGCGGATACGCTGCGTGCGCTGGCCTTATTGAGAGCAATCCTGCTCTGTGTCCCCATTTCCCTCCTCTCAAACGGAATGGAGAAACTCTAGCTGCTGCCGCTCAAACACTTTTTATCTGAAAGAGACCTTGGGGAGAGGGGGAGCGCCTCTGTGTGCGAATGCAACTCTTGAAAACAGAGAATTGCTGTGTTTCCAAGGCTCCCATAGGTGCTCAAACACTTTTTATCTGAACGGAGACCTTGGGTAGATGGGGAGCTTCTTCTGTGTGCAAATGCAGTGCTTGAAAACATAGTGAATTTGCTTTGTTTTGAACCAACCCATTTGCTCACAGATGAAGAATCCAGTTTCTCCAAGGTCTCCCTTCTGATAAAAAGTCTGAGTGGCAGTGGCTTGGATTTCTCGGCTCCATTTGAGTGGAAGAAAGCAAAGGTACAGCAGCAGGATTGCTGCCAATAAGACCGGCACACGCGAGCAAGCAATACATCTGGGTCTTACTGTTTTAGAGCAATCCTGCTGCTGCGCCTCCGCTTTTTTTCACTCGGATGGAGTTGAAAAACCCAAGGTGTTGCTGTTGCTTGAGTGAGAAGCACGAGGAGGAGAAGAGTGGTAATGATCTGTGCCAGCTGGCTGGCCAGGTGAAGAGTAGGTTGGGTGGGGTGGCTGGCTGGGGATCATTGCTGCTCAGTTGGTTGCCATCGCTGCTGGCTTGGATGCAGGTGCAAAGGACCTGGCCCCCCGATGCCTCCCGCTCAGTTGATGGCTTCATTTCTGCCATCAAACTAAGGCCAGCACACACAAGCGAGTCACTCAGCCAGTCCATGGATGGTATTGGTTCCTGTACCTGGCTAACTCTGATTCCACACCTTGCCCCATAGGCATGCAAAAAAAGCAAATTCCAGAGAATGGAAGCTTCCAGGGCCCATGATTACTTTTGCAGTGAATGAGTGCTTGAACGCTCGTGATATTACAGCACCCAGGAGCTTCCATTGTCAGCATGAAAAGCAAGCTTTTGCAAGCTTTTCTCCTCTCCCTCAAAGGAAAGAAACTGCGGCAGAGAGGAGACGGATTTTGCAAGGTAAGTGAGTCCGGCGTGGCAGGAAGGGAGGGGAAAGCAGTTGTGAGGAATGGGAGGGGAATATGGTGAACATTGCAGAGCCTCTGCAGTCATTTGTAAGGGCAAACAATTTCCATGGTGCTGCAATATTCGTAATTTTTTGCTTGTAAACACTAGGGGGCGCTGATTGCCTAAATTCAATTGAGTGTTAAGTGAATGCTCATAACTCAGGGATTACCTGTAATGACTTGAAACTATATCATGGTGGATTCAGGGTAGATATTAAGAGAATTTTTCTAACAATAAGGGCTGTCAACTAGTGGAATAGGCTATTCTCCAGCATGGTGGATGTATAATCCACTGGATTGGGTTATTTCAGCCCTCCTGCTCAGACTAGGAAAAAGCTTTAGCCACGCCTTCCCCTGGGCGTGTCTCCCAGTTTTTTCCTAGTCTCGAGCTCAGAGCAGACACCTTTTTGTTGGCTCCGTAGTTCCTTTGATTTGATCTCAAATTGACAGACTATTTTCCAATTTTTTTTTTCAAATTTAGACCTTTTTTCTTCAGGATCTGATCCACTTGCTTTACAATCCGGTCCTGATTTTCGAGCCAGCCGGCTCCACCACGGACCGATCTCAGCCGGCAGAAAGCCGGCGGGGAAGCCAGCAGCTGTCTCCGCTCCCCCAGGGGCTTACAAACGCCGGATTCCTTTAATCAAAACAAATAGAGGAACGGCAAAGCCGGCAGAGAAGACGGCAGCGGTCTCCGCTCCCCAGAGGTTTAAAATGCCGCATTCCCTTAATTAAAGCAAACAGAGGAACGGGGACAACAGCGGCAGCCGGCGAAAAGGCCAACAGCCACCTCCAGCCTCTTCGGGGTTTTTTTCTTTAAAGCCCCCGAATTCGCCGCATACGGCAAGGAGGCTCAGAGGGGGCCGGCGAACAGCTTCCTCCACACGCAAGTAAACGGTGGGGGGGGAAAGGCGGTGAGAGCGAGGCTTCGCTCCGTAACGCTCCTTCACCCCGGGCCTGTTGTTTTTTTGGGGGGGAGAAACTCACCTCAGGAGCGGCCATTTTAGGACGGCGTGATAACGGTTTTTCCCGCCACTTCAACAACAGGCGGTGGCGGCCATCTTGAATCATCGGCCTGCAAGCACAGTCCGCAGAACTCCCCGTCTTGGCCTAACATTTTAGGCCTGACCAGGGACAGCCTTCGACATGAGCTCTAGCGTCCAAGGCCATCGGCAGCCGCCTTCCGTTATCGCAGGAACGCCCGACCGTTCATAACTTCCAGAGGTTCCCTGCCCCTCCTTCATAGGTACAGGGGGTCTTATAACATTGGAGAGGGGATTCCCATCCCAGGGTTGCTGTAGGAGGCAGTACCCCGTGGGCCCTGGCTACCTAGGCCCCGGCAGGAGTGAAGGTTTTCGCAGGCCGCCTGTTTTTCTATAGCCGTGGCCTTTAGCCACACGGCCTATAGGACAGCCCTACAACCTGTCCGGCTGATCTGCCACACCTCATCTGACTTCAGTGTAGGGGGCTGCTGTGCCTCTTCCCTGAACATTGTTCTGCGGCCTTGGTTCCAATTTACCTCCACTAGTCACCTTTCTGCAGGCTTGACTAGCGATAATGGCAGACAGTCCCTCGCCCATGACTATACCGGTCTCAGGTGCCCCCACTGCGCAACCAAAGCGCACGGCAACCGATTTAAATACAGGAGGTAAGAAGAAGGCCAAGACCAGGCATCTTTCCTCCAAGGAGACCTCTAAGTCTGCGGAGCGAGTGTCCTCGAGGAGGCACCAGGCATTGGAGAGAGAATTCTCCAAGGCACAAAGGCTCCTATCCAGTGGGGCTGATCCGGTTCCCCCTGCCCCACTGGATACCAATACTAGGGAGCCTCCCCAACCAAATGCTGCCTGGACTGCCACTCCTCTGGGGGACAGCGAACAGGCAGGTCCCTCTCACTTCTCCCCTCCTCCTCAGCAGGGCCCCCAAGTGGCTACTGCCCCAGCGTTGGTAGGGGCAACCCTTGGGGCCCAGGGGCCTGCATGGTCACAGGCCCAATTCCAGGCCTTCATGCAGCACGCCTTCATGCAGTTCATGACTCCATCAAGGACCCCACTAGTTCCCCTTCAGGTCCCCTCTCCTCCCACTGGTCCTCCCCCTCAGCAGAACCTCTCTCCAGCTCCGGAATCTGCTATCTCGGAGGCTTCATCCCAGATGGGGGATGGGGAATCCGATGACTTAGACGTGGCGGACACCCCCATATCAGACGAAGAGGAAGCAGAACCCGATCAGGCCTCTGCCTCCTGCCTCCTCGATCACTCCATCTTTACTTCCTTACTATCAAAGGTATGCTCCACTGCCTCTTTAACCTCTGTGCAGGAGGAGAAACCTTCCACCTCAGCGGACAAGGAGTCAAATCCGCTTTTCAAGGTGAAGGTAGTGGAGCACAAACAGATTCCCTGTCCCTTTGTTTTCCGGGACGCGGTGGAGGCCCAGTGGGCCTCTCTGTCCACCATTCCCAGAGAAACCACTGTGGAAAGAAAGCTCTATAATGTGGCCCCGTCTTTCGCTTCCCTACTTGAGGTACCATCAGTGGATTCTCCACTAACTTCTTTGTTCTCAAATTCTGCAGCCTCAGGGGACATGACAGAGTTCCTCACAGCGGACGAAAAGAAGTTCGAGGCCAACTACAAAAGGGCACACCTGACCTCTGGTCAGGCCATTAAGGCTGCTACTGGTACCTCTTTCTTTGCCAGGACCTCCATCATGTGGCTCCGGGAACTTCAGGCCACAATCCCGACTGACCAGGTCAGAGTGCACCAGACACTCGTGAAACTGATAGGGGCCTCACAGTACATGGCCGATGCCTCTCTCCACTCGGCCAAGTGTTCTGCCCGTTCAATAGGAGCCACAGTGGCCTCCCACAGGCTCTTGTGGTTGAAGCACTGGAGGGCGGACTTACGGGCGAAGTGCCGCCTCTCCTCGGCCAAGTATACAGGCAAGGACCTGTTTGGCCCCATCCTTGACCCACATGTGGTAAAGGGTAGGGACAAACATAAAATCATTGCCCACCCTTCCAAAAAAACCAATAGACGGCAGCAGCCGGACTCCCGCAGACAGGCATCACGCCCTACGGGCACCTGGGAGTGGCCCACAGGTTCACGTTCCTTCCCTCAGAGGCAGGACCGTAACAGGACCGCCAAAATACAGGACCCAGGGGCCAGTTTCAAACTAAACGTCCCTTCAGGGGGTCAGGGAACCGCCCTTTCCGGCGGACCAAGCGCCTAGAGCATTTTTATCAGGTCTGGGAACAGACCACCTCCGATTCCTGGGTCAAGGACACAATCAGGCGAGGCCTAGCACTCGAATTCGAGGCGATCCCACACGATCGCTTCACCCAGTGCCCGGTATCGCGAAACCCCTCCAAGGCACGGTTGGTGTCCTCCGCCATCAAACACCTCCTGGACATCAGGGCCATAGAACCCGTACCGGGGGACCAGACTGGGACAGGTTTCTACTCCATCCTGTTTGTGGTCCCCAAGGCATCAGGAGGGTGGAGGGCAATCCTGGACCTAAAGGGCCTGAACCGGTTCCTAGTGTACCGGCGTTTCAAAATGCAGACCCTAAGGTCCATACTAGCCAGCATCAGGAAGGGGGATCTCCTCTCCTCCATAGACCTCACAGAGGCCTATCTTCACATCCCAATTGCCCAGGACCACCGCAGGTTCCTGCGCTTTTGCTACGCGCGCCGGCATTATCAGTACCGGGCCCTCCCGTTCGGTCTCTCCTCGGCACCAAGGGTCTTTACGAAGGTACTAGCGGTCTTGGCCGCTCATCTCCGGATGATGCCGGTGCGTGTGCAGTGCTACCTGGACGACATCCTCGTCCAGTCCAGATCCATTCGGTCGGCGCAAGCATACCTGAGAACCACCATCCAGGTACTTCAGTCCCACGGGTTCTCAGTGAACTTCGGGAAGAGCCACACTTCCCCCTCGAAGCGACTCCTTCACCTGGGGGCATTGATAGACTCAGAACGTTGCAGGGTCTACCTGTCCCAGGAGCGGCAGCTGAGCATCCGGAAATTGATATCCCAGATCCAGGGCACGAAAAGGGTTCCCCTGGTGCAGCTGTCCCAGCTCCTGGGAAAGATGGTATCCTGCATGGGGATAGTGCCGTGGGCAAGACTCCACTCGAGGACCCTCCAGTGGTTCCTCCTCCCCTTCCAGAAACAGAACCTCAGCGCCTCTCCCCACAAGGTCCAGGTGCCGCACCATGTCCTTGCGTCTCTCCAGTGGTGGGTTTCCGCAGCCATGTCCAAGGGGACCGTATTCAAGGAACCCTCCAGGGTAGTCCTGACGCCAGACGCCAGTCTGTTTGGCTGGGGTGCTCACCTCCAAACTCAGCTGGCACAGGGACGTTGGTCCAGGGCGGAGCTGAAGCAGAACATAAATTGGCTAGAGCTAAGGGCCATCCACCTGGCCCTCCTCCATTTCTCTCCTCTAGTATCGGGCAAACATGTCCTAGTCCTGACGGACAACGTAGCGGCCAAGGCCCATGTCAACAAGCAGGGGGGCATGCATTCCTGGGCCCTCCTCCAGGAGGCCAAGGAACTGGGGCTGTGGGCAGAGACCCATCTGAAGTCAATAAGGGCGGAACACATCTCGGGGGAGGCAAACCGGCAGACGGACTCGCTGAGCAGGGTAACCGTGGACCATGCAGAGTGGCGACTGGACACCAAAATATTCGACATGATAGGGTCCAGGTTCTGCGAGCCATGCCTGGATCTCTTTGCCTCCCCGGACAACGCCCAACTCCCCAGGTTCTTCACCAGGTTCCCGACCAGAGGGGACGGACGCCCTACGGTGCAGGTGGCCCGAGGGGCTGTTGTACGCCTTCCCTCCCCTCCCCTCCCCCTGATCCAGGCCACCATCCGCAAGCTGTTAATGGAGCAGGCGGAAGTAATATTGGTTGCGCCATATTGGCCTCGGCGCCCGTGGTTTGCAGATCTAGTGGATCTGTCCCTGTCCCCTCCGCGGAAATTCCCACCGAACAAAGTGGCCCTATCTCAGGGGGAGCTCCGTCACCCAGATCCTCAGTGGCTACAATTGGCCGCTTGGCACTTGAGCGGGAGTGCCTAACTAGGCAGGCCTACTCCCCAGAAGCAATCGCTATGATTCAGGCCTCTAGACGCCCCTCAACAAACAGGATTTGTGATGCAACCTGGCACAATTTCTGCCAGTGGTGCTCCTCTCGGGGCTTGGATCCCCTCTCAGTAGTCGTCCCAAACATCTTAGACTACCTGTTAGACGGCATGTCCAAGGGGTTGTCCATCAACACCATCCGCAGGCAGGTGGCGGCATTATCCACGATCCTCACCTGTGACAGTTGGGGTCCTCTCTCTCACCATCCAGCGATCTCGGCATTCCTCAAGGGGGCGACAAACTCTGTTCCACCCCCGGTGCATAGATACCCTTCCTGGGACCTACCCACAGTATTACGAGCCCTAACAGAGGCTCCATTCGAGCCCCTGCGATCATGTTCACTACACCTTCTATCCTTGAAGGTGGCTTTCCTAATAGCCATTACTTCAGCTAGAAGGATTTCGGAGCTGGGCGCTCTGTCAGTTCGGGAGGACCTGTGTATCTTCCACCAAGACAGAGTGGTCCTCAGACTAGACCCCTCATTCATACCCAAGGTTAACACCAGTTTTCACAGGTCGCTGGACCTCGTACTACCCAACTTTTGTCCTAATCCGACCCATAGACTAGAACGCCAGTGGCATAAACTGGACGTGCGCAGCGCTCTGCACATCTACATAAAGCACACAGGCCCCTTCCGTAGGTCCGAGGCTTTGTTTGTCTCCTTCCAACCATCTGCCATGGGCAGCAAGGTATCTTCCACTACCATTGGCAGATGGATCAGGGCCTGCATAGCTAAGGCGTACGTCTCGCAGTCACTGGCCGTTCCATCACGTATCATGGCCCATTCTACACGTAGCGCAGCAACCTCCGCGGCCTGGGCCACCCAGGCCTCCGTAGAGGAAATTTGTAGGGCGCCGTCCTGGTCGTCTCCGTCCTCATTCATTACCCATTACAAGATTGACAGGTTTGCCGCGGCGGATACCGTGTTCGGCAGACGGGTCATTTAACAGGTGGTTACCCCCAGGGAGACGCCAGCCTAGTCCTCCCACCCTGGGGGACATGGGGGGCTTTGGTATGTCCCAATCCAGTGGATTATACATCCACCATGCTGGAGAAGGGGCGTTGTCTTACCTGAACGCCTTTTCTCAGCATGGTGGTGTATAATCCACTCCCTCCCCTAAACAACGGGCTAGGCTTGCGTGGAGGGCACCCCCTTTCTTTCTATTACTCTGTTACATTTTTTTTTTGGAGCCACGGTGTCAGAGCTTAGCTACCTCGCCTCGTCAAAAACTGGGAGACACGCCCTGGGGAAGGCGTGGCTAAAGCTTTTTCCTAGTCTCTCTGAGCAGGAGGGCTGAAATAACCCAATCCAGTGGATTATACACCACCATGCTGAGAAAAGGCGTTCAGGTAAGACAACGCCCCTTTCATACAGTCGGAATTCTCCTTCACTGGAAGTCTTTAAAACAAGCTGGATAATCAAGCTTTAGCAGATTCTGCACCAAGCAGAGAATTGGTCTAGTAACTTCTGAAATCCTTTCCTACTGAAAATTCGATGAAGTATAGATAAAGGCTTTTATCATATAAGTTTATGGTCTCTACCCAAACAGTGTGCTGCTAAGTGCTGCTTAGATTGTGTGGTGTTTGCTTAGCTACTTTGGAGCAACAATACACTCAAGAAAAAATCTATTGACAGATAGACCACTAATTCCAAAGTGCTGTACCGAACAAGTGGCACTCCTTCCTTTCTCTGCCCTTTCCTTTACTTTTGAGTTCATGAAATGTAAAATACAGTCACTGTGTCATAGTCATTGTCAAGAGTTGGGGAGTCAGGGCAGTAAAGCATACTTCTTATTCCATCATTGAATGGGTTGCAACTGGAATAGTTTAAAAGGACAAAATCTCCATCTCCTGTTCCATCCCTAAGCCAGATGGTTCAACTGTTATCTGTAAAGTCTCAATTGGAAGGCTTGTATTGTATATTATAGCTATAACAGGGCTTTTCAATTGGTGGTACAGGTACCACCAGTGGTACTTCGGCACCTGGCAGGTCATGACCCTCTTAGATAAGTGTAGCAGGGGAAGGAAATGAGCTGAAGTGACATAAGCCTGAGGAAGAGGCAGCTGCAGGACTATCGTGGCTCGGCAGAAGCCCCAGAGGTGCCACAGGGCTCCAGCTGATTGGCACTTCTGGAAGCAGCATGTAGCTGGAGGTGAATGAAGAGAAAAGGGGGGGAGAGGAGAGGATAGAAAAGGAGGTAGTTTTGGTGGGAAAGGAGAAAAAAAGGCAACAGGGAAAGAGAAGGGGATGGAGAAGAAGCTGTGGAAGGAGAGTCCAGCAGGCAGGGAGGAAAAGAGACAGGGAAGAAGAAGCTGATGCTGGAAGAAAAGGTCCCCTAGTTCGTTTTCTCTAGCCAGGAGAATGCAGTCAGTGCTGATGGGTTCTGGGTCAGCTGGCAGCTTGAATGGATTACCATAAGGATTTTTATACAATTTTTACAGAGTTTTTTTTAATTCAGAGGCTCGGTTTGTGTGCTTTTATTATTGGAATATTTTAGTCTGTTTCACAAAGGGTAACAATGAGTCCAAAATATTGGTTTAAACAAATAAAATTAGTTTTACCCCCTTATCTTGAGTCTGTCTATGGCTTTTAGCAAGTTTTCTTTGAAGGTAAATATGCTTAATTTAAAGTTATCGCTTTTTTGCAATTGCCAGAGCCTTTCAGGCTCTGGTTGCAACAGTGTTTAAACTGAGGAACAGCTGAGCCTATTTTTTATCAGCTTGAAGAAAAAAAAAGTCTGAGTTAGTGTTTCTTTATTCTGGGAGTCTTTTGTGAGTCTTTCTTGCTTTGCCCTTATTCCTGTTTCTTTAGGGGTACAGTGAAGGGACTGGTGTGTGTGTGCATTCTTACTACACTGTAGAAGGAGGGAGGCAGGGAAAAAGAAGAGAAAGGAGATGGAGAGAGGGCCGACCAGCCAGCTGACCATCAAGGGAGTGGTGCATATTAATAAATACGGATAAATTTGTCATACATTTGTCAGTGTAAAGAGAAAGTGATTCCTTTATTTTTTACAGTTTGTAACATTTTATTATAGAATAAAATACAAAAGCAAATAGTAGGACACTGTGGGGAGGAAAAGGGGGGGGGAGAGGGGAAGAAGGGAAAAAGAAAATGCATTGACTTCCGACTTCCTCTGTTTCAGTAGAAGGAACCATTAACACCGAACTTCAACTTTTTACTTTTCCATGATATTATAAATTAGCCATTTCTGTAACAACAAATGAATCTAATCAGTAAAACCGAAAATCCCCCCCTTTTTTAGTCATCAAGTCTTTGACACCTTGCTTAGCTCTGGTGGTACTGGAATATTGTCATGTCCTAAAAGTGGTACAATCTGTGAAAAGGTTGAAAAGCCTGAGCTATAATGTTGCTGTTCCTTGTAATATGTAAGTTTCTTCAGAGGAAAGTAAGGTGCATCATACCTACAGTTGCTTCATGGCAGTAAACTTGGCTTTCATACTTTGCTTACAAATATATAAAAATGACCAGATGACCACTTGTACTTAATTGCTAAATTAATCATAGTTTAGCACAGCTTTGCAAAGCATCTTCCAAAATACTCTGATTTTTTTCCCCTTCACATATTTTAATTATAAAACAATCTGCTTTAAAATGTATATATAGAATACATGACTGTTCTTTTGCCAGAACTTTCTATGAATAAATGGTTAAAACATTTTATAGACCAGAAATGCAACTAAGTGGCAGAAATGCAACCAGCTGTTTTCTTCAGTTCTTTCTATGCTGTACCTTCAGGTAGAGGCATTTTAGCAGAGTCAGTGAGTTTTGAAGGCGTATATCATTCATTACTACAATACTTTGTATTTCTATCCTAGACATGTGAAAGATAAAAGCTTGTTCTGCCATTTGTCACAAACAATGTAGCCAAATATTGGAGCCTTGAAATGCATATCATTCTGTTGCAAATCCACTGTGTTTCTTTGCAGGGCTTAATTGAAAAGGCTTTGCATTCTGCACCTTCAGTGCAAAAAAGCTCTCTCCCAGTTTACTGCATTTCCATGTTGGCTACAACAATGGACGGACTACTCTTTTTTCTTGGCCAGCATAGGAATAAAGAAATTACAGATGTTTATTATCTGAACCTGCTACAAGTCTGCTAGCATATTGAAATTATTGCATAATGTTTCAAAATCAAAATTGTTTTCAAGTAAATCACCCTGTGTGCCGTGCTGCTTCATGACATTCTGTGATTGGTTTGGTGATTTGGTTAGTTGTTTTTGTTTTTGTTTCAAATGCTTCCATGCCATGGAGACCTGAAGGATTATTTGAGGTAGGCAACACAGAAGGGATTCTTTTTTATAGTAATGTAGAATAACAGAATATTGAAAGCCTGTCTATATATTTTTTCTGTCCTATCATATACTAAACAAAATCACGGTGATATTATTTTGAATTTCTTTCTCACATTTTTCTTTCTCATGTCCATGTAATCTTTTCTGCAGGTTCCCCCTTAATAATTCCTTTCTTCCTTCCTTCTCTTACATTGTTAACAGGCATAGGTTTCATCTTTGCTGTCATTGGTTGAAGTCAGTTGAGAGGAGGAGGTGGAAGAAATGGGGATAAGGGAGAGTCAGTGAAGCACCTGTTCAGCAGCTGCAAATCATTTTTGGTCATGATAAAAAAAGTGCTACCAGCCATATAAATAAGTAAATAATTGTTTTAAATATAGCTATTTTCCCATCTTTGCTGTGGGGAATTCCAGGGGTTGTAATATAAATAATCCTTGTGAGTTTTGTGTGTGTTCAGCTTTCTTTTTCACATTGGTTGGCAGATGCAAAGAAACACTTTTTATAGAGTGTTGCTATGCTTCTGAATTTTCAAATTACTACATTTTAAGGCAGCTGTGTTGTTTGGTGAGCATTACAGTGAGTGCACTGTGCATTTGATAGGACCTTCAAGCCAATAGCCAGATAGTATTTTTGCTGGGTCGCTTTGTTAATCCATTTCTTCCTGTTCAGTTCTGTGGTTGTTTTTCTAGGCAGGCAATCTGCAGGCAATCAATGAATCAATCAGTAAAAATAAGAGTTTTTATTATTTGCTATAGGTTTTTAAAATCTTTTTTTTTTTAAAAAAAAACACCTTTGTACAATGTTCTTTGTAGATTAAGGAAACATTTGTAAAATAAAAACTAGGTTACAGAATTTATATGATCATTGTATCCCAAAAGTGCTCATTAGCAGCTCCTAATTAAGGTGGAAAGAAATGGATGGAAGGTGTTACGTTGAACAGTTCTACCCAAAACAAAGCAACTTCAAAAAATTTATTTAGCTAAGAAAATATTAGATGCACAAATAACATAGGTATGCATACATGAATGTGAACTAAAAGCTGTCTTAAATATGAATGTTTTAGCAATTTATTATATGAACTTTAGTTTGTACCTAGCATGTATGTACTCTCTATATTACTAAATTATAGACCTCCCTTCTCCTCATCAGTTAAGGAAAGTCTTAGAGTTATACTGCCCAACATCCCTCCATCAATCACACTCATAGCTTGTTACTTGCAGGCTTTCCTCAAGTACATTTTTATCTGATCTTTCATCATTTTCAGCTACACTATGAGTTTTCAACATTGAGGTGGCAGGTGGCCCCACTGTCTCTTACTCTTCAGCATGTTCCTTAAAGTAGGACTGAAAAGAGGTTTTGTAATCTTCCCATTTACCCATAATCTAATTAAGCTCAGGTTTATCAACCCATATGAGGCTAATATTAAAACCAGCAGCCCATGTTCAACAGCCAGTGGCTTGAATTCATTTCATCCCTTCTCCTTTCTAAGCTTTTCAGAATCCACTCTGATGATGATGTTTAAAACTCCAGCTGAGATGCTAAATGTGGCATCTGAAACCAGCCCACATGCAACCTCTCTTTCTCCTATGAAAGTTGTCTATAAGGTTTTCTACTCTCAAATTTTTATCAATAAAACAAGTGCAAACTATTTTATTTGGGTGCCCTTATGGATACCTAGTGGCATGTTGGGTGTACTTAAGAAAAATTAATAAAGAGATTAAATAAATACAGGTAGTCCTTGTTTAATGGCTGTTCTGTTTAGTGACTATTTGAAGTTATGATGGCACTGAAAAAGTAGCAATAGCACTTACATATCGCTCCATTGTGCTTTACAGCACTCTCTGAGCAGTTTAAATTGTAAGCATATTGCTCCCAACAGTCTGGGTCCTCATTTTATCAACCTTGGAAGTTTTGAAGGGTGAGTCAACCTGAGTTAGGATCAAACCCCAAGCTGGGAGCAGAGTTAGCCTGCAGTATTGAATTCTAACCACTGCACCACCAGGGCTGTTTAGTAACTTTACTATTGGTCCTTGCACTTATGATTGTTGCAGCATCCCTGAGGGCATGTGATTTTGATGCTCTGCAACCTCTGGATATTTATTTATTGTTACTGTGTCCACAAAAACATGATCATTATTTGCATGCTGCATAGTCAGATTTCAACATATCAGTCAATGGAGAAGAAAGCAGTAAACTCACAAGTCACTATCCCATGATGTCTTGCTTAACAACTATGGGTGATTTGTTTAACTGCGTTACTTAGTGACAGAGTTGCTGGTTCCATTTGTGGTTCTTAAATGAGGACTATCTGACCTTGTCTCTTCTATAAGTCAGTTCCAGTTCCATTGTCAATCTCAATTTCCAATTTTAAATTTATGTAATAAAGACCATTGTCTTACCCAATAAATAAAAATAATTAACTAGATGCCTTGCAGCGAGATGAGCAGCGAACAAATTTAATAAATAAATTGTATCAATAAAGAAGAATATTTGTAGCTCAAGATTGAAATGAGCAGTCCTTGGTGTTCTCTGAGCTTGGTTGTTTTCTTGCTGATGTTTCATTACCCAAACTAAGTAACATAATCTATGTTAGTAAAGAGTGAGGTTTGCACTCAGTTTATGTTCTAGTGCAGGCATGTCAAACTCGCAACGTCACGTGACGTTGCACGACATATTGGAGCTTTTTTGCCACTGCCGGCAATGAGATGGGCGCGGCTCCAGTATGATGAAATCGGCCCATGGGCCAGCAGTTTAACATCCCTGTTCTAGTGGCTTGCTCTGTCAGTGTTGTTGGGGGTGGCCTTAGAAGTTCCTTGGGGCTGTTTAATGTTGCCTTTTTTCTCTTTGGTAATTTGGCCTTTCTTAGTGACGTCACTGAGAGTTCTCTTGATCCAGTTGTCTAATTTTTGTATTCTGTTAGTGTTTTCTGGGATGTAAGTTTCTTTGTCTTCTAGTATTTCTTTTGCTTTTTAGACATAAATAATAGACTATGCAAAAGAGACAATCAACAAGCCAAAAAGGGAACAAAAAGACCCAAGCTCTTCTCCACCAGCAATCAGCAATCAGATCAACATAGATTAACTCCAAGGTTAGCATCAGACCAACAATCAAGTAAACAATACTCCAATCAAGAAACTGCCAAACAAGCCAACAGTAAACAGCCCAATCAAAGAACCACTAAGAACACTCCCACCACCACTGACAGGGCAAGCCACTAGTATATAAACTGAGAGCAAACCCCACTCCTTACTAGCACTGATGATGTTACTTAGTTTGGGTTATGAAACGTCTGCAAGAAAACAATTAAGCTCAGAGGTGCCCAAGGATCCCTCAATTAATATATGTTAGTATATACCTGACTTTCAGTGTCAACAAAAAAATAATTTTTATAAATGAAAACACTTAGGTTTTTTTTTATTGTGAACCAGTCAATTGATCTAGTAGTTACGGCACACAGCTAGAAAACAAGAGTTCAAGTCCTGCCTTGGCCATGAAAGCCAACTGGGTGACTTTGGGTCAGTCTCCCCACTCTCAGCCCAACTCACCTCCCAGGGTGGTTGTTGTGGGGAAAGTAGGAGGAAGGTGTATTGGATATGTTCACTGCCCTGAATTAATTGTAAAAATAATAAAGTTGAGGTTCAGGTTAATAAAATGAAAAGAATAAATTCTTGCCTTCTCACTGTGTTTTAATATATATTTGGGGCCTGAAATCCAGCCTTCTAAAAATGGTTGTTCAAATGGGGTCAGCCAGAATTTGAGCATTGATGCTGTGTGTGTCTTGCTGATATTCACAGTTTTCATAAACTGCCAATCTGTGGTAGGTGGGAAAACAGTGCAGAACAGAAGGATTTCTTAAATATGCAGAAATATTCTTTGTTTGATTTGTAAGCTTGTGAGAAACTTGAGTGTAGATGAAGCAAGATTTTCTACTTTTTAAAATAGCAATTTACTTCAATTAGAGTTAACTTTCAGTGTAAAAGGGGTGAAGTTATATAATACTGCTCCTTTAATCCTTTTATTTATGATACTACAGGTTGTTCTTGACTTATGAACATTTGTTTAAGAACGGTTTAAAGCTATGACGATGCTGAAAAAAATGACTTGCAGCATCCTGGGGGTCAAATGATTACCATTTGAAACCTTCTCAGGAGGCTTCTGACAATTGGGGCGGAGGAATCCAAATTTGCTTAAGCAAGGTCATAAAGTTGGGTGCAACTAAATTAATGACCACATTACTTAAAAACTGAAGTTGATTCCCAACTGTGGGAATTAAGTAGTGGACTACTTGTAGACCTCAGTAATACCACACCAAATATCCGATTATAGAAAGGGATCCTATATTTTAAATGCAATTAGCCTTGCTTTCAGATACATACTATAAGGTGAATTTGGGGGCTCATATGGCAGGAAGAGTCATATCAAAAATGGCTAATGAAGACTGTGTTTTAATGATCTGTCACCATAGTGAGTAAGAGATCTGTGGACGAAGAGGAGTATCTTTGCAACTTTGTAGAGCAGGGATGTGTAAATTTTTAGTATAATGTTCATGTCAAATTGAATCTAAGGAATTGAAGCCCTCCCACACCCCACTGTAGCTAGTGCAGTTAGAGTATTGCCAAATTCCATTAATTTGGATAATGAAGCAGCTATATTATTTTCATACAAAAGCATGGTATAATGTAGTTAATGAATTTATTTATTTATTTATTTATTTATTGGATTTCTATGCCGCCCTATTCCAGGAACTCAGGGCGGCTCACAACATAGAAATCTGACATTAAAATACATTATAAAAAAACCCTTAATTAAAAAAAACCAATCATCCAAGACAGACATGCAAACAAACATACACTGGCTGGGGCAAGATGTTAACTGCCCCAGGCCTGTCGGCAAAGATGTGTCTTCAGTAATTTGCGAAAGGCGGATTTAGGTTTAATAGTAGCTGTTCAGTTTTTTATGATAATGATTAGCATTTTTAAAAATCTAGAAACTTTGCCTCACATATCATGCACAGCACATTATAGCAAGATCCCAGATTTAGAATGCCATGGTTTTAAGGACAACTCTGAGCCCGATGGATAGGCAGGTACTGGCCAGTCAACCAGACAACATTAATAGTAGACAGGGACCAGAAGATAGCATGGTTGATAGATGCAGCAGTGCCAAATGAAGCAACATCAGGAAAAAGAGGTATGAGAAGTTGGTGAAGTACCAGGGCCTGAAGGAGGCACTAGGAAGATGAGGAAAGTACAGTGGTCCCAGTGGTAGTAGGAATACTTAGTCTGTGATTCATAACGTGGAAGAGTGGCTCCAATATCATCCAAGGAACAACATCATCCAAGAACATCTCTACCCAAGAATAATGCCATACTAGAAACAGCTAAGAACCTTCAATTTTCCAGACCTCTGATAGAGGACCCAAGACTGAGGAAGATACATACCACTCATAGGGATGAGAAGGGATTTATATTTACGTATTATTTGGGTCATGAAACTCTATTCTTTCGGATACCAAATTTCCTATGCTTGGAATAAATGATCAAATAAAACTTATCTATATTTTTGTTTAGTAACACTTCATTCATTAGAATAGAAGACATTTTAGATTTTAAAATCATGTACTCTTCCCATAACAACAATAGAAACTTTTTGAAAAATGGAGCAAGCTTGCTAAAGTTTGAGTGGTCAATCTTAAGCATTCTGGGCCATCCCTGTGTAATTACAATATTTGAGTAAACATTAACTTTGTATATAGCTTAATATATTTCAAGTTTAAAATAAGGTGTCTAGGAAGATGGAGCATGTACATCTACTATTTTTTAGAAGAAATCCTTTAAGAAGCTTAGAAATAATAATTTGTAAAGGATGTTTTATATGTTGCAGTCAATGTATTTAACTAGTTTCCTTATCAAAATCAGGAATGGGAAAACTTTCCTGCCAAGGACTTTGTTCCTCAAGGATAGTCTCTTGAGGGCCCTGAGATGGGCAATATGAAACAAATGGATAGAATCAGCATTAAATATAAATGGGAACAGGCACTTTCTCTTTGATTTCTTCCTTTTCCGAATACTTTTTCTTTATTTCCAAAGAGTGGCCTGAAGAAAAGGAAGAGATAACTTTATCAAAGATGTACACTGAACTTTTGATGATTGTTTCAAAACTCAAGGTGATGGACACACACAACACTCCTTCCTCTGTTTTCCCCACAGCAACAGTCCTGTGAAGTAGGTTGGGATGACAGAGAGTACCTGGCCCCAAATCACCAAGCTGGTTTTTATGACTAAGGCAGGACTTGAAATTACAATCTCCTACTTTCTAGCCTGGTGTCTTAACCACTGGACCAAACTGGTTCTATATACATACATATACATTATAGTATCTTCTTCATTATGCATTATTTTAAAAAAGAGTAACAAAAGAAATTGAAGACAGAAGATAAAAGAAAAGGAAAGAAATTCTGACTAAATCCAGTTTATATTAAACCTATTCGCTACAACTTTCTCTGCTATTCTGTCCTTGAAAACCATCCTTTAATGGTTTGGTTATGTCTACACACCAATTCATACTTAGTCTTTTGTTCTTTAAACTTCTCAGTTCTCTTTTTGAAGATCATATTAATTCCATTCTGCCACTAGTTTCAATATCTTTCCCTTCATCTCATTTACTGCTTCCTGCTTAAATTTTGCCAATAATGAGAGGCCATTTTAAGATTTCTCTTATGTGAGAAGAATTGGTAGGGGCAGGGGGAGATCAATATTGATATCAGAAACTACAACGGGGATTAAACATGCCTAGTAAATATAACTATCTGTAGCCCCACAAAGCACATTTCTAGTAATCACCATTTTTTTAAAAAAAATGATTAATCATTTCAATAATATATTTTTGATCATTTTCCAGATATGTATTTATGATTGATTGTGATTTCAAAGATGAAATGCTTGCATAAGTTGTTTTATTTTAAACTACCGGTAAAAGAAAATTATGCATAATTGCATTATTCCTTATTTATTGAAATCAGCTCCTTCTCAGTTCACTGATACACACAGTATTGTGTTTGTTTTAGAAGAATATATCTCTAAAACTGCTAAAGTCATTGTACCAGTTTTCTGTAATTGCCAATCTAATAATAGCTAATTAACTAAAATGACATGCTTGTTTTCTGTTATATTTTTACAGAATTTGATTCAAGCAGTATCATCTAGTGTTTAAGGCACCAGACTAGAAATAAGGAGATCATGAGTTCTAGTCCTGCCTTAGCAATGAAAGCCAACTAGCTGACTTTGGGCCAGTCAGCCCAAGTCATCTCAGAGGATTGTTGTTGTTGTTGTTGTTGTTGTTGTGAAAATATGAGGAAGGGATATTAGATATGTTCACTGACGTGTTTTTTATAAAAGAAATAATAAAGGCAAGATATAAATAAAATAAATTTTAAAAATTGTGAATTGGTGATATATTGCAATTAAGAGTACATAGTTAAATGTTCTAAGGATAATGTGTACATTTATTGGTGATTGGAAATCTCTTATGGATATATATGTGTGTGTGTGTGTGTGTGTGTGTGTGTGTGTGTGTGTGTGTGTGTGTTTTCTGAGGTTTTCGCGGGTGTTTGTATGTAGGTCTTTGGTTATTAGGGTTTTCTCCCGTGTAGAATTTGAAGTGTCTTGGCGACGTTTCGACGAAGTCCCATTCGTCATCTTCAGGCTGGTGCTTTCGGCTTTGTGAAATCAGAACACACATACATACATACTGTTGTGAGTGTCTCTAGACAGGCTGGGTACATATCAGAGGATGACGAAGCACAACCAGGCCCCTCTGGGTATTTTCCCCTCCCGGCAGCCGAGCTAGACAATGAGGAGATTTGTATGCAGGATGAGTCAGACTCTCAAAGTGATGAGTCAGATTCGGATCAGGAAGATAGATGGCTTGATCCGAGATTCCGAAGGTTTGATAGGCGGCGGAGTCAGTTAAGTGGAAAAAGGAAGTGACGTATTGAAAACTATATTAGAAGAGGAAGAAGGAACTAATTCTTTGTCACGAGCAATGTTAATATCAAGAGGCAGTCTGATGCATCACCGAGTTCATTCGAACTCAGTTTTCTGGTGTTTTTGAAATCTACAGAAGATTAATGAAGTCTGGGACAATGTAAGAGATAAAGAGTGAGTTAATTGGAAGGTGGGAGAATGTTTAATCTAAATGTAAATAAATCAGACTTGGCCGTTCTGGCCAACAAACTGCCAGCAGCTTGCTTTGAAGTGAATCTTTTGAAATGTGTTAAATAAAACTCTTAAAGAAATATTTATGTGGATTTCACTCAGCTGAGAAGGGCCAGATACAACACATACATACATACACACACACACAGGTCTTTGGTTATTTGGGTTTTCCCCTGCGTAAAATTGGAAGTGTCTTGGCGACGTTTTGACGAAGTCCCATTCATCATCTACAGGCTGGTGTTTTCGGCTTCGTGCTTCTAGGAGCAATGTGTGATCGTAGCTATTTCTTCCTTTTAACTGCCAGTGGGATATCAACTGATTGGGTGGGAGCTTGGCTGTGTTCTGATTGGTTAGGGGCTTGACTGTGCTCTGATTGGATGGGGGTTGGCTGTGCTCTGATTGGCTGGGGGAGTGTTCTGTTTGGGTGGGGGCTTTGTTGTGCTCAGGTTAGTCTGAGCTGCAGGGTAATTTGAGATGGTGAGCTGTATTGCTGTTTGGCTTCGCGTTCATGGTCGTGCCTCATCTTCATGGTGGGAGTCAGTTTGCTTCATGTATGGATTGGAGGGGTTTAAAGTGGCTAATGATGCAGCTGTGGTCTGACTTCTGGTTTGTGGTCGTGCCTCATCATCGGTGTGGGTTTGGGTTTGCTTTTTGCGTGGATGTGTGGTGGTGACATCCTGTGTGGTTTTCGTGAGTGTGGGTCTTGTGTCATTCTTTGTGTTAGGGACTCGTTTGTCAATAAGGGTGTGTTTCCAAATGGCTGGTAGGCGGGAGGTATTATCTCGTTTATTCATGGTGTGTGGGCGTTTTTCTATCTTGATGGCTTCTCTGATTGTTCTGTTATTAAAGTGTTCAGTTTTGGCGATATTTCTGGTCTTTTTAAAGTCAATTTCATGTCCTGTGGCTTTAAGATGTTGGACCAGGGAAGAAGTTGGTTCCTCTTCTTTGACTGAGTTTTTGTGTTCTTCAATGCGTGCACTTATTCTTCTGTTGGTTTGTCCGATGTATGTGGTGGGGCAAGCGGTGCATGGGATTTCATTTACTCCTTGATTTTCTAACTCAATTTTGTCTTTGGGGTTTCTTAGGATGGTGGATATTTTTCTGTTTGTGCAGAATGCTGTCTTGATGTTATGTTTGTGGAGGATCTTGCTGATCCTGTCTGTGGTGCCTTTTATGTATAGGAGGAGTGTTTTCTTTTTGGATTAGGTTTCCAAAAAGAAACCCCCACTAAAATCCGAGACAGAGAACAAGAAAACGGCAAAGCCATTTTATAAACTTGTGATGTATAATTTTGATGATTAGACTGGAGGGTCATGATTTAACTTTAGAGAGTGAAGTGTAAATTAACTGTACTTATAATTGCTGTGAAGAATAAAGGAAGCCCCATCTTTGTATCATTTTTACTTCTTTTTCAATTTTTAAAAAATGTTCTTCTAATAAACATTTGTAAGTCAGGGCTGACATGAGGGGCCCTTGGTTGTCAACATAGCACCCAAGCCAACCAAAGCCCTTCAAAACATCTTAAGCAGACCAAAGACCCAACAACCCCAGAAGAAAAAACAGGAGTCAGCTACAACATACAATGTAAGAACTATAACAATCACTATATAGGACAAACAGGCAGAGGACTGGCAGAATGCATCCACGAACACCAACCAGCAGTTAGAAGACATGATGAAAACAATTTAATTTCACAACATATAGACAAATTTAACCGTAGTTTGAATTGGGAAAATGTGGCCATCCTAGACCAAGCCAAGTCCAAAAACGTTAGGAAAGTTCTAAAAGCCTGGCACTCTGACAAATCAGCTATCAGTAGATACATAATTAACAACATCTAAAGACTAAGGAAACGAGACTATCACTCAGCCCAAAAAGGAAAAAAACCAAAACACCCAAGCTCATCTTCACCAGCAATCAGCAGCACCCAGATCAACATAAATTAACTCCAAGGTTAACATCAGACCAACAATTAAGTAAACAATATCCCAATCAATAAACTACCAAAGAAGCCAACAGCAGTCAAAGAGCCCAACCAAAGAATCTCTAAGACCATCCCACCAACACTGCTAGGCAAGTCACTAGAACAGAGGTGTCAAACTGCTGGCCCATGGGCCGGATGCGTCACGTGGAGGCCGCAGCCACCCCAGCTCCGGCAAAGGGGAAAAAGTCACGATACATCGTGACACATCACGTGACGTGGCGAATTTAATACCCCTGCACTAGAATATAAATTGACAGTGAACAGCACTTCTTACTAGCACTGATGATGTTACCTAGTTTGAGCAATGAAACATCTGCAAGAAACAAGCAAGGTCAGAGAACACCAAGAACCCCTCATGTTCTCTTCCTTTTTTCTTATTGCACTTTTTGTTTTTTCTTTTCTTTCATTTTCCCTCCTCTATTTTAGTTTGTATTACTTCTTATTATTGCTGTTAAACTTTTCAATAAAAATATTTTTAAAAAGAATATATTCTTAAGTTTTTGTTTACTGCTTATTAGTAACTCTAATCAATTATTTTTTAGAATGCAAACTAACAATATTTATAAATACAAAGAAAAAATTAGTTTACTGTTTGTACTTTGGCCTGTTGATATAGAAATGCTGCATACAGTTTAATTTTGTAGAAATTATATCCCTTAAAGTTTTCGTAACCAAACTTGGCTTATAAGTAGCAAATATGCATGGATCATAGCTTTGAATATTGTGCTTGTAGACTTCTCTCATGGAAGCATTGGTACTTATGTTACAATTTGAAGTTTGTTAACCATTCATTTGAGAGTTTTCAGTTTGGACTTAAGACTCATTAGTCTTCCATTTCTAATTGAATGGAAGACAAATTCAGCCCTTTAAACTACTTCCATAGTATATTTTGTACAACTCTAATTCAGTAAAAAGTTTCCTATCCTCTTCCAAATTTGTTTTACCTTTGAAAGAAAGGATTTCGTGCATTGTTTTGTACATTGGAATCGCTGTCCAGAAGAAAGCAGTCTCTATTTATTTTGTATAGCATTGTCATAGTATAGTATAATTACAGTGGCTTTTACCCATTCTTGAAATCTAATAGGTGCATTGGAAGGTGTAGGCTTTTGAATTTATAAAGCATATAAAAAGGCATTATGTGACTAGAGCAGCATCAGCATCAGTTTCCTTTATGTAAATGTGTTTCTATTTCATATATCACTTAGAACTTGTATCAAATTCTTTGCAATTGTGCTATGAGATTATAAACTGCTTTGCTAATAATGTATTTCATTTGTGCAGGCAGAGGGAGAAGATAGCCTTAAAAAGATGCAGTTAATGGAACTTGCAATTCTGAATGGTACCTACCGAGACGCCAATATCAAATCACGTAAGTCCTATAGTGCTGTTGAACTTTTCATATGCGTACAAGAATGTATGTTCTTTATATGCCAGATAGAAGCTGTCAAAATGTGTTATAGTTCTTTTTGTCACTCACATGATATTTTATACCCTTCTCAAATATCCTTGGTGCTCATAGAGTACTTTTTGTATTTGCCCCATGTTATTATCTTGCTTTCCAGAGCATGCATATCTCTGTTCATATTTTGTACTCCATATTATAGTACAGATTGAGCAAAGCTTGTGGTTGAAAGAAAATGGAATTGCGCACACATTTTCTGGGGATCTCTTGGTTTTTCTTAATTAAACCTTCACTAAATATATTCCTAGTTGTGGTGACTACAAAATAAATTCTGCTTAATTCAGCCATGGGGGCAAAGCCTTGGCACCTTCAGGAAAGTAGTGAGATCAGACCATAGTTCATACTGTTTAATATTTTGTTTGTTTTCTACTTTCCCCCATTTCTTTTGCTGTGGATACTGAGATCAGTCATACAACAGTAATGATGACTTTGTAAACACTCTTAGTTGATTCTGTGTTTTCACAAATGCATGTTTTCAGGGATATTTGAAAACTAAATGCTTTTCACTTACTGACTGGGTTATATTTTAGTCATGTTGAAACGTTAACAGGCAAATCATTGCATTTTGAGAATAAGAATGGTTTATCTAATCACTAATAGATAATAGGAAGTTATACTTCACATCAGTGCTCTTTTACATTCAGTGAATCACAAAACTGATGGAAATGCAAGGTTTTCTTGTGTATGAGGGGGGCCTACCACAACATTTGGTCCAGATCCATTTCTGAAATTGATTAATTTTCTAATGTACACATGTAAGGAATTGTAGAAGCAAGATTACAGATCCCTTCTATGGCAGAATAAGGCTGAATTTGATTCAGAACTCTGACAGTGTTTTGGGAAGTTATTGTCTATTGGATTTCTTTTATCCATAATTTTAGATAAGCCAATATTTCAGAAATTTGCAGAATACCTGCTTAAACATACCTATTACTCATAGCTTCCCAGGCAAATGGCAGTGTGGGAAATTCAGCATATATTTTACATTATTATAAAATATTAAACAGTCCTTTTAAAAACATGAATCCAGAGATACATTTCTCCAATATCACTACCAATAAATCTAAACAAAGAAAATACTTTTTTTATTATGCTGCAACACTCAGTTTGGATTCATGGCATTAAAAGAACATATCCAAACATAAGTTGGAATAAAAGATAAATAAATACATTAAAGCAATACTCATTTGAAACGT
Source organism: Bothrops alternatus (assembly GCA_034064705.1). Taxonomy (NCBI): domain Eukaryota; kingdom Metazoa; phylum Chordata; class Lepidosauria; order Squamata; family Viperidae; genus Bothrops; species Bothrops alternatus. The sequence goes on from JARGCV010000023.1 coordinate 11,898,918, forward strand.
TCCTAACTTCTTTTAGTAAACTTGTAGGGACATTGAGTTGCAGAGCTTTAAAATGAATTTGTACCTGCAGTATAAAGGGATTTTGCATTTGGTCATGAAAGTATTGAGTTTACAATAGTGTGGGTTTGCTTAAAGTTTAGCCATGTAATATGATACCTATTTCAGCACCTGATCCCAGATTCTTTACTTTTCATCAAAAAATGATTTACAGCTTTGAGAGATTACTCTTTCTTGTAAAATACAAAATAATTTAGTATAGTGTATAAGTTTTCTTTTTTAATACTATGCTTTGGGTAATATGATTTTTTTTAGCAGCTTAGGGGACAGCTGAATCACTATTAATATTTAGTGTTTATCTGAATTTTACTTTTAGTTCTTTTCTCATGGTCTATGTTGCACTATAATATTCTCGTTAATGGTCTCCGATTTCAATAATCTAGTGCATTCAAACCACATACCAATACATTCTTTTCATGCTTCAGATTCCCATTAGAAAAACACTGTTAGCATTTCTAAAACTTTGAAGCACTGATTAGTTTGTACTTGGCCTTGACCACTAATAATCACTTGTGTTTCCTGTTGGGCCCCAAAGCTTTTGTTTTGAAAGTAATTTACTGATTCACATATGATGATTTTGACATGTTTTTAGTGACATGTTTTTAGATTTTAGATTTTATGCTCCAGGGCAAATGATAGACCTTTCATAGTTTCAAGAAGTAATCTTGCCATGCCTTTGCTGTTGTTTATGGAAATATTTGCTAGATTTATCATAAAGCATCACTATTTTCTAATATAACAGCTTTAGGATTTAAATTTCCATCATGCTAGGAGATGCCAGAGTATTTTAAAATATCTACAAATTAATGAGCATATGAATCATATTAAAAAAAACATTGGCAACTTAGATACCTTTTGGCAGTAGTTTGCTCTCCAAGCTTATTTCAATTTAGTTTCTGAGCATTTCGTTACCAGACTAGTAGTGGTGGGATTCAAATACCTGAACAACTGGTTCTCTATGTGGATGCTGCTTCTGGGAGGCCTCACAGCACAGAATGGACTTTTGGAAGTGGCGTCCATGCACTTCTGGTGGACCGTTCTGGGCCTGGAAGGCCTCCCTGGCTCAGAACAGACTTCCAGAAGTGGCGTCCACGCACTTCCACTGTCCGTTCTCGGCTAGGGCTTTAGCCGGTTTGCCAAAGTCAACAAAAAATTAGCTACCAGTTCTACTAAACCTGTGCAAACCGGCTGAATCCTACCACTGCAGACTAGGTAACACCATCAACAGGATTTTCTTGTCCTATTTTCCTTAGCTGATAAATGTCTTGTGTGTCAGTGTGGTCAGTTGTTCGTGTGATTGGTTGTTTGTTTGGTGCTATATTTAAATTCTGAGCAGCTGATTGATTCTCTTGTTGATTGGTAGTTCAAATGGTCTGGTTTTTTACATTTCTGACAGAACAATTGATCAGTGGAACAACCTGCCTCCAGAAGTTGTGAATGCTCCAACACTGGAAGTTTTTAAGAAGAGACTGGACAGCCATTTGTCTGAAATGGTATAGGGTTTCCTGCCTGAGCAGGGTTTGGACTAGATGACCTCCAAGGCCCCTTCCAACTTTATTATTATTATTGTTGTTGTTATCGTCATCATCATCATCATCATTATATGCTGGCTCTAGATCAATATGCTTGTTAATTGCTCCTTTGGTAGAATAGAGCCAGAACACACTGCAGCACTGAATTATTAAGAAAAGTAGAAGAGAAACACCTTTTCAATATTTTCCTCCGCAATGCCTATCCCCAAAATTTCATAATACAATGCTTATCACCCAAACCCCGACAAAATACACAGCCAACCACAACACAAAAACAAGTCCTGCCGTACATCAAAGGGACATCCATAATGGCTGCCAGAATACTGAAATCCTTAGGAATAATGATAGCCCACATTTACACTCAGAAAAGAGTTGTCTAAAGTCAAAGACAAAATACAAAAGGAAGACAACTGCAACATAGTATACAAAATCAGTTGCAACAATTGTAACCAATTCTATGTGGGACAAACTGGAAGGCAATTGGGAATAAGGGTTCGTGAACATCAACTAGCATTAAATGGCACAACCAAAAATCCCTGATCTCAAACCACATTGATAATAAACAACACCATCATTTGGGAAGGAACAAAAATCATTGTACATGCCAACACCCGCCACACATGTGAATTTATTGAAGCCTGGTATTCTACCAAAGGAGCAATTAACAAGCATATTGATCTAGAGACAGCATATGAATATATAAGAATCCAGACCTTTCGAACTATCAATCAACAAGAGAATCAATTAGCTGCTCAGAATTTAAATATAGCGCCAAACGAACAACCAATCACAAGGCCAACTGACCACACTGGCACACAAGACATTTATAATCTAAGGAAAATAGGGCAAGAAAATCCTGATGATGATGTTACCTAGTCTGATAATGAAACATTCAGAAACTAAATTGAAACAAGGTTGGAGAAAGCAAACCACTGCCAAAATATAAAACCCGAGCTACAAATATTTTCTATTGTTTCAAATTTAGATATCTTTACCAGGTTATGTTGTCCTGAGAAAGAATGATTCTCTGAAGCCTGCCTTTTTGTGATGAATTGGCTATACTTCAATATCTCACACCTTTATTTCTATTGTCATTTACAGTTCTTTTAAACTGTAAATGACAGTTTAAGGCGGAGATGCATCCCCCTCTTTTCTGCACATACTCCTTGTGAATTGCTAGAAATGGTATTTGTAAAAAAAAACAGCTTTACAAGTGATGTTCGGAAAACATACTGGGGTAGAAAATAACAATGGAATCTGTCAGAAGAGCTTGTACAGAAAGACAGGACTAAATGACCCATAACATGACCAGCATGCTATTTATTTGCTTTTGTTAAACTACAGCTTTCTTTCCCTTCAGAATTGACTCATTATCTATTCTTTATTAATCAGTCAATAGTTTTAGTAGTTCAGCTTTATGTTAAATTTCAGAAATCAAATAGTGCTGCCTGCACATAACCCAATTTAAAATATATATATTTAGCAGTATTTTGCTCTATTTTGATAAACTATTAAAACTAGGCTTAACTAGGAACTCACTGCAATTTAAATATTTTTCAAATAGCGTTAACATATATGTTAACATAAATGTTCATCTTTACTTACAGTTTATTGTATTTTAGTTTTTATATTACCAACCTGTCTCCCAAGAGAAAAAAAGTTACAGAATTGTTTTCTAGTTATATTAGAATGGGGGAAATGGCACACAGTAAAGTTCTCTGTATCCTTGTCACCACCTGTGCTGCGATAGTTCAGAAAAAGGGCAGGAGATACCAACAACTGTTTATATTGTATTTGCTCACTTAATAGAATGTTTACTGGTTAAGTTGCAACTGAAATATGTTACATTGTATATCTAAGTTTCACTGAATGTCTGTAAATGCTGAAATCTCACTATTTAATATTCCATATGCAATTACAACAGTATTTTCTTTGTTTCCTGCATGCCTCTCAGTCTCATGCAGTCTTGAAGGCATAGGTAATGAAAAATATGT